>OZ038380.1:175896756-177096756 GCA_964036045.1 Eutreptiella sp. 'Long Island Sound 2002' | reverse complement strand
GCCGAGCCACTTATGGTCATAGCTAGAAACCGGGTATTTTTGTGCATTATGCACTGTTGCTTGACCATGGGACGGCTTTTTGTGGCCTCCTGGAGGCCCAAGTGGGAAATCATCCCCTTGAGGTAGCAAGGGAGGTCCAAAAAATTCTGTATTGGAACTGGTATGGTGTGCGGTCGGGTGCGCACAGCGCACCGCACTTGGAGGAGGCCCACAACCTGTTCTGGGCTTGGCAACAGATTGCGCCCCTGCTTGCATGCATTCACGAGGACCCCAGGTGACAGGCGGTTGTGGGTCTCGTAACTTTCCTACGCAATATGGACTCGCCAATTCCGGTTGTGCCACGCCCTTCTTGTCGACCTTTTGCTGCTGTGTTTCGGGAATTTTTCCAGCGACAGGTCGGAGTTGCACTATGTGTTGTTCCTTGAAGAGGAGATTGATACACTGCCTGAGAGTGCGGATGCATGCTTGGTGGGATTGGCTGCCGTGTTCGTGGACGTTGTCGCTTTGTCCCAAGGAATAGGAAGCCTAAACCCATTCCAAAACCTGAAGCCAAGCTTGCCCCAAAGGCTGCCCCAAAGGGCAAGCATGTGCAATTGTTCAAGATGAGGGGCAAGGGGGGAAAGAGCTTCTATTCCACAGCTCCTAATGGCCCTGATGGGCAGTGAGGACCTCTAGAACTCGCTGAAATTTGCTTGCACATTGTGTAGTAGTGCCCTGTTGCGACAATTGTGCTTAGGGTGGGGTATGGGCAGGTTTCTGGTGACATATGTTCTTTTGGTACCGCGCGTCGCGCGCAAGCACGGGCTTGTCTAAGCACGGGAGCCCGTGTTACCGTCGTTTTGATGACTTTCAGGGTGTTTGCGCAAGGGGGGGGCGGGGTACATTTTGAACAAGGGGTACAATGGGCACAGTTCTAGGGGTTGGGATGCGGGTAAGATTGCACTGGAACGGGAAGCAATGGTTGTCAAGCGGGGTTGGGAATGGTGGTTTCTAACTGTTGACCAACCGTTGTTGCACCATAACACCCCCACACCGCAGCCTGCACCGCCGCTTCAATTTTAAGCACCACGCCCCAACCACCCTCCACCCAAACACCCTTTGTGGCCCCTCAGCTTTATTACTCTTCGCCCATGCATGGAAGCCGCCAAACTGAGGAAGCTTGTGGAGGAGAATCAGAAGGCGACCCTCGCTTTGGTGGTATGTTGTCTGGCATTGTTTGCGTTCATATTGTGTTCATCATTCGGCGTTCATAACACCGAAACTGCCGTCATAAATGTCTTGTGCACCGATTTATGAACTCATGAATTATGAACCGGTTTTATGAACAAATATTATGAATAGGTTCTACCACGTCCACAGCCCAAGCTCCAGCTCAAGATCAAGCTCATGCTCCACCCCCACCTCCACCTCAAGCTCCTCCTCCCCCTCAAGCCCCGAATCAAGCCCACTCCTCCAGGTGATCCCCTGCGGCTCAGCCTGCAACCCCACCCGCCGGCGACTCCTCGTGTAGCGAGTTGTCGGACTCCTCGGCCTAGGATAGGAAGAGGAGGCGGAAGGAGAAGAAGGAGGAGGAGGAGAAGAAGAAGGAGAAGAAGGAGGAGGAGAAGAATACGAAGGAGGTAGCGGGGGGGGGGGGGAGAGGAGGAGCCCGAGGAAGAGATCGAGGTTAGGGTTAGAGGTGAAGGCCGACACGGAGGAGGTGGCAATGGAGGACACGGGGGATATGGGGGATTTTGGTTGTGACCCTGTGGTTGAGCGGCGAGGCGAGTCATGCATGGGGCGTGAGCCACGCCAACCAGCACAGTGTGCTAACCCTCCCCTTGGTGTACACAACGTGGGACACTGGGTACTCCCCGGATGCCCCCCCCTTTTTTCTTTGTCCGACGTGGCGTTTGTCACCCTGCGCTGGGTATTTCGCCGTCTTTTGTGGCAATGGATGTGGAACATGGGTGCCGGGGGGGTGGGGGGGTTGGCGGTACACTGGTGGCACATGGACATGGAAACCCAAGCCGGCAAAACCCTTTTCCCCCATCCCCGAACCAATTGGTGCCAGGGACTTGACGCGAAGTAAACTTTTTGTGGGCCCGCACGGTGCCTTGATGCGGGGGGACCACTTCACTGTTTTTCCTCGTCGCTTGTTCTTGTTGCCCAACACCTCATGGTTGGGGCGCGTCGGGTCCACCCAAAGGGTGGCTGTGGCTTGGGTTTCGCCCCCATCCGGGGCCTGGGCATGGGTTCGGGCAGCAGGTAGGGCAGGGGGTTGGGCCCAGGGATGGGCTGGGGCATCCACCTCCATGGGGGCCGCCGCAGTTTGCTTTGGGCTGGGGTTGGGGCGCGTGCTTAGCCTCAGGCTTGGGGTCAGGCTTTGCGGGCTTGGGGGGCGGGTCGGCGTCCGGTTTGGGGTTAGGGTTCTTTTTGGCCTTGGCGGCCTTCTTTGCTGCAGCAGCTGCCTTCTGCTGCTCCCAACAGGTCACACCTGCAGCATTTGGTCATCCAGCGGTACTGGAGGGTGGTCCTCTTGGATGGTTGCATTTGGAGACGCTGACATGCGGTGCAAGAAGTATTTTACAACGGCCACACATAGCCATCCACGAAGCGTTTCATGAACCATGGATAGCTCACTCTATTGCATCTGGCGCCCTTGAGCTCAAGGGGCGGTCAAGCAGATGAATGCGTACGGGAAAATTCCCATCCACTCACAAGTCGCGTCTATGCCAGGGTGGCCAACCCAGTTGCATGAGTCCTTAGGGAGGTGGACCTAGCACAATCTGCAGGATAGATGCCGCCTAAGGATCTCGCACACAAATATTGTGGGAAACATGCACGCATATGCCTCTACACACGGTCCCTCTTGATGATAGAGACCCCCCTTCAGTACAGACGTGCAAAATACAGCTGGGTAGCTTCTGCCCCAACACACGGCACCTGCAAAGGGAAGAATTCCGAGGAATCGCGTCAGGGTTGCAGCCCACCAGCGACTAAAGCCCATTGCCGTTCTAGCGTTCCAAACCGTGGGATGGTTCAGCGGCCAACCGCCCTCGTTCTTTTAGTGGTTGAGCACACAAACAAAGGTACCCTTGATACCCTTATGAAAATTAGTACTGTTCATCATTGGTTTTTCATAAATGAACAATTCATATATGAACCATGAAATATGAACAGCTTTTTTGAACGCTTCTTTGTGCACAGTCTCTGTTATTTCTCACCCTTTCTCTGTCTTCACGGAGCTAAGCATGACAGTTTTTCGGCTCATTCTTGCCACCAGTCTTCGGGACAGCAAGTGTTCCGACCTGTTGGCCCAATGGATGTCATCGCTTACTCTCCTCCAGGCCCGTTCCTCTGGTGCGGGGTGATAAGTACCTGTGCGCAGGTGGCAAGGTGGCAGCTCGTTGCAATTATCAATTCGTCTATTGAACCTTGGGGTAAAGGCGAGAACACCCGCCTTCCTATGGGTCGTCGGCATGGCCGTCACGGGGGACAAGGATATGGTTGCCCTGGGCCAAATATGGGCTTAGGTGCTGCAGTTTTGTATTCTGCATTGTTGTGTTCATATATTGTTCATAATTTGCGCGTTCACAATTCGACAATACCGTTCATAAAACGCTGTGCTGCCGATTTATGAACTATGAACACCTTCTTTGAACACAGGTACTGCAGTCCCTTGTGGACTGCAAATTTTTTTTGTTGGTGCGACGGCTAGGTGCCGGCAGCGGTCCTCCTTGGGGGGGGCTTCGGCGCCTGCTGGGCATTAGCGTGGCTCCCCAAGTGGGGAGTATTTTCAATCAGGCCATGCGGGACAATACGGCCAAGCGGTGGAGTGGCGTCCCTGCTCGGAGGACAACCGAGTCGGACACCCCCAATCATCATCGGTATTGGGTTACCGGCAAAAGTTTGGATGCGGCAGGATGCACCGGCGAGCCGGCGGGTCATAGCCAGAAACGGTTTTTGCATTTAGCACTATTACATGGCTCCGGGGACGCATTTTGAGGCCTTCCTGGAGGCCCAGGTGGGAAATCGCCCCCTTGAGGTTGCAGGGGAGGTACAGAAAATTCTGTACTGGAACCGGTGTGGGGTGCGGTTGGGGGCGCACAACGCAACGGACGGGGTGGAGGCCCACAACCTATTCTCCAACTGGGAACAGATTGCGCCCCTGCTTGCATACGTACTGCTTCAATTCTAAGCACCACCCCCCAACCACCCTCCACCCAAGCGCCCTCTGCGACCCAGCTGGATTACTCTTGGCCCATCAATGGATGCCGCCGAGCTGAGGAAGCTACTAGAGGAGAGTCAGAGTCAGTTTGCTGTTCTTCACGTTCATATTGCGTTCATAATTCGGCGTTCATAAAACCGAAACTGCCATCATAAATGATTTATGAACCGATTTATGAACTGAGGAATTATGAACCGGTTTTATGAACGATTTGTGAACAGCTTCTACCACGTCCACAGGAGCAGAGGATGGCAGCCTTGGCTCTAGCTCAAGCTCAAGCTCAAGCTCAAGCTGCAACCCCACCTCCACCTCAGGCTCCTGCCCCCCCCTCAAGCCCACTCCTCCGGGAGACCCCCCGCCGCTCACCCCGCATCCCTATCTGCCGGCGACTCCTCGAGTGAGGAGTTGTCGGACTCCTCGGAGCACGAGAGGAAGAGGAGGAGGAAGGAGAAGAAGAAGGAGGAGAAGAAGCGGAAGAAGGAGGCAGCGGGGGGGGGGGGGAAGAGGAGGACGCCGGGGAGGACATCGAGGAGATGAAGGCGGAGACGGTGGAGGACACAGGGGGTGGGTTGGTCTGGTTGTCGCCCCGTGGTTGAGGGGGGAGGCCATGCATGGCGCCTGAGCCACGCCAACCAGCGCAATGTGCTAACCCTCCCCTTGGTGCAGGCAGCCTTAGACATTGGGTACTCCCCTGATGCCCCCCCTTTTTTGTCGCCAGACGTGGCATACACCACTCTGCGTTGGGCATTTTGCCGCCTTTTGCGGCACCGCATCCGCAACAAGGTTGCGGGGGGGGGGGGGGGTGGGCTGGCGGCACACACGGGGGGCATGGACATGGAAACCCCAGCTGGAAAAACCCTTATCCCCCATCCCCCAAACCAATTAGTGCTAGGGACTTGACGCAAGTTTTTATGGACCCGCGCGGTGCCTCGATGCGGGGGTCCCATTGGGAACTATGCTTCCTGCACTGGGGAGAAAGGGGGTGGGTGAAGCTGCAGCGCTCGGGGCGCAAATTGGAGTGCATCCCACATTGGGAATTCATTTTGGGGGGGGTTTATGGCCCTGGGCAGGAGGCCTCGTACAAGAGGGCCGTTGAGGGCCTCACCATCACCCGCCCCATCAAGCCCGTTGGCCGGGCAGCACCACGGCCCCTCCCTCCCAGTGCAACCGCGCATATCCGGACCGCCCCGGGCACCATGGGCACCGTTGGACCAGAGCGGGATTTCGAGTTATTTGCGTTCATAATTCGTTAATAATTTGTTCATAATTCGCCGTCCATAATTCAGCAACACTGCACTCCCCGTTTATGAACCATGAACGCGTCGTATGAACCCATTTTATGAACGGTACTATCACAGATCCTGGACGTGGAGGTGAACCCGGCGGACGCTGCGGGGGTTCGCATCCGCTACCGGCTGCAGACCACTGAGTGCATGATCGCCCCGTCCGCCCTATACCAGCTGCTCCGCCTAAACCCGCAACGGGGGTGCTCTATCCTGTCCGGGTTGCGCGAGGGGGAACGGTCCCGTCGCCTAACGGACGCTTAGACGGCGAATACGCCGTGTGGGGTGGGAGCGCTGTGCCAATGAGATCCTGCTGTCCAGTTGTGGGTTGAGCCCCCCCCCCCCCCCCAAGCCCCTCTCCAGCAAAGCCCCCCCCACCCCAAAACAGCCGAGAAACCCAACCCCCCCCCCCTACCCCCCCAAACCCACCAAACCCAAAAAGCGCCCCGCGGACAAGCGCAAGTCCTTCGAGTCGAGCAACAGCGCATGGTTGTCCGACCAAGCACTGCCCCGTGGAAAGGGGAAGGAGGCGAAGGGGCAGCAGCAACAGCAGCAAATGAAAGCGGCGTGAGGAACCCCCTCTTTGGAGGGGAATGACATAGTTGACGATGGCAGGCCGCCCCACCACACCCACAGCCGGCCCCACAGCCCCAACCGCAACAACCCAAGCAGTAGCCCAGATACGGATGGAGCAGGGGGAGACACAGCAGATGACGTGGGAGTAGACGCTACAACAGTACACCTGCGATACGTGGCCACGTTTTTGGACGAGCTCATCGCGGGGGATGCGGCAACCGAGCCACGGGCACTTGCAGTGCGGGCATGGGCAAAGGGCACCACGCGCAGCTGGAGACGGAAACTGCAGCGCCTGGAACGCACGGCACTCGTGTACGCTTACCATGACGCGCACACAACCCTCCCCAAGCACCTCACGCTCCGGGCTGCCCAGGGACGACAGTCATCAGCGCTCAGAGGCGTGGTATGCAATATCAGAATGTGCGAAACGCTGGGCATCGTCGAGAAGTTGGTTGCCCCTCCCCCATGGGCCTTATGTAAGGCGGCGGACAGAGCGTACGCACACACTGCACCCTGAACACACGCAAAATTTGCCCATATGGCACGGCCCTAGGCGCCCTCGCTTACTTGGGGACTGCCCTCCGCTAGAGGGTCAGCGAAGCATCATCAGTACCCCCCACGGCCTTGGCAACACCCCGGAGAGCGGCCTTCTGGCATCAAAAGACTCTACGCCGATGGATGATAGCCGGGCTTAGCCACCGGCGAGAGGCATGGAGGAAGCGGTTATATGCTATTGTGCAGCACAGACCATCATGGGTACCACTTTTTTCGTCCACAGCAAAGCTGCAGAATGCCTTACGCAGGGCACTTGTGGACACAATAGCGGCGCAACATGGCACTCCTTTCGCAGGCTAGGGGCGGCGGCACTGGCTGCCACAGGGGCAGCCATGTCGTTCACGGCACGCCGGGACGATAGAAATTTGAACGCAGGCAGCCGAATATGCCACCACTTCTCGACTGGGTATAGGAACTCCCCGCCCTGCTGGGGTGGCCACTCATGCGGTCCACGAACAACATGGAGATATGGCCATTGGCGGCCGTGGGTGGTGAGGCCTCCACGTGAGCACGCCAAGTAGCCCCCATACCAATCATCGTATCAGACTCCAGCGATGTGAGTGACAACGGGCCACCGGGGGCCATTGTACCGACTGATGGAGCACAGCGCCGACGACAGCACCAGTGACCATCAGGACATACAGGAGCTGCCGGTGGGGCGCACAGCCCCGCAACACCTGCGCCGAAAGGTGCGCGTCAGGGTCCGCTTGCGGCACGCCCTCCACAGAAGACCACGGGCAGACCCACACAAGTGCCACGGGCTGCAGTCAGGCGTGGGTCCACAGTGCGATCTGAGTCCGCCAGGGGAGCCCACAACCTGCGCCAAGTGCGGCGACGCACTTTAACTCTACATGTAGGCAGCGGCAGATAAAATCTCGTCCCGCCTGCTTGTCCACCAAGTACGAGTACGCGATCTACTGCTACTCTGGTGGCAAACGGCTGTGCTCTGGGTATGGGGTATGGGACAAGCCGGTGCGAAAAGGCTCCAAGCGCGCCTTAAGTCACGTGCACCAAGTGCTACATGAACTAGCGGTCGCAGGGCCGCCGGATGATGCCAGCTCGCTAATTTTCCGGGAAGGACGCAAGGTGACGTTGGGGTTGGCGTCCAGGGGCCTAGGGCTGGCTGGCTCTGTTTGGGTCTCGCCGCATCTCTGGGACACAATGGGCCGACCCGTGCTTCGAATGGGCTGGCCGCGATGTCCCTACACAGCCCCACTCCCAGCGCCCTAAGGCGCTGGCCTTGATGGCCGCCCTCTCACGACAAGGGCTATTGCTGGCCACAGGGGCGAACCTCAGTGTTTGCTAAATGGAAATCTGAGGTTAAAGCGGCCCTAATCCACAACATGAAAGCGTTTAACCACGCCTATGCCTACAAGGCCCGCCGGTTCAAATTACCAACCCTAGAGGGGCGTGCTTAGGTTGGTGGTGGGGGGGTGGTGGGGGGGGGGGGGGGCATCAACCCGGAGAATTGTTATGGGCCGATCCCCCCCCCCACCACCAGGGCCATCAGGGTAGGGGTTGGCAGCAGGATTTTGCGATAGTGTGAGAGCCCTTCGGCTAGCATCAAACGCCAGGGCTCGGTCAGCACCTCATTTTCACCGTCATTGCCCATGTGGCCCGGGCACGGTGGTGGTTGTGCAGTATTCTTCTTTGGAAAGAGCAAGCCGCGAGTCCAGTCAGTTACAGGTCTAAAAGCATCCTTGACCGGTACGCGAAGTGACCGGGATGGGCAATACGGTGAACACACAGGCAGGCAGGATCCAGCCCAGGCCGGTGGCGGTGGCGGTGGCGGACTATGTGGTGCGGTGGGTGGGTGGCACCGCCGACCAGAGTGGCATCTAGGAGGCTGCTTGGGCGACTTGTATGGCTAGGCAGACCACCACCGCAGCTTGGGCGTGGGGCGTGGGCGTGGCTGCATTTTGAGCCGCGCTGGACGCCCCGAACGCCGCCTAACCATGTTAAGGGCGTGATGGAGGGCCTCTGTTGTGCCCTGCGAGGCTGGGGGCCTGCATACAACCATAGCGATTTTAGCCAGGCATCCAACATGTATGTTGATGCAGCGGAAGGGCAAGGAGGTTACCGGGTGGGTGTGTGGGGCCCCACAGACCCATGGATTAGGCGTTGCCCACGCTAGGTGACGTCTCAGCAGTCCGCAGAGATGTGGGCTGTGTTGTCAGGGCTGGAACGAGCACAAAGGCCTACGAACCTGTTCGTAGATAATACCAGCAGCCCTTTGCACACCGCTCTGGGCCAGGATTGTCCTACTTGAACAGCAGCTCATCCTGCGGCGCCTTACACACAGACTGCGCTAGCAAGGTGGGGCACTGTATTTGCACTACATCCCCTCGGCCTGGCTTGTACCTGGCTGCCTGGCCCTTGAAGCAGCGTGAAAGGGGGTTCGCTGGACTGGCTCCAGGCGAACCCTTTTTTGCGCTAGTTCAAGGGCCAGGCAGCCAGGCACATTGTGATCCAGGCAAGGGCGAGGGAAGCAGTCTTTCTCGGGCGTCGAAAACGACACCATGGGGAGTGATTGCAGACAGGGACAAACAACAATCCATCATGTGTGGCTCCTATTCGTGGGACCCCGGTCGCTAGCTCGCCCCCCCCCCCCCATATGCGCACACCCAATGAATGATGGATGTTTGTATGTTTGCTAGCTTGCATGCCAGAAGCACCTTCGGATTTTCCTTTTTTCCCAAATGCAAATACGTTATGTAGCCACGATGCACAGCTGGATTTGATGAGTGCAAGATGCTGTGTGCGGGGCGGGGCACGTCAGTGCTAGCAAAACATAAGTTGCGCATAGCAACTTTTGCTTGGCGGGGGGGGGGGCACGAACAGAGTAGTTGCTTGAGGTTCAGTGACCACTCCTCTCCTCCACCCCTCCTCCAGCCCTCACAGTTGATGTATTTTTGTCTCACGTGGGCTTACCTAGAGGCTCCTGTCTACTTTGGAGCGCTATGCGACAACTGCGGGCATAAGGAATGCAAACATCATGGGTCCCACAACCTCAGACGCAAATACGTTATGTGCCGAGGATGCAGAGTTGGATAGGTTGACATGCAATGGAACATGAGCATGGGGTACAACTCCATGGTTGACACAAGCACCGTTCTTGTGTCGCGCAATGCAGCACGACGCTGTACTGAGACGATCGGTTGCTGTGGTTGGCTATCAACCACAAAACATCGAGTGTCCTGTGCCCAGATAGAGCCCGCACGTGGGGTGCAGTCAAGGAAGGGTGGCGTATGAACCCCCCCCCCCTCCAAAAAAAATGACATGGTAGTGCACCGCTAAAGTAACGGACCACACTTATGGGGGGTGTTTTGGGGGTCAAAATAAGCGTATAGGAACTATCACGACCCCGGTGTCGGTCCAAGGGAGTCAACTTTTTTTGGGTAGGACCCCCCCTCGGAACCCCTTCCTAGACCCTTCGTGCACCCTTCCTGGACCCCTTCCTGGTAGGAACCCCCCTTCCTAGACCCCTTCCTAGACGCCTTCCTGGGCAGGAACCACCCCCTTCTTGGCCAGGAACCCCCCTTCCTATGACCCTTCCTGTCCCTCAAAGGCAGCCCGGTTTTCCCAATGTCTGCCCTCGCTTGGGATTGGACAGCGGCCGTCAAAGGCCCCGTTGGTACACGTGGCTGCTCGCTTCCTGAGTGGCAGACGTTCCAGGACACCGCCATCCCCAGGGGGGTCGTTAAGGGACGCAATTTTTCCTTTTTGTGAAGGACAGCCATTAAGGACCGCCCCTAGAGGCCATTTTGCCCGTGCCCAACGTGGGTCATGTCTATCCCCCCTCTTTGGGGATCGCCGAGAAAGCAGGACTTACGTAGCAATTCCGCCCTCTTTTGGGCGCCAAGTCTGATTCTGCCCCCCGCTCGGAAGCAAAGGGGATCCCCGAGGCGGCAGGGGTTACGTAGCTACCTTGCCCACAAATGGGCCACTTCTGATTTTTGCCCCCCGCTGTGAAGCGGTGGGGATCCCCGAGGCGGCAGGGGTTATATAGCCACCTTGCCCACCAGTGGGCCACCTCTGATTTTGCCCCCGCTCTGAGCAGTGGAGATCCCCGAGGCAGCAAGCGTTACGTAGCACACAACTGTTGCACACTATGCGTCATGTCATTCCAGGGGGGTGGGAGGAATCGTTGGGTGTTGACGTAGGGAGCAGCCGCATCAATGACAGCCGGATGAAGTTTCTTCGCAGTTTGATTGAAGACGTGCAAACACGATTCAAGGGAACGGAGTGGGATGGTAGCGCTACAGTGGAAGATTGGGTTGAGGCAAGCTCGTGTTCATGTGACTTAGGCGTCACAAGTTGCCCGCCCTCTAGGACCCCATATACGCACGATGTGAGAATATTCTACATTTCTAGTTTGAGTATGCTATTTGACATATGTGAGCAATGTTGGTACCAGCGTTGTGTGACATCCATTGAAATAGGTGGTGATGTGTTAGCCTTAGGTATCCGCTTCATCTAGTGTATCATGTTTGAGTTTTTTTTGAAGCTGGCTGAAATTGAGGCCAGCTTTTGGGCTCCATTGGAAACATCCATGTGTATATACACTTTTTAACGCTTCTGGCCGAAATTTCGGCCAGCTTTTTGGTTTAATGTTGAATGACTATACTCATTTTCATTTTTTTAAGGGCTGGCCGAAATTTCTCCCAGCTCTCTGCTCTAATCACCATTCATACACTTATACTGGGCTTTTTTTTGCCGATGTGGCCGAAATTTCGGCCAGTATTTCCTCTTTCTGCGCATATCAGCAATTGTTTTCCCATCCAACACATTCTTCTTGGTTCCAGGGGTTCCACAAAACCGACCTATACACCGAAAGTGAAAGAACAGCAAAGATACGGTTCATTGAACAACAAACAAAACTACCAGCAAAGGATATACGTGTATTTCTTATTTTTATGAACCTGGCCGAAATTTCGGCCAGCTTTTCCAAGAACATCAAAACACATGGTCTTATTCACCAGACAGGCCCAGGCTGGCCGAAATTTCAGCCAGGTCCTTCAAAACTTGAAATAACGTCACAGAAATGGATACCTTTGAGGTTTTTTTCGAAGTTGGCCGAAATTGAGGCCAGCTTTTCCATTGGTTCCATTGGAAACATGCATGTGTATATCCACTTTTTAACGCTTCTGGCCGAAATTGGGACCAGCTTTTTGGTTTAACGTTGATTGACTATACTCATTTTCATTGTTTTAAGGCTGGCCGAAATTTCTCCCAGCTCTCTGGTCTAATCACCTTTCATACGCTCATATTCGGCTTTTTTGCCAGTGTGTGCCAAAAAAATGAAAACGCATGGTAGTATTCACCAGACAGGCCCAAGCTGGCCGAAATTTCAGCCAGGTCCTTCAAAATTTGAAATAATGTCACGGAAATGGATACCTTTGAGCTTTTTTGAAAGTTGGCCGAAATTGAGGCCAGCTTTTCCATTGGTTCCATTGGAAACATGCATGTGTATATACACCTTTTAACGCTTCTGGCCGAAATTTCGGCCAGCTTTTTGGTTTAGTGTTGAATGACTATACTCATTTTCATTTTGTTAAGGGCTCGCCGAAATTTCTCCCAGCTCTATGGTCTAATCACCTTTCATACACTTGTATCCCGCTTCTTTGCCGGTGTGGCCAAAATTTCGGCCAGTGTGTCCCATTTCTGCGCATATTAGCAATTGTTTTCCCATCCAAAACATCTGGCCGAAATTTCTGCTAACTTGCAATTCTTGTTGTGCATAAATATTACACCGTACACTCCTATAAAGCTGCTTTCTTCTCACAGCGTTAATGTCCTCTGGTATTACTATAACTGTCCTGCTCGTATGGGGTGTGCCACGCATTGCCACTGTTTTGTGTGTACATTCTCTGTTTTGCATTGTGCTGGCCGAAATTTCGGCCAAAGTTGCCTTATGTGGACCCCTGATTCCAAATGACACACATTTCTGGCCGAACTTTGGGCCAGCTTCTTGGCAACCCGGTTTTGAACAGTGGTTTCACATCCAGTGCAGGGCTGGCCGAAATTTCGGCTATGGTATTCCATCATTCGTGTCAAGACGTCGATTTTGGGCCATTTTGGGTTGAATTGCGCTTGTTATTGCCACTTTTGTGATTTCTCTTTCCATGAAATCCCCTGCTGTAGCATCCTTTTTCATGACTGAGCCTGCAATGGATTCACATGAGGTGCTTATTTCCCCTCCAGGTGAAGCTGCGTCCGAAAATGGGCAATCCCAACCTGCCCATCAACCGGACGGGGATAAGGCAAGCACAGAGGGACTTCAAGAAAAGTTTATAGTGTTTTCAGCACTGTGTTTTTGCTTCTCCTGCTGCTTGTTGTTGCTGTAGGGTGTCCTGCTGCTGGTTTTGGATGATGAAAAGCTTTTGTTTGTTGAAATACAGTAAAGCCAACTCAATCCAGGATAGCCCAAGCCAATAGTATGCAAGGAGAAGGTAATTCAGGATCAAAGCATGAAGTACTGCAGTGTAAACAGTGAAAGATGATTAGATATTCACAGAAACTGCAACTCAGGATACAAATGAATGCATATTCACAGAGATAGCTGAAATGTTTTGGGAAAAGAGTTAGAAAACTGCCTCAGGATCACTCTCTCTCCATAGTGCCATCTTAGGAGATGTGCACTCTTTGTTTTGGGTCCCATATGTGCTGAGGTGGCATGGTATGTGGCGATGAGGTCACTGCCATGTCACATGGGATCTTCCTACTTAGTTGGGATCTTCCTACTTAGTTAGGCTGACCAGGAATTGAACCCAGGACCTCTCAAAAAGAGGTGCCTAACCCCCTATGGTGCATACCACTAGGGCAGATAAGTATTCATGGAAAAACATAGATAAATTCATAGGCTCTACCTTAGGTATGTCAGTGCTCAGTCAACTCAGGAAAAGATGTTTTACTTCTGATTGAAAGGGGATTATGGGGTCCACTCCATATCCTGATTGGGTGTTTGGTTCCATAGGTCAAAATGTGTTCTCACCACTTTTGGCTGGACCAATACTAAGATAAAAATGCATGGATGCTCAGTGCATCTCTAATACAACTAGAGTATGTCCCAAAGCAATGGAAAAGCACTTTTTCTTACTCCCCCCTTGTGCTGTGGTGGCCACCACTGTCGCATTTTAGGAAAGAGGGAATTTTTCTTGGCCTTTCCTTGGTTTCCACATCTACTTTAAAATAC
Source organism: Eutreptiella sp. 'Long Island Sound 2002' (assembly GCA_964036045.1). Classification (NCBI taxonomy): domain Eukaryota; phylum Euglenozoa; class Euglenophyceae; order Eutreptiales; family Eutreptiaceae; genus Eutreptiella; species Eutreptiella sp. 'Long Island Sound 2002'. The sequence continues at coordinate 177,082,937 of OZ038380.1, read as the reverse complement.
CTACAGTCTCCCTCACACCGAAAAATGGGCGCTCACCATGGCTGGCGTCCTTTTGCTGCTCTGATTGTACAGTTTCCAACAGAAGGCTCAGCGCTCTTGGCGCTGCCGGGGCTCCTGTGGCTTGGTTGGGTTAGATTGGGAGCATGCCAAACATGTGCATATGCATCCCTTCCTCCAAGACGCAACGTCGACACAACCCAAACGCAAGACACATTATACACACTCGCATGGGTTCTCGTAAACCTGCTGGCGACCTGTGACCTGTCTTAGGGCGTAGGGAGTCGAAAAGAAATTAATTTGCCCCTTGGTGGGGTCTTGGTTCTGCTCAGTCTCTCCAGGCACCTGCGTTTCGGCCCGAACACGGCCCACTCAGCGAGGCTGCGCGTGGGTATCTGCAGAGGCAGGAATGGGAGAATTATGGACGAATCCACGCAAAAACGAAGCGACGACACCAAAATCCGTCAAATGACGGCGCAGAATTTTTCTGAAACGACACACCTGAGCAGAATCCAATTGTGCATCTTCAGCACATTTTTATAGAAATTATAGTCATCTCTGGATTTTTTAAGTCCAGAAATTCATACGCATAAAATGGCGGCGCGCAGGAGCGGCTCCTAGCGAAGCGCCGGAAAATGGAAAAATAATGGAATTATAAACGTATGTATCACGTAGTCTTGAAAATGACGAGACACACATTAATAAACAAACATACAGATTCCACCCACACTAATAGAAGCTTCAAAAATTCAAGAATTCGAAAATCAATTGAAAAGACTTCAATGAATCAGGTATAAACTACAGGTATGCTCGTCTTGCATGCCGCATACACATTGCTCGTCTCGAGTCTCCGTGACTGAGTCGTGTAGCAGCGTTAACAACGATAACCACGATAGAACGCGGTAGAGGGATTGATTAGAAAGATTGCAGATGATTAGCGGTCAGATCAGGGTGATTAGTCATACACACAAGTGCATAGCAACGTTCTTCGCGTGCGCCCCTTTTGTTTTTCCTCCTTGCTTCACTTCCCAGCGGTAGGTAAGGTAGGTACGCCCAGGCGGGGCCACCCCCTGGTGGAGTCAAGATTGTTGTGGAGATGGGCAGGTTTGCCCACGTGATCGTGCATAGTCGTGCATGCACACACGCATTAAAGGGTAGGCCACGCGAAGTGCGCACGGTAAACCTTGTTTAGGCTACCCAGGGGCTCCTCGGTACGTTCTTTAAGAGAACCTGAGGAGTCCCTTAGCGCTTGCTTGCTTGATAAGGGTAGCTGCTCCATGCAGCGTGTTTGCGGACAGCGTATTATAGGGCACACTGAGAAGGGTATAATACCTGGAGTGTGCCTTGGTTCCTCCGCCGCAAACGCCCTTTCATTTGCCTTTGTTTTACAGGTGGGCAGGTAGGGTGAGTGGTGCAGCAGCATTTTTTATGCCCTGCTAAACAGGGGCGCAGATCACACAAACAAGTAACTCCGCTCCGCCTGCGGCAGAGCAGGGAGTCCGACTTCATCGACATCTGCGCCTTGCACACGAGAGCACTCCTTCCCTCCAAGCCCTTGCAGGGGAAACGCGTTGTGGTGTCCCCTGTGAGGCCACAGTTGCTTAGCAGCGCTGTGTTCTCTTGTCATTTCACAGGTGGGTCGCTAGGACCCTCGAGAACTTCCTCTTCGCAACGCCAAGTAGAGTGTGCGTGTAGGAGTGGTAGTCCTGCGTGGGGGCTAGAGCCAGTTGCCCAGCGCTCGCCCACCAGGATGGTGCCACTGTAGGGTGTGTAGGACCTGTAGGGGGCGTGTCACTGTCCCACCCTTTTCCTGCAATTTTAGCTGGGTTGGTGCGCTGTGACAGTGGGTTAGGTTAGTGTTTTTGGCCACATAGCAAACAGGCGTTTTGCATGCCTTCATAGCTTTTGGCCACCCCTCCCTGTAGTAGACAGGTAGGTAGGGAAAACAATACCTGGATTGACACTCTGGGTATTCCCCCAAGGTTTTGCGCCAGCACAGAAATTGGGCGCATAGGGGAGGGGAGACCCGGGGCGTACCCCGTGGCATCAATAAGCCAACCCTCCAGGTTCAGCAAGGGCGCAGACTTGGGTATAATTAGGACACCACTTCTGCGGCTTGCTCTCAGGACCTTGGGACTAGCACACTCACACATACGCTTTGGCAGGTAAAGGTAAGGTTCAGTCTCTAGCTTTATTCTTGGAGGCAAGCATCTCAGCGAGCCTCAACAACTCACCAAGGTTGTTCTGGGACAAGTAGTCAACCAGAACTGAGTTTAGGCGTCCCTCAGGTAGAACAAATGCAGAGAAGGGCTCCCAGGTGGCCTCTTCGACTCCAAACCCTTCCCAGAGGGTGAGGAAGCGCCAACCCTGGCGATAGCGGTGGCGTAGGACAGACTTCACCAGGTAGAAGCCCTCCTTAGCCATCTCCTCGGCGTTCATGTCGGGGAGTTCACCTTCAACTTCCATAGGGCTGGCAGCCCCTTGTAGGTCCAGAGCGGCGATTTCCTCGTCGTTCAGCTCCCACTCCTCCCCACAGAGGTCTTCAGGATCATGGTAGCGCTTCAGGTGTTGAGCGGCGCACACCAGGGTCCCCCCTAGACGGGGAGAACACCGCACGGTGATACGGTGTCCATCCACAGATAGGATCTTGTACAGCCCGAAGTATGGGTCATCGCTGGTAGAGCGTGGCCAGGCGGGTAGTCGACTGTGGTGCACCAGCACCCAGTCCCCTTCTTGGTAGGTGGCCGGTACACGGTGCTTGTTCTTCTTGTTCCACTGACGCTCCCTCACTCTCTGGAGCATAGCCTTGGCCTTGTCCACCTTCGCTTGTTGCTCTTGGACCCATTCACCCACAGAAGAATGGGTGTCCTCTGGATAGGGGGCATGTAGGAACCACGCCGGGCGCCCCATGAATAGCTCATGTGGCGAGTAACCAGTAGCTGAACTCTCTTGGGAGTTCATCATCAAGGATATGACGGGGAGTAGTCTCACCCAGTCTCTGGTGCGTTCAGTTTTGCACCATATCCTGACGTTCTCCTTCAGGACACGAATCTGTCGCTCACATAGGGGGTTGCTCGTGTGAGAGTAGGGAATCCCCGTAGACACCTGGACATTGAGGGACCTCAGGACCCTCTTGTACCAGCCAGTATCTGAGCGTACTCGTACGTCCTCATCGGAGTTGATCTCCTTGGGCGCCCCATAGACACAAAACCACTCCTCCAGGAGTATCTTGATAGTCTCCTCTCCGGTAATGTGCTTGGTACATGGGAACACCCTGGTAAACCTGGTCAACCCACAGGTTACCACGAGGGCGAAGTCATAGCCCCCGAACTTCGGCATTTCCGTGTAGTCCACGTATAGAACACTGTTAGCACAGTGAGGGATGGGCAGGGTCGAGTAGAGACCTCTGTCCCTGATATCCCCTGGTTTACAGGACCTGCACGGGCACTTGTCCACGATAGGCAGGAGCGTCTTCCGCAGCTGGTCGTCAGTCCACGTAGTGTGGAACCACTGCTTGAACAGCCTCAGGGTACGGTCAGCACCCACATGACCACTGGACTCATGGGTCCACTTCAGCAGCGCTGGGACTCGGTCACTAGGCACCACGATGCGGTCCTCGTGCCAGAGGTAGCTCTTGTCCCGCTTCCACTGGTCTTGGTTGACCAGGAGGGGTTCAAGGCGTTTCTCCAGGCGCCGGTAGATATCCCCAAACTCCTGTAGGTACTCCGATTGTTGGAGTCCATCTAGCGGGCGTATCATGGTCATGTTCAGGTCCAGGTGTACGTCCATACGGCTGAACGCTTCCTTAGCCAGCGCTTCAGACCGGGCACCAATCAGGGCGTCGAAGTTGTTGCGGCTGATGTAGTCGGCACACTCGTTCTTCACTCCCTGGATATGGTGTACCGTCAGCCGTAGTTGACTGAGGTAGGTCCACCAGCGACGTAGCTTGGCCTTCTCAGGTGGGGGGCCCTTCTGGAAACTGCGGACCGGTTCTTGGTCGCATAGCCAGACCACAGGGTTACTCCCCAACAGTCGTGCTTGTGAGGATAGCACCAGCATACCCGCGAGCAGTTCCTGCTCATAGGTGGAGTAGTTCCACCTGGCCTGGTTCCACTTCCAGTTCCAGTGGCCAAGAGGTACTAGGACCCACTTGTCGTCAGGGTAGCTGTGCTTGAGGGTTCCATCTCGGTTGAGACCTTCCGTCCCCCATTGGGAAATGGCCGAGTCGAACTCCTCCTTCTCTAGTGCTTGCCATTGGAACAACGTTCCACCACCGCCCACGTTGCTGGCGTCGGTCACCAGTATAATCTCCCCTTGTGCCCTAGGCACGCCCAAGCACTTAGCGTTGGCTACCTTGTCTTTGAGCTCGTCAAACGCTTGTTGCTCTTGTGGGCCCCAGCGCCAAGTAGTACTCTTCTTGATCAAGTCAGTCAGTACCGCGCTGGTGTAGGTGAAGTTTTTGATGTGGCGGCGATAGAAGTTGCACGCCCCAATGAAACTGCGTACATCATGAAGTCCTTTCTTGGGGTCTTCGTGTCGTACCTTGGCATCCATCAGGGGTTTGGCCTTAGAGGCCGCTGGGGTCCACCACCCATAGCCAACGTCAAACCCCAGGTACTGCATGGTCTCCTGCATGAACTCACACTTCTCCAGCTTGAGTCGTGTGTGGTTCTCCTGGCAGACCGCAAAGAACTCACCCAAGAGGATTAGGTGATCCTCCTGGGTATTGGTCCCGAGGCATACATCGTCGATGTGAGCCTCCATCTGGGCCCCACGGGATATGAGCTCCTGCACCTTAGGTCTCCTTCGTAGGATGGACAACATCTTGTTCATCAGCTCTTGGAACAGAGCGGGGGCGTTAGCCACGCCGAATGGCATGACCTTCCACTTGAATACCCTCCCCTGAGGGGTGATGAAGGCCAGTAGTTCCTGCGCGTTGGGCGTCAGGTCCACTTGCCAGAATCCACTTCGCTTGTCCATCTTGGTCTTGTAGCGACAGGAGGCTATCTTCTCCAGGGTAGACTCCATATTGGGAATGGACCCTGAGTGGTTCAGCGTCTTCTTGTTCAGCTCTCCATAGTCCACTACCAGCCGTTTGGCTGTAGACCCAGGTTTAGCCACCAGGAAACAGGGGCTGCAGTGTAGGGGGTAGTCCCCATCCTTGTACTCCAGGACTAGGCCAGCGTCGATACATTCTTGTATCTGTCGCTCAATCTCGTCGGCCTGCTCTTTAGGAGCTGGATAGGGTCTCCTCCGGATCTTGTGACCCACGAACTCGGGTTTCAGCTTGAGGTCCATCTGTACCAGCTTGTCGCATGAGGCTGGAGGGGGTAGTTCTCCGAACACCTCCAGATAGGTCCTTATCAGCTTTTGTACCCGCGGGTCCAGTACCTTGATCTTGTCCTCCATATCCTCGTCGGAGTGTAAGTTGCTTGCCCCTTGAATAGAAGTCGGGAGGTGGTCCTCCACCGATTCTTCGCCCGCGGTAGCATCCTTCAGCCCTTGGTAGGCATACAGAAGGTCTTGCTCAACCATCTCCGGTGGACGATGGCAACATAGGCACGCTTTAGGGGGTTCACATACACATTCCTCCGAGAGGTCGTCCTCATCTGGGGTCCTCACATGGGCACCCCATACGCTCTTCATGAGCTTGAGATCCACCTCCCTTTGCCAGGTGGTGATCTTCTGTTCGAGGTCCTCCTTCAGTTGGGATAGGTCTCCCATACATCCTTGCTTCAGTGGCCACGAGCTGCGGGTAGGCTTCGCGTAGCATAGCTTTTTCGCCACCAACTTCCTCTTGGAATCCACGTACTCCCTGAGCCTGGATCGAGGGTCCAGCTCTTCATCCACGGGGTCTTCCACCCTCATGGAGAGTAGGGGTTTTAGTGGGGCGACGTACTCGGCGTTCTCCACTTCTTCCACCGCAGTCTGCACGAAGAAGGCGTCGTGCTCAGTTTCGTCGTCTGAGTGGATAGAGCTAGGTAGCTCAGATAGTCCACACTCAGAGACTCCATCAGGAACAGGTACATGACAGGGAGAGTTGGGGGCGTTGGTGTCAGTCACGACGTACTCATCTCCTCCGGGTGTAGTTTCAACAGCATCTTGAGGTCGTAGACGATCCTTCAAGTCACCCAAGGCGAGTCCATCGCTTTCTCGTTGTATAGCCTGGACCAGAGTAGGGTCCAGGTCTTCGCAGGGGATGGTGGTAAGACTTCCGTCCACCACGCTGAGCATACTCCCCCATCCGGGCTTCCCAATGGGCGTCTTGCGTCCCAGAGGCACGTAGATGGCCTCATCAGGTAACCGCACAGAGCTGATAGTCAGCTTGTCAAGGAGGGTTCGCCAGTACTCGTTGCCCCCATGGGCTCCCCAATCGGGGGAACACAGGACCATACGGGAACGTTCCAAGGCCACCTTGGTCAGCACCTTCCCCAGTTCACTGAATCTGGGGTTCCCGTAGGCCATCCCGAAAGAGGGCCAGTAAAATTTGTAGCTGCAGTTCTTCCCCTTGCTGCAGTATAGGTCCAGTACATGCTGCTTGTCGCTGGCGAACAGTTCCACACTTAGGTCTTCTCGAGAGTAACCCAACTCCTTCAGACCTTGGTCTAGGACTTCCCCCAATAGTTGATAGTCCTCAGTTTTGGAGGCCGCCATCATGTTCGAGGGCTCCTCCTTCGATAGTCTCAGGTAACTCGAGGTATGTTCCGACTGCTCCAGTGGCACAGACTCTCTGCCACTGCCGTGGTCCACGTATAGGAGGTAGGGCGCTTGCAGCGTCAGGGATTGTATCTGGGAGTGCTGCACGAAGAAGTCAGTACCCAGTACAAAGTCGAAGGCATCAGTGTCCATCACATAGAACCGATGGGCGATAGTCTTGGAGCCCATAGGTACCTCCACTTCGCAGTCCCCGCAGCTGTGCACCACATGTCCATCCCCCATCCGTATAGCGGCGGTGGTCATGGTGTTCTTCAGGCTCCCACAAGATAAAATTTTCTTGGCCACTATCGATATTGTGGCTCCAGTATCCAGTACCCCCAGGTATTCACGTCCCCCTAGTCGGATACGTACCCAAAACACCAGGTCTTGGGTGCCACCAGAGCGTCCCCGTCAGAACTCCGCGGGACAGGTCACCTCGAACCCCTTGTTCCGCAATTTGCGGGCCATCCTCATGAAACGGCTTCTCTTCTTGGCGTTGCCGTCGTCACCACCTTCATGCTCACGCTTGGCTCCTTGTTCTTGCTGGGCCTGCGTCTGTGAGCGTGTGGTAGGTCCAGACTGCCCTCCAGAGGGCTCGGAGTTCCCCCCTGGATTAGGGTTGGGGTTACCTCCGTTCTTGTCCTTGTTCTTGTTGTCGTTCTGGCGATTAGCGCCTCCTCCTCGTCCGCCTTGACCCTTGTCTTGACCACCTTGACCACGTCCTTTCGACTTGCCCTTGCCGGAGTCGTTGCCTTTGGCCTTGCCTCCACCTTTGCCTGAGCTTTTGCCAGGATGTTCCCCCTTAAGCTTCGCCGATAGGCGTTGCTTATGGTAGCACTCGTCCTCATAGTGCTTCCGCTTACCGCAGAATGCACACGTGATGGTGCAGCGGTAATGATCCGGCATCTTCACCTTGGCGCCGGTGATCTTTTCCTGCTGCTTCCCCTGGACAACAAAGCAGTCTCGCTGCTCGCAGTCGGAGGCATGCTGCAGGTGGCCCTGTTCATCTCTGGCATCACACCAGAATAGCTCCTTCACGTTCTCCATTAGGCGGGCGTGGGCGTGTTTGGGGGTAGTCCCCTGCCCAGGTCGGGACCCTTGGTACCCTTTGCCTCCAGAACCTCCACCACCAGGACGGTAGTGGTTCAGGTGTTGGTCGCTCTCCTTCTCCAGCGCCATCTCCAGGAGCAGCACGCATAGATCCTCGTAGCGGAGGGATCCAGCCTTGCGCTCAGCCGTCAGACGGCACTCGTCCCATAGCTCACGGGGGAGCTTGGAGCACAACCAAAACAGCAGGTCGTCGCTGCTGTAGGAACCGGGCGTCAGTCGTCCAGCCCAGTGGTCCAGGTCCGCCAACAGCTCGGAGACCCTGCCGGGTTTGGGGTTGTTGGGCAGGACGGGCAGGTTCTGGATCTCGGCCCTGATGGAGAGGTCGGTCTCGTAGGTTGGGTACTGCCTCTCCAGGGCAACCAACACGTCGGCAAAGGTGGCGGAGTTGGTGACGATCTGCCTGACCTGCTTCTCCAGGTACTTCGTCTTGCAGCACTGCAGGAGCAGGTCGCACTTCACTCGCCCACTCGCGTGGGTTTGGCCGGTCAGTCGTAGGAACCGGCCAAAGTTCTCAGCGAACTCGCTGAGGTCCTTGCCTGTGAATTCAGGCAGGTTCACCACTATCTTGGAGGTGGCAATAGCCTTCGCCTCCTGAGCTCGGCGTCCTTCAGGGCGTCGGGTCTTCTTCTTCTTCTTCTTCTTCTTCTTCTTACCCTTGGAGTCCTCGGGGTCCTCAGGGTCTTCGTCATCCGATGGCGAAGAAGAAGTCATCGAAGGCGGCCCATCATCGGAGGGGTCTCCGCCTAGATCACTGGAGCCATAAGGCTCGACGTCCACCATAGCCCTTAGGGCTGTCAGCCCCAGCTGGTCCAGCTCGGCCCTCGTCGAGTTCGTCACGTGACTGTAGGGCGGCTGGGCTGTCCTCGGGACGAATGGGCTTCTTGGTACTGCTGCAGGAGTCGGCATCGGTCGGCTCCTCAGGCTCCCCAGGGTATTCGTCAACCCTGCCGCCAGGTGGTTAGCCTGTACTCGGTGGGGTGACATCCCCACTGTCGTAGGTGACGCATGGGACGGGATCATCAGGGGCTGCAATTTCTCCCTGATCTCTTGCGTGAGGTCGCTCACGATTTTCGAAGTGGCTCCTTGGAGCACCTCGTTGATCTCCGACCGCGTCAGGGACCTGTTGGAGGATCTTCCCGATCCTCTACTCCTGCCTCCCAGAGACTCTGGTCCTCTCCTCAACCCACTCAGGGGTGCATACCCAGGTGCACACCCAGGAGCATACCCAGGAACTTCCATGTAGGTTCCAGTGGAGTGAAGTGGATGGGGATGGTCAGCCGCATACCAACGCGGCGCAGAGCTGGAAGCCACCGGCTCACTGGCAGTAGTTGCCTCAAGGAGCGCAGTGGTAGGTGGGCCCATGCCATAGGCGGGGTAGTGAGGCATGCCAGTAAAGCCTGTGCCCTCTGCCATAGGCTGGTTGGTTGTGGAAGTGGATGTAGCGGCGGCTGGGTGTGTGGTGGTTATGGGAGAGGGTGATGCTTGGAGGCCAGAAGCGCTTGGTGCGCCTTTGAAGGTAGGGATATCCGTCGGGTCTTGCCCTTGCTCCTCTCCTTCGTCTGCTCCTTCTCCAGCATCCTTCTCGCTCTCGTTTCCTCTCTTCCTCTTCACAGGCTGAGGCTGAGAGACCATTTCCTTCACCGACAGGGCCCCAAAGGCCGTCTGGAGGGAGGCCATCCAAGGAGTCCTCCGCCGTATCCATTGGCCCATGTAAGGGCTCCACCGAAGGTACAGCGTCAGGCGCCGGCCTTGCCGGTGTCTCTGGCGCTGGCGCTGTGTTCACCTCGGCGTCCACTCTTCCTGGATCCATCTTAATCCACCCTTCTGCTTATGTTTGCCTGCTCGGAGCACTGGTTGTACGGCGCGGGGTCGCTGCCGGTGCACAGAGACAGGCTGCCTCTTGCTACCAGAAAAGTTTATAGTGTTTTCAGCACTGTGTTTTTGCTTCTCCTGCTGCTTGTTGTTGCTGTAGGGTGTCCTGCTGCTGGTTTTGGATGATGAAAAGCTTTTGTTTGTTGAAATACAGTAAAGCCAACTCAATCCAGGATAGCCCAAGCCAATAGTATGCAAGGAGAAGGTAATTCAGGATCAAAGCATGAAGGGCTGCAGTGTAAACAGTGAAAGATGATTAGATATTCACAGAAACTGCAACTCAGGATACAAATGAATGCATATTCACAGAGATAGCTGAAATGTTTTGGGAAAAGAGTTAGAAAACTGCCTCAGGATCACTCTCTCTCCATAGTGCCATCTTAGGAGATGTGCACTCTTTGTTTTGGGTCCCATATGTGCTGAGGTGGCATGGTATGTGGCGATGAGGTCACTGCCATGTCACATGGGATCTTCCTACTTAGTTGGGATCTTCCTACTTAGTTAGGCTGACCAGGAATTGAACCCAGGACCTCTCAAAAAGAGGTGCCTAACCCCCTATGGTGCATACCACTAGGGCAGATAAGTATTCATGGAAAAACATAGATAAATTCATAGGCTCTACCTTAGGTATGTCAGTGCTCAGTCAACTCAGGAAAAGATGTTTTACTTCTGATTGAAAGGGGATTATGGGGTCCACTCCATATCCTGATTGGGTGTTTGGTTCCATAGGTCAAAATGTGTTCTCACCACTTTTGGCTGGACCAATACTAAGATAAAAATGCATGGATGCTCAGTGCATCTCTAATACAACTAGAGTATGTCCCAAAGCAATGGAAAAGCACTTTTTCTTACTCTTCAAGGGAAGCCTAAGGCACCACCAATGAAAATTTCATCAACCACCATCACGTTATCCGACTGGGTCACGTCAACAACCAAAATAAAAGTTTTCTTTGACCAAATTGTAATAGACCACGACCGAAGCATTGGCCACGTCCGTAAATTATCCGAGGGTGCGCATCACCAAGTCCATCCTCCGCGACAGGGACTCCTGTGCCCTCTCAGACCTCATTGCGGAGACGGTGCGCCGCAACCCCGGCATCACCGCCTTCCACGTGCGGCCTAGCGGAGCCGACTACTCCTCCGTGCTGGAAGCCCTGTCCAGCCGCCTGCCCAGCGACCACGCCCGGATCCACAGCCACTACATGGCTGCACACCGTGTGGATGCTGAGCCGCCCACCACCTTCCGCTTCACTTCCACGAAGCCCAAGCCCGCCACTTTCGCCAAGCAGGGGTGGTACAAGGAGGCAGCCAAGAGGAAGTTGTTCCTCTTCGATCCGCGGCAGTCCAGTGAGGAGACCATCCCCATCTACTCCCTCTCCAGTCGCTGAGCGTGGGAGTGGGACGGCGACGGCCCCGGGCTCACCGTGCCGAGTGCCTATGCGGCCAGCGGGCTGCTTGCCCTCCCGGTCACCTCCACCCCGCTCTTTGTTGCGCACGACGACCCCCTGTTGGAGCTGCCGAGTGACTGCCCCACTACCGTGAACAGCGAGCCCAGCCAGCTTGCCAGCCTGCAGCACTTGTTCATCCGGGATCTTTTTTTGGAGTATGAGGTGGAGGAGGCGCACAAGGAGGCATTGGTGATCACCGAGGAGCGCTGGGGCCGCATCTTCAACCACAACCGCCCAGCTGCTGGCCGAGCTCAGGACCCGCCAGACCGCAAGATGGTGTGGGGGAAGCCAGAGGACATGTCCAAGCATCCGGATGGGTCGGAACACATCCAGCTGTGGGACCTGCCGCGCCTGACGGCCATGGTGACGCGGGTGAAGGCCAGGCTGGAGGTGATCTTGGGCAAGACGCTGCACGTCATGACGCAAGGTTACATTGAGTCCATCACCCACGTTCAACAACTGCCGCACTGAGATTTCCCAGCAGCGTCACTTCCTGTGGATGCCATCGCCCTCTCAGTGTTCTGGGCACTGTCGATGGATATCCGTGACGATGATGTTTGCACACAGTTCTTTGCCATGTTCGCCCTTGCCTTCCCTCGCCCTTGGATCATCCACCGTATGCCAATGAAAAGGGGTTCCCTGTGGGTGATTTACTCGACGGTGGTGCATGAAGGAGGCGGCCTGCCAATGGCTGCAGAACCGGAGTCCGGCCGTATTATTGGGGTTTGTGGGCTGTCGACGCACACCGTGTCCTACGCCACCACCCACGCTATCACGCCCCCGTTTTGGGCGCACAAGGCCGCTGTGAGTTGTGGAGTCCTTGGATGCCGCCGGAAGTCGGCAAGTGAGAAGTGTTTTGGGTGTGGAGTCCAAGTCCTTTGCCGCAATCGCATGGGGATCGAGTGCAACAAGTGCGACACTGGAGCAGCAGCAGCAGCAGCAACATCCGATCCAGAGAGTGCCGAGGCCGCTGATCCGAGTCGTGTCCCTGCCCTTCAGCACATGGTGATCTGTTTGATTGCATCGAATGGGACGACACTTTACACCGGGTATTACGAGGCAACGGCCCCACCACATGTTCCCGCTGACACAACGCCCAAGCCGGAGGACTCCCACTGGCGGGGCATGCACAAGAGAGTGAGTGGTTGCCCTGGCCGAGATCGAAACACCACGCCTTGTTGATTACGCCGCCTGGGAGCATTTTGGTGGTGGTGAACGGCCGCTTTGGAGGATTCGCCCGAGGTACTGAGGAGAGCCATGACGTTCTGGTGTACCGGATGGGGATCGCACTACCCGAGCCGAGACCCGTGGTCTCAAGCTTGTTGATGGCGGCCGGGGCGATCGTTTGCAACACCAAGGTGGCACAGGAGGAGGCCTTTTGGTGCGCATGCCAGCAGGTTGCCACTCTGTCCCCTTTTCATCGGAGGCCCATTGGTTGGAGGGGTTCACAATGCAATGCGCCAAATATATGGTCAGTACTGGTTGCCAAGGGTCAGTGGTAGTCGCAATGCAAGGGGAGGGCAGTTTGAGGGCTCGAACCGGGCACAGTGTGCGGGCTATGGCATGTGCATGCCACTCAGGAACCCCCCCGCCTTTCCTGCGCAGGAACCGTCCCACGAACCCCCTAAGAACCCCCTTCGTGCAAAGGAACCCCCCCCCCTTTCCTGCACGGGAACCATCCTAGGAACCCCCCAGGATCCCCCTTCCTGCATAGGAACCCCCCCCCCTTCCTGCACATGAACCCCCCCCCTTCCTGCACATGAGACCCCCTTCCTGGATCCCTTCCTAGACCCTTCCTGGACCCTTACTGCACAGGAACCCCCCCCCCCTTCCTGCACAGGAACCCCCCTTCCTGGACCACTTCCTGTCCCCTTTCGTCACTGGCATTTTGCGTACTTCCCTTCAGGTTGACGTCGACGTGTACCCGCGGCTGGTCCTCAAGTCCGTTGATGAGGAGGAGCGGGCAGCCCCGCTGCCAGTGGTACTACCGCGGACTGTGGACGGGCGAGCACCAAGTCGCCAAGACCCTCCGACATGGCTGTTGCAATTGACGCTCCCCATCACGGACATGCACAGTCCTGTGACCAGGCAAAGGGGCACTTTCTGGTATCGACTGCACACTGACCGTCCGGAAGGGGAAGGCAGCCACTGCCCTGCAACTGCGGTTGCTAGTGGCATGTACGGACAGTCTGGCCGAGCTTCCCCAGGGGCATGCAGGACATGGCAAGATTTACGTGGTTGCGCAGTACTTGTGCCTTGTGGGCCATGCCTAGCCAGCAACGCATGGTCTTTCTTGGTGTACAGCGAGCAAACCAGCTTCAAGACACTGAAGAGTCTGGCAAGATTGACGGGTTTGGATGTCGGTGTCCCCATTGAGGTGCAGGACGCGGTTGACGAGTGGCTTGAGAAGTACCGCAAGCGGCAAGAACACAGTCAATTCAGTGGACGCTCACACGTGAAGAAGCAGCCCGGCACGAAGGCACATACACAGCCATTGTGGCAGCTCCAAGCGGCGCGTACCAGGCAGCCCGGGGCGGGCAACTCCAATGGCAGTGGTCACGCAGTTGGCACCTGGGTTGAAGGAGGTCGTGCGCACGGCGTTGAAGGAGGTGTTGCCTGATGCCGCTGAGTAGGCGATGGCAAGTGGCGGCAAGACCCGGGCAGAGCGGGCCACGGAGCACGCAATCAAGAAGGAGCGCGAAGCACGGTAACAGGTTCTGAAGCACGAGGCAACCGTTGCAATTTTGCGGGCATAAGTGATTGCCCTGGAAGACCGGTTGGAAGCTGCCGAAGACACGGCGCGCGAGGCACATGCAGGCAAGGTCAAGGCCGAGGCTCTGCTGGCGGAGAAAGCTGCGGAATGTGACCGGGCGTTGAGCATCCTCAACCGGACGTAAGGCCAGGGCCCCAACCCCAGCAAGTGATGAGGAGTGGCGAGGCACAGTGGCGTGGTAGTTTGGGCATGAGACGTGGAGAGACAACCCCTGGTGGAACACTGAGAGGAGGTCCGTGCCTAGGTGGAGTTCTGCAACTACTACTCTGGGTACATTACCATGTAAGCCAAGTATGCAGCCGCTATTATTGCCATGCTGAAGGACAATTGGGATGAGACCTAGAAAGGATTGAACAAGCGAGGCGAGTGCAATGACGATTCCACGAAGGCTCTCCAGGGCATGAAGCAGGCCCTACTGGATGTGGTAGGCCTGCACCTCATCGATCCTGCCTGTGGTTTCGTGCTCCGCACGGATGCCTCCAACTATGCGGTAAGGGCCGTGCTGGAGCACGTCCTGGATGATGGCTCGTCTCAGTAGCAAATGGGAGTCAGTTGCTGGTGGAGAGATAGCGGCGAACCTGGACCCCCCACGAAAGGGAGGCATATGCCATTGTCATTACCATCTGTAAGCGGGTGGGTCATATAGGGACCCATCCCCTGACCGTGTGCATCGATCACCAAAGCCTACATTCCTGGCACAAGGAACATGTGGTCATTCCCTCAGGACACGCCTCGCGCCGTGCTGGTTGGCATGAGACCCTGGCAAAAGTTGACCTGACCGTGGTCTACGTTTCAGGGAAGGACAACACGGTCGCCGACCGCCTCAATCAATGGGCGTATCCCGCATCCAAGGGCATGACGGACATCTCTGCCCACGGGGATGTTGATGAGACGGCGGGGGTCAAGAACATCATCAACTTAGAGCGGATGACGGAGGAAGATGGCATGAAGTGCTTCAAGGTTATGGCTGCAGGTGCTCCCCTGAGCGAGAGGGTGAGCAGGCAATTAGAGCAGTCTCCCCTTAGGTTGGCTCTAGTGATGGGGGGGACTGGGTCATCCATGTCGGAGAGGCCTAGACGTCGATCCGGAAGCGCCCCTCCTCCCTGAACTTTGTCTCCAAGCCGACTGGTGGCACAACTATGCCAAGTTGGAAGTTTGTAGCGACAAGTACCGGGCGGTGACCAACACGGATGATGACCATTCATGGCCCAAGGGACTGACCCAGGAGGATGGTAAGCTGTACTCTAAGGCTCGCTATCTAGTCCGGGAGTCCCGGTGGTTAGAGCTTTGCGAAGCCTGGCACCACCATATGGTGCATCCTAGGGTCAGCAAGCAGGCCCCAGATATGCTCCGGCGCTTCGCCTTCAATGACATTGGCATGTGGAAAGCCCTAAGAGCCGTGAGGAAGGGGTGTGCAGTGTGCCAAGTATGCAACCCCAGGAAACCCGCCGCAGCTGGCGAGCCACAGTGTACACCGGTCCCGGAGCGAGCGATGGAGAGTGTGGCGTTGGATGTGTTTTCCATGCCTGAGGTCCATATTAGCCCGGAGGAGTTCAAGTGTGTCGTGCTCTGCGTAGATGACCACAACGGCTACATTTTGCCGTCCGGCGTATTAGAGGGCTTCGGTCACCAAGGAAGTGGCAGTCATGATGGGTCGCCACTGGCTGACCGTCTTTGGTATCCCCTTGGCAATCTGCAGCAACTGCGGACCGTAGGTCAGGAGCGGTTGGTTCAAAGCCATGTGCTCCCTGATGGGCATCTAGCAAGTGAAGTCCGTTGCCTACTTCAGACGATCCAATGGTCGGGTTGAAGTGGTTGGGAGGCAACATTTTGAGAAGCCGAGGAAGTTCCACTTGCAGCACGAGTGCGGAAACTGGTTTAAGTAGATGTGGTCAGCATTAAAGCCGCATGACAACACCCCCACACCGGGTAGGTTTTCCCCTCACGAGATCTTGTTCGGCAGGGATCGTCTGGCCGTGGCCTCCCCGTGTCTTCTGAGGGCATGGCGATGGATGCCGAAGACTTCGTCAAGCGCAACCTGACGATGGAGCTTGAGGTCAAGAAGGAGCCGGAGAAAGACCATGCTGAGCGAGCAAAGACCGCCCTCTTGTCGGCCCCGCTGTTCTTTAAGGTTCAACAAGCAATGTGCGTGAATCGTCCACGTCCCCTTGGTACTCACCGAACGAAGACTTTGTTCACCCCCGGAGTGACGGTGCGCGGTGTAGGTTAGGATACCCACTAGGTAAATGTGGGCTCCGGGTAGTTCCAAGAACGCCACAGGACGGCCAAACTACGTCCCCGGGAGCCTGAGCTATGAGGAAAACACGTGGAGCCGGACTATGCCGCCCACGAAGTGGACTCTGACAACTCCGACTACGCAGAGCAGGACAACTTTACAGTTGACAAGGTTGTGCCCCACCGTCCCCGTCCGTCTCCCCCTGAAGGCTTGGAGTTCAACGTGTGTGGGCCTGGCTACGGCCCCTCGTATGATACCTGGGAACCCGCCTCCTCCTTCATTCCCCGCATCAACAAGCCTTTCACGTACAATGTGCCGCAAAGCGATATTGCCTTGGCAACCACAAACTTCGAAGCCTTTGCCCATCCGGTCCAACCTCACGGAGCCTGATCGCCATCGAGGACTCCCGGATATCCCAAACCTTGTACCAATACCGTTTCACTGTTATTTACACGTTTAACTTGTCGGCCGCTGTGGACCGAGGTTTGACAAAGAAGTCCACCCCCCTTACCGTTTTTGGCCATATTTAGGACAATGGCAACCCATGGTAGGAGGGTGGGTGCCTGCCCACGCCTCCACGGGACAACTCTGCGCTCCACTAATGCAAGGCGTCCGTCTTGAGGGCGAGATGGCATGGAGCAGCCTTGGCTTTGAGACGTGGGTCCAGCGGTTGGACCGTCCGCCACCCACCATCGTCCTCCTCAGCCCTGGACGCCAGGTTTTGTCCATACAATGTTGCGCAGCAGGTGCTAATGCCCTCATCACTGTGAATGGGCGTGTCGCCACTTGGTCTAAGGCACCTTCAAAGCCACTCACTGTGTTTCTACGCATTCTCCACCTGTCTGACAGATTGCTATGGTATTTCTTGCCTGGCGATGGCATGATTTGATGCCCTTAAGGGTGTGTTTACGTGTCTAGTAACGGATGGGATGTCCATATGGTGAATCCAATGTGACATAGTTATGTTTTGTTCCTGGTCAACCCGTTCCAACCGGCCAAACCCATAGTTTGCTTGTTGTCTCTGGGAATCCTAGTGTCAAACACGTGCAGCGGAGATACTCGAAACCGGCGGAACCCTATGACGCCTTTTGGCGTGTCCCCCTTGGAAGAGCACAGTAGCCCCGACAAGCGCAACAAGGGACCGGTCTGATCTGGGCCGCCCTCTCCGTCAAGCTATCCCCCTAAAAGCATCCTTGCACAGGCCTGGTGCCTAGCTGTGAGGGGCATGCGGATCCACACGCGTCCAATGGCTGAGGCACCCCCTGCGCCTTGGGGTGGCATGAAGGCTTAGGTCCTTTTTTTTTTAGTTTTTGGAAATACACAGTTCAACGTCACTGAATGTTCCAGATCGGGCCAGCCCATCACACAACCGTCACCCACATCCGAAGGGTTAGGGTCGGTGGGTCAGCTGCAGCTGATGCATCAGTGGGTACGTGCAAAAGTAAGGAGGTTTTACATGTGCACTAACACGCGCGTGGTCGCCCCCTATTCCACCCTCGGAAGGGTAAATGTCGTTGGGGGGCACGGGGCATGCCGCTCAGAAATTGTGCAAAAATTGGCCATGGACGTACACGGATGGTGGTAGGAGAAGAAAGTAAAAATTGGGCCAAGTATGGCTTGGTGAAGAGCAAAACACAGATTGAGGAGCTCATAGCACGTGTCGACGCTCAAAGGTAGGGATGGGGGAGGATCCTGCAAATGTACAGGGCCACTGACGGCTTTCCCATTAGCTTACGATGCAGTCCGGCAGCTCGTGCTTCCAGCTGGTTGTAGCCTGAGGGGGAGAAAGGCGAGAGCATGGGCTGGCATCGGGATTGCTCAGACGGGGCGTGAGGTGTCGTGCCAATCGGCAGGCGTGAAGGGGTTGGGTTTCTTTTGGGGGGGGGGGGGGGATGGACGTGGCCAGAAGTTCACTGACTTTATTGAGGACAGCGTGTTGAAATTTCCTGATGGCAGCTTTTTTAAACCATCTCAACACCTTCAGAGTTCCATTGTGTTCGCTTGTGGCTGCGCTATTTACAGTGTAGGGGGCCATTGGTATCCTACATGTGGGTGGTGCTGCTCCATGTGGCTGTTTGTGGCCTACCATACCCTTAGGTGGGCTGGGTGTGGCACATTCAGGCCCCATGTGGCTTTGCCTCACCTATATGTGGCATACTATAGTCCAGCGCTTACACAACGCACCTCTGCTAACTACAACAGTCCTGCAACCTGAAGTATGTACAAAAGCCCATGTGGGCCTTTGTCACTCCCCTCTGGGGTAACCAGAGATTCTGGGCGGAGTGTGACTCTTTTCAGCTAAATCTTTACCTTTCAAAAGAAAAGCAACCCAGCTGCCAGGGAAATGTTTCCATCTCCAAAAATAGAAAAGGTGTAATGGTAAAAGAATAGACAGATGTTACTGCAATGTAGTGAAAAGATGGCTGATTGGGTTGACTGGGAATGGTTGGTGTGAGTGACTGTTGATTGCTTGACTGTGTGGAAAAATGGGAATGGTTGGTGTGAGTGACTGTTGATTGCTTGACTGTGTGGAAAAAGACTGTTGGCTGGCCAAACAGGATGAAAATCAGAAAAATGATCACTGCTGACAAGCTTTGCCGAAGCAAAAGTGCAGGCACTGGCACAGTGGACAATGACCTGTTAACTTAACAGTCAAAGAGTACACTGATCTCCAATCTGGGTGTGCTGGCCCTGGCAATGCACAGTGCTGGCAGTATGCTGATCAAGTAGATATATACGAAAAAAGACAGAAAAAAAATAGAAATATGGGCAGTCACCATAGGTGCAGTGCTGCGCAGAGTGTACTAGATTGTGCTAAACAGGGTTGGGGTCATACCCCTGTTCCATAATGCTGCAGAAACCTGCACAGAAAGAAAGGTGGACTTACTGCCACGTGATGGAATTGAGCTTGCAAAACTTGAGAGACACGACAGATACATAGTTTGCAGGATGTGTGGAGTTGTCCAATCTGAAATTCCGGTGTTTTTTTGGCTTGTAATTTCCCTGTTGGAGGAAGGATTCCCATTGTGATTTGAACTCGTCGTAAATCAACGAGCAGATTCTCCATTGCTCGTCACTCAAGAAGTTCACAGGTGATTTGTCGTGGCGCGGCGGCGTTGAAGCTGTGGTACTCGACGATTCCAGACTGGGCGGACATGACGATGAGTGAGTGTACCCATGGCCCTCATCAATCGCCCGTGTCAAGTTTTCTGAGTTATGCAACGCCTTGCTGGTGACTGTTGGTGACACACTCGAGCAAAATAGATCTTGGACCAACTCTCGTTCACTCTGGTGGGGTTCTCCCTGCCAGGTGGCAGTATTTCCATCGTCTTCATACCACCAGTTATCACTATCAGATTGCTGTTCATGCTTGGCCGGTGGTAATGCAGTAGACGGTAGTGCCTTCGGTGGGTGAGGCGCTATCGTCTGCAGCGGGAAGAGAATACCGCGGCCATGGATGCGTTCACCACCATCGTTCGGGGAGTCTACTTCGTTCCTCACAGAGAGTGACGGGGCTTTCAAGGTCCAGATCCTTACTGTCGACAGCGTTGGTAACTCGTGGTCACCATCGGCCGCAATCTCCGGTTCTGTGTTCATCGTGGAGCGAGATGACTCAGCTTGTGTGCTGCGTGATACACCATCAGCAGACTGTGGTGCCTTTTGTGGGACATGGTTGAAATTCTCATGGAGGTGCCTAGGGAGGCGTTTCCATGTCCTTGGCGTCTCGTGGAGATATTCATTGATCTGCGTTAGTTGCGCTGGTTGTCGCTCGCGTGTCTTTGGCTGTTTTCTCTTTCGGCAGGCAGCGCAACGCTTAGGC
Organism: Eutreptiella sp. 'Long Island Sound 2002'; assembly: GCA_964036045.1. NCBI lineage: Eukaryota > Euglenozoa > Euglenophyceae > Eutreptiales > Eutreptiaceae > Eutreptiella > Eutreptiella sp. 'Long Island Sound 2002'. The sequence goes on along the minus strand of OZ038380.1, from coordinate 177,062,985 downwards.
ACGCATAAGTGGCGGTTTTCATACCACTCTTTCGTGGAGCTTGGCAATCTCCATAAGGACGTACACTCAGAGCATTTCAGTAACTCACAGCTGTCCCTTTTCACTCGAGGCGGTGGCTTCGTTTTCTGCAGCTTGCGTACGGTAGTCCAGATAGCCTTTTCCAAAGAGGAGGCATCATCATCGTCGGACGAATATTGTGCGTGGTCACTCAAAACGTTCCACGGCGTAGGAGACACTGTAATAGGGGAGCGTAACGCGGGTGATTTGGGGGAACCAGGGATCTTGGGCACGACTTGCCGTGTCTTTGGGATATTCTGCCCGGCACTTTCTGGAACTGCGGATTGCTTAGGAACCTGTTCGATGTTGGTTTGGGTCATACAACGGCGAACATTGGTACGGAGCTTTGTGTCTACTAGAGGCGCAAAACCGGCTTCGTTGCTGCCAAACGCGGCTGCGGTGGGTTGCGTCGCTTCCGTGGCATCAGACTTGTCAAGATTCTCCGAGTCCTGTTGGTCGCTAGGCGTGTTACCTGCGCTAGCGTACGGTTGGTGGACGAAGGCGTCTGTAGCAGCGTGGGTCGTTTCTGGACATATTGGGCATGCAGGGCCGGGAGTGGAGTGTGGATGAAGACGGCTGTCGTCAGTGCCGAGAGGGACTCCTGCAGGCGGCGGACCGTAGAATTGTTGAGCTGGCCGGGGCCATTGGCTTTGTTCTGGAAAGTGGTAGTAGCGACAGAAGGGGTGGTAACGGCAAGCAGCTTGATAACGGCAGACGGCGCGTGGACGAGAGTTACAGGCGCACTGGTTGATCGCTTGTAGAATTGACGGTATAATTGCCGTGAGTGTGAACTGCAGTTGAAGTGCCAGCCAGTTGACGGTGGCAGGGTCCTGGAGGAACTGCGGTACGCTCGATTGTGCTGGGGCTGGAGTTTCTGTCGGCTGGTTCATGGCGCTGTCGCTCAGCTGGATCGCAGGTTGAATCCTGGCCTGGATTTGTCAGCAAGCTCTGTAGCCAGGACTACAGGCCTTTCAGTCATCGGTAAAAGCTGACATCGAAAAAAAATAGACACTCAGAAAGTGTATTTTTTCCTGATGGCAGCTCCGGTTGCATAGGAGCCACCCAGGGCCCCGGGAAGGGCGGAGTAGAGGGACCTAGGGACAGCGAGGCGCCCCACAATTCAGAGGTCCTGCCTGGATGCACACGAGCGCCACCCTGTGATCACGTGCGGGCAGGGCCAGGATTGAAGCCAGCCACCCACCAGGGGGTGGGGTGGGGTGGGGGGGGGGGGGTACAGTGGGCCACGTGGCCGTGGACGCTTAGGTCGTGTCGGCACAGGCAGGTGGGGCACTGTTGACGTCAGGTGTGTCTCGCCAAAAGGTGGCGTAGTGGGCATATCCCAACCGGGTTCGGAGCCCAAAGAGCCATTTGTGCCAAGCCACGCGGTGGAAACGGAGGGGGTGCCATGACGTGGGTTGGGAGTGTTCATGGGTGTGCACCTTGATGAGATCCTGGGTCCAGACTTTATGGGGGGGGGTTGCATGAGCTCCCCGTGCCTGATGATGTCCCAGGGGGAGGAGGGCTGAACGGGGGGGGGGGGTTGGCATACTGGTCTGAACGCTCTTGAAAGACATGGCCAGTGTGCCCTTCGATCCAGTCCAGGGTCTGGTTCTCACGGAGGAGGGACTGGCGGGCCTGGACAACCCACTGAGCGTGGCGAATTAGGCGTTTGGTGCCTGTGGTGGAAGCCATGGCTCCCTTGAAGTCAGATTGCAACTTGCACGAGGGCGGGGAGAGGGTGGAACCCAGGAGAATCCTGATGACCTCTGCTTTATACGAGTTGGGATGGCCTGGTACCCGGCACACAGCAATTCGTCCGTCTAGGAGCACGGCTGAGGCACCTGATGCAGGGGGAGAACCAATTTTACTGCCGTCAGTGTATGCAGAGTCTGGGTCGCCCGGGGGACCCTTGGTGACATGCGCGACAAGGCCTGCAACTGCCGTGATCTGGACAGCGCCACGCAGTGCCCATTTGGCGCCCCAAGAAATGGGGAGGGGGATCGTGGATGATGTCTGGTGGGGTCTAGGAGGGCTGGGGCATTGGAGAATAGGGCGAAGGGGGAAATGTAGGTGGGACGACGTGTTCATGTGGTGCAGGTGCGGGTTGGTGTGCAGGGAGTCTAGCAGCCTGGTGGGGTGTAGAATGCGGAGGGAACGCAAACTGAAGCCATGTATATGATGTGTGTAAAGTGTCTTCTGTGCCATGAGGGTGCCTGGTCTGATCAGCGGGGATGCATTCATTTGCGGGCACAACATGTTGGATGGATGCGCGGCATTTGGTGCAGAAGCTCACCGGTATTTGCTCCGTGCACAACTGACTCGGAGGCAGGGACCGCATTTTGGGCCGCACTCGTCCAATTTTTTTCTCGTCCCCCCCCCCACCCCCCGGGCCGCTTTTTCTTGTTGATTGGAGCATTGAGAAATTTGTTTGTTAGACTGTTGCACTGCTCCCAGAGTGGTCGCGTCGCCCTCAAGGGCCGGAGCAATAGTAGCGTCCCTCGTACACTCGCAGCCTCTTTTGCTGCCCTGTCATGCAGAAGAGATCTGCTCTTGGATTGATTGTCATCGGGTTGTTTTTGGATGATCGAGAAATGCATCGGAGACGCTTTTCCAAGGTGAAGTCAGTGGAGAGGACTGTATAAATCAATGGCCGTCTGCTTGTTTTGCCCCAAGACGGGCGTTGCCATTCAGCACAGCCAAACAGCAGTGAGGCAGTGAAACGGCGGTGCATATGAGCACCAGTCAGGGCATAGCTTAGTGACTGGTTGATACTCTACCGGGGTGGGTGGGGGGGGGGGGGTCTGAGTGTGGGTGGGTGGGTTTGTCTGGTTTTCGGGGGGGGGGGGGAGAAAAACAGGAAAATACGGCCTAAAACATGCTTTACGTACCTTGGATGGTGATTTTAGGTGATCACTGTATCAAAAAATAACCGCCAAATAGTTGCACTGCGCGCGCACTGCGCTTAAGGCTCCCCCAAAGGGCAGGGGGAAAAGGCAGCGAGGGGAAAGTAAAACATTCCCTCCAATCTGAATGCAGTGAAACTGCACTGTAACAAAGCGTCTCGTTTATACAGCAGTGTGTACCCGGAAGGTGGCGGCGTGCACTGGGACTGAACCGCGGGGGGGGAAGCGGTAGCCATCAGCCGTAACCCCACGCTACTAGAGACCCATACTTTGAGATACTAGGTAGGGGCATCGTTTCCCGTGCTTGTCAGGATGCTAGGACGGATGGATGTGCATCAATGTGGTGCACCCAGTATTGATAGCGTAGGGCTGAGTAGCTGCGCAGCTTGTGACAAAGCTTTGGAAAAGGCTGAAGTTGTCACGGGCTGGCCGCCATCCACCTGCTTTTGGGCAGCCTCGCGACAGTCCTTCTTTGCATCAGCATCTGCAGGGCAGGAACCCCCCCCCCCCTACCTCCAAGTTGGGGGGGGGTTTTATGCGATAAATCTTGTTCGCATTACAGGCGCCTCCTTTCGGTTTTGCAGTTGGCCCAACCGCCATCATCCCAATCCTTCGCCATGCCGCCCCACCTGCCATCACAGATGCATTTTTCACTTTTTTCGCAGGCCAGTACGGCAACACCGCATGTACAACCACTGGCCGCCGAGGGCTTCCCGTATTCCTGACTGTGAGGTGTGCCCACCTCTGACCCATAGACAGTCTCGCATTCAGCATTGGTAGGTGTATCAACACATGGGCACGAACAGGCAAGGAATAGTTCTGAGTTCCAAATAGTTCATGGGAGTTTCCTGATGTGCAGAAGTACAAACCTGCCAACAGACCACCGGGTGCAAGGTATGTGCCATCAGATCAGAGGTTTGATCCCACCAAAGGACTGTGCTGCGAGCTAACAGGACCCAGTTTTCATCTGTGTCCTTTCAACATTTTCTGTTCAACAGTTTTTGTCTGCCCCTGAGAGCTTGAAGCAAGCTATTGTCAGTGGTGTGGCGGCTACAGTACAGAGTATTCCTGGGCAGCTGAGCCTCTGCAAGCTAAGGTGTGTGACCCCCATACCCATCCCACCCACCACCAATTACCACCCTCAAGCCCGCTCACCCTAAACCTAATCCTAGTGCCCGAAAAAACCAGCATCTTGCCGCCTACCTGCGGTGGTGCGTGGTAGGTGGGGCGCTATGTCTGGGGTTCTGTGCGGTTTGGGCAGCGCGCAATCATCCCGATGCCGCAGGGGTGGAATGGAGCGCGCAGTGTGTGGGGGCGTTCAGGGGGCGTAGGGGTTGGTGGAGAGCACCGTGTAGATGCAGCGAAAGAGTAAACACCGAGACACCAGTTAGCCATATTTTGTTGGGGGGGTGGGTACATAGCGGGCAAACTGTAACCCCCAAGTGGGTGGGTACAAAGCGCAGAGCAAGGACATGTGCAAGGGAAAGCGCGCCAATGTTGGTCGAACACTGTGCATCCCAGGAGGGGAGCCAGTGGTGTGTGATCTTGAGCCGTGTAGCCTGTTTTGTGGGCAAGTTTGTGCACAAATGGTGCCCTTGCGCAGCCCGTTTCCAGGGCTTTGCAGGGCATTCGTCTTCGAACGCTGGGGCGCAACAACGGTACGGCCGGCAAGCGTCTCCGGTGTCTCCTACACCCATCCCACCCCCCCCCTGCCCAGCCTGGGCTGTCACACGGGGCTGACACAAATGCTGGCGCCCGCAAAAACCAGTGTCGCGAGCGGCTGGTTGGCGTGGAGGGTGGTAGGGGTGCACCGAGGAGCATGGTCGTAGGCAAGAGCCGGTGCCCCTGTGCCGTGTCCGCACACTTGGATCGAGGGGGAGATCAGAACGGAGGGGGGACCGGGCGTGCCCCACGGGGGGAGGGAGGATCTGCCGGAAAAAAAGCAAACAAAAAGCGTACAGCAGCCAGTGTTCGTCAGTACTAACTGGGCCTGACTAAGCTTAACTGCTGCCGGACGGATTCAGGTGTATTCCCAGTAGTATGGCCGTACGCATCAGCCTTGGGCGGACGGGTGGTCCGCGGGCAGGGGGTGGACCACGTCCCACCGGGCCACCGATGAAAAATTCAGCAAAAAGGGATGCACGTGGGGGACAATGAGATAAAGACGCCCCGAAAACGGGGAAGACGGGCTCAAGTGATGAAAAGTACGCGCAAATGGGCGCAAGCGGGCCCAAAGAAATGTCACCGTGGCCTCAATAGGACCCCCCTCCCCCCATCCCCCCCCACCCCCCTCCGTAACCCAAGCCGGAGGGACACGGACAAACCCTACCCCTAGCTGGGGGGAGGGGGTACGAAATGGGAGGGACACGAGCCTCCCCTACCCCTAGGGAGGGGGAAGGGGGGACATATACACAGTGGGAGGGAGGGACATGTCTCTAATGCGGAATGCACTATTATGGTGCAGTGGCAAACTCAACAAGAATGTTGTGCGCAGAGTGCATGAAGAGGGGTTTACACTCAGGACATTTGAAGGAATATGGCCCAATTGGCCTCCACAAAGTGGTGCATTAGCACACGTGATTGCTTATGGAAGGGAAATCATACCGAAAAATAATAGACACTCAGAAAAGTGTACCCCTGTGCGGGGTGTGCGTGGCATAGCGCGTTGTCTGTTCCATTTTACGCGCACCCATGTTGGCACGCACACTGTGCAGGGGGTTTTTTTAGGACCCCCCGACCGCTCATTAGGACCCCCCACCCATAACTCGACGCCACTGTCTCGGATTCGCAAAATGAGTGAAGCTTTGGATTCAGCGACCCCGAAATATGGGGGGTACTGTGTTCTTCATGTCAATTTGGTACAAAGAGCTCATTTTAGTTCATGGGCGACCCGGTAGGATCTGCCTGGTTAGGAACAGGCGGATCCTACCGAGTCGGTAATAGTCACCCATATACTATAAAATGAGCTCAAAACGTCGCGGGCGGCGGGTTGGCGTGGAAGGGGGCCGGCAGGAGCCTGGGCGTACGCAGTGGCACATGTGCCATGTGTGCACGTTGGGAGCGAGGGGAGGAATCGGAATGGAGGGGGCGTGTGGGGGTGCACCGCGGGAGTGGCCGGAAAAGGGCAAAAATATAAAAGGCGTAAAGCACCCAGTGTTTTCAAGTGGTCTCCCACCTCAGTACTAACTGGGCCTGACTAGGCTAAACTGCTGGAATCGGACGGGTTCAGGTGTATTCCCAGTAGTATGGCCGTACGCATCAGCCTTGGGCCTACGGGTGGTCCGCAAGCAGGGGGTGGACCACGTCCCACCGGGCGACCGATGAAAAATTCAGCAAAAAGGGACGCACGTGGGGGACAATGAGATAAAGACGCCCCGAAAACGGGGAAGACGGGCTCAAGTGATGAAAAGTACGCGCAAATGGGCGCAAGCGGGCCCAAAGAAATGTCACCGTGGCCTCAATGGGACCCCCCTCCCCCCATCCCCCCCCACCCCTCTCTGTAACCCAAGCCGGAGGGACACGGACAAACCCTACCCCTAGCTGGGGGGAGGGGGTACGCAATGGGAGGGACACGAGCCTCCCCTACCCCTAGGGAGGGGGAAGGGGGGACATATACACAGTGGGAGGGAGGGAAATGTCTCTAATGCGGAATGCACTATTATGGTGCAGTGGCAAACTCAACAAGAATGTTGTGCGCAGAGTGCATGAAGAGGGGTTTGCACTCAGGACATTTGAAGGAATATGGCCCAATTGGCCTCCACAAAGTGGTGCATTAGCACACGTGAATGCTTATGGAAGGGAAATCATACTGAAAAAAAATAGACACTCAAGTGTACCCCTGTGCGGGGTGTGCCTGGCATAGCGCGTTGTCTGTTCCATTTCACCTGCACCCATGTTGGCACGCACACTGTGCAGGAGTTTTTTTTAGGACCCCCCGACCGCTCATTAGGACCCCCCCCATAACTCGACGCCACTGTCTCGGATTTGCAAAATGAGTGAAGTTTTGGATTCAGCGACCCCAAAATATGGGGGGTACTGTGTTCTTCATCTCAATTTGGTACAAAGAGCTCATTTTAGTTCATGGGCGACTCGGTAGGATCTGCCTGGTTAGGAACAGGCGGATCCTACCGAGTCGGTAATAGTCACCCATATACTATAAAATGAGCTCAAAACGTCGCGGGCGGCGGGTTGGCGTGGAAGGGGGCCGGCAGGAGCCTGGGCGTACGCAGTGGCACATGTGCCATGTGTGCACGTTGGGAGCGAGGGGAGGAATCGGAATGGAGGGGGCGTGTGGGGGTGCACCGCGGGAGTGGCCGGAAAAGCGCAAAAATATAAAAAGCATAGCACCCAGTGTTCCCAAGTGGTCTCCCACCTCAGCACTAACTGGGCCTGACTAAGCTTAACTGCTGAAAACCGGACGGGTTCAGGTGTATTCCCAGTAGTATGGCCGTACGCATCAGCCTTGGGCGGACGGGTGGTCCGCAAGCAGGGGGTGGACCACGTCCCACCGGGCGACCGATGAAAAATTCAGCAAAAAGGGACGCACGTGGGGGACAATGAGATAAAGACGCCCCGAAAACGGGGAAGACGGGCTCAAGTGATGAAAAGTACGCGCAAATGGGCGCAAGCGGGCCCAAAGAAATGTCACCGTGGCCTCAATGGGACCCCCCTCCCCCCATCCCCCCCCCACCCCCTTCCGTAACCCAAGCCGGAGGGACACGGACAAACCCTACCCCTAGCTGGGGGGAGGGGGTACGCAATGGGAGGGACACGAGCCTCCCCTACCCCTAGGGAGGGGGAAGGGGGGACATATACACAGTGGGAGGGAGGGACATGTCTCTAATGCGGAATGCACTATTATGGTGCAGTGGCAAACTCAACAAGAATGTTGTGCGCAGAGTGCATGAAGAGGGGTTTGCACTCAGGACATTTGAAGGAATATGACCCAATCGGCCTCCACAAAGTGGTGCATTAGCACACGTGATTGCTTATGGAAGGGAAATCATACCGAAAAATAATAGACACTCAGAAAAGTGTACCCCTGTGCGGGGTGTGCGTGGCATAGCGCGTTGTCTGTTCCATTTTACGCGCACACATGTTGGCACGCACACTGTGCAGGGGGGTTTTTTAGGACCCCCCGACCGCTCATTAGGACCCCCCACCCATAACTCGACGCCACTGTCTCGGATTCGTAAAATGAGTGAAGCTTTGGATTCAGCGACCCCGAAATATGGGGGGTACTGTGTTCTTCATGTCAATTTGGTACAAAGAGCTCATTTTAGTTCATGGGCGACTCGGTAGGATCTGCCTGGTTAGGAACAGGCAGATCCTACCGAGTCGGTAATAGTCACCCATATACTATAAAATGAGCTCAAAACGTCGCGGGCGGCGGGTTGGCGTGGAAGGGGGCCGGCAGGAGCCTGGGCGTACGCAGTGGCACATGTGCCATGTGTGCACGTTGGGAGCGAGGGGAGGAATCGGAATGGAGGGGGCGTGTGGGGGTGCACCGCGGGAGTGGCCGGAAAAGGGCAAAAATATAAAAAGCATAGCACCCAGTGTTCCCAAGTGGTCTCCCACCTCAGCACTAACTGGGCCTGACTAAGCTTAACTGCTGAAAACCGAACGGGCTCAGGTGTATTCCCAGTAGTATGGCCGTACGCATCAGCCTTGGGCGGACGGGTGGTCCGCGGGCAGGGGGTGGACCACGTCCCACCGGGCCACCGATGAAAAATTCAGCAAAAAGGGACGCACGTGGGGGACAATGAGATAAAGACGCCCCGAAAACGGGGAAGACGGGCTCAAGTGATGAAAAGTACGCGAAAATGGGCGCAAGCGGGCCCAAAGAAATGTCACCGTGGCCTCAATGGGACCCCCCTCCCCCCATCCCCCCCCACCCCCCTCCGTAACCCAAGACGGAGGGACACGGACAAACCCTACCCCTAGCTGGGGGGAGGGCGTACGAAATGGGAGGGACACGAGCCTCCCCTACCCCTAGGGAGGGGGAAGGGGGGACATATACACAGTGGGAGGGAGGGACATGTCTCTAATGCGGAATGCACTATTATGGTGCAGTGGCAAACTCAACAAGAATGTTGTGCGCAGAGTGCATGAAGAGGGGTTTGCACTCAGGACACTTGAGAAATATGGCCCAATTGGCCTCCACAAAGTGGTGCATTAGCACACGTGATTGCTTATGGAAGGGAAATCATACCGAAAAAAAATAGACACTCAGAAAAGTGTACCCCTGTGCGGGGTGTGCGTGGCATAGCGCGTTGTCTGTTCCATTTTACGCGCACCCATGTTGGCACGCACACTGTGCAGGGGGCTTTTTTAGGACCCCCCGACCGCTCATTAGGACCCCACCCATAACTCGACGCCACTGTCTCGGATTTGCAAAATGAGTGAAGTTTTGGATTCAGCGACCCCGAAATATGGGGGGTACTGTGTTCTTCATGTCAATTTGGTACAAAGAGCTCATTTTAGTTCATGGGCGACTCGGTAGGATCTGCCTGGTTAGGAACAGGCAGATCCTACCGAGTCGGTAATAGTCACCCATATACTATAAAATGAGCTCAAAACGTCGCGGGCGGCGGGTTGGCGTGGAAGGGGGGGGGCAGGAGCCTGGGCGTACGCAGTGGCACATGTGCCATGTGTGCACGTTGGGAGCGAGGGGAGGAATCGAAATGGAGGGGGCGTGTGGGGGTGCACCGCGGGAGTGGCCGGAAAAGGGCAAAAATATAAAAAGCATAGCACCCAGTGTTTCCAAGTGGTCTCCCACCTCAGTACTAACTGGGCCTGACTAGGCTTAACTGCTGAAAACCGGACGGGTTCAGGTGTATTCCCAGTAGTATGGCCGTACGCATCAGCCTTGGGCGGACGGGTGGTCCGCGGGCAGGGGGTGGACCACGTCCCACCGGGCGACCGATGAAAAATTCAGCAAAAAGGGACGCACGTGGGGGACAATGAGATAAAGACGCCCCGAAAACGGGGAAGACGGGCTCAAGTGATGAAAAGTACGCGCAAATGGGCGCAAGCGGGCCCAAAGAAATGTCACCGTGGCCTCAATGGGACCCCCCTCCCCCCATCCCCCCCCACCCCCCTCCGTAACCCAAGCCGGAGGGACACGGACAAACCCTACCCCTAGCTGGGGGGAGGGGGTACGAAATGGGAGGGACACGAGCCTCCCCTACCCCTAGGGAGGGGGAAGGGGGGACATATACACAGTGGGAGGGAGGGACATGTCTCTAATGCGGAATGCACTATTATGGTGCAGTGGCAAACTCAACAAGAATGTTGTGCGCAGAGTGCATGAAGAGGGGTTTGCACTCAGGACATTTGAGAAATATGGCCCAATTGGCCTCCGCAAAGTGGTGCATTAACACACCCGATTGCTTATGGAAGGGAAATCATGCCGGAAAAAAAAAAGACACTCAGAAAGGTGTACCCCTGTGCGGGGTGTGCGTGGCATAGCGCGTTGTCTGTTCCATTTTACGCGCACCCATGTTGGCACGCACACTGTGCAGGGGGTTTTTTTAGGACCCCCCGACCGCTCATTAGGACCCCAGCCATAACTCGACGCCACTGTCTCGGATTCGCAAAATGAGTGAAGTTTTGGATTCAGCGACCCCGAAATATGGGGGGTACTGTGTTCTTCATGTCAATTTGGTACAAAGAGCTCATTTTAGTTCATGGGCGACTCGGTAGGATCTGCCTGGTTAGGAACAGGCAGATCCTACCGAGTTGGTAATAGTCACCCTTATACTATAAAATGAGCTCAAAACGTCGCGGGCGGCGGGTTGGCGTGGAAGGGGGCCGGCAGGAGCCTGGGCGTACGCAGTGGCACATGTGCCATGTGTGCACGTTGGGAGCGAGGGGAGGAATCGGAATGGAGGGGGCGTGTGGGGGTGCACCGCCGGAGTGGCCGGAAAAGGGCAAAAATGTAAAAAGCGTACAGCACCCAGTGTTCCCAAGTGGTCTCCCACCTCAGTACTAACTGGGCCTGACTAGGCTTAACTGCTGGAATCTGACGGGTGCAGGTGTATTCCGAGTAGTATGGCCGTACGCATCAGCCTTGGGCGGACGGGTGGTCCACGGGCAGGGGGTGGACCACGTCCCACCGGGCGACCGATGAAAAATTCAGCAAAAAGGGACGCACGTGGGGGACAATGAGATAAAGACGCCCCGAAAACGGGGAAGACGGGCTCAAGTGATGAAAAGTACGCGCAAATGGGCGCAAGCGGGCCCAAAGAAATGTCACTGTGGCCTCAATGGGACCCCCCTCCCCCCATCCCCCCCCGGCCCCCTCCGTAACCCAAGCCGGAGGGACACGGACAAACCCTACCCCTAGCTGGGGGGAGGGGGTACAAAATGGGAGGGACACGAGCCTCCCCTACCCCTAGGGAGGGGGAAGGGGGGACATATACACAGTGGGAGGGAGGGACATGTCTCTAATGCGGAATGCACTATTATGGTGCAGTGGCAAACTCAACAAGAATGTTGTGCGCAGAGTGCATGAAGAGGGGTTTGCACTCAGGACATTTGAAGGAATATTGCCCAATTGGCCTCCACAAAGGGGTGCATTAGCACACATGATTGCTTATGGAAGGGAAATCATACCGAAAAAAATAGACACTCAGAAAAGTGTACCCCTGTGCGGGGTGTGCGTGGCATAGCGCGTTGTCTGTTCCATTTTACGCGCACCCATGTTGGCACGCACACTGTGCAGGGGGCTTTTTCGGGACCCCCCGACCGCTCATTAGGACCCCACCCATAACTCGACGCCACTGTCTCGGATTTGCAAAATGAGTGAAGTTTTGGATTCAGCGACCCCGGAATATGCAGGGTACTGTGTTCTTCATGTCAATTTGGTACAAAGAGCTCATTTTAGTTCATGGGCGACTCGGTAGGATCTGCCTGGTTAGGAACAGGCAGATCCTACCGAGTCGGTAATAGTCACCCATATACTATAAAATGAGCTCAAAATGTCGCGGGCGGCGGGTTGGCGTGGAAGGGGGCCGGCAGGAGCCTGGGCGTACGCAGTGGCACATGTGCCATGTGTGCACGTTGGGAGCGAGGGGAGGAATCGGAATGGAGGGGGCGTATGGGGGTGCACCGCGGGAGTGGCCGGAAAAGGGCAAAAATATAGAAAGCGTACAGCACCCAGTGTTCCCAAGTGGTCTCCCACCTCAGTACTAACTGGGCCTGACTAGGCTTAACTGCTGAAAACCGGACAGGTTCAGGTGTATTCCCAGTAGTATGGCCGTACACATCAGCCTTGGGCGGACGGGTGGTCCGCGGGCAGGGGGTGGACAACGTCCCACCGGGCGACCGATGAAAAATTCAGCAAAAAGGGACGCACGTGGGGGACAATGAGATAAAGACGCCCCGAAAACGGGGAAGACGGGCTCAAGTGATGAAAAGTACGCGCAAATGGGCGCAAGCGGGCCCAAAGAAATGTCACCGTGGCCTCAATGGGACCCCCCTCCCCCCATCCCCCCCCACCCCCCTCCGTAACCCAAGCCGGAGGGACACGGACAAACCCTACCCCTAGCTGGGGGGAGGGGGTACGAAATGGGAGGGACACGAGCCTCCCCTACCCCTAGGGAGGGGGAAGGGGGGACATATACACAGTGGGAGGGAGGGACATGTCTCTAATGCGGAATGCACTGTTATGGTGCAGTGGCAAACTCAACAAGAATGTTGTGCGCAGAGTGCATGAAGAGGGGTTTGCACTCAGGACATTTGAAGGAATATGGCCCAATTGGCCTCCACAAAGTGGTGCTTTGGCACACGTGATTGCTTATGGAAGGGAAATCATACCGAAAAAAATAGACACTCAGAAAAGTGTACCCCTGTGCGGGATGTGCGTGGCATAGCGCGTTGTCTGTTCCATTTTACGCGCACCCATGTTGACACGCACACTGTGCAGGGGGTTTTTTTAGGACCCCCCGACCGCTCATTAGGACCCCCCCCGATAACTCGACGCCACTGTCTCGGATTCGCAAAGTGAGTGAAGTTTTAGATTCAGCGACCCCGAAATATGGGGGGTACTGTGTTCTTCATGTCAATTTGGTACAAAGAGCTCATTTTAGTTCATGGGCGACTCGGTAGGATCTGCCTGGTTAAGAACAGGCAGATCCTACCGAGTCGGTAATAGTCACCCATATACTATAAAATGAGCTCAAAACGTCGCGGGCGGCGGGTTGGCGTGGAAGGGGGCCGGCAGGAGCCTGGGCGTACGCAGTGGCACATGTGCCATGTGTGCACGTTGGGAGCGAGGGGAGGAATCGGAATGGAGGGGGCGTGTGGGGGTGCACCGCGGGAGTGGCCAGAAAAGGGCAAAAATATAAAAAGCGTACAGCACCCAGTGTTCCCAAGTGGTCTCCCACCTCAGTACTAACTGGGCCTGACTAGGCTTAACTGCTGGAATCGGACGGGTTCAGGTGTATTCCCAGTAATATGGCCATACGCATCAGCCTTGGGCGGACGGGTGGTCTGCGGGCAGGGGGTGGACCACGTCCCACCGGGCGACCGATGAAAAATTCAGCAAAAAGGGACGCACGTGGGGGACAATGAGATAAAGACGCCCCGAAAACGGGGAAGACGGGCTCAAGTGATGAAAAGTACGCGCAAATGGGCGCAAGCGGGCCCAAAGAAATGTCACCGTGGCCTCAATGGGACCCTCCTCCCCCCATCCCCCCCCACCCCCCTCAGTAACCCAAGCCGGAGGGACACGGACAAACCCTACCCCTAGCTTGGGGGAGGGGGTACGAAATGGGAGGGACACGAGCCTCCCCTACCCCTAGGGAGGGGGAAGGGGGGACATATACACAGTGGGAGGGAGGGACATGTCTCTAATGCGGAATGCACTATTATGGTGCAGTGGCAAACTCAACAAGAATGTTGTGCGCAGAGTGCATGAAGAGGGGTTTGCACTCAGGACATTTGAAGGAATATGGCCCAATCGGCCTCCACAAAGTGGTGCATTAGCACACATGATTGCTTATGGAAGGGAAATCATACCGAAAAAAATAGACACTCAGAAAAGTGTACCCCTGTGCGGGGTGTGCGTGGCATAGTGCGTTGTCTGTTCCATTTGACGCGCACCCATGTTGGCACGCACACTGTGCAGGGGGTTTTTTAGGACCCCCCGACCGCTCATTAGGACCCCCCCATAACTCGACGCCACTGTCTCGGATTCGCAAAATGAGTGAAGTTTTGGATTCAGCGACCCCGAAATATGGGGGGTACTGTGTTCTTCATGTCAATTTGGTACGAAGAGCTCATTTTAGTTCATGGGCGACTCGGTAGGATCTGCCTGGTTAGGAACAGGCAGATCCTACCGAGTCGGTAATAGTCACCCATATACTATAAAATGAGCTCAAAACGTCGCGGGCGGCGGGTTGGCGTGGAAGGGGGCCGGCAGGAGCCTGGGCGTACGCAGTGGCACATGTGCCATGTGTGCACGTTGGGAGCGAGGGGAGGAATCGGAATGGAGGGGGCGTGTGGGGGTGCACCGCGGGAGTGGCCAGAAAAGGGCAAAAATATAAAAAGCGTACAGCACCCAGTGTTCCCAAGTGGTCTCCCACCTCAGTACTAACTGGGCCTGACTAGGCTTAACTGCTGGAATCGGACGGGTTCAGGTGTATTCCCAGTAATATGGCCATACGCATCAGCCTTGGGCGGACGGGTGGTCCGCGGGCAGGGGGTGGACCACGTCCCACCGGGCGACCGATGAAAAATTCAGCAAAAAGGGACGCACGTGGGGGACAATGAGATAAAGACGCCCCGAAAACGGGGAAGACGGGCTCAAGTGATGAAAAGTACGCGCAAATGGGCGCAAGCGGGCCCAAAGAAATGTAACCGTGGCCTCAATGAGACCCCCCTCCCCCCATCCCCCCCCACCCCCCTCCGTAACCCAAGCCGGAGGGACACGGACAAACCCTACCCCTAGCTTGGGGGAGGGGGTACGAAATGGGAGGGACACGAACCTCCCCTACCCCTAGGGAGGGGGAAGGGGGGACATATACACAGTGGGAGGGAGGGACATGTCTCTAATGCGGAATGCACTATTATGGTGCAGTGGCAAACTCAACAAGAATGTTGTGCGCAGAGTGCATGAAGAGGGGTTTTGCACTCAGGACATTTGAAGGAATATGGCCCAATTGGCCTCCACAAAGTGGTGCATTAGCACACGTGATTGCTTATGGAAGGGAAATCATACCGAAAAAAATAGACACTCAGAAAAGTGTACCCCTGTGCGGGGTGTGCGTGGCATAGCGCGTTGTCTGTTCCATTTTACGCGCACCCATGTTGGCACGCACACTGTGCAGGGGGTTTTTTTAGGACCCCCCGACCGCTCATTAGGACCCCCCCATAACTCGACGCCACTGTCTCGGATTTGCAAAATGAGTGAAGTTTTGGATTCAGCGACCCCGAAATATGGGGGGTACTGTGTTCTTCATGTCAATTTGGTACGAAGAGCTCATTTTAGTTCATGGGCCACTCGGTAGGATCTGCCTGGTTAGGAACAGGCAGATCCTACCGAGTCGGTAATAGTCACCCATATACTATAAAATGAGCTCAAAACGTCCCGGGCGGCGGGTTGGCGTGGAAGGGGGCCGGCAGGAGCCTGGGCGTACGCAGTGGCACATGTGCCATGTGTGCACGTTGGGAGCGAGGGGAGGAATCGGAATGGAGGGGGCGTGTGGGGGTGCACCGCGGGAGTGGCCGGAAAAGGGCAAAAATATAAAAAGCGTACAGCACCCAGTGTTCCCAAGTGGTCTCCCACCTCAGTACTAACTGGGCCTGACTAGGCTTAACTGCTGAAATCGGACGGGTTTAGGTTTATTCCCAGTAGTATGGCCGTACGCATCAGCCTTGGGCGGACGGGTGGTCCGCGGGCAGGGGGTGGACCACGTCCCACCGGGCGACCGATGAAAAATTCAGCAAAAAGGGACGCACGTGGGGGACAATGAGATAAAGACGCCCTGAAAACGGGGAAGACGGGCTCAAGTGATGAAAAGTACGCGCAAATGGGCGCAAGCGGGCCCAAAGAAATGTCACCGTGGCCTCAATGGGACCCCCCTCCCCCCATCCCCCCCCACCCCCCTCCGTAACCCAAGCCGGAGGGACACGGACAAACCCTACCCCTAGCTGGGGGGAGGGGGTACGAAATGGGAGGGACACGAGCCTCCCCTACCCCTAGGGAGGGGGAAGGGGGGACATATACACAGTGGGAGGGAGGGACATGTCTCTAATGCGGAATGCACTATTATGGTGCAGTGGCAAACTGAACAAGAATGTTGTGCGCAGAATGCATGAAGAGGGGTTTGCACTCAGGACATTTGAAGGAATATGGCCCAATTGGCCTCCACAAAGTGGTGCATTAGCACACGTGATTGCTTATGGAAGGGAAATCATACCGAAAAAAATAGACACTCAGAAAAGTGTACCCCTGTGCGGGGTGTGCGTGGCATAGCGCGTTGTCTGTTCCATTTCACGCGCACCCATGTTGGCACGCACACTGTGCAGGGGGTTTTTTTAGGACCCCCCGACCGCTCATTAGGACCCCCCCCATAACACGACGCCACTGTCTCGGATTCGCAAAATGAGTGAAGGTTTCGATCCAGCGACCCCGAAATATGGGGGGTACTGTGTTCTTCATGTCAATTTGGTACAAAGAGCTCATTTTAGTTCATGGGCGACTCGGTAGGATCTGCCTGGTTAGGAACAGGCGTGAGGTACATCTCGATGATGCTGGCAACGAGCCAGACACGTCTACCGACACCGACGACCTTCCTGACATAGACATGGACCGCCCTCTTCGAGTCACTTTTGGCAAAGAACTTCGATATGCCCCGACCCTGACGGAACTGATTCGCTGTCGACGCCACCGAGACGGCACACTACAGTCCGTTCCCTTGCCTAAGGTTGGACCGAACACACCGTACCCGTCGAGTCTTAAAAGTACACACCGCCGAGTACAATGACATTATCAGTGCAAAGATTTGACTTCGACAGCTGTGTGGGCAGCGGCCTATCGAGAAGACCAACGTACGAGACACATCTACCAAGTCGCGGTTCGAAGCCCTGCGGCACGACACCAACTCCGTGATGCCAAGTTGTCCTTCGATGATGGTAAAGTCTTCCATTTGTCGACGATGGGCAAGCGTGTACTTGTCCCTCGAACGCTCGTTACCTCGATTGTGGCTATGTATCACGAGTCGGTGTTCTATGGCCATTCGGGAGTACTTCGAACCATGGCGCTGATCAAGCGCGACTACGTTTGTTCACATCTTCGACATTACGTCGAGCGTTACATCTTATGGGGTGCGCCGCTGGAAGCGCTCCGCTGGAACCCCCCCCTTCTAGCAGAAATTTTGATCACATCTTGGTTTCCTACACAAAACCTGTTGACTTGACCTAATGCACCTGCAAATGTCTTACACAATGACCCCCTTGCTAGTACAAATCTTGGCCGTTCCAGGTCACCCCGCCCTTGTGGAGCACTGGGGGGCACAAAAAACGCTGGAACCCCTGCTAGAGCCCCCTTCTAGCGGGCTTCCAGCGACTTTTTAGGCCCCCTTCTAGCGCTGGAACCCCCGCTGCAACCCCCTTCCAGCGCCCCCTTCCAGCGCTGGAAGGGGGTTCCAGCGGGGGTTCCAGCGGGGGTTCCAGCGCCGGAACCCCCCCTTCCGGCACATACCCCAACTTCACAACAACACGGATTGGGGGCACAAACACATTCAATGTGGATGGACTTGTTCAGCACAACATCCTTGCCGATCAACGGCGTTGTCGTTTCAAAAATGCATGACCCTTGCGTGCAACATAGTGACGCAAGCCAATTTGCATGGTGTCCATGTTGAGGACATGGCGCAAGCCCCATTTTGACACACGGGGCTTTTGTAGCGACCATCCACGCATGGAGTTTTTCACCTGTACCTTAAATCGGCGGTGCCGGTGTTCGGCCGGCAAACTTGAAAACAAATATAACGTGCGATATTTGGCAAGGAAGTAGTGGGAATGGGCCACAGTCCAATGGACCCATGGTGTGGGCTTCCAACCCAACGCTTGCCAACATGTGCCAATGCTTTGGCACAAAGTTTTGGCAGACGCCACCTCAACATCTGTTAGGGGTTCCTTCTTACGCCATAGGTTTTGAAGTGCACAAAAATCGCGCAAAAAAACAGCAACTAGAACATACATACATACACCGTTGCAAACAATAGTTGGAAAGTGGGTTTGGAGGGCTGAGATAAGCTGTTGTTGCAATGTGGGTCGGTCCCAAAAAAGTCGAGCAGTGATGATGTCAAACGTTCCCTCCTTTGCCTTTCGAGGGAGAAGCTCCTTGCGCTCCGCGGCAGGAATAGAGCGGGCCTCATGCAGCAACTCAGCCCAAATTGGATGAAATTCGCGAGCCATGGCACGCTGGCCAACTACACCAACCAACCACCGCGGTGCAATATCATCAGACAACCGTTTTTTGAAAGCGTTGGTCACTCGGCAAGCACCATGGATCGACCACATGTGCTACCCGACGACCCGTCTTGATAGTGCGCAAGAATGAGCCCCAGCGAACATTCGCAAGGACATGATCCAATGGAACTATAATAGTCACATCGTCACAACACCAACATTTCCCCCCCCCGTTGGTTACTGCCATTATCTTCCCATCCCCAGACAGGAACACCACAAACCGCCAGGACTCACCATCAATGAACACAGTGGTGTCCCTTTGCGAAGCAACCACTTGTTCATTGAGTTTGCCAATGTCATCGCTAGCCAGCAGACACCCGGCATCGTCCGGCCCATCCATGCACCACCACATTGCCCAACGGGCAATGTGGCCAGCCGCTTTCACCCCCTCCCCCCAAACATGGACGAACACGTCCGCTTTGGATACACTAGTTTTCCACAAAGGGGTTGCATCTGGCACTACAACCACCCAGATGCACTTTTCAGTCCCATTATGTTTAAAATTCCCCTCCGCTATGGCAAGTTGAACTTGGTTTACCACCACGTCCTTCAACTGCGTCACGGCTGCGCTCCTCTGGTGCATGGAGCCTCCACTGACGGTCAATGTTTCCGCCGTGTAGCGGGTCAACCGTGTCCTCGTGTCGGCAAGGTCACGCTGCGTGCAATGCCGCGGCAACCGTAGTGTTTGCCGGATTGAGAGGTCGGAGTCCAAGGCGTACTTCCACACCCAAATGGCGGCCCCGTACGCGTGGCTATCCTCCCCCTCAGCGTCAGCCTTGCCGCACACGAACAACCCATCTACGGTTTCTTGGACTAGCGGGGTGTCCTCCACAAGAAGGGCAGCTAGAACTTTGGCGATGTGCCCACGCCGCTCATGTCGGGCACGGTCCTTCAGTTGGGAATAGGCCGTCAGCGGTGGCAATGAATGCAGAAACGCTGCTACAGCCTTGTCCATGGGGTCCACCTAAAGACCAGGAATGGGTGCTAGAACCCCCGCTGGAACCCCCTTCCAGCGCTGGAACCCCTGCTGGAACCCCCGCTGGAACTTCCTTCCAGCGCTGGAACCCCCCCCTTCCAGCGCTGGAACCCCCCCTTCCAGCGCTGGAACCCCCCCCTTCCAGCGCTGGAACCCCCCCTTCCAGCGCTGGAACCCCCTTCCAGCACCCCTTCTAGCAATGAACCCCCCCCAACCCCTCTTGCACTTATTGCCAACCATTCCGTCCCTTGGCACGCTTTGCACAAAGAAAGGCTTAGGACAGTATTTTGGGCAAACTTGCAATTGGTAGTTCGCAATTCGTAATTCGCAATGCGTAATTTGCAATTCGTTTCATGAAACAACCCCCATACCATGGGATGTTAGGAGCATGGACCTCCGCAGGCACTGCAGCGCCGGCACACATCGCGCAAGGCGAGTAGAAGTGCTTTGTAATTTGTCAAAAAAGTCTTTGCCACAAAGAATGCAAAGTGTGGCCTCCGCGGTAAATCAGTGGATCAAAACATAATAAAAAAACGGTAGCGGCATGGACCTCCGCCCGCACCGCAGCGCCGGCACACATCGCGCAAGGCGAGTAGAAGTGCTTTGTAATTTGCCAAAAACGTCTTTGCCACAAAGATGCAAACTGTGGCCTCGGCGTTAAATCAGTGCATCAAAACATAATAAGGGCAACACTGACAGCGGCAATCTGGAAGCGCGCATGCTGTACCAAGCGCATTTGCCCCCAGTGGCCTTTGGTGACAGGACAAACAGACTGACAAACACCGGTACCACCAAACAAAATAGCCTCCCTACTTCTGCTTCTCCAAAATGGTGAGGTACTTGGAGGACCGCTCCTTCTCCTCCTCCCACTTCTCTCGCATGTGCTTCAGCTCACCCTCTACCTCTATCTTCTGCCTCTTGCTATCCTCAAGTGCGTCCTGGAGGTCCTGTGCCCGCTTCTCTGCGGCCTTTGCCTGACTCTTGGCTACGGCCAGTTCATTTTGAAGCTTCTGCATTTCACGGGTCGCCCGGGTTGAGGACTCTGTCTTCGTGGCCTCACGAAGTGCCGCGGGCAGAATATCCCGCAATGTGGACTGCACATTTCCCTCCAACGTACGCATAACCCCATCCGAAATGCCACGAACCGTCTCCTCCATGGGGAAGGGGATTGGGTCGAGGTCGCTGGTGGGGCTGTGACCTTTGCTGGTGCCTTGCCCTTTGGTGCGGGCTTTGGTGTGGCCCTTGGTGTAGACTCCTGCTCGACAGCGGTCCTCCCCTTGGGGGAACCCTCAGACTTCACAATCTCAGTATCATCAGCCTCATCATCGACAACCATGGGGTCAGCCTTGTACCCCCGCCCTGTCAACGGTTCAGCCACCCGCTCAGCCACCCAATCACCGACACGAGTCTGGACTTCGGCTGGAACCCGTGCACCACCGACACCGCCAAACCGCTTCAAAGAGTGCCAATCCTCCCACTCACTCGACTCGGCATCCCACAATTGATAGGTGTATGACCTGTGTTTCGTTGCAGTGGGAGCAGCACACAAAAATAACTCGCGCCGTGATGCATGACGCAGGTCTGTGATGCGCAAAGGCAAATGCAAAATCAGCACATGTGGAGGCTGTGTTTTAACCCGCAAACTTAGGCACCGGTACCAATTAGTCGGCTACCTGCTGGCATGCGCACCAGTACTCGCCTGCCTCCTTTGGATTCTCCACCACTAGGCCTGCCTGCACTAGGATCATGGGGTCAACGACATTTGGGGTCTCCAGTGGTACTTGATCCCATCGCAGCACGCGGAGTTCATCACCATCTGGGTCCCACAATAGGCCGTACCGCCAAATCTTCCCGAGCGGATGACGAGGATGGTGCCGGGGTTTGTTCTGAGCAGTGGGTAGCAGGCACTAGGTTGTGGAAGGCGCTCCTCCTCGTGGGTGTGTGGACCAAAAGGGCACTTCTCTGGGAGGCATGGTGTTGCTTCTACGTCAACGGGCTGTTGCGAGGTGATGGGCTCCGGAGGCTGTGGTAGGTGTTGTGTCAAGAGAACAGTGTTTCCGAGCGGCATGAGGCAAGTGGCGGCGAAGCTGCACACAGAAACGTCTCCAACAGATGCTGCAGAGCCTGCAGAGCCTTGTGATAGTCCACGAAGGGGTGAAACCGGAGGAGGTGCTTCAAAGAGTTCGGGCGTGGGGGCAGTATGTGTGGCGTCGCAGACTGAACAAGTACCGCTTGCATGGTTGGGGCACAGTGGGACCTTCTGACACATGAAGCATACGGACGGGGGCTGTGCGACCTTCTTGCGGCAACCGGAATGCCCACATTTCACCGATTCTTGCACCTCCGATTCGGCATAGGCCCACGGTGGGGGGGAAATGGGGACGGTGTTGTTGTAGTGCACGTTGTAATTCGCCAGCGCAAAGCAGGCAATTATGCGAGCAGTGCCTGTAGGCAGCCCAACGGGAACAGCTCCTCCAGCGTACATCAACTCCGACGTGAAGACGGTCATATCCCCAACGTCCATATCCATCGGGCACTCAAACCAGGGCTTAGGCACCCCCTCATGGGACAATGGCACGTATCTACCACAAGAGGCGTCGGCCGGGATGTCCACATTGCACGGCACAAATACTGAAAGGGCTCGGCCCTTAATTTTGTGTGTCAAGGGGCGATCGCGGTGCCAGTGTTGCCGCTTGTTGTTTGTTGCCCGAACATAGCCGGCCCGAACAACCACAACATCCTTGAAGTCCTTCACCTTTTGAATCTCCCACTGCACCTCCTTGGCAAGGGCCTCCAAAGCAGGCAAGTCGTACCCCTCTCCATCTGGTAGTGGCAATCCCAAACGACTGTAGCAGGCACTTCTACTGGGGCTGTCTTGTGCACGGCCTGGAGCCGGCGCATTGTCGTTGAAAATTGATCCCCACTTCTGGCCCGGAATGGTGAGGCACTCGTCCTTGGCGGCACTGTGGACCGGGGAGTCGACAAAAATACCACGGTAGCGGCAAAGCCCAAAGTCCGAGATGGCATTCGGGTTCTCGTTCATGGCGGTACCAGTTGCAGGGCCAGGAACAACCTTCTTGTTACTGCCAATCAATGGAAGGGGGTGACACATAGGAAAGGGTAGGAAGGGCTCCGCATCGGTAGTGGACATCATGGTGGGAGTGGTAAGGCCAAAGGGGTCGTCGGGTTTCCATTGCAATTGCTTGGACGTGGGCAAAGAGTAGATTGGCATCTGCCTGTGTGCGTCTTTGAGGGAGAGGAAGCGGAGCGTGTGGGTGGTCGGTTGGGGGAGTAAATAATTGTCCTTGCCCAGCTTCTTGCTCGTGGGGCGCCTCCTAGCAACGAGGACGTCACCGGATTGGTCGTCCCCCACATGGAGCTTCACAGTCATGTTGGAGTCGGTGGGGAGCCTGCAGGTGATGCTGAGGTCCAAATCCTCTTGGTCCTTGGGGGAAAGGGTGAACTGGAAGATGGGGACGTGGGGGTTCTTGCCCATGACCTCGTCGATGTAATCGCTCACCACGCTCCAGCGCTGGAAGGGGGGGTTCCAGCGCTGGAGGGGGGTGGGTTCCAGCGCTGGAAGGGGTTCCAGCGGGGGTTCCAGCGGGGGTTCCAACACCCATTCTAGGCACACTACATCCACTAGGCACAGTACATCGACTGCCCTAATGCGTGCACCACATTTCTCACATTGTTGTGTTAGCATAGCTTCATCATGAAGTGGTCGGACTTTCCGGTCCTTGCATCATGGCTTGACAAGGCCAAGGGCTTCGTGGGGACGCGTGGATATGCAGCCCCTGTTGGTTGTGAACTAGAATTCCTCACAGCCGCAACCACAGGTGCCGCCGTTATTTTCAAGCCCACCACCACCGTTGGTCGTGTTCAAGTCAAGGGGTCCATCATGCATGACCGGCAGCCGCGAACCCCCCCCTTCTAGCGCTGGTACCCCCCTTCCAGCGGAGTGCTGGAAGGGGTTCCAGCGGGGGTTCCAGCGGTTTTGAACCTACCTTAAATTAAGCACCCGGGCAATGGTACACCTTGTTTCCACCACAAACGAACACCATACACAACATATTTGCACCTCGAGTGAATGTCTAATGGTAACCTCCACCCACCATGTGTGCCAAAATGGGGGCGGGGTTCCAGCGAAGCGCTTCCAGCGGCGCACCCCATAAGTTGCGATGTGTGTCAAGCGGCTAAGTCACGGCGTGTCGACACCGCCAAACAACCTAGACTGTCTACCCTTGCCGGTGCCCGACACCAAATGGCATAGTGTGTCCATCGATTGGGTTTCGGGATTGCCGTCGACCACCAGAGGCCATTATAATGACGCCATCATGACTGTGGTCGACCGATTCTTCAAGCGTGGAATGTTCATCCCTTGCCACAAAGATATGACGGCCGACGACCTTGTCTATGTGTTCATGCGTGAAGTAATTCGACTCAAAGGATGTCCTCGACAAATTGTTTCTGACCGAGACAAGCTGTTCGAGTTTCAAGCGTGGAAAGAGTTGGCAAAGCGTTTCAAGATCAAGATGCACCAAACAGTAGCCAACCGTCCTCGAGGCAATGGCCTAGCGGAGCGCAGCAACCAGTCGATCCTCCAACGCTTGCGCACACATGGCATCTTTGGTAACAACGAGTGGGATGTCGACCTTCTGTTCACCGAGATACAGTTTAACAACCTGACGTCCAATAGCCTTCGACTATCTCCGTTCGAGATTGATGAGGGACGTACACCCCATTTTCCATTGGACTTTCCCCGAATGACTTCTCATGCACATGAACCTTCGACCGTGAATGATTACATGCAGCCAGCCGAACGTACCTTCGATTCTGTGCGCGCAATGCTTGCCGAGGAACGTCGACGCCACATGCATGTGGTCCTGCAAATGGACAAGACACGTTCGAGTGCCTGAGGTGGGGGAACGATGGTGGGTGTTGGTGCCGGAATATCAACATAAAGGGAAACTCGATGTTGCTTGGTGCGGCCCTTACAAAGTTCTCGAGGTACTGAACAAGGGCGAGAATGTTAAACTGGACATCTCTGCCCCCTTGGATGGGTTGCGAGTTTTTAATCGAGACAGCATAAAACCCTACGTCCATCGGGAGGGACAGCCAGTGTGGGAATTCCCGATGCCGCCTGTCAAAACCGGCGACTCCCCTCGACTTGTCAAGATTCTGGCTAGACGTCGAGTGGGATCTAAAAAGCGCCGCTCGTTCCGGTACCGCTGTGACTGGGATGACGACACATGGTCTTGGGAGTCGAGTAAAGCTCTAGAGGAGGATCCCGTGTACCTTGAGTTCCTTCGACTCCACCCTGAGTAACCTCACTTCTCTACAGTGTGGTTCTTCGAAAAACTCATGCGGGGTTCCAGGTCGACCACCGGAGCCTCCGCCTACAGTTCTACTCCCCGGACATCCCCAACTTCCTCTCGACCTCAGCCCTCTCCAGCGTCACCATCTAATGTCATCGATGTTGACGAGATCAACAACGCTGCCGGCGAAGATGGCGATGGTGCCGAAGCCCCAGCGACATCAACCTCAGCTCGCCGCTGTCCATCAGTAGTGAAGCATTTTCGGCGGGGGTGATGTCCGTGCGTCCACAGAAAAATCGAAATTGAAATTGAAAAATTGAAAATCCTTCAACCCATCACCCCAACCTCTCCAAGTACTACATGAAGTCTATTCCAAACTTCGATTCCATTGGAGTTGCGTAAATGGTCTTGAAATCCTTGCTCACCCCACGGGGAGCGTCCGCGGACACAATCTGGCGTCTATGGACAAAGAGATGGTACATGTATAATGATAAATGCGTTGACATGTACAATGTATAAGTAACAATTCTATACTATAAAATAGCATAAAAAAGAAGACGAAATGAAGGCGACGGCGTCGCCGCCATCAGAAAATCTGACGGCTACGAGGCGTCGCCATGAGGATCTCCACTGAGATCCTGCCCAAACTGGGCCAACCAGTGGTTTCTGGGCGAAAAACAACAAAATAAAGTGATTTTTGAGTCAAAACCACTCATTTTGCGCGTCTCCCCCCAACGCGTAGCGTGAGCGACACGACGCGTTTCTGTGCCAATTCAACCTACATATGAAAAGGCCCACTGTTGGGCTACGCCATAGGCGTCTGGGCGATTCCTGGAATCGCCTCAGCATTTTTTGAAAAATGCGTGAACGCGCCACTTTTCGCAAAAATGGACCTTCGCGGAACGCCGCGAAAAAGGTCACGCTATAATCTTTTATTTCTAAAAACGATAAAACAATAATAAAATTGCCTAAAATCTTTAGAAATCGAGAGTTAAATTCTCGATCTGGGGCTGCGTCGCGCAGGCGACGACTGTCGTCGCCAGCCCAAAAAAGACGTAAAATTACGATTTCTGGGGTATTTTACAAAAATCCCACAGAAATCAAGATGCCGTAGCATCAGCAGGAAAATTCCTGATCTGGCCTGGCGAAGAGCCCCACAGGCTGTGCAGCGGGTATGGGTGAAGCACCCCATACCGCTTCACCCCCCTCCTTAGAAGCCTTGCCTATATCCAAAGGAAGGCAAGGCCAAGGAGGCGCTCTGACCCCTGCAGTACCCTGGTTTCAACTCTGATTCAGCAGGACAGTGGGGGGGGGGGGCTGCGTGAGTAATTTACATGGGGGGGGAGCACCACACACATGTAAAAAAAAATTGATTTTTTTTTTTTGATCTTGAAATATACATAGGGCGTTTGCCCCTCAGGCGACCACACTGATCCCTGGCACTCCTCGTAGCCTCTGGTGACCAAACCAGGGGCGCTGCAGGGCCTTCCGCCCTGACTGATGGCGCTTAGGCGCACATATTGGCCCTTTTTCCCCATGGGAATGGAAATCAATAATTCAATAAATTCGGAAAAAATTATTTAGGGTCAAACCCAAGGCAACGACTTCCTCGCGCCTGAATTTAGGGCCATTTCCTGCCCAAGGCGACGAATTCCTCGTGCCTTTTAGGGTCGATTCCCAACCCAAGGTGACGAATGAACGCACCTGATTTGGGGGATTCAGGGTCATCTTATACCCATGGCGCCCCACGCCTATTTAGGAAGGGACCTCCCAGAGGGTCAACCAACCCAAGGCGACGAATTAACGCGCCTGATTTGGTTACTGGTGGACGCGGGGCGCTCTCCGCGCGACCTGCTGTCGTTGCTCTTGGGATTTGCCATCCACACCACTTGTCAGGCTGCTGCAGGGTCCAGATTTCCTGAAGACCTCTGCTGGGATCGTCGTCGTCGTCGCAGGAGCTCCTGGAGCTGATCTCAGGGCTGTCGTCGTCGCTGCTGTTGCCTTGGGGGCCAGTCTTGTCCCAGGCGTCCCTTCTTGCACTGTATTTCCACCAGTGCAATACCTTTGGCTGCAGTCTGTTGCGCTGCGGCGGTTGTCGAAAACCAGGCAGCAGGTAAGGACCTCGACGTTGTGGGAGCTCATCGACAGGTCCCCCAGTGAACCACGCGGACAGCGGCAAGACCATTTTGAAGCATTTTCGGCGGGGGTGATGTCCGTGCGTCCACAGAAAAATCGAAATTGAAATTGAAAAATTGAAAATCCTTCAACCCATCACCCCAACCTCTCCAAGTACTACATGAAGTCTATTCCAAACTTCGATTCCATTGGAGTTGCGTAAATGGTCTTGGAATCCTTGCTCACCCCACGGGTGTAACGGCGGCAGTGACAGCACTGAATTATACACTGATGTGATCAGAATTCCAATGATTCTCAGATGTACATTAGTGCAGTAAATTTTCCGCTCAGTTTCATGTTTTCCGTTCGCCGCCAGATGTCGCCTGTGAGCGCGCGTCGAGTCGCATCTGTCTTTCGTGATTTCCCAATCGGATTTATTTAAATGTTTTCGAATGATTTCACGTTGTGTCATTATGTGCGATGAATGCGCATTGAGATTCTATGTCTGCTCCATTTTTGTAGACCGGGTTTTCGTACCTTTCATATTCCACCATGGAGTTCACTGGACCTTCAAGTGCTTTGCATATGTCGCTCCCAGAGGCTGGATATGGGTCCGAAGAGGGTTATGTGGGTTCGGAGATATCAGGGGCAGTGTCGGGCGTTACGACCCCTGGGGCATCAAGGCTACAGGCTTCGCAGTCACAACAAAGATCAACCACTATGCAGCGGTTACATGGTAGCAGAGGAAATCATGACTCTGCTTCTGGAATCTCCACTGATACTCTGAGATCGTCGGAATTTGGCGGGGCTATTACTCCTTCTGGGTCGCTGCGTGTTCCCCCCGAGGTTACATTCGTAGCATCTCCCCAACAAGCCGAGGTCCAACCATCAGAGTGCCCTTACTGTGGCCATAAACATTGGCCTGGTGTTCATACTTGTGCTGAGTGTTGCATGAACGCCCCACCCAACCTTAAACCCGGTCGAGAATCTCCCTCCTCGAGTGAATCTGGTTCCTCCTCTCACGCTTTGCCTGATCTGGAAGACAGCAGCAGCGAAGGAGAGCAGTCTGAAGCTGAAATTAGTGGTGATTACTGGGAAAACCACTTTCAGCAGATCTGGAATGAGGAATTCCTGCACAGGCAGAATTGGCTGCTGGCGGAGGCGGGCTATCGTGGCCGCCTGAGGGACTGGTTCCGGGCGTCGTGCCAGTTCCTCAGGGACAGCGGCCGGTCAAGATTTGATGCCCAATTGCAGGAGCAAGAGGACTGGGAGGAGTTGATGGACCAGTTCAACCACCAGGCAGCCGTGATGGTGCAGATGGCCATCATCGCCGAGGAACGACGGCAGAATCTGCGTCAGCAGCCTGGTCCGTCAGGCGCCTGGAGTCGGAACGACGACGAGGTCGACGAGATGAGGTGTGATTCGACACATTCTCACCTCTCCAGGGAGCAACTGTCCAAGCTTCCTGACTCCAACTCCAGTGTTGACAGCTGGGTTGATGAAGTCAGAAGCAAGGGGAAAGGGACGAGATGCCCTTCCTGTGGCGAATGCGCCAAGGACTGCTCCTGTCGAAGGCAGATTTCGTCGCTGGAGAACAAGGTGAAGGAGCTGAAGAACGCCGCCAAGGAGAAAAAGAGGGATGATGACAGCAAGTGGAAGGACATGGAACAGAAGTTGGAGAAGCTTACAAATCTGGTACAAAATCTGAGCACTACTGGGCTCTCTGGACCAGCGCCTACAATGGCAAGCCACCCAGCACCTACCTCCTCAGCTGCACCCACATCCACGCCTTACGGCGCTCCACATTCTCCAGCACCCCCAGCTTTTACTGGCCACCATCCAGCTTTTACTGGAATTTCTGGTATCCCCCCTACTGGATTTACAAATCCAATTGGGTTCAATCTGGGTACTGAAGGAGGAGAATCTTCGTCAGGGAAGTCTGTACTGTCCGTGGGTACTGTCGGAGATATTGATGGAGAAGCAAGGACCACTGTGAAGGAGCGATCCATGGCCTTGAAGAAGAAGGACCGGCAGCAGAAAGAAAACGAGGCAAAAATCAAAGAAAAACAGAAGAAATTGCAGGAGATGAGGATGCATCAAGCTCAACCAACGCCGTTCGTGCAGCCTACTGTAGACCAGGCGTTGCTGGCGGCCGCAATCGCGCAGGCACAGGCCATGGGAGGCGCCGCAGTCAATCCAGTTTTCGTCAATCCGGTCGGCACAGCCACCAACTTCAACCTGGACCACTTGCTGAACCCTTTGCATATGAGGCTGAGAGGGTCAGTGATGAAGCAGCCGAAGTTCTCAGGACATCCCAATTACTGGGCGTCCTTCGAGAGGCAGTTCGTGGTGTGGCGGCAGACCGAGAAGCTGGACAAGGAGCTCTGGATCCTTGGGTTGATGGATTGCTTGACGGGCAAGCTCCGAGAGAGCACATACAATTTGTATGTGGAGCGGCAAAATCAGGGGAATCCCCTGACGTATGAGGAGCTGTACCGCAGCCTGAAGAAGAAAGGGTCTCGACTACCTGAAGATCATTACAGGAACCGTTTGGAGAACTTCAGGGCGATCAAGAAATTATTTCTGGAAGAGATTCAAATTGCAAGGCAAGATTGGGAGTTTTTGGTGCAAGAGGCGGAGAACTCTGGAGAAGGACTTTCTGAAGGCGAAATGAAGAAGATCCCCCTGAGCAAACTCACGCCGGAGACCAAGCAGAAGATCAGGGACTCTCAGGCGGACCAAAAAGTCCTGGGCAACTGGGTTGAAGTCCGAGGATTACCAGAAACTATGGGAAAAATGGCTGTTCGTGAGTTGCTACACTCTATCAGTGCTACTGGATTGAAGGACATCACTATTCGTGAGGGCAGATGGAGAGTTGGTTTCCACGATTGAGAACAGTCGGAGTTTTTCTGCAGCATGGTGGATGGAAAAGTGAAGTATAAGGGAACAGTTTTGAGGGTACGACCGTGGATCTTCAGTCATGGAGTTGAGCAGATCTGGGACCAACTTGAAAAGTATGCAAACTTGGAACGCCAGAAGTCCCAGGATGCACATGGCTTCGGAGGCAAGGTCAACGCCGTTGGCGAGAAGGGATGCTCTGTGTGCATTGCCCTTGGAAAAGAAGGTCGAGCGGCGACTCACACGACCGCAGATCACAGATGGACGCCCTCAGATCTCAAGACAATTCAGTCCAAAATGGATGGAAAGGGAAATTCTCCCAAAAATCCCCAGCAGGATGGAGCAAGAGATGCTGACCAGCATGGAAGGGGAAAGGGTAAAGGGCAGTCCAAAGGAAAGAACAGAGACTGGACACCAAAAGATTACTCGCAGCAAGGCGGAGATCCAAGCGACTCAAGATGGACCGATGCTGGTGGAAAATCAGGTGGAAAAAATGGCCAAAAAGGTGGAAATGGCAAGGGAAAGTCCGGGAATCAAGATGATTCCAAGGTGAATGGCAACCCCCTGTACGCGGAGACGCCAGCGAACAAGACCTTCGGCAACAACAAGGATACTGGAGGTCGAGGCAAGGGCCAATCCAACGAATCCAACCCCAATTCCAACACCTCCAACAACAAAGGACAAGGAGGTAAGAAAGGTGGTAAGGGGAAATCATTTGGAGGTCGTGGACGTGGAAAAGGAGTGAATGCTGTCGAAGCAGGAGAAGAATGGGTTGACGAAGGACAAGTACAGGACGTACAGACGAACGAAGAAGAAGAATGGCAATAGGGAAGCCAACTTGACCCAAATCCCAACACTGGGGTTGAGTGGCAGGAGGAAAAACCCATCAGGGTAGTTGGGGCGGTGGATGGACGCTGCTGGGATCGACTGGCGCGGTCCTCCGGCCTCCTGTACCCTGCCTGGGTCCTCAGCGCTGTCCGGCGAGGCAAACAGCGCCAGTTTGTCTGCTGGATCCAGGTCAGATCGACGGATGGTAAGGTTAAACTTGCCAGATGTCTGATCGACAATGGTTCAGAGGTGAACCTGGTGAGGAAAGGCTTTCTGCAGGAGGATGAGACGAAGATGTCCTCCACCCCTGTCCAGCTGGAGGGAGTCAGCGGACATCGCCTTGACGGTGGCGACAGAGAAGCAGAATTGGCGGTCAGATTGGTGAAACAATCAGTCTGGAGTGTTGAAGAGACGGTCACTGAGGAGTGGTTTGCTGGAAAATTTTATGAAGCCAGCATAAAGTATGATTTATTCTTGGGTCAACCCTGGCTTCACGCTCACCGTGTGTCGCCCATGGGACACAGGACATGCTTCCTCCAAGATCCGTCGACCACCGACCCGTCCGAACTGTATTATCTGCACCCATATACCAAGAGTATCCACCAATTCAAGGAGAGAAATAAGCTGCATTTTCAGCAAGATGGGCAGGAATGGACACGGAATCAAGAAAATTACGACGAAGGAAAGGTGGATTCGTTGAACAGCAAGAAGTGGAGGTCAGTTTGCTATCGAGTAGTCGACAAATGGCGGGACATTCTGGTGGATTATTTCGAAAAGAACCACAATTTTCGTCCTGAAGTTGATGCTTTTGCAAATAAAAAGAATAAAAGATTTCCGAAGTTCTACGACGATGCCTGGAGTGAAGACTGGTCTGAACCTCTTTGGATCAATCCGCCCTTCGACGTTTTCCCTCGTGTAGTGCAGAAGCTGAAGCAATCCGGCGCGAAGGCGATTTTAATTGTCCCCAATTGGCCAAGACAAGAGTGGTTCAAGGACATTATGGACATTTCAATCGACATTGTCGAGCTTCCGCACAAGGGCGTGAAGCTGTATTGCGAAGACAATGGCAAGCCTTTGCCACAGCGTTCGTGGAGCACGTTGGCGTGCTTAGTTGACGGGAATCTGGGAGATTATTGGCAAGATGGCAGTGAAATGGGAACAGAAGAGGTTATCTCAAATTCCTCAAGAATCGACGGAATTGGAGTGGATGAAGACGATCGAGAGCAGAATCCCGATGTATCGTCGCGGAAGGAGGGAAGGACAATCGGCGTCCCTCAAGAGAACGCCTCCATCCATTACAATTCGTCCCCATCAGACAAGAATCAAGCCAAAAAAGTCAAGATTTCAAGCAAGAATGAAGACAGGTCTCCAAGAATCTCGCCTGAATTGACAGGAATGAAGCTGAATTCGTCCGACCATCCCTTCAAGACATTCGTGGACCCCTTTGATTGGTGGGATCCCACGGAGGAGCGAGCTCAGGTGAGCTTCATCCGCCAACAATGCGACGAAGAAGTTTGGAATGAAGTGGCCAAGAATATGAGACCACGACCAACAATTCGCAAATTGGTGGACATAATGTCGGTGATTAAATGTGGGAATCAGGTCGACGGAGACAAGATATCTGCAAGAAGGGACGCAGTGTTCGAAGATTATCAAGATGACGTGCTGAGTGGTAAGTTGTGGAAAAACCCCCCAAATCGATGTGAAAATGGGGAAGCCAGGATTGAGATAATCGAAGGCGCCAAAGTTCACAAACAACGTCCATTCTATCTCCACGGCACCAAAGCAGATGCCCTACGAAAGATTATTGAGCGCAATCTCTATGAGTTCGGTTGGTTGGAGGGCTGCATGAGTTCTGAGTGGTGTTCAGCACCATTTACTGTGCCAAAACCCCCACCTGCAGACCAATCCAGCATAGATGCTTGGCGTCTAGTGGTGGATTACAGAGCCCTGAATGCCGCCACAGTACCAGACGCGCATCCTCTTCCTCTAATCGAGAAGGAGATAGCAGCGAGAGCCAAAGGCAAGCTCTTTACTGTGTTGGATTTGCGCCATGGCTTTCATCAGATGCCCCTTCGAAAGGAGGACAGGCATTTGACGGCAATGTGCACGCCCTGTGGCACTGTCCAGTGGACTGTACTGCCGATGGGTCTGAAGAATGCGCCGTCGATGTTCCAGAAGATGATGGAGACTATTTTATTTCAGAAGCACAAGTCTCTGGATTTACAAGAATTCTGCAGCATCTACATTGACGACCTTCTGATTGCCACGCCGTTGGGAAACAGCTTTGATGAGTGCCTGAAGTTGCACGAAGAACAAGTTCGAAAAGTTCTCGAAGTCCTTCGACAAGAGAAGCTCGTGTGTGGACCCAAGAAGGGCAAGATGTTCCTCCAATCGGTGGAATTTTGTGGCTCTGTCTTGGAAGATGGGACAAGAAGACCAGCCCCAGGAAAAATGGCTGCCCTGCAGCTCTGGGAAAGGCCTAAAACCATCACGCAGCTTCGTGCCTTTTTAGGCTGCTGCAATTACTACCACGAGTTCCTTCCTCTCTACGCCAAGTTCTCTGGTCCCCTGACAGAGTTACTCAAGGTTGGCAAAATAGAAGGAAAGAAGGGATCTCAAGTCAAGCTCAAGTGGACGCCAGAATGTGAAGAGGCATTTACTGGTCTCAAGGAAGCACTGGCTAATGTGGTTACATTAAAGACTCCGTGGTTGGATGGAAGACCTTTTTATATTCGTACAGACGCCAGTCGTTACGCCATTGGTGCTACGATCGAACAAGTCGACGACGAACGTCACCATCATCCCCTGGCTTTCTGGTCTCGCAAGCTTACTACAAGACAGCGAAATTGGAGTCCAAGGGAACAAGAAGCCTACGCAATCCTTTGTGCCTTACGGCGCTATGAAGGTTGGATCTTGGGCCATCGCGTTGAGGTACTGACTGACCACAAGTCACTGGAGAGCTGGAGGACAGAACATGTGGATACCCCTGGTGGACCAGCTGGGAGAAGAGGCCGTTGGCATGAAACTCTCAGCAGATTTGACCTCCATGTGACTTACATTCCGGGTCGCTACAACACAGTGGCGGACGCCCTGAGTCGCTGGGCCTACCCAGCCTCAGAGGCTTACTCTGAAGTGAGTTTTCATGGGACAGCGACGGATAAAGCTGAAGTGATCGAGTTCGACAAGGAGGAACAAACACTGATCAAGAAACATTGTCTCCAATGTTCGATTAAAAATCGGATGAAGGTGGATTTGGTCAGATGCAAGGAGATTACCAAGGCAGATCAGACTGCAGGAGTTAACTCTGACTCTGAGTCGTCGCTGCCACTCCTGAATGTGTTTCCTCTGACGAGATCCAAGTCGAAATCCACGCTCCCCCCACAGCAAAAGGACAAGGAAACTTCCTTCCTCTATGTGGATTGGACGAAGATGTACAAGGAGGACAGGTTCTTTGGGTCTGTTTACCACAAGTTGAAAGGGGACAAGCCTTACGACTCTGAAGAGACGTCTGATTTCAAAATCCAAGGCGACAAGTTATTTTGGCAAGGACGGATTTGTGTTCCTGATTGTCTGATTGACCAATATGTCAAACATTGGCATCGGAATGAGACAGCCCACACACATTCTCGTGTGCTGGAACAGGAGCTACGCCACAGAGTGTACACAAGGGACCTCAAGGGTGCCTGTGAACGAGTTGCCAAAGGATGCAAGCAATGTCAGGCGACCATCCCCAAGAATCAAAAGGCAGAAGGACTACTGAAGGGATTACCAATTCCTGAGAGGCTGTTCGACAAGGTGACGGCGGATGTCTTCGAGTTGGGGCAAATCCAAGAGGAATGCCTCTACACGAGGAAGCCTATCGATGGGGTTTTGTTAATTCAAGACCGCCACAGTGGCTACATCCAAGTCCTCCCTTGCAACACGAAGCATCTCACCTCTGAAATGGCTGCCAAGTGGACTGCAAGTCAGTGGATGAGTAACTGGGATGTGCCCAGTGAAATTCTGACGGACAGTGGGAAAGAGTTCATTGGGACTTGGTGGGAGAACATGTGTGCCCTATTGGGAGTTCATCACCTTCGTGCCCGAGTCTACGACCATCGAGCTCTCCCTGCTGAACGCGCTGGAAGAATTCTTATCTCCATTCTGAGAAAATTCCTGGCGACTGAAAAAGACTACAATTGGTTGGAGACAATTTACTGTGTCTTGAGAAGATACCATCGTACCAAGAATTACACTGGATTAAGTCCGAATGAGCTGGTTTTTGGTCGTGAGAAGATGGGTCCAGGACCAGTGATGCATCATCCAAGGCAGTGCTACGACGCATCACAATGGTTTGAGAAGATCAGGGATCTAGAGTCCAAGTGGATCAAAGCCAAAGTGGAAAGTCAAGCAGATTGGTTGAATTTCAAAAATAAGTCAAGAACGCAAGGAAAACCCTTCGAGAAAGGCCAGCAAGTTTGGCTTCGTAAGTCAGACGAGACCCTGAAGGACGACAACAAATTGTTACCTTTGTGGGATGGCCCATTCCAAGTCAAAAATCAACTAAGTGAGACTACATTCAACATTGAGATTGAGCCAGGCAGGCATCAAGAAGTACATCGAGATCGTTTGAAGGCCGAAGTACCCTGCCCCAAAGGAAGGTTCAAGCCTCTCTATTGGACTTCGAAGTACCTGAGCGACAGGAAGATGGTCACAAGCAGTTTCGAGTTGGAGAAGATTCTTGAGTACAAGAAGAATGCTCGAGGCAAGTGGTACTTTCTGTGCAGATGGAAAGGATTCGGTCCAGAAGAAGACAAATGGGAGCCAGCTTCAAGTTTCATCCATGGGTATACGGATACTTTCATCAAGTTCCTGAAGAAACACCCTGAGATTGACAAAGAGCTCTCGCTGATCAAGGATTGTGTCACCAAGGAGGACTTACAAGCACAAGAAGAAGCTCCAATTGTGGCATCATCCATCCCTGACAAGATCTGATCAGAATTTGGGTCGCCGAAACTTTCAAAGAGGTTTACGGTCGACATATACCCTTGGCATGGGGACAAAACAGTCCTGACGCATCGTCTGTGTGGTTCGATGGACAGATGATGGGACATTCTGGGGTCATCCTGGTCATTCCATCCATCATTCTCATCATGGCCATCATGTGAATCATGTGCTTCATCTCAGATGATTCCAATCGGAAGTTCCGAGAGGCCTTTATCCTCGACCACGACGACACTATCGCCTTTTGCTGTCGGCTGGGCCCCTCTACTCGCCTTGGGAAGGACTCGTTCGAGTTCGTGCTCATTTCAGACATTCTGGCACATGACTGAGTCTGATCCATTTCATGTGTTTGACGGATCTGCTCAGAATGTGATTTCCATCAGCTCTTACATTGAGACGGTTGGTTCGTATTCCACTAGACCACTGTCAAAGGGCTTATATAGACCAAGTGACGACGATGGTGTTCTTACTTGTGTCGACTCGCTGTTCATCTGTGGATTGTGTTGGAATCCCCCTCAGAATCAGCAATTTTGGCAAATTCCCAGTACCAAGCATTGGATACTTATACATTCTGGGACTATAACGAGTCAATTACCCATTCTGGCTCATACTGGATTAAACATGAAGCCCTGGGAACAATACTGACAGTGTGGGGATACCCCACTGGGTTTTCTTGGTTATCATTACTTCAAATGATTGGATTTCCATCATGGGGATTCATCATCATCATGAGGATTTGACCTGGATTGGCTATGAATGAGAACTGGATTTCCGTTCAACACTACACACAGTGTCTATCGACATTGAATTGAACCTATTTCGGCTTGCGGTGAGTTTCGCCACCCTGAATCCATGCGCGATTCACTGATTTTGGTCCCAATTCAGGCACATTTTGTACCATAATCTGGCATCTGGTCTCATGACTGCAATGACACCAGCCAGTTTCACACATATTGGACTCCATGAAGGGATACCCTATTTTTTTGACGCTCGACGACATGGCGACGCTCGTTTTCTGTTTTCTGGCAGTGTGATGTCAGATCCTGATTGCATCATGCATCATGGATCATGGATCATCATGTACATTCTTCACTCAGACTTTCAATTTTCGAATTTTCGAGCTTGAATGAAGCTTTTTCTGTGTGCCCTAAGGTACCTATGTGTTGCATTCAAGTCGATGGCCATCGCGAAGCACAGATCTCAGCACAATTTTGCTCAATTCAGCTCAATTTCACACATTTTGGCATAGATTTGTCAGTTTTTGGTCACTTTCGCCGTTTCGTTCACTTCACTTGACCCAGCCTGACATACTGGCGTATGTTTTCAGAGGGGGAGTGTAACGGCGGCAGTGACAGCACTGAATTATACACTGATGTGATCAGAATTCCAATGATTCTCAGATGTACATTAGTGCAGTAAATTTTCCGCTCAGTTTCATGTTTTCCGTTCGCCGCCAGATGTCGCCTGTGAGCGCGCGTCGAGTCGCATTTGTCTTTCGTGATTTCCCAATCGGATTTATTTAAATGTTTTCGAATGATTTCACGTTGTGTCATTATGTGCGATGAATGCGCATTGAGATTCTATGTCTGCTCCATTTTTGTAGACCGGGTTTTCGTACCTTTCATATTCCACCATGGAGTTCACTGGACCTTCAAGTGCTTTGCATATGTCGCTCCCAGAGGCTGGATATGGGTCCGAAGAGGGTTATGTGGGTTCGGAGATATCAGGGGCAGTGTCGGGCGTTACGACCCCTGGGGCATCAAGGCTACAGGCTTCGCAGTCACAACAAAGATCAACCACTATGCAGCGGTTACAACGGGGAGCGTCCGCGGACACAATCTGGCGTCTATGGACAAAGAGATGGTATATGTATAATGATAAATGCGTTGACATGTACAATGTATAAGTAACAATTCTATACTATAAAATAGCATAAAAAAGAAGACGAAATGAAGGCGACGGCGTCGCCGCCATCAGAAAATCTGACGGCTACGAGGCGTCGCCATCAGGATCTCCACTGAGATCCTGCCCAAACTGGGCCAACCAGTGGTTTCTGGGCGAAAAACAACAAAATAAAGTGATTTTTGAGTCAAAAACACTCATTTTGCGCGTCTCCCCCCAACGCGTAGCGTAAGCGACACGACGCGTTTCTGTGCCAATTCAACCTACATATGAAAAGGCCCACTGTTGGGCTACGCCATAGGCGTCTGGGCGATTCCTGGAATCGCCTCAGCATTTTTTGAAAAATGCGTGAACGCGCCACTTTTCGCAAAAATGGACCTTCGCGGAACGCCGCAAAAAAGGTCACGCTATAATCTTTTATTTCTAAAAACGATAAAACAATAATAAAATTGCCTAAAATCTTTAGAAATCGAGAGTTAAATTCTCGATCTGGGGCTGCGTCGCGCAGGCGACGACTGTCGTCGCCAGCCCAAAAAAGACGCAAAATTACGATTTCTGGGGTATTTTACCAAATTCCCACAGAAATCAAGATGCCGTAGCATCAGCAGGAAAATTCCTGATCTGGCCTGGCGAAGAGCGCCACAGGCTGTGCAGCGGGTATGGGTGAAGCACCCCATACCGCTTCAGTAGCGTCAGCGCCAACTCGAATCAGTCGACCGCTGGACCCGTTCTTGGCGCCGAACTAGAGCCAATCGGCATACGCTGGAAGTTCAAAAGGAAAAGGCGGCCCCTCGTCGAAAGGAGGCAAGGGAGTGTCCGGATGGAATCAATCATCGGTCGTTGGTTCGTGGACATCGAGGCCGAACACCTGGACATCGAGGCCGAACACCTCCAGGAATGAACCGTCGTGGGGAGGAGAGCCGAACACCTCCAACAACGAGGACAGTGCCCCCAACGACGAATCATGGGTTGACCAATCATGGCTGTCCAACGCCCCGAACGCAAGCTACCACTCGAACGAACCAGTCCGATTCCTACTTCGAACAAGACGACGACGATGAAGACTATGGAGACCTACCCGATGCCTACACCCTTGACGACGAGGACTATTCGTATGCCACACAGAGTTGGTCGACGCCACCGCCCAGTTACGATACTTTTCGACAACCAGAATCGTTGTGGCAGCCATATCATATGCAACAATACGACCATGAGTCGGGACTATCGAAGAACTCCGACACCTGGGCACGTTCGGAATGAAGCCACCCTATTGATTTGGGACGCACGAAGACGATCCACTTGCGACAGAGTATACCAAAATCGACCCGCAGGTGCTTACCATCGCGTCGAGTGCCATGGCCAGTCAACGACGAGGTCACGTATTCCTAAGCGAACGCCATGCAGCAGTTGTGACGAGTACGAACGCCGCTATCACCGAATTGCGCAAAACCATCGACATAGACAGCTGGGGTCGAACAGCGCCGTTCCCCTACGAGACGATGCAAAGCGCGCCTGACACATCCTTCGACGAACATGGGAATGCTGGTAGCGCGCCAAGCTACCAGTGGTACACGAAGATCGAAGTGGCTTGTCAGAACTTTCGAAGGACCCTCGTCGACTGGCGGCAATGCAACAAAGAGCTCGACGGGGGATTCAGGAACAATCTCGTCGAGAACGACCTACGCGATCAAATTGCACGCCTGAACGGCATGCATCGACAGATCTCAGGGATCAATGACCTGATGCACGTCGCCAATGGAAGGGACCTAATCTTCAGGTACCGACGTCTCTGGACAGTGGACAAGATACGTCCAGCAGCACCCTCTGCCGTTTCAATCCTTGGGCTCATTTGAGACCTCCAGAAGGTTTGCCAGACGAAGGACTGGATGTTCGAAGATGGAGCCCCCTTTCTCGCGTACAGTGTCTACGAGGTACCACTCGACTTGGGTACAAACGATATGGGTGCGCTCCACATCGAACACACGACCCTATGGTCCAACTCCAGGAGTACCATCGACTAGGAGAATCGACCAGACCCTTAGACTATATATATATATATATATATAGTCTATAGTCTATATATAGTCTATATATATATATAGACTATGCGTACAACGCCGTCGCACCAGGTGCCCCCATCGCCCTAGTCCAGCTGGCGACGATGTACCAGACTGGCCCTGGACAAATCAGGACTACCACTTCGATAAGGAAATTCGACGAGTTGCCCGCCTTCACTCAACCAGTGAGGAGTACATCAACCTCTTTCCTTTCGAGGACGCCGCTGATTTGGGTCGACGTCTGGGTACCTCGAAATACCTCATGTCCACCTTCGAAAGCGGATACGAAGATGGACGACGTTGGCGTCGAGCGGTCCAATTCCGAAGGGATGTTTTCGCTGATGAACGGGAGGAGCTCGAGTCCAGCGATTCGCCCGCGAGTGACCCGTTCCACCCGGACCTTGTCGACCACCGGTTCTTGCCGGCGGATTCGAACGTCCATCGGCACGACTTCGACATCCCGTTCTTCAAGTACCTCACGCCGATCCATGACGACTTCAAAGCTGCCCATCAACGCAAGGTCAGCTGCCGAGACCAGGTCCTCGAGGCAGTCATTGTCGATACGGCTGCGAGCCTTGTGACTGCAGAAGCGGTTCGATTCGCTCTGCAGAGCGCTCTCGCCGATGGCCAGTATGTGCATCAACACCTCGGTCGACTCCAAGCAAACTCTCGAACCAGCAGCCTTGAGATCATTGACCGATATGCCCTCGGCCCTGGAGTCGACGACGTCAGTGTCATCATTGTTGTCCGGAGAGTTTCGATTGCCGACACACCGTGGTGGCGAGTCGATACGCGAACTGGTCATTCCTACCACAGCATGGCCGCTGGTAATGGTTCGAACCTATCGATGGTCCGCCGGTCGACATGACGCGTTCTCCTTCGAGGTCACCAATCGAATGGATTTGTGGAACGAAGACATTTGGAAACTGTAGAACCTTTGGGATTTTTATTCGACCAAGGCACAAACATTGGGACCGGGACAATTTCGAGCGCTTGCCCGTGAACACGTCTTCGTATTCCTGTACAAGTGCCTCTTCGACGGCCGGCCCGGTGATCCCAACCTTCGATTGCTCAACCATCGATCTGGTATCGTGATTCAGAAGCGTGCCCTCGAAAGCGACATTCGTCCACACTACACGGGTCATGGCACCTTCAAGTTCCTAGCTGGCGTCGAGACGCTGAAGGAAGTGCACGAAGTATGTCGACTCCAGGTGGATCGCTCGTCCACATTCCAGTGGGGCACGGACTGCTGAAACGACAGTCGGAACGCCAGGTAATGGCTGGATGCCAAGTAATGGCTGATTCGACATCGGGACGCCATTAATGGTGTCGACTGCCTTAACATGCCCTGTCGATTTGACAGATGTATAGTCCTGTTGGTTGTTTGTCTGCTGGGCACTCAGCTTCGATGGCTGTGCCCAATGTTATGGTATTTCGACGGGCCCACAGCCTTGCTATGGGTAGCGCCCGTGCAGTGTGCCTGGCGAAGTTGTCTTCTGCAGCTTCCGCCAAGACACAGCCGTGGCAGAGTCGAACACGGCGTATGAATGAGGCGCTGACGGCAGGTATACCATATACTGTACCTCAGTGTGTGGGTTTCGACCACTATTATGCTTCAGTAGCCAGCACATGTCGAGGTCCAAAAAAAAAAATTTTGGCCTGCCTCCGGGTTCCACAGTGTGACGCCCACCCAGACGAGTGAGACCTTTTCGAGGTCTCGGGGGGGGTAGTGTTATGGCTTCGAACAGCAGCAGCACAGCGAGCGCGCGAGTCGCAATCGCAGTCGCAATCGCACTGCAGCCTGTGAATACATCTGAAGCATCGAGATGCCGGTTGCGTGAACGAAGTGCTGTATGACACTTCGATATCTCTAGACAGGGTTTTTGTCTTCGAATTTGTGAAGTGTCTATGTATTGGTGCTCCGTCTGAAGATCCCGTGCAGAGGTTTGTCGATTTGGGATTTGGGATTTTCGAGAAACAAGAGAAACAGGAGGACAAGAGAGTTCCCAAGTCGA
Source organism: Eutreptiella sp. 'Long Island Sound 2002' (assembly GCA_964036045.1). Lineage (NCBI taxonomy): Eukaryota > Euglenozoa > Euglenophyceae > Eutreptiales > Eutreptiaceae > Eutreptiella > Eutreptiella sp. 'Long Island Sound 2002'. Next base: position 177,021,450 of record OZ038380.1, on the reverse strand, counting down.
AAACCATAACACTAGCCCTCACCTTGGCCTACCACTCCTACACTCACACGCTACTTGGTGGCATTCATGACGACTTCACAGGCCCTAGTGGCCCACCTGTGAGAATGCAAGAGAACACAGCGCTACTAAGCAGCTGTGGCCTAACAGGGACGTCACAACACGTTTTCCTGCTAAGGCTTGGAGGGAAGGAGTGCTCTGTTTGCGTGCACCGCGCATGAGGATGTTGTCTTCACGCCATACAGGGCCTGGCGCTGGCAGAGAGGAAATGTTGTGTTGCCATCAGCGCCCGTTTCAGCTGGGCAGAAAAAAATTGCTGCTGCACCAACCACCCTGACTTTGCCCACTTGAGAACAGAGGCAAATGCAGGACTGCTTTCAGCGGATGAATCTAACCTGCCTCGCTGTATGATACGGGTTTCCGATAGGAAAATAATACACTGTCTGAAAGCAGCCCTATCAAGCAAGCAAGCTTAAGGAACTCCGCCCGTTCTCTTATAGAACGTAGGGCGGAGCCCCTGGGTAACCTAAACAAGGGTCTTACCGAGCGCACTTCGCGTGGCCTACCCTTTGATGCGTCATATGCATGCACCAGTATGCAGGAGTGGTCAACTTGCCATTTTTAACAGTTCAATCACAACTCAATCCATACCCAGGGTTGATCACAATCACTGACTCAACCAAGGGGTTGGCCCCTCCTGAGCTTACTCACCTTACCTACCGCTGGAGAACGACAGCAAGTGAGTGGGTGAAATTAATCACAAGTGAAGCAAACGAGTATGCACTCGTATGTATGTTCTAATCCCTGCAACAGAAAAAGGGAGGTTGGTGTGTAAGAGCAGTTGTCACAGTTGCCCCGCATTGCAACGCAAGGCAGGACCAGTAGCCCCCCGTGACAACCACTCCCTGGCCGAAGGCCATCTGTTTTGCCCTAATCTCACCTCTAATCACCTTGCAATCTGCTAATCAATCCCTGTGCTCTATGCTTGCGCTGCTACACGGCTCGTCAACGGAAACACGAGACAAGCAATGTGTATGCAGCGTGCGAAGCAATAAAAACCTGTATGTTTCTACCTTTTTCTTCGAAGTCTTATTGAATTTTTGAAATCTGCATTCTTGAATTTTGCTATAAGCATGGGTGAAGTTTCTGCGTTTATTATTTAATGTGTGTTTCGTCATTTCTTGTTCATTAGGTGACATACTGTTATAATCTTGTTTTCTCTGGCTTTTCGGGCCCTGAATTAGGAAGGCCGCTTTTCTCTGCCTGTGAATGAAAAATTCTTGTGAAGGCCAATAAAGGCGTAAAAATGTGCATTTAATGCACATGGAGATTGTGGACAGGTGTGTACCCTCCTAAAAATTCTAGGCCGTCATTTGACGGATCTAGGTGTATCGTTGATCGTTGCACATAAATCAGGCCCTCATCCCTTGCATCTTTTCTGTTCAAATGTCCCTCTGAGGCGAAGCAAAGTAAGCCGCGTTCGGGCCGAACCGCAGCCCAAGGAAGACCGTCTAGAATCCCAAGACCCCGTTAAGGGGCGAACAAGTTTTCACGCCAGCCCCTCGCCATAAGGACAGGACAGGTACAGCTTGCAGGTACCACAAAGACCCACACAGCGTGCCCTGACCGTATCCTGCGTTGGGTTTTGCGTTTGGCCACTTGGTGGGAGGGATGCGTGATCACATGACTTTGCATGCCCGTTCTAACCCCCTACCAAGCCAAAGCCGCCCCAGCAACGCCACTGAGCGCAGTGGGGGCTGTAGGAGTTTGTCACCACAAGGCAAAAACTGGCGACTGCCCTGGCGCAGCGCTCTTTTTTCAGTGTTAGGGAGGTTATACGTAATTTTAAAAAGATAGTGAAACCATGTGGAGGTCATGTAGCTGCTAAGATCTGCCCCATTTTGTTCACATGTATGTGTACGCGTTATCGTACGCACGGATTTTGTAACGCGCACGACCCAGCGAACCAGCGCGTACGCGTTGCGATCTGAGTGTGTACGCGTTGTGTTCTGAGTGCGTACACGCTGATATTTTGGCGCGTACGCGTTGGTATTTTAGCGCGTACGCACTCAGATCGCAATGCGTGCGCGCTGCCTATGGTGCCTGTACGCTGTCTGCAGTACTGGTGGTTGAATTGTGCTCCTTTTAACGTGACAAAGAAAAACTTTTACTTTGATTCATGTCTGTTTTCCTTTCCTTGGTGCTTTTCTGCAAGACATGCCCGGCAAGAAAAAACCCGGAAAGAAGAAGGTAGCGAGGAAAGGCTCCGTGCCTGCCGCCGAAGCCAGGGCCGTGGCAAAGAGCGCGCCGAGGACAAGTGTGGGTCAAGATGTTTTGCTGGAAGACAAGGATTTGGAGGAGGAGGAGGAGGAGGATGAGGTGGTGGCCGAAGGCAATAGGCCCACCGAGATTGTGAAGCGGGCCTTGGAGGTCGGGGAGTTGGAGGAGGATGAAACGGTGGAGCGTTGGTTCACGGACACTCGTGAGGCAGGAGATCTTGCTCACGGTGTTCATGGTGTTGTTGTTGTTCGTTTAATGTTGGGTGAGGAAGACATTGAGGATCTTCCCGAATTGCCAAGTTCATGGCAAGATCTTTTGCTTTTGGATGTGAATGCGCAAGCACTAGGTGTTATTGCTGTTGTTGATAGTCGTTCCGTTCTTGCATGGCCCAATGCCGATGCACTACCCCACACCCATCTCTCTGCTGCTTTGTTTGAGTTTGTGGGTGAAGGTTTGCTCAAGGTTTCCATGAGTTTGAGTGTTGGTGAGTGTGACGCACTTTTCACAACTATGAACGGGTGCTTGCGTAAGAGAGTTGCCAAGACCCTTACCCAGAAATATGCCGTGCTCAACGATGGTACCCTTTTCCCCAACCCCGTTGCCAGTACCGTGGACAGCATTTGTCGCACGGACTCCTTTGTTCGGTACATGGGTTGTGCATCTGTGGAACGGAATGACCATGGCCCCATTCAATGCGTGCCCCCACCCCTTTCGGTAAATTACCACCCCGATTGCTCAACGCCGTATGTGTAAGCAACCGCAGCAGAAGTTTTTGCACTAGGTTACGGTGCACCCACACCATTTTTTTGTGATATGCCGTTACCCTCAAACCAGTTGCTTCCCGACGCTTCCTGACACCCGTTGAAAATGTGCATGGGTTTGCACATGCCGGTTATTTCATTGAACGGCATTCGTTTGATGCCGTTATTGGAGAAGCAATTCTAAACGTTGACATTGCCCCCCGGGATCGGGAGGTTATTACGTTGGAAGATGACACTTATGCAAGTGCCAACGTGATTCGGAAGAAAACAAAACGGTCGTCGAAATGGTTGCCCGAGGAGTTGCGCACGCAAGTGTTGGGTGTGGTGACGCGCATTAATGAGGGTGTTGAGTGGAGTGCGTTGAAACCCGTGGATGTGAAATTGCTACATTGTACCCCATGCGACCCATGGGATGGGTATCAGTTGGTCCATTCAGATCACAACCTTATGGGTCCACCTTGGATGAAGGATTGCATCCAAGTCTTTATTCCCTTGGACAATGTTCCTCCCGAGTGTACTTTGCATGTCGGTGTGGGTTCACATCAGGTTGGGCAACATGAGTCCAATCGTTGGGATGTGTGTTCCATGGAATTGGGTGACATCCTTCTTTTAAAAGGTTGCACCTTTCATCGCGGGGCGGGTGGTGGGGAAAAGGGGCGCTACACTTTGTTCATCCCGTTTGTCCCTTTGGAGCATGCTGCCAACATGTCAAAGGGGCATCTTGCTCGCCAATTGTATGCCCTTCCTCCTATGGTTCAATTTCTGAAAGATGCCAAAGGTGTTCCTATCCCTTGGGAATCTTTTACCCAATTTTCGGCTCCGTTGCTTGTTCGGCGACGGCAAGCTATCCCCTATTGTGGTGACGTTGTGATTTTGGGCCATGGTGTGCAAGATGCAACTTTCTTTTTTAAGTGCCCCCCCGGCCCCGAGGAGCCACCATGTCCCTTGGCTCGGTTTCACCGTTGGTACCTCCCCAAGCCAAGTTTTGACGGCGGGACACGGTTTACGGTTGGAAAAGATTCATTGGTGTTCACGTTTGCCACGTGTGGTTACGTGTTGAGGCGGGGTGAGGATGGGCCGGAATGGATGGAGTGGGCAGCCATGGGGCATAACCTGCATGGCGCCCGCTAGTGTTGCGGAGGCGGTGGAGCGCAACTGGGTGGTGCAGCGGCCGACGGCACGCGGCGAAATGGAGTACTCATGTGGGTGCATGGCCCATTGTGATAATTATGGGGAGGTATACATTTATTGCGCATGTGGCACGTACGCACCGCGTTCGTTTTGTGCAAGTACCTGGTACGCGTTACGTTTTTGGTGCGTACGTGTTAACCTGCCAACAATTGACCTGCCAACACGTACGCGTCGGCCACACAGATCGTACGTGTTGCGGTAGCAACACGTACGCGTTGCCCGAGCGACTCGTACGCGTTGGCGTACCAGCACGTACGTGTTGCCCAAGTAGATCATACGCGCTAATGTACCAACGCGTACGTGTTGCCTGCGCTGCCCACACGTGTTGTTTCACCATTGACCTTCCTCCATGCTTTCCTCTTGCAGTTGAACGTCACCCCCTTCAAGTACAAGGAGCGGCGCCCTTGGCCCTCTGAAGCACAAGTGCGCCCAACGCCTCCGGATGCGGGCCCGAAGGTGCTGAAGCCGAAGGGGCTTCTTCAGAGCCCCCCAGGCGCTCCATTGGTCGCCCCGGACCCTGATTCGATAGGGACAAATCCAGGGCAACTGGTGTAGGTGAGTAAGGAGGATGTGGTGCATGTTGGGGATGTTGCCAAGTATAGTCTTTTTGATCAAGTTACGTTGCAGGCAAGGGTAAAGGAAGACAGTGGTGCGGTCCAATGGGCTGAGCCCATGATGGTCCGCTTTCCCATGTGGATGAAGGGGCATACCGTTGGGAGGGACACTGCAGCAGTTTTTTTTGGGGGGACTTTGTACCAGATCAAAGGTGAGAGCCACAGTTACGTGCAGACATGGCGTGTGCATGGAGGGCAGCTCAAGCAGGCCACGCGTGTTCAGCGGTCAGGGGTGGCGGGTTACCTCCCAATCACCGACGCTGCTGTTGTTGCAGAGGTGGATGGGGCAATAGAGAGGTGGAAGCTTCTCCTTGCGGGGAAGGTTGGGGGGAAGAGGGAGACGCAGACGGGGGGGGGAGAGGAGGGCTACGACACCGACCAATCGCGGCACGGTTCTGGTATGTCCCCTGCCAAGAAACCAAAGCTTGGTGCCAAGGGGGGGCCCATACTCCCCCCAAAGCTCCCCCCCACCTCCCCCTCAGCCTCACTGCGTGAGCACCTCAAAGACACACAGGCGCAGCTAAAGGAGAGTGCGACGGCACAGAAAGCTGCAGAGGACATGCTGAGGGAAGAGCGTGTAAAGTGGGAGGAAGTGCGAAGAGAAAAAGACAGTGAGATTGGGGACTTAAGAGTGAAGCTGCAGGATGCCTCTGTGAGGGCAAGCAAGAAAGGCCCAGCCAGCCCTGGCCCAGGGGAGGGGGGGAAAGATGTGGAAGACCGGCGGAATTTTTTGCAGCTGGCAGCAATGGAAATCAGGGATGGCCTTGTCCAAGCCACCACATCCATGGAGGACCTGAGGGATTCACTGCAGGATGCAAGAGGCAAGGGGAGGACACAAGGATAGAAGACTCTCACAGCCCTTACAGCATTGAGGAACAAGTACAATGTGCAGAGTCTACAGTTAGGCAAGCCGGCGGAGCAGCCCGGCGGTGCCAATGCTGGTGGGAGTTGACTCCTAGGGGCTGTTGCTCTCCCCTCCTCTCACATATGTTTTTTGTTGGAGGGGTTGGATGGGGGGGCGTGGCAGTCCAAGGACAGGTGGTGAGAGCGATGTCGTTCCGCGATGTTTCGGGTGGTGCAGCGTGGCAATGTCCGGGTGGCTGTTGCAACACGCAACTTCCCGAAGGTGTGCCGGGCCATCGACGCCTACGGGCGCGTAGGGTTGCCATCCTGGTTCACTTGGACTGCCGTCCAAGTGAACCATGGTATTTCCCCTTCAAGCACTATGCCAGGGCACAAGCACCAGGACCACCTGCCCTTGAGTGCCATTGTGACTGTTGGTGATTTTTCAGGTGGGGAGTTTCGTGTGGAAGAGGCGGGGCTCGTGTTCCCCACAAGGGGAACCCGCTCCTACACAATGGCATGTGTTGCAGGGCCAGAGGGCCATGACAGAGTGTCATGGATGTCATGTCAATGGATGAGGATAGGGTGGCATTGGATGCCCGGAATGGGGTTGTTTTTTGCAGTGGTGCTTTGCACATGCCGGCCCCATGGCGTGGTGAACGCTACGCACTGGTGTTTTTTACCAAGGTCGGTCTCGGCAAGGTGTCGTGGGAGGACCTGGTGCTGCTGCGGAGTCTCGGGTTCCGGCTGTGTGCCGGGTAGCATGTGCATGCATTGTGCAGTGATGGGTGAAGTGTGCGTCAACACGCGCGCGTTGTGGAAGGGGCGCGTACGCGCTGGGGTGCGTGGTGCGTACGCGTTACGGTGTTGCATTGTACGTGTTGCTGTGTTGGCGTGTACGCGCTGGGGTCATGACGCGTACGATTCGCTGTTCAGGCGCGTACGCGTTGCGTTCATGAAACGTACGATTTGGTGTTGTGGAACGTACGCATTAAAAATGAAACGCGTACGCGGCTCGTACGCGCAAACGTACGTGTTGCATGTTGCCGATACGTGTGAACCTTGTTGTGTCCATGCACCCGCCCCCTGTTGTCTTTCCCTAGGGTTTTTTTTTTCCCCACTCAAGGAACATGCGCCCGTTCAAGGAGTACCAACAGCTGCGAAGGACTAAGAGATGGGAACGGAGGGCCGAACTGCAAACGGCAGTCACAGAAATTCTTGGTCCAACCTGGCAAGTGCAAGCTGGCGAAAACGTGGGCACCCGCATTTTGAAAACGACGGAAGGGCCCATGCCCCAATACCAGATGTGGCATGCCGAGGCCCTCCTATGGGATTGCCGCAACGAGGGCAAAAGCTTGCGGGCCCTCCAATACTCCATCCCCACGTCCCGGATCAAATGCCCCCTTTATGAAATCAGACGAGTGAAGAACAAACTTAGTGCACCACTGGTAGTGGACTACAATATTGCAATGGACGGGGACCACATTGTGACACATTGCTGGGGGCCGGTACAAATTTGAGGGAGAGACTGGGACTCATGATGGCCGCCCGTAAGGGAAATTTGTACCCGGCCCTTTGGGTATGCCTTTGTGTGGATGGTACACAACTACACAAGCGGCACGTCCAGCATTTTATGCTTGGAGTGCTTGGATCGGGCAACCCGCTTGGTAGCTGGTGCATTTTGCACGGCTCTGAAAAACGTGCTGTGCTACGATCGCTCACAAGGGTTAGCAAAATGGATGAGCAGGTGCAAGAGGCCCTGAACACAAGGTATGAGGTACAAGGGGGTGACATGGAAAAACCCCATATTTTCCTGGTTGCAGATGTCGTTGCACAACAGGGAATGGCAGGCATCAAAAGATGGAACTGCACCAGTGTAGACCCAGTGTGCTGGGTATGTGGAAAATGCAGGGCACATTAATTGCGATCGCGACTTTGGAAAGGGACTTTCACCCATTCTGTCACACTGGACCTGGTACGGGCAGGTGCTACGTAGCATTTTGCCCAAGTACAGGCCTCCCGACTATGCATTGCATGGGCTGACACGTGTAACTCACAGTGGCCTTGATGGATGCTGGAGGGCTCTTGTACAGCACCATCGCTTCACGAAGAGACGCGTTGTTACATGGGTGCAGACCCATGTAAATCCTAGCAGGGTTGCCTCACACAGTGTTGCACCGCAAGACATCGCAGGGCCGGCGGGTGACAAACCATCACTCCGTTGTGAACAGAGCGCAGCAATTCTATTTGTTTCGACAAAGGCCTAGGGTCCCCTCATTGTCGAGCTGAACAATGATGGTTTCTTGCAACATGTCGTGGAAGGGGGGCACACATGGGCGCAAAATTTTGATTCGTGGTGGGACTCTCTGCACAAAAGTGCAACCATTGCCAAAAAGGAGGGGCTGTTAGGAGCCCAAGAAAGTGACAACCTGAAGAATGTGCTACCCCAAATGGCAGTGCATCACAAAACGTGCCAACTGGGGCAAACCCTGTGGGTGCACGTTTGGGTTGACCACATCCTTGGCTTTGCTAAGCAGTGGCATGCCCTTGGTGCCTTTGCTGCCTTCAAGGCAGAAGAAAGGCACAAGACTCTGAAAACAGAGATTCGGTTTAGAAGCTTCAAGGGGGGGGCAAGGAAAGTAAAAGGGGGGGTACCGGGACGGAGAGGTAGACTGGTGAGGCAAGTTTTCGTGAAAGGGTGGAGGGAAGTTGTAAAGAATGATAATCTGGATTGAGGTTTGTTAAAGAGGGGTTGGGATGTATGGGTGTGTGCATTGACACAACAACCACACGTGAAGGAACACAAAGCGTATTGGAGGACCAATGCGCCTTAGCAGTCTGTATGGTGTTTCAGCTATTGTGTATGATATTTGATTTGGGATTCCATTGAATTGCTTTGGGCAAGTATACTAGGTCTTCAATGCACATTGCATTCAACATGCTGTTCTGGTGCAGTGATGCTCTTTGCAAGGGAGGGAGCAACCAAACTGAGCAACGGTCGTCTGTGGATGAGTGGTTATGGGTGTAGACTCCGGCGGCATGGCTCCTTGGTTCGAACCCTGGCCTGGCCAACTCCAACAATAGCTCCAGCCCAGCACCGGCCACCTCGTCGTCGAACAGCCTCCGGCACAGGGATGGTGGCTCCAACAAGACCAGCCCAGCCCACGCTGGCACAGCCACAACAGACCAGCCCTCGGTAGGCCTTATTACTAAAAAAACCAAGGGCAGCTGGTGATCACATTTGAATGCCTATCTTCAGCGCCTGTGTTTGTTGGTTGTGCCCCATGGGGTAAGCTTGTGCTCCACTTCCTTTGCGGCCCCTGGTCTTGTGGTTCCTCGTCCTACGATCTTCCCTCTCCTCGTGGTCTTGTATGTCCTCATCCTATGGTGCAGACACAGTGCGTATGCAAGGGTTTGAACCCAGGGTTCCGAAACGTAGGGAACATGCACATACATTTAGACCAACCAGCTGCCATACCACATAACACGTAGGCAGTGCGTACGAACTGGGTACGCACCAGCAGATCAACACGTACGCGTCGGTAATGTGACGCGTACACGCTGGTGAGCTGACGCGTACGTGTTAAGTTACTAACGCGTACACGTCCGAACACCAACACGTACGCGCCAAGCACCCAACGCGTACGCGTTGCACTTCCAACACGCACGTGTCAGAGGACAATCTGAAAGCAAGGTTTTGGGAACCTCAATATGGTTTTTGGGACACTCTGTCGAGGGAGAAGGCGACCTACGGTCGGCAATGTTTGCAGTGGCACCCAATGGTACAGGGGAAGGTGACATTGTTTTGTTTTGTGCCTCTGCTTGCTCCTGCTGCTTCTTGATGTAGCTCAGGTTTTCCAAATGCCAATGTTTTGGTAAAATGAAGAGATAGACGAAAGCTCCCAAGTACCCACAGTGCAAGAAGAGGAAATTCAGGATCAAATCCACAACATGAAGGGCTGCTGTCATTGGAGAAAAGATAGACAGTGTATCTACACAAGAGAACTCACAATAACTACAAATTTAGGAAAAGATAGTTAGAAAATATGCTACAATCATGGGAAAACTGCCCACATGGGCACTCTCTCTTTGATAGTGCCATCTAGAGATGTGCACTCTTTGTTTTGGGTCCCATAGGTGCTGAGGTGGCATGGCTTGTGGCGCTGAGGTCACTGCCATGTCATATGAGAACTTCCTACTTAGCTAGGCTGACTGGGTATTGAACCCAGGAACTCTCAAAAAGAGGTGCCCCAGCCCCCTAGGGTGCAGACCACTATGATAGCTAAGCATTCATGAGAAAATATAGAAAAATGTATAGGCCGTGGATCAATGCCATCGCCTCAGTCAGTCCACGAAAAGGTGTATACGTCCAATCAGTTGGGGGGTCAGGGGTCCACACAACATCCAAAGTTTAGTGGTTGGTTTTGTAGGTCAAAATGCTTTGTCACCCCCTTTGGCACCCCCTTTGCACGTTGGCCAATACTAAGATTAAAATGTAGTAGGGCCTCTAGGCATCTCTAACACAACTAAAGATGACCCCAAGGCATGGAAATACACTTTTTCTTACTCCCCCCTTGTGCTGTGTTGGCCACCACTGTCGCATTTTAAGGAAAAAAGGGTATTTTTCTTGTGTAACTGCTAAGATCTGTTCACATAGACACGTACGTGTTGAAATCTCAACACGTACGCGTTGGCTTTCTCTTTGTTGGAAATTTGTCATTTTTCATGGAAAATTCATGTGTGGGGTATCACCTTACCGAACCCAACCCCTCTTTGCACCAACGCATCAACAGTGGAAGCTTGTTTTAACTTTCTCTTGCTCCCGGTGGGAACAACCACCGGGCATTTTTTGTTGTCGGGGTGGGGGGCCGGGGGGGTGGGAGGGAGGTGGTTGCCCCCCTCACTAATGAAGAGCCGGGGGGGGGGTCGCACACCACCCCGAAAAATGCCCCTTGGCCAAGGTGTGCCATGCACAGGTACTGCCGTGGCCGACCTTGCTGGGGTGCATTTTGGTGGTGAGGAAGGGAATGTATGGAGGAGTGGCAAGGGTGGTTTCTGAGGTCGAGGTTGTGGCCCAGGCGGTGGAATGGAGGCAAGTGGGGGGTCTGCAGCCGTCACGGACTTTGTCTGGCTGCGGAGGAGGAACTGGGTGCTGGACGACTCCAAGATGGAGGGCAACGGCATGTGCCCAAGTCACCAGGTGTGAAAACTGCCCACTGCACCCTTCACTAACCCTTGCTCCAACTAGTTATCGCGACAGTTATCGCGCTCTAACTAGGTGCTTTGACCAGCTACAGCAAGGGTTAGTTAATAGTCCCGTCTATCTAACGCACCACTTTGTGGAGGCCAATGGGCCATATCCCTTCAAATGTCCTGAGTTCAAACCCCTCTTTGTAATGAAGCGCTACCCAGAACCCCATGGCTAGGTTACGGCATACAACCGGTCTCCGGTCCACTAACCCCATGTACGGAAGGGAAGACGCCCGTTGACACCCGGTGCGAGCCCGGCGGGAGCGTGTTCCGTGCCGTAAAGCCCCGCATCGGCAACCGATGCACCGCCAGCGGAGATTTGTATATCAGAATATCAGGAATCAACAGGGTTTTATTTTCATATTGTTTCAGTCAATTTTTACGCTTCCGTTCTGATATTCACTGTTTTGACAGCTGGCGGTTAGCTCGCGACTTTAGCGTAACCGCCAGTTTAACTGTTTTATACAGATATTTTAGCGCAAATCACGACGAAGACTCTAAAGTCTTCAGGAATTGCATTGATGCATCCGCAATTTTCACATCTTACACTCGCAACCTTAATCCGAATTTTTCAGGATGTCGAAATCGGATTTTCGACTTCGACATCCCCGCACTTGATTTGACCTCTTTCGAGTGGACCTACGTGCTTCCCTAGGCACGAATCAACTTTCCTTTTGTCTTGCCCTCCATTTGTCTTAGGGATATGGGCAAAACAAAGTTGATTCGTGAGGCCACTTGTGAGGGTCATATCTCATGCCGCTTGCGAGTAATGACGATAAGGAAACCTGGGATGTATTCACAATACTCCCGACGTAATTTAGGAAGCTTTATATGCCTTGCGTCTCCACACGTGCGCGCTAGCGTAATGGATCATGGTCAAGAGGGTAGAGTTTGCGTTATAACTCTTTGGCCATGATATTGCGTGCGTTAAGATAACTTTCGAGTGTAGCGCGCGAGTGTTGGTGTTGCATAGGAACTTTCCTTGAGTTCCTATGAGCGATTGACACAAAGTTATGCCCTTGGAGGGGCATGACATATCGTGGGGGGAGCTACCTTTTTGGGCAGTATGGAGTATGTGCCTTGTGTTGTGTTGCGTGCCCATTTGGCGGGTCCATCGCTCCAAGCCAAACCCGCCAATGGACCTCATATTGCGCAAGCCCCCTCTCTATACTCCCCACGATCAATTGCAAGCCTAACCTTCGTGGAGGGAAGCTTGTCTGGCGATCCCAAAGCGATGCGTTGGGAGCAAGGTGTGTGTTTTGCAATTTTCCATATTTTCATGTGCCCACTTGGGAAGTAGCGCTCGTAACCTTTCTAAGCGCCCCAAGTGGAGCACATATGTGGAATCGAAGGTCATTGGTGTCAAGTCATTGTGTTTAGAAGGATTGGTCGATTACTCAATCCAAGCCGAAGATATTATAATATATTTGTGCACCTTTCAAGGCACTTTTGGGTGCTTTTTCGCCAATATTGCTGTTTTTTGTCCGTCATGATGTCAAGTGGTGACCGTGTATCTCAGCGTTGCGCTCAATTGACATCATGACCCAAGTATGTTATGAGGGTACATACTTCGGTGCCCAACATATCTTGGACCCGGCGAATAACTCCCCTTGGGCTTGGCATACCGTGGCCGCCATGTTGGCGATTTGGGACTATCCCAAATCAGGGGCTCACTTGGCGACCCTGCCATTCCCAATACTGGAGGAGTTGGGCGACGCCCAAAAGATATGTTGGACACATATGACTTGATACCAATCCTATGGCACACTCCGGTCCAAGTCGGGCATGTGCCTCATTTGCCCCAACCATGAGGGTGCGCATTTTTGGCCATTTTGAGCAACTTTCCACTTTTTCTGCCCGCCGTGCACTATGTTCAGCCCACCCGTGCATGCCGGACGCATGGACCAATGGACCATATATGACATGGGTGTTATGCATATTGGTCCCCGTGGTTCACACACCACGTGGGCGAAGCGGAGCAACCTTCGTTAAGGTGCTAGCCCAAAGTGAGTGTGGGCAATTTTGCCATTTTGGCATTTGTGGACCCCATTGGGATCGTCACCACGCCAAGTGGCATGGAGATCTTTGAGAGCCCAGGGCATGGGAGTCTCCGTTGGACTCCCGGTGGATCGCGTATGAAATGGCGGATCCGATCTCCAAGCCGGCGTGGAGATATACTATTGGGAGCACCCCCGAATTTTGGCTCATTTCGGCAGCCAAAATGACCCCCTTTTGGGACCCCAATTTCACCCCCCCGTCTGGTCAATTGGCGGCCCCATATCTCTATGCCCACAGGGAGCCCGGACCTAATTCCAAGTTGTACACTCAGATATGAGTCCTAGGTCCTGCCTCCTACCCCGTGAGCCATTGGCGTTGCCCTGGCCGGGCGAGCCACGCGTGGGAATGACGCCAATTTTGGTGATTTTGGCATCATGACCCCACTTGACAAACCCGTGGTGCCCCGATGCCGGGACCTCAGAGGGAACCAGGTTGGGTGAGGGCTCCAGGGAGTTCATACTCAAAGGGCATAGGGTCAGTTGCCTCCTCCCTACCTCTGGCGGGTCCGGACAAGGGGTCAATTTTGGAGATTTTTGAGCTAATATCAGTTTGGGCTGAAACAGCCCATTTTCAGCTACCAACTCCTAGGGGATAATGGCGGAGCCATCTCTCTGGCTCAGAGAGAAGTTGGGACCTGCCGTTAAGGGAGCATAGGGAGCCACTGTTGGTTGGCCTTGGGGCCCCTTGGTTCCCAGGAACTCGCCTGTGGCTGGGCGGGACATCCCCCCTATTGGCAGGGTTTCAGGGTCCGGACTGAGCAGGGCATGGGTTGTGTTTGAGCCCCCGCCCCCACCAGCCACTGAGAGGGTCGGACCTGGGATTGGGATATGAGTTGGGACTGAGTGTCTACTGTCCTGTGATGCCCTTACCCCAGTCCAGTCTTAACCCCATGTGTACATATCCTGATGTGTTGCTGTACATACTTTTGTTTCCTTGTTTCAGAGTGGCAAGGATCCTGAAACGCTTTGTCACATGACACGAGCGTAATGATGCCCTTGTGAGCGTAGTGCTTTGCCTGCCTGCTCACCTGTGCGTGTCACCCGCAGCGTCCCGTGGCCGGCCCCCCACGGGAACGCGTCAAAAGCGCTTAACCGCCGCGGGGTGACCCATTCCTCGCGTGCCACTCGGGGCCACCAACCCCGAGCAGCGCGGCGCAGCAGCTCGCAGCTCGCAGCTCGCAGCGCAGCGCAGCGGCTCGCAGCGCCGCCCAGCGACAGCGCTGAGTTCGTCACGGAGCCCGCAGCGCTGTCCAGAGCATCGCCCTGACGGCGCCGCGACCGTGAAGGAGGTGCACAGACCAGGACTCCTGCATCAGCGAGTCCCATCGGCCGACCAGCAAGGCCGCGTCAACCATCTCCACAACCACCGGCTGACCAGCAGCAGCCGCACACCCAGTCCAGTGCTGCACCATCCGCCTCAACAAACACCACCAGTACCAGTTCGTTGAGCGGAACGAGTGATCACCAAGGACCTCAAGACCAACTACGCCCCCCGTTGCCATGGTAAACTGGCAAGAAGCGGGTAGGACGTGGCCGCGGCCCCACCCCCATGCAGCGCGCCTGCTGAGTGGGTTGGTTTGGGACCAGCACTACCGCCACAGCCACCCCCAGTGCGAAGGCGGCATGCCCGGGAGCTTCGAGCTCCGCACGGACATGGCCCCCGACCGCCTGCAGGCCGTGGAGGACTGGCTGCGGGCGGAAGGGTTTGCCTTCCGCTTCCAGCAGATGCGCTGGAGGACCTGGACCTGCCCGGACAGGCCCGGCGAAGGGCTGCGTCCCGACGGGATTGAGGAGGACGAGATGCCCAACGAGTACCCGTCGGGCGCCTCGATCAATGTCTCCACGTGGGACATGATCGAGAAGGAGTTCCCGGAGCCGGGGAACGAGCGCAGGCTGCAGGGCAGCAGCAGCGCGTCTCCTGGGAAGGAGAAGCGTTCCGCCGGGGACAGGAGGCGGGACAGGAAGTGGCGGGAGTACCAGGAGTCCCTGGCCGCCGAAGCCGCCCAAGGCGCCAGGGGCGGAACCCCAGCCCACAGCCCCCAACGGGCCAATGGTGGTCACCACGCCGGCCACGCCACCCTTGGTGACTTCATGGAAGTCGCCAAGCAGACCAAGGCCAAGCCCCGTCCGCTGCTCCTGAGGAAGTCAGGCCCCAGCAGCGACGTGGAGTCGGCCCACCGCGGGAGGATGCCGGCCGACCAGGCCAGCTCCAGCGGCAGCGTCGCTCCCCACCAAAGGGATGTGGCGCGCGCCTGCGAGCGCACCTGTCGGGTGCCCTGCAACCTTCGGGTTGCCCGGCAACGGGCCACGCAGCAGAACGCTGCCGTGGAGGGCGCCGTCGGCATCGCCCATGAGGAGGCCACCGAGTGGGGCAGAGGCATGGGCTACCACGCCTCGACCGTTGCAGCCATCTCGGCCGGTCTCACGGCTGCGCCCGCCCATGAGGCAGTGGCTGCCCGGATCAGGGCAGCCGACGAGGAAGCCCGCCTGACGCAGGAGGCCATCGCCTGCAGGGAGGGAGGGTGAAGGCGCTGGAAGAGGCGCTTGCCCAAGAGAGGGCAAAGAAGGAGGCGGAGGAAAGGGCCCACGCCGAAGCGACGGCTAAGGCCGAGGCTGACGCCGCCAAGAAGGACACCATCGAGGCCGCGCGACGGAAGGTCGCTGAGGAGAGGGCCAAGACGGAGGCGGAGCTGGCGGCGTTGGAAGCGGACAAGGCTCGGCTGCAGCAGGCCCGGGAAGCCGAAGCGGCTCGTGCCCGGGAGGAAGCCGAAGCGCGAGCTGCCGCAGCCACAGCCGCCGCAATGGAGGAGGCAGAGGCCAAACTCCGCCGCGAGACTCCCCCGGGAGGATCACGAGTGGAGACCCTTCGAAAGCTTTTCGAAGGGGAAGCCTCCTCCAAGATGACGCTGGACGAGGCCGACACGGGCAGCAGTGGGAGCAGTGGCGACACCGCCCACCGACGGAGGAAGGGTAAGGGGAAGACCCCCGAGAGGCCACGGAGGCCAGCGGGCGGACACCCCCACGACAGTGACCCCTTCTTCACCGCCAGCGACGGGGATGAACGAGGCCGCCGACATCGCCAAGTAGTGGCTTGGACGGGCGGAGGAGGCAGAGACCTCCCCATGGACCCGGAAGGTGAGGATGAGGATCTCCCTCCTCCCTACCGGAGCTCGGAGTCTTCCGAGACCGAGACGCCCAGGTGGGGCGACATGGACGAGGATGACGACATGGACTTCGGCGTCACGAAGAAGCGCCCATCCTCGGACCCACCGAGGCGACCCGGCGGAGACCCACCGGGACCCCCTGGCGGAGGACCATCAGGACCCCCTGGAGGACGCCCACCAAGTGGACCCCCTGGAGGCGGACCACCGGGCGGGGGAGGACCCCATGGACCGGGCGGACCCGGCGGAGGCCCTCCTGGAGGACCCCCTGGGGACCCCGACGACCCACCAGGGAACGGCGACCCGGATACCACCTGGCGGTGGATTGTCTACCTCCGCAGGAGGGTCCAGTTCCTCGAGCGCGAGGTAGACACGGGCAAGGGCGAGATGACTCGCATCGCCAGGGTCGCCGCGCGCGCGCAGAGAGAGCTGGACATCGCCAGGGGCGAGACCAAGTCGCTGAACAAGGTCATCAGCGGCCTGCAGCAGAGGCTGGACGCGCTGGAAGCCCGTGGGAGCGTCGGCAGCGACCACCCACCCCTGGAGTCTGGCTCGTCGGACGACAGCTGGGGACCCGGACCAGGTCCAGGCAGACCCCACGCCCCCGGCGGAGCCCCCAGGAGTCGCCCCAGCGCCAGTGCCCCCTCTCTCACCGCCCCCTCTCACCACAGCGCGGGCCGCCGCAACGAGCGCGTGCCGCCCGGCAGTGGCAGTGAGGATTGGCGTGATGAGTGGCTCAGTTCGGACTACCACAACCACCGTGCTCCACCGCGGACGCCTGTACTCCCCCGACGCCCGGCACCAGCCCCGGAGCCAATCCCAATGGCTGGAGGACGTTATGGTGGACTCAGGGATGAGGTCCCCGGAGGAGACGTGGAGTGGGACGTCGGCGGAGGTGAGGACCTGGATCTGGACCTGGAAGAGTTCGACATCAGCCCGCCGCGCGGTGTACGACGGGAGGCCGCTGAACGCAGCCGCCGGCGCCGTGATGAGGAGGCATACATGGAAGGAGTACGGCTGAACATCTGCATTCAGCGTACATGGAGGAACCGCGGCGTAGCCACAGGGATTCCATGGAGGAGATGGACGTGGCGGCCGTGGGAGTCCGTGGGAGAGGCCGATGGGAACCGCGGTCGACCTCGCGGCCGGCGTTCATGGTCTCTAAGGCCGCGGATGCCGCCGTGTGGGAAGACTTGAAGGACATCAAGCCCCTCATGTACGACGGCAACCCCCTCAACCTCGACCGCTTCTTGGAGAAGCTGGACGATTGGGGGGTAACCGTTACTGAGGACACGCATCCCGCTGATGCGGAGAAGTATGTCTTCAGACGGTTCAGGTACCGCCTGCCGGAAGTGCTCGGAGAGCTATACTTCGTGGCGACCAAGGAGGGGAAAATCAAGACCCTCAAGGAAGCCAAGAAGTGGCTCAACGAGCAGGAGTGGGTGGACGCTCCGCAGGTGGCTGCCAAGCGGTGGAAGTCCATCAAGCTTCAGCATGATGGACGGGAGATTCGCCTACGGGACTGGCGAGACTTCCGAGGGCATTACACCCTCTTCCGCCGCAACGTGGAGGACTGGAACGAGGGTGACGAGCAGGCTCGCCTGCTCTCCATGCTGCCGGAAGCATGGATCAAGAGGGTCACCAAGGAGGAAGCCAAGAGGGCCAAGTCCAACCACACGGTCAAGATGATGCTCCCCAAAGAGTATCATACGAACGTGGTGGCTTGGACGAGGAAGAACGTGGCCCGGGATGTCAAACGGCACTCCCTGCGGAACGCTCTCCTCATCACCGTCTCGGGCGATCGCGAGAAGACCGCGATGTGGCGCCTTGACAAGTGTGAGTTGAGCGGCCAGACCATCCGTCTGCAGGCCATCCCGGCGCGGATGAGCTGCGACGAGATCCTGGAGTGGGTTGGAGAGGAGGTGCTCAAGGACTACCGGAACCTCCACCACACCCGCGGGTTGAGGCCCGGGGACCGCGACGTCAACTACGTTGGCCAGGAACCTGGCGGGGAAGCTGCCATGGACCCAGCGGGAGCCGACGGCGATGAGACTCTCGTCGACGATGACGACGACGATGAGCCCGCCGAGGTGGCCGTTTGCGCCTTCGTGGCCAACAACCGGAGGGCGGGGAGCAAACCGGAAAACTGGAAGCCCCTGCAGCAGGGTTGGAGGAAGAAGGAGAAGAGGGACCCTTGCCGCATTGGCGACCCTCCGCTGTCCTTTGGGGAGTTCATACGAGCTCACCCTCAGGGCTGTTTCGTCTGTTATGGGAGGAAGCGAGGCTTCAACCATGACCACCGAACATGCCCCGTCCACCAGGCCGACACGGAGGCCTACAAGAAGGCGCACGGGTCGAAGAAGCGTGCACCCGCGGGTATCCGGAAGGCCAAAGTGGAGGTGGACAAGGACGAGCTCTCCAAGCTGGTGTCGCAGGGGACCGAGTTGGCCAAGGAGATCCAGGAGATCAAGAGGAACTGGGTCCCCAGGTCGGACAACAAGAACAAGGAGAACAACCAGAACGACGAGAACAAGGACAAGAACAAGACGACTAAAAGGGGAAGGAAGAAGGGCGTTAAGGAGGTTGATGCCGAGGAGACTGCCCCTACTTCCACAACCAACGCCCCCTAGCGGAGCCCCTGCAGCCAAGGGCCCCAGCTAGGGCGGTCGCAGGATGGTGATGTGGGAAGCGCCGAACCATCCCAGTCGGGAGTCCATAAGTACAAAGAGACTGCCGCGGGCGGAAGGCCCGGTCCGGCACCCAGTCGCGGAGGCGGGGTGAGGGCAAGTGAAGGCACGAACCCTTGCACCCGTCCATCCTTCGCGACCAAGAATGTGTTTGATGTACTACAAGATCTATCCGAGAGTATCGGAGGATCACCCAGACCGCAGCTGGATGCTGCAGATGGGCATCCTGAGCCCATTGTCCACGACCTGCACCAGTCGCTTGTCGAGCTTCTGGAACGGCCGGAGATCCTGAGCTTGCACGCCGTGCGCCGTGTTGGGCGTGAGCGGCAGTTGCACCTTAAGGTCCGTGCCTTATGCGGGGAAGTGGAAAAGGTCTTCGACGTGTTGGTCGACACGGGAGCACAGGTCAGCTTGGTCAAGGCTGGCCTACTTCCGCCAGAGTGTCTGACCGACAGTCGGAAAACTGTCAGGCTGAAGGTGGCGAACGGCCAGTACATGGTGGGAGGCACGAAGGAAGCGGCCATTGGGCTGCAGTTCGTTAACCATCGTGAGCTGAGCCGCCCAGACCTCGGCAAGGAAATCCTCCTGCACGGTCGCTTCTACGAGGCCGAGATGGACTGGGACATGATCGTTGGGTATGACTTCATGATGGAGACGGACTCCGGCGTCCTCCCGGCCCAGGCCTCCATGACCCTGTACCAGGACGACCAGCTCTCGTGGTTTTCGTCACCTGAGCACCATGTGGAATGCCAATGGATCCACCCCGAACGCGATCAGCTCGAAGTAGCCGCACTGGGCACTGAGCCAACTGGGCCAGCAAACCAGGAGTACGGCGTAAGGCCGGAAGTGGCGAGCCGAGTGGTCGCGGACCTGGGAGCTTCGGATCTGGCACTGGATGCGTTCTCTTCAGGAACCTCCGCCCATCTTCGGGTTTGTGAGAAGTACTGGAGCGCCCAGGACTCCGCGTGGAAGAAGCACTGGGGTCCGCATCAGGGATTGATGTGGATCCATTGCCCCGGTTGGGACATTCCAAGAGCGATAGCGAAGATTCGCAAGGACCGCTCCAAGGCAGTGCTGGTTGTTCCTATGGGATGCACCGAGGAGGAAAGTACCCCACATTGGGTAGCCTCATTGACCAACATGACCTTAAACAAAGTCGTCCTACCGGCTGGAGAGAGTGTCTATCATGACGCTAAGGGACAGCCCATGCCACCCCAGAGATGGCCAACGGAATTCCACTATGTGGATGGGGGCCTTGATCAGGCCGACACCACGGACTTCGTCTGTGTCAACCGCATCATAGCAGAGCCATGGCGGCAATGCTTTGCGGTTCCCCCTGTTGACATCGGAGAATCGGAGGACCCCCTCACAGAAGAGGAGCTGGATCTGGTTCAGGGGTATATGGATCAGCCCTTTCACGACTGGGGAAACCAGCGTGAGGGCAAGGGCCAGGACAAAGCCTGGTGGGAAGTGGACTCCATCGTCTCCGGTTCCTATGATGGGAATACCTTCGTACAGAGGGTGCTGGATCACATGTCCAGCCAGGACGAGCCGCCGGGCGGTAACCCACCCACCTACGGCGATCTATTCCGAGGCAAGACCAGAGATGGCCCTTTGGGCCACCTGGGAAGACCGCCTGAGCCGAAACCGAGCAGGGTAGCTACCCCTCAAGTAAGCTCCGTGGTCCAGGTGCCCGGAAAAGCCAAGGCGGAGTCCGATGATTGCCCCAAGATCCAGGCATTGAGGGCCAGGCTGAAGCAGAAGTATGGTGACACCTTCTTGAGCGGAAAGCCTGTGTTTCCCCCACCGGTGCGTGGACCGTATGGTGAGGCCAAGATACGACTGAAGCAGGACCCCCGTGTGTATCGGCACCGGGAGTTTGCCCTGAGGGGCGAGAGGAAGGAGGCCATGGAGAAGATCCTCCGTGACTTCATCAAGAGAGGCTGGCTTGAGCCGTGCCACTCCGTGTGGGCCTCCCCCTGCTTCGTCGTCCCCAAGAAGGTTGCCGGTGACTGGCGGCTCGTGGTCGACTACCGCGGCCTGAACGCCCAAACGCAGCACGACAGCTATACGCTGCCCCTCATTGAGGATATGCTGCAAAAACAACACCGGCGGAGGATCTTCACGGTGATTGACCTGAAACATGGTTATCATCAGATGCCTCTCGCCGAGGAGTCCCGTGCCTGCACAGCCATGAGCACCCCACTTGGACCTCTCCAGTGGAAGGTGATGCCCATGGGCGTTACCAACGGCAATGCGGCTTTTCAGCGGATGCTGGAGAACCTGCTTGAGCCGGTGCGTGACTGTGCGGACCCCTTCGTGGACGACGTGATCATCGCGTCCGGGGACCCCAGTATGAGCTACGAGGAGCTCCTGGAGGCACATGAAAGGGACGTCACTCGAGTGCTGGACCTCCTGGTTCGGCACAAGCTCACGGGCAGCAGTACCAAGGCCACCATTGCGGTAAGAGAGGTGGTCTTCGCTGGCCACGTAGTCGGGAACGGGCAGCGAAAGCCCATACCTGGCAAGGTGGCTGCGATTGAGCACTGGGAAAAGCCCAAAACGGTCTCTGAGCTACGGGCGTATCTGGGGTTCTGCAACTACTACTCGGGGTATATCAAGATGTATGCCGAGTATGCAGCCCCCATGACGACCATGCTCAAGGGCAACCGAGAGGAGACCAAAAAGGGGTCCAAGAAGGCTCTGGTCTGGACAGCTGAGTCCGACCGTGCCTTTGAGGGGATGAAGCAGGCGCTGCTATCCGCAGTGGGTCTGCACTTCGTGGATCCCGACCGAGGGTTCGTCCTGCGCACCGACGCTTCCGACTACGCCGTAGGCGCTGTGTTGGAGCAAGTGCTTGACGATGGGAGGCACGTACCCGTGGCCTTCTGGAGCCGAGTCCTGGCGGAAGGCCAGCGACGGACGTGGACGCCCCGTGAAAAGGAGGCGTATGCCATCGTCATGGCTCTCAGGAAATGGGCTGGGTACATAGCCCTCCATCCCGTCACCGTCTGCACCGACCATCAGAGTCTGCAGTCGTGGCACAAGGAGCACGTGGACACCCCCTCAGGTCCCGCCTCCCGACGGGCAAGATGGCATGAGACCTTGGCCAAGTTCGACCTCACGGTTGTGTAAATTCCTGGGAAGGATAACACCGTGGCGGACTGTCTCAGTAGGTGGGCCTATCCCGCCAGCAAGGGCATGACGGATATGTCTGCCCATGGCGATGAGGCTGAGACCGCTGAAGCCAAGAAGATCATTGAAATGGAGCGCCTGATGGAGGAGGAGGGTATTAAATGCTTCGTCGTCATGGCTGCGGATGCCCCCCTCGGAAAGAGGGTGAGCAGAGCGGTCAGAGTACTCGCCCCTGAGGGAGCTGAGTCCGACAAGCACCTCTTCCTGTAACCGGCCATACCTCCGTATACCCCAATCCCGCAATTACACCAAGAGGATGACTGATTATGAACCCAGATCGACAAATCCTTTGTCCGGGTCTACATCATATATCTACAAAATGAGATAATAACACACAATGCTTTTTATAATACAATCTCTGAGAAACATGCACTAAATGTCGTAACAAATCTTGGAGACTACGCACACGCGCGCGACCTATAATCTGCAGAGACCACGTCCGCATGCACTGCAGCTCAATCCCATTACACTCCCCTCCTAAAATCTGACATACACCTATGGAAGGGTTTGATAATCTACAAAAATGATGGGATGAGTTGCTGTGCCATATATGAAACTGATGGGTGCCGTAAACCCTGAAATTGGTTCAATCACACCATGGGGTTAAATCTACCTACACACTCCCCTACCAAGCCTCAGGACCCCTGCCCTTAGCTGTCTAAGGTGGGCCTACCTTGCCTCAGGGCCTAGCTGTCCAAACTTATCTACAACATGCTTCAGTGACCTTAGCTTTCTATAGACCAGAGTGCTATGCCTCAACCCCTAGCTGTCTAGGCCTGAGTGTGTATCATACAATACCTTGTTAAGTTAGATTGAGAATTGGTGTTGAATTGTACAAAAAACTGGCAACCCATATGGCACAATAAAATAAATTACAACATCAGTGGGGGGCTTTTGTATGTATCCAGTGGCTTGGTTTTTTCTGCTGCACCTGCACAAAATATTTTCCTCCAAAAACCCACTGCCGGATTTTTTCCAAACAGTTTTCACAAAAAAAGTGCCATCAGTGGTATGGCTACTCATGCAAAAACAATGGTCCTCCGGGTGCACATCCAGAGACCAAAACTGTTTTCAGAGGTTCAATAAAAACAGTTTTCATGCCCCACGCGAAAAGGGCAGAGTGGCCCGGGCTCCAACCAGCACCACTGTGAAAAGCCAGGTCCCCGCAAGACCAAACACAAAGAAAAAAAAAAGCAAACATCTGCCACACAAGCAGTGCAGAATTCCAAAGCTGGGCAAACACGCCAGCGCAAAGACTCGTCAGAGTCCACTGAGTGCCTCTCCAAAAGAAGACACCCCACAAAATTAGGTGCAAAGCCAAAAAACAGGCCTGAACTCAGGAGGGTCAGCGCCAAGGGCAACTGCAGCGGCAGCGCCATCGCTGATATATATATAAGCCACTGAAAAAACTCGAACCCCAAAAACAGCCCAGATGCCACAAAGGCACACCAGGGCACTGTCTCAAAAACGTAAGGCAAACCTGATAATATGTATGCACCAACCAGTGCAAAACACTTGGCGACTGAGGCTGCCCGCGCCTCAGTGACATACCTGTTTTTCTCATCAACTCATTTGAAATCGGATTCACCTGACAAAAGGGAGCACCCCTGGGAGCTGAGGGTGCAGACACACATTTTACACTCCAGACATCAGATTGAGATCTAAGCAGATTCCTCGGTGCACTGCTTGTCACGCCTCGGCGTCCTCTCCGGCGCGTGACCCTCACGCTTCGGCGTTGTCTCTGGCGCTCACTTGTTACGCTTCGGCGTCTTCTCTGGCGCTTTTGCGATACTCCACTTCTCCGACTCGTTGGCGATCCTCAATCTGGTAAAGCATGTACTGTAGACCGTGCCACTTGACAATCATTACCAGCCCCTGCGACAGCGCACTCGCCAGCGCCTCTCCTTCGCATAGACACAACTTCTGTTGCTCCCCAGCCAGGGGCAACAGTGAACATGGTCCTAACAGCGTCACACACAAATAACAGCGACCAGAAGTGATCAGCACGTACACCCGTGTCGACAGCACGTACAGCCACCATGCCCCAGTCAATGTTTGCGTCCAGCTCGTTTGCGCCGTCGCTTGCTCTTCGCACCCTCTTCATCGTAGCCCATCTGTTGCTGCTGTAGCGTATCACGCTCTGCCTCCGCTCGGCGTTGCTCTTCCAGTGATGTCGCCTGTTGCGTCGCTGCCTGTCTCTCCATACCACAAGAACAAAGAAACATGTAGTTCTCACCGCGCTCGTGTTCTCCTCTGTAATGGCTCTCGGCCGCGACAAGTTCATGCAGCGCACACAAGTCCATCAGCACTTTGTCATTGAAGGCTCGCACCAGAAGGCGCTCTGTCCTCTCACGCACGCGTCCCTTCGAATCCAAGCACTCGTCAACACAGTCGGGCAGGTTGAAGGAGTAAAATCCATACTTCGCGTGTTTAGTGCAAACTTCTCCACGAGTTTTGTCATCAGGCAGAGCCACTGTCAACGACCGCAAGCGCGTTTCACACACATCAAACCCAAGACCTTCGTAGCCAACCCAGTGATTCTGAGGAAGCTCTCGCCGCATCAAGCGCACTGACACTTCAGCGTGGCCGTCAAACTTCTCATACTCTGTAAAGTGACTGTGAAACTCTTCGGCCAATCCTGCAGTACTCCCCATGGCACCCGGAACTTAGGAGTCGATCTTGTAACCGGCCATACCTCCGTATACCCCAATCCCGCAATTACACCAAGAGGATGACTGATTATGAACCCAGATCGACAAATCCTTTGTCCGGGTCTACATCATATATCTACAAAATGAGATAATAACACACAATGCTTTTTATAATACAATCTCTGAGAAACATGCACTAAATGTCGTAACAAATCTTGGAGACTACGCACACGCGCGCGACCTATAATCTGCAGAGACCACGTCCGCATGGACTGCAGCTCAATCCCATTACACTTCCCGGAGTCTTGCCTCCAGGACGACTGGACCGACAATTACGCCAAGTCTGAGGCCTTTGCGGCCGAGTATAGGGCTGTGACCGACCCTGATGACGGGCAGAAGTGGCCAAAGGGGCTGACTGAGGAAGATGGCAAGCTCTACCGTAATGGTAAGCTGCTAGTACCGG
Source organism: Eutreptiella sp. 'Long Island Sound 2002' (assembly GCA_964036045.1). Taxonomy (NCBI): domain Eukaryota; phylum Euglenozoa; class Euglenophyceae; order Eutreptiales; family Eutreptiaceae; genus Eutreptiella; species Eutreptiella sp. 'Long Island Sound 2002'. The sequence goes on along the minus strand of OZ038380.1, from coordinate 176,996,300 downwards.
AGTCCCGGGTGCTCGAGCTTTGCGAAGCTTGGCACCACCACATGCTGCACCCAGGGGTCAAGAAGCAAGCCCTTGACATGCAGCGCCGGTTCGAGATCGACCATATCGTTCTCTAAACCGCGATCAAGAAGGTCAGGAAGGGTTGTTCGGTCTGCCAGGCCTGCAATCCCGATAACCGGAACGTCAAGGGGGAAACCCCGATGGACCCCGGTTCCTGACCAGCCCATGGAGAGCGTGGCCATTGACGTCTTCTCCATGCCCGAAGTGCACATTGGCAAGGAGACCTTTGACTGTGTGGTTCTCTGCTTGGATCGCCACAGTGGCTACGTAGTAGCCGTTCCGGCACGCAAAAAGGGGTTGCTTGCCAAGGAAGTGGCAGTCATGATGATTCGTCATTGGCTGACCGTCTTTGACATCCCCCGCACCATTTGCAGTGACCGAGGGCCCCAGTTTACTGGTGGCTGGTTCAAGGCTATGTGTTCCCTCATGGGAATACGACATGCCAAGAGCGTCGCCTATCTCAGCCGGTCTAACGGCCGTGCTGAAGTGGCTGGACGGCAGCTGTTCGAGAAGCTGCGCAAGATTCACATCACCAATCCACGTTGGAACTGGTTTGAGGAGATGTGGCCTGCTCTGAAGACCCATCATGACACCCCCACTCCAGGTGGTTTGTCACCTCACCAGATTCTGTTCGGCAGGGACCCCCTCGGTCGGGGACTTCCCTTGTCTGGTGATGGTATGGCCATGGACGCCAAAGAATTCTTCGCGCGGCAAGAGCAAACGGCGCGGGACATCCGCCAGCAGCTCGAGAAGGAGCATGCTGAGCGTCAGAAGTCCGCCCCGAGCTCGACAGCGCAGAATTTCAGGGTGGGAGACCCGGTGTGGGTGATCAGACCCCGCCCCATGGGCACCAACCGCACCAAGACCTGGTTCACACCCGGAGAGGTGGTCCGCAGGATTGGTGAGGACACCTACCGCATCAAGGTGGGTCACGGACGATTCCGGGAGCGCCACGAGATTCAACTCCGTGTGCGGGAACCCGACCTCCGTGGCCAACATGTGTCCCTGAGCTACGCCGCACATGAGGCTGATTTGGACGACGACTATGCTGAGCAGGACGACTGCACAGTCGAGAAGATCCTGGCTCAGCGTCCGAAAGCCTCGGCACCCGGAGGCCTGGAGTTCAAGGTTCGTTGGCGAGGCTATGGGCCGTCCCACGACACCTGGGAACCCGTCTCTTCGTTCGTGCCGCGGGTCAATACTCCCTTCATGGAGTACATCCGCAAGCACAAGACTAAGATCCATGTCTCGGACTTGGCAGCACTCACCCGGGCGATTGCAGCCAGGGGTGCCTGATCAGCGCCCTGGGCTCTCCCCTGATGCATTATGAGCGCTTGTGAGGCCGACGGATCGTCCCTTACTTGCTTACTCTCTTCCATCTTCCGGTGACCTGCCATAAGAGTGGCCATATACCCCCCTCTGCTGAATCCAGAGGAGGATGGCCCCTCTCTTCTTCTATTCGTCACTCCCCCCCCTGCTGAATCCTTGGGAAACCAGGTAGGGCGACTGACCTTCATATTTTCTGAGCCCTTGGGGCCTTGAAGCCCATACGACGTTGCGCAACGGATGCCGCTGTCATGGGCGATGCGATTTTTGGTGTGTGGTCTGGTTCCATGGCACTTGCGGAATCCAGACCAGTAGATGTGTGTCTCGAGACTATATATGGCCTGAACTCAGGCGTTTTCCTGTCCACCCTTGTGCATATGCCTTATCCTAACCAGGGCGTGGTTTGGCGCTCTGTCCAGAGTGTGTTTACGCGCCTATTACCCCGCTTATTGCTTGTCTTTCTGTTCCCCAGGATATGTGCATCTGTATGTCAGCCCATCACTGAAGTGTGGACTGTTTTTCCCCCCCGACGGGATGCGAATCGAAATACAGAGGCGCCCTGAGTCGCCGTTTACATGCTTTTACTTAAGGTCCAGCCTGGACCAGTACCTGGTACATATTCTTCTGTTTGAGTGCCCGTGATACCGTGTGCCCTATTCGCTGTGTGTGGAGATCGTGATGGCGCCAGGCGGGAAGCCCAGTTGCCTGACTACACTCCCAGCGGTCCGCCACTGTCAGTCCCAGTGTGAGCCTACCGACTCGCAGACGCACTTGCAGTCGGATGGCGGCCTCCGGTGCTCCTGACCTCGGTCAGTCTGCCTGGGAAACTGGTGGTTTGAGGAGTTGACGCCTCCGCCCACACTGCATGAGGACTCCCTCATGTATGGCCTTCGTGGTAATAGGGCGAGGCCAAAGACGGCCTTGATGCCCGATCCCTTAAGGAGGAGCTCGTTCGGCTGTACCACTCTGGACTCGCGTCGTATGGATATGGACATGGTGCACCCGAGGAAGGAGCCGTGGGGACTCTCCCCCAGCAGGCGGGCCTTGGGAAACTTGGGGTAGCCTGATGGATCTTTGTGGTCGCTTTTGACCTGTGGGACCACCTCGGTCGTCGTGTGACGCCTATGTTGGCCGTGTATGCCACTGCCACTGTGGTGGTTACCGTCGTAGCCGGCACCCGGTGCACCTGGTATGGGTTAACGGGTCCTTTGGATGCCGAACAATCGCCGCCAGGACCCGGGACTTGATACTTGATACTATACATGCAATTACTAACAGCTACAGCACCATACCTGTCTTACTGTGGGATTTGGGCAGCCTGACCTGCGAATCAGCCTGAAGTGAGGATGTGACATCCCCCCCCTTCAGGCAATGGTCCTGGGTACCCGCTGCCATGCGTGGGTGTTATCGAGCCCCCCCCAGGGTTTGCTCTAAGGAGGGGGGTGAAGCGGTACCCAGAACCCCATGGCTAGGTTACGGCATACAACCGGTCTCCGGTCCACTAACCCCATGTACGGAAGGGAAGATGCCCGTTGACACCCGGTGCGAGCCCGGCGGGAGCGTGTTCCGTGCCGTAGCGCCCCGCATCGGCAACCGATGCACCGCCAGCGGAGATTTGTACATCAGAATATCAGGAATCAACAGGGTTTTATTTTCATATTGTTTCAGTCAATCTTTACGCTTCCGTTCTGATATTCACTGTTTTGACAGCTGGCGGTTAGCTCGCGACTTTAGCGTAACCGCCAGTTTAACTGTTATATACAGATATTTTAGCGCAAATCGTGACGAAGACTTTAAAGTCTTCAGGAATTGCATTGATGCATCCGCAATTTTCACATCTTACACTCGCAACCTTAATCCGAATTTTTCAGGATGTCGAAATCGGATTTTCGACTTCGACATACCCGCACTTGATTTGACCTCTTTCGAGTGGACCTACGTGCTTCCCTAGGCACGAATCAACTTTCCTTTTGTCTTGCCCTCCATTTGTCTTAGAGATATGGGCAAAACAAAGTTGATTCGTGAGGCCACTTGTGAGGGTCATATCTCGTGCCGCTTGCGAGTAATGACGATAAGGAAACCTGGGATGTATGCACAATACTCCCGACGTAATTTAGGAAGCTTTATATGCCTTGCGTCTCCACACGTGCGCGCTAGCGTAATGGATCATGGTCAAGAGGGTAGAGTTTGCGTTATAACTCTTTGGCCATGATATTGCGTGCGTGAAGATAACTTTCGAGTGTAGCGCGCGAGTGTTGGTGTTGCATAGGAACTTTCCTTGAGTTCCTATGAGCGATTGACACAACGTTATGCCCTTGGAGGGGCATGACATATCGTGGGGGGAGCTACCTTTTTGGGCAGTATGGAGTATGTGCCTTGTGTTGTGTTGCGTGCCCCTTTGGCGGGTCCATCGCTCCAAGCCAAACCAGCCAATGGACCTCATATTGCGCAAGCCCCCTCTCTATACTCCCCACGATCGATTGCAAGCCTAACCTTCGTGGAGGGAAGCTTGTGTGGCGATCCCAAAGCGATGCGTTGGGAGCAAGGTGTGTGTTTTGCAATTTTCCATATTTTCATGTGCCCACTTGGGAAGTAGCGCTCGTAACCTTTCCAAGCGCCCCAAGTGGAGCACATATGTGGAATCGAAGGTCATTGGTGTCAAGTCATTGTGTTTAGAAGGATTGGTCGATTACTCAATCCAAGCTGAAGATGTTATAATATATTTGTGCACCTTTCAAGGCACTTTTGGGTGCTTTTTCGCCAATATTGCTGTTTTATGTCCGTCATGATGTCAAGTGGCGACCGTGTATCTCAGCGTTGCGCTCAATTGACATCATGACCCAAGTATGTTATGAGGGTACATACTTCGGTGCCCAACATATCTTGGACCCGGCGAATAACTCCTCTTGGGCTTGGCATACCGTGGCCGCCATGTTGGCGATTTGGGACTATCCCAAATCAGGGGCTCACTTGGCGACCCTGCCATTCCCAATACCGGAGGAGTTGGGCGACGCCCAAAAGATATGTTGGACACATATGACTTGATACCAATCCGATGGCACACTCCGGTCCAAGTCGGGCATGTGCCTCATTTGCCCCAACCATGAGGGTGCGCATTTTTGGCCATTTTGAGCAACTTTCCAGTTTTTCTGCCCGCCGTGCACTATGTTCAGCCCACCCGTGCACGCCGGACGCATGGACCAATGGACCATATATGACATGGGTGTTATGCATATTGGTCCCCGTGGTTCACACACCACGTGGGCGAAGCGGAGCAACCTTCATTAAGGTGCTAGCCCAAAGTGAGTGTGGGCAATTTTGCCATTTTGGCATTTGTGGACCCCATTGGGATCGTCACCACGCCAAGTGGCATATAGAGCTTTGAGAGCCCAGGGCATGGGAGTCTCCGTTGGACTCCCGGTGGATCGCGTATGGAATGGCGGATCTGATCTCCGAGCCGGCGTGGAGATATACTATTGGGAGCACCCCCGAATTTTGGCTCATTTCGGCAGCCAAAATGACCCCCTTTTGGGACCCCAATTTCTGCCCCCCGTGTGGTCCATTGGCGGCCCCATATCTCTATGCCCACAGGGAGCCCGGACCTAATTCCAAGTTGTACACTCAGATATAAGTCCTAGGTCCTGCCTCCTACCCCGTGAGCCATTGGCATTGCCCTGGCCGGGCGAGCCACGCATGGGAATGACGCCAATTGTGGTGATTTTGGCATCATGACCCCACTTGACAAACACGTGGTGCCCTGATGCCGGGACCTCAGAGGGAACCAGGTTGGGTGAGGGCTCCAGGGAGTTCATACTCGAAGGGCATAGGGTCAGTTGCCTCGTCCCTACCTCTGGCGGGTCCGGACAAGGGGTCAATTTTGGAGATTTTTGAGCTAATATCAGTTTGGGCTGAAACAGCCCATTTTCAGCTACCAGCTCCTAGGGGATGATGGCAGAGCCATATCTCTGGCTCAGAGAGAAGTTGGAACCTGCCGTTAAGGGAGCATAGGGAGCCACTGTCGGTGGGCCTTGGAGCCCCTTGGTTCCCAGGAACTCGCCTGTGGCTGGGCGGGACACCCCCCTATTGGCAGGGTTTCAGGGTCCGGACTGAGCAGGGCATGGGTTGTGTTTGAGCCCCCGCCCCCACCAGCCACTGAGAGGGTCGGACCTGGGATTGGGATATGAGTTGGGACTGAGTGTCTATTGTCCTGTGATGCCCTTACCCCAGTCCAGTCTTAACCTCATGTGTACATATCCTGATGTGTTGCTGTACATACTTTTGTTTCCTTGTTTCAGAGTGGCAAGGATCCTGAAACGCTTTGTCACATGACACGAGCGTAATGATGCCCTTGTGAGCGTAGTGCTTTGCCTGCCTGCTCACCTGTGCGTGTCACCCGCAGCGTCCCGTGGCCGGCCCCCCACGGGAACGCGTCAGTAATAAAGTCGGACCTTTGAGTCCCCTAGTGTTACTTTTCCCCACTGACCACAGAGTTTGACTCTAATGTTTTCGGTTCTTTGGACTACAACTCTTGGATGCTGGTCTCTTGTTTGTTCACCGATGCAAATATTCCACAGTTTTGAAAAATCCAGAAAATCCAGAAAATCGGTCACACTCCTTCAAATTCAGTCCTTGGAACCCACATACAGCGACAACAGAAGCAACACGACAATACACTAGTTGATCTTGAGCAGGATTGTGTATAGCGACCTAGTCGGCTATCAGACATCAGACATCAGACTTTTATGGACCATCACCCCCAACCCCCCCCCCCCCCCCTACCCCAACACCCTTTCTCGACCCCCCCCCCCCCCCGTGTCAGACTTCGCCCCCCCCCCCCCCCCCGTGTCCCCCCCAATATCAGACTTGTCCCATTGTCACCACACCCTTGAGGTGTAGAAGTGGGTTGTGGTCTCGACCCTAGCGTGTGAAACCCAACCAGTGCTTGCAACCCCTTCAATGATGTTACGTGCCCCCCCCCCCCCCCCACCCCACCCCACCCCACCCCATCTCTCTGACTCAAACCGATCGGGGGGCTCATATGTGACTGGAGACAAGTGGGAACAGAATCCTGATGTCTGGGCCAAGCAACCTCACCTGAGCTAATCGGGTCAGTTTTGCTGGTGGGGTGGGTGGCTGGGGGTTCATCGGGTTGGGCCGGAACTGTGGAGAGGGGGGGTAGTGGGTTTCAAGCACGGCACAGCACAGCACGGCACACCACAGCACATCACAGCACATCACAGCACACCACAGCACAGCACAACGTACAGCATAGCACAGCATATTACAGCACAACACAGCACAACACAGCCCCTACGGCCGCCCAAGAGAGCCTCCCTCCCTCCCTCCCTCCCTCCCTCCCCTCCCCCCCTCCCTCCCACCCTGTCATTTCCATGCTTGTGGAGTTGAGGTTAGGGAGGGTATGCCTGTTTTTCTTTTTCAGGTTTTTCTTTTCTAGTAGAGTGCTTTCCCGCCAGCTTACCAAGGTCCGAACCCAAAAAAATTGAAATAGGAGGTATGTTACTCCGTTCCTTAGTTAGTTCCGGCGATGACACTGGGGCACACGGTCCTGTTTGATTACCCCACTTTGGATGCATTGGTGCAGCACCTTGCAAGGACGCTATTCGGGAGAGAGGATACGGGGGAGGGCAGTGGCTATGCCTGTGGAGATGCAGCCGATGGCGATGGTGGGGATGGCCTGCCGGTTCCCTGGCAGATGCAACAGCGCTGAGGAGTTCTGGAGGTTCCTGGAGAACATAGGGGATGGAGCAGGGGAGATCCCATTGACTCGAATGGATTGGAGGAACAGGTACGATCTTGAACAGAGCGTAGGCAAGTCATACACATACATACATACATACATACATACATACATATATATATTTGACGGAACCCCATCCGTGAAATATTTGGGGGGTGTACAGCCCCCAAATATTTGACGGAACCACATCCGTCAAATATTTTGGGGCTGTAGACCCCCCAATTATTTGACGGCACCACATCCGTCAAATATTTTTAGGGTCTACAGCCCCCAAATATTTGACGGAACCAAATCCGTGAAATTTTTTGGGGGTTTAGACACCCCAAATATTTGACGGAACCACATCCGTCAAATATTTGGGGGCTGTAGACCCCCCAAATATTTCAGGGGATGGAGCAGGGGGGATCCCATTGACTCGAATGGATTGGAGGAAGAGGTACGATCCTGAGCAGAGCGTAGGCAAGTCATACACGAACCGAGGGGCGTTCATTTTGGGGGTCTACAGCCCCCAAATATTTGACGGAACCACATCCGTCAAATATTTTTGGGGGTCTGCAGCCCCCAAATTTTTGACAGAACCACATCCGTGAAATATTTGGGGGGTGTAGACCCCCCAAATATTTGACGGAACCACATCCGTCAAATATTTGGGGGGTCTACAGCCCCCAAATATTTGACGGCACCCCATCCGTGAAATATTTTGGGGGGTGTACAGCCCCCAAATATTTGACGGAACCACATCCGTGAAATTTTTTGGGCGTGTAGACCCCCCAAATATTTGGCGGAACCACATCCGTCAAATATTTGAGGGGTGTAGACCCCCAAAATATTTGACGGAACCACATCCGCGAAATATTTTGTGGGTGTAGACCCCCCAAATATTTGACCGAACCACAGCCGTCAAATATTTTTGGGGGTGTAGGCCCCCCAAATATTTGACGGAATCCCATCCGTCAAATATTTTGGGGCTGTAGACCCCCCATATATTTGACGGAACCACATCCGTCAAATATTTTGGGGGTCTGCAGCCCCCAAATATTTGACGGAACCCCGTCCGTCAAATATTTTTGGGGTGTAGACCCCCCAAATATTTGACGGAACCACATCCGTCAAACATTTGGGGGCTGTAGACCCCCCAAATATTTGACGGAACCCCATCTGTCAAATATTTTGGGGGTGTAGACCCCCGAAATATTTGACGGAACCACATCCGTCAAATATTTTGGGGGTCTACAGCCCCCAAATATTTGACGGAACCCCGGCCGTCAAATATTTTGGGGGTGTAGACCTCCCAAATATTTGACGGAACCACAACCGTGAAATATTTTGGGGGCTGTAGACCCCCCCAATATTTGACGGAACCCCATCCGTCAAATATTGGGGGGGTGTACATCCACCAAATATTTGACGGAACCACATCTGCGAAATATTTTGGGCGTGTAGACTCCCCAAATATTTGACGGAACCACATCCGTCAAATATTTTGGGGGTGTAGACCTTCCAAATATTTGACGGAACCCCATCCGTCAAATATTTGGGGGGGTGTCGACCCCCGAAATATTTGACGGAACCACATCCGTCAAATATTTTGGGGGTCTACAGCCCCCAAATATTTGACGGAACCCCGGCCGTCAAATATTTTGGGGGTGTAGACCTCCCAAATATTTGACGGAACCACAACCGTGAAATATTTTGGGGGCTGTAGACCCCCCCAATATTTGACAGACCCCCATCCGTCAAATATTGGGGGGCTGTACAGCCACCAAATATTTGACGAAACCACATCTGCGAAATATTTTGGGCGTGTAGACTCCCCAAATATTTGACGGAACCACAATCGTCAAATATTTGGGGGGTGTAGACCTTCCAAATGTTTGACGGAACCCCATCCGTCAAATATTTTTGAGGTGTAGACCCCCCAAATATTTGACGGAACCCCATCCGTGAAATATTTTGGGGGTGTAGACCCCCCAAATATTTGACAGAACCACATCCGTCAAATATTTGGGGGGTGTAGACCCCCCAAATATTTGACAGAACCCCATCCGTCAAATATTTTGAGGGTGTAGACCCCCCAAATATTTGACCGAACAACATCCATCAAATATTTGGGGGGCGTAGACCCCCCAAATATTTGACGGAACCCCATCCGGCAAATATTTTGGGGGTGTAGACCCCCCAAATATTTGACGAAACCACATCCGTCAAATATTTTGGGGGTCTGCAGCCCCCGAATATTTGACAGAACAACATGCGTCAAATATTTTGGGGGGTGTAGACCCCCCAAATATTTGACGGGACCACGTCCGTGAAAAAATTTGGGGCTGTATACCCCCCAAATATTTGACGGAACCACATCGGTGAAGTATCTTGGGGGCTGTAGACCCCCCAAATATTTGACGGAACCAGATCCGTCAAATATTTTGGGGGTCTGCAGCCCCCAAATATTTGACGGAACCCCATCAGTCAAATATTTTTGGGGTGTAGACCCCCCAAATATTTGACGGAACCCCATCCGTGAAATATTTTGGGGGGTATAGACCCCCCAAATATTTGACGGAACCACATCCGGCAAATTTTTGGGGGGTGTAGACCCCCCAAATATTTGACGGAACCCCATCCGTCAAATATTTTTGGGGTGTAGACCCCCCAAATATTTGACGGAACCACAGCCGTGAAATATTTGGGGGCTGTAGACCCCCCAAATATTTGACGGAACCCCATCCGTGAAATATTTGGGGGGTGTACAGCCCCCAAATATTTGACGGAACCACATCCGTGAAATATTTTGGGCGTGTAGACCCCCCAAATATTTGACGGAACCACATCCATCAAATATTTGGCCGGTGTAGACCCCCCCAATATTTGACGGAACCCCATCCGTCAAATATTTTGGGGGTGTAGACCCCCCAAATATTTGACGGAACCACATCCGTCAAATATTTTGGTGGTCTGCAGCCCCCAAAAATTTGACGGAACCCCATCCGTGAAAAATTTTTGGGCTGTAGACCGCCAAAATATTTGACGGAACCACATCTGTCAAATATTTTGGGGGTGTAGACCCCCCAAATATTTGACGAAACCACATCCGTGAAATATTTTGGGGGTGTGGAACCCCCAAATATTTGACGGAACCCCAGCCGTCAAATATTTTGGGGGTGTAGACCCCCCAAATATTTGACGGAACCACATCCGTGAAATATTTTTGGGGTGTAGACCCCCCAAATATTTGACGGAACCACATCCGTCAAATATTTGGAGGGTGTAGACGCCCCAAATATTTGACGGAACCCCATCCGTCAAATATCTTGGGGGTGTAGACCCCCCAATTATTTGACGGAACCACATCCGTCAAATATTTTGGGGGTCTGCAGCCCCCAAATATTTGACGGAACCACATCCGTGAAATATTTGGGGGCTGTAGACCCCCCAAATATTTGACAGAACCCCATCCGTCAAATATTTGGGGGGTGTAGACCCCCCAAATATTTGACGGAACCACATTCGTGAAATATTTTGGGGGTGTAGACCCCCCAAATATTTGACGGAACCCCATCCGTCAAATATTTTGGGCGTGTAGACCCCCCAAATATTTGACGGAACCACATCCATCAAATATTTGGGAGGTGTAGACGCCCCAAATATTTGACGGAACCACATCTCTCAAATATTTGGAGGGTGTAGACGCCCCAAATATTTGACGGAACCCCATCCGTCAAATATCTTGGGGGTGTAGAGCCCCCAAATATTTGACGGAACCACATCCGTCAAATATTTGGGGGTGTAGACCCCCCAAATATTTGACGGAACCACATCCGTCAAATATTTTGGGGGTCTGCAGCCCCCAAATATTTGACGGAACTCCATCTGTCAAATATTTTTGGGGTGTAGACCCCCCAAATATTTGACGGAACCACATCCGTGAAATATTTTGGGGGTGTAGACCCACCAAATATTTGACGGAACCACATCCGTCAAATATTTTGGGGGTCTGCAGCCCCCAAATATTTGACGGAACCCCATCCGTCAAATATTTGGGGGTGTAGACCCCCCAAATATTTGACGGAACCACATCCATCAAATATTTTGGGGGTCTGCAGCCCCCAAATATTTGACGGAACCACATCCGTGAAATATTTGGGGGGTGTAGACCCCCCAAATATTTGACGGAACCCCATCCGTGAAATATTTGGGGGGTGTACAGCCCCCAAATATTTGACGGAACCACATCCGTGAAATATTTTGGGCGTGTAGACCCCCTAAATATTTGACGGAACCACATCCATCAAATATTTTGGGGGTCTGCAGCCCCCAAATATTTGACGGAACCCCATCTGTCAAATATTTTTGGGGTGTAGACCCCCCAAATATTTGACAGAACCACATCCGTCAAATATTTGGGGGGTGTAGAACCCCCAAATATTTGACGGAACCCCATCCGTCAAATATTTTGGGGGTGTAGACACCGCAAATATTTGACGGAACCACATCCGTGAAATATTTGGGGGGTGTACAGCACCCAAATATTTGACGGACACCCATCCGTGAAATATTTGGGGGGTGTAGACCCCCCAAATATTTGACGGAACCCCATCCGTGAAATATTTGGGGCGTGTACAGCACCCAAATATTTGACGGAACCACATCCGTCAAATATTTGGGGGGTGTAGACCCCCCAAATATTTGACGGAACCCCATCCGTCAAATATTTTGGGGGTGTAGACACCGCAAATATTTGACGGAACCACATCCGTGAAATATTTGGGGGGTGTACAGCACCCAAATATTTGACGGACACCCATCCGTGAAATATTTGGGGGGTGTAGACCCCCCAAATATTTGACGGAACCCCATCCGTGAAATATTTGGGGCGTGTACAGCACCCAAATATTTGACGGAACCACATCCGTCAAATATTTGGGGGGTGTAGACCCCCCAAATATTTGACGGAACCCTATCCGTCAAATATTTTCGGGGTGTAGACCCCCCAAATATTTGACGGAACCACATCCGTCAAATATTTTGGGGGTCTGCAGCCCCCAAATACTTGAGGGAACCCCATCCGTCAAATATTTTTGGGGTGTAGACCCCCCAAATATTTGACGGAACCACATCCGTCAAATATTTTGGGGGTTGTAGACCCCCCAAATATCTGACGGAACCCCATCCGTCAAATATTTTGGGGGTCTGAAGCCCCCAAATATTTGACGGAACCCCATCCGTAAAATTTCTTTTGCGGTGTAGACCCCCCAAATATTTGACGGAACCACATCCGTGAAATATTTTGGGGCTGTAGACGCCCCAAATATTTGACGGAATCCCATCTGTCAAATATTTGGGGGCTGTAGACCCCCCAAATATTTGACGGACATACATCCGTCAAATATTTTTGGGGGTCTGCAGCCCCCAAATATTTGACGGAACCCCATCCGTCAAATATTTTTTGGGCCGTAGACCCTCCAAATATTTGACGGAACCACATCCGTGAAATATTTGGGGGCTGTAGACCCCCCAAATATTTGACGGAACCCCATCCGTGAAATATTTGGGGGGTGTACAGCCCCCAAATATTTGACGGAACCACATCCATGAAATATTTTGGGCGTGTAGACCCCCCAAATATTTGACGGAACCACATCCATCAAATATTTTGGGGGTCTGCAGCCCCCAAAATATTTGACGGAACCACATCCGTGAAATATTTGGGGGGTGTAGACCCCCCAAATATTTGACGGAACCCCATCCGTGAAATATTTGGGGGGTGTACAGCCCCCAAATATTTGACGGAACCACATCCGTGAAATATTTTGGGCGTGTAGACCCCCCAAATATTTGACGGAACCACATCCGTCAAATATTTTGGGGGTCTGCAGCCCCCAAATATTTGACGGAACCCCATCCGTCAAATATTTTTGGGGTGTAGACCCCCCAAATATTTGACAGAACCACATCCGTCAAATATTTGGGGGGTGTAGACCCCCCAAATATTTGACGGAACCACATCCGTCAAATATTTTGGGGGTCTGCAGCCCCCAAATATTTGACGGAACCACATCCGTGAAATATTTGGGGGGTGTACAGCACCCAAATATTTGACGGAACCACATCCGTCAAATATTTGGGGGGTGTAGACCCCCCAAATATTTGACGGAACCCTATCCGTCAAATATTTTCGGGGTGTAGACCCCCCAAATATTTGACGGAACCACATCCGTCAAATATATTGGGGGTCTGCAGCCCCCAAATACTTGAGGGAACCCCATCCGTCAAATATTTTTGGGGTGTAGACCCCCCAAATATTTGACGGAACCACATCCGTCAAATATTTTGGGGGTTGTAGACCCCCCAAAATATTTGACGGAACCCCATCCGTCAAATATTTTGGGGGTGTAGACCCCCCAAATATTTGACGGAACCCCATCCGTCAAATATTTTGGGGGTCTGAAGCCCCCAAATATTTGACGGAACCCCATCCGTAAAATTTCTTTTGCGGTGTAGACCCCCCAAATATTTGACGGAACCACATCCGTGAAATATTTTGGGGGTGTAGACCCCCCAAATATTTGACGGAATCCCATCCGTCAAATATTTGGGGGGTGTAGACCCCCCAAATATTTGACGGAACCCCATCCGTCAAATATGTTTGGGGGTCTGCAGCCCCCAAATATTTGACGGAACCCCATCCGTCAAATATGTTTGGGGTGTAGACCCTCCAAATATTTGACGGAACCACAGCCGTGAAATATTTGGGGGCTGTAGACCCCCCAAATATTTGACGGAAACTCATCCGTGAAATATTTGGGGGGTGTACAGCCCCCAAATATTTGACGGAACCACCTCCGTGAAATATTTTGGGCGTGTAGACCCCCCAAATATTTGACGGAACCACATCCGTCAAATATTTGGGGGGTGTAGACCCCCCAAATATTTGACAGAACCACATCCGTCAAATATTTTGGGGGTCTGCAGCCCCCAAATATTTGACGGAACCCCATCCGTCAAATATTTTTGGGGTGTAGACCCCCAAAATATTTGACGGAACCACATCCGTGAAATATTTGGGGGGTGTGGACCCCCAAATATTTGACAGAACCACATCCGTCAAATATTTTGAGGGTCTACAGCCCCCAAAATATTTGACGGAACCCCATCCGTCAAATATTTTGGGGGTATAGACCCCCCAAGTATTTGACGGAACCACATCTGTCAAATATTTTGGGGGGTGTAGACACCCCAAATATTTGACGGAACCACATCCGTCAAATATTTGGGGGGTGTACACCCCCCAAATATTTGACGGACATGCATCCGTCAAATATTTGGGGGGTGTAGACCCCCGAATATTGTCGGGGCCGATGGGGGTCTTTGGGGGTCTATGGTGGCCTTTGGGGGTCTTTGGGGGCATATGGGGACCTATGGGGGCCCATTGGGACCTATGGGGGCCTATGGGGACCTATGGCGGCCTATCGGGGCCTACGGGGGCCTATGGGGGCCTATTGGGGCCTATGGGGACCTTTTGCACCTTTGGGCACCTATGGGGGCCTATTGGCACCTTTTGGGACCTATGGGGACCTATGGGGGCCTATTGGGACCTATGAGGGCCTATGGGGACCTATGGCGGCCTATGGGGGCCTATGGGGACCTATGGGGATCTATGGGGACCTATGGGGGCCCATTGGCACCTCTGGGGACCTATGGGGCCCTGTGGGGACCTATGGGGACCTATGGGGACCTATGGGGGCCTATGGTGGCTTGTGGGGGCCTATGGGGACCTATGGTGGCCTTTGGGGGCCTATGGGGACCTATGGGGACCTATGATGGTCTATGGGGACCTATGGGGGCCTATTGGCACCTTTGGGGACCTATGGGGACCTATCGGGGCCTATGGGGGTCTATAGGGGTCTATGGGGACCTATGGGGGCCTATGGGGACCTATGGGGACCTATGGGGACCTATGGGGACCTATGGTGGCCTATGGGGGTCTATGGGGACCTACGGGGGCCTTTGGGGACCTATGGGGACCTATGGGGGTCTATGGGGACCTATGGGGGCCTATTGGCACCTTTGGGGACTTATTGGGACCTATGGGGGCCTATGGGGACCTATGGCGGCCTATGGGGGCCAAGCGGGGCCTATGGGGACCTATGGGGACCTTTGGGGACCTATGGGGACCTATGGAGACCTATGGGGACCTATAGTGGCCTATGGGGTTGTATGGGGACCTATGGGGGCCTATGGGGACCTACGGGGACCTATGGGGACCTGTGGGGACCTGTGGGCACCTATGGGGGCTTGTCGGGACCTTTGGGAGCCTTTGGGGGCCATTAGGACCTATGGGGACCTATGGGGACCTATGGGGTCTATGGGTACCTTTGGGGGCCTATGGGGGCCTATGGGGACCTATGGGCACCTTTGGAGACTTTTGGGCACCTTTGGGGACCTATGGGGGCCTATGCGGACCTTTGGGGACCTTTGGGGGCCTTTGGGGACCTATGGGGGTCTATGGGGACCTATGGGGGTCTATGGGGACCTATGGGGGTCTATGAGGACCTATGGGGGCCTATGGGGTCCCACAGGGGTCTACGGGGACCTTTGGGGACCTATGGGACCTTTGGGCACCTTTGGGGACCTATGGGCACCTATGGAGATTGGGGCCGATGGGGACTCATCGGCATCTAGGGGGACCTATGGGGGCCTATGGCGGCCTATGGGGGCCTATGGGGACTTTTTGGGGTCAATGGGGACCTATTGGGGCCTATGGGGGCCTATGGGCACCTTTGGGGGCCTATGGGGGCCTATTGGGGCCTATGGGGGCCTATGGGGGTCCATGGGGACCGAGGGGGGCCTATTGGCACCATTGGGGACCTATGGGGACCTATGGGCACCTTTGGAGTCCTATGCGCGCCTATGGGGGCCTATGGGGGCCTACGGGGGGGTATTGGCACCTTTGGGGACCTATGGGCATCTTTGGACACCTTTTGGGGTCTATGGGGAACTTGGGGGGCCTATGGGGACCTTTGGGCACCTTTGGGGACCTATGGGGGTCCATGGGGACCTATGGGGACCTATGGGGGTCTATGGGGACCCATGGGGACCTATGGGGGCCTATGGGGGTCTACGGGGAACTTTGGGGACCTATGGGGACCTTTGGGCACCTTTGGGGACCTATGGGCATCTTTGGGGACCTATGGGCACCTATGGGGATGGGGGGCGATGGGGACTCATCGGCATCTAGGGGGACCTATGGGGGCCTATGGGGGCCTATGGGGGCCTATGGGGACCTTTGGGGGTCTAAGGGGACCTTTTGGGGCCTATGGGGGCCTACGGGCACCTTTGGGGGCCTATGGGGGCCTATGGGGACCTGTGGGGACCTATGGAGGCCGATGGGGACTCATTGGCATCTATGGGGACCTTTGGGGACCTATGGGCACCTCTTGGGACCCATGTGCACCTTTGGCGGCCTATGGGGGCCTATGGGGACCTATTGGCACCTTTGGGGACCTATGGGCACCTTTGGGGGCCCATGGGGGCCTATGGGGGCCTATGGGCACCTTTTTGTTTGCCACTTTCCTTGCTTACGCATTTTCCCCATTTTCCCATTTTGGTGTTCAAAGTCTTTTTTACTTTTGTACTGCCATGTTTCTGATTGTCCAAGGTGGTCCCCCAATGATTTTTCAATTGTGTCCTCCCTTTTTGTTTTTTTCATTTGGGGGGGGGGGGGGTTGATTTAGATTTAGGCATAGTTTCTCCCAATTTCCTCTGGGCATTAGACCCCTAGACCCACCTCCAGTAGATAAGAATATCAGACATCTTGTTGGACAGACCGCACACACAACATCCCTTATCAGACATCAGACATCAGATTTTATACACAATCTTGATCTTGAGTGTAATCGTGTTCGGAACTCAATGTCCTCATTCGTTCCTCACTCAGTCTGTTCTTCGTGACAAGTCCGCCACACACGTGTGACATTCGTTGTTGCATTTGTGGGTCAGGTACTATGGTCCTCCGGTGCTGTTGTACACTGATTTGGGAAAGGAGTTTGACAATGAGCTCATCAGGATGTTCGCTAAGCGTTATGGCATTACGCTGCACTGTGCGCCGGGTGGCTCACATTGGTCTCTGGGAGGTGTGGAGAGGCACCATTATCAGCTGAGACATACCGTGGAGTTACTTCTGGAGGCGGTGACACTCTGTCATTGCAAGATGCGTGTGATGTGGCATGCATGTCGTTGAACTATCATCCTATGCCGGATCGAGGCTTTTCGCCTCAGCAATTGGTGTATGGGATGTCTTCACGCTAGCCTGATTTTGTGGTTTCGAAGTTACCTGCTCTAGCCGAAACACCTGTGCCTTCTGATCATGTGGGCCACTACATGGTAAAGTTCTTGGATGCTATGTATCGTGCACGTGAAAAATTTCATGCAGCGGATGTTCGTGCGAAGGTTTCGCTGGCGAAGCGTAGTCGGCCGTCTACTAACTGTAAGGTTGAGCCCGTGACTGGCGATACGGTTTTTTACTTTGAATCGTTTGAGAAGGGCAAGGATTCTTGGCATGGGCCGGCTGTGGTTATTGGGGCTGACGGTGACTTTGTCGTGTTACGGCACGGCGGGAGTGTGAGGCGAGTACCTCTGTTACACTGCAGACCTGCTTCGGCGGTGCTTGGCTCTCCTGATGTTGATCCCAAGGTTGCGCCTGTGGCAGTGCCTGATGAAGCGCAACAGGAGTTGGAAGAGTTGCTCGTTGACGAGGCGGGGAACGAGCTGAGCGCGGAGGAGGTTGCTGAGCTGAGACGGGTGAGAGACGATAGAGAACCTGTGGTGACACGTTCGCGGGCCAGGGCTGCGATGTCCGTGCTTACGAATTTGGGACCTGGTCTTCCTGAGTTGGTCTGGCAACGTCACACATCTGTGATACCTCCTGCTGTCCAGGGTGAGGTGTTCCTTTCCTATTGCTATGTGGCGCATCGCTCTGCGCGTCGTGGCATGAGGGAGGTGACACCTGAAAGGGCACAATCGCTGGATTTTGTCGTGGCGAAGCAGAAAGAGTTGGCATCCTCGGTTGCTTGTCATGTGTATGACCTGGTACCAGACAATGGGCAGAAGGCGATATCGTGTCGGTGGGTCCTCGTTGACAAGGTGCAGGACGATGGTTCATTGAAGCCGAAGGCGCGGTTGGTTGTGCGGGGCCTTCAGGAGGCGGGTCTGCAGGACCTGGATACCTTTTCTCCCACGTGGTCCAAGTCGTCCTGGCGGGTGCTGCTCACGGTAGCTTCTCATCGAGGATGGGCTCCGATCGCTGTGGACATTTCCACTGCCTTTTTACAAGGAGGCGCCCTGCAGCGTGAGGTGTATGTACGGCCTCCAAAGGAGTTGCATGCACCTGGGCAGTTGTTAAAGCTGCGGAAGGCGGTGTACGGGCTCGTGGATGCTCCACTGCACTGGTACCAGGCGCTGCACAAGGCTATGCTGTCTATTGGTGCGATTGTGGTGCCGTTTGACCCGGCAATATACCTTTTTCGGGATCATGAGAACCTTTGTGGATGGGCAGCCGTTCACATTGACGATATCTCCGTCGCTGGGACTTATGGTACCATACTGATTCTCTCATTTCATCCGTTCTGGAGGCGTTGCACGGTGTCTTCTCTGTTGGGTCTGAAAAAAGAGAGCAGTATGTGTTTTGTGGCGTGCATTGGGAATGCAAACGTGACAATGACGGCAATCTGATTGAGATAACGTTGGACCAACAGAAGTATATTGATGAGATCGCGGAGATATCTCTGGAGGAGTCTACAGATCTTGGAAGACTATTAAACGCGAAAGAGACCACGTTGTACCGCGGCTCGATTGGTGCTTGGTCTTGGTGTACCGGACAAGCAAGACCTCACTTCTCTTATCGCGTGTGTTGTCTCTCACAACGATCAAGCAAACCTAAAGTCTCGAATGCGCTTCAAGCGAACAAGACCTTGCAGCACATGAGGAAGAGATCGCTATTCATCAGATTTCCCAAGTTGAGTGGACCTGTTCGTCTTGTTGGATACCATGACTCGTCACGGGGCAATGGGGAAGAAGGGAAAACTGTTGGTGGCTGGCTGTGGACTATCGCAAGTGTCGGTGAAGACAAGAAGGAGCGCTTCTGTCTGATCAACTCGAAAAGCCGTACCCTGCGCAGAGTCGTAAAGTCCACCTTTGCTGGGGAAACTCTTGCATGTTCAGCCTGCTTGGATGACCTGTTCTTGACGCTCCATGTCGTTACTGAGATTACGAAGATGCGAGTTCCGGTCACGCTACGCACTGACAGTGCTTCACTATTCAACCACGTCTATCTGCAAAAGGCTGTCTTTGAGAAGCGACTTCCTCACTCGTTCATTAGCAATAAGCTATCAGTTCTGAACACGGAGACATGAAAGATATTGTAATGATGCAGCAACATAGATTCAATGATAAACAATGCAGCACTGCTCAAAATAGACACTCAGTTCTGGACTTGAAACTCTTCTGTTCAATTCCAAACACCGAGCACTGTACTGTCGCAGCAACTGATGTTTGTCCAACTTCTACTCATATGGCGCTGCGTGAAAAGCATTTTAATCTGAAAAATAAACACAGACTCAAAACCGGAGCTCGCTCTCACGTGATGTCTATGTACACAATACTTCAGAACTGGCCATCCTTGCACCATCTCATTACACCGCCTTCCTAGGCTTCGACATGCTCCCCACGAAGAGCACGGCGACAAGGCCGATAACATAGTATGTGATGGCTCAAGGATGAACAACAAACAAACAAAAATGAAATCAAAACTACATCAGGCGGCGCCAACGCAGCCGCCATCACTGGCCTACACCCTGGCGAGCGCCTCATTGAGGGCCTCAAGCAGCCGCCAACAGGTATAAGTAGAGACTCAAAAATTCAATAATCAAATCTTGCAGTACTGTACACGGTGACAAAAATGAAGCTAAGAGCTTATCTCAGTGCCTTTCAAAAAAGCACTTCAGCTGAACCAGGGCGCTGTGTGCAGCGCTAACATCCAACTCAATTTTTACATCAAATGTAAAATCAGATCCTGATCAAGATGCAATGAATAGATGTTACCCAGTCGCAAAACGCCCGCGGCGATGCTGGCGTCTTGCTTTGACTCCAGGCACCTGTCGACGATCATGTGCAGTCACAGTCGGTCTTTGACACCACAGCTCGTAGTACTGAAAGCAGTGCAGTTCATATAAGCGTGTACCTACCTCTTGTTCACTCTCCCCCCCCATGGGGGGCTTTTAATTGGGGGGCCGGGGAATGGGGCCCCGCCCCCCTCTAAAAGCAGTCCTTATGCCATTATATACGATCCGCGCGCCGAAATGAAACATATCCCAAAAGTATACGATGCAGCCCCTCTAAATGACCGCCTCAGAAAGCTGATTTGCACTGTCATATTTGCTTTGATCAATCATGGCTGTTTTGCAAAGTTAGGACCTTTACAAGGTTTTAACTTCTTTAACAGCATCCACTAATTCCATATAACCTAGGGATGCGATTTAAAGGTGCACCAGCAAAGTTGAGGTGCCGAACAACACTATCTATAAGCCACAGGCCCCAAATCCCAAGGAATCTATTTGCCATATTATTTATTTGCTGTGCACGCGTGCATTTCGCAGTCGCCGGCATTTGCGATCTTTCATTTTGACTGTTCAAAGTGAAATCGGGCTACAGTGCACGAAATTTCGATCTAAGACCAGTTTTATAAATGATTCTAAAAGCTTCGTCTTGCTGTATAGTTGAAAAACCGCCGTCATTTTGTTTTGGCACCGCTTTCGATTTGACGGTTTTCAGCGCATACGGCCGCCTTCACAAGCTCAAAAATGAAAAGAATACCCCCAAATTGACCGAAATTGCCATTCATTTCGTCAAAGTCCGATACAATAGGCCCGAGTTATGAATATGTCAATTTTATGCTATTTGCAACATGTGTCGCTAATCTTGCCAAATGCACCCTCCCTGTCTTTGCGCTGCTAGCTTAAACACAAGGCAAAGGAGTGTTTTTGCAATTGTTTGTCACCGCCTGGCTCCACTTCCGACATAGAAAGGTGACCCGAAAACGGCTAAAAACGTAATAAGGCTTTTCTTTTGATGGTGCTTCGCACCAGCAAAGGAAAAGCCAGACCAAGCACGAAAGACGAAGGATTCATTTAATCCTACTCTTCCACACCCTCCACAACATATCATGTATCATTGCTTCATTGCAATTTCCTCAACATGCTCATCGTTCTTTGTTATAAATACTTGATCATGCATGTGCATATTGCGCAATTTTACTTCTACGTCCGACAAATACCCTTCAGAGGCGATCACAGCCCGCACACTGCCCTTCCCCATCTCGTGGAGCCCCCCTCCACTTGTTCAAATCCCCCCCGCAGGGGGCTGGCTTCTGTGGGGGTCGGGGTGTTGGGGGCCCCTGACCCCGCGCCAGAAGCAGTGACCAACTACCACGTTACGCGACCCCCCCCCCCTGGAAGACAGCCCTTCTCAAAACCCTGCAATAAAGCCCCTTAAAATGATCGCAATGGAATTCTAAGAACGCGACTTGTCTTCTTTTTGGCCGATGATGGTCGTTTTGGTGAATTAGGACCGTTTTAAGCAGCTTTTCGGGCAGTCTCCGAAAATTTGGGGCTAAATTCCGTATTGGCTCTTGCCTGCGAAGTTACATCATGTTGTAGCCCCTTAAAATGACCAGCTCGGGCCAAAACGTCAGAAAAGCAACCTAATTGGCCAAATCAGGTGCCTTTTTGATGATTTACAGTGAATTTTGTGCGTTTTTAGGCAGTTTTTTGCCATTTTTTTCGCCATATTTGGTATGTATACTTGCTGCCCATCTGGCAAACCTTTTCTGCCAACGGGGCAACCACATTGTGCAAGAGGCAAGAGGCAGCACCCGCTAGGCTTCGTTTTTGTGGGGCTTGGCCCACAAAAACGGAGCCTAGCGGCCGGCGCTGGCGCCGTTGCTCCCATGTTTTCATGGTTTTCTCCTTCTCCGCCTTTGAATGGTCTTTTTGCCTTGGTGCTCCTGGTCCTCCCCGTTCTCATCTGAGCATCCGTGCGACCCCACCTCGTGCATCTTTCCCCGGCTTGTTCAATTCCCCCCCGCAGGGGGCTGGCTTCTGTGGGGGTCGGGGTGTTGGGGGCCCCTGACCCCGCGCCAGAAGCAGTGACCAACTACTACGTTACGCGACCCCCCCCCCCTGGAAGACAGCCCTTCTCAAAACCCTGCAATGCAGCCCCTTAAAATGATCGCAATGGAATTCTAAGAACGCGACTTTTCTTCTTTTTGGCCGATGATGGTCGTTTTGGTGAATTAGGACTGTTTTAAGCGGTTTTTCGGGCAGTCTACGGAAATTTGGGGCTGAATTCCGTATTGGCTCTTGCTTGCGAAGTTGCACCATGTTGTAGCCCCTTAAAATGACCGGCTCGGGCCAAAACGTCAGAAAAGCAACCTCGATGGCCAAATCTGGTGCCGTTTTCATGTTTTACGGTCAATTTTGAGCGTTTTTTGGCAGTTTTTTGCCATATTTTTTGCCACATTTGGCATGTGTACTTGCTGCCCATCTGGCAAGCCTTTTCCGCCAATGGGGCAACCATATTGGGCAAGAAGCAGGAGGCAGCACCCGCTAGGCTCTGTTTTTGTTGGGCTTGGCCCACAAAAACGGAGCCTAGCGGCCGGCGCTGGCGCCGTTGATCCCGTGTTTTCATGGTTTTCACCTTCTCCGCCTTTGAATGGTCTTTTTGCCTTTCTGTTCTTGTCCTCCCCGTTCTCATCTGAACACCCGTGCGACCCCACCTCGTGCAACTTTCCCCCACTTGTTCAAATCCCCCCCGCAGGGGGCTGGCTTCTGTGGGGGTCGGGGGGTGAGGGGCCCCTGACCCCGCGCCAGAAGCAGTGACCAACTACTACGTTACGCGACCCCCCCCCCCTGGAAGACAGTCCTTGTCAAAACCCTGCAATGCAGCCCCTTAAAATGATCGCAATGGAATTCTAAGAATGCGACTTTTCTTCTCTTTGGCCGACGATGGTCGTTTTGGTGAATTAGGACCGTTTTAAGCAGCTTTTCGGGCAGTCTCCGAAAATTTGGGGCTGAATTCCGTAGTGGCTCTTGCTTGCGAAGTTACATCGTGTTGTAGCCCCTTAAAATGACCGGCTCGGGCCAAAACGTCATTGGCCAAATCTGGTGCGGTTTTGATGATTTCCGGTCATTTTTACGCGTTTTTTGGCAGTTTTCTGCCATTTTTTTCGCCGTATTTGGCATGTATACTTGCTGCCCATGTGGCAAGCCTTTTTTGCCAATGGGGCAACCATATTGTGCAAAAGGCAGGAGGCAGCTCCCGCTAGGCTGCGTTTTTGTGGGGCTTGGCCCACAAAAACGGAGCCTAGCGGCCGGCGCTGGCGCCGTTGCTCCCGTTTTTTCATGGTTTTTTCCTTCTCCGCCTTTGAATGGTCTTTTTGCCTTTGTGCTCCTTGTCCTCCCCGTTCTAATCTGAGCACCCGTGCGACCCCACCTCGTGCAATTTCCCCCCGCTTGTTCAAATCCCCCCCGCAGGGGGCTGGCTTCTGTGGGGGTCGGGGTGTTGGGGGCCCCTGACCCCGCGCCAGAAGCAGTGACCAACTACTACGTTACGCCACCCCCCCCCCCTGGAAGACAGCCCTTCTCAAAACCCTGCAATGCAGCCCCTTAAAATGATCGCAATGAAATTCCAAGAATGCGACTTTTCTTCTTTTAGGCCGATGATGGTGGTTTTTGTGAATTAGGACTGTTTTAAGCAGTTTTTCGGGCAGTCTCCGAAAATTTGGGGCTGAATTCCGTATTGGCTTTTGCTTGCGAAGTTACATCATGTTGTAGCCCCTTAAAATGACCGGCTCGGGCCAAAACGTCAGAAAAGCAACCTAATTGGCCAAATCAGGTGCCTTTTTGATGATTTACCGTCAATTTTGTGCGTTTTTTGGCAGTTTTCTGCCATTTTTTCCGCCATATTTGGCATGTATACTTGCTGCCCATCTAGCAAGCCTTTTTTGCCAATGGTGCAACCATATTGTGCAAGAGGCACGAAGCAGCACCCGCTAGGCTTCGTTTTTGTGGGGCTTGGCCCACAAAAACGGAGCCTAGCGGCCGGCGCTGGCGCCGTTGCTCCCGTGTTTTCATGGTTTTCTCCTTCTCCGCCTTTGAATGGTCTTTTTGCCTTTGTGCTCCTTGTCCTCCCCGTTCTCATCTGAGCACCCGTGCGACCCCACCTCGTGCAATTTCCCCCCGCTTGTTCACCTCCCCCCCCATGGGGGGCTTTTAATTGGGGGGCCGGGGAATGGGGCCCCGCCCCCCTGTAAAAGCAGTCCTTATGCCATTATATACGATCCGCGCGCCGAAATGAAACATATCCCAAAAGTGTACGATGCAGCCCCTCTAAATGACCGACTCAAAGAGCTGATTCACGCCGTCATATTTGTTTCGATTGATCATGGCTGTTTTGCAAAGTTAGGACCTTTACAAGGTTTTAACTTCTTTACTAGCATCCATTAATTCCATATAAGCTAGGGATGCGATTTAAAGGTGCACCAGCAAAGTTGAGGTGCCGAACAACACTATATATAAACCACAGGCCCCAAATCTCAAGAAATCTATTTGACATATTATTTATTTGCTGTGCACGCGTGCATTTTGCAGTCGCCGGCATTTGCGATCTTTCATTTTAACTGTGCAAAGTGAAATCGGGCTACAATGCACTAAATTTCCATCTAAGGCCAGATTTTGAATGATTCTAAAAGCCTCGTCTTGCTGTTCAATCGAAAAACCGCCGTCGTTTGGTTCTAGCACCGCTTTTCGATTTGACGGTTTTTGGCGCCCTCAGCCGCCTTTTTAAGCTCAAAAATGGAAAGAACACCCCCAAATTGACCAAAATTGCCCTTGATTTCGTCAAAATCGGATACAATAGGCCCCAGTTATGAATATGTCAATTTTATGCTATTTGCACCCTGCATCGCTAATCTTGCCCAATGCACCCTCCCTGTCCTTGCGCTGCTAGCTTAAACATAAGGCAAAGGAGTGTTTTTGCGTTTGTTTGTCACCGCCCGGCTCCGTTTCCGACATAGAAAGGTGACCCGAAAATGGCTAAAAACGTAATAAGGCTTTTCTTTTGATGGTGCTTCGCACCAGCAAAGGAAAAGCCAGACCAAGCACGAAAGACGAAGGATTCATTTAACCTTACTTTTCCACACCCTCCGCAACATATCATGTATCATTGCTTCATTGAAATTTCCTCAACATGCTCATCTTTCTTTGTTATAAATACGTGATCATGCACGTGCATATCGTGCAATCTGAATTCGTCGTCCGACACATACCCTTCGGAGGCGATCACAGCCCGCACACTGCCCTTCCCCATCTCATGGAGCCCCCCTCCGCTTGTTCACCTCCCCCCCCATGGGGGGCTTTTAATTGGGGGGCCGGGGAATGGGGCCCCGCCCCCCTCTAAAAGCAGTCCTTATGCCATTATATACGATCCGCGCGCCGAAATGAAACATATCCCAAAAGTGTACGATGCAGCCCCTCTAAATGACCGCCTCAGAGAGCTGATTCGCACTGTCATATTTGCTTTGATCAATCATGGCTGTTTTGCAAAGTTAGGACCTTTACAAGGTTTTAACTTCTTTACCAGCATCCACTAATTCCATATAACCTAGGGATGCGATTTAAAGGTGCACCAGCAAAGTTGAGGTGCCGAACAACACTATATATAAGCCACAGGCCCCAAATCTCAAGAAATCTATTTGACATATTATTTATTTGCTGTGCACGCGTGCATTTTGCAGTCGCCGGCATTTGCGATCTTTCATTTTGACTGTCCAAAGTGAAATCGGGCTACAATGCACTCAATTTCGATCTAAGACCAGATTTATAAATGATTCTAAAAGCCTCGTGTTGCTGTTGAATCGAGAAACCGCCGTCGTTTTGTTTTAGCACGGCTTTTCGATTTGACGGTTTTCAGCGCCCTCAGCCGCCTTCTTAAGCTCAAAAATGGAAAGAACACCCCCAAATTGACCAAAATTGCCCTTGATTTCGTCAAAATCCGATACCATAGGCCCGAGTTATGAATATGTCAATTGTATGCTATTTGCACCCTGTATCGCTAATCTTGCCCAATGCACCATCCTTGTCCTTGCGCTGCTAGCTGAAACAAAAGGCAAAGGAGTGTTTTTGTGTTTGTTTGTTACCGCCCGGCTCCATTTCCGACATAGAAAAGTGACCCGAAAATGGCTAAAAACCGTAATAAGGCTTTTCTTTTGATGGTGCTTCGCACCAGCAAAGGAAAAGCCACACCAAGCACGAAAGACGAAGGATTCATTTAACCTTACTTTTCCACACCCTCCGCAACATATCATGTATCATTGCTGCATTGAAATTTCCTCAACATGCTCATCTTTCTTTGTTATAAATACGTGATCATGCACGTGCATATCGTGCAATCTGAGTTCGTCATCCGACAGATACACTTTGGAGGCGATCACAGCCCGCACACTGCCCTTCCCCATCTCGTGGAGCCCCCCTCCGCTTGTTCAAATCCCCCCCGCAGGGGGCTGGCTTCTGTGGGGGTCGGGGTGTTGGGGGCCCCTGACCCCGCGCCAGAAGCAGTGACCAACTACTACGTTACGCGACCCCCCCCCCCTGGAAGACAGCCCTTCTCAAAACCCCGCAATGCAGCCCCTTAAAATGATCGTAATGAAATTCTAAGAACGCGACTTTTCTTCTTTTTGGCCGACGATGCTCGTTTTGGCGCATTAGGGTCGTTTTAAGCAGTTTTTCGGGCAGTCTCCGAAAATTTGGGGCTGAATTCCGTATTGGCTCCCGCTTGCGAAGTTACATCATGTTGTAGCCCCTTCAAATGACCGGCTCGGGCCAAAACGCCAGAAAAGCAACCTAATTGGCCAAATCGGGTGCTGTTTCGATGATTTACCGTCAATTTTGTGCGTTTTTTGGCAGTTTTCTGCCATTTTTTTCGCCATATTTGGCATGTATACTTGCTGCCCATCTGGCAAGCCTTTTTTGCCAATGGTGCAACCATGTTGTGCAAGAGGCACGAAGCAGCACCCGCTAGGCTACGTTTTTGTGGGGCTTGGCCCACAAAAACGGAGCCTAGCGGCCGGCGCTGGCGCCGTTGCTCCCGTGTTTTCATGGTTTTCTCCTTCTCCGCCTTTGAATGGTCTTTTTGCCTTTGTGCTCCTTGTCCTCCCCGTTCTCATCTGAGCACCCGTGCGACCCCACCTCGTGCAATTTCCCCTCGCTTGTTCAAATCCCCCCCGCAGGGGGCTGGCTTCTGTGGGGGTCGGGGTGTGAGGGGCCCCTGACCCCGCGCCAGAAGCAGTGACCAACTACTACGTTACGCGACCCCCCCCCCCTGGAAGACAGCCCTTCTCAAAACCCTGCAATGCAGCCCCTTGAAATGATCGCAATCGAATCCTAAGAACGCGACTCTTCTTCTTTTTGGCCGATGATGGTGGTTTTGGTGAATTAGGACTGTTTTAAGCAGTTTTTCGGGCAGTCTCCGAAAATTTGGGGCTGAATTCCGTATTGCCTCTTGCTTGCGAAATTACATTATGTGGAAGCCCCTTAAAATGACCGGCTCGGGCCAAAACGTCAGAAAAGCAACCTCATTGGCCACATCTGGTGCGGTTTTGATGATTTACGGTCAATTTTACGCTTTTTTTGGCAGTTTTCTGCCATTTTTTCGCCATATTTGGCATGTATACTTGCTGCCCATTTGGCAAGCCTTTTGTGCCAATAGGGCAACCATGTTGTGCAAAAGGCAGGAGGCAGCTCCCGCTAGGCTACGTTTTTGTGGGGCTTGGCCCACAAAAACGTAGCCTAGCGGCCGGCGCTGGCGCCGTTGCTCCCGTGTTTTGATGGTTTTCTCCTTCTCCGCCTTTGAATGGTCTTTTTGCCTTTGTGCTCCTTGTCCTCCCCGTTCTCATCTGAGCACCCCTGCGACCCCACCTCGTGCAATTTCCCCCCGCTTGTTCAAATCCCCCCCGCAGGGGGCTGGCTTCTGTGGGGGTCGGGGTGTTGGGGGCCCCTGACCCCGCGCCAGAAGCAGTGACCAACTACTACGTTACGCCACCCCCCCCCCCCTGGAAGACAGCCCTTCTCAAAACCCTGCAATGCAGCCCCTTAAAATGATCGCAATGAAATTCCAAGAACGCGACTTTTCTTCTTTTAGGCCGATGATGGTGGTTTTTGTGAATTAGGACTGTTTTAAGCAGTTTTTCGGGCAGTCTCCGAAAATTTGGGGCTGAATTCCGTATTGGCTTTTGCTTGCGAAGTTACATCATGTTGTAGCCCCTTAAAATGACCGGCTCGGGCCAAAACGTCAGAAAAGCAACCTAATTGGCCAAATCAGGTGCCTTTTTGATGATTTACCGTCAATTTTGTGCGTTTTTTGGCAGTTTTCTGCCATTTTTTCCGCCATATTTGGCATGTATACTTGCTGCCCATCTAGCAAGCCTTTTTTGCCAATGGTGCAACCATATTGTGCAAGAGGCACGAAGCAGCACCCGCTAGGCTTCGTTTTTGTGGGGCTTGGCCCACAAAAACGGAGCCTAGCGGCCGGCGCTGGCGCCGTTGCTCACATGTTTTCATGGTTTTCTCCTTCTCCGCCTTTGAATGGTCTTTTTGCCTTTGTGCTCCTTGTCCTCCCCGTTCTCATCTGAGCACCCGTGCGACCCCACCTCGTGCAATTTCCCCCCGCTTGTTCAATTCCCCCCCGCAGGGGGCTGGCTTCTGTGGGGGTCGGAGTGTTGGGGGCCCCTGACCCCGCGCCAGAAGCAGTGACCAACTACTACGTTACGCGACCCCCCCCCCCTGGAAGACAGCTCTTCTCAAAACCCTGCAATGCAGCCCCTTAAAATGATCGCAATCAAATTCTAAGAACGCGACTTTTCTTCTTTTTGGCCGACGATGGTCGTTTTGGTGAATTAGGACCGTTTTAAGCAGTTTTTCGGGCAGTCTCCGGAAATATGGGGCTGAATTCCCAATTGGCTCTTGCTTGCGAAGTTACATCATGTTGTAGCCCCTTAAAATGACCCGCTCGGGCCAAAATGTCAGAAAAGCAACCTCATTGGCCCAATCTGGTGCCGTTTTGACGATTTACGGTCAATTTTGTGGGTTTTTTGGCAGTTTTTTGCCATATTTGGCATGTATACTTGCTGCCCATCTGGCAACCCTTTTCTGCCAATAGGGCAACCATATTGTGCAAAAGGCAGGAGGCAGCTCCCGCTAGGCTACGTTTTTGTGGGGCTTGGGCCCACAAAAACGGAGCCTAGCGGCCGGCGCTGGCGCCGTTGCTCCCGTATTTTCATGGTTTTCTCCTTCTCCGCCTTTGAATGGTCTTTTTGCCTTTGTGCTCCTTGTCCTCCCCGTTCTCATCTGAGCACCCGTGCGACCCCATCTCGTGCAATTTCCCCCCGCTTGTTCAAATCCCCCCCGCAGGGGGCTGGCTTCTGTGGGGGTCGGGGTGTTGGGGGCCCCTGACCCCGCGCCAGAAGCAGTGTCCAACTACTACGTTACGCCACCCCCCCCCCCTGGAAGACAGCCCTCCTCAAAACCCCGCAATGCAGCCCCTTAAAATGATCGCAATGGAATTTTAAGAATGCGACTTTTCCTCTATTTGGCCGATAATGGTCGTTTTGGTGAATTAGGACCGTTTTAAGCAGCTTTTCGGGCAGTCTCCGAAAATTTGGGGCTGAATTCTTTATTGGCTTATGCTTGCGAAGTTACATCGTGTTGTAGCCCCTTAAAATGACCGGCTCGGGCCAAAACGTCAGAAAAGCAACCTCATTGGCCAAATCTGGTGCGGTTTCGATGATTTACAGTCAATTTTGTGCGTTTTTTGGCAGTTTTTTGCCATTTTTTTCGCCATATTTGGCATGTATACTTGCTGCCCATCTGGCAAGCCTTTTTTGCCAATGGTGCAACGATATTGTGCAAGAGGCACGAAGCAGCACCCGCTAGGCTACGTTTTTGTGGGGCTTGGCCCACAAAAACGGAGCCTAGCGGCCGGCGCTGGCGCCGTTGCTCCCGTGTTTTCATGGTTTTCTCCTTCTCCGCCTATGAATGGTCTTTTTGCCTTTGTGCTCCTTGTCCTCCCCGTTCTCATCTGAGCACCCGTGCGACCCCACCTCGTGCAATTTCCCCCCGCTTGTTCAAATCCCCCCCGCAGGGGGCTGGCTTCTGTGGGGGTCGGGGTGTTGGGGGCCCCTGACCCCGCGCCAGAAGCAGTGACCAACTACTACGTTACGCGACCCCCCCCCCCTGGAAGACAGCCCTTCTCAAAACCCTGCAATGCAGCCCCTTAAAATGATCGCAATGGAATTCTAAGAACGCGACTTTTCTTCTTTTTGGCCGACGATGGTCGTTTTGTCGAATTAGGACCGTTTTAAGCAGTTTTTCGGGCAGTCTCCGAAAGTTTGGGGCTGAATTCCGTATTGCCTCCTACTTGCGAAGTTACATCATGTTGTAGCCCCTTAAAATGACCAGCTCGGGCCAAAACGCCAGAAAAGCAACCTCATTGGCCAAATCTGGTGCCGTTTCGATGATTTACGGTCAATTTTGTGCGTTTTGTGGCAGTTTTCTGCCATTTTTTTCGCCATATTTGGCATGTTTACTTGCTGCCCATCTGGCAAGCCTTTTTTGCCAATGGTGCAACCATTTTGTGCAAGAGGCACGAAGCAGCACCCGCTAGGCTACGTTTTTGTGGGGCTTGGCCCACAAAAACGGAGCCTAGCGGCCGGCGCTGGCGCCGTTGCTCCCGTGTTTTCATGGTTTTCTCCTTCTCCGCCTTTGAATGGTCTTTTTGCCTTTGTGCTCCTTGTCCTCCCCGTTCTCATCTGAGCACCCGTGCGACCCCACCGCGTGCAATTTCCCCCCGCTTGTTCAATTCCCCCCCGCAGGGGGCTGGCTTCTGTGGGGGTCGGGGTGTTGGGGGCCCCTGACCCCGCGCCAGAAGCAGTGACCAACTACTACGTTACGCCACCCCCCCCCCCTGGAAGACAGCCCTTCTCAAAACCCTGCAATGCAGCCCTTTAAAATGATCGCAATGGAATTCTAAGAATGCGACTTTTCTTCTCTTTGGCCGACGATGGTCGTTTTGGTGAATTAGGACCGTTTTAAGCAGTTTTTCGGGCAGTCTCCGAAAATTTGGGGCTGAATTCCGTATTGGCTTTTGCTTGCGAAGTTACATGATGTTGTAGCCCCTTAAAATGACCGGCTCGGGCCAAAACGTCAGAAAAGCAACCTAATTGGCCAAATCAGGTGCCTTTTTGATGATTTACCGTCAATTTTGTGCGTTTTTTGGCAGTTTTCTGCCATTTTTTCCGCCATATTTGGCATGTATACTTGCTGCCCATCTAGCAAGCCTTTTTTGCCAATGGTGCAACCATATTGTGCAAGAGGCACGAAGCAGCACCCGCTAGGCTTCGTTTTTGTGGGGCTTGGCCCACAAAAACGGAGCCTAGCGGCCGGCGCTGGCGCCGTTGCTCCCGTGTTTTCATGGTTTTCTCCTTCTCCGCCTTTGAATGGTCTTTTTGCCTTTGTGCTCCTTGTCCTCCCCGTTCTCATCTGAGCACCCGTGCGACCCCACCTCGTGCAATTTCCCCCCGCTTGTTCAATTCCCCCCCGCAGGGGGCTGGCTTCTGTGGGGGTCGGGGTGTTGGGGGCCCCTGACCCCGCGCCAGAAGCAGTGACCAACTACTACGTTACGCCACCCCCCCCCCCTGGAAGACAGCCCTTCTCAAAACCCTGCAATGCAGCCCCTTAAAATGATCGCAATCGAATTCTAAGAACGCGACTTTTCTTCTCTTTGGCCGACGATGGTCGTTTTGGTGAATTAGGACCGTTTTAAGCAGTTTTTCGGGCAGTCTCCGAAAATTTGGGGCTGAATTCCGTATTGGCTCTTGCTTGCGAAGTTACATCATGTTGTAGCCCCTTAAAATGACCGGCTCGGGCCAAAACGTCAGAAAAGCAACCTAATTGGCCAAATCAGGTGCCGTTTCGATGATTTACGGTCAATTTTGTGCGTTTTTTGGCAGTTTTCTGCCATTTTTTCCGCCATATTTGGCATGTATACTTGCTGCCCATCTAGCAAGCCTTTTTTGCCAATGGTGCAACCATATTGTGCAAGAGGCACGAAGCAGCACCCGCTAGGCTTCGTTTTTGTGGGGCTTGGCCCACAAAAACGGAGCCTAGCGGCCGGCGCTGGCGCCGTTGCTCCCGTGTTTTCATGGTTTTCTCCTTCTCCGCCTTTGAATGGTCTTTTTGCCTTTGTGCTCCTTGTCCTCCCCGTTCTCATCTGAGCACCCGTGCGACCCCACCTCGTGCAATTTCCCCCCGCTTGTTCAAATCCCCCCCGCAGGGGGCTGGCTTCTGTGGGGGTCGGGGTGTTGGGGGCCCCTGACCCCGCGCCAGAAGCAGTGACCAACTACTACGTTACGCCACCCCCCCCCCCTGGAAGACAGCCCTCCTCAAAACCCTGCAATGCAGCCCCTTAAAATGATCGCAATGGAATTTTAAGAATGCGACTTTTCCTCTATTTGGCCGATAATGGTCGTTTTGGTGAATTAGGACCGTTTTAAGCAGCTTTTCGGGCAGTCTCCGAAAATTTGGGGCTGAATTCTTTATTGGCTTATGCTTGCGAAGTTACATCATGTTGTAGCCCCTTAAAATGACCGGCTCGGGCCAAAACGTCAGAAAAGCAACCTCATTGGCCAAATCTGGTGCGGTTTCGATGATTTACAGTCAATTTTGTGCGTTTTTTGGCAGTTTTTTGCCATTTTTTTCGCCATATTTGGCATGTATACTTGCTGCCCATCTGGCAAGCCTTTTTTGCCAATGGTGCAACGATATTGTGCAAGAGGCACGAAGCAGCACCCGCTAGGCTACGTTTTTGTGGGGCTTGGCCCACAAAAACGGAGCCTAGCGGCCGGCGCTGGCGCCGTTGCTCCCGTGTTTTCATGGTTTTCTCCTTCTCCGCCTATGAATGGTCTTTTTGCCTTTGTGCTCCTTGTCCTCCCCGTTCTCATCTGAGCACCCGTGCGACCCCACCTCGTGCAATTTCCCCCCGCTTGTTCAAATCCCCCCCGCAGGGGGCTGGCTTCTGTGGGGGTCGGGGTGTTGGGGGCCCCTGACCCCGCGCCAGAAGCAGTGACCAACTACTACGTTACGCGACCCCCCCCCACTGGAAGACAGCCCTTCTCAAAACCCCGCAATGCAGCCCCTTAAAATGATCGCAATGGAATTCTAAGAACGCGACTTTTCTTCTTTTTGGCCGATGATGGTCGTTTTGGTGAATTAGCACCGTTTTAAGCAGCTTTTCGGGCAGTCTCCGAAAATTTGGGGCTGATTTCCGTATTGGCTCTTGCTTGCGAAATTCCATCATGTTGTAGCCCCTTAAAATGACCGGCTCGGGCCAAAACGTCAGAAAAGCAACCTAATTGGCCAAGTCAGGTGCCTTTTTGATGATTTACGGTGAATTTTGTGCGTTTTTAGGCAGTTTTTTGCCATTTTTTTCGCCATATTTGGCATGTATACTTGCTGCCCATCTGGCAAACCTTTTCTCCCAACGGGGCAGCCATATTGTGCAAGAGGCACGAAGCAGCACCCGCTAGGCTACGGTTTTGTGGGGCTTGGCCCACAAAAACGGAGCCTAGCGGCCGGCGCTGGCGCCGTTGCTCTCGTGTTTTCATGGTTTTCTCCTTCTCCGCCTTTGAATGGTCTTTTTGCCTTTGTGCTCCTGGTCCTCCCCGTTCTCATCTGAGCATCCGTGCGACCCCACCTCGTGCATCTTTCCCCCGCTTGTTCAAATCCCCCCCGCAGGGGGCTGGCTTCTGTGGGGGTCGGGGTGTTGGGGGCCCCTGACCCCGCGCCAGAAGCAGTGACCAACTACTACGTTACGCCACCCCCCCCCCCTGGAAGACAGCCCTCCTCAAAACCCTGCAATGCAGCCCCTTAAAATGATCGCAATGGAATTCTAAGAATGCGACTTTTCCTCTATTTGGCCGATAATGTTCGTTTTGGTGAATTAGGACCGTTTTAAGCAGCTTTTCGGGCAGTCTCCGAAAATTTGGGGCTGAATTCTTTATTGGCTTATGCTTGCGAAGTTACATCGTGTTGTAGCCCCTTAAAATGACCGGCTCGGGCCAAAACGTCAGAAAAGCAACCTCATTGGCCAAATCTGGTGCTGTTTCGATGATTTACGGTCAATTTTGTGCGTTTTTTGGCAGTTTTTTGCCATTTTTTTCGCCATATTTGGCATGTATACTTGCTGCCCATCTGGCAAGCCTTTTTTGCCAATGGTGCAACGATATTGTGCAAGAGGCACGAAGCAGCACCCGCTAGGCTACGTTTTTGTGGGGCTTGGCCCGCAAAAACGGAGCCTAGCGGCCGGCGCTGGCGCCGTTGCTCCCGTGTTTTCATGGTTTTCTCCTTCTCCGCCTTTGAATGGTCTTTTTGCCTTTGTGCTCCTTGTCCTCCCCGTTCTCATCTGAGCACCCGTGCGACCCCACCTCGTGCAATTTCCCCCCGCTTGTTCAATTCCCCCCCGCAGGGGGCTGGCTTCTGTGGGGGTCGGGGTGTTGGGGGCCCCTGACCCCGCGCCAGAAGCAGTGACCAACTACTACGTTACGCGACCCCCCCCCCCTGGAAGACAGCCCTTCTCAAAACCCTGCAATGCAGCCCCTTAAAATGATCGCAGTCGAATTCTAAGAACGCGACTTTTCTTCTTTTTGGCCGATGATGTTCGTTTTGGGGAATTAGGATGGTTTTAAGTAGTTTTTGGGGCAGTCTCCGGAAATTGGGGCTGAATTCTGTATTGGCTCCTGCTTGCGAAGTTGGAGCATGTTGTAGCCTCTTAAAATGACCAGCTCGGGCCAAAACGTCGAGAAAAGCAACCTCATTGGCCAAATCTGGTGCCGTTTGGATGATTTACGGTCAATTTTGAGCATTTTTTGGCAGTTTTTTGCCATATTTTTCGCCATATTTGGCATGTATACTTGCTGCCCATCTGGCAAGCCTTTTCCGCGGACGGGGCAACCATATTATGCAAGAGGCAGAAGGCAGCACCCGCTAGGCTCCGTTTTTGTGGGGCTTGGCCCACAAAAGCGGAGCCTAGCGGCCGGCGCTGGCGCCGTTGCTCCCGTGTTTTCATGGTTTTCTCCTTCTCCGCCTTTGAATGGTCTTTTTGCCTTTGTGCTCCTTGTCCTCCCCGTTCTCATTTGAGAACCCGTGCGACCCCACCTCGTGCAACTTTCCCCCGCTTGTTCAATCTGGGCCCCCCGGCCCGCCTTGCCACGTGCGCGGAGAGGGGGAGGGGCCCCCTCCGCACAAGTCACAGGCCACCTCCAACCCCCTATAATAGGGAACCCCCTATCGTTAAAATTTCGGTTCTATCACCCCTACACACTTACCCCTCAAAATGACCGCCTCGACGTGGCGATCGTAGCGTGCTACTTCGTTTCCGTTTTTTATAGTCGTTTTAAATAGTTAGGAGCCCTTGAAGTTGATAGTTTGTAAGCAAGGATCCAAGAATTCCTGTATGTGTAGGGATCGGATTTAAGGGTGCGCGACCAAAGTCAATATGCAAACTGATGTAATGTATGAATCTCAGGGCTGAAATCGTAAAAAATCGAATCATAGGGTTAATTATTTGATAGCACTGGCGACAGCGCATTTGGCGGCGGCGCGAACTCACAGCACTTGAATGAGCTTTGTTTCGCAGCCCGCACGGACCTTAGTTTCGCTTGAAAGGGTGAGTGCAGAAAATATGGCGAAGTTCTCACAAAGGCAGTGGATGTTATGTCACCAAAACCGAGTCTGCCGCCTCTGGTGGTGGTTGCCGCCCTAAATGGTGGTACGAGGGTTTGGAGGTGTTCTCCACTGCCTTTGTTGAAATGACGGCCGTTTTGGAAGGTCCTGTTGTCGTCCAGAAGTGTTGTGGGTTTGGCACACTGATTTTTAATTTGGGTTGTGGATGCAGTAACGATGCTCACGCATTTTCCTCAAGGCGAGGCACCGCCCTTTGGTGGTCACCTCTAACATGGAACCGCCTAACTGGTGGTGAAGTGGCCTTGTGGCTTGGTGTTCCAGTCCTGCCAACACATGTTTGTTTGGTTTTTTTTGTCGTTTGTTTTTTCCGATTTGGTTGCACTCGGCAGCCTTCGGCAGCCTTTGACCCTTTTGGGTCATAAGCCCTTTATATTTTCAAATTGGTGCCTGCTGGCAAAGCTGATTCAAGCATTCTTATCGACATGTCTATCCTTGGTGGCTTGTGTTTGCTGCTTTTGGTTCCCGGAGGGTTTGCTCTTTGCCTTGTCGGGACGATTGCACTTGCATTTGAATCTTCAGTGTGTCACCCGGGGTAGGTAGGTCTTCTTAAGGTGGCCTACGTGAGTCCCTTTGCTCGTGTGACATGATTCTCATGTAGATTTATAGAGGAAACTGCATTGGATTTCGGAGTGCTTCACCTGAGGTTTGCTCATCTGGCGTGATCCCTATGTAGATTTACCTTGCATCTGCAAATTTGGCTTGCCAATGTTGGCCTCTAAGGGTCGTGAAAGGGTTCCAAACAGGTTGTTGTGGGGTATGGACACGTGGGCTTGCTTTGTTCTCGTCTGAAAAGACTGTGTTA
The DNA here is from genome assembly GCA_964036045.1 of Eutreptiella sp. 'Long Island Sound 2002'. Taxonomy (NCBI): domain Eukaryota; phylum Euglenozoa; class Euglenophyceae; order Eutreptiales; family Eutreptiaceae; genus Eutreptiella; species Eutreptiella sp. 'Long Island Sound 2002'. The sequence goes on along the minus strand of OZ038380.1, from coordinate 176,959,453 downwards.
GCACGGCCCGTAGTGGGACCTATGAAAGCTCGTCTGGCATGATCCTCACGTAGATTTACCTTGCATCTGCAAATTCGGCATGCCAATGTTGGCCACTAAGGGTTGTGAAAGGCTTCCAAACAGGTTGTTGTGGGGTATGATCACGTGGGCTTGCTTTGTTTCGCCTAGAAAGACTGTGTTAGCCCGGCCTGTAGTGGGACCTATGAAAGATGAGGTTAGGCCTAGGTTTCGGCTAATTTCAATGGTAGGTTTGTCCATGCGTTTCTTTGTGCGTCAGTAGATAGATGACGAATCCCTCCACTTGCATGTTTTGCCTTGCCTTTTGCCTATGCAGGTGCCCTCCATGTGCATTGGGATTTAGTTATGGGCGGTTTGGATATTCCTTGGTCAGGGTTCCTAACTTAGGGTTTTTAAAATTGGACCAAGCAATCGGGGTGGGCAGCAGGAATATGGCCAATTAGGTAGGCCAGCAATGCTTTGCATTTTGCCACCTGATTATCTACTCACCCACCTGCAACAAGTGCAACAACAACTAGGGCTATTGGGCAACAAATGCTACTAGCCCCTCTTGGATTGAGAGAAACCTATGTCTGTTGGTCTCCTAGTGCATTGGGACGTGATTTAGAATCCCTCCACTTGCATGTTTTGCCTTTCCTGTTGGTATGAGGGGGTTGATAGCCTTTGTCGTTCATTGGAGGTGGGTGAGTAGGTGATTAGGTGGATTGGTGGATACCTACATCACTTGCCGTCACTATAATAATTGTGCGTTGGAATGTGCTTATTGAAGGTTTACATATCTCTTGGGATATTCCTTGGGGTTTTTAAACTTCAACCAAGTAATTGGGGTGGGCAGCAGGAGTATGGCCAACTAGGTAGGGCAGGTAGTCACATTGTGCAGCGGGATGCGGTTATGGGATGTTTGTTCGGGACGTGATTTTGGAGGTTTGGATATCAGTTAGACCAAGTATTAATAAGCCTTTGCGATGTGTCTCCCTGTCCCGGATATGTAATTAGGTTGATGGTGAATCAAAGTGTGCTCTGTTCAAGGCCACACTACGCTACAACCTAGATGCCCATTTTGGGGCACAAGGCTCTGTTTTGCGGAGGTCATTTCAAGGTCCCCCAACCCTGCTATGTGTTGGGCGGTATGGAAGCCGGAAACCCCATTTTGGCCCAAAATTGGCCTAAAAATTCCAATTTTTGGCGTAAAACACAGTTTTTTTTGGCTCTAGTGGTTAGTTCAAGGCTGCTCAACCGTATTTTGCAGGTGCTTGACTCATTGGAGCATGTGTTGCGGGGTTTGGAATCTAAAAAATGGGTGTATCAGGGCTATGTCAGCGCTGCCCCACCCATTTTTTCCAAACAGTTTTTTTGGGGCTTTGGGGCTGTATGTCAAGCCCCCCAGCTTGGGTGGTCAGTTAGAGGCCGCCCAACCCTATGTGTTCCATGTGTTGCAGGGTAAAGAAGCTCAATAATGAGTGTTTCCGGACCCCACCCCACCCAGCCCCACCCCAAAAATGGCTACAATGGCCTAAAATTGGAATTTTAGAGGCTTGTGTGTATTCTGCACCTCGCACCGGCAAAATTCAATCATGTGTGTATTCTACGCTGTTACGTTGTTTGATTGTTCTATTTTTGAAGCTCTATTGGCAGCGATGTACGTCACACCACATTTTTCAACACTTCAAGTGTGGTATTCTTTTACCACACACATTACCATAACATGATACACTGATACCATGATATTTTTTGCGTCACAACTTTCACCTAACCCTAACCCTACCCCTAACCTCAACCCTAACCCTACCCACCGATTTCCTTTCATCAATGTCCCTTTTGCACGTGCACACTCAGCTAATCTAGATCACCGCCTTCATCCCCTTGTTCAATTCCCCCCCGCAGGGGGCTGGCTTCTGTGGGGGTCGGGGTGTTGGGGGCCCCTGACCCCGCGCCAGAAGCAGTGACCAACTACTACGTTACGCCACCCCCCCCCCCTGGAAGACAGCCCTTCTCAAAACCCTGCAATGCAGCCCTTTAAAATGATCGCAATGGAATTCTAAGAATGCGACTTTTCTTCTCTTTGGCCGACGATGGTCGTTTTGGTGAATTAGGACCGTTTTAAGCAGTTTTTCGGGCAGTCTCCGAAAATTTGGGGCTGAATTCCGTATTGGCTTTTGCTTGCGAAGTTACATGATGTTGTAGCCCCTTAAAATGACCGGCTCGGGCCAAAACGTCAGAAAAGCAACCTAATTGGCCAAATCAGGTGCCTTTTTGATGATTTACCGTCAATTTTGTGCGTTTTTTGGCAGTTTTCTGCCATTTTTTCCGCCATATTTGGCATGTATACTTGCTGCCCATCTAGCAAGCCTTTTTTGCCAATGGTGCAACCATATTGTGCAAGAGGCACGAAGCAGCACCCGCTAGGCTTCGTTTTTGTGGGGCTTGGCCCACAAAAACGGAGCCTAGCGGCCGGCGCTGGCGCCGTTGCTCCCGTGTTTTCATGGTTTTCTCCTTCTCCGCCTTTGAATGGTCTTTTTGCCTTTGTGCTCCTTGTCCTCCCCGTTCTCATCTGGGCACCCGTGCGACCCCACCTCGTGCAATTTCCCCCCGCTTGTTCAATTCCCCCCCGCAGGGGGCTGGCTTCTGTGGGGGTCGGGGTGTTGGGGGCCCCTGACCCCGCGCCAGAAGCAGTGACCAACTACTACGTTACGCGACCCCCCCCCCCTGGAAGACAGCCCTTCTCAAAACCCTGCTATGCAGCCCCTTAAAATGATCGCAATCAAATTCTAAGAACGCGACTTTTCTTCTTTTTGGCCGACGATGGTCGTTTTGGTGAATTAAGACCGTTTTAAGCAGTTTTTCGGGCAGTCTCCGAAAATATGGGGCTGAATTCCCAATTGGCTCTTGCTTGCGAAGTTACATCATGTTGTAGCCCCTTAAAATGACCCGCTCGGGCCAAAACGTCAGAAAAGCAACCTCATTGGCCCAATCTGGTGCCGTTTTGACGATTTACGGTCAATTTTGTGCGTTTTTTGGCAGTTGTTTGCCATATTTGGCATGTATACTTGCTGCCCATCTGGCAACCCTTTTCTGCCAATAGGGCAACCATATTGTGCAAAAGGCAGGAGGCAGCTCCCGCTAGGCTACGTTTTTGTGGGGCTTGGGCCCACAAAAACGGAGCCTAGCGGCCGGCGCTGGCGCCGTTGCTCCCGTATTTTCATGGTTTTCTCCTTCTCCGCCTTTGAATGGTCTTTTTGCCTTTGTGCTCCTTGTCCTCCCCGTTCTCATCTGAGCACCCGTGCGACCCCATCTCGTGCAATTTCCCCCCGCTTGTTCAAATCCCCCCCGCAGGGGGCTGGCTTCTGTGGGGGTCGGGGTGTTGGGGGCCCCTGACCCCGCGCCAGAAGCAGTGACCAACTACTACGTTACGCGACCCCCCCCCCCTGGAAGACAGCCCCTTAAAATGATCGCAATGGAATTCTAAGAATGCGACTTTTCTTCTTTTTGGCCGATGATGGTTGTTTTTGTGAATTAGGACCGTTTTAAGCAGATTTTTGGGCAGTCTCCGAAAATTTGGGGCTGAATTTGTTATTGGCTTCTGCTTGCGAAGTTGCAGCATGTTGTAGCCCCTTAAAATGACCGGCTTGGAGCAAAATCTTCAAAAATCAACCTCATTGGCCAAAAATGGTGCCATTCGGATGATTTACAGCCAACTTTGTGCATTTTTTGGCAGTTTTTTGCCATAGTTTTGCCATATTTGGCATGTATACTTGCTGCCCATCCGACAAGGCTTTTTGACCCATGGGGCAACCACAGTGGGCAACAAGCATTAGGCAGAATCCGCTAGGCTCCGTTTTTGTGGGGCTTGGCCCACAAAAACGGAGCCTAGCGGCCGGCGCTTGCGCCGTTGAACCCGTTTTTTCATGTTTTTTTTCTTCTCCGCTTCTGCATGGTTCTTTTTGCCTTTGTGTTCTTTGTCTTCCGTTGTCATGCAGACCGTTGCCGTGCGACCCCGCCTCGTGCAACTTTCCCCAGCTTGTTCAAATCCCCCCCGCAGGGGGCTGGCTTCTGTGGGGGTTGGGGTGTTGGGGGCCCCTGACCCCGCGCCAGAAGCAGTGACCAACTACTACGTTACGCGACCCCCCCCCCCTGGAAGACAGCCCTTCCCGAAACCCTGCAATGCAGCCCCTTAAAATGATCGCAATCGAATTCTAAGAACGCGACTTTTCTTCTTTTTGGCCGACGATGTTCGTTTTGGTGAATTAGGACCGTTTTAAGCAGCTTTTCGGGCAGTCTCCGAAAATTTGGGGCTGAATTCCGTATAGGCTTATGATTGCAAAGTTACATCATGTTGTAGCCCCTTAAAATGACCGGCTCGGGCCAAAATGTCAGAAAAGCAACCTCATTGCCCAAATCTGGTGCCGTTTCAATGATTTACGGTCAATTTTGTGCGTTTTTAGGCAGTTTTTTGCCAATTTTTTCGCCATATTTGGCATGTATACTTGCTGCCCATCTGGCAAGCCTTTTTTGCCAATGGTGCAACCATATTGTGCAAGAGGCACGAAGCAGCACCCGCTAGGCTTCCTTTTTGTGGGGCTTGGCCCACAAAAACGAAGCCTAGCGGCCGGCGCTGGCGCCGTTGCTCCCGTGTTTTCATGGTTTTCTCCTTCTCCGCCTTTGAATGGTCTTTTTGCCTTTGTGCTCCTTGTCCTCCCCGTTCTCATCTGGGCACCCGTGCGACCCCACCTCGTGCAATTTCCCCCCGCTTGTTCAAATCCCCCCCGCAGGGGGCTGGCTTCTGTGGGGGTCGGGGTGTTGGGGGCCCCTGACCCCGCGCCAGAAGCAGTGACCAACTACTACGTTACGCGACCCCCCCCCCCCTGGAAGACAGCCCTTCTCAAAACCCCGCAATGCAGCCCCTTAAAGGGATCGCAATGAAATTCTAAGAACGCGACTTTTCTTCTTTTTGGCCGACGATGCTCGTTTTGGCGCATTAGGGTCGTTTTAAGCAGTTTTTCGGGCAGTCTCCGAAAATTTGGGGCCGAATTCTGTATTGGCTCCTGCTTGCGAAGTTACATCATGTTGTAGCCCCTTAAAATGACCGGCTCGGGCCAAAACGCCAGAAAAGCAACCTAATTGGCCAAATCGGGTGCTGTTTCGATGATTTACAATCAATTTTGTGCGTTTTTTGGCAGTTTTCTGCCATTTTTTTCGCCATATTTGGCATGTATACTTGCTGCCCATCTGGCAAGCCTTTTTTGCCAATGGTGCAACCATGTTGTGCAAGAGGTAGGAGGCAGCACCCGCTAGGCTACGTTTTTGTGGGGCTTGGCCCACAAAAACGGAGCCTAGCGGCCGGCGCTGGCGCCGTTGCTCCCGTGTTTTCATGGTTTTCTCCTTCTCCGCCTTTGAATGGTCTTTTTGCCTTTGTGCTCCTTGTCCTCCCCGTTCTCATCTGAGCACCCGTGCGACCCCACCTCGTGCAATTTCCCCCCGCTTGTTCACGTCCCTTCCCATGGGGGGCTTTTAATTGGGGGGCCGGGGAATGGGGCCCCGCCCCCCTCTAAAAGCAGTCCTTATGCCATTATATACGATCCGCGCGCCGAAACAAAACATACCTCAAAAGTGTACGATGCAGCCCCTCTAAATGACCGCCTCGGAAAGCTGATTCGCGCCGTCATAAGTTTTTTGATCCATGATGGCCGTTTCACAAAGTTAGGACCTTTACAAGGTTTTCACTTCTTATCCCGCATCCACTAATTCCATATGAGCTAGGGATGCGATTTAAAGGTGCAATAGCAAAGTGGATGTACCAGACAACACTATATATAAGCCACAGGCCCCAAATCTCAAGAAATCAATTTGCCATATTATTTATTTGCTGTGCACGCGTGCATTTCGCAGTCGCCGGCATTTGCGATCTTTCATTTTGACTGTCCAAAGTGAAATCGGGCTACAGTGCACGAAATTTCGATCTAAGACCGGTTTTATAAATGATTCTAAAAGCTGAGTCTTGCTGTAGAATTGAAAAACTGCCGTCATTTTGTTTTAACACCGCTTTTTGATTGGACGGTTTTCAGCGCACACGGCAGCCTTTTGAAGCTCAAAAATGAAAAGAACAACCCCAAATTGTCCAAAATTGCACTAAGTTTCGTCAGAATCCGATACAATAGGCCCGAGTCATGAATATGTCAATTTTATGGTATTTGCACCCTGTGTCGCTAATCTCGCCAAATGCACACTCCCTGTCCTTGCGCTGCTAGCTGAAACACAAGGCAATTTAAAAGGAGTGTTTTTGCCTTTGTTTGTCACCGCCCGGCTCCATTTGTGACATAGAAAGGTGACCCGAAAATGGCTGAAAACGGTAATAAGGCTTTTCTTTTGATGGTGCTTCGCACGAGATAAGGAAAAGCTTGACCAAGCACGAAAGACGAAGAATTCATTTAATCCTACTCCTCCACAACCTCCACAACATATCGTGTATCATTGCTTCATTGAAATTTTCTCAACATGCTCATCGTTCTTTGTTATAAATACGTGATCATGCACATGCACATTGTGCAATCTAACTTCTACGTCCGACACATACCCTTCAGAGGCGATGGCAGCCCGCACACTGCCCTTCCCCATTTCATGGAGCCCCCCCCCCCGCCCCCCGCTTGTTCGCGCACCTCCAGCCTATCATACATAGACTGCCAATCAGGGTCTGTTTGCACGTAGACCCCATGGCACTGCCCTTGTGCTTGCCTCGGTGACCCTGAAACCAGCAACTCGACACAACGCTACAAAGCCTGCACTACGCTGGCCTCATCTTGCGCACTCGCATGCCGCGCACTGAAGCTCTTGTGCAAGCGGTGCCGCAAAAGCCTGTTGTTTTGCACGCGCCGTCTCGCACGCAATTTCTTGTGCGCGCTGCTTCTCCTGTTCATGACACAACCGCGACAACTTGTTTGCATTCCAGCGCGCATTCATTTGGGCTTGACGAAAGATTGTCGTTGACCATAGCAGCAACTTGAGCTTTTTCTTGCCGCCAACGCGCTTCCGCTCGTTCAAGCGTAGCTGCGCTCCCGTCGCTCTTCACATTGTTGCTTTTTCGCCTTCTCATGGCGCCTCTCCTGACACTTCGCGCGCTTCTTCTTCTTGGCTTTCTGCTAGCGCTTCGTAGCATCACGCGCCTCCACCGTGGCGCTCGCGTCAGCTATACTTGGCGTATCTACCGATCTTGCCCACCGGCCATACCCTGACAGAGACACTCACTCCGTGGCACAAAACGGACTCGAACTTGATAGCTTGTAATCAACTCGAATCTCCACCTTTGACTCCCCGAGTGTTATTTTTCCCCGCTGACCACAGAGTTTGACCCTAATGTTTTCGGTTCTTTGGACTGCAACTCTTGGATGTTGCTCTCTTGTTTGTTCACCGATGCAAATATTCCACGGTTTTGAAAATCCAGAAAATCCAGAAAATCGGTTGCACTCTTTCAAATTGAGTCTTTGCAACCCACATACAGCGACAGCAGAAGCAACACCACAATTTATTAAATGTTAAATACACTAGTTGATCTTGAGCTTAATCGTGTTCACATCTCAATGTCCTCATTCACTAGCAATAAGCTATCACTTCTGAACACGAACATGAAAGACATCTTCATGATGCAGCTACGTAGATTTAATGATAAACAATGCAACACTGCTCAAAATAGACACTCAGCTCTTGACTTGAAACTCTTTTGTTCAATTCCAAACACCAAGCACCATACTATCGCGACTGATGTTTGTGGCAACTTCTACTCATATGGCGCTGCGTGAAAAGCATTTTAATGAGAAAAATAAACACAAACTCAAAACTGAAGCTCTCACGTGATGTCTTTGTACACAATACTTCACAACTGGCCATCCTTCCGCCATCTCATTACACTCTTCATGCAACATTTTTGTTGCCTTGCCACTGCGCCGTAATAGTGCATTCCGCATTAGATACATGTCCCTCGCACTGTGTATGTGCCCCCCTTCCCCCTCCCTAGGGGTAGGGGAGGCTCGTTTCCCTCCCATTTCGTATCCCCCCCCGTCCCCCAGCTAGGGGTAGGGTTTGTCCCTGTCCCTCTGGCTTGGGTTACGGAGGTGGGGGGATGGGGAGAGGAGGGTCCCATTGAGGCCACGGTGCCACTTTTATTGGCCCGCTTGCGCCCATTTGCGCGTACTTTTCATCACTTGAGCCCGTCTTCCCCATTTTCGGGGCATCTTTATCTCATTGTCCCCCACGTGCGTCCCTTTTTGCTGAATTTTTCATCGGTCGCCCGTTGGGACGTGGTCCACGGCCCGCCCACGGACCAAATGTCCGTTCAAGGCTGATATCAGCCCTGGGCGCACGTCCATACTACTGGGAATACACCTAAACCCGTCCGATTTCAGAAGTCAAGCGTAGTCAGGCCCAGTTAGTACTCAGGAGGGAGACCACTTGGGAACACTGGGTGCTGTGCACTTTTTATATTTTTGCCTTTTTCCGGCACCTCCCATGGTGCATCCCCACACGCCCCCTCTGTTCCGATTCCTCCCCTCCCTCCCAACGTGCACACGTGGCACATGTGCCACTGCTTACCTCGAAGCCCCTGGCGGCCCCCTTCCACGCCAACCCGCAACAGTAAGAAAAAGTGCTTTTCCTTTGCTTTAGGACATACTCTAGTTGTATTAGAGATGCACTGAGCAACCATGCATTTTTATCTTAGTATTGGTCCAGCCAAAAGTGGTGAGAACACATTTTGACCTATGGAACCAAACACCCAATCAGGATATGGAGTGGACCCCTTAATCCCCTTTCAATCAGAAGTAAAACATCTTTTCTTGAGTTGACTGAGCACTGACATACCTAAGGTAGAGCCTATGAATTTATCTATGTTTTTCCATGAATACTTATCTGCCCTAGTGGTATGCACCATAGGGGGTTAGGCACCTCTTTTTGAGAGGTCCTGGGTTCAATTCCCGGTCAGCCTAACTAAGTAGGAAGATCCCAACTGAGTAGGAAGATCCCATGTGACATGGCAGTGACCTCATCGCCACATACCATGCCACCTCAGCACATATGGGACCCAAAACAAAGAGTGCACATCTCCTAAGATGGCACTATGGAGAGGAAGTGATCCTGAGGCAGTTTTCTAACTCTTTTCCCAAAACATTTCAGCTATCTCTGTGAATATGCATTCATTTGTATCCTGAGTTGCAGTTTCTGTGAATATCTAATCATCTTTCACTGTTTACACTGCAGCCCTTCATGCTTTGATCCTGAATTACCTTCTCCCTGCATACTATTGGCTTGGGCTATCCTGGATTGAGTTGGCTTTACTGTATTTCAACAAACAAAAGCTTTTCATCATCCAAAACCAGCAGCAGGACACCCTACAGCAACAACAAGCAGCAGGAGAAGCAAAAACACAGTGCTGAAAACACTATAAACTTTTCTGGTAGCAAGAGGCAGCCTGTCTCTGTGCACCGGCAGCGACCCCGCGCCGTACAACCAGTGCTCCGAGCAGGCAAACAAAAGCAGAAGGGTGGATTAAGATGGATCCAGGAAGAGTGGACGCCGAGGTGAACACAGCGCCAGCGCCAGAGACACCGGCAAGGCCGGCGCCTGACGCTGTACCTTCGGTGGAGCCCTTACATGGGCCAATGGATACGGCGGAGGACTCCTTGGATGGCCTCCAGACGGCCTTTGGGGCCCTGTCAGTGAAGGAAATGGTCTCTCAGCCTCAGCCTGTGAAGAGGAAGAGAGGAAACGAGAGCGAGAAGGATGCTGGAGAAGGAGCAGACGAAGGAGAGGAGCAAGGGCAAGACCCGACGGATGTCCCTACCTTCGAAGGCGCACCAAGCGCTTCTGGCCTCCAAGCATTACCCTCTCCCATAACCACCACACACCCAGCCGCCGCTACATCCACTTCCACAACCAACCAGCCTATGGCAGAGGGCACAGGCTTTACTGGCATGCCTCACTACCCCGCCGATGGCATGGGCCCACCTACCACTGCGCTCCTTGAGGCAACTACTGCCAGTGAGCCGGTGGCTTCCAGCTCTGCGCCGCGTTGGTATGCGGCTGACCATCCCCATCCACTCCACGCCACTGGAACCTACATGGAAGTTCCTGGGTATGCTCCTGGGTGTGCACCTGGGTATGCACCCCTGAGTGGGTTGAGGAGAGGACCAGAGTCTCTGGGAGGCAGGAGTAGAGGATGGAGAAGATCCTCCAACAGGTCCCTGACGCGGTCGGAGATCAACGAGGTGCTCCAAGGAGCCACTTCGAAAATCGTGAGCGACCTCACGCAAGAGATCAGGGAGAAGCTGCAGCCCCTGATGATCCCGTCCCATGCGTCACCTACGACAGTGGGGATGTCACCCCACCGAGTACAGGCTAACCACCTGGCGGCAGGGTTGACGAATACCCTGGGGAGCCTGAGGAGCCGACCGATGCCGACTCCTGCAGCAGTACCAAGAAGCCCATTCGTCCCAAGGACAGCCCAGCCGCCCTACAGTCACGTGACGAACTCGACGAGGGCCGAGCTGGACCAGCTGGGGCTGACAGCCCTAAGGGCTATGGTGGACGTGGAGCCTTATGGCTCCAGTGATCTAGGCGGAGACCCCTCCGATGATGGGCCGCCTTCGATGACTTCTTCTTCGCCATCGGATGACGAAGACCCTGAGGACCCCGAGGACTCCAAGGGTAAGAAGAAGAAGAAGAAGAAGAAGAAGACCCGACGCCCTGAAGGACGCCGAGCTCAGGAGGCGAAGGCTATTGCCACCTCCAAGATAGTGGTGAACCTGCCTGAATTCACAGGCAAGGACCTCAGCGAGTTCGCTGAGAACTTTGGCCGGTTCCTACGACTGACCGGCCAAACCCACGCGAGTGGGCGAGTGAAGTGCGACCTGCTCCTGCAGTGCTGCAAGACGAAGTACCTGGAGAAGCAGGTCAGGCAGATCGTCACCAACTCCGCCACCTTTGCCGACGTGTTGGTTGCCCTGGAGAGGCAGTACCCAACCTACGAGACCGACCTCTCCATCAGGGCCGAGATCCAGAACCTGCCCGTGCTGCCGAACAACCCCAAACCCGGCAGGGTCTCCGAGCTGTTGGCGGACCTGGACCACTGGGCTGGGCGACTGACGCCCGGTTCCTACAGCAGCGACGACCTGCTGTTTTGGTTGTGCTCCAAGCTCCCCCGTGAGCTATGGGACGAGTGCCGTCTGACGGCTGAGCGCAAGGCTAGATCCCTCCGCTACGAGGATCTATGCGTGCTGCTCCTGGAGATGGCGCTGGAGAAGGAGAGCGACCAACACCTGAACCACTACCGTCCTGGTGGTGGAGGTTCTGGAGGCAAAGGGTACCAAGGGTCCCGACCTGGGCAGGGGACTACCCCCAAACACGCCCACGCCCGCCTAATGGAGAACGTGAAGGAGCTATTCTGGTGTGATGCCAGAGATGAACAGGGCCACCTGCAGCATGCCTCCGACTGCGAGCAGCGAGACTGCTTTGTTGTCCAGGGGAAGCAGCAGGAAAAGATCACCGGCGCCAAGGTGAAGATGCCGGATCATTACCGCTGCACCATCACGTGTGCATTCTGCGGTAAGCGGAAGCACTATGAGGACGAGTGCTACCATAAGCAACGCCTATCGGCGAAGCTTAAGGGGGAAGATCCTGGCAAAAGCTCAGGCAAAGGTGGAGGCAAGGCCAAAGGCAACGACTCCGGCAAGGGCAAGTCGAAAGGACGTGGTCAAGGTGGTCAAGACAAGGGTCAAGGCGGACGAGGAGGAGGCGCTAATCGCCAGAACGACAACAAGAACAAGGACAAGAACGGAGGTAACCCCAACCCTAATCCAGGGGGGAACTCCGAGCCCTCTGGAGGGCAGTCTGGACCTACCACACGCTCACAGACGCAGGCCCAGCAAGAACAAGGAGCCAAGCGTGAGCATGAAGGTGGTGACGACGGCAACGCCAAGAAGAGAAGCCGTTTCATGAGGATGGCCCGCAAATTGCGGAACAAGGGGTTCGAGGTGACCTGTCCCGCGGAGTTCTGACGGGGACGCTCTGGTGGCACCCAAGACCTGGTGTTTTGGGTACGTATCCGACTAGGGGGACGTGAATACCTGGGGGTACTGGATACTGGAGCCACAATATCGATAGTGGCCAAGAAAATTTTACCTTGTGGGAGCCTGAAGAACACCATGACCACCGCCGCTATACGGATGGGGGATGGACATGTGGTGCACAGCTGCGGGGACTGCGAAGTGGAGGTACCTATGGGCTCCAGGACTATCGCCCATCGGTTCTATGTGATGGACACTGATGCCTTCGACTTTGTACTGGGTACTGACTTCTTCGTGCAGCACTCCCAGATACAATCCCTGACGCTGCAAGCGCCCTACCTCCTGTACGTGGACCACGGCAGTGGCAGAGAGTCTGTGCCACTGGAGCAGTCGGAACATACCTCGAGTTACCTGAGACTATCGAAGGAGGAGCCCTCGAACATGATGGCGGCCTCCAAAACTGAAGACTATCAACTATTGGGGGAAGTCCTAGACCAAGGTCTGAGGGAGTTGGGTTACTCTCGAGAAGACCTAAGTGTGGAACTGTTCGCCAGCGACAAGCAGCATGTACTGGACCTATACTGCAGCAAGGGGAAGAACTGCAGCTACAAATTTTACTGGCCCTCTTTCGGGATGGCCTACGGGAACCCCAGATTCAGTGAACTGGGGAAGGTGCTGACCAAGGTGGCCTTGGAACGTTCCCGTATGGTCCTGTGTTCCCCCGATTGGGGAGCCCACGGGGGCAACGAGTACTGGCGAACCCTCCTTGATAAGCTGACTATCAGCTCTGTGCGGTTACCTGATGAGGCCATCTACGTGCCTCTGGGACGCAAGACGCCCATTGGGAAGCCCGGATGGGGGAGTATGCTCAGCGTGGTGGACGGAAGTCTTACCACCATCCCCTGGGAAGACCTGGACCCTACTCTGGTCCAGGCTATACAACGAGAAAGCGATGGACTCGCCTTGGGTGACTTGAAGGATCGCCTACGACCTCAAGATGCTGTTGAAACTACACCCGGAGGAGATGAGTACGTCGTGACTGACACTAACGCCCCCAACTCTCGTTGTCATGTACCTGTTCCTGATGGAGTCTCTGAGTGTGGACTATCTGAGCTACCTAGCTCTATCCACTCAGACGACGAAACTGAGCACGACGCCTTCTTCGTGCAGACTGCGGTGGAAGAAGTGGAGAACGCCGAGTACGTCGCCCCACTAAAACCCCTACTCTCCATGAGGGTGGAAGACCCCGTGGACGAAGAGCTGGACCCTCGATCCAGGCTCAGGGAGTATGTGGATTCCAAGAGGAAGTTGGTGGCGAAAAAGCTATGCTACGCGAAGCCTACCCGCAGCTCGTGGCCACTGAAGCAAGGACGTATGGGAGACCTATCCCAACTGAAGGAGGACCTCGAACAGAAGATCACCACCTGGCAAAGGGAGGTAGATCTCAAGCTCATGAAGAGCGTATGGGGTGCCCATGTGAGGACCCCAGATGAGGACGACCTCTCGGAGGAATGTGTATGTGAACCCCCTAAAGCGTGCCTATGTTGCCATCGTCCACCGGAGATGGTTGAGCAAGACCTTCTGTATGCCTACCAAGGGCTGAAGGATGCTACCGCGGGCGAAGAGTCGGTGGAGGACCACCTCCCGACGTCTATTCAAGGGGCAAGCAACTTACACTCCGACGAGGACATGGAGGACAAGATCAAGGTACTGGACCCGCGGGTACAAAAGCTGATAAGGACCTATCTGGAGGTGTTCGGAGAACTACCCCCTCCAGCCTCATGCGACAAGCTGGTACAGATGGACCTCAAGCTGAAACCCGAGTTCGTGGGTCACAAGATCCGGAGGAGACCCTATCCAGCTCCTAAAGAGCAGGCCGACGAGATTGAGCGACAGATACAAGAATGTATCGACGCTGGCCTAGTCCCGGAGTACAAGGATGGGGACTACCCCCTACACTGCAGCCCCTGTTTCCTGGTGGCTAAACCTGGGTCTACAGCCAAACGGCTGGTAGTGGACTATGGAGAGCTGAACAAGAAGACGCTGAACCACTCAGGGTCCATTCCCAATATGGAGTCTACCCTGGAGAAGATAGCCTCCTGTCGCTACAAGACCAAGATGGACAAGCGAAGTGGATTCTGGCAAGTGGACCTGACGCCCAACGCGCAGGAACTACTGGCCTTCATCACCCCTCAGGGGAGGGTATTCAAGTGGAAGGTCATGCCATTCGGCGTGGCTAACGCCACCGCTCTGTTCCAAGAGCTGATGAACAAGATCTTGTCCATCCTACGACGGAGACCTAAGGTGCAGGAGCTCATATCCCGTGGGGCCCAGATGGAGGCTCACATCGACGATGTATGCCTCGGGACCAATACCCAGGAGGATCACCTAATCCTCTTGGGTGAGTTCTTTGCGGTCTGCCAGGAGAACCACACACGACTCAAGCTGGAGAAGTGTGAGTTCATGCAGGAGACCATGCAGTACCTGGGGTTTGACGTTGGCTATGGGTGGTGGACCCCAGCGGCCTCTAAGGCCAAACCCCTGATGGATGCCAAGGTACGACACGAAGACCCCAAGAAAGGACTGCATGATGTACGCAGTTTCATTGGGGCGTGCAACTTCTATCGCCGCCACATCAAAAACTTCACCTACACCAGCGCGGTACTGACTGACTTGATCAAGAAGAGTACTACTTGGCGCTGGGGCCCACAAGAGCAACAAGCGTTTGACGAGCTCAAAGACAAGGTAGCCAACGCTAAGTGCTTGGGCGTGCCTAGGGCACAAGGGGAGATTATCCTGGTGACCGACGCCAGCAATGTGGGCGGTGGTGGAACGTTGTTCCAGTGGCAAGCACTAGAGAAGGAGGAGTTCGACTCGGCCATTTCCCAATGGGGGACGGAAGGTCTCAACCGAGATGGAACCCTCAAGCACAGCTACCCTGACGACAAGTGGGTCCTAGTACCTCTGGGCCACTGGAACTGGAAGTGGAACCAGGCCAGGGGGAACTACTCTACCTATGAGCAGGAACTGCTCGCGGGTATGCTGGTGCTATCCTCACAAGCACGACTGTTGGGGAGTAACCCTGTGTTCTGGCTATGCGACCAAGAACCGGTCCGCAGTTTCCAGAAGGGCCCCCCACCTGAGAAGGCCAAGCTACGTCGCTGGTGGACCTACCTCAGCCAACTACGGCTGACGGTACACCATATCCAGGGAGTGAAGAACGAGTGTGCCGACTACATCAGCCGCAACAACTTCGACGCCCTGATTGGTGCCCGGTCTGAAGCGCTGGCTAAGGAAGCGTTCAGCCGTATGGACGTACACCTGGACCTGAACATGACCATGATACGCCCCCTGGATGGACTCCAACAATCGGAGTACCTACAGGAGTTTGGGGATATCTACCGGCGCCTGGAGAAACGCCTTGAACCCCTCCTGGTCAACCAAGACCAGTGGAAGCGGGACAAGAGCTACCTCTGGCACGAGGACCGCATCGTGGTGCCTAGTGACCGAGTCCCAGCGCTGCTGAAGTGGACCCATGAGTCCAGTGGTCATGTGGGTGCTGACCGTACCCTGAGGCTTTTCAAGCAGTGGTTCCACACTACGTGGACTGACGACCAGCTGCGGAAGACGCTCCTGCCTATCGTGGACAAGTGCCCGTGCAGGTCCTGTAAACCAGGGGATATCAGGGACAGAGGTCTCTACTCGACCCTGCCCATCCCTCACTGTGCTAACAGTGTTCTATACGTGGACTACACGGAGATGCCGAAGTTCGGGGGCTATGACTTCGCCCTCGTGGTAACCTGTGGGTTGACCAGGTTTACCAGGGTGTTCCCATGTACCAAGCACATTACCGGAGAGGAGACTATCAAGATACTCCTGGAGGAGTGGTTTTGTGTCTATGGGGCGCCCAAGGAGATCAACTCCGATGAGGACGTACGAGTACGCTCAGATACGGGCTGGTACAAGAGGGTCCTGAGGTCCCTCAATGTCCAGGTATCTACGGGGATTCCCTACTCTCACACGAGCAACCCCCTATGTGAGCGACAGATTCGTGTCCTGAAGGAGAACGTCAGGATATGGTGCAAAACTGAACGCACCAGAGACTGGGTGAGACTACTCCCCGTCATATCCTTGATGATGAACTCCCAAGAGAGTTCAGCTACTGGCTACTCGCCACATGAGCTATTCATGGGGCGCCCGGCATGGTTCCTACATGCCCCCTATCCAGAGGACACCCATTCTTCTGTGGGTGAATGGGTCCAAGAGCAACAAGCGAAGGTGGACAAGGCCAAGGCTATGCTCCAGAGAGTGAGGGAGCGTCAGTGGAACAAGAAGAACAAGCACCGTGTACCGGCCACCTACCAAGAAGGGGACTGGGTGCTGGTGCACCACAGTCGACTACCCGCCTGGCCACGCTCTACCAGCGATGACCCATACTTCGGGCCGTACAAGATCCTATCTGTGGATGGACACCGTATCACCGTGCGGTGTTCTCCCCGTCTAGGGGGGACCCTGGTGTGCGCCGCTCAACACCTGAAGCGCTACCATGATCCTGAAGACCTCTGTGGGGAGGAGTGGGAGCTGAACGACGAGGAAATCGCCGCTCTGGACCTACAAGGGGCTGCCAGCCCTATGGAAGTTGAAGGTGAACTCCCCGACATGAACGCCGAGGAGATGGCTAAGGAGGGCTTCTACCTGGTGAAGTCTGTCCTACGCCACCGCTATCGCCAGGGTTGGCGCTTCCTCACCCTCTGGGAAGGGTTTGGAGTCGAAGAGGCCACCTGGGAGCCCTTCTCTGCATTTGTTCTACCTGAGGGACGCCTAAACTCAGTTCTGGTTGACTACTTGTCCCAGAACAACCTTGGTGAGTTGTTGAGGCTCGCTGAGATGCTTGCCTCCAAGAATAAAGCTAGGGACTGAACCTTACCCTTACCTGCCAAAGCGTATGTGTGAGTGTGCTAGTCCTAAGGTCCTGAGAGCAAGCCGCAGAAGTGGTGTCCTAATTATACCCAAGTCTGCGCCCTTGCTGAACCTGGAGGGTTGGCTTATTGATGCCACGGGGTACGCCCCGGGTCTCCCCTCCCCTATGTGCCCAATTTCTGTGCTGGCGCAAAACCTTGGGGGAATACCCAGAGTGTTAATCCAGGTATTGTTTTCCCTACCTACCTGTCTACTACAGGGAGGGGTGGCCAAAAGCTATGAAGGCATGCAAAACGCCTGTTTGCTATGTGGCCAAAAACACTAACCTAACACACTGTCACAGCCCACCAACCCAGCTAAAATTGCAGGAAAAGGGTGGGACAGTGACACGCCCCCTACAGGTCCTACACACCCTACAGTGGCACCATCCTGGTGGGCGAGCGCTGGGCAACTGGCTCTAGCCCCCACGCAGGACTACCACTCCTACACGCACACTCTACTTGGCGTTGCGAAGAGGAAGTTCTCGAGGGTCCTAGCGACC
Source organism: Eutreptiella sp. 'Long Island Sound 2002' (assembly GCA_964036045.1). Taxonomy (NCBI): domain Eukaryota; phylum Euglenozoa; class Euglenophyceae; order Eutreptiales; family Eutreptiaceae; genus Eutreptiella; species Eutreptiella sp. 'Long Island Sound 2002'. The sequence goes on along the minus strand of OZ038380.1, from coordinate 176,941,927 downwards.
CACCTGTGAACTGACAAGAGAACACAGCGCTGCTAAGCAACTGTGGCCTCACAGGGGACGCCACAACGCGTTTCCCCTGCAAGGGCTTGGAGGGAAGGAGTGCTCTCGTGTGCAAGGCGCAGATGTCGATGAAGTCGGACTCCCTGCTCTGCCACAGGCGGAGCGGAGTTACTTGTTTGTGTGATCTGCGCCCCTGTTTAGCAGGGCATAAAAAAATGCTGCTGCACCACTCACCCTACCTGCCCACCTGTAAAACAAAGGCAAATGAAAGGGCGTTTGCGGCGGAGGAACCAAGGCACACTCCAGGTATTATACCCTTCTCAGTGTGCCCTATAATACGCTGTCCGCAAACACGCTGCATGGAGCAGCTACCCTTATCAAGCAAGCAAGCGTTAAGGGACTCCTCAGGTTCTCTTAAAGAACGTACCGAGGAGCCCCTGGGTAGCCTAAACAAGGTTTACCGTGCGCACTTCGCGTGGCCTACCCTTTAATGCGTGTGTGCATGCACGACTATGCACAATCACGTGGGCAAACCTGCCCATCTCCACAACAATCTTGACTCCACCAGGGGGTGGCCCCGCCTGGGCGTACCTACCTTACCTACCGCTGGGAAGTGAAGCAAGGAGAGAAAACAAAAGGGGCGCACGCGAAGAACGTTGCTATGCACTTGTGTGTATGACTAATCACCCTGATCTGACCGCTAATCATCTGCAATCTTTCTAATCAATCCCTCTACCGCGTCCTATCGTGGTTATCGTTGTTAACGCTGCTACACGACTCGGTCACGGAGACTCGAGACGAGCAATGTGTATGCGGCATGCAAGACGAGCATACCTGTAGTTTATACCTGATTCATTGAAGTCTTTTCAATTGATTTTCGAATTCTTGAATTTTTGAAGCTTCTATTAGTGTGGGTGGAATCTGTATGTTTGTTTATTAATGTGTGTCTCGTCATTTTCAAGACTACGTGATACATACGTTTATAATTCCATTATTTTTCCATTTTCCGGCGCTTCGCTAGGAGCCGCTCCCGCGCGCCGCCATTTTATGCGTATGAATTTCTGGACTTAAAAAATCCAGAGATGACTATAATTTCTATAAAAATGTGCTGAAGATGCACAATTGGATTCTGCTCAGGTGTGTCGTTTCAGAAAAATTCTGCGCCGTCATTTGACGGATTTCGGTGTCGTCGCTTCGTTTTTGCGTGGATTCGTCCATAATTCTCCCATTCCTGCCTCTGCAGATACCCACGCGCAGCCTCGCTGAGTAGGCCGTGTTCGGGCCGAAACGCAGGTGCCTGGAGAGACTGAGCAGAACCAAGACCCCACCAAGGGGCAAATTAATTTCTTTTCGACTCCCTACGCCCTAAGACAGGTCACAGGTCGCCAGCAGGTTTACGAGAACCCATGCGAGTGTGTATAATGTGTCTTGCGTTTGGGTTGTGTCGACGCTGCGTCTTGGAGGAAGGGATGCATATGCACATGTTTGGCATGCTCCCAATCTAACCCAACCAAGCCACAGGAGCCCCGGCAGCGCCAAGAGCGCTGAGTCTTCTGTAGGAAACTGTACAATCAGAGCAGCAAAAGGACGCCAGCCATGGTGAGCGCCCATTTTTCAGTGTGAGGGAGACTGTAGGTATTTTAAAGTAGATGTGGAAACCAAGGAAAGGCCAAGAAAAATTCCCTTTTTCCTAAAATGCGACAGTGGTGGCCACCACAGCACAAGGGGGGAGTAAGAAAAAGTGCTTTTCCTTTGCTTTAGGACATACTCTAGTTGTATTAGAGATGCACTGAGCAACCATGCATTTTTATCTTAGTATTGGTCCAGCCAAAAGTGGTGAGAACACATTTTGACCTATGGAACCAAACACCCAATCAGGATATGGAGTGGACCCCTTAATCCCCTTTCAATCAGAAGTAAAACATCTTTTCTTGAGTTGACTGAGCACTGACATACCTAAGGTAGAGCCTATGAATTTATCTATGTTTTTCCATGAATACTTATCTGCCCTAGTGGTATGCACCATAGGGGGTTAGGCACCTCTTTTTGAGAGGTCCTGGGTTCAATTCCCGGTCAGCCTAACTAAGTAGGAAGATCCCAACTGAGTAGGAAGATCCCATGTGACATGGCAGTGACCTCATCGCCACATACCATGCCACCTCAGCACATATGGGACCCAAAACAAAGAGTGCACATCTCCTAAGATGGCACTATGGAGAGAGAGTGATCCTGAGGCAGTTTTCTAACTCTTTTCCCAAAACATTTCAGCTATCTCTGTGAATATGCATTCATTTGTATCCTGAGTTGCAGTTTTTGTGAATATCTAATCATCTTTCACTGTTTACACTGCAGCCCTTCATGCTTTGATCCTGAATTACCTTCTCCCTGCATACTATTGGCTTGGGCTATCCTGGATTGAGTTGGCTTTACTGTATTTCAACAAACAAAAGCTTTTCATCATCCAAAACCAGCAGCAGGACACCCTACAGCAACAACAAGCAGCAGGAGAAGCAAAAACACAGTGCTGAAAACACTATAAACTTTTCTGCAACCCGCGACGTTTTGAGCTCATTTTAGTATATGGGTGACTAGTACCGACTCAGTAGAATCTACCTGTTCCTAACCACGCAGATCCTATCGAGTCGCCCATGGACTAAAATGAGCTATTTGTACCAAATTGACATGAAGAACACAGTAATCGGGATCACTGAATCCAAAACTTCACTCATTTTCGGAATCCGAGACAGTGGCGGCGAGTTATGGGGGGGTCCTAATGAGCGGTCGGGGCTCCTAAAAAACCCCCCTGCACAGTGTGCGTGCCAACATGGGTGCGTGTAAAATGGTCTAAACAATGCGCTCTGCCACGCACATGCTGTAAGGGGTCACGTTCTGAGTGTCTATTTTTTTTCGGTATGATTTTGCTTTCAATCATTTTTTTGCTTGGGGGGGTATTCCGGAACATCATGTCATGCAGAGGAGACACCATTTGAAATGGACGTACCATGGGGCAATGTTCAAGTATTTGAACCAGCCGTATTTGCTCTTGGAATATTTTAACTATTTGTGACATGTATCATGGAAATATGGGCACATGGCACTCAATTAGTACCATGTTATCTTGTTGTTCCGTTGCTGGCTGGGTGCCCGTGTTTTTTGCCCACTTGCATGCATCCAATGGAGGACTCTTCCCTTGCATCTAAGTGCACTTGCATGCATCCAATGGAGGACTTTTCACTTGCATCTAAGTACTTGGGCCTTGCAATTACCGTATTTTGTAAAGTTGGCGAATTGAAAGGGTTTGCCGATTTCGATGAAATTGTGTTAATTTGCCCATACCTCACGCCTTGTCTCAGTGACCTCAAGGCATGTGCATTTGCATCCAGGCGGACAACACAACCGTGCATCCCTTCACCAAATATGGCTTTTGGATTCCACAAAAGCTAGGAGTTATGAAACCGCCATGACCCCCCCAACAATGACACTTTTAGGGAATATTTATAAACTTTGCGTATGTTGTGATGTATGATGACGCTTGGGGCCGCCAATTTTTGACACCCCAAATTGTGTGTATGTTGTAGGTTTTAATACATATGGTCTGGGGATACCATACCGTAGATATCAACCTATGGATCCACAGAGGATGAGCGCCACACTATGAAAGTGTTGGCCAAATTTTGGTGTCTTAGTGATTCCACTGGCAATTCACATGTGCTCCGTTCTTTCTATATGAACATATGCGACCTGTACTCTTGCATGTTGTTTAGGATCGGTCTCTAGGGTGACCAAATGTGCTTTGCACTCTTCGTCCCCTTGTTCATATGAGGCTTCAGCCATATTCCCATGTTGTCTTTCGGTCCTTTTGAAGAGTTTGGTTATGCTTTGTGTTCCAGTGATTTAGTTGAAAGTTAACTTAATGGCCCGCACTTGATTTGTACATCGTTGGTACGATTCACTGTCAAATTCGGTGCCGTTGTCTTGCCTTAGGGAGCGGTGTGGGGAGTGCAAGGGTTCACCGGATGGCGGCCCGTTTTGCCAACTCCAACACAAGAACCTAGGTGTCATGATTTTTGGATTTCATGTGAACACTCGAGCAACAACAAGCGAAAGAAGATTGGTTGTTATGGCAAAGCCCACAAGCTAGTCTAGGGGATTTTGTTATAACAGAATGTGTACTTGTCGCGATGGTATGCAACGTTATGGCCTAGGGTTCTAGGTTCAAACACCAAAGGTGTGCCAAAGTATAGTGAGTGACTTAGGTACCTGAAGTAAAAAGTAACAAAAGTGCTACAAGGTCTCACGTGCTCAATTTGGTGTGTCACTGAGGTGTGAACGTTTCAAATTAGCTCCACATCATTTAAATTTTAATTACTCATCCGAATTTGTAATGCTATAGTACATCAGTGGTTATTCCTGTTTTGGTATATACAACCCGTGTTGTCAAAAATACACGGCCCTTGAACCTTTGTGCACGAAGAAGGCATTTTGTGCATCATTTGCAAACTAGTAGGTTCCCATGCCGGCAAGTGGGTAAGATCATCCTCACTTAATGTAGTGCTTTCCGCTAAAGCATGTTTTGAAAATGCTGGGTCAGCTGCACTGTGGAATGAGGCAGCATTGTTGACGGTAGTGTCATGCTTTCCCCTAGATGCAGAGAATAGTGTAAATCAGCATTTCCTACTGCATGTTGCCTGTGCGGGCATGGCAAAGACGTCGGGCTAATGTTATGCTAATGCTATTTTTTTAGAATTTATTTGTTTTTTGTTTTGCTTTAGATTCCAAAGTCGGGTTTTTTCACGTTATGTTATCTTTGTTTTCGATTTGCAACAAAAAAAATTGCAGAAACCTATCTAAAGTTTTAGTAACTTTCAAAAACTATATTGAATTGGTTTGTATAGACTTCGGATATTTCTTTTTTTACAAAATGTTCAACACCCCCCAAAAAAAATTTTCGCATCCAAAAAATAGTACTTTTCTACTGCACCTTGATGCGTCCTACCAATGTCTCATCAATGACAATAGATGCATGCAACGATAGATGCATGCGAATGTTTGTGTTTTACTGCCAACTTCTCCGCCGTCAACCTTGTCGGTAGAATGCTGCTTGGCCCCCATGGCACCGAACCGCATTACTTTGAAAATCTAATGGGAAATGAAACACATTTTGGATGTCGACATGTCCACCTTCAACATCTAATTCTAACAAAAATCTCCCAATCAAAATCTCCACAAACATCTTGTTCTGGTGCACTTCAGCCCTTTCACGAATCATCCTATCCCCTTTGTTTTCGTGACCAGTTTGGACCATTTTGAAACATTGAGTCACCCCTAACAGCCAGAAACCGGCGGACACAAAATTGCAAAACGAACACAAAAAATGCAAAAGCATGGGAAAGTCTACAATTCAGTTCGAGATACCAACCCCTGCGGCGCGGGCGGCGGTCCAAGAAAAACGGGGGGGGGGGGGCGGTCAACAATTCTATTGCCTTCTGCAGTGCGCGTCGCAGAGAGGCTGACAGTCGGCCAATCAGTCAGTCAGTCGGGCCAGCAGACAGTCAGTTGGGCAGGCAGGCAGACAAACAGAAACACGCCGTTTGGGTTTTTTTCCAGTGATAGACTCGGGCTCAAGCACTGGAGAGAACAGCGAGCGCGGAACAACCAACAGTCGAGTGGTAACAGCCAACCACGGAATTGAAGATTAACGGTTCGGTTCCATAACGGCCGGCTGTGCCGCTGCTTGTGCTCAGAAAAAGTTAAGCAGTGGGGATTAACTACTACTGTCAGTCAGAACACGCAGTGGTTGAATGAACATATGGCCGCCCGCCTACCTGCAGATCCGCGGTCGGCCATATTATCATTCAAACACTGCTTGTTCTGACAGTAGTAGTTCTCCCCACTGCTTAAACCTTTCTGAGCACAAATGTTTGACCCCTTGTGTGCCGTGTGGTTGTTATTCCTATACGGTGACATTCCGTCTGGTTGTTGTTCCTTGCACTGTGGCTGCCTGTTCCTCCACGCGTTGTCCCGGCCGTCCACCATATGTCCTTTGCCCCCCCGCGGCTGGTCTGCCCCTATGGGCTCCCGCTCCTGGTGCGCAAACAGCCCATCTGGGCTGTCGGAGACACCCCCCACCTGATGCCGGTTGAGCAACGGTTGCCCTGGCACCCGGTAGCGACGGGGCTGGCTGGCCAGGCCATCCCCTTCGTTGTCGCTGCCTCCCATGCGCACGCTCCCCCATCCCCTCCATTCTGGTTCCCTGGTCTCTGGTCCCCCCCCCCAAAAAAATGATATCCAGTTTCAGGGGATAGAGGCCTCAGAATCAAAAAATCCATCGGGGGGGGTTGTCTTATTGGGCAAAATAATGATTTTACAATGGGTTGGACATCAAATATCATGCCTTGGGGTATGCTACGCGAATGACCCCCCCCCAAGGGGGGTATACGACGCCCGCGCCTGCGCTTGATCTAGCAACCTCTCCATTCCCTAACTCATCGTGAGCATTTTGAATGTAAACAAGTGCGGGGAAATCAAGTGTTGTGCAAATTTTCCACGCTGAAAAAATTTCCTGGGCGCGGCTAGCACCCAAGTTGCCAGTTCGAACCAGGTGCTGACTAGTATGGGTTGGGGGGTCCAGAGGGGGGGGGTATGACCTAGATTAGGTCCAGAGGGGGGGGGGGGGGCGGTGGAGGGTTGGTGTCCGGCCTCACAGGTAAACGCCCCCTGTGTGTAGGAGAACATGGGTGCACTCACATGCATAATGCTGCGAAGCAAATAACAAGCTGCTAGCGATATGAAAATATTCTGGGTCAAAAATGGGCTGGGGATAATTGGTGAGGGCAACAATTTGCACTCATTGGGTGCTGGCTATCAACAGATTTACACTGCCGCGTCTTCTCCAGGGACAGGTGTATAATGGGCCTGGAGAGACCATATATGATTCTCAAAAACACAAATAATTGGCAGTCATTTTGGCATGGGGCACCTCAGATTCTCCAGCTTCGGGACCTAGACGACCTTAGAACACAGGTTGACACTCGGAATTCATGTGCCCATATCTTACAAGCTTTTTTCCCTGCACTGTTGAACCCGACTCAGGTGACAGTCAGCAGGAACAGGTAACACCCATCCTCCAACTGACAGACCAATCTCTTGCACGACTACACTGATCTGCCGATGAGCCTTTACGTGGATCAGACATCTGGTTATCAACAAAAAATGTTATGCACACGATCAGTTGCATATGGCACAGCAGACGTCGATGTGCGCAGCCCACAGAAGCATGCGCCAACCACCAATACTTTGGCAGGGTGCTCCATGTAGGAAAGTTCGAGGGTGGGCCACTGGGGCAGTGGGATAAGCGATCAGACCAAAATAAGCAACAACAAAAAAAGGTTCCCAGCACAAAACTTGAGGCCCTGAATTATATGCTCTGCAATCCATCTGGACTGACAACAAACACTTACGCTCACTGAACTCTGAAATGATGCCCCAACTTTTGACAGGTGGCTGCCTGGTAGGGTGGCTGCAGTACCTACACCTGTAGCCTTACATTTTGACAAAGTTCTTACTTTGCATCAAGGGTCTTGAATGCCGCCGAGACAGCGGCTGCAGTCTTCTCCAGACGCTCCTCAGCCTCTTGAATCCCCAGTTTCTGCCGCTCCACTGCCTCAACATTTTCCATCGGGATAGTGATACCACAGGACTGGACGATTTCCCTGAATTCATCACCAGTCAAGGTCTCAATCTCACACAGTCGCTCCACAGCCATATCCATGGCTGCCATGTTGTTGCGCACATGCCCAAGAGCAATATCATAGGCCTCCATTGCAATTTCCTTGACATTGCGATCAATGGCGGCTGCTACCTTCTCCGACATCTGGTTACGGGCCATCATGCGCATAACCATATCCTGTGAGATAATAACAGCTGCTTGGTCTTGCAAGGGAAAGATTAGCGGAGGCAGTCTTCGAGAATCATGTGATACTTTTGATGGGACATTGTATGCAGTGCACGATGTTCTGCTCCATGGGACAGGGGGATGGGGACCCAATTAAGGTGGGCTAAGAGAAGGTGTTTCCGGAACCTTGGGTAGACTCACCTTGTTTAACGCAGCCACCTACCAAGAGGTACATGGCTGGGGGAGGATGAGGAGGAGCTGCCAGCGATCGGCGCAGGCACCATTCCAGCAGAAGCCGGGAAATGGTGCCCACTACCCGTGTCTCCACCAAACGGATAAAGCTGCAAGATCACAGACTAGACTATAAAGCTGCAAGATCACAGACTAGACTAGGCACGTTCATCCCGGGCGTCGGATGAATTGGGCTTGGCCTAGTCTTCAAACCAACGCCCTTGCTGAACCGGAGTTACCTTGGCGACAGACCCCACCCGGGGCTAGGAACTCAAGTCAAGCGGACGCAAAGAGGCCCCCGCCCACCAAGACGTCCACCAGGCGACATGTCTTATCATCGGACGCCGACGGGAGGTATCCCATGACCTTGGGGACAGCAAGGACTTGCAAAACGAAGGCACAACGCGAGCAAAACGTGCAATGCGCAGGTGGTGTACCAAAGCGGCTCCCCACCCGCTGTAGATAGATCAAGGAGAAGCAGACCAGGCCGGGCAGACAGCTGGGTAACACGGCACATATGAGCAAACAAGGAGCAGGCGGAGACTAAGCGTGCAAAGCGCAAATGGTGTGCCAAAGCGGGTTCCCAATGGATAGGTGTTCACCGGATGCCCGCCCCACCATCCGCTTGTAGATAGACGAGAGCACGGCGTGCAAAGTGCAGATGGTTAAGCAGAGGTGGACATGGGCTATCCACCGCCAAATCCCTCGCACGTGGAGAGAGCCCGCGTGCCCGCAACCCGATCGCTCTAGCGCCCAGTATCACGGCATGGCAGGTGGCCTACCTGGAATTGGCAACAGATCTTCAGAGCAGTGCTGAGCCGCAGCAGCCAGGCTGCCCCTCTATTCCGGTCCGTTCGCGCTGGGGAGACCCCACCATGCCTCCACACCACGTCAAGATGCCCGGTCCCAGGGGTTGGAGGGGGTGGAGGATTTTAAGAGAGACAGATTGTGATCATTCAGGATTCTGGATTTTGAGTCTGTCGGAAAATGGTCCCCACTGGGGTGAGTGCAGCCAGGTGAGTGCAGCCAGAGCCGTCGTGAAAAGAGGCCCAGGGCGCTAATGATTGGAGAGGTGGGGGAACCAATGAAGGTGAGCTGAGCGGAGATGTAGGTTTTGGGGGGTGAAACCTAATTAATTTGAGAATATTGAAAAGTAGAAAAACAGACATGCACACATGCAGTGCAGCAAGACTAGCAAGACTGCGGATTAAGGTAATGCACTCCATAGTAAGGCATAAGTGCATGTTTGTTCTCTATGCCAACCTGGTTAAACCTCAAGACAGTGTGTCAAAGACAGTAAGACATGACAATCATGCCCGACTACGTCTAGTCAGACAGTCACTTACAGTCAGGCTATCAGATAGACAACAGCAGATGCGATACAGTGTGCAAACAGTACATGTGATGTGTGTCTGGGAACATGTCCCCCCACAGAGTGTCCGGAGCCGTTCCGCCCCCCCAAAGCGCCTGTAAGGCTGTGGGCGTAGAGAGCAATTCAAAATTGGGGGGGGGGGGGGCAATGGCACAAGCTGTAATCGGGGCAGGGGTGGTGGTGCAAACCCAAAAATTTTGAAAAAAAATTCGCTCTCTGGTCTATGCGGGGATTTGACCCTAGGACCTTTGCTATTTAATGAGTTATGTGCCAGGTAAATACTACTGAGCTCACACACTGCTATGACAATTGTAAGCTGAGACAGATATGCTGTTTGCATCTACAGTGCCCAACTGGCAATACGCTGTTACCATTGATCATTGCAAGCAAATACCCATTCTGTGTGTTATGCTGCATGGAATGGCAGTCAGAGATCAACAAGCCCTGGCTGACAAAAAAAGAGCCGTCAGTAACACTTGTGGTAATTGGTGGGGCAAGGGCGCAAGGACATAAGGGCAATCAGATGTGCATTTCCCAAGCCATGCATCCACGTGCCCTTTCCCACCGTGTGAGGATCAAACTCAGGGCTGCAACAACCTTTTGCTTCCAAAAACCCAAAGCTCATCAAACACTGCCAGCTGGGTTCTTATGCACTTGGCAATCTGTGCCAAACAGTTCTCAGCAACTCAATGCAATTGGATTTTGTAATTTCACACACAGCACACTTATTAATGGCAACGGGTTTCAAAAAACAAAGGGTAGGACGATTCCACAACCAGTTGGGAACCAGCAACTGAACCAAAAATATCCTGTTCATTGTTGAAGACCAGGAAACCACCAAACTGGGGCAACAATTTGGGAGAATCGGGGGATTCAGCCCGCTGTATATTTTGTTGTTACGTTTTTGGTGTTTGCAGTGCTGTTGTTCTGCATCAGACTTGTGTGCTCCCAATGCAGATGCATGATGCAGATGCATGTGTACTCATTTTCCGTCAGGAATCACAGGTTCTTGACCATAATTTTGCTGTATTTTGTCTTTGGAGGGGGCAAAAGGCACGGGCCAACTAGAGTAACCTGCAACAGAGGTACGGGCACACCGCAGCACAAGGCATGGGCAGTCTGCAGACGGCACATGCATAGTGCGCATGCTTCAGGGGCATGCTTCAGCAGATGACACACAAAGGCCGCAACAGGGGAGGGTTGCAGCAGAGGGAACGTGCAGAGGGCATGGGACGGGCTGCAGCAGAGTGTACGGGAATCTACAGTAGAGGGAGTGATGCACCGGGGGGTATAGGTAGGGTGCAGGGCGCTGAAGTAGGGGGCACACAGGTGGGATGGGAAGCACCCAGCAAAAATGCCGACACACACACCACACCGGACATATGACTAGCGTGCGGCAGGCGAACTGTCCCGAATGCCGTGTCCTTCACACCATATGCTGCTTGTTGGACGTCGGACACCTGCGCCTCAAGCGCACGGTACCTGCGCTGGTGCTGCTGCCCTCGCTTGCGCACCATGCCATGGTCCCGTCCCGCACTTCACCACTCCCACCCCCACTCGGTCCCATTACCCTGCCGCGAAAACTTGGTACCACTACGGGCTGCTCGAAAGGAAAATTACAGTGCCCAGCAGCGGGCATACAAAAACTGCCATTTAATCAGAGAGTATCGTGGGACGACTGCCAACGACCGTGGCTGGTGATCAGTTCAATCGAATGTTAGCATTAAGTAGCTCAACATCAGCAGTTGGGTGTTAACCGTCGGCGGTTGGGGGTTCACTATCGGCGGTGGTTGGGGGGGGGGGGGGACAAGGCCTCGGGGGGGGGGGGGTGGGGGGACCTAATCAAAAAACAGACAAATGCAAACCAGAGGTAATGCACTCCACAGTCAGGCATAAGTGCTCGGGGGGGGGGGGGGGGATCATAAAAAAAATCAAACAAAGGCCACCCCTCAGGGAGTGCCCTGCTCCGATCACCAAAACAGTGGGACCATTTTGTTCTAGACACAGACAGACAGACAGATGTTGTGGATGGACAGACAAACAGCCCATTCGCTGCTGGGGAACAGCAGTTCCTCTGGTCCAGCAACCGGAAAAGGATGTGCTGCCCAGCAAGGCAAACTGGAGGTGCTGGGGGGGGCGAGCGTGCCGCTGTCGCAGTAATGGGTTTGCACACCTGCTCCTGACCGTTCTGCAACGCCCAGGGTCCAATATCAGACATGCCAAACTGGGTCACCATGGCCTTTGCCATATTGGTGACCTGCTGCAGGTCGCCCCCAGCTCCAGTGGTGATCTGACAGAGAGCATGTGCCACAGTCAGGCAATGGGAAAGGACAAGACAGGCAACGATTGCAGGATCGGTCATTACACCTCCTCACCCCACGTGTGGTGACTTGTGCCTTGTGAGGGACGGGGTGCAGTGCGTCATCTGCTCCTGGCGTTGCGGAGGGACAGGTTTGGCTGCTCGGCGTGCTGTCCCAAGAGGGGGGGGGGGATTAATTGAGAAGAATGTGACAAAACCATCATCAAACAGGTGCAGAAAACAAAATGCAAATGAGGCAATGCACTCCACAGTCCAAATTGAATGCATCCTTATTCTCCAACTCATACGTGGTTGAACCTCAGAGATCAGTGAGACCGACAAACACAACAAATCACTGCCTGCGCAGGGGGGGCGGGTGGCAGAGACAGCAGCCAGAAGAAGCACTCGCAGAACAGAGCACACCTCAGCCTCTCCAAATACCACCTCCTCAGCTGCACGGCCACCAAGAGCGCCCACGATACGAGCCTGGAGCTGGCCCTTGGTGACAAGCGAAGGGTCATCGCCCGGGATGAACCAGGTCAGGCCCCTCGCCTGGCCACGAGGGACGAGGGTCACCTTCTGGACAGGGTCGTGGCCCGGAGTCAGGGTGGCGCACAGGGCATGCCCCACCTCGTGGTAGGCGACCAGGGACTTAGACTTGCCGTCCTTGATGGGGTTGCCCTCCATCCCGGCAATGATGCGGTCGATGGAATCGTCAACCTCCGCATTCGAGATCTTCTCCTGGGCCGCAGGGAAGGGGTCGTGGTGGCCCTGGGAGGGATCGCTCCCCCGTCCTGCCCCGCACTCCCTCCTGCCCCCTACCCCCTCCTGCCCCCCACTACCCCCCGTCCCCCACTCCCCCCTGCCCCCGACTCCCTCCTGCCCCTTCCTACCCCCTATTTCCTCCCGCCCCCTACTTGCTCCTGCCCCGAACTCCTGCCCCTTGCTACTCCTTGCATAGTACGGGCCCCACCCTGCTGAATTAGCGTTTGAACCGCAGCAGATCAAATACATGGCCTACCCACCCTTATCCAGCCCCAACTAGCGAACAACAACCCCAACAACAACAACAGCAATGAACTAACCCTCACAAACATGAGTTGCCAGGCCTGTTCCCTCCCTCCAGCCCACCATCCCCCACCCTCCTCCTGCCCGCCACGGTGCCTCTCCTCGTGGTCTCGTCCCTCCATTCTGTCCCTGACCATCCCCTGTCCCTCCATTCCTTGTCAGCATCCTCATCCCTCCCTGTTGCCCCCCATCAAACCTTGCTCTCCATCGTACCCAATCCCACCTTCTGCACCCAACATCGCCTTGTTCCTCCTCCTGCCCCTCACAAGGCCTCGCTGTGCTCCTCGGGCCCCAAACTGGTTCCCTGCCACGCCTGCCGCCGCCACCAGCGGCGGCGGTGGCGGCCACCTCCACGGACAGCAGCAGCGGCACGTCCGTCGGCAGCGCGGCAGCCGGCATCGCCTGACAGCGGGTCCCACCGCCAGCCCCCCCACACCCAGAGCACACGCCTCCCACCCCAAACGGCCGGCGGGCCGTAGGGGCGACAGCGATACCGACGAGGACTACCAGACCGCGCCACTGCTGCTGCGCGGTTGGGTGCGTCCTCCACGCAGCGCCTCCCCCCTGCCCCCCACTCCCCCCCGTCCCCCACTCCCCCCTGCCCCCCACTCCCTCCTGCCCCTTCCTACCCCCTCCTGCCGCCCCCTACTTGCTCCTGCCCCGAACTCCTGCCCCTTGCTACTCCTTGCCTAGTACGGGCCCCACCCTGCTGAATTAGCGTTTGAACCGCAGCAGATCAAATACATGGCCTACCCACCCTTATCCAGCCCCAACTAGCTCCCCCGCACTCGTGCAAGACTCCCATCCTGTGCGAGAGCCCTCGGCGCACATGTTGATCTACCGGACAACCTCTGGCAACACATCCAGCCGCCAACCGTCCAGTTGGGGGGCTGCATCTCGCTAGAGCCCAGCCACTCCGACCTGCTGCTTTTGCACCGTCAGTCGGTGGGGGCTCGGTCTGAGCCCGACCCTGCAACACAGCCAACCACTGTGTTCAGCCATGGCGCAGTGAGGCTCAGTAAGATCCCGCCCCCTCTGATCTGGCGCACGGCTCAGCCACCATCCCCGCCTGCCACAAGGGGCGGTGCTGATAGTGTTGAGGGCCCGGCCAGGGCCTCCCCTCACCCGTCAACCGGCTGCACGTTCCCTCCCCATCCCCCCATCCCCCCCCCTCCGCCCATCGCCATACCTTGTTCCGCCGTCCCGCAAGGATGGCGGACTCGTTCATGAGGTTGGACAGATCCGCCCCAGAGAATCCCGGAGTCCGCATCGCAATGACATCCACGGAGACGTCGTCGGCCAGAGGCTTGTTCTTGCTGTGCACCGCCAAGATCGCCTTGCGGCCGGCGATGTCTGGCACATCCACCTGCGCGGGTGTGCAGGACACTGCCGGCAGTGCAATCTTGCCTCTGTGCGTGCATGCGCCCCAGACTGGCTGCCGTCAGAACGAAAAGGGGGGGGGGGGGGTGACCTACTTAAAGAGGGAACAAGAGAACGGAGGAGGAGGGGGGGGGGGTCTAGCGGTCCAAGGCGTGTGTTAGAGAGAGAGAGAGCAATGGTTGGTTCTGATTGACTGAATGCCCCCTCCATAGGCACTGTCAGGCTTTAGTCCATTGAGGTGTGTCCACCACTTGTTTTAGTAGAGCTGCAGTTTCAGTGCTACCATTGTGTGGTGCATCCCCCTGGGACTGTCACTTCATGACCAAGGAGGGGAACCGTCACGCCATTGGGGGTGATTTACACTGTGATACTGTGGTACAGTTTTGTGGTGCAATTCCCCCCCTCCCCCTTGTAATACCGAGGCCTTGTGCCAACCCCCCCCGCCCCCTGCCCTGCCCACGCGCGCGCGCACACACCCACACCCACACCCACACCCACACCCACACCCACACCCACACCCACACCCACACCCACACCCACCCACCCACACACACACACACACACACCCACACCCACACCCACACCTACACCCACACCCACACCCACACCCACACCCACGCCCACACACACCCACACACACACACACCCACACACACACACACCCACACCCACACACACCCCTGGGGGGAACCGTCACGACATTGGTGGGGAGATTACAAGCGGGGGGAAGGTACATGATAGAGGAACTGACAGAGACCCGTGGGTCAGGCAGGGGTGGGCGGGTGCTGTCACAGGTTCCCTTTTTCTGCACCCTGGCACAGGTACACTCGCCGAGCTATCTGGCTGTGTGTGGGCCTGAGTGTGTGCATGTGTGTACAAGTCAACATGAGCACCTGAATCAGTGGGTGGGTGGGTGGGTGTGGGTGTGGGTGTGGGTGTGGGTGTGTGGGTGTGTGGGTGTGTGTGGGTGTGTGTGGGTGTGTGTGGGTGTGTGGGTGTGTGGGTGTGTGGGTGTGTGTGTGTGTGTGTGTAGGTGTGTGGGTGTGGGTGTGGGTGTGGGTGTGGGTGTGGGTGTGGGTGTGGGTGTGGGTGTGGGTGTGGGTGTGGGTGTGGGTGTGGGTGTGGGTGCGTGCATGGGTGGGTGCGTGCGTGGGTGGGTGGGTGGGTGGGTGGGTGCGTGTGTGTGTGTGTGTGTGTGTGCGCGCGCGTGGGCAGGGCAGGGGGCGGGGGGGGGGGCATATGCACGTGCATGTGGGTTAGCAGGTGGCATGGAACAGAGGCCGGTGCACACGACGGGCCACCGCAACCACAAGCTCAGTGGATTTTTCGGTCCGTGCCCAGCAAGAACGAGCGGCAGGCACCTGCTTTGGAAGAGACCGTTGCAGAAGCAGACCCCCGCCAGTCTACTCACACCACATGACCACCGCATCCCAAGTCATATGCCCTTCCCACACCTGCCCCGACCGCCCACCGTGGACTCGCCCAGGGGGCCTCCACGCATGGATGCACAACAGAAAGGTGATGGGATGCAGGGTGCGCCGGCCCCTCTTGTTGCATCTCTGCCAGCGCCTCTCAACCAGCCCATTGACGGGGCACCAGAGCTGCACAACTCATGGTTCGGTCGCTTAGCCGTAGGTGTTAGGAATTGAACCTCCCAGTTTGGGCATGATTTGACAGATTTGGGCGTCACACACACATGCGTGTACACCCGGAAGTGCCAAGCACACTGACTGCCGTTATGGCAGCTCTCACCCCCGGTCCCCTTTTGCCCTGCCGCCAAAGCAGCGAAACGTTGGAACTGCGGGGCCTGTGGCAGCCCCTTGTGTGTACCCCTGTTGCCTGTTACTGTCCATGAGGCTGTAAGGGGCAAAGGGGGGGCGGGGGGGGGGGGGATACATACCGATGTCTGCCGGTCAAAACGACCAGGACGAAGCAGCGCAGGGTCCAAAATATCTGGACGATTGGTCGCCGCCAACACAATGACTCCGTTGTTGCCATCGAACCCATCCATCTCAGTCAAGATCTGGTTCAGTGTCTGCTCACGCTCGTCATTCCCCTGGCCGATCCCGGCACCACGGGAACGGCCCACGGCATCGATCTCATCGATGAAGATCAGGCACGGGGCGTTCTCATTGGCCTTCTTGAACAAATCTCGCACACGGCTGGCACCCACACCCACAAACATCTCCACGAACTCGGACCCCGAGCAATTGAAGAATGGCACCCCAGCCTCTCCAGCCACAGCCTTGGCAAGAAGGGTCTTACCAGTACCAGGGGGGCCAGTGAGCAGCACACCTAAGTTGGGTGACACCATTTGTGCGGGTCAATTTGAAGGAGATTTAAGGAGGCTGAGGCAAGGGAGGGCGAGGGTGAAGATAAGGGCAGGGGCTAGGAGGGGGGCAGGGCCAGTAGCGAGGAGGATGAGGGTAAATTGGCAGTGACAGTGAAACAAAATGACAGTGCAAGACAAAAGCAATGGTGACAGCCTCTTCTGGTACCCCTGGCAAGGGAGCACTGGAAGATTTGGTACAAAATTCCAAGATTGTGGCACAACAAGCATAGACCGTGAAGGGTGGCTGTTATTTTGCACAGGCCTTTGGTTGGTTGTTGGTATTTCTTGCTCCTACGGATTGCAGCGGCTCCAACTACCCCCCGCCCCCCTTTGTAATAGCTACGCCAAAGTACGGAATTAATACGGTCCCTACGCCTACTGTAGCTATTGCAAAGGGCGTGGCTTGCGCACGACACATACAACTACCAACATACGCGTGAGAGAATGCATGGTATGAGTGCACCTTCGGCTCCGGAGATGGGGACGGTGATCGGATGAAGAATTTTTGAAAGGGGGGCACAGGGGTGTGTGACCACCTGCCCACCCTTCATGTACTCCAACACCGCAAACAGGTCCCCCTTCTCCGATGGCCCCTTTATTGTGGCATCCACACGCTCACCGGTGGAACATGTGAACATCACTGGACGCCTAGGTTGAAAAAGAGAAGATTGCATGGTGAGCTGGTGCAAGAAAGGGGGATATGGTACACAAATATCCCCCAAATCAGAGCTATGTGGGTTGAAGTGGGCAAACACTCACAACAAATGTGTCCATGACCGAATGTAGCTGGCAAATTTGTCACCAAACCCATGTGTTATGCGGCTGCACTACATTTGTACCGAATTAAAATTAGGTACCAAATTAATACAGTCCCTACGCCTACTGTAGCTATTACAAGGGCGTAGCTATTACAAAGGGGGGGGGGGGAGCCTGCCAAAGGGTCCCTGGAGAGCATACTGTGAGGGCACAATGTGTATGCTGTATGTATGTAGTGCTGAAAAATGACTGACTTTGAAATACCGTGGCGTGGCTTGGCAATGTTGTGCCAAATTTTGCGATTCCAAATTTCGCCAGGTTCAGAACACCCCCCACCCCCCAGCCTGCGGTGCGTACAGAGATAACAAAACAACAGGCGTTCCTGCACTGTGCCACTGCCCTTTGCCCCTTCTCTGCCTTGTGCCACTTCCCTGTCTTGCGGCCCTTGCCTCTGTCACAGCCCTGTGCAGCGCTTGCAGATGCAGGATCATCAACACTGAGAAGACTTAGCATATGGACATGGGATGAACAGCCACAGAATAATTCAAAACCTACAAGTCTACAAAAAGAAAATACCACAGTCAGACTTGCAGAGAGCAAAAAACGCTGCTTCTGGGGGGCACAATCAATTTGGCCAAATTAAGTTAGGTACAAAACATTACGCTCCCTGGGGGTAGTTTGGCTTTCACAAGATGGTCATCACCCGACATCCATCACAGCACATACAGTATGTATGCAGCAAAGCTGTGACACACAGAGAAGTGCAGGTATGGCGCCCCCAGAAAAGTGCATGCAAAGATCCCACCTTTTTCATGGTGCATGCGCCCCCTGGCTTACGCCCTCCTTCTCCTCTTGCCAACCACATACCAGATTCTTCAATATTTTGGATGGAGAATGCAACACTCTTCAACATTTTAGATGGGGAATGACAACACTTTGGGTCCTTCATATTTGCGTGGTTTCTGCACGAAGACCAGCAATTCCTCCAATTTTTTCAGGTGGGCTCCTGTAGCTTACCTCATTTGGGCGCTTTTTGGTGCGCAATTTCCTTTTTTTCCATATTGTCTTCCAGTATTGAACCCACGCTGCAATGAGGCACACAAGGTGAAACAATTGTGGTTCTGGCGAGCAACTGATTTGTTGCATGCAATATCCTCCACCTGGAAAAGTTGTTTGTCTAAATGACAAATGCAGTTGGTTGTTGTCAGAGATTTGGGTGCACAACCCAACCACAACGAAACTACATCCTGTGCCTTCTGCATAGGATCTGCCTTTTCAAAGAAGCAGATGCCTGCGACACCCTCCAATGCAGCCCTTCCCCTCACATGTCTTACAGACTCCAACCACTGAGTGTTGAGACACCAATCACACACCCTTGGGGATCTTTGCACCAACTGCTGTGTATTTATCGGGGGCCTTCAAGAACTCCACAACCTCCACCAAATCCTGCTTGGCCTCATTGACACCTGTAATAACGCAGGTACGGTCGTAGATAGGCAGACCTGTGCACAGGTCAGCATACAAGCACTCATTAGGCCGCAACAAGTGTCCACTCTGAAGAAAGAAGTAGGAGAGTGTGGCAAGCGACTTTCTGCATGGAACGAGACAGTTGCATGGGTCCTTGATGACAACTTTTGTTTACACTGCTGAGTAAAAGCAACTGGACAGCCTCCAGCTGGCCAGTCAGCAGACTGATCCTTGGTGTGCCCTCCACCTTTGCGTGCATTCCAGAGGTCTCTAAATGGGGTACATTTTGTTTGGGAACCTCGTGGCCACTTGGCCTCCCGCCGCCATCGGTCCACCAACCAACCAACCAACTAACCAGCAGCAGAGGGCCCAGCTGATGGGGTTACGGTATGGGAACACCAATTTAAGGCCTGAGCATGCTTTTTTGTCGGAGCCACTGACCTCGGTTGCACCCATTGCCCAATGTAATAATCAGGGAGCTGCAGATGGCTTGCAGCAACGACAACGACCGTGCAAGATGACAACTACTGGCGCTCCTCACAGAGCTTGGGATGGGGATGATTGTGTTGGAGCCAGGGCACTGGGGTGGGCCCGAGATGGGGGTTCTGTGGCGGCCTGCGCTGACCTGTCCCAATCGTGGACCCTATCCATGCATCTACCCATGGTGGCGTCCCAGCTTGCGGCGGTCGGCCCGGAGGTCCAGCCGCTGCAGGGGGAACCGGGATACACAATGGGCCTGGGATTGGAAATCCGCTCCGTCCGACTCCCCAGTCCCATGGTGCTGGGCCTCCTCGACGGGTTCTGCTTCACGCGCGGTGATGGGGCGGAGGTGTGGAAGGTAGTCCACCATCAGCTACCGGAGTCCTGGGACGTGTCTCCGCGGCCCCGGACTGCAGTCGGTTGTTGGGTGTCGAGTGGGCGCTGTGGGCGGCAAACGGCCCGTGTCCACCCATGGTGATGTGGCTGTTCACAGGCCCCAGTCCCCGTTGGGAAACCATCATTGTTCTTTGGGGATGGGTGACCATCCGTGGGGCAGGAGGACACGCCGTCACAGGATCGAACGTGTTCAGTTTTGGTGGTTGCCTTTGCCTTTGGCATGGGCATTGGCTGTAAAGCCAATGCCTATGACAGTTGGTGGTTCTCCTGAGGAGCTGTCCCAGAGGTCCCCCCCTCCGCTGGAAAAAAAGAGCACCCAGCACCACATGCAAACAGGGTAACAGTGGTGTGTGCAGGCCCATGCACACAGGTGGTGCAGGGGCATCCACCCACACAAATCAGCACACCCGCAACGTCATCAAACTTCACCCCTGTCTCGGGCTCCATCTCGAAGCGGGCTTTGGTCTTGCCCAGCCCCATCCCAGGGCCCCCCATAGGGCCACCCTGGTTGCTGTTGCGCACAATCAGGAAGAGCCCGGCCAGGAGCACCAGTGGGAATGCCAGCTGCCGAAGGAAGAAGCTGCCAGCCTGCTCAGCCGCATCAGGACCCTGAACAGCATGTGCGGGTGGAAACGAACCGCCTGCAGGAAGTGCACAGCTGCCCAGGTTAAGCCACGGGGGGGGGGGGGGGGGGGCGACCCCTCGGTTCTGGACGCCAACTACCCCCCCAACTAACTGTTGGCCGGAGGCCCCTTGGGGGGGGGGGGGGGGGGGGGGCATCTGAGGGGGGGGTTCAGGGAGGGCGAATGGGGGGGGGTATAGGAGGGGCTGGGGGGGGGGGCTCTGGGAGGGTCGGTTGGGGGGGGGGGGTCCAAGTGGGGCAATTCGGGGTGGTGGTGGGGGGGGGGGGGGTCCAGGTGGGGCGATTTGGGGTGTTGGGGGGGGGGGGGGTAAGGGGGGGGCACAGGCTCCCCTTACCTCCCTTTGCCCTCCCTCTAACCATACCATCACCATAAACCTAACCCTAACCTTTGCAGCCAATTGGTTTGGCCATGCCAGCCATGTTGATTGGGCTGAACAAGATCCCCCCAATTTCGTTCATGGCCGCTTTTGCCACATCATTGCTCTCCATTTTGGACCCCAACACTCACTCTGACCCTAGGGTGAGAGCCAGGGCTAGGGCTAGGGTCACCGAGCTGGTGGAACCAGTCTTGGTTTTATAACCCTTTTTAGTGTCTAGGGTGGACCTACCAGGTTTAGCAAGCAAGCAGCAAGCAGCAAGCAAGCAGCAAGCAGCACGCGCGAAATGGGCCAAAATCAGAACTCCGTCGTGGTGCTTCGGATTCGGGTGAAATTTTGGTGGATGATACCTATGGGTGTGAAGTACAATCACACAAAATTTGAGCAAGAAACTCAACGGTGGCGGCCGGGAACGGGATTCGCAAGTGGCGGACCTCAGTTTCAAAAACTGCAGTTTAGGGCCAAAAACAGCCATCTTTGGGCTTAAAAAGCCCTGGAACACATTCAAAACGGCCAAACGAAGGGAAACGGTGGGTACACTCCACATGCGGCTTGACTTCCCCATGTCAACGAGCTCTTTGCGGCCCTCTAACTCCATGATATGTCGTGGAAACGGCCCAAAAAGGCCCCCAGAAGCTCCAAATGCCGACTGCCACAAACCAAGAATAGGCCATATCTTTGGCTACATGGCTCAAAATGCGATTCCGAGGGCACCTACTCCACCCGCAACCCCCCACTTTTTGTGGTTTCCACCCCTCAAAATTGCCCAAATGGACGTCTAGACCCCAATACCTAGGCCCACTAGGCTACGGCAAGCTGCAAGCTCAAGCCCAAATAGGTGGGTGCCCAAACGGGTCAACAGGGTCCAGTAGGGGAAAAAAGATGACTTTTCTCAAAAATGATCCTCGACCATGTGCGACGCTAAAACAAGTGTTTTTGGACTGTTTTGAGCTTGTGGTGGCCCATTTTGGTCCTCCGAAAATCCCAAAATGCCTTGAAAATGGGCTGTTTTGGGACCAAAAATGGGTCAAAAATGGGTCAAAAACGCATTTTTCCAAACCTCATCCTAGACCATTTGGGGTGCACAAACGGGTGAAATGAGCCCATTTTGAGTCCATTTTGGGGTATTTTGGCCCCTCAGAAGTCCAAAAAGCCTTGAAAGTGGGCCTCGTGGTGATGGGGTTCACTTGCAAGCCGATTCCACTTTGTCAAGAGCCATCAATGTGTGAATCATTCTTGATGTCCCTCACCAGTCATAGCTGATGTTCCCTCCCCCACCAGCTCGGTCCCAATATTCAGTCTTGATTAGGGTTAGGTGTAGGGATAGGAGTAGGTTGAGGGTTGGGGGTGGGTGTTAGAGTCAAGGTTGGGTTTAAGGATAGTGTTGGGGTGCAAATTGGACAAAATTTTCCTTAGGGCACCTTTGGTGTTCATGTAGCATCGGGCGCCTTAGGCGCCCATGGACGCCTGAGGGCGACACCTTTGGCAACTAACTGTTGGCCGAAGGCCCCTAGGGGGGGTGTGACCTAATTAAAAAACAGGCCCCTAGGGGGGGGGGGTGGGATAGTTGGCGTCCCAGGACCCACGGAGTCGCCCCCCCCCCCCCCCCGTGGGTTAAGCGTCACAAAAGTGCAACTTTTCGGCTGACCTGTGCTGCCTTGAAAACAGCTCACCCCTCACCGGCGGACACCCAAAGAGGGGGGGGGGGGGGCTTTGGGCTAGTCCTCCCGGACCGAACCGGTCTTATGGACCAACGGACTCGCCTCTTTCGGGGAGAGAGGTACGGTGCACCTCACTCAACCGGCCCCCAGTCGGGCAGCTGGTCGGGGCACACACCTTCTGATGTGCTGGACGTGCGGTCAGGCGGCTTGCCTTCGGACGAGGCGGGCTTGCTCTGCGTCTCTTTGCATGCGGGGGCTCCACGCGGGCACACACAAACCCTTGCAGAGCCATGCAGCACCGTTTTGGTTTGGCATTGCAGACTTTATGACTCGATCCAGCCAATTGGTTGCTTCTGCATCGATCCCCTTGACACGGAGCAAGATCGTGCGTCCAATCTCTGGGTTCTCTTCGTCACCCCCACCCCTTTTCGGAACGGACGCCAGCCGGGGGTCGCGACAACGTCAGTCAAATCAACGATTGCAGTTTTAAAACCGATCTGTGTTTCCAGGCCAGGTCCTCATCAGTGCACACCCAAAGCAGGGGCCAGTGGGGGGGATCAGGCCCAACCCTGCCATCAGTCAGGGAGTTCATCCATTTGGCCATTGGGAGCCGAGGGGGAATAAGGGCCTGCCTCCTCCAAATCCTCAGCCTCCGACGACAATGCTACTAAATCTCTATGCTCCCAACACTCCCAACCACACCCAAAAAGGGCCAAGTGAGGGAGGGGACATGGAGGGGCTGCCCAGAGCCACCAGGGCAACAAATTGAGGTGTCACCCCGTCTCCCTGAGTGCACAGTGCCCCCCCCCTCCCCTCTTCCTCCGATGCACCGCCCTTGGTGCCATTCCATTGGGGCATTGGCAAGTGCAGTAGACTGTTGTGCAGTGGGTGTTGACACAGAGGGACTGAGTGGTTTGGGAGGGGGACAGGGAGCTTGGTGGTGTGCAGACATTGTGACCCCTTTCGGTTGCATCACAGGTCAACAGCTCCACGTCTACAAGGGCCATGACTACTGGGTAAATGGTGTGGCCGTTGCCCCCAATTCGCAGTTCCTCGTTACCACCTCAACAGCTCAAACCATTGGCCAACTTGTGCTCAAACTCTTGGCCAACTTGTGGTATCTTGTTGAGACAATTTCTCTGCAAGGTAGACTTGCCGGAAGCAATACAATTTATTGTATTGTAATGTAACCCCTGGGGCATGCAACGCGGATGTCCCCACAAGGGGAGGGGTATGACTTGCTCCCACCTGCCCTTCCCAATACCACCTTTGAGGTGATTTCAACACGGGAGTCACGTAGTTTTTGGCGGACCCTGTGTCAAAACTTGAGTCGTCTCCCACGGCGTCAGAGCTATGGGTAGGCCCTTTATGCAGATGTAACAACCGCAACAAGTGTTTTACCTCCAGGGGGAGGGAAAATTTGCTTACATGATGACAGGCACAATGATCTGCCAGCCACTGTGGGCCTTTCCAACCAACCTTCAACAAGCTCTCTACAAGCGTCCTGTTTGCAACCCCATTGGAGCTGCTGTTACTGGCAACCACCTTCAACCTTTCACAAGCAGTGGCATGCAAGCGCCATACCTTCACAGCAATATTGACCCCCTTGGTCCTCAGGGACGCCACCAGTGCTGGTTCGTCAGGGGGTGGGATCTGCACCTGCACCACCTTCGTACGGGGGGAGTCGGTGCGCAGAACTGCATTGAGGGAGGCACGGTCCTCGTTGAACTGAACCTCTGCAATGCTATCCTGCTCCAAGAGCTCCAAGAACCGAGAATAAGACATGCGACCATTCGAGGTCGTGGAATCTGTCAGTGCAGGAGCATCAGCACCTGCAACGGAGGCACCGCTGCCGGGCTGCACTGCTGCTGGGGGGGCGATGTCCGCAGCAAGCGCGGGCTGCTGGCCAGTGAGGGTCATGCCCGCAAGCACAGCCCCAGCCACAGCAGGTCTGAGATGACAAAGAATGCGAAGTTGACGAAAGGGAAGGACAGGTGTGGAAAGGGGAAAAAGGTATCACATAGAAAAACACAAGGATAGCACCCGTGCTGAGGAACTTTGTTCAGACTGAGTCAGGTCAAACAAAAAGGGGAGGGTAAAAAGGACAGTAGATTTGGTTCGACCCCCCAGCAGTGCACGCATGCGCAAGTCGCTACTTCACGTACTGTCTTCTTCTCCGTCTGTCTGCCTGCCCACCCTGCGAAACTAACAAGACTCTGAGACGTATGTGTGGACAGAGCCTGCGCAGCTTTCGAGGTGATGATCCTCGGAACGGCCAGACCCCCGAAAGGAGCATGTCTAATATGCACCACCAACAGCAAAACAGCTCTTATTTCGCATGGACAACGGCACTGAGGGGTTTGAAGCCTGTCCGGCCCCCCTTTGTCATTCCACCTGCATGCGACTTCCCCAGCCCCGCGACGGGACAGTTGCCAGGACGGCCCAACCTTTCCCCTGACATTTGCATGGTAGTGACAGACCACGGCTTAAGAAACTCCTCTCGTCTGTCTGCCCCTGCTTCACCTGATGCCACAATGCATCACACCTTCCCAGCACCGTAGTGGGCATGGTTGTGAAGCACAAAGAACACTGCGTGAGCTGTGCGCCCCAACAACACTACATGAGCTGTGCGCTCCAACAACACTACGTGAGCAATGTGCTCCAACAACACTACGTGAGCCACACGGCGATACTTCTTGCTTCGCAATGGGATTTCTGTACTGCCGGCTGATGAGGAGGACGAATGAGGAGGACAAATCAGAACAATCTGCACTTACAGTAGAGCCACTGGATATGTATTGGGCGAATCTCGAAAAAGATACCACGAACCTATAGGAAAGGATGCACAGCAACACATACCAATGCACTAGAAATGAGGGCAAAGCATGCAAGCAACTCATATAAATGCATAACAAGGCTCATTGTTACGGGTACTAGGCACTACTATGCAGGTTGGGCATGGTCCTGTACAAACTTTGTGCACAGCGTGCAAAACGCCCCCAATTAAAGAAGCAGCATCACCACCAAAACACCCTGCCCACAAACTGACCCACATACAGCTGAGAGCCAGTGCAATTTTTCAATCTACCTTCCTCAGAGCCAGAAGACGGGCCCAACCCCCTGAATTCAGGCCCCGGCCTGCCCTTGGGCCAGAAGAACACAACAGTACCTCACTTGCTGCATAGGCCTCATGGCCAACGAAGTGGTGGGTGCAGATTGCGGCACAATGGCATTGTATGCAGCCACCGAAACAGCCACAAGCACGCCCAAGGCAAGCACAGGCTTCCACTTCTGGGCGGAAGCACGTTCCAAAACTGGAAGGCTTTCGGTCCCCTGGATCTCAAGGGTGGCATAGTTCTCAGGCTTCAAGTATGCCATGATGTCTGAGACAGACAAGAAACCGTGAGGAACTTCATGTAAACACCACCGAGGCCTCTGGGGGACATGCCACACAGCACAGTCGCTGTACACTCCTGCCATCACTCAATGTATGTCCTGCACACCTGACCACAAAATGGGTTGCACCCAAAATGGCACTCACTCAAGCAGTGCCACCAACCAGAGGACCAAGGCCATGAAAATGCCTGAAGCTACCTGGACTGAGCAGTGGTGGGGAATGTAATGTGCATGGTACATTCTTTAAAAAGCACACCTCTCACTCCTGAGCCCTCGTGCCCTTTCCACAACACAGCACTGTGCATCAGACAATTGAACAACAACGCAATGGCGCATGCCCAGCAGCACTTCGCCACCTGCACCGATAGTCAACCCCTACACCATCGGCACAATACCTCTAATTGCTACTGTGATTATTATGCTTGCTGGGGGTGGCAGGGGCAGGGGTAAGGGCATGAACCAGAGCAGGGCACCATTTGTGGTTTGGCATAAACTACCACCTAGACCCCTTAACCCTTCGTCAGTATGTTCTTGAAATTGTGCCGCTTCCTTTCACCCCTCCCTCTCACTGCACACTGAACATTCAGCAGTGACCAGATTCATGTGACATGGAGGCATTTGGTACCCCCCCCCCCCCCTACTGCGCGACGGTCTCCCGGTGGGGGGGGGGGGGGGGAGACGGTCACCAAGTGATGGTCTCCCCTCCCCCAAATTTTAGTATAACCTAGAAGAAAACTTCTTCAGCGCCTAGTATTTCCTGTGCTTTTTGGGAGAGTGACGGTCTCCCGTGGGGGGGGGATTGCAAGGGGGGGGGGGGGCGGGGCTAGGGATCTGTTGCTCAACCCAATACCCCCCCCCCCTAATCCTGGACACAAACACCATCCGTCTAAGTGGAGACAGCTGTGTCTGCTGAGGGCCCCATCGGAGTTGGGGGGTCGTCCCTTGTGGTGTGCCTCTGGCACACCATTAGACTAAGACAGCCAACACATTGCATGCGCCATGCTTTGCACATTGAGTCGGGGCCAAAAGCGGGGGTAATCTCTCCTTTGTCAAGGGTGATAGTGTCAACAGAGAAATGTGCACACACCCCTTGGGTACCATTTTGGTGGACAAAAACGCCATTGAATTGTGGCCTTTCCTTCTTATTGTAGGTTTTGGTGTTTGCGGTTGTAAGAAAATTATTCCTGCCTGTGGCACCTGTGGAGCACCTGTGGCAGGCAAAAGCACTCCCTGCTGATTTCAATAAATTGGTGGATCACAAGGATACAATCCTCTAGAGCAATGGGGTTGTTACCAGGCAAAGGCGACCCCACCCAAGCCAATGATATCAGTGCGAGATGGGCCAAATACTGCGTGATAGGTCAACTCTACATGGTGAAAACAGAATTGAGTGTTCCGCTCCATTTCCCATGGTTGGGTCATGGCTTGTGGTGAGGTGACAGATTTAGACAGCCTGAACTGCACTCGTTGAAAATGGATAGAAAAACTGTTGTGCTGTTTGATATATTTAATGAACACCCAGAACCAGGACTGACTCTAGGGTGATTGAGAGTGACTAGCTTGGATCTCCAACGTGAGTGCATCAGCTTGAATCCCCATTGAATCAACTGACTTGAATGTCATCTGTGTTGCGTCAGGTTGTCACTTGGACTATTTTGTTTGTGGGGGGTGATTGACTAAATTATGAATTTGATTGGCACTTTTACACCATTAATCACTTTTTTTGGACACACATTTTTTGGGCAACATGCACACCATTTGCAAGAGAAAAAGCCGAAAAAGGCGAATACACCAATAGAACATCAAAAACTGGCAAAATTTGGGAAGAATTTTTGGATCGCAAAATGCATGTGCATTACAAGTTCCATGCGCTCTCAATTACAATATCCATGCCCTTGGATAATGACCCAGGCTGTGCACCACAGGCGCCGTAGGAAAAGCGGTTTAAAGGCCAACCATCGGAATTGAGGCTGGCCCATGTCCATACGTGCTAATGAAATGGAAAATATAACACAGGAAGTGACTTGACGTTCTTACCACATATTGACTTCTCCACAATGTTGTCAAGCAAACGCCAACAACCAATTTGACACTGGTGTGGTCACAACATCTGTGGAGACCATCTCCAGAGGAGGGAGCAATACAGGACTAGATGCCACAAAGATGCAATGACACAGATGTTCTGTGCGTAAATCCAAGGAATCAAGGCCCTTGACAGCCTTGTCCTTCATGTATTCCTTCAAAGCGTACAGTCACATGCACAGCACGTGATCGATGCTCACAAATTGCAGCAGGGTGGGGCTGACTGCATGGTTGAAAGAAACAGGGCATTGACACCTGTATGGTGGGGGTGGTGACCAGCTACTAATGGTCCCATTTTTGCAAGCACCTTTGCCCCCAAACCTTTTGCACGCTTCTTGCAGAGGCTTGAAAATGACAACAACCTGGCGGCAGACAGGTTGATAGACAGGTGTAACGGAAAATCAGTATGAACATCCAGTACACTTACAATTGGCAAATAGCCAGGCAAGCAGAACGACAGTGAACCTCCAGAATGACGGTGTTCAAACAATTCTCTCAAGATGTTTCTTTTTTTTTTTGGCTCAGACTCGCAAAAACTTGGTTGAAACTTGGTTGAAATTATCGGATCTGGATGTCAGGTATGATACAACATAGGCAACATACTGCGTTTTGAGTTGTCAGCATGCACACATGAGCTGCTGACGCAGTGGTAGATCTGCTTGAATCAAAAGGTCTGGTGCCTGTACAATTAGTGCCAAACCATTGTTTCCAACAGATTCCGTCAGATTCAGTCCTGCGTTGGGTGTACTTCCACCCAGAAGAGAAATCACTGCCAACCACTGAACTGTTCACTCAGCAAATGCTGAGTGCCTTGCCAGGCCTTCCAACTTCCCCTTGGTGCCCGTAACCCTTGCTTCTGCAGCCAACTTTGCCCCTGCCCTTGACTACACAACCCTCACGAACGTTGCACAGCAGAGGGTAGCCTGTACACCTGTGGTGTGAAGCTGTAGGGCTGTGAGAGGTGCCGGGATGCGAGGGTGCAGGGATCGGTGCGTCTGTGAGGCTTTTGGGCTGTTGACTCAGGATGTTGGGCTGTCGGCTGAGGGTGCTGGGCTATGAGGCTGTGGGGCAATCTGAAGCATTACTGCAGTCAACCAAAATGCCCCCAACATCACGACTATCAACAAGGCTGTTGCTGCATTGCTATGAGGGCAGCATCCTCTAGGAGAGATGGCAGGCCCTGCACAGCCTGGGATCCCACACTCAAAGCCGCAGACAAAATCGCGCTAACAGTTGGGGTCGCCACTTCTGTATAGGCAATACGAGAAGAGAGCAGGCAGAAGAAAAAAGCAACACAAGCAATCAACCAGCGCAAATAAAAGCATCTGCAACATGATCAGCATGCATTCCGAAACCAGCGTGCATTCACTGGCTATTTGGGATGGGCTGGGACGGGATCCCACATCTGATCAATTAAATGGCTCAGCATACTTGAAGACACTGTGTCTGATGACCAACACTGGAAGACAACCAGCCCGCTTTCCGGTGACGTTGTCAATGCGAAGAACTCTGAATTGTCACCCAACCTATAAATGGTCCTGTACTGAATTTCTGATGTCTGAGGCCCTGTCAAATTGATGCAAGATGCAAGATGCAAGTGATGGGCATCTTTGGTCACACATTGACCACCCTTGCCACTGTCTCTTGCAAATTCACTAGTTCGAACCCACTCCCCAAGAAAAGCAAAACTCCGACGGACTGTTGAGAGTGACTTGGGTGAAGAATAAAACACAAAATGGACTTGACAGCTCCTGCATCTGAGACCAGGCACAAAACAAACATGCTTGGGTAGGGGGGGGGGGGGGGGGTTAAGACAGAATTAAAATTAAAATTAGTTGGGCAGTGGGGTCTGGTTTTGGTGCACCGTCGCACTGTATGCACAGCATCAGCACAGCAAGCGCGTTAAGAAATTTATGCCTATGTCGAAGTGATTCCCAATGGAGGTAATTTTGCGCTGATGCAGGAAAAGAGGGCTTCAGCCCCCCCCCCCCCCCCCCCCCCCCGACAGACCCAGTGCTGTGGCGGCATCCCCCATGATCAGGCAGGCCTTCCCTCTGGTGCCCACCTTTACACGTGCCCCAGCTCCGTATTCTGTTGCCCAGTTCTTTCATTTCTTGGCACTGCTGGCTGTTTTAGACACGCTCGAGACTGGAAGTGAAACAAGTGGGGGACGTAATTCAACGTTTTTTGATCTGAGTCCTGGTGCTCAACTATGCGAATGCATCTGTTTGAGGTGTTTCAAGACTTGGCCTGTGCCCTTTGGCGGGCTTCTCATCACCACCAATGTCCACCACTGGGGGAAGCCCACGTGACAGTGCAGAGGACAGCTCCGTGCAAAGAATGGAGTGTAAATACGGATGCTTACACTCAGGGTCCGCATTCGTCATTCGAGTGGCATCCTAAAACCCGAACTTGCGCTCCGGGGAAGTTTTGGCGTTGTTGCTCCAGTCGTAGGTGTTGAAGACAGTCTTGAACTTGCCCCCGGTCAGCAGTGTCTCCAAATCCTGCTTCTTCTGACCACGGCAATATGGCAAGATGGTCCGAGCGACCTCTGCATGGTTGTCCCCAAAATCAGCCCCATACCATTGCAAAATTTTGGACAGGTACAGCCGTCTCTGTGAAACGTCTATGCGTACATTGCTGTCTTCCTCACAGAACCCTTGTGCTGCAATACGGAGCTCCTCGTTGACGGCCTCAGCTGTGTAGTTCTTGACAGCAGGGCAAGACTTAGCACCTTCACAAGACGAGGGAGAGGAGGAAATAGGGCTTGTATTTTGGAATAGACATGTTGTCATACAAAAGGTTTCTAGATTTGTTGCTTACCTGATATAAAATTAGAAACCTATTTACCCAACAGAGGTATTCGTCCCGTATGCCTGTCATTTTGTGGTTGAGATTGGCCCTGGCTCCTGGGTCGTCTGATGTTGAATGTTTTTTTCGTTTCTGAGCCACAACCTTTGAACTGTGTATGGGCGGTAGTAGGGCACGCATTGGCACTGATCCTCTTGCTCCTCTGTTGACCCATGCAACACAGTTTCAAGTGACAGCTTGCATGATGGAGATACCCACCTGTTCCCACACCCAACAGCATGTCCTGTACAATACATTCTCTGCAAAGGCACCATTTTGGTGGTCCACAGTATGTGGTTCTCGCCATCAGGTCTTGTGTTCTATTGTTTGCTAAATCTCCCTCCAGAGGTATGCCAGTGTGCTTTTCAGCAAAACATATGTGATAGGAGAGATGGGAGCTGGGGCAACGCACAGCATGTGATAGAGCTCACTCCACAAACCAAACCTATTACATGTGACTGGTACAATACACACACCTCTTGCGAACTAGGAAATATCAGATTTTGTGCACTTGTATTTTTACACTCCCTCCTTTCAAATCCAAGAGGAAAATTACGCACCTCCAAATCCTGAGTGCATTGGAAGAAAAGGGATCCTGAGATGGCGATCCCCAAAACGCGCCCGACACACAATACAACAAAGCCAGCAATAATCCTGACATCTTTGAATTGTCGAAGAATTCAACTTCACCATATGTGTTACATACCAGTTTTGTATCTCAAGGTGGACATCCATCAACCCCATATTTCAAAATACAGGCCCCCTTGCCTGCACTTCGGTACTGACTAGCAGCCTCTTTGCGCTGCTTGTCATCCCAATTCTTCCATGGCCTTGGAATGCTTGCAGCCCTCCTACGGGTACCCTTTTGGGCAGAGAGAACCTGCAAATAGTGCACCAAATCAGGCACTGCAGTATTTTCCGTGTCTCCTTTGCACACCACAAAACGGTCCATGGTGTGCACCCTGAAAAGATTATGGGGCACCTAAACATACGGCGCATGAAGTAATACCAAAAAACCTGCTGAATTAATTGCCGACAACAATCACTGCTCCCTAACTTTCTGACTAGCAACAAATGGTGGTGCACCACTCGACAATTTTTTGTGGGACCAGATTGTGAAATATGCTGAAGAGGTGATTGCTGCTGGTGGTTCTTGTGTTGCACGGGAACATTCCGAATGTGGGGAAAATTCTGCACCAATTGAAAACACGAAATTTTCTCCGCGCGAAAAGCCCCTTGTGGAATCCCCCCACCCCCTGTCTGACGCACCACAACCTCTAGACTGACAGCCACAATTTCAGAGGGCAGGGGTCTGACAGTTGCCGCCCATGGAAGGCTGAAATTTTGGGTCCGGGAAGTGGCAACCCAATGGAGTGCCAATGGGTTCCACAGGATGCACTGAGTAGGGCAAGGCAGTCACAAAAGTGCACATTCTTGTCCAAGCTGGAAGCATAACAGTGCAACCCCTGACAGAAAGTGCAAAATTCCACAAACTAGAAAACTAGGGTCCCCTTGCCCCTTCCAAAACATTGACGTTTCGTGCACACCCATGTTTGTGTTTCCCAGTATCTTGCTGTTGGGCCTCAATCAGACTGCATTCTCACTTGCATTTTTTTTTTGGTTTTCACTGTTCCCTTCACCCCCACCCAACTGTGTCCATTTCACTTGGGTCAGTGCTGGAGTACAGGGGCTCCAGCTGAACTTCTCAATATCTGGCTAACTAGTGATCAAGGGCGTGCACACAGCCAAATCACTGCTTCAGCTCCACAGCTGACATTTTGTATGCAGTGCTTCTCCCCCCTGTACAAAATCAAATGAGTGTTCGCAAATTTATGTGCAAAACCCCTTGCCAGTACATCCAGAAGGGGGGGGGTGTGACCTAATTAAAAAACAGACAAATGCAAACCAGAGGTATCCATAGGGGGGGGGGGGGGTTCTGTACGGGGAGTTTTCCGCAGGGGAAGATTCTGCACAGGGAATATTCTGCACCGGTCCTGCTTGACAACCCCATGAAATCCTCGTGACTGTCTACAACGTGCAACCCCCCGTGATCCTCACCAACAGCACAAAGTAGATACCACAATTTAGGGCAAAATGGATGCGGTGGTCGCCGCCTTCGATGACGATGCTTTGGCGAGGATCATTCTTGCCAAAGTACTTGAAGGGGCTTGTGGGAGGCGAGCGATTCCCTCGCAGAACTCCATTCTCAATCTCATTGCAGGTCAATTCAAAATCCCCCAAACGATATGCAATCTTCCCTGGGCAGGAAAGAGACTGAAATGCACGGTGAGACATGTGCATGTGGGAACAATGCAGCCCTCAGGCAGCAAGAAAATTCATTTCAGCACTGGGGTCAAATTGCGCCCTTTCACAAAGGAAGTGGGTTCATAAAATGGCAGTGGGATTTAGCCTGCGTTGAACTTGCTTTGCCTCTGGCTGAACATGATTTTTTTTTGGGCTCCAGGCCATAGCAAGCTGGCGAAGCCTGCTCACCAGAAACCTCTTGAGAAATCTCTCGGAATCAAGGATCAGAGCTGTCCAATGCTAGGATTGTCCCAAAAAGCAACGTGGTAGCAGGCATAACACGTAGTGAGAGCTGATTTTGATAAACGGAAGCAGCTGGAAGTGCCACGCCCGTAGGCATCCCAGTGTGCTACTGGAGCACAGGAAAGACTGAGGGTTGAATAAAACAGCGTTGTGCCCTGCACAGAGAGGGCAATACTTCATAAAGGAAATCAATACTAAGCTGGAAAAAAGTCAATGTCCGCTATGATTTTGGTAACACTGCCACCACCACTCTGACACTGAAGGGGGTGGGGGAGTGTGGGGCATGCCGGTCCTTTTGGGGCCAGAGTCTTTGGAGTTGCAAGGCAATGAAGGCTTTTTCAGGTGATGTACAGAGGCTGCATGGGCTCGGAAAACATCGTCCAGAATGGATCATTTCTCCCTCAGTAGCTAAATGGTGCTATTTGTAAGTACCTGCATCGATCGATGTCTCAAGGTGCGCAGGGATTGGACGCAAAATTTTGTTTCCTTCAGTGTGTCGTAGTAGTCAAGGAGAAAAAACCCCGAGCGCCCCCAAACAATGATGCAGTGAAGAGATGTAGCAATGGAAATGTGTAGGGTTGTGTAACACGGTCGCACCCGCTTGTAAAAATGTTGCCGAAGAGAGGCTTCCGTGTATTGTGCATACTGAACGAAGCGACCCCAGAACACCATATCCCGGCGCTGGTGCCGCGTGAGGGTTTGGGCCAACTGTTCGTACTCCACGAGTGCATTAGACTGGAACTCTGAAATGTAGTGGAGAGGTGAGCAATGTGGGGTTACACATACCTGGAGATGTATATTGCGAGGGTGCAAAGGCTTTCAGATTTGCTATGCAGGGTGTACTAGGATGATGGGTGAGGTACTGGATGGCTTTGGACCGAGTTTTCGACGAAGGGGGCAGGCGGCGAACCAGTGGGTTGGATGCAGGTGTGCAGATATACCAGTCAGAGCCATTTCTTGCTGGCGAAAGGTGTCCCTGTTCCCATAGGGCCTTCGCTGTCGGTTTGGTTGAATTTTTCTGGGGCCCAATAAACCAAACCAGGCCGAGAACGATTTGGGACCAACAACAGAATCAGTATATCGGGGGGGGGGGGGGGGGGGAACTGGCCAAGAAAGGAAATCACTGACAGCAGCAAATGGTACTGGTAATATGCCACACACTCAGGTAAAGCAGGTCGTAGTGGTCAAGGGGGGCCGTCTACAAAGGATTGAGGGATGTACAAGCAGGAGATGTGTACAAGGTCATTGTGCGCCGCCTGATCATACCAGGAATGGGCACATTTAGTTTGCCTGCAGCTGAACATGAATTGGAGCAAGTAAGTGCTCAGATGTACTTTGCGTTACTAACCCCATTACCACCACAGTCAGTTGCATGGCCTGGGCTGGATGATGCTTGGTTGCTCCCTCCTCATCGGAGAGATCAATGGTGGTCCGAATGGGAATCTGGTAAGCCCCGAATCAATCTGCAGTGGTGCGGGTGGTGGGGAGTTACAACTTTGGCAGGGAAACTGGCGCCAGAGGGTGAAAAGATGTCGCCACAAGAGCTCACAGGAAGGATAGAATAACGATTTCATGCATAAAACCACCAGCAACAATTTTGTATTTTTCAATAACTTTGTCGAGACACTTGAAAATGAGAAACATGTTTCATACTGAATGAGAGGCGTGGAAGCACCTTTTTGCAAACGGGTCTTCAGAAACGGGCCTACTGGTTGTATTTGATACTCTGGTTCTGTGCATAAACCCTAAGGCTGTTCTGAAGGGAAGACAGCAATCACATTCCTTGGGGAGGGCCCTGTGCCAGAGTGTAGAAGCATCACACCACTGAACTATGGGAGACACCCTTGCTCCAGCGCCACAAGCATGCCACTCTGGCCACAGAGCTGCTGCAGCTCTCGTGGCAGGGAGCAAGCCCAATAGGTCAAGAAAGCCCACTACGGCAGCAGTTGGATGGGCAAGAAGCACAGAAGGCAAGACAGATACCGAAGAAACGCAGGATCTGGAGCGAATTGGCTGGCACTCCAACTTGGGCATAGGCATGGATCACCATCATGTTGTACAGGTTAATGCAGAAAGCCTTGCACATATCAACAGGCATGCTAGCAAGACTAAAACTTTGCAACTCAGCAGTATTTGCTTGGAATTCCTTGAAATGAGAAGAATTGGTATGGAGAGGTGCCAACTGCAGGTGGGCATGTTGAAGAGGGGGAATCCTTGCACTGCACGCGCACTTCACGCCCCTGAAGACTGGATCCCCCCCCTGAAGAGCCCTCAGGCATGCCCCTTCCAAACAACCTTACAATTAGGCGACCCCTACTACCCTAGCCTTGGAGGTGCAAAATAGCCCAGGGGTGTAAAAAATGCAATCTGACATGGAAAATGTTTTTGTCATTTTTTTCACTGAAAAATGTTGCATCCAAATTTAAAGGGTTTTACTGAAACTTGTGTGTGCTGCAATTCCTTGTACCTGAACATTGTGCACAATATTACACAATCATGTCAAACATCCGACATCAACATCGCACATAAGATGTCTAACATGCCACATGCCACATACTCCTCATTCTCTCTTTAGAATCCCTGTTTGATGATGGGTGAAAGGACCGACGGAATATGTGTCAATCTGGCTAGTAACGATTGCCTTCTGGGCGTCCCCATGGTGGGGAGAAATCAACCTGAGATGCGGTGGACATGAGCACAGAGTGTGTAAAAAGGGGTGGAAATGGGTGAAACTGGTAAAAAATCCAAAAATGTCATATCCCCAATGTGGAAGAAGCATCAAAACCTGCTGTCGGACAACAATGATGCCCAGAGTATCACAAAGCATGGGTTTTTAGTACGGCCACACGCCCAAATAGTCGCACTACGCTTAAGGGCCCCTAGCGTCATGTAGTAGTGATCTGGTCTCTGCTTAACATGGGAATTTGTGCAATGTTGGTCTTGAAATCCCCTTTCATGCTTGTTCAGGTGCGTTTGTGCGCAGCGCGTGCACAGCGCACATTTTACAAGGCAAGACTGGGGAACTTCAGAGTAATTTGCAACATTCATGCCTATCCAGACAATAACAGACCCCCACAACGTGAGACAACCGCATGTTTCAACTGCCCATCCACGCAGTGCAACCCAAGCCACCCAAGGCCCTAGGTTGCACCTTGACACCACCTCACAACATAGTGAAAAGCACATGCACAACGAACACAACTGAAGCGAAATCATCTGACGCAGGTTCAAAATCACTATCAAGTCCTTTTCAGTTCTTGACAACAAGATCGTGAAAAATGTAAGTCGTGTACAAAAAAACCGTCTAGTCGTGTAATTTTTTTATTTTTGCATTAAATGCGTGTAATTTTTTCATTTTTGCTGTAAGTCGTGTCGTGTGAATTATAAAAAAAAATTGAATTTTTTTATTTTTGCTGTAAGGGAGTGTAATTTTTCTATTTCTGCGGTAGGCCGTGTAAATTATAAAAAAAAATTGAAAAATTGAAAGAAATGCAACCGTTGCAATACATGCGCAATATGTACAGCTACCGGTTCCATATGGCACCCCATAGCGACCTTAACGATGGGACGCCGGGTCCACAAAGCACATAGTACTCTGCGTGGCGACCAATTAGTTGGGACTCAGCCAATATAACATAGTTTCACATGGAGTCATTGGCACTAGACACAAAATCAGGCCAAAGAAAAGAGTCCTGATAGGGCCATGGCACGATTGTGTATGAAGTCTGATGTCTGGTGTGGCATGTTGTTTTTGCAGTGTATACAACAAGATGTGTGATATGTCTGATATAGATCTGATGCTTGGAGGAAGAGGGGGGGGGGGTTGGTGTCCAAATGGATGTGCAAAAAGTTGATGCCCCCCACCCCGTGGGCCCCGATAGGTCCCCATAGGTCCCCATAGGTGCCAATGGGTACCCAAAGGTCCCCATAGGCCCCCATAGGTCCCCGTAGGCCCCCATAGGCCCCCATAGGTCCGCATAGGCCCCCATAGGTGCCAACGGGTCCCCAAATGTCCCCATAGATGCCAATGAGTCCCCATAGGCCCCCATAGGTCCCCATAGGTGGCAACAGGTGCCCATAGGCCCCCACAGGTCCCCACAGGCACCGATAGGTCCCCATAGGTCCCCATAGGCCCCCATAGGTCCCCATAGGCCCCCATAGGTCCCCATAGGCCCCCATAGGATCCCATAGGTCCCCACAGGCCCCCATAGGTCTCCGTAGGTCCCCAAAGGCCCCCATAGGTCCCCATAGGCCCCCATAGGTCCCCATAGGCCCCCATAGGCCCCCATAGGTCCCCATAGGTCCCCATAGGTCCCCATAGGCCCCCATAGGTCCCCATAGGCCCCCATAGGTCCCCACAGGCCCCCATGGGTCCCCATAGGTCCCCGTAGGCCCCCATAGGCCCCCATAGGTCCCCATAGGCCCCCATAGGTCCCCATAGGTCCCCATAGGTCCCCATAGGCCCCCATGGGTCCCCATGGGTCCCCATAGGCCCCCATAGGTCCCCATAGGTCCCCATAGGTCCCCATAGGCCCCGATAGGTCCCCATAGGTCCCCATAGGCCCCCATAGGTCCCCATAGGCCCCCATAGGTCACCATAGGCCCCCATAGGATCCCATAGGTCCCCACAGGCCCCCATAGGTCCCCATAGGTCTCCGTATGTCCCCAAAGGCCCCCATAGGTCCCCATAGGCCCCCATAGGTCCCCATAGGCCCCCATAGGCCCCCATAGGTCCCCATAGGTCCCCATAGGTCCCCATAGGTCCCCACAGGCCGCCATAGGTCCCCATAGGTCCCCATAGGCCGCCATAGGTCCCCATAGGTCCCCATAGGCCCCCATAGGTCGCCATAGGTCCCCACAGGCCCCCATAGGTCCCCATATGTCCCCATAGGCCCCCATGGGTCCCCATGGGTCCCCATGGGTCCCCATAGGCCCCCATAGGTCCCCATAGATCCCCACAGGCCCCGATAGGTCCCCATAGGTCCCCATAGGTCCCCATAGGCCCCCATAGGTTCCCAGAGGTCCCCATAGGCCCCCATAGGATCCCATAGGTCCCCAACGTCCCCTATAGGTCTCCGTATGTCCCCAAAGGCCCCCGTAGGCCCCCATAGGCCCCCATAGGTCCCCATAGATCCCCATAGGTCCCCATAGGTCCCCACAGGCCCCGATAGGTCCCCATAGGTCCCCATAGGTCCCCATAGGTCCCCATAGGCCCCCATAGGTTCCCAGAGGTCCCCAACGGCCCCCATAGGATCCCATAGGTCCCCAGAGGTCCCCAACGGCCCCCATACGTCTCCGTATGTCCCCAAAGGCCCCCATAGGTCCCCATAGGCCCCCATAGGCCCCCATAGGATCCCATAGGTCCCCACAGGCCCCCATAGATCTCCGTATGTCCCCAAAGGCCCCCATAGGTCCCCATAGGCCCCCATAGGCCCCCATAGGTCCCGATAGGCCCCCATAGGTCCCCATAGGCCCCCATAGGTCCCCATAGGTGGCAACAGGTGCCCATGGGCCCCCATAGGCCCCCATAGGCCCCCATAGGCCCCCATAGGTCCCCATAGGCCCCCATAGGTCCCCATAGGCCCGCATATGTCCCCATAGGCCCCCATAGGTCCCCATAGGATCCCATAGGTCCCCAACGGCCCCCATAGATCTCCGTATGTCCCCAAAGGCCCCCATAGGTCCCCATAGGCCCCCATAGGCCCCCATAGGATCCCATAGGTCCCCAACGGCCCCCATAGATCTCCGTATGTCCCCAAAGGCCCCCATAGGTCCCCATAGGCCCCCATAGGCCCCCATAGGTCCCCATAGGCCCCCATAGGTCCCCATAGGCCCCCATAGGTCCCCATAGGTGGCAACAGGTGCCCATGGGCCCCCATAGGCCCCCATAGGCCCCCATAGGCCCCCATAGGT
Organism: Eutreptiella sp. 'Long Island Sound 2002'; assembly: GCA_964036045.1. NCBI lineage: Eukaryota > Euglenozoa > Euglenophyceae > Eutreptiales > Eutreptiaceae > Eutreptiella > Eutreptiella sp. 'Long Island Sound 2002'. Next base: position 176,902,783 of record OZ038380.1, on the reverse strand, counting down.
CCCCATAGGCCCCCATAGGTCCCCATAGGCCCCCATATGTCCCCATAGGCCCCCATAGGTCCCCATAGGTCCCCATAGGTCCCCATAGGTTCCCATAGGTCCCCATAGGCCCCTATAGGCCCCCAACGGCCCCCATAGATCTCCGTATGTCCCCATAGGCCCCCATAGGTCCCCATAGGTCCCCATAGGCCCCCATATGTCCCCATAGGCCCCCATAGGTCCCCATAGGTCCCCATAGGTCCCCATAGGTTCCCATAGGTCCCCATAGGCACCCATAGGCCCCCATAGGTCCCCATAGGTTCCCATAGGTCCCCATAGGTCCCCATAGGTCCCCATAGGTTCCCATAGGCCCCCATATGTCCCCATAGGCCCCCATAGGCCCCCATAGGTCCCCATAGGCCCCCATAGGCCCCCATGGGTCCCCATGGGTCCCCATGGGTCCCCATAGGTCCCCATAGATCCCCACAGGCCCCGATAGGTCCCCATAGGTCCTCATAGGCCCCCATATGTCCCCATAGGCCCCCATAGGTCCCCATAGGATCCCATAAGCCCCCATAGGCCCCCATAGGTGCCCATAGGTGCCCATAGGCCCCCATATGTCCCCATAGGTCCCCATAGGTCGCCATAGGTCCCCGCAGGCCCCCATAGGCCCCCATAGGTCCCCATAGGTCCCCATAGGCCCCCATAGGTTCCCATAGGTCCCCAACGGCCCCCATAGGATCCCATAGGTCCCCAGAGGTCCCCAAAGGCCCCCATAGGTCCCCATAGGCCCCCATAGGCCCCCATAGGATCCCATAGGTCCCCAGAGGTCCCCAACGGCCCCCATAGATCTCCGTATGTCCCCAAAGGCCCCCATAGGTCCCCATAGGCCCCCATAGGCCCCCATAGGTCCCCATTAGTCCCCATAGGCCCCCATAGGTACCCATAGGCCCCCATAGGCCCCCATAGTTGGCAACAGGTGCCCATGGGCCCCCATAGGCCCCCATAGGTCCCCATAGGCCCCCATAGGTCCCCATAGGTCCCCATAGGTCCCCATAGGCCCCCATATGTCCCCATAGGCCCCCATAGGTCCCCATAGGTCCCCATAGGTCCCCATAGGTCCCCATAGGTCCCCATAGGCCCCCATAGGCCCCCATATGTCCCCATAGGCCCCCATAGGTCCCCATAGGCCCCCATAGATCCCCATAGGTTCCCATAGGTCCCCATAGGTCCCCATAGGTCCCCATAGGTTCCCATAGGCCCCCATAGGCCCCCATAGGCCCCCATAGGCCCCCATAGGTCCCCATAGGTCCCCATGGGATCCCGTAGGTCCCCATAGGCCCCCATAGATCCCCATAGGTTCCCATAGGTCCCCAAAGGTCCCCATAGGTCCCCATAGGTCACCATAGGCCCCCATAGGTCCCCATAGGTCCCCATAGGTCCCCATAGGTCCCCATAGGTTCCCATAGGTCCCCATAGGCCCCCATAGGTCCCCATATGTCCCCATAGGCCCCCATAGGTCCCCATAGGTCCCCATAGGATCCCATAGGTCCCCATAGGCCCCGATAGGCCCCGATAGGTCCCCATAGGCCCCGATAGGTCCCCATAGGTCCCCATATGTCCCCATAGGCCCCCATAGGTGCCCATAGGTGCCCATATGTCCCCATAGGTCCCCATAGGCCCCCATAGGTCCCCATAGGCCCCGTAAGTTCCCCATAGGTCCCCATAGGTCCCCATAGATCCCCATAGGTTCCCATAGGTCCCCATAGGCCCCCATAGGTCCCCATGGGATCCCATAGGTCCCCACAGGCCCCGATAGGTCCCCATAGGTCCTCATAGGCCCCCATAGGCCCCCATAGGTCCGCATAGGCCCCCATAGGTGCCAATGGGTCCCCAAATATCCCCATAGATGCCAATGAGTCCCCATAGGCCCCCATAGGCCCCCACAGGTCCCCATAGGTCCCCATACGCCCCCATAGGTCCCCATAGGTCCCCACAGGCCCCGATAGGCCCCCATAGGTCCCCATAGGCCCCCATGGGTCCCCATAGGCCCCCATAGATCCCATAGGTCCCCACAGGCCCCCATAGGTCCCCATAGGTCTCCGTATGTCCCCAAAGGCCCCCATAGGTCCCCATAGGCCCCCATAGGTCCCAATAGGCCCCCATAGGTCCCCATAGGCCCCCATAGGTCCCCATAGGTCCCCATAGGTCCCCATAGGCCCCCATAGGTCCCCATAGGTCCCCATAGGTCCCCGTAGGCCCCCATAGGCCCCCATAGGTCCCCATAGGCCCCCATAGGTCCCCACAGGCCCCCATAGGTCCCCATAGGCCCCCATAGGCCCCCATGGGTCCCCATGGGTCCCCATGGGTCCCCATAGGCCCCCATAGGTCCCCATAGATCGCCACAGGCCCCGATAGGTCCCCATAGGTCTTCATAGGTCCCCATAGGTCCCCATAGGCCCCCATAGGTTCCCAGAGGTCCCCATAGACCCCATAGGATCCCATAGGTCCCCAGAGGTCCCCAACGTCCCCCATAGGTCTCCGTATGTCCCCAAAGGCCCCCATAGGTCCCCACAGGCCCCGATAGGTCCCCATAGGTCCCCATTAGTCCCCATAGGTCCCCATGGGCCCCCATAGGTCCCCATAGGCCCCCATAGGTCCCCATAGGCCCCCATAGGTCCCCATAGGTCCCCATAGGTCCCCATTAGTCCCCATAGGCCCCCATAGGTCCCCATAGGTCCCCATAGGTCCCCATAGGTCCCCATAGGTTCCCAGAGGTCCCCATAGGCCCCCATAGGATCCCATAGGTCCCCAGAGGTCCCCAACGTCCCCTATAGGTCTCCGTATGTCCCCAAAGGCCCCCATAGGTCCCCACAGGCCCCGATAGGTCCCCATAGGTCCCCATTAGTCCCCATAGGTCCCCATAGGCCCCCATAGGTTCCCAGAGGTCCCCAACGGCCCCCATAGGATCCCATAGGTCCCCAACGGCCCCCATAGGTCTCCGTATGTCCCCAAAGAACCCCATAGGTCCCCATAGGCCCCCATAGGCCCCCATAGGCCCCCATAGGTCCCCATAGGCCCCCATAGGCCCCCATAGGCCCCCATAGGATTCCATAGGTCCCCAGAGGTCCCCAACGGCCCCCATAGATCTCCGTATGTCCCCAAAGGCCCCCATAGGGCTCATAGGCCCCCATAGGCCCCCATAGGTCCCCATTAGTCCCCATAGGCCCCCATAGGTCCCCATAGGCCCCCATAGGTCCCCATAGGTCCCCATAGGCCCCCATAGGTCCCCATGGGCCCCCATAGGCCCCCATAGGTCCCCATAGGCCCCCATAGGTCCCCATAGGTCCCCATAGGTCCCCATAGGCCCCCATAGGCCCCCATAGGCCCCCATAGGTCCCCATAGGTCCCCATAGGTCCCCATAGGTCCCCATAGGTCCCCATAGGCCCCCATATGTCCCCATAGGCCCCCATAGGTCCCCATAGATCCGCATAGACCCCCATACGTCCCCCTGGGTCCCCATAGGTCACCATAGGCCCCCATAGGTCCCCATAGGTCCCCATAGGTTCCCATAGGTCCCCATAGGCCCCCATAGGTCCCCATATGTCCCCATAGGCCCCCATAGGTCCCCATAGGTCCCCATAGGATCCCATAGGTCCCCATAGGCCCCGATAGGTCCCCATAGGCCCTGATAGGTCCCCATAGGTCCCCATAGGCCCCCATATGTCCCCATAGGCCCCCATAGGTGCCCATAGGTGCCCATATGTCCCCATAGGCCCCCATAGGCCCCCATAGGTCCCCATAGGCCCCGTAAGTTCCCCATAGGCCCCCATAGGTCCCCATAGATCCCCATAGGTTCCCATAGGTCCCCATAGGCCCCCATAGGTCCCCATGGGATCCCATAGGTCCCCACAGGCCCCGATAGGTCCCCATAGGTCCTCATAGGCCCCCATAGGCCCCCATATATCCCCATAGGCCCCCATAGGATCCCATAGGTGCCCATAGGTGCCCATAGGTCCCCATAGGTCCCCACAGGCCCCCATAGGTCCCCATAGGTCCCCATAGGTCCCCATAGGTCCTCATAGGTTCCCATAGGTTCCCATAGGTCCCCACAGGCCCCCATGGGTCCCCATAGGTCCCCATAGATCCCCATAGGTTCCCATAGGTCCCCATAGGTCCCCATACGTCCCCATAGGTCACCATAGGCCCCCATAGGTCCCCATAGGTCCCCATAGGTTCCCATAGGTTCCCATAGGCCCCCATAGGTCCCCATATGTCCCCATAGGCCCCCATAGGCCCCCATAGGCCCCCATAGGTCCCCATAGGCCCCCTAAGTTCCCCATAGGCCCCGATAGGTCCCCATAGGCCCCGATAGGTCCCCATAGGTCCCCATATGTCCCCATAGGCCCCCATAGGTGCCCATAGGTGCCCATATGTCCCCATAGGTCCCCATAGGCCCCCATAGGCCCCCATAGGTCCCCATAGGCCCCGTAAGTTCCCCATAGGTCCCCATAGGTCCCCATAGATCCCCATAGGTTCCCATAGGTCCCCATAGGCCCCCATAGGTCCCCATGGGATCCCATAGGTCCCCACAGGCCCCGATAGGTCCCCATAGGTCCTCATAGGCCCCCATAGGCCCCCATAGGTCCGCATAGGCCCCCATAGGTGCCAATGGGTCCCCAAATATCCCCATAGATGCCAATGAGTCCCCATAGGCCCCCATAGGCCCCCACAGGTCCCCATAGGTCCCCATACGCCCCCATAGGTCCCCACAGGCCCCGATAGGCCCCCATAGGTCCCCATAGGCCCCCATGGGTCCCCATAGGCCCCCATAGATCCCATAGGTCCCCACAGGCCCCCATAGGTCCCCATAGGTCTCCGTATGTCCCCAAAGGCCCCCATAGGTCCCCATAGGCCCCCATAGGTCCCAATAGGCCCCCATAGGTCCCCATAGGCCCCCATAGGTCCCCATAGGTCCCCATAGGTCCCCATAGGCCCCCATAGGTCCCCATAGGTCCCCATAGGTCCCCGTAGGCCCCCATAGGCCCCCATAGGTCCCCATAGGCCCCCATAGGTCCCCACAGGCCCCCATAGGTCCCCATAGGCCCCCATAGGCCCCCATGGGTCCCCATGGGTCCCCATGGGTCCCCATAGGCCCCCATAGGTCCCCATAGATCGCCACAGGCCCCGATAGGTCCCCATAGGTCTTCATAGGTCCCCATAGGTCCCCATAGGCCCCCATAGGTTCCCAGAGGTCCCCATAGACCCCATAGGATCCCATAGGTCCCCAGAGGTCCCCAACGTCCCCCATAGGTCTCCGTATGTCCCCAAAGGCCCCCATAGGTCCCCACAGGCCCCGATAGGTCCCCATAGGTCCCCATTAGTCCCCATAGGTCCCCATGGGCCCCCATAGGTCCCCATAGGCCCCCATAGGTCCCCATAGGCCCCCATAGGTCCCCATAGGTCCCCATAGGTCCCCATTAGTCCCCATAGGCCCCCATAGGTCCCCATAGGTCCCCATAGGTCCCCATAGGTCGCCATAGGCCCCCATAGGTTCCCAGAGGTCCCCATAGGCCCCCATAGGATCCCATAGGTCCCCAAAGGTCCCCAACGTCCCCTATAGGTCTCCGTATGTCCCCAAAGGCCCCCATAGGTCCCCACAGGCCCCGATAGGTCCCCATAGGTCCCCATAGGTCCCCATAGGTCCCCATAGGCCCCCATAGGTTCCCAGAGGTCCCCAACGGCCCCCATAGGATCCCATAGGTCCCCAACGGCCCCCATAGGTCTCCGTATGTCCCCAAAGAACCCCATAGGTCCCCATAGGCCCCCATAGGCCCCCATAGGCCCCCATAGGTCCCCATAGGCCCCCATAGGCCCCCATAGGCCCCCATAGGATTCCATAGGTCCCCAGAGGTCCCCAACGGCCCCCATAGATCTCCGTATGTCCCCAAAGGCCCCCATAGGGCTCATAGGCCCCCATAGGCCCCCATAGGTCCCCATTAGTCCCCATAGGCCCCCATAGGTCCCCATAGGCCCCCATAGGTCCCCATAGGTCCCCATAGGCCCCCATAGGTCCCCATGGGCCCCCATAGGCCCCCATAGGTCCCCATAGGCCCCCATAGGTCCCCATAGGTCCCCATAGGTCCCCATAGGCCCCCATAGGCCCCCATAGGCCCCCATAGGTCCCCATAGGTCCCCATAGGTCCCCATAGGTCCCCATAGGTCCCCATAGGCCCCCATATGTCCCCATGGGCCCCCATAGGTCCCCATAGATCCGCATAGACCCCCATACGTCCCCATACGTCCCCCTGGGTCCCCATAGGTCACCATAGGCCCCCATAGGTCCCCATAGGTCCCCATAGGTTCCCATAGGTCCCCATAGGCCCCCATAGGTCCCCATATGTCCCCATAGGCCCCCATAGGTCCCCATAGGTCCCCATAGGATCCCATAGGTCCCCATAGGCCCCGATAGGTCCCCATAGGCCCTGATAGGTCCCCATAGGTCCCCATAGGCCCCCATATGTCCCCATAGGCCCCCATAGGTGCCCATAGGTGCCCATATGTCCCCATAGGCCCCCATAGGCCCCCATAGGTCCCCATAGGCCCCGTAAGTTCCCCATAGGCCCCCATAGGTCCCCATAGATCCCCATAGGTTCCCATAGGTCCCCATAGGCCCCCATAGGTCCCCATGGGATCCCATAGGTCCCCACAGGCCCCGATAGGTCCCCATAGGTCCTCATAGGCCCCCATAGGCCCCCATATATCCCCATAGGCCCCCATAGGATCCCATAGGTGCCCATAGGTGCCCATAGGTCCCCATAGGTCCCCACAGGCCCCCATAGGTCCCCATAGGTCCACATAGGTCCCCATAGGTCCTCATAGGTTCCCATAGGTTCCCATAGGTCCCCACAGGCCCCCATGGGTCCCCATAGGTCCCCATAGATCCCCATAGGTTCCCATAGGTCCCCATAGGTCCCCATACGTCCCCATAGGTCACCATAGGCCCCCATAGGTCCCCATAGGTCCCCATAGGTTCCCATAGGTTCCCATAGGCCCCCATAGGTCCCCATATGTCCCCATAGGCCCCCATAGGCCCCCATAGGCCCCCATAGGTCCCCATAGGCCGCCATAGATCCCCATAGGTTCCCATTGGTCCCCATAGGCCCCCGAAGGTCCCGATGGGATCCCATAGGTCCCCACAGGCCCCGATAGGTCCCCATAGGCCCCCATATGTCCCCATAGGCCCCCATAGGTCCCCATAGGATCCCATAGGATCCCATAGGATCCCATAGGTCCCCATAGGTCCCCACAGGCCCCGATAGGTCCCCATAGGTCCCCACAGGCCCCGATAGGTCCCCATAGGTTCCGAGAGGTCCCCATAGGCCCCCATATGTCCCCATAGGCCCCCATAGGTGCCCATAGGCCCCCACATGTCCCCATAGATCCCCATAGGTCCCCATAAGCCCCCATAGGTCGCCATAGGTCCCCACAGGCCCCCATAGGCCCCCATAGGTCCCCACAGGCCCCCATGGGTCCCCATAGGTCCCCATAGGTTCCCACAGGTCCCCATATGTCCCCATAGGCCCCCATAGGTGCCCATAGGTCCCCATAGGCCCCCATAGGTCCCCATAGGTGGCAACAGGTCCCCATAGGTCCCCATAGGCCCCCATAGGTCCCCGTAGGTCCCCATAGGTCCCCATAGGCCCCCATAGGCCCCCATAGGTCCCCATAGGCCCCCATAGGTCCCCACAGGCCCCCATAGGTCCCCATAGATCCCCATAGGCCCCCATAGGCCCCCATAGGCCCCCATAGGATCCCATAGGCCCCCATAGGTCCCCATAGGCCCCCATAGGTGCCCATAGGTGCCCATAGGTGCCCATAGGCCCCCATATGTCCCCATAGGTCGCCATAGGTCCCCACAGGCCCCCATAGGCCCCCATAGGTCCCCATAGGTCCCCATAGGTCCCCATAGGCCCCCACGGGTCCCGATATGTCCCCATAGGTGCCCATAGGTGCCCATAGGTGCCCATAATCCCCCATATGTCCCCATAGGTCCCCATAGGTCCCAACAGGCCCCCATAGGTCCCCATAGGCCCCCAGAGGTCGCCATAGGTCCCCACAGTCCCGCATAGGTCCCCATAGGTTCCCATAGGTCCCCACAGGCTCCCATGGGTCCCCATAGGTCCCCATAGGTTCCCATAGGTCGCCATATGTCCCCATAGGCCCCCATAGGCCCCCATAGGCCCCCATAGGTCCCCATAGGTCCCCATAGGTCCCCACAGGCCCCCATAGGTCCCCATAGGCCCCCATAGGTCCCCATAGGTCCCCATAGGTCCCCATAGGCCCCCATAGGTCCCCATAGGCCCCCATAGGTCCCCACAGGTCCCCATAGGTCCCCATAGGCCCCCATAGGTCCCCATAGGTCCCCACAGGCCCCCATAGGATCCCACAGGCCCCCATAGGTCCCCATTGGTCCCCATAGGCCCCCATAGGCCCCCATAGGTCCCCATAGGTCCCCATAGGCCCCCATAGGCCCCCATAGGTCCCCATAGGCCCCCATAGGTCCCCATAGGTCCCCATAGGCCCCCATAGGTCCCCATAGGCCCCCATAGGTCCCCATAGGCCCCCATAGGTCCCCATAGGTCCCCACAGGCCCCCATAGGTCCCCATAGGCCCCCATAGGCCCCCATAGGATCCCACAGGTCCCCACAGGTCCCCACAGGCCCCGATAGGTCCCCATAGGCCCCCATAGGCCCCCATAGGTCCCCATAGGTCCCCATAGGTCCCCATAGGTTCCCATAGGTCCCCATGGGCCCCCATAGGCCCCCATAGGTCCCCATAGGTCCCGATAGGTCCCCACAGGTCCCCATAGGTCCCCATAGGCCCCCATAGGCCCCCATAGGTCCCCATAGGTTCCCATAGGTTCCCATAGGTCCCCATAGGTTCCCATAGGTCCCCAAAGGCCCCCATAGGCACCGATAGGTCCTCATTGGCCCCCATAGGCCCCCATAGGCCCCCATAGGCCCCCATAGGTCCCCATAGGTCCCCATAAGCCCCCATAGATCCCCATAGGTCCCCACCGGCCCCGATAGGTCCCCATAGGCCCCCATAGGCCCCGATGGGTCCCCATAGGTCCTCATAGGCCCCCATAGGTTCCCAGAGGTCCCCGTAGGCCCCCATCGGATCCCATAGGTCCCCATAGGCCCCGATAGGTCCCCATAGGTTCCCATAGGTCCCCATAGGCCCCCATAGGCCCCCATAGGTCCCCATAGGTCCCCATAGGTTCCCATAGGTCCCCATAGGTCCCCATAGGTCCCCACAGGCCCCCATAGGTTCCCATAGGTCCCCATAGGTCCCCACACGCCCCGATAAGTCCCCATAGGTCCCCATAGATCCCCATAGGTCCCCATAGGGTCCCCATAGGGTACCGATAGGTCCCGATAGGTCGCCATAGGCCCCCATAGGTCCCCACAGATCCCCATAGATCCCCATAGGTCCCCATAGGCCCCCATGGGCCCCGATACATCCCCATAGGATCCCATAGGTCCCCACAGGCCCCGATAGGCCCCCATAGGTCCCCATAGGCCCCCATATGTCCCCATAGGTCCCCATAGGTCGCCATAGGTCCCCATATGTCCCCATAGGTTCCCATAGGTCCCCATAGGTCCCGATAGGTCCCGATAGGTCCCCATAGGCCCCCATAGGTCCCCATAGGATCCCATAGGATCCCATAGGATCCCATAGGTCCCCACCGGCCCGGATAGGTCCCCATAGGCCCCCATAAGTCCCCACGGCCCCCCATAGGTCCCGATAGGTCCCCATAGGCCCCCATAGGTCCCCACAGGTCCCCACAGGCCCCCATGGGTCCCCATAGGTCCCCATAGGCCCCCATATGTTCCCAGAGGTCCCCATAGGCCTCCACAGGGCCCCATAGGTCACCATAGGCCCCCATAGGTCCCCATAGGTCCCCATAGGCCCCCATATGTCTCCATAGGTCCCCATAGGCCCCCATAGGCCCCCATAGGTCCCCATAGGTCCCCACAGGCCGCCATAGGTCCCCATAGGTCCCCATAAGTCCCCATAGGCCCCCAGACGTCCCCACAGGCCCCCATAGGTCCCGATAGGTCCCCATAGGCCCCCATAGGTTCCCAGAGGTCCCCATAGGTCCCCATAGGCCCCCATAAGTCCCCATAGGCCCCCAGAGGTCCCCACAGGCCCCCATAGGTCCCGATAGGTCCCCATAGGCCCCCATAGGTTCCCGGAGGTCCCCAGAGGCCTCCACAGGGCCCCATAGGTCACCATAGGCCCCCATAGGTCCTCATAGGTCCCCATAGGTCCCCATAGGCCCCCATATGTCTCCATAGGTCCCCATAGGCCCCCATAGGCCCCCATAGGTCCCCATAGGTTCCCATAAGCCCCCGTAGATCCCCATAGGTCCCCACAGGCCCCGATAGGGCCCGATAGGTCCTCATAGGTTCCCAGAGGTCACCATAGGCCCCCATAGGCCCCCATAGGCCCCCATAGGTCCCCATAGGTCCCCATAGGCCCCGATAGGTCCCCATAGGCCCCCATAGGCCCCCATAGGTCCCCACAGGCCCCCATAGGTCCCCATAGGTCCCCATAGGCCCCCACAGGCCCCCATAGGTCCCCATAGGTCCCCATAGGTCCCCACAGGCCCCCATAGGTTCCCATAGGTCCCCATGGGCCCCCATAGGCCCCCATAGGTCCCCATAGGTTCCCATAATTCCCCATATGTCCCCATAGGTTCCCATAGGTCCCCAAAGGCCCCCATAGGCCCTCATAGGCCCCCATAGGCCCCCATAGGTCCCCATAGGCCCCCATAGGCCCCCATTGGTCCCCATAGGTCCCCATAGGCCCCGATAGGTCCCCATAGGCCCTGATAGGTCCTCATAGGCCCCCATAGGTTCCCAGAGGTCCCCGTAGGCCCCGATAGGCCCCCATAGGTCCCCATAGGTCCCCATCGGATCCCACATGTCCCCATAGGCCCCCATAGGTCCCCATAGGCCCCCATAGGTCCCCACAGGCCCCGATAGGTCCCCATAGGTTCCCATAGGTCCCCATAGGTCACCATAGGTCCCCACAGGCCCCCATAGGTTCCCATAGGTCCCCATAGGTCCCCACACGCCCCAATAGGTCCCCATAGGCCCCCATAGGCCCCCATAGGTCCCCATGGGCCCCATAGGTCGCCATAGATCCACATAGGTCCTCATAGGTTCCCAAAAGTCCCCATAGGCCCCCATAGGCCCCGATACATCCCCATAGGCCCCCATAGGTCCCCATAGGTCCCCATAGGTCCCCATAGGCCCCCATAGGTCCCCATAGGTCCCCATAGGTCCCCATAGATCCCCATAGGTCCCCATAGGGTCCCGATAGGTCCCGATAGGTCGCCATAGGCCCCCATAGGTCCCCATAGATCCCCATAGATCCCCATAGATCCCCATAGGTCCCCATAGGCCCCCATAGGCCCCGATACGTCCCCATAGGATCCCATAGGTCCCCACAGGCCCCGATAGGCCCCCATAGGTCCCCATAGGCCCCCATAGGTCCCCATAGGCCCCCATATGTCCCCATAGGTCCCCATAGGTCGCCATAGGTCCCCATATGTCCCCATAGCTTCCTATAGGTCCCCATAGGTCCCGATAGGTCCCCATAGGTCCCCATAGGCCCCCATAGGTCCCCATAGGATCCCATAGGTCCCCACAGGCCCCGATAGGTCCCCATAGGCCCCCATAGGTCCCCATAGGTCCCCATAGGTTCCCAGAGGTCCCCATAGGTCCCCATAGGCCCCCATAGGTCCCCATAGGCCCCCATAGGCCCCCATAGGTCCCCACAGGCCCCCATAGGTCCCCATAGGTCCCGGTAGGCTCCCATAGGTCCCCATAGGTTCCCATAGGTCCCCATAGGCCCCCATAGGTCCCCATAGGTCCCCACAGGCCCCGATACGTCCCCATGGGCCCCCATAGGTCCCCATATGTCCCCATAGGTCGCCATAGGTCCCCATATGTCGCCATAGGTTCCCATAGGTCCCCATAGGTCCCGATGGGTCCCGATAGGTCCCCATAGGCCCCCATATGTCCCTATAGGTCCCCATAGGATCCCATAGGTCCCCACAGGCCCCGATAGGTCCCCATAGGTCCCCACAGGCCCCCATAGGTCCCGATAGGTCCCGATAGGTCCCCATAGGTTCCCAGAGGTCCCCATAGGTCCCCATAGGCCCCCATAGGTCCCCACAGTCCCCCATAGGTCCCGATAGGTCCCCATATGCCCCCATAGGTTCCCAGAGGTCCCCAGAGGTCCCCATAGGTCCCCATAGGCCCCCACAGGTCACCATAGGCCGCCATAGGTCCCCATAGGTCCCGATAGGTCCCCATAGGTCCCCATAGGCCCCCATATGTCCCCATAGGTCCCCATAGGCCCCCATAGGCCCCCATAGGTCCCCATAGGTTCCCATGAGCCCCCATAGATCCCCATAGGTCCCCACAGTCCCTGATAGGTCCCCATAGGTCCCCACAGTCCCTGATAGGTCCCCATAGGCCTCGATAGGTCCTCATAGGCCCCCATAGGTTCCCATAGGCCCCCATAGGTCCCCATAGGTCCCCATAGGCCCCCATGGGTCCCCATCGGCCCCCATAGGCCCCCATAGGTACCCATAGGTCCCCATAGGTCCCCATAGGCCCCCATAGGCCCCCATAGGTCCCCATAGGTCCCCATAGGTCCCCATAGGTCCCCATAGGCCCCCATAGGTTCCCATAGGTCCCCATGGGCCCCCATAGGTCCCCATAAGCCCCGATAGGTCCCCACAGGTCCCCATAGGCCCCCATAGGCCCCCATAGGTCCCCATATGTCCCCATAAGCCCCCATAGATCCCCGGCGGCCCCGATAGGTCCACATAGGCCCCCATAGGCCCCGATGGGTCCCCATAGGCCCCCATAGGTTCCCAGAGGTCCCCGTAGGCCCCGATAGGCCCCCATAGGTCCCCATAGGTCCCCATCGGATCCCATAGGTCCCCACAGGTCCCCATTAGTCCCCATAGGTCCCCACAGGCCCCGATAGGTCCCCATAGGTTCCCATAGGTCCCCATAGGCCCCCATAGGTCCTCATAGGCCCCCATAGGTCCCCACAGGCCCCCATAGGTTCCCATAGGTCCCCCTAGGTCCCCACACGCCCCGATAGGTCCCCATAGGCCCCCATAGGCCTCCATAGGTCCCCATGGGCCCCATAGGTCGCCATAGATCCCCATAGGTTCCCATAGGTCCCCATAGGTTCCCAGAGGTCCCCATAGGTCCCCATAGGCCCCCATAGGCCCCGATACATCCCCATAGGCCCCCATAGGTCCCCATAGGTCCCCATAGGTTCCCATAGGTCCCCATAGGTCCCCATAGGTCCCCATAGGGTCCCCATAGGTCCCGATAGGTCCCGATAGGTCGCCATAGGCCCCCATAGGTCCCCATAGATCCCCATAGATCCCCATAGGCCCCCATAGGCCCCGATACGTCCCCATAGGATCCCATAGGTCCCCACACGCCCCGATAGGCCCCCATAGGTCCCCATTGGCCCCCATAGGTCCCCATAGGCCCCCATATGTCCCCATAGGTCCCCATAGGTCGCCATAGGTCCCCATAGGTTCCCATAGGTCCCCATAGGCCCCCATATGTCCCCATAGGCCCCCATAGGTCCCCATAGGATCCCATAGGATCCCATAGGTCCCCACAGGCCCCGATAGGTCCCCATAGGTCCCCACAGGCCCCCATAGGTCCCCATAGGTCCCCATAGGCCCCCATAGGTTCCAAGAGGTCCCCATAGGTTCCCAGAGGTCCCCATAGGTCCCCATAGGCCCCCATAGGTCCCCATAGGTCCCCATAAGTCCCCATAGGCCCCCATAGGCCCCCAGAGGTCCCCACAGGTCCCCATAGGTCCCCACAGGTCCCCATAGGTTCCCATAGGTCCCCATAGGCCCCCATAGGTCCCCATAGGTCCCCATATGTCCCCATAGGTTCCCATAGGTCACCATAGGTCCCCACAGGTCCTCATAGGCCCCCATAGGCCCCCACAGATCCCCAGAGGCCCCCATAGGTCCCCATAGGTCCCCATAGGTCCCCGTAGGCCCCCATAGGCCCCGATAGGTCCCCATAGGCCCCCATAGGCCCCCATAGGTCCCCATAGGCCCCCATAAGCCCCCATAAGCCCCCATAAGCCCCCATAGGTCCCCATAGGTCCCCATAGGCCCCCATAGGCCCCCATAGGTCCCCATAGGTCCCCGTAGGTCCCCATAGGTCCCCATAGGTCCCCATGGGCCCCCATAGCCCCCCATAGGCACCCATCGGTCCCCATCGGCCCCGATAGGTCCCCATAGGCCCCCATAGGCCCCCATAGGTCCCCATAGGTCCCCATAGGTTCCCATAGGTCCCCATAGGCCCCCATAGGTCCCCATAGGCCCCCATAGGCCCCCATAGGCCCCATAGGCCCCCATAGGTCCCCATAGGTCCCCATAGGCCCCCATAGGTCCCCACAGGCTCCGATAGGTCCCCATAGGCCCCCATAGGCCCCGATAGGTCCCCATAGGTCCTCATAGGCCCCCATAGGTTCCCAGAGGTCCCCGTAGGCCCCGATAGGCCCCCATAGGTCCCCATAGGTCCCCATAGGATCCCATAGGTCCCCACAGGCCCCCATAGGTCCCCATAGGTCCCCACAGGCCCGATAGGTCCCCATAGGTTCCCATAGGTCCCCATAGGTCCCCACAGGCCCCCATAGGCCCCCATAGGTTACCAGAGGTCCCCATAGGTCCCCATAGGTCCCCATAGGTCCCCATAGGCCCCCATAGATCCCCATAGGTCCCCATAGGTCCCCATAGGTCCCCATAGGTCCTCATAGGCCCCCATAGGTTCCCAGAGGTCCCCATAGGTCCCCATAGGCCCCCATATGATCCCATAGGTCCCCATAGGATCCCATAGGCCTCCAAAGGCCCCCATAGATCCCCATAGGTCCCCATAGATCCCCATAGGTCCCCATAGGTCCCCATAGGGTCCCGATAGGTCCCCATAGATCCCCATAGGCCCCCATAGATCCCCATAGGTCCCCATAGATCCCCATAGGTCCCCATAGGTCCCCACAGGCCCCCATAGGTCCATAGCGCGCTTCAACGGCCCGCACAGCACGATCAGCACCTGGAAGAGGGGAGAAGAACGACCATTTTTGAGCTGCTGAGGCTGGTAAACTACATAAGCAGGTTGTGCCCCAGGCCCTTGGGGAGCCCCCCCCCCCCCCCCCGACACCCAAATAGGGTGAAAACCACATAAAGAGGGGCTAAAACATGCTTTATATAGGATATTTGATCATTTTGGATTGTCAGAGTATCAAAAAGATCAGTTTTGGAAACTTCCATTTTTGAGCTCCCGAGGCTGGAAAACTGCATGAGCAGGTTGTGCCCTAGCCCCCTTGGGAGCCCCCCCCCCAACACCCAAATAGGGTGAAAAACACATAAAGAGGGTATGGCGCTTTTACTGTCCACGTGGCTATGCACAGAGGTCGAGGGGCTGGGGGGAGGGGCCGACCCTTGAGTTCAGCGCCCCCCTCCCCGTGAGGGCGCCCCCCACCTGTGGAGTGCGGCGACACGGAGGGACGAGCTGGTCATGACTAAGTCACTTCCGAACTCGCCCGTCCGTGCAGCCGCCGCGGCGCTGCTAGGCCCTTACGGGACGGGTTACTATGCGCCCCGGAGGACGCTCCCGTCAGTGGGGGGCCGCTGCCAGACCCCCTCCTCCACTGCTCCCTGGGCAGCCCCAGGGGCCCCCTCCACTTGCCTCCTGAGCCCTGTCCCACGCCCTGTCCTACCCCGACCCGCTGGATCCCTGGTAGCACCCCTGTGGCTACCTTGTGTACACCCCCTGGTCCCCACCGCGGCACCCCTGCATGCGCCTGCCTGCCCAACAAGGGGGGGTTGTGGTCTTCCCCCGTCACCACTGTTTGGGGGGCTAGGGGGGGCAACCAACGGAGCATCCCGCCGTGGGAGCACTCTGCCGCCGGCAGGGGGAAGTTATGGTCTTCGCCTGCCATCGCCCTGCCCTGCCCTGTGGGGGGAGGGGGGGAGCGCCACTGTCGTGCCTTGTCACCAAGGCACTGCGCTGCAGCCGGCAAGGGGAAGTTGTGATCTTCCCCCGCCACCGCCCAGGATGCCCCACCATTGGGGCACCGCTCCACAGCCGGCAAGGGGAAGGTGTGGACTTCCCCCTCCACCATCGAGGGGGGGAGGGGGGCCGAGGTCTCGCCCCCCCCCCTCCCCCAGCTCACATCCTGGGACCCTGCACTGCCCTGTCCTGTGGTTAGGCACACACCTGGCTGCACCTGTCCAATGGGTGCAGCTGGATCTACAGCATTCCCCCAGCTCACATCCTGGGACCCTGCACTGCCCTGTCCTGTGGTTAGGCACACACCTGGCTGCACCTGTCCAATGGGTGCAGCTGGATCTACAGCATTCCCCCAGCTCACATCCTGGGACCCTGCACTTCCCTGTCCTGTGGTTAGGCACACACCTGGCTGCACCTGTCCAATGGAAGCTGGATCTACAGCATCTACTATTGGGCAGCCAACCAGCTGCCACGCGGTTCCCTGCAGTGCTGGCAGCGGCGGCGGACAGGGCGGCGAGGCACTGCACCGCGGCCGGCAGATCGTCGCCGGCCCCGCGCAGCCCTGTGAGGGGGTTGGGGGGAGAGCTGTGCACTGGGCCGTCGGCCTGGGACAGCCCGACAGAAAATTTTCACGCATCAGGTCCACCACGGCGGACCGGAGTTCACCGATGCATACGTGGACCTCTTCTTCCGCACTCATTAGTGCCAGCACCTCCGAAGCCGGCACAAAAAGATCCGGCAATGAAAACGCCGGGAAACCTTCAGGTCCCTTCCATGGGGGGGCGGGGGTACTGCCTGTGCGGCCAGGGGGGCCTGCTCTGTCATCCCTCTCCTTCCCCCCTTGCAAGAACGCGGTCAGTGGATACGCCAGAGAAGTCCCCTTGTCCCCAGGAGACTCACACGGCGAGGGTGCCAGGGCCAGTGCCGGGGGGTCAGCACAGAAATCGGGGTCAGCTTGTTCCACTTGTGCACGAGGGCGCACAGGTAAGGACGGCTCCAAGGGTGCTGCTGCACCCATCACCGGCTCCACCCTTGCAGGCCCAGCACCCGCAGGCTCCTCCTCCACTGCCACAGTCGCCGCTGTGGGTGTCGCCGCTGCAGATGTTAGCGCGGCTGACCCCACATCTGCAGGCTGCGCTACCTCCGGCACTTGGGCAGCCAAGCACAAATTGGCAGCGGCGGCTGCAGCACACAGTGCGACGGTGGCCGCTGCGTCAGCGGCTTTCACAAAGTACAAAGTACAGGGGGTGTGCCCCACAGGGGGGCCCACATGATCCCCAACAGCGGCAGCTGTCGCACAGATATGGCCGTCGCCATGAGCGCCGCTAGTGGACCCCTGCAGCAGGTCGCAGGGCTCATCGGCCCACCTGTCCACGGGCGCCCACAGGCCGAGGGGGTCTTCCAGGAGTGAAGGCGCGACCTCGAGCAAGGTGTCGTCACCCGCGAAGAACACTTCAGAGGCAATGCACCAGCAATCGTGCAATGTCCCACAGTTCTCACAAGGCTGCCGGTCAGTGCCCCAGCAATAGCACTCCGTCAGCGGCCCCCGGCACAAGGGGCACATGCTGCAAACGCACCCCGCCACCCCACAGTGGGGGCATACCTCAGCGCGCTCAGCGTGCCACTCAAAGATCGCAACGTTTGCCGCCAGTGCGGCTGCTGCCGCTACTGCCGCCATCAAGCCGCCGCCGGCATTCAAGTTCACATCGCCTGCGGCTCGCTGCCGTCGCACCTTCGTGTCTGCGCGGCGGCATCGCCGGCCACGGCGTGAAAGTGGGGCGGCAGGCGCGGCCGCCGCCACCGGCGGCAGAGAGGGCCAGTGCCTCTCAGATAGCTCCCGGGGAGCAGGGGCGCCAAGGGGAGCCCTCCCCGCAGCCTGGGAGGCCCCCCTCGACAGAAACATGGTTGCGGCTCAGCTAGTGCAGCTTCGCCTCGAGCAGGCTCACAACAAGAAGCCTGAAAAACACATAAAGAGGGGCCAAAACATGCTTCACGTAGGATATTTGATCATTTTGGATTGTCAGAGTATCAAAAAGATCAGTTTTGGAAATTTCCATTTTTGAGCTGCCGAGGCTGGTAAACTACATAAGCAGGTTGTGCCCTAGACCCCTTGGGAGCCCCCCCCCCCCCCCCCCAACACCCAAATAGGGTGAAAAGCACATAAAGAGGGGCTAAAACATGCTTTACATAGGATATTTGATCATTTTGGATGGTAAGAATATAAAAAAAATCAGTTTTGGAAATTTCCATTTTTGAGCTGCCGAGGCTGGTAAACTACATAAGCAGGTTGTGCCCCGGCCGGCCCCCTTGGGAGCCCCCCCCCCCCCCCCCCAACACCCAAATAGGGTGAAAAACACATAAAGAGGGGCTAAAACATGCTTTACATAGCATGTCATGATTGTGAGTGGTCACAATATCAAAATTTTTTTGCAAAAATTTCCATTTTTGACCTGTATAGGGTGGAAAACTGCTTAAGCAGTTTGTGAACACACCAAATGCCATTGAACCACCTACAAACAGCAATTTCGAAGCTTTTGGGGGGCCCATGGCACGGGCTACATAGGCCTAGCGGCCACTACGTGGCCACAGGTGGGTGGGCACATCGCTGACATGCATGCATTTTCAGTAAAATTGGTAATTGCTTCTTTGTGGTAAGGTCGTGTAATTTTTTTAC
This sequence comes from Eutreptiella sp. 'Long Island Sound 2002', assembly GCA_964036045.1. Classification (NCBI taxonomy): domain Eukaryota; phylum Euglenozoa; class Euglenophyceae; order Eutreptiales; family Eutreptiaceae; genus Eutreptiella; species Eutreptiella sp. 'Long Island Sound 2002'. The sequence continues at coordinate 176,883,984 of OZ038380.1, read as the reverse complement.
TTTTGCGGTAAACGCGTGTACGAAAAAATCGTCCAGTCGTGTAATTTTTTATTTTGCTGTAAATGCGCGTAACAAAAAAACCGTCACGTCGTGTAATTTTATTTTTTTTTGCTGTAAGTCGTGTAAGCCGGCTTACACGACTTACAGCAAAAAAAAAAAAATTACACGACGTGACGGTTTTTTTGTTACGCGCATTTACAGCGAAAAAAAAAATTACACCAATTACAACATACACAACAAGATCCCTCAAGGGTTGACCAATATTGTCCAGCACTATCATGGACCCTTTTGACCGCATGCAACACATGCAGCAAGGGACATCGTTGGGGATACTTGGCAGCACTATCCAGCTTGGGTTTGTTCCTGTACGGACATTGTGCACAGCGCACACACAGTGCGTAATACGCCCCCCTTGAAATGGCTGTTTCGTTTCTAGAACATGCCACCGTTTTCTGCTTCCAGGATATCGATTGTATTCAAGGTGCTGGCAGGTGGTTACCAAGCCTGCCTGCCCACCTGTCACTGCTTCAACACTGGCTCACCTTTGGTACCCCTGCCGGCCGGCTTGGTGCCTTGTGGCACTTGCACATGTTGGCTATTATCCCAACCTGGGCCGAGGACCCCGCCACACCTGATAAATTCAGACAACCCCACCCTGAACCAGATGGGTCCTCACTGATGCACAAAATGGGCTGCATTAACTGCAATCCACCTATCAAAAAAGCAGTTCGGCAAAAGAATTTCTGGCGGGCTGAAATTGAGAAATGCTATCACGACCGCTGAGGCAAGCCCAACGGATACCCACTGCATATTAAAAGAAAGAGCTTGATCATTAAGGTAAATCACAATACATGGCCCAAAAAATTGAGACCAGCAAATTGCACGCGCCCATTTCCGAGCAATTGTTCATGCTACTTGCAATCAAAAGCACCAAAATCTTGCAAATTTGTGATGGCAAAATCAATCAAGATCAAGAAATAGCCAGCTGTGCACATGAACATGAATTTTCATGCAACCTCCATGGGGACATTGCACCATCAGAGCACCTGCAGAAAAGCAGATGAAATCTGACACAACAACATTTAGCTGGCCAACTGCTGCCTTTTGGGAGGTGGTGACACCCTTGTTGAACCAGATTCTCTCCCGAGGATGCCAACAGGCATGGAACACTAAAATTGCACATCCGGTTTCACAAATTGGGTTTGGATTCACCACCTTCTTGGCCCTAGAATCTCCCTCACAACCACGTGCTGATACCACGGCGGCAGTGGCGTGTTCTCATTCTGCAGCCCCTTGAAACAGAGTTGCAGTCCCCACAGATGTTGCTGAAAATGAATTCTAACATGCATGCAACACTTCATGGCACCTGCAATAGTGTAAACCCAAATCTTGCAAAATAAGAGATAAATCTTTGTGATGGCAAACACAAAGAAATAGCCAGCTTTGCACATGCAATGCACAGTGAACCTTCATGCAACCTCTGTGACAACATTGTACCAATACATGACATGCAGAAAAGCAAATGCACGCACCACTTCATGCTACTTGCAATCAAATAAACTCAAATCTTGCAAAGTAAGAGATAAATCTTTGTGATGGCAAACACAAAGAAATAGCCAGCTTTGCACATGCAATGCACACCACGTGTGAACCTTCGTGCAACCTCTGTGACAACATTGTACCAATACATGACATGCAGAAAAGCAAATGAACCCTAACATGCACGCACCACTTCATGCTACTTGCAATCAAGTAAACCCAAATCTTGCAAAGTAAGAGATAAATCTTTGTGATGGCAAACACAAAGAAATAGCCAGCTTTGCACATGCAATGCACACCACGTGTGAACCTTCATGCAACCTCTGTGACAACATTGTACCAATACATGACATGCAGAAAAGCAAATGAACCCTAACATGCACGCACCACTTCATGCTACTTGCAAGCAAATAAACCCAAATCTTGCAAAGTAAGAGATAAATCTTTGTGATGGCAAACACAAAGAAATAGCCAGCTTTGCACATGCAATGCACACCACGTGTGAACCTTCATGCAACCTCTGTGACAACATTGTACCAATACATGACATGCAGAAAAGCAAATGAACCCTAACATGCACGCACCACTTCATGCTACTTGCAATCAAATAAACCCAAATCTTGCAAAGTAAGAGATAAATCTTTGTGATGGCAAACACAAAGAAATAGCCAGCTTTGCACATGCAATGCACACCACGTGTGAACCTTCATGCAACCTCTGTGACAACATTGTACCAATACATGACATGCAGAAAAGCAAATGAACCCTAACGTGCACGCACCACTTCATGCTACTTGCAATCAAATAAACCCAAATCTTGCAAAGTAAGAGATAGATCTTTGTGATGGCAAACACAAAGAAATAGCCAGCTTTGCACATGCAATGCACACCACGTGTGAACCTTCATGCAACCTCTGTGACAACATTGTACCAATACATGACATGCAGAAAAGCAAATGAACCCTAACATGCACGCACCACTTCATGCTACTTGCAATCAAATAAACTCAAATCTTCCAAAGTAAGAGATAAATCTTTGTGGTGGCAAACACAAAGAAATAGCCAGCTTTGCACATGCAATGCACACCACGTGTGAACCTTCATGCAACCTCTGTGACAACATTGTACCAATACATGACATGCAGAAAAGCAAATGAACCCTAACATGCACGCACCACTTCATGCTACTTGCAATCAAATAAACCCAAATCTTGCAAAGTAAGAGATAAATCTTTGTGATGGCAAACACAAAGAAATAGCCAGCTGTGCACATGCAATGCACACTACGTGTGAACCTTCATGCAACCTCTGTGACAACATTGTACCAATACATGACATGCAGAAAAGCAAATGAACCCTAACATGCACGCACCACTTCATGCTACTTGCAATCAAATAAACTCAAATCTTCCAAAGTAAGAGATAAACCTTTATGATGGCAAACACAAAGAAATAGCCAGCTTTGCACATGCAATGCACACCACGTGTGAACCTTCATGCAACCTCTGTGACAACATTGTACCAATACATGACATGCAGAAAAGCAAATGAACCCTAACGTGCACGCACCACTTCATGCTACTTGCAATCAAATAAACCCAAATCTTGCAAAGTAAGAGATAGATCTTTGTGATGGCAAACACAAAGAAATAGCCAGCTTTGCACATGCAATGCACACCACGTGTGAACCTTCATGCAACCTCTGTAACAACATTGTACCAATACATGACATGCAGAAAAGCAAATGAACCCTAACATGCACGCACCACTTCATGCTACTTGCAATCAAATAAACTCAAATCTTCCAAAGTAAGAGATAAATCTTTATGATGGCAAACACAAAGAAATAGCCAGCTTTGCACATGCAATGCACACCACGTGTGAACCTTCATGCAACCTCTGTGACAACATTGTACCAATACATGACATGCAGAAAAGCAAATGAACCCTAACGTGCACGCACCACTTCATGCTACTTGCAATCAAATAAACCCAAATCTTGCAAAGTAAGAGATAAATCTTTGTGGTGGCAAACACAAAGAAATAGCCAGCTTTGCACATGCAATGCACACCACGTGTGAACCTTCATGCAACCTCTGTGACAACATTGTACCAATACATGACATGCAGAAAAGCAAATGAACCCTAACATGCACGCACCACTTCATGCTACTTGCAATCAAATAAACCCAAATCTTGCAAAGTAAGAGATAAATCTTTGTGATGGCAAACACAAAGAAATAGCCAGCTTTGCACATGCAATGCACACTACGTGTGAACCTTCATGCAACCTCTGTGACAACATTGTACCAATACATGACATGCAGAAAAGCAAATGAACCCTAACATGCACGCACCACTTCATGCTACTTGCAATCAAAAAAACCCAAATCTTGCAAAGTAAGAGATAAATCTTTGTGATGGCAAACACAAAGAAATAGCCAGCTGTGCACATGCAATGCACACTACGTGTGAACCTTCATGCAACCTCTGTGACAACATTGTACCAATACATGACATGCAGAAAAGCAAATGAACCCTAACGTGCACGCACCACTTCATGCTACTTGCAATCAAATAAACCCAAATCTTGCAAAGTAAGAGATAAATCTTTGTGATGGCAAACACAAAGAAATAGCCAGCTTTGCACATGCAATGCACACCACGTGTGAACCTTCATGCAACCTCTGTAACAACATTGTACCAATACATGACATGCAGAAAAGCAAATGAACCCTAACATGCACGCACCACTTCATGCTACTTGCAATCAAATAAACTCAAATCTTCCAAAGTAAGAGATAAATCTTTGTGATGGCAAACACAAAGAAATAGCCAGCTTTGCACATGCAATGCACACCACGTGTGAACCTTCATGCAACCTCTGTGACAACATTGTACCAATACATGACATGCAGAAAAGCAAATGAACCCTAACATGCACGCACCACTTCATGCTACTTGCAATCAAATAAACCCAAATCTTGCAAAGTAAGAGATAAATCTTTGTGATGGCAAACACAAAGAAATAGCCAGCTTTGCACATGCAATGCACACCACGTGTGAACCTTCATGCAACCTCTGTGACAACATTGTACCAATACATGACATGCAGAAAAGCAAATGAACCCTAACATGCACGCACCACTTCATGCTACTTGCAATCAAATAAACTCAAATCTTGCAAAGTAAGAGATAAATCTTTGTGATGGCAAACACAAAGAAATAGCCAGCTGTGCACATGCAATGCACACTACGTGTGAGCCTTCGTGCAACCTCTGTGACAACATTGTACCAATACATGACATGCAGAAAAGCAAATGAACCCTAACGTGCACGCACCACTTCATGCTACTTGCAATCAAATAAACCCAAATCTTGCAAAGTAAGAGATAAATCTTTGTGATGGCAAACACAAAGAAATAGCCAGCTTTGCACATGCAATGCACACCACGTGTGAACCTTCATGCAACCTCTGTAACAACATTGTACCAATACATGACATGCAGAAAAGCAAATGAACCCTAACATGCACGCACCACTTCATGCTACTTGCAATCAAATAAACTCAAATCTTCCAAAGTAAGAGATAAATCTTTATGATGGCAAACACAAAGAAATAGCCAGCTTTGCACATGCAATGCACACCACGTGTGAACCTTCATGCAACCTCTGTGACAACATTGTACCAATACATGACATGCAGAAAAGCAAATGAACCCTAACATGCACGCACCACTTCATGCTACTTGCAATCAAATAAACTCAAATCTTCCAAAGTAAGAGATAAATCTTTATGATGGCAAACACAAAGAAATAGCCAGCTTTGCACATGCAATGCACACCACGTGTGAACCTTCATGCAACCTCTGTGACAACATTGTACCAATACATGACATGCAGAAAAGCAAATGAACCCTAACATGCACGCACCACTTCATGCTACTTGCAATCAAATAAACCCAAATCTTGCAAAGTAAGAGATAAATCTTTGTGATGGCAAACACAAAGAAATAGCCAGCTGTGCACATGCAATGCACACTACGTGTGAACCTTCGTGCAACCTCTGTGACAACATTGTACCAATACATGACATGCAGAAAAGCAAATGAACCCTAACATGCACGCACCACTTCATGCTACTTGCAATCAAATAAACCCAAATCTTGCAAAGTAAGAGATAAATCTTTATGATGGCAAACACAAAGAAATAGCCAGCTTTGCACATGCAATGCACACCACGTGTGAACCTTCATGCAACCTCTGTGACAACATTGTACCAATACATGACATGCAGAAAAGCAAATGAACCCTAACGTGCACGCACCACTTCATGCTACTTGCAATCAAGTAAACCCAAATCTTGCAAAGTAAGAGATAAATCTTTGTGATGGCAAACACAAAGAAATAGCCAGCTTTGCACATGCAATGCACACCACGTGTGAACCTTCATGCAACCTCTGTGACAACATTGTACCAATACATGACATGCAGAAAAGCAAATGAACCCTAACATGCACGCACCACTTCATGCTACTTGCAATCAAATAAACCCAAATCTTGCAAAGTAAGAGATAAATCTTTGTGATGGCAAACACAAAGAAATAGCCAGCTTTGCACATGCAATGCACACCACGTGTGAACCTTCATGCAACCTCTGTGACAACATTGTACCAATACATGACATGCAGAAAAGCAAATGAACCCTAACGTGCACGCACCACTTCATGCTACTTGCAATCAAATAAACCCAAATCTTGCAAAGTAAGAGATAAATCTTTGTGGTGGCAAACACAAAGAAATAGCCAGCTTTGCACATGCAATGCACACCACGTGTGAACCTTCATGCAACCTCTGTGACAACATTGTACCAATACATGACATGCAGAAAAGCAAATGAACCCTAACGTGCACGCACCACTTCATGCTACTTGCAATCAAGTAAACCCAAATCTTGCAAAGTAAGAGATAAATCTTTGTGATGGCAAACACAAAGAAATAGCCAGCTTTGCACATGCAATGCACACCACGTGTGAACCTTCATGCAACCTCTGTGACAACATTGTACCAATACATGACATGCAGAAAAGCAAATGAACCCTAACATGCACGCACCACTTCATGCTACTTGCAATCAAATAAACCCAAATCTTGCAAAGTAAGAGATAAATCTTTATGATGGCAAACACAAAGAAATAGCCAGCTTTGCGCGATGGATGAGACTGCTGTACAAGCACTCCCTAATTGTTGTCGATTTCTGGGGATTGGCAAAACCAAAAGCATCTTCTAGAAATAGCCATTCCTACGGGCTCAATGCACACAACGCTCGAAAATGTATGCAGGTGCCGCTGATGTGGGAAAAAGAAAAGAGGCACAAAAAATCTGCAAAAAACAACCACAACAAAACACACTGCTCAGCAAAGAACGGACCTTGAATTTCGGGTCTGTGTTGACAGCTGCGTAGTCAACAAGGCCCTCAGAGTCTGAATGTGCACTGACGACCGCCCCCAACTGCTTTTTCAAACTGTTCAGCACCGCCATCGGGGCATTCAGCGCTGGACCATTCCACACTTTCGTAATATTCAACAGCGTCATGTCCTCGTGCACTTGGAAGCGGTAAAACAGTTTTTTGTCCTCAAAGCCATGCTCATCAACCACGTGATGGAAAACCCGACTCACCTAAATTGCAGATAACAAGGGGATTTCAGCAAGGCATAGCTGGCCACCAGCCAACAGCCAACTAAGCGATCTCTGCCTCACTGATGCTACATCTGACAGCCCTCACCGGACAGATTTCCCAGGAAGAAAAACCCTAACCAAAGCATAAACCAGAAACCAAAATTGCACCTTAAATTGCACCTTAACAGGGAAACAAGCTGTAAGCCCTTGGAGCCTCTTTTCCAAACTTCCTGCCTTGATTTCCCTGTGGCTCCAAGCCCTCACCCCCCGCCAGGTGCTGCATAGGAAGGACAGGAGGGGGCGGCAAAAGGTCAGCTGTAGACCCGCCACCCAGCTCCAGCCGCAGGGCTAAGGGCGTCGGTACGGTCAGGCATACATCAGCACAAAGCGGGAGGAGCTGGGCATTGGTGTCACCCTCGCCTCATTCCTCAACCTCTGCCGTAATGGGCTCCCAAAGCACAAAGGGGGGGAGGTGATGCATTGAACAGAAAGTTTCAAAAGGAGGAGCCCCCCCAAGGGCAACCCCCCCCCCCCACCCCCCGCTCCAATCCCCACATCCCGCCCTTTCCAGTTCTGGTGTGAAGGTGAAATGTGTTGGTGCTTTGCAGCTTGCCGGGGAGGTTGAACTCTGGGGTTGGTGCACAATTGTGCACCAAAACAGGGAGCTTGCAACATGGCTCAATAACCCTTCCCGTATCAGGGTCCCCTAAATCCGAGGGAATCCGAAGGAATGGCTGCATAACCCTATTCCGGCTCCGAACGCAGGCAGGAGTCAAAATCGCCACATAACCCCCGCCGTATCAGGTCACTCAAAGTGGGAGGAGCCAGAACGGGCACATAACCCCTGGCATATGGGATTCCCCAAAATGGAGGGGGGATGGCGTACAAAATGGCTACATAACCCCTGCCATAACGGGGTCCCGAGAGCAGGAAGGAGTCAGAATGGCTAAATACCATCTGCCTTCTCAGTACCCCTAGAGCGAAAAGGGGGAAGTCAAAAAGCTAAGCCACAGCGCAATATACACCCAGGCCCTTTTCCCAACTCCTCAGGGGTGTAATTTTGCGCTTGCCTTTCTCGACTCCAACGTCCCAGAGAGAGGTCATTGGAAAGCAAACCTGCAGCTGCTTGGCGGCCTGGATGGCGTCGGCCCGGTTTGGGACATTGAAATTCTTCATGAGGTAAGTGGTGAAATCCTCCCCAACGAAACAGCGCGGGTACTTCTTTAAATGGTATGTACGGTCATCAATATCCACACCACCTTTGACTTTCGGACGGAGGAAGAGCTCCATCAATTCACTGTAGGAGTACAGCTGTCCTCCAATGCAGAACTTCTCCTGCCACACACGTGCAAGAGGGGGGGTTCGCCACTACCTGCCACTTAGGAGAGGGAGGAATGGAGGGAGGTGCGGAGAGGAGGGCAGGGCGGATGGGGAGAAGCAGGGCGGACTGTGCTGTACATCTAATGCTGACACCTTTCATGACTGAGTAGGTGCTCTGTATGACATTAGACCTTTCTCCAACCTGGTCTACATTTGTGATGGAAGTACAGTGGCCTTCTGACACAATCCACTGCAGCAGCACCCTTCCGTTATCCATATAATGTCTTGGCACACCCCCTGTATGACATTAGACCTTTCTCCAACCTGGTCTACATTTGTGATGGAAGTACAGTGGCCTTCTGACACAATCCACTGCAGCAGCACCCTTCCGTTATCCATATAATGTCTTGGCACACCCCCTGTATGACATTAGACCTTTCTCCAACCTGGTCTACATTTGTGATGGAAGTACAGTGGCCTTCTGACACAATCCACTGCAGCAGCACCCTTCCGTTATCCATATAATGTCTTGGCACACCCCCAAAAGCGGGGATGCTGACCTGAGCCGTGATGGCACTGCGAGCCTCGGCCAAAGCTCTGGCTGGCTGTGGCCCGAGCGTCCGATAGATATCCACTGTCTGTACCGGGCTCTTGTTTCTGGGACGAGCCTCTGGGTGGGTTGTGATACTGACGTTCCTTGCAGACCCCACTGAATGATCGGAGTCCACAAAATGAGCCCTGCTGTTACAGGGTCAATCCCGTGCTAAGTGGCGATCAAACTACTTGCGACCTTGATGTCATCCAAAGACAAGCACTTGGCGAAAACTCAACACCGTGGTGCAAATTGTATGCACAGACGTCCACCTTGTGTCAAGACCAGCAGCTGGAGACGAGTGAAAGTAGCCGTACCAATGCTGTGCAAAGCGGAACAGGGTGCATGAAGCGTGCTCCCCCGCTTCATGTAGGTAGCCAATGCGGTGCGGCGGTACCTCTATGGTTTTTAAGGTGACACCCTCCCCTGTCAATAAGCTGCTGCTGCCTTCTTTGTTTGTGCATGTCCCCGAATACATGAAAAGGGCAAAACTCACCATTATGTGTGCAACCCCTATCGTTCTCATTTCCTGAGCCATACCTCCTCTGCAACCACCAACGCCGGATCGACTTTGGGAGGGTAATCAGGTTTAGCAAGCCGGGGGTCTGATGGGTCACCGGCAGCGACCATATCTGCGTACATGGCATCCAGCAACCCAGACTCATCCAGAGCCTCAACGTCAGATGCACCCCCAAGATGCCGCTCATTGAAGAAGATTTGCGGCACAGATGTGCGGTCTGCAATTGCAATCATGTCAGTACGCTTCTCTGGGTAATCAGTCAGGTTGATTTCAACGTAGTCCCACATTTTGCTGCTGAACAAAGCCTTTGCCTTTTTGCAGTGGGGGCAGTTTGTGATCGAGAATACGGTGATTCGACCCATGGTGAAAGACCAGATTCAACTGAAACACAAATGAAATTGGAGTAATGACATCTCAAACAGCAAAAGCATGGAATGTGTGACTGCTAATGGAGATCACAGAATGATGACCATGGGCACAACCATGCGATGCAAGAGTGCAAAATTAGCAGTGTTTGGCCTGATTGCATGATTTTAAACAGCACCACCCCAAATTTGGCCCCCTTGTCAAAACTTGCTACAGTGCCAGGTTCCTCCTTCCCTGCAGCTTGGATCAATTTTTGTTTCCTGGTTTGGCTGGTTCCCTGGACCCCCCTCCCTCAAGACACGGGCACAGTATAAGTCGAACAACCATCTGACGGGCGGGAGCACGTGGCCCCGCCCCCTTGGATTGCATGAAATCCTTCATCATCATCATCATCATCGTCGTTGTCATCATCATTATGATATGTTTTGGAACTTTTGGGCAAAGTGATTAGCATCAAATGTGCTTGATCACCTTTGTAACTACAAAGCGAACAAACATTCGCCAACTCGAAGCCAACTTCACACAGGCATTAATTTGGTGCACGCAAACTTCATGCGAAGGCCAAATTAGCGCACCAACTCCGTGGTCGCACCAAATATGTGCCGGCATCAAATTGGCATCCAAATTGGTGCTGGGTGTAGAAAAAGTGGGTTCCTTGATGTTTGACTGGATCGCTGGTAGACAGATGACGCCACACAAAGTAGAAAGTAGTGCATGAGGCGCAGATTGTTGCCAATTCATGAGCAATGTTGCATGCAAAATGCAGGACACAAACACATCACAAAATATATTCAATTCGCAGGCTTTTGGCATGAAAATGGCCGGGATGATCATCCACTTTTTGACTTGGATTCGTAGTTACAGTAGTCAAGTTGCTCTTCCTTGTGAGGGGTATCACACTTCAGCAAGGCATGTCAAGTTTGTCACGTCACACGGAAGCCCACTGCCCCCACAATCAACACAGAAAAATCCGCCTGCCTCAAAACCTTCATCATCTGTTGCGCAATGCAGTGCAGAAGTTTGATAGAAGGCTTGCAGCCCTAGGCTTGTAATTGCTTTGCAACCTAGCTTCGTTCTTCTAAAGTCATTGAGTGTACTCGGGAGAAACCCGGAAAGCAAAAGGTCCGTATGGGTGCACCTGGAAACCAGGTGGAACTGTGGTCTTGGCAACGTACAATCATAACATGGGTCGACCCTTCATACAGTAGTGCAGTTGTATCTGCCACACCCAGTGGGCAGTCAACTAGTGAATTATTGTGATCGGTGTAGGTGCAATGCGTGATGCTCGGTGTGAGGGCGGCAACAGGGAGAGGACCAGCTTCGTTCTTCCACTGAGAATATGCCAGAGGACCAGCTTCGTTCTTCCACTGAGCATATGCCCCGTTACTTGGATTTTGTTGGCAAAGGGTGCACAGTGGTCACCCACCTGTGAACAAGCCTAAGGCTGGCTCCACTCAGCCATGCCATGGTGATGTCACCATGGCTATGAGACCTTGGGAAATGCACAAACATGGCTGGCATGGATCAGCAGGACCACTGGGGTATGTAGGGACAGTTGCTCAAAGAAATACAGGTGGCCAGAGATCCCACCCTCTCCCATTGGTGCTCACCATTGCTGCGCCCATCATGATGGAACTATTGCCACACCCCTGGCACATCCTCAAACTGGCTGCCTCCTCCTCCATGTAAGTTGGGCCTACGAATATAGTAATAATGTACAGCGGATGAATGTTAGAGCTCATCATCACAATGGTTGCCCTTGTCCTCATCTGCATCTTCCTCCAATCTTCTGTGCAATCTGTACTGCTGTGAATTTCACATGGACGGACAACACATCAACAACCACTGAAAGGCCAAAACTTGTCCATTTTGTATTGTTTGGGGCGGCTGACCTTGTCTGTGCAATGGAAAATGGAGGTACATGGAACTTTACATTGGAAGCAAGCCCAGTGGCTGGGATCCATGTGGTTTAGTTTGCATGGCACAGCTTGCATGCTCACCACGTCTGTCTGATCAGCCATTAGATTCAGGGAGATACAGGGTATACAGGAAGAAACACACACATCAATGCTAAAATGGGTGGTTGGTTGGTCCATGGGTCATCATGCAGGAGATCTGTGCTGGTGTCCGCAACATTGCCTGCTGTCCTTGTGGGGGTTTACCTTGGATGTGTGCTTGTGGCCAGGGTGGGGGGCATCCGAATGCAAGTGCTGATAATTTTGCCTGCAGGTTGTCTACAATGTGGCTTCATGCCAACCCAACAAACAAAAAGTGCCTGTTGCCTCCAGCTCATGTATGTAGCGTGGGCACGGCTGTCACATTTTTGGGTGCACATCATCTTTGAAATTTATAATGTCACACTAGTCTGGGCAACCCCGCCCCCTTATCCGCGAGCATCGAACCCAGGGCACCATTTTTGTATGCAACCATTCCTCACTTTGGGGACCACCCAACAGGAGGGAATATTTAGCCACATCTCCTGCTTTTGAGCATCCGGTTCTTTTTGGGATCCAACTTTCAAAAGTTCACAACACTACATCCTAGCATTCACTTGGAACTGTCCTCTCTCCTCCCCAATGAAGAGCCTCAACCCACCCACCCAATGGTGAAATACAACCACAGGACTGGTCCATAAATAAGAAAAAAGACTAACGGACCTGGGTCTAGAATTGATTCATAGTGGCTGCAATAGCCCAACCAAGTTTGGACCCCCCCACGCCTGCTGCCCCGCCCCTCGAAAAGCGACACCCAGCCCAGGGGGGGCTCCTCAGGGTGAAAATGGAAAAATTCATTGGGGGATCCTTGAATTAACATTTTTACAAGGGGCTAAACGTCCCATTTCATACACGGGGGTGTGCTAGACAAATACCCCGCTAAAATGCAATTTGTTCCAAAAAGGAACCTGAACCACTTGGGATGCTTATAAACCAAGACAATCCCGGCTACATGAGTGACCTGGTCACTTTGCAGTTGGGAACCTATCACTGCAGTAGTACATTCTTTCACATTCACAAGGATTCTCAGGATTTCATCGTTTGGTTGGGCAGGGATTGTGTTTTGTCAGGTCACCATATTTACCAGGTCCATAAAAATCTGTCATACAAGATTTGCTCACATTTTACAAGGTTTGGACTGTGGTAGGGAACACATTCACCAGAGCCCGCATTACTTGCATTTCTGGCCCAAAATAAAAATGGTCCGGCCCTTCAAAAAGGTTGCAGACAAGTAAGGGCAGGGTTCTTTCTGTGCCTTATTTCATGATCAAAACCTACACAAAAGAAGCATGCAAGAAGGTGCATGCATCAACAAAACATATTGGTTTCATGCTGCTCGCGACCGCCTTGTGTCTGGGCTTGCATGGCCATCTCATGCGTTGTGCCCAAATATCTGGTGCAGCTTTGGAATGGTTGACAACAGGCGATTTGCTGAAATCTCTGCAGGCTGCTGAAATTAAGCCCCCCAATGCAAACAGATTTGTGGCTGAGGCCCAATCAAAGCTATCATTAGGAAAAGGAATGGCAGGTGCATGAAAGGGGTTGCTGTGAGTTTAGAGCCAAGGAAAACCACATCATAAAAACAGCAACAACTCGTGAGTGAAAAAGGGGGGCCAAGCAGAATGAGAAGGAATTTTACAGCCCTACTTTGAGAACTTGTGAAAGATGGCTACATTGAGTCTTTCATTAAATATGGAACAATATTGTACAACCAGGCTTGCCACAAATCCAAAATTCGCAGGGTTAGCTTCAATTCACTGCAATTTTAATGCATACAGGAGTGTGTGGCAGTGGTTTTAGCCACACCCCCAAGGCTGAATTCAAGGCTGAATTCAATATCCCCTGTCAAACACTGCCCCCGCTTCCCTGTCATGGCTGTGGATCGCTGTAGCACCACTGATATGCGGCAGGCAGAGTTAGGAGGAGGTAACGATTCCAACTGGACAGGTAAGTAGGACGCAATTCCCGCTCCTTATGCAAACAGGGGTGGTAGGAGTCTCAATTTATCTGGGTTTTCAGTGTACCATTTCATCTTTGGATGCCAAACATCAAATGAGGTCGTGAAGGGGGGATAGAGCGCTCTGGCGGACCCCCAAAGAGCCTGCATGACTGGAACCTCAAACTTCAAAGAAAGCGAAGATGGTTTTCTATGGGGGGGGCGGCCTGAGCGTGACGAGGGGGTCCGGAAAATCACCACTTGTCTGGGATTTCAATAACCTTTTTTGGAGCATTCTCCAACCCCCCAAAAAATTTCTTCAGGACCTTTTGCACCGATTTCATAGTGACTGTATAACCGTCCCTGTCAATTGACCCACTAGCATGGACCCCTTTTATGGGGGCTCGATCCCCCCAGCCCCCAGCGCGCCCTAGAGAAACCATGACACAAAGAGGCGACCTCAAATGATTTTTTGAGGGTGGGGGAGCGGGATGGCTTGGGGGGATTCCATGTACCTTAGTGAAGTCATGTGTTTGATGTTAAGCTAGTGAAAAGAAATGATGATGAAAATGTTGGATTCCATTCCCATCTGACAGGCCCTGTATTGCACAAGGGGATGGTTGGAGATGTGATTGTACACCTCTAAGGAGGCAACAAACCAGGCCAGGCACATGCTTTGAAGATGCACCCAAGGGCGCCCCCTGAGAATGGTGCTACTACCACCTGTGTGTGAGTAGGGCCCAGGTCAAGGAGAGCAACGGTCAGATGGGGATCTTGTGTGACAATGTGTGGCAAGCGAGTGTATTCACCACAGGTTCCAAGCTGAATATGGATTCATTGCTGTTCCCAATGCACTCCAACTTCCAGGTTGCACTCCAAATCAAAAGACTCTTATAAGCAGAGACAACTTGCACATGCATTTTCCGGCACTTTGTTCCCACTACAATGGGCACTCAATGTCATTTCATACCATGCCAAGGTCATGCTAATGCAGGAATGCTTCTGTGTGCATAGGTGCTGCAGAGGTGTTGCAGGGTCTGGACTTCTCTCCCCCACAGTGTTGTTGAACATAACAGTTCTGAATGCGAGAAATCCAAAAAAAAAAAAAAAACAACAAGCTCGCTCTCTGGTCTTTTCAGGGACCGAGGCGGTTGGAGACTGTTTCGTTGTCACTTGGAGGGCAGGTCAGCTTGCTAGAGACAGTGCTTTTTCAGCACGTTGGGGCCTGGGAGTGAATGTCCATGACACATGAGTGCCATGTGCTATAGAAACACCCAAGGGTCCAGAGCGTTGCCGTGTTGGTTGCAAACCAAATATTGCCCAACAAGATCAACTGCTGGATGTGGACCAAAAGCTGCTGTTTAGATAAAATCCATTTCAAAAAAATCTATGCCTACTGACAAGATCGTGGGACCTGGATGTTCGCTGAAACCCTGAAACACTGTGTTCACCGGATAGCTTTCTTGTCCATTCCTTACTACTCCAGGGCCTATCATTATTCGTAGAGCCTCACTTTTCTGAGGCCTTGCCCTGCATTCAGCAGGACCACCCAACAAAGACAGCACCCTGTCTTTTTTCGAAAGACTTCTGCAGTTGCCCTTACATTCTAACACTTGCCAGGACTGTAGCCAAATGAGGGCCCAGGTTACTGAATGAATGCCACTCTCACTGCAGTAACCTGCAGTTCACTGCACCTCTGGGTGCCAGGCTGGCACAGGGACTTGTGTTTTCTTCTCTCAACCCAGTGCTGACTAATTAATTCAGACTGCACCAGCGCCTCTGGGGTACCACAGTAGTGGTGGAGCAAAGAGGGGAATAACAGAAACACTGGTTTCAGCCATTGGGAATCAGTTGTATTTCTGTACAGGTTTCAGGTACACAGGTGAATGTGCATGATGAGTGTGCTGGGATGTGGTGCACACACAAGTGGGGGAAGGAAGGCCAAAGTGAGCCAAACAAAACCACAACGACCCGCTGAGGGTTAGTGCCTGCAACACTGCACTCGCTGTTCAGACTGACCCTGTCTCATCTTTTCCGGTCTACCACCCAATGACACTGACCCACTCAAGGACAAATGAACCGGCCTCGGCAAATGAAGCTCGTTGAAAACAGTACCCCTTGAAACACATGTACCAAAACGTGTTGGACCGTGATACCTGAAACTTGCCACAACATCAGAAATTAGCGGGCACATCCACAGCTACATGACAAATACACCTCACACGAGATTTGAAACCCACAGAAAATTGCTGTTTTCTGCTTTGGTGTGCTTGCAGCCGTGATGGTTACTGGCTGCTCCTTAGCTGAAACATCCACCTGAACCCCCCCTGTGACGCCTGATAGAAAAATGAAGCTTGCATATGGACGGTACACGACCAGAAATACACATAAACTTCCATCTGGCTTTCGCCCACATCCTCACCAATTGTTGACTGCCGGGGAGGCAACACCCTGTGTCGTCAACGTCTGCGCAACAGCATGGTACTGTGTGTGCAGCAGTTTTCGTGCCTGGTCACTATACACCTCTGCACCGATGAACTTCTGATACACGTCGTCCACTGTGGGTGCGCTCAGGGGTGTGATTGGGGTTGGCGTTGGGGTTGTATCACAGGCAGGTTGGTCTCCAGGCACCTGCGGGGCAGACAGGCTTAGCAGAGGGTGCCGCTGGACGTCCATGGCACGGCTGCTGGCCAGATACTCCTGGTAAATGCTGTGCACACGCTTCAGGAGGTCCTTGTTGGTCTCCGTGGTGCGTTGAGCAGTGGCTTTGATCTGACCACCGCCATTGAGGCATCCGCTGGGGCACGCCATCACTTCCACAAAATGATATGGGCACTTGGCTTTGGTTTTGCCCCCAATTTGGCGGGTTACGTTCTGGATCTGCTGGAACCCGTAGGCAATGGCAAACACCAAGACCTGAGGATATGCATGAGCATGAGAAGGCACAGGGGGCCGAGGGCTGGATGGAAGTAGAAAAGGAGGGAGCAGAAAGGGAGCGGCGCAGGAACCTATGACCAAGCCCTCACTGGAAGTCATGCAGATCGACTCAATATCACAGTGGGAAGTCAAGCGCCGGGGAGAGCAGGGGCAGAGTGAGGTGATTGGGCGAAGAAGGAATGCATGGGGGGCAGGAAGAAGAACCATGGGATAGCCTTGGTGAGAGCAAAAGCACACTCCAAGCCACAGACAGGGCACATGCCCGACCCAGCAGTCAAACACTCTCTTTGTCCATTGACCAAAGTTGTCTTGCAATTCATGCATCTGTGTCCCTCGTCTAGTGTGCCAAGCTCAGACGCAAATGAATGAGTCAGACAGCACACAGCTCGGGAACACAATAGGAATCATCATCACCTCTCCTTTCGTGTCCCACTTGCATTGCGTAAACCCCACCCACTCAGCCTACATCATCTTGCTGCTCCAGCAGTGCAACAACTAAGAACTGTGCTTGTACCAGTCTTGGTTTGGAGTTGGTGCTTGAAATCATCCGGAAATGCACACACCTTCTCACCATTCAATTCCAGGAAGACCTCCTGCCAATTTGGATTGCGGCGCTGCTTGTACTGCAAGGGCCCATGAATGGAGTGCCCAAAAAGCTCCTGTGCCGCATACCGCATCACAAATTCCAAATACCCTCCAGAGGCCTCAAATTCGCTATCAGCGTCCCAATGCGCCATCTCGCGGCTCAGATACACTTGAGCAGCCTCATTGATAGGCCCTAGTGGAATATCATCCCACTCCAGGCCCTCTTTGCTGAGAACCTCAAGGATCTCAGATGAAGAGAGTACACAATCCGTCTCGCGGGTTTCTCCAATTTTGAAATCATTTCGCGAGGCCTCCAGCTTCTTGTCATAGCAGGCATAGAGCGACAGATGGTACAGAGAATCCTGATGGACACAAGTAGCAACAGGTGAAGCACAATTCAAAGAGAGAGAGAGAGAGAGCGGTGGAGTGATTGAGGTAAGTGTTCACAAGCGATTGGAAGCGTCTTCAGTGTACATGGCTTCAGTGAGCAGTTCGGGGAGCGAATATCTAACGAGACTGAGCACCTACAGTTCGGGAACGCTCTTGCCCTACTGAAGTCTCGCACTGTGATTTGAATGTGGTGTTTTGCGCCCAGAATTAGAATGCCTTTTTGGCACGGCCAACCCCCCCCCTCCTGCCTCCACTTAGACTTCGTGGCAACTCCATCCCCCCACCTCCTAACCACCCCTGTGCAGATTCCCCGCTCTCCGCTCTGGGACCCAAAATGGCAATGGCAATCATGAGGTTTACATGACTCAGCCCCTCAACCTGGGATCACCGCTGCCCCTGGGATCACCGCTGCCACTGTTCTCAAGCCGGCTGGCTGCTGCATGTAACTGTACATGGGACAAAGGCCGGAACAGACTCTTGCTTAGCGACTGGGGGGGGGGGGGGGCATTTTGGGGCTGCCTCAGGACTGGCCAACCCACCCACCCACCCACCCAAGCTGACCCACCCATCCACCCCCCCCCTCCTCCCCACAACCCCTGTCCGCGCAGCAAAGGCATGAAGGAGAGGGTAGGGGGTTTGTGTTGCGCTCGCCAAAGGAAGGACTGAGCGCGGGAACTTGGAGGAGAAAGGTTGTTATGTGCCCCCGTCGGGGAAACGACCCCGCAAGTGGCCATCCCAGGGCCCACCAGCCGCCGTTGGGGAGAGGTACCTCACCGCCGGCTTGGGATGGCCGCTTGGACGCACCTGGCCAACGGCGAAGGCATTTGCCTTCCTCTGCGTGGACTCGACGCAGAGAAGTGAAACAGGGCAAGTCCGGGGGCTCCGTTGGCACAACCGACCAAGGGAAAGGGAAGGGAAGGAGTGTGGTGAGGCCGATGGGCACGGTGGCCTACAGAGGGAAAGGCCAAGGGAAGGGAAAGGGGAGGGGAGAGGGAAGGTTAGGGCAAGGAGGAAGAGGAAGGTCAAAGGGTGGTGAGAAGCTGATGGGCATCACCGCCTATGGAGGGAAAGGGTCCAAGGGAAGGGCAGCGAATGGCGATCGGCCAGTAGGCGCCGCCAGCTGCAGACGAGATCATCACACCATGGCGTCATGCCAAAACCCCCTCCTCCCCCTGGGGGGGGGGGGGGTTCTCTCATCCGACATCCCATGTCCATTGCATACTGAAAATTTTGACAAAAGGTTAGTGACCTAAAATGCAAAAAGTCAGTAACCAAAATTCGAACCCACGCCAGTGCGTCTGCATGTGTAGTGGGTAGACGGCTGGGCCCTCACTGTATCATAATGATCAAGTACTTGTAGGGCCTGCCATCTGATTTATTTTTTCAGAAAAAATGTCTCTGCAACTGGAAACACAAGAAACAGCAACACAAATCGCCCACCCAGACCCCCCCCGCCAGGGGGGGAGGGGAGTAGGCACGTTGGGCCAAATCGCCCAAAACAAAACTAACCCACCCACCCACTGGCCATGGACCCCCCCCCCCTCAGTCCAGTGGGACCACCCTTAAGCAAAGGTCTGGGCCGGAACAGGGTACCACAGTGGGGCACCCAAAGAAATGGCCAGTTCTATGGCGGCCTACTTTCAGTGCTGCTTCTTTCGGAAGCTACGGAGAGAGGGCAGGGAGAGGAGCAGGTGACGGGCAACAAGAGTGTTGCCTCTAAGAAATGGAACCGAATCAAGAGAGCTGGCTGAGGCGGCCAAAACACTGCCAAAAACCAGAGGCATGAGAAAATAGACAATCGTCTACACAAGGGAGGATAGACGATGAAGGTGTGTGTGAGAGGCAACAAGAGTGCTGCCTCTAAAGGATGTGACCAAGGCAAGAGGGCTGGCTGAGAGGGCCAAAACACTATGCCAGAAAGCAGCTGGGGGATCCCCAATGCAAATGTTCGTAGCCAATTTTACGTTTTCAAAGTGCACCCTGGTCATCATTTTGTGGTGCAAGTTGGAAACGTGGAAGATGGGGACAGGTTTAGAGGAGGGGAAATGATGCAGAGTGCGCAGCTAGTGCTTAGTACGTGTAATGTCCGCTAACACACCGTTTTGTGCGCCAATCATAGCGCTGGACAGCTCTGATCCTTGATTCCGAGAGATTTCTTGAGTGCCTTCTAATGAGCAAGCTCCGGCAGCTCATCATGGCTTAACCCCCTCCCCCAAAAAAGAGGAGGGGAAATGATGCAGAGTGCGTTGGTGTCATGATCTTTTAAAAAAAAAGATAGAATTGAGATGCATGGCATGAACAGAAGCTGGGGGTGTGGCTTCAGGAGTGCACAGCAACAGTCTAGCATACAGTACAGCATACCACGGGGACATCCCATTGCTTTGCAAAATATTGCTTGACCACTGTCCCAACAATGGCCTGTGGGGACTTGGCGGTAGAGATCAGGGGGATGAATTCGGGGTGCGTCTTCTCTGCATAGCAAATCCAGCCAGGGCATGCAGATGCCAACAACGGCATGGGTGCAGCTGTGGCGCCCTGTGCCTTATACTTCTGATAATTGGCCACAAACTCACGCGATGTCTCTAGCAGGGAGATGTTCTGAGCCCACACAGTGTCTATGACCACGGAGACACTCAGCCGGTTCTGCAGCACCCACGTCAGTTTTTGGAAAGCCTCTATCACAGAGCACCGAAAATACGCAGCCAAAGACGCGCAGGCCTGGGGGGCAATACTAGCAACCATTTTGTGAGGGGCCTCACCGCGCGAAACACGCTCCTTGTTTTCTGCCAACTGCTTGTAGACCTCCTCTGTACTTTGCAGCTGCACCAAAATGGACTCTGCAGTTGTGACACAGCCAGAGCAAGCCAAGCAGTCATTGAGGGACACTTTGACAGCCTCCTTCAGGGCAACCTCGTCCAAAATGCTTTCAGGATCTCCAACCTTCACAGCCTTCCTTTTGGTTTGGACAGGTTTGATGCAGTTTTCCGCCGGGGCTAGAAAATCAGTGGCAGACGTGTCCAGCTTCACAGCCATGGTCTGGTATGTGAAATCCTCACGCTCCCAAGAGTCAGCGCTGCAGGTAAAGAGTGAAGAGGAACTCATACAACAGTCACAACCATTTTGCACATACAGAGCACTCCTGAACCCTCGCAGTGGGCCCAACTTTACAACACGGTGCTGGCTGTGAGCACGGTTCATGTGAGCACAGGTACCTTACACCCCCCTTGTAATCCCCCCCCCCAATGTTGTGACGGCACAGCTGCCCCCAGGGGGGGGGGGGTCAAGAAATGACAGACCCCCTCCCCTGGGGGGGGGGGATTGCACCACCACACCGTAACACTTCAAAACTGCAGCTGTGCATGCACAACACTGGTACCCCCCGCCCCCCTTGCAATCTCCCGCGTTAGCGCGCGACGGTCTCCTGGGTGGAGGGGGGAGACGGTCGCCAAGTGACGGTCTCCCAGCGGGGGGGGGGGGGGATTGCAAGGGTACTGGGTCCTTGTCCGAAGTCCTTCTCCAAAATAGGAAGCAGCCGTTCCCAGAATTGGTCCTCCACATCTGGGGTCTAAAATAGCAACACAACACACCCATACAACGCCTTTGGAGAGAAAATATCACAGAACACACACAGGTGCTTGACTTGAAGTAATGGGAAAGCAATGCAAGGCCATGTGTAAGGCAGATGGGCAACACAAAACAGCTCAATACATGTTAACTAGAAAAACATGGAAGTGACGGTCTCCGGGGGGGGGGGGGGGGATTGCAAGGGGTGGGAGATTGCAAGGGGTGTGAAGCAACGGATACTCAGCTACCATATGACCCCCGTGACACAGGTCATAGGTCATCGCCAACAACATTGTTCTGCTGCACTGCAGCACTGTTTGTTCACAGACATAGCATTGTTCGCAGGTCACCTCACTCTGCCCTCCCCATGGCCCCGATTAGCTGTACCGACACCGCTTGGGCCAGTTCTCTGAGTTGTCCTCATTTAATTCCTCTGAAATGTGGGACCCCCCCCCAGCAGTTTGAGTCCGTGTCATACGAGTCAGGCATTTCCTGCAGTCCCAACTCCCCCCAGATATCCCGCACTGATTTTTGTTTCATGACACATTCATATGCCTTTCTCGCTCCCTTGGACGCCTTGGCGTCTGCATGCTCATTTCCCGTGACCCCCACATGTGACGGCACCCATAGCACATCCACACTGTCCCCTAGCAGCTGCCACTGCCCCCACAAATCCTCTCACAGATCAACATGCGCCAGCGGTCCCCTGGAGCCCACCCATTTGTGCCTGGACCACTTGTTGCATTTTCCTGTTAACCCTTTATACACCAGTTCCGAGTCTGTCACCACCAGGAGAGGCCGTCCTGGGCATTTATGATATACAGCCCGAAGGGCTGCTCTCAGCTCTGCCCGAGTTATAGATTGCCGCTCTGTGTTCAATAGCGGCAGCTCCTCATTGCGAGCGTCATTGTCCCCAAACCACACACCATAGCCTGCATGATGCACACCACCTGTCTCCTGCTTGGACCCATCAACAAAAGCCACATCCCATCCTTGCTGTGCTTTAGCGTCAATTCTCTGCAGCAGGCCTGGCAAAACCGATGCCCATTTTGCCTTTTTTGGCACTTGTACCCCCCGTCCTCTGACAATTGCCCCTTGTGGCTGCATGGAGGGAAATGGCTGATCTCCATCCAAGAATTTCCTTAGACAGTTGCACAGATGCTTGGCCTCTTGCCTCACAAATGATGACTGTGGTGCTGACGCCCACACCTCTACAAGTGTCATCCAGGCTACTACAAAGTCAGGCATTGCCACCGACAGCGATCTAAATTTTGCATCACATCGCAGGACCCAGGACGCTCTAGCCGCAGCCCATAGCGCCAGTCCCTGTGTGGTGCTCAGCGATAACAGTGGCTGAGCCACAAGCAACGTATCCATGGGGCACATGGCCCCGTCTCGGCCCCATACCGGGCCAAAGGCTTTACGCACAATATCCACGGCCACTGGCCAGAATTTGCACGCTGTAAGCACATGTTTGATAGTTTCGGGTACAGAGCATAAAATGCAGTTGGGCTGATGATATGCGTGCTGCGTGCGCGCCCCCACTGCTAGCTTTTTCCACAGCGCCCTTCGCATGAAATCTCGTTGCGCCCCCGGTAGCTTGAGTTGCGCTAACTGTTCCCATACCTCTGGCTCCTGCCGTTTTTGTGGCGGCTCCAGCGGGCAAAGCACTGCTAGCATTTTCTGATTTGGTTGCGTCCACTCTTTAGGCAAATCCTGCACCGGTAAAGCAAGCACTTGTGGTATTTTCGTCCGATACACCGGCGTCCATGTCGGGGGTAGTTTCACCGCCGCCTGCAACTCTCCTCCCTCCACAATTTGTGCCAAAGTGCTAATCCCCTTGCGCACGAGACTCGGAGAATAATAGGTATGCCCCAATTCGTTTC
Source organism: Eutreptiella sp. 'Long Island Sound 2002' (assembly GCA_964036045.1). Taxonomy (NCBI): domain Eukaryota; phylum Euglenozoa; class Euglenophyceae; order Eutreptiales; family Eutreptiaceae; genus Eutreptiella; species Eutreptiella sp. 'Long Island Sound 2002'. The sequence continues at coordinate 176,860,676 of OZ038380.1, read as the reverse complement.
TGAAGAGCACGTTGTGCCACAGCGGCATGTTGCTGGGTATTCCCACCAAGGGCGGAGCTGCCGCCCGCTGGCGCAACCGCGAAAACATGAGCACTGATGCTTGCAGCCACGTTCGCGCGCTCATTTTTACCACAGCTAGCTGCAGATATGGCAAGAAAGATGGCCTCAGGGACAGCCCAATTGACTCCGCCCACTGTTCGAAATTCGCTACCCATTGGCCTGAGAAGCACACTTTATCCTTTAGAACAGATTGGAACAAGCGCCCATACTGAAATCGCACCCAGACAGCCAGTGGGTACGTCCACACTCCACCCTGGTTGTACGGAAGCGCCAACATCGCTGGGCTGAGGTCCCACGTGGAGATCCCCAAGGCAATTTTGAATATAACATTGAGAGTCGTCAACACCTTCTGTGATGGTTCATACACTCGTGCTGTTAACTGCACCACAGGCTGCACCCACACCTTGTAGATTTCAGCACGTTCCCACAGATCCAATGGTAATGTTTTCAGAAAAGTCAGATCCAATGGTAATGTTTTCAGAAAAGTCGCCCTGGACTTCATTTTAGCCATTGGGCCAGCATAGGCCTGCTCCGCATTCACCTGTCCAATTAAAACACCCAGGTACTTGACTCTTTCCCGCACTTCCAACCCAACATAGCGCTCTGGCAACGGACCGCACACCCGTTTGAGTACCGCAAAAGATTTGGACGGATTGACATGTAGTCCCGAGAACTTCCCGAACTCATTGAGCAGACTCATAGCTCGTTCTGCCTGTTTCAGAGCTTCCTCATCCCCCCAGGTATCCATATTAATAAGTCATCTGCATACAGCATTAGCTGTGCTTCCGGACACCGTTTCCGGAACTGGAACACCAGGAAGATTGTTAGTAACGCAAAGATTGGCGGGGATAGTGGGTCGCCTTGGCGAATCCCAGACTCCGGCTGCATGGAAATGCCAGGAACCACACCATTGTCCACACAGAACTGCACCTGTCCTGACAGTGAATGCACTAGAAGCTCTGTGATCTCAGTCGGCATTCCCAAGAACTGCATGCCTGCTGCAAAGAGAAGGGAGATTGCAAGGGGGGGGGGGGGTAGTGCAAATCGCATTGAAACATGATGTCACTTCTGTGCGCGTGCCCTTTCCACAGGCACTGTGTGAAACTTCCTTTTACAACTCCAAAGAACCTTGTACTCCTGGACATGCTCAGTGGGCAATTCAGGTTTCGGCTGAGGATTGGAAGACGAGGTAGGCTGTGCAGCTCGGTTTCCAGCCCTTTTGGAGAGCACAGTACAACCAACGTTTCCAGAGGAAATGTCAAAGTAACGTTCCCCCTGTGAATTGCAAAGGGGGTGGGGGGAGGAAACAGCAGCAAGACCCTGTGCGATCATGCAGGACACACAAAATGCCCAATGGTGGTCAGCAGTGGTCAGGGCTTTTAGGCCCAAAAATTTGCCTCCAAGTTCCAGTTGTGGGTGACCAAAAGACTGCATGCAAACCCATGGGAACCACAGTCAACCAATTAGACCCCCCTTAATGGATTCCATGGTCCCTGAAATGGCTGTTTTGGGCCCCTTTGCACATATTGGCAAAAACCGGTTCACAAATTGCAGACACTATATGTTGATCTGCACCCCACCGTCATGGATTTTCCCCTTATCAACGACGGGTCTGCTACCCTATCACGTTTGCACGGCGCGCGCCCAGCGCGCTACCTTTGTATTAAGTATCCTAGCTCTAACCCGAATTTTATGCTCACCTAGGGAAGTCCCCCAAGTAGACCGCACTGGACCACAAACCTAGGGCACTCAACAACACAAAAAGTCATCAGAATGTCCAAAAATGGGCGGATTGGCCACATAGCCCCTGCCTTCTCGGGGGTCCCCAATAGAAGGGGACAAAATCAGTAGCGGCTACATCACCCCTGCGTTCTTGGGGGCGGTTTGTTTGGTGAGGGGGGGCAAAAACAGGCACGGGTGGGGAAGGGTAAAAAAAAGATGCCCGGCGCGCTTCAGGGAGTATTTGCGCTGTGTGTGCACTGTGCACTACTTTTGCGACAAGTACACCCGGAACATCCTGATTTTTACCCCCTCCCAAAATTGCCCCTAAGGAGAGCAAACCCTTTGGCCATAGGAGTTGCATAAACACCCCTCCTTCCCATAAAGATTGCATGATTTAGCGGAGAGGGCATGTTGAGATGTCTGAACAACATACATTTGCAAACGGAGACAACCCCCCAGTAGCAAGAAGTGTTTGCTTGGGGTTCCCCCCAGACCCCCAAAAGGTGGAGGGGGTAGTGTAGTTGAGGATATGAAATCCGCTAGAAATTATGTTTTGTGGTCTTGAAAAACAACATGCTGCTGGCCCTCAAGACCTCCTTTTGATAGGCTTTACTGTCCGAATCTGCTTTCGGTGCACCAAACCCTCAGAATACTATGATTTCCACACGGTATGCATACAACATTGTGTGTTGTCTGGCATAATGTTTGTGTACAAGGTGGGGGCACCAATGTCACAAAAGTGTGCGTGTTGCGGCCCGGTGCAGGAAGGTGGATGCCAAGTAACCATTTGGAGGAGGTAGAGGTAGAAGGTAGTATTCACATCTACTGACCCCGATTACCCCGATTCTCGCAAGATCTTTGCCACATTTCAAGGCATGGCATGAGTGTTTGGAACGAAAGAAACAATTTGCATACTTTTTCAGCCAACCCATGCTGGCATGGAAATGGCTGAGTCTATGCCCATGGGTACCAAGGTGGAACACGTGACGGAGCACGTGCACAGTGACCATTTGGCATGACCAAGTATCCACAGTTTAGCCCTTAGCCATTGTTCATATTGTAGAACAAGGATTTTATTAAGGATTGAATGCCCTTGAGCATGGTCTCACACATTGACAATGCAGGCACATACAAAGAGGATGTTTGGGGGTCCCAAATGCTTGTGGCCACCACAACTGAAAATCCTCGCATGAAAATCAAGTGTGCTTGCATATGCGGGGAAGGCCACAGACGCCCTCTTTGCCCATTCAACGAGTACCATACCAACGGGGTTATTACTTAGAGAAGCCCCCCGGTGGCGGTATTGAGATGCGTCTGGCAGGTGAAAAGAAAGGACCATACGGGACAGAGCTTGCCTTGAATAATGCAGCGTAATACTGGAGCAACACTCATATCAATGCGGCAACTGGTGGATTTGCATGCCAACAGCATTGCAAAAATCACAAAACCACAGTGTGATACATGGCCACCCTACGCGTGTGTCACGTGACACAAGGTGAGACAGTGACATACAGATTTAAGAGTCTGCTCAAAGTCTGGATACCTGGTCGATCCACCAGTGTCACCCAGGCAGACCACACCAAGACCAATAAAGCGTCCTTGATAGCATGCATGCATGGGTTTCTGGACTGGAAAGGCTTTTCACAAAAGGATAACCAAAAGATGTGCAACTGTGCATGCACTGCATTTACAGATGAGACCCCTCTCTGCATGACAAGGATGGTGGGAAATCACAGAAGGCTCGAGATGCTAGGGTAGAGCACCCACTGAAGACTACAGTAGGAGTCCCTGAAATGCACAATAACCCTGCTGCTGACCTCTCGCGAAACAGCGGGTAGCACCTGAATTGGTGAGTAGGCTGATGCCCTCAAGCAAAAAAGGGTGTACAGGGCGGGCCACAGAGCTTACACTGGGCTGGATGTGTATTCATAATGTACCGGCCAGCATGTCGTGCAGAGGGCAGCACAGTGACCTGGGTGGGCACAAACTCAGTCGCACCCTAGAATTCCCCCCTTTACCGTTTTCAATGTGCCCTTCCTACCCTTCTTCTCTTCCGTCCTGAGTATGTCTGGGGCCTTGAGCAGCTTTGGATGCACAGCACAGAACACCCAAACTATGGAAGGCTGCGATAGCCACTTCGTGGGGATTCAGCTGCATTGTACACGACAGCAGCTGATGGCAATGTTGAGCCGACCGCCAGAGGAGAGTTGAGTCCGTTTGAACAGGACGTTAATGTCTTTCCCACCCATTATGTGATCAGGGACAATACCACCATCTTGTGAATGGATTTCACTCCCGCAAACCTCTCTGTGCACTGCACCACTATTCATGTTTCATTGTATTGTATGATCCCATCTTCCGCTGTGGCGTGTCCTTTCACCTTTGGCTGTCGAGGCAGAGGAAACCCAAATCATGTTGCTCCAATTGCCGACACGTTCGTACCACACTTGTCGGTGTTCAAAGAGGATTTACCGAATTATGCAGGCAGCGCAGCAACATGTCATACAGCATGTGTGACGTGGGTGTGGGCCCACGACCAAGGCCCAACGCCAGGTCCCAAACAGTACCTGACCCACACCGCAACAAGTCAATGAGGAACAAACCCGTAAGAAATGGGCTCCTTACCATCTCCCTCCCATGGCCACCTCCTGCCACGCACCCTATTGTCCCCAGGGACGTCCTCACCATAGGCAGTTTCAGCCCTCAGTCAAAGAATCTGAATAATAGGGGGGTTGGCATATCGCCTTGGATGTTCTCGTCTGCAGCTGGCGGCGCCTATTGGCCGATCGCCATTCGCTGCCCTTCCCTTCCCTTGAATGAAGGTCACCACTGGGGGGGGGGGGGGTGTACTGCTTTAGTATGTACAAGTGCGGTATTTGGCGCGTTTTGACCTCTGTGTGTAATGGAACGCCGCTTAGGGCTGTGATGGAAGGCACAACCTGAGCCTCGGTGAGACGGGTTAGATTATTAAATGGGGTTAACAACTGGAATGAAAAGCCCTGGCTGACAAAGTGCCACCAGCTCGGCCAACAACCACCCTAAGGCAGGAGAAGTTGAATCCTACCAGCCTAACGAGGGGTGGGCACAGAATTAAACGGCAAGCAGTGCATTTCCGTAATGCAGAGACAGGAAAAGTGCCCGGTCCCCGGTCTGCATTGAACACTGCAGACCACTCGCCCTTCCCCTTGATTGAACCTTGACGCTGAGTTTGTTATTCGGTGTAATGGTGTACCGCTCTGGCCGGTGCGGAGCACCACTCATTGCGGCAAAATCACACTCTTACAGAGATGACCAAGGTCACATTTCATCCAGCTCAATTCGAACACCTTCAAGGCGGACAGATAGTTGCACGGTAGAGTTTTATGTGGGCTCGTCTGATGGCCCAAGTCATCCAACGTGGCCAATAAGGTACGGCGCCATCGCCTTCTTTGCTGAATCAGAGTGGCCGATATCTTTGAAATCCTCAGTGGCATCCTTGCCCGCGGCATCCACCATGATTTCTGAGATACAGAAGTGCAGACCACATCCCACTGTTTTGTGCCCTATTGTGATCCGACTCCTGTTTGCCACCCTATCTGACACCGAAACTAGTGCAGCAGATTTTAAGGCAAACCAAAATGTCCCAACATTGCTGCAGCACTCTTCTCGTGAACAGCAGTGTAAAGCTATTTCACCGAGCTGTTCCAGACACGAAAGCAGACACGAAGACCTGGCCGTCCCTCAGAACACCCCAAACCCGAAGGCAGCAGCGCGAGATGCAATAGCTTGAACCGCCGACGGTTCCCCCTGATCCTACAACCTACAACATCTTGCAACCTTCCCCACTTTCAGTTGTGCTGTGATGCTTGTTCCAGGGGGTGCTGTTATTTGACAGCTGGAGAATTTCTTTTTGTGCAAAGTGATCCCTGGAGGAGCTTCTCTTTCCGCAAAGGCCGATTAAAGTCCTAGAAGCTCTTTCCGAGGGTGGCTGAAGAGGTCAGTCAGGGCAAGTTGCGCTACAGTACCCGAGCCTCCGGGGTGCTCGTCAAGATATTTGGTTACGTCATAGACTTTCCCTTCAATGAGGAGCCAGCAGTCATCAGCAGTCTTGTGTTTGAAAACTTCCTCACTTGCAAATGCCTTCAGGTCCCTGAATACAAGCGTGAGACGCACTGTGCTCGGCTCCGCGCCGACAGTTTTATCAAGATGTGCCACGTTTTGCTCCTCTGGTCCGTCCACAGCTGGTCCTTCTGTGGGTTTCACCTGCAGTGGATCACCATCTGTCTGTTCTTGCTGTTTCCCCCTGCAGCCCTCAAACGACAGCAAGAGATATGCGCATGGGGGGCCAGATGAAGCTCAGCCTTCATAAGCGATGGCCGTGCGAAAGTTCCCACTGGGGCCGTGGCTTCTTGCTATCGTGAGGTGGCGTGTGCGTGCGTGATGAACTCTGCCATTTTGGTGCTCATATGTAGCTGTCTCTGGTGGCAACCTGTGGGCCACAGATGTGTAGGGGAACGCCTGCGGCTCAAGAAAAGAGCTCTGACACGCGAGAACCACCTGCCATCTGGGCCGGATGTGGACGCTCCATGCCACACACCAGCAAACTACCGCAAGCGTATGGCAGTTCACAGTTTTTTACCACTGTAACGAGCCAAATTTCTTCGCTGCGTGTGTCGAACGCCACTTAAGCTGACCTCTGCCAGCACGCTGTCCCGCTTTTCACCATCGATTTCAAATCATGATTTGCAACCGCAGGTGCATGGGCCTGCAAGCAGTCTCATCTCGGAGACGGAGACGGGTCATGTTGACCTCATGTACAGCTCTTTGACACACGGCCGCCATACATAGCTGTCATGCACGGCTCACACACACAGCCCTTGCTTACACATATGCAGTTCCGCGCACACACACGCACGCACCACACACACACACACGCACGCACGCACGCACGCAGGCAGACAGACAGGCACGCAGGCACGCGTGCGCGCACACAAACCGCGACCATTGTAGCACTGTATGCCATTTTGCTCCAACACGGAACCACTCGTTTGCAGCCAAACGCCAGCTTTTATGAGACACCGAGGGCATTACCCTCATTCAGAGACCCATACCTGTCGTCGGTTGCTTCACTTTTCCCACCTCCAAACAAGGATGCCAGAAAAGACATTGTGAAAGTCTGCAGCCAGGAGCCAACGAAGCTTTCAAACTTCCAATCGACTGTTTCTCTCAAAATAAGAGTCCCTGGTCATATCCTGGTCGCGGCCTTAAAAGACCAGCTCACAGCTATGGGTCACCAGCCCTCAAGGTCGAAGGGAGTAATCTTCTGGTGTGGTGATTGATCAAAGAGTACTTCAAATACGAAGCCTGGGTCGCGAAGGTCGGCGCGCTCTTTCAGTTCTGATGCTGATCAGAATCTTAGGTTTCAAGGATTTGAATATATCAAAGCAGATTGAACAGATCGACGATCATCCCTTCTGTATTTGCGCCACTCAAGATGGTGATTTTTCAGTGCAAACAGTTTCCGGTAAAAATTATCTATGCAATGGTGACTCCCATACCCAACCGTCGCTGGTTACCTAAATAGTTCACACAGCAGCCATGAATTTTTAGGTCCTAACTTTGAGTCCTCAATTTGAGTGCCACTTGTGTAATCTTCTTTCCACAAGCTAGCGCGCACTGACGGTTGCAATTTTTTTCGTTTCGAAACATGGAAAATTCCCGAAGACCTGATCTAGGGTGAACCGACCACTCTGCCAAGCCATAATGTTGAGATTACGAAAACTGTGAAGTAGCGAGGTGATAGTTTTAATGGCACCAAAAATTGCACAGTGTGATGGAAACTGGGCATCTGTAAAGTGTAAGCTTCACATATTCCGAATAAAGTACAACAACATTGATATTATTTTTGCTTAGAAATTGTCCAAATTTTTAGAACTCGCCAACGGACAAGGCACCTATAAATGTAAGGGGCACATTCAGGGGTGCTATCCAGCTATAGCCCTGATTTGGCACGTCAACTCTCTCCATATTGTGGATACAACCAAACCTCCCCATGAATTCATTAGGTAGGGTATCTGGGCCAAGACTTCCCTCATCCATGGACCAATCCATGGTAGATTCGCTGGCAGTGGTGCGCATGAGTCTCGTCCTGCTCATTGTATATTGAACAGTGGGGCCTATTCAGAGCGTCCTACTTGGCCCTGTGCACTTCGTCCAAGGCTGTATCTATAGCAGCCATGGCGTATAGTGCTATCACGGTCTCCTCTGACCATTCCGTCGTGGCGGAGTCCGGTAGTATTTTACCATGCAATTATGAGAGTGCTTTATTCAGAGTGTTCCCAGCGCTTGCATCGTATTTCTGAAGCACCTGCATCGGGTTCCTGGTGAAGCTGTTAGCGTCTGGAAAGGGCTCAGGTACATTTAGATATCGTGTCATGGGCCTGGACCGTGGTTTAGGTATCGAACCAACCAGTCCTATCAGTGTGTACACCATCTGGGCAGCCACCGCTATTGCGTCAACGTGACCAATGATCTTAAGGTCCTTGATCCTGGCTGTCGTGTATCCATGGGTGTCCAAACCTTCCTCGGGCCTTGCTTCAGTGTCTTCAGGTCCGAGTGAACTGGAGCCACGCAACCTTGCCCGCTCCTAGCTCCCGAAGGTATGGAGCGACGGTTGGTGAAGACCGGGGTCCATCTGTGGTTCACTAGCCTTTCTACGCAAGTCTGCCTTCTTCGCGCGCCCGAAGGCATGAGGCGACCGTTGGTGAACACCGGGTTCCATCTGTGGTTTTCGCACATCTTTCGATGGCGATCGGCCATCTAATTCACTCTTCACTTCTTCCACTGGGCATGCTTGGTTCCGGTCACGGAGCAAATGACACTCTGATGACATGCTCGTGGGGTATCATGGCAATGACATGCAACAAATTGGTATGCCATTAGTGCAAAAAGAAGGGAAGGATCAAGTGAGGTCCCATGGGGTACCTCAATCACCTTAGGTGGCTCTGTAAGGAGCATTCCGAGCACCCTCACATCAAACACCTTGGATTCAGGATCATCTTGATATGCCTCACCCACTGACAGAGTGCTTGGTTTAGGCGCCTCAATGGGCTGTGGCTGAGCTGTTGGTTTGCTTGGGCCTTGCTCTGTACGGCCTTAGCAGGAGGTTCCTTTTGAGTTTTTCATGCCAATTTTGAGACATGTAGAAACAACACATTTCAGGACCCTATACCGCTCTTGGGACATATAGGGTATCTATCTCCGGCTGAATGGAGATTCAGACCGTAGCCAATACGGGTGGACAATGAGTCACTGGTGCTCAACATGTGTGCCCACTCGCGCCTATGGACTCACATGTGGCTGGTCGAGATACCCTTCCCGATTACTAAGTTTAGATACAACCTTAGCTTGGAAGAAATATATGTCATGTTTTCGCCTTGATATCTCTGTACTACCGGGGAGGTGGATCGAGGCCAGGTTATATGCTTATCATTCGGGGGTAATATCTCCCACTATACCTTTGACCTCTTTCCATAGTCGCCTTGCTCCATGATTGGTACATATTCGTTCATTGTACATACACCTTTTTTTTTCCTTGTTCAGGGTGGCAAGAATGCTAAGACACTTTGTTTTCCAAAGTCAAATGACTTGTCCCATGGCATCGTGAGCACTCAGGTTTTGTTGCCTACATATGTGTGCTTGCGTCAAGTGAAGCCATGGACCCAAAGCCCCCCACAGCTATGCGTCACTATTAACAATAATGTGGCGCATGTAACCCATTTTGCACATTTATGTACCATATATGGCCTTAGCGTGTTCATTATCGTTTAGTTCGTTTGGATGACTTGTGAGGGTGTATGTTGTGACAATAACAAATCATCCATGACGCCTACATCGCTTCCGGTGAACAATTCATAGTTGTGCAAAAACTTTGTAAACAATTTTGGCTTATTTTCATGATGTATGACATGACATGATGCTCACATGTGTGTGCATGGTTTTGAATCGAAACTGGTGTCGATTTGTGACACATGGTGACCTATTTCTCAAACCCTAAGTCACCCATCAATGAACCTCCATGGGTTTGGAGACCCAACTCAGGTAGCGTTGTTTTTGGCAATTTTTCAGATTTCACGTGCTCGCTTGAAAAATCATTTCCAACAAGCCACGACACCAACTCGGTCCAAACCCCAAACATCTGATGTGTGTAGGTCCATGCTTCATATTTTTAGTTGGTGGCCCTACGTAGTTTTCATGGGTGTCAGCACCATCATCATTGAGCACCATTCCGAATTATCCAAAATCACGTGGAGCCATATTTGGGTATGGAATCAACCCAAACATGGGGATATACGCCGAACCAAATGACATATGTGGAGCATGTTATTGGGCAAGCTTGGGTTTCCAATAGGTTGATATTTATTCAATTGGGAACATAGAAAGTTTGGGGAGATTGCTGCAGGTTGTGTGCTCACCATGTCCTGTGACATGGTTTGATCACAGTTTTGTGGTTGTTGTCTTGTTGCTGAGATCCTGTAATCCTACAGTAGCAACATTGATCTTCAGTACCATGATTCTGTGATTCGGAAATTGGCCAATTTTCGTGGACTCCGTTCACCTTCTACCATTGCCCGCTAACACCAGCCTTTCCAATAAAACAAATAATCTGACAACCAAGCTTAAAAAAAGCTGCAACATTGCCCAAAAGATGCTTCTGATGTCGAAGCTTTGGGAAACTCCAGGTATACAGGTTGTCCAGGTCCATCTTGCATTTTTGCACTGTGGCTCCCAGCTATCCGGGTGGGGCCTCCCGTAGGTCCATCTTGCATAATCCAGGACCAATTTTGCGATGTGCACTTGGTTCTGGAACCCTGATGAAACTACATAGATAGATTCTGAGACCCCAACTCCGAGCTTGCAGTGAGGTGAACACAAAATGTTGTCAAAGCTTGATGGGCATAAATCTGTAATATGGTAACAAGAATTCAGTTGAACTTAGTGCAACGCTCCAAAAGAAATCCTGCATACAAATCCTGCATGCTGTAAAAAGATAAAAAAAAAGTCAAAATTCCTTGACAAATTTATAATATAGACATATGTTTTTCTTTTTGACTTCTGGCGCTACATGCGCTCAACAAATATGAACAGGAGAGTCATACACTTCGGCATACCAGCCTTGCCAAAAAGTACAACTTTCAGCCTGTACTCAAAGACTTCGTGCCAGCAAGGCCCGTCCACCAGGCCTGTCCACAGGAAGCATCCAGGGGCTGGGTCCGAACCCATGGTGGCCAATATTGGTATGCAGGAGTTCCTGGCATTTCCTACCTTATAAGAAAGCATCCTCAGCGGTGAGATGGGTCCCACCAGTAACAACCAAAGAAACATTCGCACACGTGGTTGGCTCTCTGCACTGTGACCCTACATTTGTCCTCGCTCCTTCAAGAAACACACAGCTTGATATCGAATGCATCTGCTTGCGGACCAAAGAATATTGGCAGATGCTGTGAACCATTCGAGGTCCATTTGCCAATAATTCAGACCATTTCTAAACAACTGTTCTGTGATACATCACTGGATACATCCAACACATTCAACACCCCAATGATGCACTTCAAACTGACGTGCAATTTTTGAAGACATACCTACAAAACAAGCATGTGCTGGTTTGTCATCACCATCCATCACCACAAAACCATCTTAATTGGACAAACCAGACGGCAGTACAATACAAACCAATCAAATTCAACGAAAAATACTGCTACAATCCAAATAACATTGGCCAATCCTTCGAGAAGCAAAATTCGCACACAACCGCCAGAAGCGCACAGCGCCGTTAAGTACCCAACAGCATTGAACCAGCAACCACCAGAATCACACAGGGAAGGTTGGCACCACATATGATTACGCCTGCAGGCACACTGCACAACTTAGAAAATGAAGCCATGTGGATAGTGTCGCGTTGGGAAGGGGGGGCATTGATGCTTAGTTTGCGACGCAGCTCAGTGGGTCCTCAGTGAAGACTCTCCACCGCCATTCATTCAGTAACCAGTGCAGGTGTCATCGTGCTGCAGCTACAGCAGGAAATGCATCCAATTGTGGCACGGGCCCACCTGGCTGGATGCATCTAATTGGTCCTCTCCATAGCAACCAACAGGAAAACAAAAGTGTGGGAAAGGGGTGATGAATGTCTGCAGGACTGCAAACACCATAGCCTCCTCTCAGAATACCCCAGATCCTTGCTAAACATCAATGAACATTGATGAATGGCCATAAATGGCGATTTTAGGGTTTGTTTTAGAGTAAATAAAATAAACCATTTTCATTTCCATTTGACCAGTGGCACATCCTGCAACAGCCTTTAACTTGTGTGTGTAATGGGGTGGTTCACTGGCCATGCGATGTTTGTGGATTTTCCGTTTGAAAAAGCGAGTGCGGCAAGAAGCAGTCAGCACAAAATGGCCCTCTTCGACTCAGGCACAACTTGGGTGGGTGGGGGGTGTTTTTCATGAGTCACCGAAATGTATGTAACCAATGCAGCCTAAAGCCAACGATGGAGATGAGGAGGGGCTTGTGAAAACAGCCCGCTGCCCGTTGGAACATCCATGCACAGCCAAAATGAAGAGGACCTGTCTTTTGGGAGTGGGGGACATCAATCCCTCTCTGGGGCTGGGGACAGACCTGTGCTCAACAAGAGGGCGGGAATAGACCCCAGCCACACACCTCCCCAAACCAAACCGAACGTGGTCCCAGCATCAACGAACACTTGGGTATTGTTCGTGAAGGATGCCGCTGCATGGAGCGTGTTGTCCAATTGTCACTGTGGAGGTGCCCAGGAAGGACGCTGCACCATTGAATGTGGTTGGGGCTCCAGCGTTATGCGTTATGTACGAAATGTAGTGCGGCCACATATGACATGGGTTTAGTACTCTCACCAGGGACTTGATGCAAGGCAAATTCATTCCCAGGAATTTGAAGTTGCGTAAACCCAAACGAAAGCCAAAGGCCGGACGGCAAGGTACGAGAAATATGTGAAATTGCGCAAAAGGGGCACGGATCCTGAGGCCGATAGGAACTGCACAAGCGTGCTTTTTCTTTGGGCCTCGGACCACAACAGCCCAACTCAAACCTCCATCCATCCCATGGGGTGGATCCAGAACCACCCTACCAGAAGGGGGGGAGGGGCGTTCCGTTACACGTCACTAACAAATGGGGCACGCAACAACAGTCCACTGGTTGTACGGTAGGAGCTCAATGGTGGGGTTTGCGCAGCCCCTACAGGACACGACCCATCTCACGACCTCTTCCGCGCGTCTCTCGATGGGGCTGGCTGGAATCGCACCCAGGACTTGGCTGTTTCGTTATGCCTCTGGAGCCAAAACCTCACTGAGCTACGGGAGTACCCCCACAGCCGTTGCAAATTACCCAACAGCACTTGGCATTCAACTGACAGCGGTTGGCGGTTAGCAGTTGGTGGTAAGGGACAGGTTTTCGCCGGTAACAACCGCAGGCGGTTAGCGATCAAGCGCCAGCGGTTGGCTGGCATTGGCGGGTACAAGACTGCAGTTGTTGGTCAACCGACACACTTCGACCACCAGGCAGTTGGTGGTTAACCGCCAGTGTTCGGCCGGGAACTACCACAGAGGGTAGTCCAAGGTCCTTACAACCAGCTCTCGAGATATGCACCACGCCTTTAGAGAGGAAAAGAGGTGGGTACGGATATGTCTCCGTGTCGCTGCCAGGCCAGTGGCCAGGGCGCCCCCTAATTCAAAAAATAAAAAAAGGAAAATGACGATTCACTCGCTCACGCGGTCGGGCGGGTGCCGACGGCGGTTGGAGGGTAGCTGAAAAGCGGCTGGAGGGTAACTGACGGCGGTTGGTAACCAACACTCATTCGTGCAAAGAAAAAAAGGAAAGAAGGGGCGCCCTGGTTGTGGCTAACGGTGACGGTCCTCATGTGTCGGAGGGGAATCCAGTTCAGCGGGGGGCGGGTGTATTGCTTGCGCGCCTGTGGCACTCAGATTTTTACTCAGGGGCGGCTCTACCCAGAGGCCGTCCATTCTTGACCCTTCAGGGTACTTAAGGACGGCCTCTGGGACGGCGGTTGAGCCGCTGTCACTGAAATGCCACCTGCCATTGGTAAACCCCGACTAAAGTCCGTGACTGGTTTCTCGCGAGTGTCTCTCTGCCATCAAAGCGCCCCGAAAAGCCTGTTGGTCCGGAAGCTGACGGAGCATTCAGGAGGGCCAAAGATTCAACAAGCTCTCTGGAAAGCATGGGCCACGAAGAAGACTACAACGGCCTTGCCACGTGAACATGGGGGCTCCACGGGCAGGAAGCCCAAGCGCGGCGTCAGGGGAACAGGGCTCAACAGCGTGCGGCAGGGGACCGCCACGCCAGAGACAAAGCCTTGGACCAGACTTGCCACTAGCGCCCGCCAGCTCAGACATAATCACAGAGAGCTGGATTCTACTGAGCTGTGCGTCGGGTGCAGCCATTTCTTACTGAGCTCTGGGGGTGCCACGGGCACATACTACTGAGTGGCAAGTAGCACAGGGCTGAGTCTTAACGAAACTCGGTGGCCCCACTGGACACTCGTGGCGAGTCCGCCTTGGACCGTCGGATTGAGAACGCGGACCGGTCCCGCAGTGACATGATCAATGCAGCTGCACATCGGGCGCTCCTTGAGAGCTGCGTGCCTCGCCTTCCAGCTGCACCGAGGTCAAGTTGGCCTCTGGTTGCCCCGCCAGACATTGCAGGCGCGCCTCCAGCAGCGCCGGCAGAATCTGCAGCACGTCGGCCGCCGTGATCGCGATGGTCTCGACCCGCGCCTTTTGGCGCGCCCCCGCGTCGACGGCCGTGCGCCGCCCGTCCTGGAGCGCGTTGGGCCCCGGGTACGCCTCGAAGGCCCGGGCCCCCGCGAGGCGCGCGAGCGACAGGTAGTAGCCCGGGATGTAGTACTTGTGCGGGTAGACCTCCAGCACCACGGCGCAGTGCCGCACGAAGAGGAAGTTCAGGTTCTGCGCGCCGTGGGGGCAGACGATGATGTCGTGGCGGTTGACCCAGCCCGCCTGCTGCGGGAACTTCATGTGGTCGAAAGTGGTGATGTTCACCTCCGCGTCGGGCAGCGCCTTCTGCAGGGCCGCGAAGATGTTGGGCCCGTCGCCCAGCCCCCGCACCGTGCGGGTCAGCACCCCCACCTGCAGCGCGGGGGCGCTCTGGTTGCTGGCCACCTGCTGGTGATCCATCCGCCGCAGGAGGAACTTGAGCATGTCGGCGTCCCCCCGGTCCGTGAGCCACTGAGTCTCTTGCCCCGGCCAGCCGTCGCGGCGCCGCCGCACGATCTTCGCCTTCACGGCGCAGGTGGTGGGCGGGACGTTCGTGAGCCGGCAGCCCATGAGCGCCCTGAGCGCCCGGACCCAGGGGGCGTTGTTGAGGCGGATGCGGTCCACCAGGTGCACGACGGGCTGCAGCGCGACGAAGCGGTTGAAGACTGGCCAGCAGTTCAGCAGCACCTCCGCAGCGTGGACCCAGTGCATACCGATCATGTCGTGGCGCGCATTCCCGGCCTGCCCGGCTATGCAAACAACAAGGCCGGGGCTGCAGTTCGAGGGGTGCTGGATGCGGTAATCTGTCCAAGGCCGGAACGGGGAGGGTGCCACGGTCTGCTGCACATAATATTCCCCAACCTTCCAAGTCGGGTTTTGCGGTTTGACGAAAGTCGTTGCATTGACCATCCTGCGGGCCATGGCTGTTAGAGCCATGAGGCACAGCAGCACGCCGTGCAGGTAACTCATGGACAGCAAAAACTAGAACAGTCGGGACGAAACAGCCGGGGGTCAGTCAGGATTGCGACGCCTGCACAAAAACATTCACGCAAGTGCTGTGCAGACTATCCACAGAATAGCACACACGTGTGCCACTTGTGAGGCAATATGTAGCACAGTCGAAGCCACCAATGCATGTGCTGTATCAACGAATCTCGGTGGCGCGCAAGCTCAACACCCAGACAGTGTTGAGCTTGCACCCCTCAACACCCTGACGTCATCACCACTGCTCCCTTAGCTGTCAACCATGAACTACCTCGAAGGAATTCCGCCCACACAGGGATGAGGACCCTGGCAGGGTGGACGTGGCGAACTGGGACTGCGCCACAATGCCAAAGGACATTCAGCAGCAATTGCACGGGTTGTCCGGACCAGCTGCGAACAATGCTTGCTATGCCGGAGCTCGCATCACTCAGATTCAGCCGCATGGCTCGTTTGCGCTACGGGTAGGGGGCGCCCACCACATAACGGTGCACGGGGGCAAATCCACCTTTTCCCCATCCACTAGCCACTGTATGGACGACCCATGTCGAACCTGGGACACACGAGGTGACATGATTTTGGCATCATGTGGGTGCAACGTGCAAAAAGGGTTCCGTACGAGGCTTGGCGAAAAAATGGATGAAAAAGCGGTTGCAAAAAGTGGGGTCAAATTGGGGTCCCTGCGGTAACATACCCATATGGGGCTGAAATGGCTCTGGGCTGGCAAATACCAGTGCATCGTTGGATGTAGTGTTATGTTTTTCAATGTTGTGCCAATGTGTATATACTTCTGAATCTGTCATCTGTCACATACTTCTGTACTGTTGGGCCATTTGGCACACGCAAATGCATATCACATACGTCCAGAGCATTCGGACTCTACAGCGTGTACAGTGTGGACTGTACAGCTGGAATCGTGAATCGTTTTCCATTGTTTCTTTTTCACACCCAGTCCAATGTACCATTGTTGTCACTTGGCAGATTTGAACACACCCCATTGCACAACTTTGTTCAAACGGGTACATACTTGTATATGTATCACATGTGTCCAGAACATTGGACTGGACACCACCTACCTCGCCGCGTTTCCGTGTGTGTGAGGCCCAAGTGCCCCACTCCTCCGCGCGTTGTACCGGCCGTCCACCCCGTGTGCTCCACCACTCTGTGGATCGCGCGTGCACATGGCACACTCCTTGGTGGTTACGGGTGGCATGTGCACCCCAGTTTTGTCGGAGGTTCCTTACCTTTCCTGGCCCACCACTCCTTTCCACAAGGCGCCTCAGGGGCCCCACTGGTGGTCCACTGGGTGCTAGATCCCCTGGGCGCAGGCGAACAGTGATGTAGCACTGCGGGGGCCCCAGGGTTGGCCCTCTGGGTGCCCAATCCCCTATGCGCACGGACAGCTCCACAGAACGCCTCAAGGGCCCTAGTGGTGGACCACTGGGTGCCGAATCCTACGGGCGTTGCCGACCCCCTTGTGGGGTCACTCAGTCTCCTAGACGGTGCAGTTCCTGGTGTATGAGGCTGCACTGTAGGGGTACAATGGGTGGGGTGGGTGGGGACCTGGGCGCCCCAGGTGGGTTGCTGATGTTGGTGTAGGGTGTGCTTTCGTTGGCCCTTGTCCTCCCCTTCCCCCTGATACCTGGATTGCCCCTGGTGGGCTCCCCCTCTTATCGCGCAAACAGCCCATCTGGGCTGCGGGAGACACCCCCCACATGATGCCGCTTGCGCAGCGGTTGCCTTGGCACCCCGTAGTGACGGGGCTGGCTGGCCAAACCCTCCCTTGTGCTATTGCTACCTCCCGTGCGCACGCTCTCCTCTCCTCCACTTTCTGGTTCCTGTTCCCACTATCCTTGCTGCCTCCCTTGCCTTGCTGCCCCTCTCTTCCCCGTCTACTGCACTTTCCCCTATCCCTTCTGGTGTGGCTGCCGCATCCCGTGTGGCTGTGTTGCTCCTCCCCCTTTTTGTTGGTGCTCTTGGGTGGCGCATGTGCACTCTTGCTCCTGGCCCATGTGCCTGTCCGCCCGCACAAGGATGTGGCGTCTCCGAAAGACATTGATTGTCCCGCACACGGTAGGCTAGTCCCGGCCCAGCTGCCACCCCCCGTGGCGGGCACCCCCCTCCGCGTGGGGTGCAGCCCCCGACCTTGTGGAGTTCGCGGGCGCCTTGTGGAGGGAGGGGGGGACTTGGTTGCTGTTGTGCTCCCTCTGCGTGGTCCCCCTATGTGCTACACTGTATCCTATTGTGGCTCGTCCCACCGCTATTTGTGGGGCGGCCCTATTCCTAGTGGGTTGGTTGCGTGCGTGCCTCCCAGTCTGGTGCTCTTTTCCCTTCCGTTGACGCGCTCAGTGTCGCTGGTGTGTGCTAAGGGAGTGGTGGCATGTAGCTCCCTTCCTCCCGTGGTGGCCGTTGGGTTGCCCCACTGTCATTTGGGTGACACCAAGGGCAAACGGCACTTCTGCACATGGCTCTGAATCTGCAAAATGATTGGTTGCTGGTGTTTGTTGGGGTTGTGTTGTGGTGGGTGTCATGGGGTGTTGTTGTGTGCTATGGGTTGTTGACGGGCTCCCCGTTGGAGGACGTCAAACCCGGCTGTTCATGCCTCGTAGCTAGGGACCCGTGTGAGTTCCCTGGATGGTAGTGTGCAGTGACCACAGATGGTATGAACACTGTGTCTCATAAGCGTGCCTAGGGCCCTTGCGCTAGGCCTTGGTTTCAGAACTTAGCTACTTGGGGGGCAATACATGTTTTAGGTTGCTGCCCGATGGTCAACTACGTAATAGGCCGCCAACCCCCTGACTTAGGTTTGGGTTGCCTTCCCTTCTTGGTGTGGTTGGGGTGGTTCTAGCTCCTGGGAGTGCCTCAGGAAAACATCCCTTCTGAGTTGCGTGTGGGTGTGGCCTAGGTTGTCATGTGTGCGGTGGGTGCGGTGTTGGCTTTGGGGTGTGGGGTTGCGCGTGCCTTGTGTGTTGGCGGCGGTCGTCATGCATGTGGGGGTTGCACGCGTGGTGGGTTTGACGCCCGCCTTGGGCATTGCATGTGTGTTGGGTAGTTGCTGGTGTTCGTTGCGAGTGCTGTGAATGCCCGCGGTTGTTGCTACAGCGCGCTGCTCGGCTTTGTTGCGCGCTGCCTTGTGTGTTGTGCTGCGCTACGCACTCCTGCTGCGCCGTTGTTGGCTCCATGTGCGTGTGTGTTGCGATGCTCTGTGCTACTCCGCTCTAGCCTTTGTGTTCTTCTACCTTGCTGCGCTACATCGTGTGCTGCACTGCACTGTTCCGCTCGTGCCTTTGTCGGCTCTGTGTGCCTGGGCGATGCACCCCTCTGCGCTGCTCTGCTTTGGTCTTTGTGCTCCTCGCCTTGCTACGCTGCAATGTGTGCTGCGTTGTGTTGTTCTGTTGTGCACCTCTGTTGGCTTTGTGTGCCTAGGCGGTGCGGTGCTCTATGTTGCTCCGCTCTAGTCTCTGTGCGCCTCTGCCTTGCTACGTTGCACTGTATGCTGCACTGCGTTGTATGCGGCGTTGGGGATGTTATTCCGCTGCGCACTTCTATCACCTTTGTGTGCTTGGGTAGTGTGCTGCTCTGTGGTGCTCCGCTCTAGTCTCTATGCTCCTCTACCTTGGGTTACCATTGTGTGTGTTGTGTTGCGCTGCGTTGCAATGTTCCGCTGTGCGCCTCTATCGGCTTTGTGATGGGCTCAGCAACGTTCCTCCACACCATACCAGCAAAACATGTGTCGTAGCAATGGTGTTGATGTTTTTTTTGGAGGGGGGCCAACTCGAAGTGTTCATGAGTACTCAAGATAGTTCTTGGAAATTGGGCCACCCAAGTATATGATACACTGGATCGCTAATAGACAAGGCACAGGTGTCGTGGCAATGATACTGATATTGAAAGCTCCCAACATCCAGAGTTTGAGAAAAAGGCTTTGAACCTCCCTTCATAGTTTCCAAATTGCCTATTTTGTTTGCCTGCCGACTTGCTTTCTTGAGCGCCTGTCTGCCAAATTCAAATTTTGCAGCTCTCAAAATTCGTGCCATGTTGGCATGCTGGTGTGTAGGTAACTGTAATAATTGTAGGTGCTACTTGTACTTGACATGTTTCCCCAATCTAGGTGCTAGCCCCCACGTGCTAACGATGCAACGGCGTTTTGCATACGTGACCGTGTACTTAATGGAAGTGCAGCACACAAGTATTGTGCAAGCCCGTGAGTGGCAGCTGGCCCGGACACCGATCCCCAGCATAACAAGGGGGGAGGTGTGGTACTTCATATGCCCAGTGCTAACTATGCCGGTGGTCCGGGTGCACATTGTGGCCATGGGAGTGTACACCCCGCAGTGCAGCTGCCACCTACATTGGGTGTGCTGCAGACATGGGAAATGGCAGCTAGTGCTACACATGGATAGTGACTGACTAGGAGAAAGCAGCCAGATAGACTGTTGCCGACGGAGCACCTAGCACACATAATAGCGGCGGCCTTCTAGAGGCGTTGAGGGGGCCGTTGCACCGAGCACAACAGGGCCACACGTGGCGGCTCGCCACGCCGCACAGCAAGGCAGAGGAGCACAGAGACCAAAATGGAGCATCACAGAGGAGCGCAACACCTAGACACACAGAGCCAACACAGGCGTGGAGCAGACCAGCACAGCGCAGCGCAACACACAGCGTAGCGCATCAAGGTAGAGGAGCACAGAGACCAAAGCGGAGTGGCATAGAGCACCGCAAACCCAGGCACACCCAGCCGACAAAGGCGCGCAATAGACCAGCGCCGCGCACCAAGGCAAAGGAGCATAGAGACCATAGCAGAGCAGCACATAGCACTGCTACACCCAAGCACACAGAGGTGACAGAGGCACACTGTGAAATAGGGCAGCGCAGCGCAACCCAGCAAGGCAGAGGAGCACATAGGCTAGAGCTGAGCACCACGGAGCAGCGCAACACCCATGCACATAGAGCCGACATAGGCACGCAGTGAAGCAAAGCTTCACAGCGCAAAGCGCAAAGCAGCAAGGCAGAGGAGCATAGAGACCACAGCGGAGCAGCACAAAGCACCGTGAAGCCCAAGCACACAGAGTTTGACAAAAGCGTGCAACGGAACAGCATAGCACAACGCAGCACACACCGCAATACAGCAAGGCAGAGGAGCACAGAGACCAGAATGGAGCAGCACACAACAATGCAATGTCGAGGTACATGCATTATCCATGGATGCTTAGCCATTTGGTTACCCCTTTCGGCCCTTGATGCTGTGCACTTGCTGAAGGGCTAGGGCATGTGATGGCAGCAGCTGTGATGTAACATGACACCTCAAGGTGACCGCTTTAGTGTATGGGTCCCCTTGTGGCAACCCCACCACACTCTAGCACGGAATGTGCAAACATTGGACAGACACGATGACAGGGGATGATTGCAGAGTGTAGAGCGTAGGTGCACGTAACACAAGACCACTGCACGCACAAGGACGGGGAATCCGTGGAAAGAGAACAAATGTCGTGCGGGTGGAGCCACCAATGACAAATGAGGGCCCCCAGCCACAACCCCATGGTGCATAATAATTGTGCAGGGTGCATAATCTCATCACTTTCCGGTAGCCATACGGGTGCATAATAATTGTGCAGGGTGCATAATCTCATCACTTTCCGGTAGCCATACGGGTGCATAATAATTGTGCAGGGTGCATAATCTCATCACTTTCCGGTAGCCATACGAGTGCATAATAATTGTGCAGGGTGCATAATCTCACCCAACAACCACTAGTCCCACACACGGCACGAAAAGACCGTGTTGCAGATATGCCATACATGCTACCAGGGACATGGTATTAGGTGCTAGGAGTGCAATACCCAGGGGGAGCTAGGGGTCGCAGGCGGTCGCAGGCGGTCGCAGGCGGTCGTAGGTGGTCGCAGGCGCTTGAGATGCCCTTTGTTTTACCAAGAACCCCCTTTTGAGGGCTCTACATGAGCGGACTATGGGTTGTGACCTCTCTACATACATATTTTCTTGTGCTCTTTGACATGAAAGTACTTTTGGCACCATTTTGTTTTTAATTGAAAAAACCGTTTTCTTACCTAAAAGTAACCGTTTCATAGGCAAATGACATCATGACTATGAAAAAGGTGATGATCAATTCCCTTTGTTTTCTTGGGGTGTGGAAGAAGATCCAAATGTCATGTTTTTTCTGCATTTATTTCTTTTTCTCCATTTCTTTCTTTTTTTTTTGTTTCATGGATGGTGCCTATAGTGGTCGCCCACATGTTGTTGCACCTGCTCGCAAACCTGCAGGAAAAGAGTTTGGTCGCACAGCATCCATATACAACAACACGCATGCATTCTTCCGTTCTCGTGTGGAGCAATTGTATGCTATTTTTTGGACTTTTGCCATTGTACGCGCTCCTTGGCGTGGACATGGTGAGGCGGGGATGGAAAAGTTGTTCTGGCGAATGAAGGTGCTTATTGATTTGCTGCACATCTGCACAGCTGCACATCGGGCGCTCCTTGAGAGCTGCGTGCCTCGCCTTCCAGCTGCACCGAGGCAACACCACTGCTGCTGCCACTGCCAGAGCTGCTGCTGCTGGTGCTGCCAGTGTCCTTGCTGCTAGTCCCGCTGCTGCCACAGTCAGTGCTCGATGCTCCCACACCTGCAGATGGCGATGGTGACACACAGGCAGCACCACTGCTGCTGCCACTGCCAGAGCTGCTGCTGCTGCTGGTGCTGCCACATTCACTGCTGCTGGTCCCGCTACTGCCAAGTGTCAGTGAACACTGTGAACACTGCGCTCCTTGAGAGCTGCGTGCCTCGCCTTCCAGCTGCACCGAGGTCAAGTTGGCCTCTGGTTGCCCCGCCAGACATTGCAGGCGCGCCTCCAGCAGCGCCGGCAGAATCTGCAGCACGTCGGCCGCCGTGATCGCGATGGTCTCGACCCGCGCCTTTTGGCGCGCCCCCGCGTCGACGGCCGTGCGCCGCCCGTCCTGGAGCGCGTTGGGCCCCGGGTACGCCTCGAAGGCCCGGGCCCCCGCGAGGCGCGCGAGCGACAGGTAGTAGCCCAGGATGTAGTACTTGTGCGGGTAGACCTCCAGCACCACGGCGCAGTGCCGCACGAAGAGGAAGTTCAGGTTCTGCGCGCCGTGGGGGCAGACGATGATGTCGTGGCGGTTGACCCAGCCCGCCTGCTGCGGGAACTTCATGTGGTCGAAAGTGGTGATGTTCAACTCCGCGTCGGGCAGCGCCTTCTGCAGGGCCGCGAAGATGTTGGGCCCGTCGCCCAGCCCCCGCACCGTGCGGGTCAGCACCCCCACCTGCAGCGCGGGGGCGCTCTGGTTGCTGGCCACCTGCTGGTGATCCATCCGCCGCAGGAGGAACTTGAGCATGTCGGCGTCCCCCCGGTCCGTGAGCCACTAAGTCTCTTGCCCCGGCCAGCCGTCGCGGCGCCGCCGCACGATCTTCGCCTTCACGGCGCAGGTGGTGGGCGGGACGTTCGTGAGCCGGCAGCCCATGAGCGCCCTGAGCGCCCAGACCCAGGGGGCGTTGTTGAGGCGGATGCGGTCCACCAGGTGCACGACGGGCTGCAGCGCGACGAAGCGGTTGAAGACTGGCCAGCAGTTCAGCAGCACCTCCGCAGCGTGGACCCAGTGCATACCGATCATGTCGTGGCGCGCATTCCCGGCCTGCCCGGCTATGCAAACAACAAGGCCGGGGCTGCAGTTCGAGGGGTGCTGGATGCGGTAATCTGTCCAAGGCCGGAACGGGGAGGGTGCCACGGTCTGCTGCACATAATATTCCCCAACCTTCCAAGTCGGGTTTCGCGGTTTGACGAAAGTCGTTGCATTGACCATCCTGCGGGCCATGGCTGTTAGAGCCATGAGGCACAGCAGCACGCCGTGCAGGTAACTCATGGACAGCAAAAACTAGAACAGTCGGGACGAAACAGCCGGGGGTCAGTCAGGATTGCGACGCCTGCACAAAAACATTCACGCAAGTGCTGTGCAGACTATCCACAGAATAGCACACACGTGTGCCACTTGTGAGGCAATATGTAGCACAGTCGAAGCCACCAATGCATGTGTTGTATCAACGAATCTCGGTGGCGCGCAAGCTCAACACCCAGACAGTGTTGAGCTTGCACCCCTCAACACCCTGACGTCATCACCACTGCTCCCTTAGCTGTCAACCATGAACTACCTCGAAGGAATTCCGCCCACACAGGGATGAGGACCCTGGCAGGGTGGACGTGGCGAACTGGGACTGCGCCACAATGCCAAAGGACATTCAGCAGCAATTGCACGGGTTGTCCGGACCAGCTGCGAACAATGCTTGCTATGCCGGAGCTCGCATCACTCAGATTCAGCCGCATGGCTCGTTTGCGCTACGGGTAGGGGGCGCCCACCACATAACGGTGCACGGGGGCAAATCCACCTTTTCCCCATCCACTAGCCACTGTATGGACGACCCATGTCGAACCTGGGACACACGAGGTGACATAATTTTGGCATCATGTGGGTGCAACGTGCAAAAAGGGTTCCGTACGAGGCTTGGCGAAAAAATGGATGAAAAAGCGGTTGCAAAAAGTGGGGTCAAATTGGGGTCCCTGCGGTAACATACCCATATGGGGCTGAAATGGCTCTGGGCTGGCAAATACCAGTGCATCGTTGGATGTAGTGTTATGTTTTTCAATGTTGTGCCAATGTGTATATACTTCTGAATCTGTCATCTGTCACATACTTCTGTACTGTTGGGCCATTTGGCACACGCAAATGCATATCACATACGTCCAGAGCATTCGGACTCTACAGCGTGTACAGTGTGGACTGTACAGCTGGAATCGTGAATCGTTTTCCATTGTTTCTTTTTCACACCCAGTCCAATGTACCATTGTTGTCACTTGGCAGATTTGAACACACCCCATTGCACAACTTTGTTCAAACGGGTACATACTTGTATATGTATCACATGTGTCCAGAACATTGGACTGGACACCACCTACCTCGCCGCGTTTCCGTGTGTGTGAGGCCCAAGTGCCCCACTCCTCCGCGCGTTGTACCGGCCGTCCACCCCGTGTGCTCCACCACTCTGTGGATCGCGCGTGCACATGGCACACTCCTTGGTGGTTACGGGTGGCATGTGCACCCCAGTTTTGTCGGAGGTTCCTTACCTTTCCTGGCCCACCACTCCTTTCCACAAGGCGCCTCAGGGGCCCCACTGGTGGTCCACTGGGTGCTGGATCCCCTGGGCGCAGGCGAACAGTGATGTAGCACTGCGGGGGCCCCAGGGTTGGCCCTCTGGGTGCCCAATCCCCTATGCGCACGGACAGCTCCACAGAACGCCTCAAGGGCCCTAGTGGTGGACCACTGGGTGCCGAATCCTACGGGCGTTGCCGACCCCCTTGTGGGGTCACTCAGTCTCCTAGACGGTGCAGTTCCTGGTGTACGAGGCTGCACTGTAGGGGTACAATGGGTGGGGTGGGTGGGGACCTGGGCGCCCCAGGTGGGTTGCTGATGTTGGTGTAGGGTGTGCTTTCGTTGGCCCTTGTCCTCCCCTTCCCCCTGATACCTGGATTGCCCCTGGTGGGCTCCCCCTCTTATCGCGCAAACAGCCCATCTGGGCTGCGGGAGACACCCCCCACATGATGCCGCTTGCGCAGCGGTTGCCTTGGCACCCCGTAGTGACGGGGCTGGCTGGCCAAACCCTCCCTTGTGCTATTGCTACCTCCCGTGCGCACGCTCTCCTCTCCTCCACTTTCTTGTTCCTGTTCCCACTATCCTTGCTGCCTCCCTTGCCTTGCTGCCCCTCTCTTCCCCGTCTACTGCACTTTCCCCTATCCCTTCTGGTGTGGCTGCCGCATCCCGTGTGGCTGTGTTGCTCCTCCCCCTTTTTGTTGGTGCTCTTGGGTGGCGCATGTGCACTCTTGCTCCTGGCCCATGTGCCTGTCCGCCCGCACAAGGATGTGGCGTCTCCGAAAGACATTGATTGTCCCGCACACGGTAGGCTAGTCCCGGCCCAGCTGCCACCCCCCGTGGCGGGCACCCCCCTCCGCGTGGGGTGCAGCCCCCGACCTTGTGGAGTTCGCGGGCGCCTTGTGGAGGGAGGGGGGGACTTGGTTGCTGTTGTGCTCCCTCTGCGTGGTCCCCCTATGTGCTACACTGTATCCTATTGTGGCTCGTCCCACCGCTATTTGTGGGGCGGCCCTATTCCTAGTGGGTTGGTTGCGTGCGTGCCTCCCAGTCTGGTGCTCTTTTCCCTTCCGTTGACGCGCTCAGTGTCGCTGGTGTGTGCTAAGGGAGTGGTGGCATGTAGCTCCCTTCCTCCCGTGGTGGCCGTTGGGTTGCCCCACTGTCATTTGGGTGACACCAAGGGCAAACGGCACTTCTGCACATGGCTCTGAATCTGCAAAATGATTGGTTGCTGGTGTTTGTTGGGGTTGTGTTGTGGTGGGTGTCATGGGGTGTTGTTGTGTGCTATGGGTTGTTGACGGGCTCCCCGTTGGAGGACGTCAAACCCGGCTGTTCATGCCTCGTAGCTAGGGACCCGTGTGAGTTCCCTGGATGGTAGTGTGCAGTGACCACAGATGGTATGAACACTGTGTCTCATAAGCGTGCCTAGGGCCCTTGCGCTAGGCCTTGGTTTCAGAACTTAGCTACTTGGGGGGCAATACATGTTTTAGGTTGCTGCCCGATGGTCAACTACGTAATAGGCCGCCAACCCCCTGACTTAGGTTTGGGTTGCCTTCCCTTCTTGGTGTGGTTGGGGTGGTTCTAGCTCCTGGGAGTGCCTCAGGAAAACATCCCTTCTGAGTTGCGTGTGGGTGTGGCCTAGGTTGTCATGTGTGCGGTGGGTGCGGTGTTGGCTTTGGGGTGTGGGGTTGCGCGTGCCTTGTGTGTTGGCGGCGGTCGTCATGCATGTGGGGGTTGCACGCGTGGTGGGTTTGACGCCCGCCTTGGGCATTGCATGTGTGTTGGGTAGTTGCTGGTGTTCGTTGCGAGTGCTGTGAATGCCCGCGGTTGTTGCTACAGCGCGCTGCTCGGCTTTGTTGCGCGCTGCCTTGTGTGTTGTGCTGCGCTACGCTCTCCTGCTGCGCCGTTGTTGGCTCCATGTGCGTGTGTGTTGCGATGCTCTGTGCTACTCCGCTCTAGCCTTTGTGTTCTTCTACCTTGCTGCGCTACATCGTGTGCTGCACTGCACTGTTCCGCTCGTGCCTTTGTCGGCTCTGTGTGCCTGGGCGATGCACCCCTCTGCGCTGCTCTGCTTTGGTCTTTGTGCTCCTCGCCTTGCTACGCTGCAATGTGTGCTGCGTTGTGTTGTTCTGTTGTGCACCTCTGTTGGCTTTGTGTGCCTAGGCGGTGCGGTGCTCTATGTTGCTCCGCTCTAGTCTCTGTGTGCCTCTGCCTTGCTACGTTGCACTGTATGCTGCACTGCGTTGTATGCGGCGTTGGGGATGTTATTCCGCTGCGCACTTCTATCACCTTTGTGTGCTTGGGTAGTGTGCTGCTCTGTGGTGCTCCGCTCTAGTCTCTATGCTCCTCTACCTTGGGTTACCATTGTGTGTGTTGTGTTGCGCTGCGTTGCAATGTTCCGCTGTGCGCCTCTATCGGCTTTGTGATGGGCTCAGCAATGTTCCTCCACACCATACCAGCAAAACATGTGTCGTAGCAATGGTGTTGATGTTTTTTTTGGAGGGGGGCCAACTCGAAGTGTTCATGAGTACTCAAGATAGTTCTTGGAAATTGGGCCACCCAAGTATATGATACACTGGATCGCTAATAGACAAGGCACAGGTGTCGTAGCAATGATACTGATATTGAAAGCTCCCAACATCCAGAGTTTGAGAAAAAGGCTTTGAACCTCCCTTCATAGTTTCCAAATTGCCTATTTTGTTTGCCTGCCGACTTGCTTTCTTGAGCGCCTGTCTGCCAAATTCAAATTTTGCAGCTCTCAAAATTCGTGCCATGTTGGCATGCTGGTGTGTAGGTAACTGTAATAATTGTAGGTGCTACTTGTACTTGACATGTTTCCCCAATCTAGGTGCTAGCCCCCACGTGCTAACGATGCAACGGCGTTTTGCATACGTGACCGTGTACTTAATGGAAGCGCAGCACACAAGTATTGTGCAAGCCCGTGAGTGGCAGCTGGCCCGGACACCGATCCCCAGCATAACAAGGGGGGAGGTGTGGTACTTCATATGCCCAGTGCTAACTATGCCGGTGGTCCGGGTGCACATTGTGGCCATGGGAGTGTACACCCCGCAGTGCAGCTGCCACCTACATTGGGTGTGCTGCAGACATGGGAAATGGCAGCTAGTGCTACACATGGATAGTGACTGACTAGGAGAAAGCAGCCAGATAGACTGTTGCCGACGGAGCACCTAGCACACATAATAGCGGCGGCCTTCTAGAGGCGTTGAGGGGGCCGTTGCACCGAGCACAACAGGGCCACACGTGGCGGCTCGCCACGCCGCACAGCAAGGCAGAGGAGCACAGAGACCAAAATGGAGCATCACAGAGGAGCGCAACACCTAGACACACACAGCCAACACAGGCGTGGAGCAGACCAGCACAGCGCAGCGCAACACACAGCGTAGCGCATCAAGGTAGAGGAGCACAGAGACCAAAGCGGAGTGGCATAGAGCACCGCAAACCCAGGCACACCCAGCCGACAAAGGCGCGCAATAGACCAGCGCCGCGCACCAAGGCAAAGGAGCATAGAGACCATAGCAGAGCAGCACATAGCACTGCTACACCCAAGCACACAGAGGTGACAGAGGCACACTGTGAAATAGGGCAGCGCAGCGCAACCCAGCAAGGCAGAGGAGCACATAGGCTAGAGCTGAGCACCACGGAGCAGCGCAACACCCATGCACATAGAGCCGACATAGGCACGCAGTGAAGCAAAGCTTCACAGCGCAAAGCGCAAAGCAGCAAGGCAGAGGAGCATAGAGACCACAGCGGAGCAGCACAAAGCACCGTGAAGCCCAAGCACACAGAGTTTGACAAAAGCGTGCAACGGAACAGCATAGCACAACGCAGCACACACCGCAATACAGCAAGGCAGAGGAGCACAGAGACCAGAATGGAGCAGCACACAACAATGCAATGTCGAGGTACATGCATTATCCATGGATGCTTAGCCATTTGGTTACCCCTTTCGGCCCTTGATGCTGTGCACTTGCTGAAGGGCTAGGGCATGTGATGGCAGCAGCTGTGATGTAACATGACACCTCAAGGTGACCGCTTTAGTGTATGGGTCCCCTTGTGGCAACCCCACCACACTCTAGCACGGAATGTGCAAACATTGGACAAACACGATGACAGGGGATGATTGCAGAGTGTAGAGCGTAGGTGCACGTAACACAAGACCACTGCACGCACAAGGACGGGGAATCCGTGGAAAGAGAACAAATGTCGTGCGGGTGGAGCCACCAATGACAAATGAGGGCCCCCAGCCACAACCCCATGGTGCATAATAATTGTGCAGGGTGCATAATCTCATCACTTTCCGGTAGCCATACGGGTGCATAATAATTGTGCAGGGTGCATAATCTCATCACTTTCCGGTAGCCATACGGGTGCATAATAATTGTGCAGGGTGCATAATCTCATCACTTTCCGGTAGCCATACGAGTGCATAATAATTGTGCAGGGTGCATAATCTCATCACTTTCCGGTAGCCATACGAGTGCATAATAATTGTGCAGGGTGCATAATCTCACCCAACAACCACTAGTCCCACACACGGCACGAAAAGACCGTGTTGCAGATATGCCATACATGCTACCAGGGACATGGTATTAGGTGCTAGGAGTGCAATACCCAGGGGGAGCTAGGGGTCGCAGGCGGTCGCAGGCGGTCGCAGGCGGTCGTAGGTGGTCGCAGGCGCTTGAGATGCCCTTTGTTTTACCAAGAACCCCCTTTTGAGGGCTCTACATGAGCGGACTATGGGTTGTGACCTCTCTACATACATATTTTCTTGTGCTCTTTGACATGAAAGTACTTTTGGCACCATTTTGTTTTTAATTGAAAAAACCGTTTTCTTACCTAAAAGTAACCGTTTCATAGGCAAATGACATCATGACTATGAAAAAGGTGATGATCAATTCCCTTTGTTTTCTTGGGGTGTGGAAGAAGATCCAAATGTCATGTTTTTTCTGCATTTATTTCTTTTTCTCCATTTCTTTCTTTTTTTTTGTTTCATGGATGGTGCCTATAGTGGTCGCCCACATGTTGTTGCACCTGCTCGCAAACCTGCAGGAAAAGAGTTTGGTCGCACAGCATCCATATACAACAACACGCATGCATTCTTCCGTTCTCGTGTGGAGCAATTGTATGCTATTTTTTGGACTTTTGCCATTGTACGCGCTCCTTGGCGTGGACATGGTGAGGCGGGGATGGAAAAGTTGTTCTGGCGAATGAAGGTGCTTATTGATTTGGTAGCATTTTATTTGCGTCGCTTCCAGAAGTATGAGCTTGTGGGTCCCTGGCATCACGACCCAGACATTAAGGAGAAACCAAGGGCACCTAAGCCCGCGGCTTCCCCCTTCAACGCAAGCTCTAGTTCAAGCTCTAGCTCAAGTGCACCTCACAACAATAATGTGCAGGATTCAGAGATTTTTGTATCGGATGGTGAGGTAAGTGTTGATAGTGACTATACCTCAGATC
The DNA here is from genome assembly GCA_964036045.1 of Eutreptiella sp. 'Long Island Sound 2002'. Lineage (NCBI taxonomy): Eukaryota > Euglenozoa > Euglenophyceae > Eutreptiales > Eutreptiaceae > Eutreptiella > Eutreptiella sp. 'Long Island Sound 2002'. The sequence continues at coordinate 176,830,467 of OZ038380.1, read as the reverse complement.
CAATGGAAGCTAACAAGGTGCACGTTGAGCGTGCCAAGCAGTGAAGGGCTAAGGCTCCTTGCCTCCAACCACTTGTGCTAACAAGGAGGCAACAAGCCATTGCCAATGCTATTGTTTAGTGCAAGAGACATTTGTGATAAGTCTTTCCATCACTGGGTTCATGTGTTGCAGCCTTGTGGGGAAGGAGGGAGCAAGGGAAGAGGGAGGGAAGGCGGGCCCGAGGGAGTGAGGGAGGGAGTGTATGGGTTATGCTAGCGCCAGACGTGTACGAAAATTTTCTCAAGGGTCGCAGGCGGTCGCAAGTGGTCGCAGGCGGTGGGCTCCCCCCCAAGGGCCACCACGGAGGAAATCAAGCGAGCATACAAACGGCTTCTTGTCCAAGCACACCTAGACAAAAATGCGCACCACAGGGAAGGCCGAGGGCCTCTTCAAACAAAGGGGGAAAGCCAAGGACAAGCCCAAGACACCAGAAACCCAACCCAACCCCTCCCTTCTCAGAGGTCTCCAGTCCGGAGAATGGGGGTCAGTGACTTTTCGCCATTAACCCAATGTGCGAAAAGGCCAACATTTGGGCTCTCCTAAAATTTGCATCGATTACTCCCTACCAGTGACAATGCAATGGAACATCATGGGGCTCCCTACCTCTCCATATTGACGTGTTGGCATGTACTGGATCAGCTTGCCATGATGGATGCACCATTTCTGGACCAATGTTCCCAAAACTAGAGCCCCTCCATTTGCTCTATTGCTGCTTTGGTGGGCACTTATGCCTGTGCAACAGCTGCCTTCATTGACACCAATCCTCAAGCAGAGACCTTGACACTCACGGAGCCAGAATACTAAAGTGTGCCAATGGTCAAAGGGTGTAAACACGGCAACCTAGGTGTTGAGAAGACACTAGGCGAATCAGCTACAATGGAGACTTGAGTTGCGCTCTGCCTTGCGCACAATGCACATTAGCTGACTTGTTGCAGGAGACCGCTGAGGTTGGGTGTGGAAATCCAAAAGGCTGCTCAAAGACAAAACTGTTGCCCTTTCAATGCATGAAGAAATGCATGAAATTATGCTACTTTTCTTCAGTTGCTCTCCTTTTTGGTGTGCTGTTATCGCATCCCAATCAATCCCTGCCAACCAGCCAACCCAGCGACTAGCTGATCCATGAAACCTACCCAAACCCACCCAACCGCAGCTGGCAACCCATCTCATGCATTGACCGCATCACCAACTGCACTACCAAACCAGACTCCAATCCATATGGCTGTTTTCTGCTTTTCGAGCCCCCTAGGTGACACCAGGCAAGGGGCCCCTCTCCACTTTTCAAGGGTGCCAGTCAGGAAAAAAAGTCCGTGTGAACTAAAAGTGGCGAAGGCGCTTCTCACGATAGGGTTGATTGCACAACATATGGCGATGTGTCCTCGCAGTGAAAATGTGACATAAAGTTTGTGGTGATTTGCATGCCCAAGGGGTCAAAAAGGAAAAGATGATCCGTTGCATACAAATCGACAGAAATAATAAGCCATTTTGAAAACCTAGAAACGCTTTTGCCGCCAAATTGCACGCTGCTTGATATGACGACGACAGGCCCGAACCCAGACCCAGTCTTGATGGACTCTGCGTATCCTCCAGCGCAATGATTGAAGACCCTATGTCACGTGAGGCATCAGCACTGTAAATGACGGTCAGGTCAGACATAAAAGCTCAGAGGCAAAAAGGCAATGAAAAGACAATGAAAACAGAAGCTTGATGAAGAAGTGGGTCAACCAATGGCAATTGGCAATTGGCTACCAGAAATTGGTGGTAATGGACTGTTCGTTGGTTAAGCGATAGCGATTCGTGTTTACCCGATGTGGTTGGAGGCTACCAGTGGTGGGTGGTGCTGCTGTGGCAGGGCCTCCGTTCAGGAGAAAACAAAAAGCCCAAAATCACCTTCATGCACACGGGTGGCGCCAGTCTGGGCTCTGGTTTCTGCCATGTGCTCGGGAAACGCCATAGGCCACAGTTCTCAACCCACAATTGTGCTTCAATGTCTACGGATAAATGAAAAAAAATAGATGGTCAGGAAGCCCTAGCAAACATGGAATGGGGAGAGTGGAGGCGCTGGCTGGGGCTGTTTTTGGGTAAGACGAAAAGAAATTCCCCTAATTCCCCTATTGCCCAAAGGGAATGGCAGTTGATACAGAACAGCGAATGGTGACCGGAGGCTTTGGGATAACTGGCCAATGGCTGGCCGATTGGTGGTGCAATCACGTTGCCGGAGCGGGACTTGCAGGAGCAGCTGGATGTCCCTCAAGTCAAGCTGCTCCCGCGAGTCCCGCCCCGGTGACGCGATGGCCGCGAGTACGATGCGCATCGCCCGCCTGGCCCTCGGCGGGGTGAGGTTGTGGTATTTCTGATGCTTCTCTCTCGTCGACTCCCTGGTGGCCCGCCTGTGCCGCACATGCGATGCGTATGGGGATTGTCGCCAGAATGGCGGGGCCATCACCATGTCAACGCAGCACGGCCATCATGGAAAATATGTTCAGGGGGGCTACAGGGGGGGGGAAAATTTCGGCAGGGGAGAATTTCGTGGGGAAAATTTCGCCGTTAAGAAAGGTGGCGAAATTTTCCCCTGGCGAAATTTTGGCGTAACAGTTCCATCCTTCACCACAGCTGCAGGCATTGTGTTTCCTGAGCAGGGCCAGGCGCGATTACGAATGCGCCTGTGCCAACCATTTGCTGCGCAGATGCATGAATCTGACGATCAGGTATCTGGTGTTGGAGCTGCTGGCCACTCTTATTAATATGGCAGCACTTAAAAAATGTGGTGTCCTGGATGGCCATGCATTAAGGATTGTTGATGCCTTGAAAAAGTAGCCTGCACCTTCTGCACCAGTTACTGGATCGTCTGCATCAGATTTCATGAAGCTGCGCAAGAAACGGTTGGCTCAGGCGCGTTCCTAGGCGCGCCTGGCTCCTCTTGGAAAACACAATTCTGGGACCATGTTGTGCCAGCCTGTTGCAGTTTTGGACCCTCTGTGTAGTGCATGTGTTGTTGGTTTGTGACCATTGGAGACTGCTTCAGGCAGGGTTTGTTTGTGCATGAAAAACCAATCTTATCAGATTCAAAAGTGCTGGACAGATGAAAAACATTGCATCACCAGGATTTGAACCAACGCCTGTGCAATCAGAATCAAGTGCATGTACCACTGGAGTAATGACCATATCTGACACCTGCGTCCTCAAGGTGCATATAGAGACTGAGACACAAATTTTTTTTTCGAAAATTGAGAGACATTTTGCGAGACACATGCTTGCTTGGGGCTTTGGGGATTTCAAGGGTGGCGAAATTTTCCCCTGGCGAAATTATCCCTTGCGAAATTGTCCCCGGGCGAAATTTTCCCCCCCCCTGTACGTACAGAATCCGCCAGGTGCTGGCGGACAGGCGGTGGGTCCAAAATGAGATACCATATCGAAACCCCTGGGGACGAGAATGAAAAGGGGGGGGGTTGGAGGGGGAGATGGAACGGGGTATTACGCTGCCCAGGGAGTGTCGCTCTATGGATGCCCTTCCGAACCCCCGCTTGATATCCAGCTCTCTCCCTTTTACATCCAATATCCCCCTGTGTAACCCTCGCCTCCTGCATATCCAGACACCGAATTGATGGCTCACATGCTTGTTAAAAAACAGGGGCTGGGGGAGGCTTTGCATTCTCCAATGCTGTTAACCCCCCCCCCCGCCCCAGGAGCATTCAGAAAAGGGCGGGGGGTACCACAGATCCCAGTATGGTATGCAGGTTGTTGGAGGCCCCGACCCCCCGCTTGCAGGGCCCCAGTGGCCATTGGGTTTCCGGCATTGACGCCGCAAGAGCGCAACCCTTTGCCCATTTCCTGCGGCAGGCGTGACCCGCACGAGCTCTGCTTCGCTTCTGGGGGGGGGGGTCAGGGACTGGACCCGTTCTCTGCGCCACTTTGCGTACTGTTGCTGCGCCAACGGACCCTCCGGCGCTGCCGGGGGAGCGTCAATTCTTTCGACGAGTTTGCCGTGCGGAGGTTGCGTAACAGGTCGCGCTCCTTGATGACGTCGCAGCCCGACGTTGGCCATCTGAAGATCACAACAAAGAGGGAGAGTGAGTCAGTGAGTGAGTGAGTGAGTGAGTGAGAAAGAGGGTGAGAAAGACGGACCGAGGGAGAGACAGATGGAGAGGTTCAACAACAAGACATCCCCCCCCCCCCCGGGGGTTACAAAAAGGCTGGTTGGGCACCGCATCGTACAATCGGTGTCCACTATCAGGCCTTTTGCCGTCACCACTTCACCTCAAGCCATCCACATTCCCTTTCATATGTAGCGATGGCACCTACTGTGTCTTTGGGGTGGATCATACCACATGTGGAACCCACTATAGTGTATACCCACAGCTTTGCTACGGTGGATGATGTTTTGTACCTTGAGCAAGAGCAAGGTGGTCTGGCTAATCAATTGGTGTAATATGAAAGAGAATGGCAACATAGGTAGTGGGAGTTGCTTGGCCATTGAGGCTAGTTTTGTCGACTCGATCCATCATTACATTTACAGGGCTTTGGTCCGCGCTGTACACCTGCTGTCAGAGTTGGATAAGTTAAATAGTGCTTTGACATGTATTTTTGGTGTTTCTTTATTGAATTGTCCTCTTTTGTGCAAAAAAAAAAAGCATCTAAAACTTTGGAGGGCAATTTGACGTTTGGGTTGCACTTTAATCTTCAAATATTGGTAAATATTGGTCTCAAAACCTCGAGCAGCGCGGAGGGATTGCCTATTGATGTGCAGGGTGTTGCAGAAGATGGAGATTTTCTTCATCAAATTGTGGAGCTTTATAAACGTTCAACAACGCCACAAAAGAATTGGAGAGTGCTTCTGTGAGGGTTGGTGAGGGTTGGTGCTTGGTCCCACTGCCCACCACCGCAGCACTACTGCCCCTGTGGCGTCTGCCGGCAACCACAAAGGCCCCATGTTCAGCCATTCCGATGCCTCTGAAGTCCAGAGGGTGCTCCCGACCCCATCAGGCGTGGGACCAGGGGGTTCCAGGGGTCCCGGGCGAAAGGCCAAGCTACACTCACGATAGGGACCGTGTTCTTTTCACGCTGCAATGATTTGGGTACCAATGTGGCCAGTTTTTTGCGGAATATTCCTGGTTGGTTGCAGGAAGACTATTCATTTCAGTCAGGGCCGTCCGTAGGGATCCAGATTAGCATCTTTTTTCGCCCACAGGGACAGGCGTCCCATTGAGGGGGATGAGACTGAATTAGATTGAATGAGATTGATTGACAAACAGACAGACAGTGCTGCAAAAAAATGCAAACCTGAGGCAATGCACTCCACAGTCTCATTGAGGGGGAGTGGGGGTTACCGACGGCAGTTGGAGGGTTGTTGTAAGCATTTTATTTTGTCCGTGTGACAGAGGCATGTTTCCCCCCCAATCCATTTCCACATTGCTCCAAAGATCAGGCACAATTACTCACACAGATGTTCCTATTTCTGCTGGTTGCATGTACCATACGCCTGGTTCGAGCTACACACGCCATAGAGACTGTATTGTTTTGGGACCTGGTATTATTTTGGGACCTGGTGGCTTTGACAAGTCGGGGGCAGTGTCACGCAACGGGATACAGAGTTTAGCCCTCCCCTTGTCGGGCCTCTGCTCTGCGTTTCTGAGCGCTGCCCTCGCTTTGGCAAGGAGGTCTTGGATGAATCCAGTCCAGTCACAACTGGGAGACACTCCAACCCCCAAGCCCCTTGAGGTGTGAAGGGATAGACACTCCATAGCCCCGACACCAACTTGCAGTCCCTTCACGAGGGGTAAGACCCCTCGGTCCAAGACGCGTCATGCTTCAACATGATCACCACGTCAGACTGATCACTCTGAGGTACACATGTTGGGGCTTTTTTTTTTGGTTCAGACTAAGATGAGCTGGCGTAGCCTGCTCACTTCACAGCACTCAAGATAACCTCTTGGGATCAAGGTTCAGAGCTGTCCAGTGCTGGGGCAATTTTTTTTGTCTGGGAGGCACCATCAAAAGACTTGTCCTTCCATCGCCTTCGGCGCCAATGGTCATGCCAGGCCCAAGCCCGGCTATGTTGGGCAACTGAGAGCCCCCGAAGGCCTGGGAGGGGCTCTCAGTTGCCCAGAGATCCCAGGGGCCGTCGCCTACTGGGCATACTTCCATGGCGGCCGTACTTTAGTCACAACTATTTGAAGCCCCCAGCCTCCCTACGACTGGTCATTCAACATGCGAACATGAGGGGCCATTCAGTCGTACAGTCCTGACATGGCCAATGATCGTGATCGATTCCTAACAGGATGCAGGATGCTGAGCGATGCCCTTTGAGTGGCTGATCGATAACGGATTTCCCAAATGAGGGACCACTCTATGCGAGATTCGTGAGTCAGCACACACTGGGTACCGAACTCAGCAGCGAGGAAGGGGGTGACGGGGGTGAAGGGAAAGGTAAGTGGGATCGACGAGAGAAGTTGGATGGGGTGTCAGCAAGGCAGTAGAGGCGGCGAGGACCCACAGTTGCTGCGCAGCCCTGTTTTAGACCAGTTGCGGTCGGGTATCATGTACTCGGGGCCGTACAGCCGCTCTAAGTAGGTCTTGTAATCCTTTGGACCACAGAACCACAGATCCTCCAGCTTGAATCGCATACAATTGCGTTGAATGGGGTATGACGTGGCCGCGTTGATGTCCGTAAAGGGCATTCCGTACATGCGGTCGTATGTCATCCATGAGAAGGTCTTGCGGGGACGCCCGATGCCAGGCATGGGCATGTACGCCAGTCGGTTTTGGATGTCGGGGGGGAGGGGCCCGTATAGCCGCAAGGGGTTGGCGAAGCGGACCGTGTGCTTGAACTGAGTGGCAAAACGCATCGAAGATACTGAGGTGCAACAGCATGAAAAAGAGCAAACCAAAGAACGACCAGCTGTGTTAGGAATCATCTTGTTGAAGCGGCATAGTCCACAGTTCTCAACCCACAATTGTGCTACATGGTTTTCAGATAATGAAAAAAATTGGCTGACCGGGAAGCCCTAGCATTCATATCTTAGTGGCACTCTGCAGCAAATACATTGAAGGGGGAGGAGTGGGGCGCTGGATGGGGCTGTTTTTGAGTAACACGAAAAGAAAGACCCTGTTGCCGACATGGAATAAATTCCTGGGATGAGGGATCATGCAATGCGAAATACCTCGCATGAGGGGCCATTCGATGATGTTTTCCAAGCATCACTGGCCATATGGCGACTCAACTGAGGAATCTCCCCTGGATAAAACGATTCACTGCAGCAATCGTACAAACGTTTCAATCAATGGCCCCAGATATCATAATCGATCCTTGAATCGCCACTACTGTTGGGAATCTATTGTGCAATGGGACTAACCTGGAGTCGAACTACCACATTCGTTGCCGACCTAGTGCGGTATACATTATTGAGTGCCCGGTTACATTCCGATTTCAGCTTCAATGGGCACTCGTGTCAGGAATCTATCATGGGTTGGCCACTCACGTCAGGAATCGATCACTGGAAGTCAACTCGCGTTAGAAAGCTTTCACTGCATTGCCCTTCAATGGTACTGGAACTGGGATGGCCACTCATGCGACGAATGTATCATGGAATGGCCACTCATTTCAGGAATCGATGATTGATTGGCCATTCATGGTAAGGACCCATCATCGGGTGGCCATTTTTTGTTAGGAGTCTATAATCGAACGCCCACTCACGTCAGCAACTCATCATGGCAGGCCCACGCATGTGAGGAAGCTATCGAATGGCTGCTGATGCTCGCCACCTGTCATCGCGAAGGATTCCAAAACTCCAAGGTGAAACGAGCGTGTTGGCACCATGCCCAAGATGAGACGCCATTCAATGAGACATTTCTCACGTCAAGCGCCACTCAATGATAGATTCCTAACATGACTGGCCATTCGACGATGGAGACCTAACATGAATGATCACGAAGGATTATCGAATGACCGCTCATGACAGGAATCCATCATCGAACGGCCATTCAGCGATAGATTCCCAAAAGGATGGGCTGACCAATGACAGATTTCTAATGGCCTCAAAGTGGCATCCATGCTAGGCCCGAGGGAATCTATCATTGAATGGGCACTCTATCACGGAATACCCGTGGACAAACATTGATGGCACACGTTGGCCGCACGCAACGAGTGCAAGGGCTAGTCTCGTTCAGTCAGGGGTGACCTGGTGCAGTGTGCAGTTGGATGCCGTCTTGAGCAGCCTGCGCCACTGTTCCCAGTCCATCGGGTGCTTTGCCCACTGAATGTACAAGTCGTTGTCGTTGGTGTAGGGGATGACCTTGTGGCCGCGCACTGCACCCAAAAGCGTGCCTGCGTCGAGCCAGATCCGCCCCAGCCTATGAATCTTCAGCAGGTCCTTGAGGAACTTGAGCTGCCGCTTCAGGAGGTAAGCACAGCATGGCGGCCCGGCGCCTTCAGGCGCAGCAGAGGGGTCAGTCTGCACGCAGGCAACCTCATTGCGAGCACACATCAACCACGCTACAGCTCCATCTGTGGATAGTCGTACGGCAGGAGAGCCTTGCCTCAAGGTGTTTCGACTGCTGGATGAGGGAGGCATGGTAGACTTAAATCTCTCAGGCGTTGAGCTTGAATGCATTGTTGGCTGTCTGATGATGTTGGTTGTGTGACGCACCGCAATGCACTGTTGGCTACCTAACACAACCAGGGAATTGCTGGCTCGCAGAAACACAGCGTGCTATTGTGTGCTACAGCCACCAGTGCATTCTGGTTGTGGCAGCCTGATGATAAGACGATATAATTCAATGGTGCCTTAGTTTAGGGATCCACCATTCAATGGCCTAGATGCAGTGTTGGCCGTGACACAACCAATGTGGACTGTCCGAAACAAACAGGAAATGGGAGCTGCGTAACACAACCGGAAAGCCTTGGTGGCCAACCATACGCTATCCAATACACGTCAGGTTGTGTTGGAAAGCACACCGCACAATACACCGAAACAGCCAAGAAAACCGTCTGGCGGTGTCAAAAAACAACAACCAGCACGTTGTACTTGTGCCAACCACAGTACACTTAGGCTGCAATCCACGAAGTGTACCCTGTTTTCCATGACCACCAGTCCCTGCGACGGAGGATGTGGGCATTGGCCACATGTACAAAAGGTCAACAGCTCCGTCGGCTAATACTGATGCGAAGCACAAAGAGATCCATGAATGGCAGAAACTGACCCACACTCACACTTGTATTGTGTATGGTAAGTAGACGTAGGTGTGTGTAAAGAAAACAGACAGGGTTGGGAGAAGAGACACACTTACACACAGCCTTCCTCAGGGCAAAACATGAAAGCCCTGATGCATCCTTGAACATACAATGGTCTAGATTGACCCAGCGGTGCAACGACAGCAAAGGAAAATGATCCCACACCTGCAGCGGATCACTTCCGTTACAATGCAGTCCCTTTATTTTGGTCCATGGAGCCACTCCTTGGTGTCAAGTGTCGAAACCTGCCAGCGTGCTGCTTGATTGGCCCTGAAGAGCACACTACTGCTTTCTCTCCATGTCAAAATCCCCTTGGTGGTGACATCAGTCAAGCAACCAACACAAACCAAGAACGAGCCCTCACACCACCCCCTAGCTGCCATGAAGTACATGCAGCAAGCGAATACTGAAACTCCACCGTCACTCGCGGCCATTGGCCAAAGAACCAACCACACGCATTGATTTTGTTTAGCTTGAAGCATCGAAGATCAGGAGGCGTTTTTTTTCGTCGTTGATGGAAAGGATTATTATTCGTGCACATTGCTACGCACAGGACCTGGTTCTACAACAGCCCGAAAATTGATCAGCGACCGCTTGGAGAACACATACAGCCACCGGAACACGTGTGTGCAGTGTCCCTGGAACACTGGCGGCGGCACGGAGGTGGCCACGGCAATAGCCAAGTCCGGGTGCCTGATGAAGTACGCGAGCAGCGGCACAGACATGTGCAGATACCGCGCAAACAGACCATAGATGGCCAGGCCGCGATGCAGGTAGCGCAACATGCTCTTAGCATGCCGCCAGCGCACCAGAAACGGGGGGTTGGCCATGTTGCACTGCCCGATGCCCCCGCCGCTTTGGGGGTCGAAGGCACTGAGGCGCAGGAGAAACCCGTCGACCTCGAAGTGACACAGCAAAGGGCGTGGGGCCACGATCACGGCAGGAGTGTCCAAGAAGGCTGCGGCGGCGCGCCAGAGAGGGCACAGACTGGAGGGCGTCACCTGCATGGTCACGGGGTGCATTAGATTAAAGCGCCGTTAAACTGTGCGTTGTCCGTAACGTCTAGAGGCCAGGAACCCTTTCCAGGTCTGACCAGGGTGGATGGTTCCCCGCGCCGCAAAGTGGAGCAAACAGACGCCCAGGTATATACAAGCAGCCTTGAGGTCCATTGACCGCAAGTACGCAGAGGCCTGCCTAGAGGGGTTTGTCCGGAAGTATGGGTGTCCTCACTGGGCCCTACCTGTGCAAGAGTCTGCGGAAGATGACTCCGTTGGTGCGAGCTCGTTGGAGTTGCCAGCATTGCTGGATCGCCTGTTGCAGTGGTTGGTGCAATTGATGCAGCTTGTGGAGAACCTGGCACAATGGCCAGTGTGACTAGCAGAGTGCTGCACAGCCCTCATCCCCAAGTAGGTGGGCACTAGACCGCCGTCCACCTGGCCCCTTGTGATCCTCTCCATGCTCTGTTGACTGTGGCAGGTGCGCCTCTAGGATGTGTTGAATTGATCAGGTGCACGGGGCAGGTGCACTGCGTGGCCTTGAACTCCTGGACGGTACCGAAGTCAATGCATGCGCCTCTTTGAGCTTGTGCGGCGATGGACTTGGTGGGCCTTCGCTCGGGTTATGTTAACTGCGTTGACCTCATCCACAAGGCCCATGTTGCAGCTGGCAGTGGAGTTGGGCAGGGGGATGGGCAGGGCACTAGGAGCCATGCAGCGCCGGTTGCTGCGAGTCTCCCAGCTGGCGGGCTGCCCGGGGGCCTGATGGCACGCCCCCGGTGGCATTGTGTAGGGATGCCAGCTGGTGCTAATCAACATCCTCACCGCCATTTGGAAAATGGCAATTGATCAGCTTTCAAAATCCAAATGGGAGGCTGCCCCTACGGTGGTAAGTGGCCACCAGCTCACCAACCTTCCCATTTGTTGGGCCATGCCGACAACAGGCAGGTGATTGGCACACGTTTGACGGCTGCTATCCGGCTGTTCATGGAAAAGACAGCCAAGTGGATGACTGCCGCCGGCCAGTTTCCCGTTTTCAAAGTTCGTGGGCCACTTGCTGCCTCATGCCATTTTGTGTTGGGTGTGGGAGAAATTGGAGGTGAGTTGCTGGGGTGTATGGTGTGGGGTGCGTGTTCCCTTGCACTCTTGTGCACCAGGTGCATGCATGCACGACCATTCTGGCATATCGAGGCAGAAGGCATCATATACCTCCAGGTAGTCGGTGAACAGGGTGTAGGCCTCATAGACACGAGGGTCCGCCCCACAGTCAGTGTGATTTAGGGTGATGGAGCGGTTGGCAGGCACCCCTTGGTATGTGTCATTATGATCCTGCAAAGGGTCGTCTTCGTCCTCGGTCTCGAGCACCATCACCTGTCCATCCTCTACTATCTCTGTGGAGGGCCTTGCCACAGCAGTGTCGCATGCTACTTGGGGATGCAAGAGCAGGAGGAGCACAAGCGATGCGACAAGGGAGCAGCTGCCGTGCATCAGCGATGACACCTGCGGCTGGCGCAGTACGAAGGCATCATGAGGTCGGCTGCACTGCAGCTTCCAAGCCCGGCAGCAAAGAGCTCAGACTTTGGAGACCAAAACGACACTGGGAACGGAATTAGAGTTGACAAGGATGGAGACGACTGAAATGTTGCGGCCATCGTTCTGCCAAACACCGTTTTGATGCTTTGGGTTCGTACTATTTTCCCACCTGCGTATTGCCTGTTCCGTGTGAAAGGAGCCTTCGCCGCGACGTGAACTGCACTCGAACCCCTGCACGAATCCACGTCCCCGTTTGGTACATGGTGTACGTGATAAGCAATCCATCTTTCTACCACGCTCTGCCTCTGCATCGGGAGTTTCTGCCATTGCTTCCACCCGTATCTGATATGCCGAGTTGCTAGCTTATCCCACTACTCTTGCGATCCCCCTTGATCTCCCATCCCGTCCCACGTACGGCGGGCAACTCTCGCACAAACATTCTACCTTTGCGCTCCCACACAACAAGGTGTGAGGGAGTCATACTTGCATTCACAATACCGCCTGCAGACCCGGGGCTGTCCCCTCTGGTGTTCGCTATGGCGTCGTGCCTTCCTTTTCTTCCTTTCCTCTGCTGCATCTTCGTGTCCCCACTTGCTCCCCACGTGAGCCCCTCTCGCGGTTATGCAAGCACAGGGTGTACAAAGAAAGGCTTCGGTAGTGCTTCAAAAGGCTGGACATGAGCAGTGATAGTGTACAGTGCACTGGAAGGATGCCCCCTTGGGCCTAAAACTCATCCTTCCCTTCCTTTGTTGCTTCGGCCTCATACGCAGCGAATCACCCATCAGCACATGTTGCACCTGGACAGGGATCAGCACATGTTGCACATGGACAGGGACATGTGTACACTATGCAAGGCTCGGTAGTGTCAATATCGTATAATGTTCATGTGTGTGTCACGTCAAGCTGCAAGGGGCGAGCACAAGTACAAAAACTCCTCAGACAAACACGGCCATGCCCATGAGGCTAGTGCAAACAAACAATGCAACAGTGGACAGGATGTTCTGGTGGCCCAAGGTCAGGCTGATTGCCCTCGGTACGCAAATACGTAAGGACAACAACGACATTTCATCATCGGTAGGCACCTGTGGTCCCGGGCACACACCATATTCGACCCCTGGCGCCCATGGATCCTGTCTACTCTCGTTTTGTGTGGCACCAGACCCGCCTTTCGTTTCCATACCAAACTCAACCTGATTTATGTCAAAAACACACTGACTATGCGTTCACACAGGGCCATACGTGCAGTAAAATATGTCGCTCGACACAAAGCCCTCACACTGGCACCACAAATCAATGGGACTGCACAGCATGCGCTGAAACATCCTGAGATGAAACCACTCCCGAGCCGCTGGTCGCTGCCGCCCGTTTGCCCTCCCGAACCCACGTGGTAACAGATCCCAGGGAAAACACCTGTAGAAGGTTATACTTCCGAAGAAAACGTGTGAGACAGGGCAACCACCAATGTTTGGGGTAAGAGTGCCAGCCTACGCCCCAGAGGAGGGAGCGAAAATTAGCCTGCACATCTGCAGTGGAACCCGCATACCACAGTGACTTGAGAAACAGGGACGGCAGCATAGACGCCAGCGTAAAGCTCGCATTGGCCGAGCGGGCTAGGACCCACCTGAGCCACTCGCCCAGCTCAGCACCCTCAGCGATGTCCCAGATGACCCCTTTCCTGGTCAAAGAGAAGCCCAGGGGGAGGGGTTTCCATGAACACTCTCCCCAGGATACCCGTAAATCTGTAGGTTCCCATTTCAGGGGAACTCCATACAAACAGTCCAGGAAATGCTTCGCCGCATGGCGAACGCGAGGGAACAGGGCAGGGTGGATGTTCATAAAAATGATGTAGATGTTATCACGAAAACGTGAGAAAAGAATGCCTGGGCTGGTGGACACGGGGACAGCCGGGTCGGATGGGCGCGTCGCCCACCCCCACCACCCTCGACGGGCCTCGCTCACCACAAAGTCCATAGGGTCCAGTTCCCGAAAGAACTCGCGAAGCCGCGCCCTGTCTCGGGGGGGTGCACTCGCCATAATGGTACCCATGCGCCCATCCGGCGCTCCGTCCCAGAGGGAGGTCACTAGCAAATCAACCTGCACTCCGTCCACGTCGAGGTACCCGAAGGAGGCATCAGTAGGTCCCCACCACCCTCCGAACCCATCAGTACGCAAAGTACTACTGTGCAGAAAGGGTCGGTCTGTGCTCCCGAGTACCCTGCCCAGTTTCTGTAGCCCCCTGCAGGACGGGTGACAAACTTCGATAGGTTCCCGGACACACAGACGGATATCGGACAGGGACGCCGGTGCAAAGGGTAGTGTTGCTTGTGATGCTTCGTCTGGGGCTGAATCCATGGACGTCCTTGCTAATGACCCTGTGTTGGTTTCTTCGGATTCGGAGTGGGATTATGTGGAGCGCCCGTTGACATAGCTCTTTCTCAAAAGGTCCGATGCCATGGCGAGGGGCTTGGGCAGCTCCCGCGGCACTAGCATATTCCTCCGTGAATCACGATTTGTCGGATACTCCTCAGCCATTTGAAAAGATGCAGTGACCGCGCTATCCTCCTCGGACTGTTCCTTGCAAGAATATTTGCTACTAGTGTCTTGGGAGATTTTTGTTTTGCGGCTAGTGCGTGGTGGTAAGCGGGCTCAGTGCAATGCTTGCATTCCCACTTCTCATGAGAAATGCTTCTATAGCTCCATGCTCTATAGCTCCATGCTCTATAGCTCCGTTGTGAAGCCGGAGCATGGGTGGGACCCTTGTTGAGGCCAAGTAGTACACCCATCTATCTCTCTATTTATCTTTGACTTTCGGAATCGGTGACTACATGCCTCACATACTCCAATGGAATGGGAGGACAAATTCTTCAAACTAACATGTGTATTATTGCATGCTACCAAGCTTGCATGTGCTTGAGGAGGGATGGGGTACGAACACACCATGTGCTGCTAATATGAAGCTAACAATTATCGTCTTGACATCTCGCCCTTGTTCGGAGCTAGCAATCACGGCCGGTTAGTGATTTTAGGACAAAAATCGTTAACTCCAGACAATTATGTAATAGAATTCTGTATCCCCATGGTATCGAATAGGACTTCAAATTTCTTTCCTCGGCGAAGAATAGGAGTGTGTATCGGATTGTGGGTGAGTGAATGGGTGTGAAATTTGGCCCTTGGAATGCGCAAGAGTGTGAGCACTAGTGCTACAAAACACAGAACCCCAACAAAAGGATGCCACACAAAAAGTTGTGCAACACTGCAAAATCACACCAGACATTTGGCCTTCGCACGACACCCCAAAGATATACACTTCTATTCACTCGCCCATGGGTCAATTTACACTCATATGCACTCATGAACACATGAAGGAATTTGAGTGGCGTGTAGACAGAAAAGTAAGTGTAGGCCTCGGCTTCATGGTAATTGATGGGAGTTTTGATAACTCCACAAGACTAAGGGCAAACCAAGGGCACAAGAAAGGCCGAGTACACAAAGGCTATCTCGTACTAGAGGGGCACCAAGTCACGGAGCAAACAAAGCACCGAACAGAAAACTGATCACACGGCCATTAGCCGCAGTGCAATAGAGAGTACACAAATTAATTCATGATGCCGAGTGTAAACAAAACATAAATTTGATATTTGTCTTGAAACACACATTTACAATCGTGTCGCTTGCCATCGTCCCACCTTTCTCCTTCCTAGCTTTAATCCCTAGTCCAATAGACACAGAAAGTGTCTACTCTTATGGCCTCCACACTCCATACATCCTGTTGAGTCTGACACCCTTGGTTGATGAGTTGAATAGAAGTTGATTTTGCATTATGCAGCACGTTGGTAGGGGAGAACGAAAACTTGTCAAGAAGATGATATCACTGCTACCTGTGTGCATCACAATACGCATGAAGGTTCGCTGTGTTTGTAGTGTAGTGGGCAAAAGGATCAAATCGATGACGCCTTGCAGTGGGAGACAAATTTCCGTCGCTGGTCTTACCAATCTTGTGAAGATCTTCACGTTTCCGGTATCAACACGAAAGTTATGTCGTGTCCATTGCCCTAGTTGGTGACTATTCCAGCAGTACCCGCCTGTCAACTTGGGGTATGCACAAAAGCATAATGTAATTTGCACTAGAACCGTTATGTTTTGCACAAGGATGTTTCTTTTTTGCTTCTACAAAATGACACACAAAGGCTAATGTGTGCACAAGGTGCGCATTTTGTGCAGTCTGTGTGCGAAAGACATGCAAAAAGCTGGCCTAAGTGTGAAATATGCAACAGTGCAACGCTGTACAGTTGACAGGTAGATACAGCGGAAAGCTCATGTTCTGTTTTTCTTTCTTTCCTTTTTTTGTTGCTTGAGAACCTTCTCAACAATGTCGGAATTGAATTGGGGCATGCACCGTGCCCATCAAACTCTCATGCCACTTAGTTTCGTGTAATATGGCGCCTTCGGTAATACTCACGTGATCCTTGCCGAGTTGCCAAGTGGCTTGCAGTGGAAAGAAGCTTGAAGAAAGCCACGTGTGACCACACATTCTTGACCACTTTGCAGCCTTGAAGCCACAACCCACAAAAAATATGCTGATTTTGCACCGAATGGACCCCACAGAGCATTTGGGAACATTTCACAGCACGCACCCTTACCGGACCCTGACCCCCTAACCCCCCCTCTCTGTGTTACTCAAAAATGGGCGGCACATAGAGATGCAATATTGAGTGGAAATGTTGGGCAACTGGGCGCAGTTGTGAACTTGTCCTCGTTGTGGATCTCTTGTATGAACCCCTCCAACCTGTCGATGTTATTAAATGGGTCGTGTCTCATCCACCAACCCCCAACATATCAACCAACCTTGATTAAAAGATTGTGATGCGTCTCTCTCTCTCTCTCTCTCTCTCTCTCCTCTGTCTAGGATTTTTTTTTTATCGCTCTTGCACCCCCCCCCTCAAGGGCCAAGGCGACATCCAGATGTGGGCCAGTCAGGCTGAGAGGCAGATAATCTCAAAAAGTATTTTTTCTACGGCCCGATAACTCATTATCTGCGAGGTTTCCTGAAATACGTTTGCAAAACACCGCAACAATCTTTTCCGGTGTTCCAAACTCCAATCGAACAGTGCCGTTGGCCGTGCACTGCTCTGGGCGATTAACTTTGTTCGTTCAGCTTCACCTCCTTACCATGTCTGCCTGGGAAAACAAGAAAGCGCAGCCTGCAGATTCTAAACCGCGGGCTCCGCCGAAGAGCTCGCCGCCACGTGGCGACCAGCAACTGTTCCATGCCGCAATGCTTCCGCTCTGGTTGGCTTCAGTGTTGTCAAGTCAGGACATCTGCGTGGCTATATTATGCGGAGCTCCATGCAGTGGCAAGTCTGAGGCCACTCGACAAATGGTGGAGCGCTTCGGAGAACTGCTATGCGTCGTTTCTGACGACTTGTTCTGTGACGCGGAGAACCGGAACGGTTTGCAGGTCTGTAGTTGCACTTTCCCTAACTCACAACGACAGTTCTGTCAGTTTCCGTACCTGATTTGCTGATACTTTGCTCCTCATCTCAGACTGACGTCGCTGTCAAGGCACGGCGTTCGGAAGACTTTGAGTCGGTACTACAGAGCATATCCGAACAGCCTCGAGTTGTCATTTGTGATGGCAGCCACACCCAGTTTCAAGACTTTGCAGGGCTGCTTGCAACCGCGCTCGCCTTGGGCGTCAGAATGCCAAACTTCGCGTGGTTCGTGTTCGACGGTGGTCTTCCCGAATCAGAAGAAGCTGAGGTTCTTATCAATCTTCAACAGGTTTGTTTGCTCGATGGGAACCTGAACAGCGCAGAGACAGGGGTTCGTGTACCCCAGATCATATGGAGTGCTCGTTGTATGAGTCTTGTTCCGATTTGCGTGGGCAATTTGGGCTTCTGCACAGCCCGGCCTGTTGCTACTGCCACCTGGTTCTCAACACGAACAATGGGGCTGGCACTTGCGACAAGCTTCCAGCGTGTGAACCTTGGCAGTTGCCAAAGTGACTGCTGATTAACGCTGGGGAACATGAGCTGCCGTCTGTTCGCGCTCAACACGCCAGCAGTTAGTAAGGCGTCGGCTGCAAGTGAACTGGACGAGGTGGGTGAAACAGGGCTGCACTGGCTTCAATTCCGGGGCGCTGAGCCACCTCTTTGCTCTATCACAGAAGCGGTTCGCGGATTTCTGGCTGCGCGCTGCCGAGCAGCAGCCTTTTCGTGCGTCGGATGGGAAGGTCGTGTGGCCCGAAACCACCCGTCAAGCAGTGCGGCATTTGCGGGCCCAGTTTTTTGAAGCCAGTGCGACGGAGCTGAGAGTGTTCAACACGGAATGTATTATTAATGAACTGCTGCAGTCCAAGAACAGTCCTCGAAATTCGCCATCAACGTTCACAGCAGAGCCAGTGGTTTCCAGTGGCATGTTAGCATCCGCAGTGCCGCTTCGAGCTTTGGACTCTGGGACATGGTTGCCCAACACCGTGACCAATGACCACCACATCGCTGGCAGGCCAGCTTTACCAACGGGTGCTTTGGAGCCCCCGCAAACTGTTGTTGCCAGTACGAGTCCCATCATTCTTCCGACAGACCCTGACAGCATCTCCAAGGGGTTCAGGGACACGTTTGCAGCTGTACACGCGGATCAGTTGCTGCCACCTATGTACGGGCTTACCGATGGACAGAAAGGGTTGCAGGTACTTTGCTGTGTTGCCCATGCTACTCTCCGCTTGTGTGCTGTGATTTCTCTGGAGATCAGGCAACGAATGAGTGGTATTTAGTCTTTGTGGCACGGCCAAAACAGCATGTAGGCAAGTCCTTCTGAGTTGCAGTTGTGACAACTCTTGTTGCAGGATGCTCATTTGCAGATGCAGCTCAACTTTCCATCGAGCGCTGCTTCTCCTCCTTTTACGAGTACCAATCCGGCCACGCATCACGGGGACTTGGGTGAGCCAACGTTGCCCCTCGCTTCGACCACCAGACCTCTTCCTGCCAACAAAGTGACGTTCGCGCGTGCACTCCACAACCCAGCAGAATCGACGACAGATCAGTTTTCGTTCTTCAGTCCACATAAACCAGCCTCTCCCGCTGCTCCTGCGGTTTGCAATGGACCACGACAAGCACTGCAGACATCAGGTGCCAAATGTTTGTTCTTCGACGTGCCGTGGTTCGTGGTATCCAGTGGTGTCTGCTGGCCCAGGATTGTGTGCGCGCAGGGACGCCGCGCCCTGAGGCCCATCGAAGGGACCCTGCAGCGCATTTGCCCGGCTCGCAGGGTTGTGACTCGACAAAACTGGGATGGGACGAACCAAGGACCGCGGTGCGGCCACCGCGCGCCACCGTGCGGCGCAAACCGCCCACGCCGCGCCAGAGACGCGGCGTGGTGAACGACCTGAACGTGGAGGGGAGTGGGCAGGACGAACCGTAAAACGACCCCCGCAACAACCAGCACAATCCCAGTATGCCAACCACTGGGCTCCGCTTTCCTTATCTGCCAATCGCCGTCGCACGCGCTTCTGTTTCTGTCAATCGCTGCCGTCTCCGCTTCCTCTGTCAATGGTTTATCTGCTAAAATCAGCGATTGACAGATAAAGGAAGCGCGTGACCGCCATTGACAGATAACGAAGCGCAGCGTTGTGTGAGGTAAAGCCTGACAACACCCTTTGGAACCTCCTGTGCCACAACCCATTGCACTCAATCCACTGTGTGCTCGCCGCCAGTCAGTGTGCTCGTAACAGCTACGGCATAGCCTGTCAAACCACAAGACCATCCCATGTTTGGCAACAGTCGGAACCCTCTAGCCCATGGTCTGTGAAAAGACAAGAAAGAGGGGAGATAGACGCGAAATCCACATCATCAAGGAATTGGTGTGTGCTGAGGTGACATGAGGCGCGTTTCCTATTTCTGCGTGCAGTACTGTGGGTATCATGCAGGCTCAAGGGATCATTTGTACACACGGGGTTTTTGGTAGGCACCGTCACTCCCTCTGTGTGCAGACGAACCCAGCAGCGGTGAACTGGGTGGCAAGCACAATAAACCAGAGAAAGCAGAGAAAAATCAGAAGCCACGAAAGGAGCCGAAGAAGGTTGCGAATGCTGTTGCAGGCAAACGACAGACCACAAATGGGAAGCTTTCCCACGTCTCCAAACGATCAGATTCGGTCACCAAAAACGGTAAGAATTCCAGAAAGCCTATGTCTCCCAATGGCTGGAGTGGCACAGCGCAGAACGGTGGTGTGAAGACCGATATGAAAGGGGAGTTGACCCTCCGATCAGTGCTCAACGATTATTGGAAAATGCATAAATCTGAGACCGTCAATGACTTTGACATAGAAGTCTTTGCAGGTGTTTGCTTGTGGGATAATGGGATTGATGTCGGCAGGTATCGGGTACATTGGAAGGCTCAACGTCTGCTGAGTAGTGGCCACCTGCTCTTGCCCCCCCTCCCCCCCGCAAGGAGGAAGAGGAAGGACACCAGGTGGGAGGCCGATGAGCACCACCGCGTATGGCGACATGCCCCCCCCCCCCCGCGAAAGGCAGAAATCCCAATCCACACTCTTTAAGTAGGTCTGACCCCCCCCGCTTCTGACATCGGTGCTTCAAACTCCATGCTGAGAACAAAGAGGAGGTCACTGGACACAGCTAGCCAACAGCGAGGGCCGTTGCCCTCCTTTTTGACCGGACACAGAGCAGTGAAACAGTGACAGTCCGGGGCCCGGTGGGCAAAACCTCCCAAGGGAAAGGAAGGGTGGGCAGGGAGGTCGACTGGTAGATGAAGGGCACGAGTGGTGAGAGGCCAACGGGCATGGTTCCAACGGAGGAGCACTGCTGCAGAGGGGAGGGGTGTGGGCTGAGGTTTGAGGGGTGCCCGCTCACACGCAAACGACGTAATACACACCAGCCTCACGCCGAGCAGGTGATGGTAACGCGCCACACCCGTCAATGGAGCAGGACGACCTCCACAGCATCAGAGTCGGCCTCAGCATTGTTGGCCCCCGAGCACACGCAGAGCTAAGCAACACACACTCCCCCCACGGCCGGCAGGGAAGGACGGGTCCCCGGAAGGAAACCAACTGAGGATGAAATGTCACACAGGGGTTTGTTCAGCGCCCAGCACCAGTGGGACCTTCGCCGGCACGTTGTGAAAGTCACAACGGAGCAGTGCACATGCAGCCCCTTTGGCCCAGAGGGTGACGCATGGGGGTGTTTGGCATGACATTGCAATTGGGGGCTTTGTTATCGAAAATGGGGGTGTTTGGCATGACATTGCAATTGGGGGCTTTGGTATGACGCCTGCGTGGGTTGCTGTCTGAAGCTGGCGGCGCCCATTGGCCTCTCATGACTTACCCTGCACTGATGCGGGCCAGGGTGCGCCGCTGCCTGGACAGGGTGCAGCACCCCTGAGACAGGGTGCACTGGTGGCTGGGATTTGGTGGGCAGAGAAGGGTTGGCTGGAACTTGGTGGGGAGGCCTGAGGAGAGGGGTGTTAGTGGTGAGGAGATGGGGTTTTTGGGTTGAACCGGGGGGATTGAGGACAGGGCTGTTGGCTGTTATTGGGGGGGCATGAGTCTATTCAATTGAGAGAACGGCATGCACAAGACAGTTGCCTACATGCTCCAAGCTGCCACAGACTCCAAGCACTGTTGGACAGGAAATGGTTTTCAGGAGACCACAACATGACCCTTCACAAGTAGGTGGGTTCGGATTAATCAGCAAATCCTGCCGAAATGATCCCTTTTCGCTTGTAGGTATGCCGACAGAGCATCGGTGACAATCAAGGAAGTGGCAAGCCCATGATGACAACGTGCAGTAGAGGATTCAATGCAAGACATCCATTGAGAAGCTGTGTAAATACTGAATGTATCCACTTCAAGGAACATGTTACGGGAATGACGCCTTCTTTCAATGCTGGAAAGCCCTTGTCCGGAATAATATCCCTACCGTGCAGCAGCATTGGTGTAGCCATGATCCGCACTTGAATGTCACCACTAACTATTCTCCACTGATGTATAGTCGGTCACCAGTTCCGTGTGGGCGATCCACACGCGCTGCAATGAGGGTGCCTCAGCGCACCGCGCGCGCGCACCGCGCGCACCGCGCGCTGAGGCAGACGCGTCACTTACCGGTGAAATGCACACCTTTTTCAGACAGGTGTTTTGTGAAATGCTACAGTAAAATGTTTGGTTCCCACTGCAATGTTTGGTTCCCAATGCTTTTCTATGGTACCGCCGTTCTAAGTCAACCGGGCTACAGTCGCACCGCGCGCGCGCACCGCGCGCACCGCGCGCGAGGCACCCTGTACACTGGGTAACACTGGGCAAATCCTGTTGGTGTTAGCAGTGGCAACGGTTCAAATCTTCAACGTTCCTCCTGCTTTCGCCCGTGATTTAGCTCCCCTGCCCTTTGCAATATCGTCTTCTTTGGCAGCGAGGGTGTTGGTTACCAGCGAGTCATGAAGGGCCGGTGCCCTCTGTGTTTGTCTGCAGGTTCTGTTTTAGCCTGCTGCCCCTTTCAATGCCAATGGGGAGTGCAGGAAGGCAGCCCGCATTCCATGTCGTTTCAATTTCTTGCGACCTCGATGCAGAAGCATCGTTCGCAATTGTTGCAGCTGAGAGTTGGGTTCCTACAACCTCTTCAGTTTGGGACCCGCCCTTCACGCTGTATTGTAGCTTATTCCTCACCGAACCCACAACCGCATGAGCTGAGAGGCTCTGGGCAGGGCCGTTTGTCATGCTTTTCTTTCAAAGTTGTGAGCTTCCCCCTTCTGGCGGCCCGAGTGCTTCGTAGTATCCGGCGAAATTGGATGCACTCAACCGTCCACTGCAGCCCAGCGCAGCAGGAACAAACTCAACATTCCGACACCACAGAGATTCTCCGTACTGTATGCACGGCTGAGTTCTGTGCAGCTTGATGGCGCAGCCGCGAGGAGGGAAGCGAATTATCCACCCTCTGAGTTCCACTCTTCTCTCTGTTGAGCCAAACGAGTGTTTGAGAAACGGAGAATCAAGTCAATGTGGTGAAGGAAGTCGACAGTTTCCTATCGTTGCAGTCAGCAACGGCATTGTTTCCCATGAGAGGAACGCCTCTCAGGGCAAGAAATGTATTCGTCCATATGATTTCCTCGTTTTGTTTTCTTCAGACAACCATTTGCATTTATCGTTTCTATTAGAAAAGTCTGGGTTGTAGTCACATCGCGTTTGGCAGAATCTTTCATTCGTGGGCTCGTTTCATTGGACTCTTTTTTTTTTTTCATTCCCTGCCTGTTGTTTTTGAGAAACATGCTGATATTTGTTGTCGAAATCGCATGTTTCAGAGGCAACCCAACGAACAAAGACACCAAAAAGATACAACGAACTGTTGCAGCCAGAGGGTTTCGTAGCGTTGAAGTCATCAGGATGATGGCTTGAGCGTGTTTCTAGGTTAACCCTGTACTTTGATTTAGTGTCTCGCAGGATTTCTCCGCCTCTGTGGGCGCTATGGTTGCATTGGTTGATGGCCGACAGACACCTTGGTTGTGCACCATTTCACCATTTGACGTTTTGTCAGAGTAGCCGTGGCCCGGTCACTGCTCACGTAGACCGCGACGGCAGCGCTAGTCTCATATTTCATCCCGCATTCCAAAAGTTTACATTTTCTCATAGCCCGTGGCACGGTTATTATTCATGCAGACCGCGACGGCAAAGATAGCCTCATATTTTCATATTTTCCGCATGCAGGGTGCCGACCAAGCACGACCAAGGTCAACGGTGTCGGATATTTTTTTTTTGCTAAAGTGTGTCCCCGGCTGTTGCTGAACTGGTTTACTGCTGTGCCTTTCCAAGTAGTTGTCTTTTTTTGATGTTCATGTTCTGTCCCATTGACTTGGAATCATTGTAACCATATGACATTTTCAATGCCGCAGTATCCTGCCGGGGATGTCGCGATATCACGGCGGCAGTGGTTTCATACCACACCCCATCACATGGGCTTCACGTTAGGGCTGATCCCGGCTGAGGTAGAGCCGTGAACCGGGGCAATTTTGGCCCTAACATAATTCGACGACGCTCCTCTTCTTCAAGCGATTCAACCCCGCCCCCCAATTTTCAGAGCGGACCATGTGCCGCATGCGGGATCCATGCGTGCACCGTGCAAAGGGGATACATCTAGAGGTGGTAAGCGCGCACAGGTCAAGTCCATCGTGCAATTCTCCAATTTGTTTTTTGAAGTGAAGTAAAGGAGTCCGCTTCGCATGTTCGAGGGTCGGGGGATGAACATCACAGTTCTATGTGCATTAGCATTGCATTCGCCTCCTTTTTCTCATCAGTCCCCAATTGGTTGCCTTGAGTTGCCTCCGCACTCGGCGGCATTCCATCCGGCATTTTCCTACCGGCACCTAATTTTTTCAACCAGTCGTCGTAAACGCAGAGCGCTGTCTTCGACGTGCATTGATGGTCTTGTTTTGGGGGGGGAAACGTCCTGTACCCCCCCCCCCCCTTCCGCCTTGTGCCAACCCCCCCCCCCCCGGCCCCCACCCCCAAGAAGGTTGTCAGGTACCCCCGTCGGGAACTGACCCCGCAAGCGGACATCCCAGGCCGTTGGGGAGGGTTCCTCCACCGCCGGTATGGGGTGTCTGCCTAGACACACCGCCAATGGCGAGGGCTGTTGCCCTCCTTTTCGAGCAGTAAAACAGGGAGATTCCGGGGGCTCCGTTGGCACAACCTCCCAAGGGAAAGGAAGGGTGGGTTGGGGAGTTAAGGATAGACCGGTAGATCAGGGGCATGCGGTGGTGAGAGGCCAATGGCACCTACGGTGCCATCGGTACCTACGGAGGGAAAGGGTAATTGGGGACAGGCTAACGGCTTGAAACAGTAATCCACGCAGGCGTCATGCCACCCCCCTCCCCCCCATCGACGTTACGTGGTGCTCCGTGGGTATGTGCGTTGGTTCAAAGTCCACTCGTGCTTGCAGCCCAAGTTCAAGTGCAACCCCACTGCAGGTTCTGGTGCCAATGAATGGCCTGCGTAGTATGCCTGCTCGGAGGCATGGGTACTGTCCGCTGGGAGGGAGGGTGGCTCGAACCGCGTCAACCGCGGGGAACATTGACAGACATGGGAGGCCCGCCCTTCCCCCGCACCCTGCTGGAAGCCCGCCTCCCATTCCCCTTTCCTAGGAGCAACTGCATTTATCAGTGGGTTTTTCATCGGAAATGAAATGACACAAAAAGTCTGGTGTGTCTTGGTGTCCTCCAGCCTTTTTTTTTTCCACTATGTTACATCCAGGAATGCAGCCTGTGCCTTGTTGTCCGCCAGCCTTTTCTCGGTGTTGGTGCGACACGCACGAGATATCTGATTGGCGCTTTTTGCACGAGGAATGGATTCATCACGCCTGTCCACTAGTTTGGGAGTGGATCATACCTGTCTCGGCGTTGGGGGCGCACGATCTCATTGCCAGCACCCGCAGGCAAAAACGCATTGTATTCCGCAAACACCATGCTTCTGGGTGACTCTGCTGCAGAATGTCTGTGTCACAAAAACCCCAAAGCAGCTCCTAATGTTGTCAATGGAGCATTAGACAAATGCGTTGGTGTGCGTCGCATTTGCTGACAAGTTTGCTGGGGCTTCGGTAAGCCTTTTTTTTTGCACAAATTCTGGTCTGTGTTGGGGGGTAGCAGATGTGTCACGTAGTCTCAGGGATTTGAGCTCTTTGGAAGACATTATTAGCAGACTGCTCCAAAACCTGGAACCCAAGCATCAGTTGGAGCATCACCCCGAAGTTTTCGGAAGGAATGTGTCGTGGATTTGTGCAGGAAGTCCATGAATCATCAGGGGTATTCAGGCCCTGTGACCAAACCATTTGTTCATCCCGTGAAGGGACCAAGCTGAGGAGTAGTGCGACACTGCACACCCCAAACTAAATCTGCGCATTCTTTTGTGGGCCTTGCAATGGGTGAAGGCCTGGCAACAGCTGCTGCCACCGGGAATGCGTGGTTCCTACCCCATTTCTACGGCATGCTCGAGGGAGGATTGTGGACGCTGTGTGGGAACTCACACGCGTGAGGAGAGGGCCCCCCCTTCAATGCGCTCCTCTTTGGTGTGACACTTGCCCAGCACACGCGACTCCTGCAATCCTCTCACAGTGCCTTTCTCCGAAAGCTTGTGGCTAATTGTGCGTTTCAAGGGGGCTCTATGCAAAGTGCGTGTCAGAGGTGGGCAGATGTGCTGCGAAGGTGCATCTTTGCTTGCCCTGTGCATTGGCGCTTCGTGCAGCGGGGAACAACAACCCGGATTATATCTGTTGCAGGAACACCACTTTGTGACCGTGTTCTTTCCCTCCTCTGATTCTGTGAAGCTCTCAATTGTTGGCCATTGTTGTCCGGTTTCTGCTGATCCTTTCTGGTTTGCGGAGCTCGGCGGGCTCTAACCGATGTATTCCCATTGCAAGTGGTCATGTTCTACATTCCTGCGCCCCATGAGTGAGCCATAAGGGCATCAAGCACCAGTGACAGAAAGTGCACACCGAGGAGTGCACTTCCCCCAAACCAACCCACTCCCCAAACCAACCCTGGTTCTGCTCAAAGTCCAGGTTTCCCCATTCAGGGGCTTCAGCCGCCTGCGACGTGTACAATGCCAAGATGCAATGATCCGCAGTTAACAGACAGCAGCACACCATCGCAAAATGCATTCGAATGGTCAGGAAAATGCGGCCTTCTTTGTGACGGTGGCCCGGTGCCTCCGTCCTTGTTCGCATCGAATTGGGTGATCGCTTGGCAATTAAGCCATTCTGGTGCATGTGGTGTCCCATGTTTAGTGGTTTGCGCGCCGTGTGAGTGGGCCATGCGTCCCCCAGGTAAAATAGGCATTGATTGCACACTGCTGTGTGCATTGTGTGGCGTTTTTGCACACAGACTGTGCACTCTTCCAAACTAAATTCCCGCTCATGTTCATTGGCAGCTCACGAGTGAGTCCCAGCACACACCAGCAATTCATTACTGAGCGTGTGCCCTTGACTCAGCTCCGGAGTCAAGTGTGGCACCATGCAAGCGGATGTTGGCTATCTGGTGAATCGGGAGAGAGTGGAGGGAACGACCGTGTGTCTCGCTGCTGCAGAGTAGTGGCTGATGACTAGGTAGGCGACCTCGGCTTTGCTGGTTATGCACGTTATCCAAACCAAAAGGCCAAACACAATCGACCAGCTGCACCATATCCGACAGGGCGGATGTGGCAAACATGAGTGTATGCAGTGGGTGGCACATGAGATGTAGATGTTTTTGGGGCGGGGGCTTCAGATGGCTGTCGAAGATGTTTCGGGAACCACAGGAAAGTTGTGTGTGTCAGCTTGATCCGCAGCTGCACGAACTTCCACACCACATGTGTCGCGTTTCGGCGTCCTTTTTCGCAGCATCACCTCCGAAAGGTGTCGGTCCCTGACCCAGGTCGATCATTGGCGGGCATGGAAGGAGCAAGGTGACAGAGACGCATTTCCACCTTCAGGTAGTCAGGGGATTCTATTGCCTTCGGCAACGCACCTCGACGAGGGAGAAGAGCCACCCACCAGTGCGTAGGCACAGGGCGAGCAGGTCGGCTAGTTCCGCAACATCCACAACAAATTTCCAAGCAGGTTACGTCATCAGGCAGGAGTAGCCCGCGGGGAGGGCACATGCTGCATCGCCGAGCTAACCCACAGCCTTATGCCCGCTCTCTGTGAGGATGGCGGGTAGGTACCAGGGGACACCATGTGTCTGAAGTGCCGAACAATCTCGAACACTTGTCTATGGTTTTGGACGGAACAAAAAAATTCCAAGCACGTTACGTTGTACATTGTCTTTGCTGCAGCAGGAAACTTAGTAATCCGGCCACTGATGTGCTGGTAGTCAAGCTTCATTTTTGGAGATCTGCTTACTCACACAGTTATCGGTCGGTTGGTTTGCTCCTCTGCAGTTAGTATAGCGAAGCGGGGTAACGAAAGTTCTGCCACCGGGCCCCCAGCACTCCCCCCCCCCCTTGTCTCTGGACCTGCTTCCCATCCTACCTCCTCCCCTCCTTAGCCTTTTTATAATTTAAGGCGGGGGTACATCGGGTCATCCAATGGGCTCGGCCAACAATGATGGGGCATGGGACTGGAGGCGTCTAAAAGACGAAGACCCCGCAGCAAAATCCACAGCATGGGCCCACCTGATTCAGACGCCCTGGATGGCCCGTATGATCCCGCATCAGCATCGCACAGAGGTGCTGGTGGCGGGCGTGGCAGGATGGTCTCGGGATGGAGTCAGCTGGAGTGCGGTGAAGCTGGCCAGGACCTTCGATGAGACGCTGGAGATCTCATTTCAATCCCCTGTGCTGTCCGTGGAATAGTGCATCTGTCCTGATTGCTTTGTCCAGGGGGAGGGGTGGGGCAGGCAGAACATTTTAGGACCTCCGCTGGCCTTTGTGCTTCTGGCCTTTGTAGTCCGGAAAATTTTGTGCTGCGGCACAGCACTACACAAACGTGAACTATGATGCCTGTTTTCCTGTATAGGAATGTTTTTGCAGGTTAAAGACTGCGGTTGTTATTTTTACCTGTGACACAATTCTGGTGGTGGATATTTTGAAGTGAGGCGGATGATTGGATCTGTTTCTCCTGCCCTCCACTTCAGCAGAATCTGCTTGAATCACCACAGCCGTCGGGTTTTTGAATTGTGATGCCCGTTTTCCTGTTTAGCAATGTGTTTACAGGTAAAAGACTGCTGGTGTTATTTTACCTGTGGCATCTTTCTGGTGGTTGATATTTTGCAGGTAAAAGACTGCTGGTGTTATTTTACCTGTGGCATCTTTCTGGTGGTTGATATTTTGGAGTTAGGCGGATGATTGGATCTGTTTCTCCTACCCTCCGCTTCAGCAGTGCAGAAACTGCTTGACTATCTTCCAGTCTCCACAGCCGTCAGGTTGTTGCGACTGTTTGTAACTTTGTACCGGCAAAGAAGAGGATTCAATACGCAGTTTCCAAGTAACGACGGTTCTGGCCCGTGGTGGCACGCTGCACTCTTCGCCTCCTCGCCTGTATTGGCATGGCGCTCGCAAGAGTGCATGCAGGTCGGGCCCTGTAGCGCTTGCACAGATCCTAATCTGGAACGACCTGGAGAGCTTCCTTGGACGGAAGGTGCGCCAGATACCACCAAAAAGAATTTGATGCCGTGTGTGTTTGAAGCCAAAACACGGGACAGCCCCACGGCACATTGTGCCGAATGATTTCCCGGGTTTTGAGGACCCTACAAGGCGTTGGCTTCTTTGTTGATGCACAGCACGATTACAGCCGACAACACCTGGGGTCGTCTCTCTACAAGTCCGCCTACACACAACGCGTCCATGCCAGATCGATGGGTGCGCTGGGCTGTCCGTATGGCAAGCTCTGAAGGGAGCAGTGCTGGTGCTTGGTCGGAGCCTCAGCAGCTTAGATTGCACCACGGGACCTTGGATTCAGAATCAGCATGCAAGAGGGGCTCGGGACATCATGCTTTGCCCTCGGACAATGCTGCTGAGCACATGATTCAATTACCATTTGAATAGTTGCTTGAACACCTGTTTTGCCGACAGAGATGAGTTGTTTTCCCAGTTCAACCCAGTTTTTTTTTTAGTGCTGGGTTGCAGTATTCAATGCAACATAAGTTTTCCGCACAAATTTTCCTGTGCAAAACTGAAGTTATGCAAATAACTGAAGTTTTGAGGCAGTGTGACAGGATCAGGACACCTGTGTGGTGGAGGGGTGGGTCAGAACACCACCGAGGGGATGATCCCAGGCAACCCCGTTCTCTGTCTTAGTTGATGTTCTGTTTTCCTGCTGCCAGTCAGCAGCAGCGCATTCAGCCCGCACGCATGCACTCTTGCCCCAGTTCTGTACTACTCGGCGCCGACAAAGTGGCACCAGCTGCCATGGCGCTGAGCCAGCAGCCTGGCTCCATCATGCTCACTCTGAGCAAAGGACAATGCTCAAAGGACCATTTTTTTTTTTTTTTTTTTTTTACCATTTCTGAGTTGGTTCTTGCTGCTGTCGTGGGATGTGGGTGACAGCTTTTGTTTTATGTGATGGGACGAGGTCACTGTTTTCTTTGGGGAGGGGGGGGGGACTACCGTAACCACAAAACCACCGCCCCTTGCAGATGCGCTGCCGGCCTGGGAGGTGTCGCCCTCCACCACCTGCTAAGGAGACAGCTTCACCGTCAAAACGGCTCTTGTCAACGAATGGCCAGAAGAGCATTTCATTTTCAGAAACAACTCGGGATGGATAAAGCACATCCGCACGCAATCAAGCCACAGCAAGTTTGTTGGAGCAACCACACACTCTGTGGCATTGCACTACGTGTATGCTCACGTGCATGTCATAGCCAAACCAACTTCACCAGTGAGTTTCACTGGACCGGCATGATTGTGAAGTCCAATCCTCAGGAGTGCACCCCGCAGTTGCTGAATGCTCCATTCTGTGCAGAAGATCTGCAGTCTTGGCAGAATTTAGTTGTCTGACAGTTACCAGTCAAGCCCCGGCGTTGAGCCTGCAAACAACACTGTCGTTTCGCCCAATCTTGCACTGCAGTTTGGACCACCTGCCACGCAAGCAGCTGCTCCTATTATCTGTCACATCAATAGAAATTGTATGTCATTGTGGGACCACGCCATTGTGGGATCATCGTAGCACTGGACAGCTCTGAACCTTGATCCCGAAAAGTTATCTCGAGTACTGTGAAGTGAGCGGGCTGCGCCAGCTCATCTCAGTCTGAACCGATGTTTTGCCAAAAACATACGTTTTGTTCATAGTGCTTACTGTTTTTCTTGGCTGTACATGGACTGTCCGGAGATGTTTGACAGTACGAGACAGAATGCGAATTGACTGACGTGCAGGGCAGGTGAGGGAAGCAATCACAAAACCCCCTCAAAAAACATCAATAGAAATTGTATGTCTGCCCAGACCTCTGTCTTCGCCGCGAGCCATCACTTGCAAGGCCCCCTTCATCTTGACGAGTGAGTGGAAAAGCCACCCAGGCCAAGCCATAGTGCCTCACTGTCTTGTTGCCTGAACCCTGGATACCTCATATGACGTGCCGGTTCCTGAGGTAGCCCATACATCAGATTCCAAGTTCCAGTGCATGCGTCTCCCAGTCTGTGTGGCGTTGCTAATGGAAGACAGTCTTTTTTTCCTTTGATAACGTTTCTCAGCATTGCACTGACTGACAAAAAATGTTCCTCCCCATGATTTAAGAGTAGAACGGCAGACCGGCAATCCCCGCGGCGCTTCTCGAATTTTCCACCTGTGTCCCCCTCTACGCTACAGAGACCCCCCCACTTCCAGCCAACAGGCAGGAGTGGCCCAGGTGGGCACCAAGCACATCGCTGAGCTCACCGACAGCCTTATGCCTCCTCTCTGTGAGGAAGGCAGGCAGGTAACAGGGAACGGTAACGCACTGTCTCAGACCAGGTGTCGCCGCCAATCTCGAGCCTTTGTTAATGGGTCCAGACAGCCCCCAAAAATTTTTGCCTCAGCATTGACGGAGTTGGGACTCCATGGAACAGATGGAACCCCTCTTCGTCCTGAGATGGTGGTGGTGCCGTCAACCGTGTTGACGACGCCAGCACATGGTCATATGGTCACGCGACACTTCATTGTTTTGTCTGAAACTGGCTGTTGTGTTCCGCGTGGCACCTGCAGGTTGATTCGTTTTCTTTCGGATATGGCATACAATGCATGAAGACCATATTTAGATTTGTGCTTTTGTAGCCCTTTGTGGGATCGTTGTTCGTCGTCTTGTCTCTATTCTTAGCTCAAATTTATTTGCTCATGGTGGAGCACGCTTTTCAATTTATGTTGTAGCGCCATTCGTGACGTAAATGTAACAAACAACCATGCACCTAAACAAAGAGAAATTTTGGTAGCCATTTTGGCAGCACTTCGACGAAATTTTTTTTTGGAATGGCTTGTATGAGGTTTTTTCCCAAAAAAAAACTGCCATTGGTTTGTGTTCAAACCGTTTGGGAAATTTGTAAAAAGTTCCATTGAGGAAAAAGCAAGCCTTCTAGCATGCTGCGGCATGAGCCAGCGTTGTTGAAGTGCAAGTAAAATGGGTACCAAAATGAGACAGCCAAGTAATGTGTTCTTTCTGAGGCAGATGCATATTTCTGAGCAAAGAATTTAGACTATTCCATTGTAGAACAAAACAAATTTTGATATTGGAATTGAAAATTCAAATTTCCATTTCGATCAATTTGGTCACGGAGGCCTTGAATAATGATGAAATGATTACCACGTATCACTATAGAAGCTACAAGGTTAAAAGGGCTGAATGTTTGTTAAACTTTATGACAAATGTATGTGACGCAAGGTGTTTTTGCAACATAATAGTTTTTGGATATGTCAACAATGATAAACTGATACACGAGCGTTCCTATTGTGGCTCATGGGACCCCATTACATCGATGATGTAATGTGATGCTTGTTTGATAATGTCAAAGATTTGTGCAACCAAGAACATGACGGCAATTGTTGTCTTGCATTGGGGGTGGTTATGTAGGACCGCGTGACTACTCGTTGAACTCCATCACATGCTGCACTTTTAGAAGTCATGCTAATTTGGGAATGCCATGAACGCACTGCACACGCAGTGCAAAGCTTTGTATGTCGATAACTACCCGAACCCTAGTTTTGGCCCTTTTGCGGAGGTTTGTTGTTCCATAGTAGGGTTTTTTGAGCTTCTTGTAGGGATATGAATATAAGGATAAGGATATAAGGATATGACAAATTTGAATTGTCATTCATTATCACCTATTTTCACCCATTTGTACCCATTTTCACCCCCCCTTTTTTTCTGCATGTTGCTCGTTCAATTTCCCCTGCAGGGGCCGTAGTGATTCGGCTTCGGCGGGAAGGGTACCCGCCGAAGCGCAATTCACGACTGACAAGTGTGTTGATGGCAGATCGCGTACTTTTTTTTTCGGTGTTCTCAAAATGTGTGACATATGCCCCTCAAAATGATCGCAGCGAAAATACAACTACGCGACGTTTCGAGTTTTGGGCCACTGGTAGTCGTTTTGGTGAAATGGCACCGTTTTAAGCGGTTTTTCAACCAGTCTCCGCCGAATAGGGGCTGAATTTTGTACTGGCTGCCATGTGCGGATTTGACCCATGTTGTTAGCCCTTAAAATGATCGGCTCGTGCCAAAACGTCGGGAAATCAACTTTGTTGGCCCAATTTGGTGCCGTTTTGTTGTTTTGCAGCAGTTTGGAGCATTTTTGGGGCAGTTTTGTAGCGAAATAGGGTCAAATTGTTACTAAAAGCGCAGGTTCAACCCGTTTGAGGGTATTGGTGCCTCTTGATGCATAGTTTGCAAGAAGGAGCAGTGGCTAGGCTCGGTTTCTGTGGGGCTTGCCCCACAGAAACCGAGACTAGCAGGCGTGAAGCTAGTTTTCCTAGGGTTTTTTGTGCTTACAAACCCATCTGTATGGATTGTACGTTGCTGCACAATGGTGGCAGAAGTACCGTATGGTATGCATACCCGAAAGAGGAGCGGGCCGTAATTCTCCGTGATCCGCTCTTGTTCACTCTCCCTCCCCATGGGGGGCTTTTAATTGGGGGGCCAGGGAATGGGGCCCCGCCCCCCTCTAAAAGCAGTCCTTATGCCATTATATACAATCCGCGCGCCGAAATGAAACATATACCAAAAGTCTACGATGCAGCCCTTCTAAATGACCGCCTCAAAGAGCTGATTCGTGCCGTCATATTTGTTTCGATCAATCATGGCTGTTTTGCAAAGTTAGGACCTTTACAAGGTTTTAACTTCTTTACCAGCATCCACTAATTCCATATAAGCTAGGCATGCGATTCAAAGGTGCACTAGCAAAGTTGCGGTGCCGAACAACACTATATGTAAGCCACAGGCCCCAAATCTCAAGAAATCTATTTGCCATATTATTTATTTGCTGTGCATGCGTGCATTTTGCAGTCGCCAGCATTTGCGATCTTTCATTTTGACTGTCCAAAGTGAAATCGGGCTACAATGCACGAAATTTCAATCTAAGACAACATTTATAAATGATTCTAAAAGCCTCGTCTTGCTGTTTAATTGAAAAACGGCCGTCATTTTGTTTTAGCACCGCTTTTCGATTTGACAGTTTTCAGCGCACTCAGGTGCCTTTTTAAGCTCGTAAATTCAAAGAACACCCCCAAATTGACCAAAATTACCCTTAATTTCGTCAAAATCCGATACAATAGGCCTGGGTTATGAATATGTCAATTGTATGCTATTTGCACCTTGTGTCGCTAATCTTGCCCAATGCACCATCCCTGTCCTTGCGCTGCTAGCTTAAACACAAGGCAAAGGAGTGTTTTTCCGTTTGTTTGTCACCGCCCGGCTCCATTTCCGACATAGAAAGGTGACCCGAAAATGGCTAAAAGCGTAATAAGGCTTTTCTTTTGATGGTGCTTCGCACCAGCAAAGGAAAAGCCAGACCAAGCACGAAAGACAAAGGATTCGTTTAACCTTACTTTTCCACACCCTCCACAACAAATCATGTATGATTGCTTCATTGAAATTTCCTCAACATGCTCATCGTTCTTTGCTATAAATAGCTGATCATGCACGTGCATATCGTGCAATCTGAATTCGTCGTCCGACACATACCCTTCAGAGGCGATCGCAGCCCGCACACTGCCCTTCCCCATCTCGTGGAGCCCCCCTCCGCTTGTTGTAGATGGATGGGGGATTATGTAGACTCCCACACACTAACCTTGACCCCAAAGATGTGGCTTGGTGGATTGATTGGTGCTCCGCTGGGCGCTCCAAGGAGCCTTGGGAAGTATATTCACAACTCCATAAACAAATCAACCTCATTGGTGTTGATTGTGTTACAGCGGAGGACTTCTACATGAAGTATGGTGCGGAAGGTTTGTGGTCCTAGGATGACCTTCCAACACCTCTGTTTTCTTCGGCAAATTCCAAGTTGGGACAAATGTGCCTATATGTCTCGCTCACATTGTTCGGATGATGTGTATGTGCGATGTACTCTTAGATCCCAAGTACACAGACCATGTTTTTAAGGTAACGGTGGCCGTGCACAACCTTGGGAATGTAGTATGGATATGTGATCTTATGCCGGGAACGTCGGCGGATGTTACGATTTGGGATCAACGTGGTCCTTCGCGAATGCACGGACAGTTTTTCGGCTATGAAGTAGGTAATCACGATGGCGCTTACAAGGGTTACCGTGATTGCAACTGCATAGTGGTACTCTACAACAATAAATGAGATGTTCACAGGTACATCAAAGTACCGGGTTGGTGGTGGTTCAATGTGTGTCCTGTTGGCTTTGTTGCTTTGCAGTGTTATACAGAGGTGGCATGGGGTGGGGTTCACTGCAATGTGCACGCAGTGCGCACGCAGTGCAAACCTTTTGCCTTTGAACCCTCTTTGACCACATCTTGTGGGTGCATACTAATGTTACCATCATGGTTTGTATCACCCTAATGTCAAACACCATGCTTTCCGGGTGAAGAGTTTTGATGTACTATTCCCGCCCCAAAAAACAACGAGCCACATTTAAAAGCCTTGAGCCTTCAGGCAATGTGCCACAATACACGGGACGATATTCATCCATTTCTCTTAACATCCTTGGGTAGCTGCTATCTCTATGTGGAAATGGTGCTGAATCATTGACACCCACTTTCATGTTCGAAAACAACAGACAGGCATGTCCATATGAAAGTGTGGTGCCGCATATCGTGACGCCTTGCCATGATACAAGCAAGGATGGCGGATGCACGTGTTTGCAAAGTATTGTAAAATCATTTTTTTGACAAGGCCTGTGTTTTTTGGTAGTTTCATTGTACTTCAACCCCGTATCGTTGTCATTGAAGAGACTGAAATGTCTCTTGGTAGGTGGCGAATAGGTCTCAGAAGGTATGGCTGTATTTGAAACACTTTACAGAGAGGTAGAGGGCGGCAATATATCGATGGTCAACATGGGCCTAGCGCCTAATAACGGCATCCCGGTCACCAAATATGAGACTGATGCTTTGTACAACATGTCTCTGAGCTTTGCAGCGGGGCTGTTTTGAAAGTGTAGCCGCGGATAGCGGTATATCACTTTGTTGCGCGGGCTCTTTGTCTTTTTACAACATGAAGAATTTGTCATTGTTTTGTAGAGATGTATTTATGCGATGATTTTGTTTGGACTACGTTTCGCAACACGTCTTGTCCATGAATCGGAAAAACCGGTTACCGGGAATTATCTGAAATTACTTT
The DNA here is from genome assembly GCA_964036045.1 of Eutreptiella sp. 'Long Island Sound 2002'. Classification (NCBI taxonomy): domain Eukaryota; phylum Euglenozoa; class Euglenophyceae; order Eutreptiales; family Eutreptiaceae; genus Eutreptiella; species Eutreptiella sp. 'Long Island Sound 2002'. Next base: position 176,794,447 of record OZ038380.1, on the reverse strand, counting down.
CAAAACAATTGGCACAACTGGTTGTTTTGTAAACTCATTCAAGCCAATTGATCGCAGCGATTGTGAATGGTCAAGTGTAGTGGTCAAGACCTCTTTTAGCATTATATTGTGCGTCCATTTTCTCCGACAAAGGCGGTATTCTTTCAATTGGAGGCTTACGTATCGCAAAATCAAGCTTTCTAGGTAGCATGAACCCTTCTACTCCGGGTTGTGTCAGGGTTGTGAAAAAAATAGACAATCGCTGTAGCTTACAATTGATAACCGCCGAAACCGGCTGTTTTGAAAACCAGTGACCCCAAAAACCAAACCGGTAAGTTTAAACTAAATAATGGAAACACACTGGTTACTTTGCAAACTAAGAAGTTACAAATGTTAGTTGAAACAGTGAAAATATTTAAAGAATTATCGAAATGACATCAATCGTTGGTTTCAAACAACAATACCACACAGGTGCCGGTTGTCGGCAACACTTGGAAAATTAGTTCCCGGCTTTAATGACAGGCGTCTCATCACTGTGCCATGCATTCAGATGTTTTTGGATAGTGCCAAGATAATCGAATGGTGTGAAATCCAAAAGTCAAAGTCACAAACCCTGTTAAAAGTCAAAATTGCCCATTTTTTTAGGTAATTTCTGCTCTCTTATGGGTCTACAAATTTGACAATTGAAAAAATGCTAGGATGAGCCAACATATTGGACACAACTTGCGGTCATATTCCTTTTCATTAAATTTGATAAACCCATTGGTTAGCTACCCTTCATCATAATACCTTGATTGAAAACCCCATCGTTTCGACCCTAGAAGCGCCAATCCTGCCGCAGCGGCATTTTATGAACACCACTAGAGATATGCGAATAGCCTTGAGAACTTGCATGATGCCACTTCATTTGTCGGAGGTGAAAAAGCAGGTGGCCAGCGCTCGAGTTGTCTTGACAATTTCCTCAAGCATGTTGGGGCCCCCACCCTTGGAATCGAATATCTTTATCTAAATTGCACCCAAGAAACAAACAATCAAAACCGCCTAGATACGAAGTGTCGGATTCGTAGGGAAACATGTAACTGTAAAGCAAACCTCCAAGCAGCTGCAGCCATTGCGGTGTAGAAACAACACCCATGCTACCTCCGACGACTCCAGAGCCTTTGCCGCCGTGTTGTTTTTTTACGACGACAACGGCAAGTGGCTCAACCTGGGCAAAACGGCTTTTTACCAATGAGTCAAGACGCGATGTGGTAATGAAGCGGTACCCAGAACCCCATGGCTAGGGTAGGGCATACAACCGGTCTCCGGTCCACTAACCCCATGTACGGAAGGGAAGACCGGTCTCCGGTCCACTAACCCCATGTACGGAAGGCGCCCGTTGACGCCCCATGCGGGCCCGGCGGAAGCGTGTTCCGTGCCGTAAAGCCCCGCATCGGCAACCGATGCACCGCCAGCGGAGATTTATATATCAGAATATTAGGAATCAACAGGGTTTTATTTTCATATTGTTTCCGTCAATTTTTACGCTTCCGTTCTGATATTCACTGTTTTGACAGCTGGCGGTTAGCTCGCGACTTTAGCGTAACCGCTTGTTTAACTGTTATATACAGATATTTTAGCACAAATCGTGACGAAGACTCTAAAGTATTCAGGAATTGCATTGATGCATCCGCAATTTTCACATCTTACACTCGCAACCTTAATCCGAATTTTTCAGGATGTCGAAATCGGATTTTGGACTTCGACATCCCCGCACTTGATTTGACCTCTTTCGAGTGGACCTACGTGCTTCCCTATGCCCGAATCAACTTTGCTTTTGTCTTGCCCTCCATTTGTCTTAGAGAAATGGGCAAAACAAAGTTGATTCGTGAGGCCACTTGTGAGGGTCATATCTCGTGCTGCTTGCGAGGAATGACAATAAGGAAACGTGGGATGTATTCACAATGCTCCCGACGTAATTTAGGAAGCATTATATGCCTTGCGTCTCCACACGTGCGCGCTAGTGTAATGGATCATGGTCAAGAGGGTAGAGTTTGCGTTATAACTCTTTGGCCATGATATTGCGTGCGTTAAGATAACTTTCGAGTGTAGCGCGCAAGTGTTGGTGTTGCATAGGAACTCTCCTTGAGTTCCTATGAGCGATTGACACAAAGTTATGCCCTTGGAGGGGCATGACATATCGTGGGGGGAGCTACCTTTTTGGGCAATATGGAGTATGTGCCTTGTGTTGTGTTGCGTGCCCATTTGGCGGGTCCATCGCTCCAAGCCAAGCCCGCCAATGGACCTCATATTGTGCAAGCCCCTTCTCCATACTCCCTACGATCAATTACAAGCCTAACCTTCGTGGAGGGAAGCTTGTGTGGTGATCCCGAAGCGATGCGTTGAGAGCAAGGTGTGTGTTTTGCAATTTTCCATATTTTCATGTGCCCACTTGGGAAGTAGCGCTCGTAACCTTTCAAAGCGCCCCAAGTGGAGCACATGTGTGGAATCGAAGGTTATTGGTGTCAAGTCATTGTGCTTAGAAGGATTAGTTGATTGCACGATCCAAGCCGAAGATATTATAATATAATTGTGCACCTTTCAAGGCACTTTTGTGTGTCTTGGTGCCAATTTTGCCGTTTTTGGCCGGTCATGATGTCAAGTGGCGACCGTGTATCTCAACGTTGCGCTCAATTGACATCATGACCCAAGTATGTTATGAGGGTACATACTTCGGTGCCCAACATATCTTGGACCCGGCGAATAACTCCTCTTGGGCTTGGCATACCGTGGCCGCCATGTTGGCAATTTGGGACTATCCCAAATCATGGGCTCACTTGGCGACCCTGCCATTCCCCAAACCGGAGGAGTTGGGCGACGCCCAAAAGATATGTTGGACACATATGACTTGATACCAATCCTATGGCACACTCCGGTCCAAGTCGGGCATGTGACTCATTTGCCCCAACCATGAGTGTGCGCATGTTTGGCCATTTTGAGCAATTTTCCACTTTTTCTGCCCGCCGTGCACTATGTTGAGCCCACCCGTGCACGCCGGACGCATGGACCAATGGACCATATATGACATGGGCGTTATGTATATTGGTCCCCATGGTTCACACACCACGTGGGCGAGGCGGAGCATCCTTCGTTAAGGCGCTAGCCCAAAGTGAGTGTGGGCAATTTTGCCATTTTGGCATTTGTGGACCCAATTGGGATCGCCACCACGCCAAGTGGCATAGGGATCTTTGAGAGCCAAGTGCATGGGAGTCTCCGTTGGACTCCCGGTGGATAGCGTATGGAATGGGATCCGATCTCCAAGCCGGCGTGGAGATATACTATTGGGAGCACCCCGAATTTTGGCTCATTTCAGGCAGCCAAAATGACCCCCTTTTGGGACCCCAATTTCAACCCCCCGTGTGGTCAATTGGCGGCCCCATATCTCTATGCCCACAGGGAGCCCGGACCTAATTCCAAGTTGTACACTCAGATAGAAGTCCTAGGTCCGGCCTCCTATTCTGTGAACCATTGGCCTTGCCTTGGCCGTGCGAGCCGCGCGTGGGAATGACGCCAATTTTGGTGATTTTGGCATCATGACCCCACTTGACGAACCCGTGGTGCCCTGATGCCGGGACCTCAGAGGGAACCAGGTTGGGTGAGGGCTCCAGGGAGTTCATACTCGAAGGGCATAGGGTCAGTTGCCTCGTCCCTACCTCTGGCGGGTCCGGACGAGGGATCAATTTTGGAGATTTTTGAGCTAATTTCAGTTTGGGCGGAAACAGCCCATTTTCAGCTACCAACTCCTAGGGGATAATGGCGGGGCCATATCTCTGGCTCAGAGAGGAGTTGGGACCTGCCGTTAAGGGAGCATAGGGAGCCACTGTCGGTTGGCCTTGGAGCACCTTGGTTCCCAGGAACTCGCCTGTGGCTGGGCGGGACACCCCCCTATTGGCAGGGTTTCAGGGTCCGGACTGAGCAGGGCATGGGTTGTGTTTGAGCCCCCGCCCCCACCAGCCACTGAGAGGGTCGGACCTGGGATTGGGATATGAGTTGGGACTGAGTGTCTATAGTCCTGTGATGCCCTTACCCCAGTCCAGTCTTAACCCCATGTGTACATATCCTGATGTGTTGCTGTACATACTTTCGTTCCCTTGTTGCAGAGTGGCAAGGATCCTGAAACGCTTTGTCACATGACACGAGCGTATTGATGCCCTTGTGAGCGTAGTGCTTTGCCTGCCTGCTCACCTGTGCGTGTCACCGCAGCGTCCCGTGGCCGGCCCCCCACGGGAACGCGTCAAAAGCGTTTCACCGCCGCGGGGTTACCCATCCCTCGCGTGCCACTCGGGGCCACCAACCCCGAGCCGCGCGGCGCAGCAGCTCGCAGCTCGCAGCTCGTAGCGCAGCGCAGCCGCTCGCAGCGCAGCGCAGCGGCTCGTAGCGCCGCCTAGCGACAGCGCCGAGTTTGTCACGGAGCCCGCAGCGCCGTCCAGAGCATCGCCCTGACCGCGCCGCGACCGTGAAGGAGGTGGACAGACCAGGACTCCCGCATCAGCGAGTCCCATCGGCCGACCAGCAAGGCCGCGTCAACCACTTCCACAACCACCGGCCGACCAGCACCAGCCGCACTCCCGGTCCAGTGCTGCAGCACCCGCCTCAACAAACACCACCAGGACCAGTGCGTTGAGCGGAACGAGTGCACATCAAGGACCTCAAGACCAAGCACGCCCCCGCTGCCATGGTAAACTGGCAAGAAGCGGGTAGGACGTGGCCGCGGCCCCACCCCCATGCAGCGCACCTACTGCGTGGGTTGGTTTGGGACCAGCACTACCGCCACAGCCACCCACAGTGCGAAGGCGGCATGCCCGGGAGCTTCGAGCTCCGCACGGACATGGCCCCCGACCGCCTGCAGGCCGTGGAGGACTGGCTGCGGGCGGAAGGGTTTGCCTTCCGCTTCCAGCAGAGGAGCTGGAGGACCTGGACCCGGCCGGACAGGCCCGGCGAAGGGCTGCGCCCCGACGGGATTGAGGAGGACGAGAACTCCAACGAGTACCCGTCGGGCGCCTCGATCAATGTCTCCATGTGGGACCTGATCGAAAAGAACTTCCCGGAACCGGGGAGCTAGCGCAGGCTGCAGGGCAGCAGCAGCAGCGCGTCTCCGGGGAAGGAGAAGCGGTCCGCCGGGGACAGGAAGCGGGACCGGAAGTGGCGGGAGTACCAGGAGTCCCTGGCCGCCGAAGCCGCCCAAGGCGCCAAGGGCGGAGCCCCAGCCCCCAGTCCCCAACGGGCCAATGGTGGTCACCACCCCGGCCACACCACCCTTGGCGACTTCATCCAAGTCGCCAAGCAGACCCAGGCCAAGCCCTGTCCGCTGCTCCTGAGGAAGTCAGGCCCCAGCAGCGACGTGGAGTTGGCCCACCGCGGGAGGATGCCGGCCGACCAGGCCAGCTCCAGCAGCAGCGTCGCTCCCGACCACAGGGACGTGGCGCGCGCCTGTGAGCGCGCCTTTGGGGTGCCCTGCAACCTTCGGGTTGCCCGGCAACGGGCCAAGCAGCACAGCGCTGCCGTGAAGGGCGCCGTCGGCATCGCCCAGGAGGAGGCTGCGGAGTGGGCGCATGGCATGGCCATCCACGCCCAGACCGTGGTGGCCATTGCGGCCGGACTCACGGCCGTAGCCGCCCATGGGGCAGCGACTGCCCAGGTCAACGGTGAGTTGGCGGCAGCCGACGAGGAAGCCCGCCTGACGCAGGAGGCCATTGCCTGCAAGGAGGCCGAGGTGAGGGCGCTGGAAGAGGCGCTTGCCCAAGAGAGGGCAAAGAAGGAGGCGGAGGAAAGGGCCCACGCCGAAGCGACGGCTAAGGCCCAGGCGGACGCCGCCAAGAAGGACGCCATCGAGGCCGCGCGACGGAAGGTCGCTGAGGACAGGGCCAAGACGGAGGCGGAGCTGGCGGCGTTGGAAGCGGAGAAGGCGCGGCTGCAGCAGACCCGGGAAGCCGAGGCGGCTCGTGCCCGGGAGGAGGCCGAAAGGCGAGCTGCCGCAGCCACCGCCGCCGCAATGGAGGAGGCAGAGGCCAAACCCCGCCGCGAGATCCCCCCGGGAGGATCACGAGTGGAGACCCTTCGAAAGCTTCTCGAAGGGGACGCCTCCTCCAAGATGACGCTGGACGAGGCCGACACGGGCAGCAGTGGGACCGCCCACCGACGGAGGAAGGGCAAGGGGAAGACCCCCGAGAGGCCGCGGAGGCCAGCGGGTGGACAGCCCCACGACAGTGACCCCTTCTTCACCGCCAGCGACGGGGATGAAGGAGGCCGCCGACATCGCCAAGTGGTGGCTTGGACGGGCGGAGGAGGCGGAGACGTCCCCATGAAGCCGGAAGGTGAGGATGAGGATCTCCCTCCTCCCTACCGGAGCTTGGAGGCTTCCGAGACCGAGACGCCCAGGTGGGGCGACATGAACGAGGATGACGACATGGACTTCGGCATCACGAAGAAGCGCCCATCCTCGGACCCACCGAGGCTGAAGCGGTACCCAGAACCCCATGGCTAAGGTAGGGCATACAACCGGTCTCCGGTCCACTAACCCCATGTACGGAAGGGAAGACCGGTCTCCGGTCCACTAACCCCATGTACGGAAGATGCCCGTTGACGCCCGGTGCGAGCCCGGCGGGAGCGTGTTCCGTGCCGTAAAGCCCCGCATCGGCAACCGATGCACCGCCAGGGGAGATTTGTATATCAGAATATCAGGAATCAACAGGGTTTTATTTTCATATTGTTTCCGTCAATTTTTACGCTTCCGTTCTGATATTCACTGTTTTGACAGCTGGCGGTTAGCTCGCGACTTTAGCGTAACCGCCAGTCTAACTGTTATTAATGGAAATTTTAGCGCTATCCGTGAGGAAGGCTCTAAAGTCTTCAGGAATTGCATTGATGCATCCGCAATTTTCACATTCTACACTCGCAACCTTAATCCGAATTTTTCAGGATGTCGAAATCGGATTTTGGACTTCGACATCCCCGCACTTGATTTGACCTCTTTTGAGTGGACCTACGTGCTTCTCTATGCACGAATCAACTTTCCTTTTATCTTGCCCTCCATTTGTCTTAGAGATATGGGCAAAACAAAGTTGATTCGTGAGGCCACTTGTGAGGGTCTTATCTCGTGCTGCTTGCGAGGAATGACAATAAGGAAACGTGGGATGTATTCACAATACTCCCGACGTAATTTAGGAAGCTTTATATGCCTTGCGTCTCCACACGTGCGCGCTAGTGTAATGGATCATGGTCAAGAGGGTAGAGTTTGCGTTATAACTCTTTGGCCATGATATTGCGTGCGTTAAGATAACTTTCGAGTGTAGCGCGCGAGTGTTGGTGTTGCATAGGAACTCTCCTTGAGTTCCTATGAGCGATTGACACAAAGTTATGCCCTTGGAGGGGCATGACATATCGTGGGGGGAGCTACCTTTTTTGGGCAATATGTGGTATGTGCCATGTGTTGTGTTGCGTGCCCGTTTGGCGGGTCCATCGCTCCAAGCCAAGCCCGCCAATGGACCTCATATTGTGCATGCCCCTTCTCCATAGTCCCCACAATCAATTGCAAGCCTAACCTTCGTGGAGGAAAGCTTGTATGGCGATCCCAAAGCGATGCGTTGGGAGCAAGGTGTGTGTTTTGCAATTTTCCATATTTTCATGTGCCCACTTGGGAAGTAGCGCTCGTAACCTTTCAAAGCGCCCCAAGTGGAGCACATATGTGGAATCGAAGGTCATTGGTGTCAAGTCATTGTGTTTAGAAGGATTAGTTGATTGCACGATCCAATCCGAAGATATTATAATATAATTGTGCACCTTTCAAGGCACTTTTGTGTGTCTTTGTACCAATTTTGCCGTTTTTGGCCCGTCATGATGTCAAGTGGCGACCGTGTATCTCAACGTTGCGCTCAATTGACATCATGGCCCAAGTATGTTATGAGGGTACATACTTCGGTGCCCAACATATCTTGGACCCGGCGAATAACTCCTCGTGGACTTGGCATACCGTTGCCGCCATGTTGGCAATTTGGGACCATCCCAAATCATGGGCCCACTTGGCGACCCTGCCATTCCCAAAACCGGAGGAGTTGGGCGACGCCCAAAAGATATGTTGGACACATATGACTTGATACCAATCCTATGGCACACTCCGGTCCAAGTCGGGCATATGCCTCATTTGCCCCAACCATGTGTGTGCGCATGTTTGGCCATTTTGAGCAATTTTCCACTTTTTCTGCCCGCCGTGCACTATGTTGAGCCCACCCGTGCACGCCGCACGCATGGACCAATGGACCATATATGACATGGGTGTTATGTATATTGGTCCCCATGGTTCACACACCACGTGGGCGAAGCGGAGCAACCTTCGTTAAGGCGCTAGCCCAAAGTGAGTGTGGGCAATTTTGCCATTTTGGCATTTGTGGACCCAATTGGGATTGTCACCACGCCAGGTGGCATAGGGATCTTTGAGAGCCAAGTGCATGGGAGTCTCCGTTGGACTCCTGGTGGATCGTGTATGGAATGGCGGATCTGATCTCCAAGCCGGCGTGGAGATATACTATTGGGAGCACCCCGAATTTTGGCTCATTTCAGGCAGCCAAAATGACCCCCTTTTGGGACCCCAATTTCAACCCCCCGTGTGGTCAATTGGCGGTCCCATATCTCTATGCCCACAGGGAGCCCGGACCTAATTCCAAGTTGTACATTCAGATATAAGTCCCAGGTCCGGCCTCCTATTCTGTGAACCATTGGCCTTACCTTGGCCGGGCGAGCCACGCGTAAGAATGGTGCCAATTTTGGTGATTTTGGCATCATGACCCCACTTGACGAACCCGTGGTGCCCTGATGCCGGGACCTCAGAGGGAACCAGGTTGGGTGAGGGCTCCAGGGAGTTCATACTGGAAGGGCATAGGGTCAGTTGCCTCGTCCCTACCTCTGGCGGGTCCGGACGAGGGGTCAATTTTGGAGATTTTTGAGCTAATTTCAGTTTGGGCTGAAACAGCCCATTTTCAGCTACCAACTCCTAGGGGATAATGGCGGGGCCATATCTCTGGCTCAGAGAGGAGTTGGGACCTGCCGTTAAGGGAGCATAGGGAGCCACTGTTGGTTGGCCTTGGAGCACCTTGGTTCCCAGGAACTCGCCTGTGGCTGGGCGGGACACCCCCCCCTATTGGCAGGGTTTCAGGGTCCGGACTGAGCAGGGCATGGGTTGTGTTTGAGCCCCCGCCCCCACCAGCCACTGAGAGGGTCGGACCTGGGATTGGGATACGAGTCAGGACTGAGTGTCTATAGTCCTGTGATGCCCTTACCCCAGTCCAGTCTTAACCCCATGTGTACATATCCTGATGTGTTGCTGTACATACTTTCGTTCCCTTGTTGCAGAGTGGCAAGGATCCTGAAATGCTTTGTCACATGACACGAGCGTATTGATGCCCTTGTGAGCGTAGTGCTTTGCCTGCCTGCTCACCTGTGCGTGTTCCCGCAGCGTCCCGTGGCCGGCCCCCCACGGGATCGCGTCAAAAGCGTTTCACCGCCGCGGGGTTACCCAGCCCTCGCGTGCCACCCGGGGCCACCAACCCCGAGCAGCGCGGCGCAGCAGCTCGCAGCTCGCAGCTCGTAGCGCAGCGTAGCCGCTCGCAGCGCAGCGCAGCGGCTCGTAGCGCCGCCCAGCGACAGCGCCGAGTTCGTCACGGAGCCCGCAGCGCCGTCCAGAGCATCGCCCTGACCGCGCCGCGACCGTGAAGGAGGTGGACAGACCAGGACTCCTGCATCAACGAGTCCCATCGGCCGACCAGCAAGGCCGCGTCAACCACTTCCACAACCACCGGCTGACCAGCACCAGCCGCACACCCAATCCAGTGCTGCAGCACCCGCCTCAACAACCACCACCAGTTCGTTGAGTGGAACGAGTGCACATCAAGGACCTCAAGACCAAGCACGCCCCCGCTGCCATGGTAAACTGGCAAGAAGCGGGTAAGACGTGGCCGCGGCCCCACCCCCATGCAGCGCACCTACTGCGTTGGTTGGTTTGGGACCAGCACTACCGCCACAGCCACCCCCAGTGCGAAGGCGGCATGCCCGGGAGCTTCGAGCTCCGCACGGACATGGCCCCCGACCGCCTGCAGGCCGTGGAGGACTGGCTGCGGGCGGAAGGGTTTGCCTTCCGCTTCCAGCAGAGGCGCTGGAGGACCTGGACCCGGCCGGACAGGCCCGGCGAAGGGCTGCGCCCCGACGGGATTGAGGAGGACGAGGACTCCAACGCGTACCCGTCGGGCGCCACGATCAATGTCTCCATGTGGGACATGATCGAGAAGAACTTCCCGGAACCGGGGAGCGAGCGCAGGCTGCAGGGCAGCAGCAGCAGCGCGTCTCCGGGGAAGGAGAAGCGGTCCGCCGGGGACAGGAAGCGGGACCGGAAGTGGCGGGAGTACCAGGAGTCCCTGGCTGCCGAAGCCGCCCAAGGCGCCAAGGGCGGAGCCCCAGCCCCCAGTCCCCAACGGGCCAATGGTGGTCACCACCCCGGCCACACCACCCTTGGCGACTACATCCAAGTCGCCAAGCAGACCAAGGCCAAGCCCCGTCCGCTGCTCCTGAGGCCCCAGCAGGCCCCAGCAGGCCCCAGCAGCGACGTGGAGTCGGCCCACCGCGGGAGGATGCCGGCCGACCAGGCCAGCTCCAGTAGCAGCGCCGCTCCCGCCCAAAGGGACGTGGCGCGCGCCTGTGAGCGCGCCTGTGGGGTGCCCTGCAACCTTCGGGTTGCCCGGCAACGGGCCACGCAGCAGAACGCTGCCGTGGAGGGCGCCGTCGGCATTGCCCATGAGGAGGCCACCGAGTGGGGCAGAGGCATGGACTACCACGCCTCGAAAGTGGCAGCCATTGCGGCCGGTCTCACGGCTGCGGCCGCCCATGAGGCAGTGGCTGCCCGGATCAGGGCAACCGACGAGGAAGCCCGCCGGACGCAGGAGGCCATTGCCTGCAAGGAGGCCGAGGACACCGTACACGCAACACAACACACCGAGCGGGCACAGCGGAGAACAGGAGCCGGGAGGCCCAGGACACCGCACACCCAACACAACACAACGAGCGGGCACACCGGTGAACAGGAGCCGGGAGGCCCAGGACACCGCACACACGTAGGGCGGCCGGGGGACAGGAAAGAACCAACACCCCATGGGTCGGACACACTTGGGCGACCCAGCCGACCCACCGGGCCAGTGGCAGGAGCGGTACTCCAAGGCTGCTGGTCCGAGCCCGGCCAGGCTGCATCGGGGACCATGGCAAACGTCACCCGGAGCCATGGATGCAACCGGTGACAGGCGAGCCGGTACACAGTCCAGGAGGGGGTCGCCTGCCAAGCGGAGCGGCCCCGCAACTCAAGCCACAAGGGTGAGGCGGTCGTACCGTAGACAAGCGGGAGCAATACCCCTTGTGGTGAGAGATACTCCACACGGCTTGGCAGCCCCCAGAGCTGCCGCCCGAAGGAGGGGGCATGTGGCCCTACTCATGGACACATGTGGGGACACCCTCCCACCTGGGACACATGGACCGGGTGGCCGCGACAATGCCTTCCCAAGCACATGCGGGAGCGGCTCAAGAGGCACCTAACATAGGGCAGTGGGAGGGACAGGACGTCCCCTTGGTAAGACCTTCTTCCTGCACCATCAAAGGAGGCATCCCGAGCTCCCGAAGATACCTACCTACCTACCTCCCGCCCAAAGGAACGTGGCGCGCGCCTGTGAGCGCGCCTGTGGGGTGCCCTGCAACCTTCGGGTTGCCCGGCAACGGGCCACGCAGCAGAACGCTGCCGTGGAGGGCGCCCTGGCATTGCCCATGAGGAGGCCACCGAGTGGGGCAGAGGCATGGACTACCACGCCTCGAAAGTGGCAGCCATTGCGGCCGGTCTCACGGCTGCGGCCGCCCATGAGGCAGTGGCTGCCCGGATCAGGGCAACCGAAGAGGAAGCCCGCCGGACGCAGGAGGCCATTGCCTGCAAGGAGGCCGAGGTGAAGGCGCTGGAAGAGGCGCTTGCCCAAGAGAGGGCAAAGAAGGAGGCGGAGGAAAGGGCCCACGCCGAAGCGACGGCTGAGGCCCAGGCGGACGCCGCCAAGAAGGACGCCATTGAGGCCGCGCGACGGAAGGTCGCTGAGGAGAGGGCCAAGACGGAGGCGGAGCTGGCGACGTTGGAAGCGGAGAAGGCTCGGCTGCAGCGGGCCCGGGAAGCCGAAGCGGCTCGTGCCCGGGAGGAAGCCGAAGCGCGAGCTGCCGCAGCCACGGCCGCCGCAATGGAGGAGGCAGAGGCCAAACTCCGCCGCGAGACTCCCCCGGGAGGATCACGAGTGGAGACCCTTCGAAAGCTTTTCGAAGGGGACGCCTCCTCCAAGATGACGCTGGATGAGGCGGACACGGGCAGCAGTGGGAGCAGTGGCCCCACTGCCCATCGACGGAGGAAGGGCAAGGGGAAGACCCCCGAGAGGCCACGGAGGCCAGCGGGTGGACACCCCCACGACAGTGACCCCTTCTTCACCGCCAGCGACGGGGATGAACGAGGCCGCCGACATCGCCAAGTGGTGGCTTGGACGGGCGGAGGAGGCGGAGACGTCCCCATGGAACCGGAAGGTGAGGATGAGGATCTCCCTCCTCCCTACCGGAGCTTGGAGTCTTCCGAGACCGAGACGCCCAGGTGGGGCGACATGGACGAGGATGACGACATGGACTTCGGCATCACGAAGAAGCGCCCATCCTCGGACCCACCGAGGCGACCTGGCGCAGACCCACCGGGACCCCCTGGCGGAGGACCATCAGGACCCCCTGGAGGACGCCCACCAAGTGGACCCCCTGGAGGCGGACCACCGGGCGGGGGAGGACCCCCTGGACCGGGCGGACCCGGCGGAGGCCCTCCTGGAGGACCCCCTGGAGACCCCGACGACCCACCAGGGAATGGCGACCCGGATACCACCTGGCGGTGGATTGTCTACCTCCGCAGGAGGGTCCAGTTCCTCAAGCGCGAGGTAGACAGGGGCAAGGGCGAGATGAATCGCATCGCGAGGGTTGCTGCGCGCGCGCAGAGAGAGCTGGACATCGCCAGGGCCGAGATCAGGTCGCTGAACACGGTTATCAGCGGCCTGCAGCAGAGGCTGGACGCGCTGGAAGCCCGTGGGAGCGTCGGCAGCGACCACCCACCCCTGGAGTCTGGCTCGTCGGACGACGGCTGGGGACCCGGACCAGGTCCAGGCAGACCCCACGCCCCCGGCGGAGCCCCCAGGAGTCGCCCCAGCGCCAGTCCCCCATCTCTCACCGCCCCCTCTCACCACAGCGCGGGCCGCCGCAACGAGCGCGTGCCGCCCGGCAGTGGCAGTGAGGATTGGCGTGATGAGTGGCTCAGCGCGGAGTACCGCAACCGCCGTGCTCCACCGCGGACACCGGTACGCCCCCGGCGCCCCGCACCAGCCCCGGAGCCAATCCCAATGACTGGTGGACGTTATGGTCGACTCAGGGATGAGGTCCCCAGAGGAGACGTGGAGTCGGATGTCGGCGAAGTTGAGGACCTGGATCTGGACCTGGAGGAGTTTGACATCAGCCCGCCGCGTGGTGTACGACGGGAGGCCGCTGAACGCAGCCGCCGGCGCCGTGATGAGGAGGCATACATGGAAGGAGTACGGCGTGAACATCTGGGTTCAGCGTACATGGAGGAACCGCGGCGTAGCCACAGGGATTCCATGGAGGAGATGGACGTGGCGGCCGTGGGAGTCCGTGGGAGAGGCCGATGGGAACCTCCGTCGACCTCGCGGCCGGCGTTCATGGTCTCTAAGGCCGCGGATGCCGCCGTGTGGGAAGACTTGAAGGACATCAAGCCCCCCATGTACGACGGCAATCCCCTCAACCTCGACCGCTTCTTGGAGAACCTGGACGATTGGGGGGTAACCGTTACTGAGGACATGCATCCCGCTGATGCGGAGAAGTATGTCTTCAGACGGTTCAGGTACCGCCTGCCGGAGGTGCTCGGAGAGCTATACTTCGTGGCGACCAAGGAGGGGAGAATCAAGACCCTCAAGAAAGCCAAGAAGTGGCTCAACGAGCAGGAGCGGGTGGACGCTCCGCAGGTGGCTGCCAAGCGGTGGAAGTCCATCAAGCTTCAGCATGATGGACGGGAGATTCGCCTACGGGACTGGCGAGACTTCCGAGGGCATTACACCCTCCTCCGCCGCAACGTGGAGGATTGGAACGAGGGTGACGAGCAGGCTCGCCTGCTCTCCATGCTGCCGGATGCATGGATCAAGAGGGTCACCAAGGAGGAATCCAAGCGGGCCAAGTCCAACCACACGGTCAAGATGATGCTCCCCAAAGAGTATCATACGAACGTGGTGGCTTGGACGAGGAAGAATGTGGCCCGGGATGTCAAACGGCACTCCCTGCGGAACGCTCTCCTCATCACCGTCTCGGGCGATCGCGAGAAGACCGCGATGTGGCGCCTTGACGAGTGTGAGTTGAGCGGCCAGACCATCCGTCTGCAGGCCATCCCGGCGCGGATGAGCTGCGACGAGATCCTGGAGTGGGTTGGAGAGGAGGTGCTCAAGGAGTACCGAAACCTCCAGCACACCCGCGGGTTGAGGCCCGGCGACCGCGACGTCAACTATGTTGGCGAGGGACCTGGCGGGGAAGCGGCCATGGACCCAGCGGGAGCCGACGGCCATGAAGCTCTCGTCGACGATGATGAGGACGATGAGCCCGCCGAGATGGCCGTTTGCGCCTTCGTGGCCAACAACCTGAGCGCGGGGAACAACCGGGGAAGCTGGAAGCCCCTGCAGCCGGGTTGGAAGAAGAAGGAGAAGAGGGACCCTCGCTGCGTTGGCGACCCTCCGCTGTCCTTTGGGGAGTTCATACGAGCTCACCCGCAGGGCTGTTTCGTGTGTTATGGGAGAAAGAAAGGCTTCAACCATGACCACCGAACATGCCCCACCCACAAGGCCGACACGGAGGCTTACAAGGAGGCGCACGGGTCGAAGAAGCGTGCGCCCGCGGGTATCCGGAAGGCCAAAGTGGAGGTGGACAAGGACGAGCTGGCCAAGCTGATGTCGTCGGTGGGGACCGAGTTGGCCAAGGAGATCCAGGAGATCAAGCGGAACTGGGTCCCCAGGTCGGACAACAAGAACAAGGAGAACAACCAGAATGACCAGAACAAGGACAAGGACAAGAAGGGTAAGAAAGGGGGAAGGAAGAAGGGCGTCAACGAAGTTGATGCCGAGGAGAACACCCCTACTTCCACAACCGACGCCCCCTAGCGGAGCCCCTGCAGCCAAGGGCCCCAGCTAGGGCGGTCGCAGGATGGTGACGTGGGAAGCGCCGAACCATCCCAGTCGGGAGTCGATAAGCACAAAGGGACTGCCGCGGGTGGAAGGCCCGGTCCGGCACCCAGTCGCGGAGGCGGGGTGAGGGCAAGTGAAGGCACGAACCCTTGCACCCGTCCGTCCTTCGCGACCAAGAATGTGTTTGATGTACTACAAGATCTTTCCGAGAGTATCGGAGGATCACCCGGACCGCAGCTGGATGCTGCAGATGGGCAGCCTGAGCCCATTGTCCACGACCTGCACCAGTCGCTTGTTGAGCTTCTGGAACGGCCGAAGATCCTGAGTTTGCACGCCGTGCGCCGTGTCGGTCGCGAGCGGCAGTTGCATCTTAAGGTCCGTGCCCTATGCGGGGAAGTGGAAAAGGTTTTCGACGTGTTGGTCGACACGGGAGCTCAAGTCAGCTTGGTCAAAGCTGGCCTACTTCCACCAGAGTGTCTGACCGACAGTCGGAAACCTGTCAGGCTGAAGGTGGCGAACGGCCAGTACATGGTGGGAGGCACGAAGGAAGCGGCCATCGGGCTGCAGTTCGTGAACCATCGTGAGCTGAGCCGCCCAGACCTCGGCAAGGAAATCCTCCTGCACGGTCGCTTCTACGAGGCCGAGATGGACTGGGACATGATCGTTGGGTACGACTTCATGATGGAGACGGACTCCGGCATTCTCCCGGCCCAGGCCTCCATGACCCTGTACCAGGACGACCAGCTCTCTTGCATTTCGTCACCTGAGCACCATGTGGAATGCCAATGGATCCACCCCGAACGCAATCAGCTCGAAGTGGCCGCGCTGGACACTGAGCCAACTGGTCCTGCAAACCAGGAGTACGGCGTAATGCCGGAAGTGGCGAGCCGAGTTGTCGCGGACTTGGGAGCTTCGGATCTGGCCCTGGATGCGTTCTCTTCAGGAACCTCCGCCCATCTTCGGGTATGTGAGAAGTACTGGAGCGCACAGGACTCCGCGTGGAAGAAGCACTGGGGTCCGCATCAGGGATCGATGTGGATCCATTCCCCCCGTTGGGACATTCCAAGAGCGATAGCGAAGATTCGCAAGGACCGCTCCAAGGCAGTGCTGGTTGTTCCTATGGGATGCACCGAGGGGGAAAGTACCCGACATTGGGTAGCCTCATTGACCAACATGACCTTAAACAAGGTCGTCCTACCGGCTGGAGAGAGTGTCTATCAGGACGCTAAGGGACAGCCCATGCCACCCCAGAGATGGCCAACGGAATTCCACTATGTGGATGGGGGCCTTGATCAGGCCGACACCACGGACTTTGTGTGTGTCAACCGCATCGTAGCGGAGCCTTGGAGGCAATGCTTTGCGGTTCCCCCTGTTGACATCGGAGAATCGGAAGACCCCCTCACTGAAGAGGAGTTGGATCTGGTTCGGGGGTATATGGATCAGCCCTTTCACGACTGGGGAAACCAGCGTGAGGGCAAAGGCCAGGACAAAGCCTGGTGGGAAGTGGACTCGATCGTCTCTGGTTCCTACGATGGAGATACCTTCGTAAGGAGCGTACTGGACCACCTGTCCAGCCAGGACGAGCCCATCGGGGGTAACCCACCCACCTACGGCGATCTATTCCGAGGCAAGACCAGAGATGGCCCTTTGGGCCACCTGGGAAGACCACCTGAGCCGAAAGCGAGCGGAGTAGCTACCCCTCAAGTAAGCTCCGTGGTCCAGGCGCCCGGAAAAGCCAAGGCGGAGTCCGATGATTGCCCCAAGATTCAGGCATTGAGGGCCAGACTGAAGCAGAAGTATGGCGAGACCTTCTTCAGCGGAAAGCCTGTGTTTCCCCCACCGGTGCGTGGACCGTATGGCGAGGCCAAGATACGACTGAAGCAGGACCCCCGTGTGTACCGGCACCGGGAGTTTGCCTTGAGGGGCGAGAGGAAGGAGGCCATGGAGAAGATCCTCGGTGACTTCATCCAGAGGGGTTGGCTTGAGCCGTGCCTCTCCGAATGGGCCTCTCCGTGCTTCGTCGTCCCCAAGAAGGTGGCCGGTGAGTGGCGGCTCGTGGTCGACTACCGCGGCCTGAACGCCCAAACGCAGCACGACAGCTATACGCTGCCCCTCATTGAGGATATGCTGCAAAAACAACACCGGCGGAGGATCTTCACGGTGATTGACCTGAAACATGGTTATCATCAGATGCCTCTCGCCGAGGAGTCCTGTGCCTGCACAGCCATGAGCACCCCACTTGGACCTCTCCAGTGGAAGGTGATGCCCATGGGCGTTACCAACGGCAATGCGGCTTTTCAGCGGATGCTGGAGAACCTGCTTGAGCCGGTGCGTGACTGTGCGGACCCCTTCGTGGACGACGTGATCATCGCGTCCGGGGACCCCAGTATGAGCTACGAGGAGCTCCTGGAGGCACATGAGAGGGACGTCACTCGAGTGCTGGACCTTCTGGTTCGGCACAAACTCACGGGCAGCAGTGACAAGGCCACCATTGCGGTAAGCGAGGTGGTCTTTGCTGGCCACGTAGTCGGGAACGGGCAGCGAAAGCCCATACCTGGCAAGGTGGCTGCGATTGAGCACTGGGAAAAGCCCAAGACGGTCTCTGAGCTACGGGCGTATCTGGGGTTCTGCAATTACTACTCGGGGTATATCAAAATGTATGCCGAGTATGCAGCCCCCATGACGACCATGCTCAAGGGCAACCGGAGGAGACCAAGAAGGGGTCCAAGAAGGCTCTGGTCTGGGATGCTGATTTCCACCGTGCCTTTGAGGGGATGAAGCAGGCGCTGCTATCCGCAGTGGGTCTGCACGTCGTGGATCCCGACCGAGGGTTCGTCCTGCGCACCGACGCTTCCGACTACGCCGTTGGCGCTGTGTTGGAGCAAGTGCTTGACGATGGGAGGCACGTGCCCGTGGCCTTCTGGAGCCGAGTCCTGGCGGAAGGCCAGAGACGGACGTGGACGCCCCGTGAAAAGGAGGCGTATGCCATCGTCATGGCTCTCAGGAAATGGGCTGGGTACATAGCCCTCCACCCCGTCACCGTCTGCACCGACCATCAGAGTCTGCAGTCGTGGCACAAGGAGCACGTGAACACCCCCTCAGGTCCCGCCTCCCGACGGGCAAGATGGCATGAGACCTTGGCCAAGTTCGACCTCACGGTTGTGTATATTCCTGGAAAGGATAACACCGTGGCGGACTGTCTCAGTAGGTGGGCCTATCCCGCCAGCAAGGGCATGACAGACGTGTCTGCCCATGGCGATGAGGCCGAGACCGCTGAAGCCAAGAGGATCATTGAGATGGAGCGCCTGATGGAGGAGGAGGGTGTAAAATGCTTCGTCGTCATGGCTGCGGATGCCCCCCTCGGAATGACGATGGGCAGAGCGGTCAGAGTACTCGCCCCTGATGGAGCTGAGTCCGACAAGCACCTCTTCCCTGAATCTTGCCTCCAGGACGACTGGACCGACGACTACGCTAAGTCTGAGGCCTTTGCGGCCGAGTATAGGGCTGTGACCGACCCTGATGACGGGCAGAAGTGGCCAAAGGGGCTGACTGAGGAAGATGGCAAGCTCTACCGGAATGGTAAGCTGCTAGTACTGGAGTCCCGGGTGCTCGAGCTGTGTGAAGCTTGGCACCACCACATGCTGCACCCAGGGGTCAAGAAGCAAGCCCTTGACATGCAGCGTCGGTTCGAGATCGACCATATCGTTCTCTACACCGCCATCAAGAAGGTCAGGAAGGGTTGCTCGGTCTGTCAGGCCTGCAATCCCGATAACCGGAACGTCAAGGGGGAAGCCCAATGGACCCTGGTTCCTGACCAGCCCATGGAGAGCGTGGCCATGGACGTCTTCTCCATGCCCGAAGTGCACATTGGCAAGGAGACCTTTGACTGTGTGGTTCTCTATGTGGATCGCCACAGTGGCTACGTAGTAGCTGTTCCGGCACGCAAAAAGGGGTTGCTTGCCAAGGAAGTGGCAGTCATGATGATTCGTCATTGGCTGACCGCCTTTGACATCCCCCGCACCATTTGCAGTGACCGAGGGCCCCAGTTTACTGGTGGCTGGTTCAAGGCTATGTGTTCCCTCATGGGACTACGTCATGCCAAGAGCGTCGCCTATCTCAGCCGGTCTAACGGCCGTGCTGAAGTAGCTGGACGGCAGCTGTTCGAGAAGCTGCGCAAGATCCACATCACCAATCCACGTCGGAACTGGTTTGAGGAGATGTGGCCTGCTCTGAAGGCCCATCATGACACCCCCACTCCGGGCGGTTTGTCCCCTCACCAGATTCTGTTTGGCGGGACCCCCTGGGTAGGGGACTTCCCTTGTCTGGTGATGGCATGGCTATGGATGCCAAGGAATTCTTCGCGCGGCAAGAGCAAACGGCGCGGGACATCCGCCAGCAGCTCGAGAAGGAGCATGCTGACTGTCAGAAGTCCGCCCCGAGCTCGGCAGCGCAAAAGTTCAGGGTGGGAGACCCGGTGTGGGTGATCAGACCCCGCCCCATGGGCACGAACCGCACCAAGACCTGGTTCACACCCGGCGAGGTGGTCCGGAGGATTGGTGAGGACACCTACCGCATCAAGGTGGGTCACGGACAGTTCCGGGAGCGCCACGAGAGTCAACTCCGTGTGCGGGAGCCCGACCTCCGTGGCCAACATGTGTCCCTGAACTATGCCGCACATGAGGCTGATTCGGACGACGACTATGCTGAGCAGGACAACTATACAGTCGAGAAGATCCTTGCTCAGCGTCCGAAAGCCTCGGCACCAGGAGGCCTGGAGTTCAAGGTTCG
The DNA here is from genome assembly GCA_964036045.1 of Eutreptiella sp. 'Long Island Sound 2002'. Lineage (NCBI taxonomy): Eukaryota > Euglenozoa > Euglenophyceae > Eutreptiales > Eutreptiaceae > Eutreptiella > Eutreptiella sp. 'Long Island Sound 2002'. The sequence continues at coordinate 176,774,375 of OZ038380.1, read as the reverse complement.
TTGGCGAGGCTATGGGCCGTCCCACGACACCCGTCTCCTACGGTCACCACCACATTGGCAGTGGCATACACGGCCAACATAGGCGACACACGACGACCGAGGTGGTCCCACAGGCCGAGAGCGACCACAAAGATCCATCAGGCTACCCCAAGCTTCCCAAGGCCCGCCGACTGGGGAGAGTCCCCACGGGTCCTTCCTCGGGCGCACCATGTCCATATCCATACGACGCGAGTCCAGAGTGGTACAGCCGAACGAGCTCCTCCTTAAGGGATCGGGCATCAAGGCCGTCTTTTCCCTCGCCCTATTACCACGAAGGCCATACATGAGGGAGTCCTCATGCAGTGTGGGCGGAGGCGTCGACTCCTGAAACCACCAGTTTCCCAGGCAGATTGACCGAGGACAGGAGCACCGGAGGCCGCCATCCGACTGCAAGTGCGTCTGCGAGTCGGTAGGCTCACACTGGGACTGACAGTGGCGGACCGCTGGAAGTGTAGTCAGGCAACTGGGCTTCCCGCCTGGCGCCATCAGGATCTCCACACACAGCGAATAGGGCACACGGTATCACGGGCACTCAAACAGAAGAATATGTACTTAGGTACTGGTCCAGGCTGCACCTCCTGTAAAAACATGTACACGGCGACTCAGGGCGCCTTCGTAGTCGATTCGCATCCCGTCAGGGGAAAAAAACAGTCCATAACTCAATGATGGGCTGACAACAGCTAACATACAGATGCACATATCCTGGGGGACAGAGAGATAAGCAAAAAACAGGTAGACAGGCGTGTAAACACACTCTGAGCAGAGTGCCAAACCACGCCCTGGTTAGGATAAGGCAATGCAGGAGGGTGGACAGGAAAACGCCTGAGTTCAGGCCATATATAGTCTGCAGACACACGTCGACTGGTCTGGACCCCGCAAGTGCCATGGGACCAGACCACACACCAAAAATCGCAATGCCGATGACAGCGGCATCCGTTGCGCAACGTCGTATGGGCTTCAAGGCCCCAAGAGCTCAGAAATATGAAGGTCAGTCGCCCTACCTGGTTTCCCAAGGATTCAGCAAGGGGGGAGTGACGAATAGAAGAAGAGAGGGGCCATCCTCCTCTGGATTCAGCAGGGGGGGGTATATGGCCACTCTGATGGCAGGTCACCGGAAGATGTAAGAGAGCAAGCAAGTGAGGAACGATCCGTCGACCACACAAGCGCTCAAAAAGCATCAGGGGAGAGCTCAGGGCGCTGATCAGGCACCCCTGGCTGCAATCGCCCGGGTGAGTGCTGCCAAGTCCGAGACATGGATCTTGGTCTTGTGCTTGCGGATGTACTCCATGAAGGGAGTATTGACCCGCGGCACGAACGAGGAGACCGAGACGCCCAGGTGGGGCGACATGGACGAGGATGACGACATGGACTTCGGCATCACGAAGAAGCGCCCATCCTCGGACCCACCGAGGCGACCCGGCGGAGACCCACCGGGACCCCCTGGCGGAGGACCATCAGGACCCCCTGGAGGACGCCCACCAAGTGGACCCCCTGGAGGCGGACCACCGGGCGGGGGAGGACCCCCTGGACCGGGCGGACCCGACAGAGGCCCTCCTGGAGGACCCCCTGGGGACCCCGACGACCCACCAGGGAACGGCGACCCAGATACCACCTGGCGGTGGATTGTCTACCTTCGCAGGAGGGTCCAGTTCCTCGAGCGCGAGGTAGACAGGGGCAAGGGCGAGATGAATCGCATCGCCAGGGTCGCCGCGCGCGCGCAGAGAGAGCTGGACATCGCCAGGGCCGAGACCAAGTCGCTGAACAAGGTCATCAGCGGCCTGCAGCAGAGGCTGGACGCGCTGGAAGCCCGTGGGAGCGTCGGCAGCGACCACCCACCCCTGGGGTCTGGCTCGTCGGACGACGGCTGGGGACCGGGACCAGGTCCAGGCAGACCCCACGCCCCCGGCGGAGCCCCCAGGAGTCGCCCCAGCGCCAGTGCCCCCTCTCTCACCGCCCCCTCTCACCACAGCGCGGGCCGCCGCAACGAGCGCGTGCCGCCCGGCAGTGGCAGTGAGGATTGGCGTGATGAGTGGCTCAGCGCGGAGTACCGCAACCGCCGTGCTCCACCGCGGACACCGGTACGCCCCCGGCGCCCCGCACCAGCCCCGGAGCCAATCCCAATGGCTGGTGGACGTTATGGTGGACTCAGGGATGAGGTCCCCAGAGGAGACGTGGAGTGGGATGTCGGCGAAGGTGAGGACCTGGATCTGGACCTGGAGGAGTTTGACATCAGCCCGCCGCGTGGTGTACGACGGGGGGCCGCTGAACGCAGCCGCCGGCGCCGTGATGAGGAGGCATACATGGAAGGAGTACGGCGTGAACATCTGGGTTCAGCGTACATGGAGGAACCGCGGCGTAGCCACAGGGATTCCATGGAGGAGATGGACGTGGCGGCCGTGGGAGTCCGTGGGAGAGGCCGATGGGAACCTCCGTTGACCTCGCGGCCGGCGTTCATGGTCTCTAAGGCCGCGGATGCCGCCGTGTGGGAAGACTTGAAGGACATCAAGCCCCCCATGTACGACGGCAACCCCCTCAACCTCGACCGCTTCTTGGAGAAGCTGGACGATTGGGGGGTAACCGTTACTGAGGACATGCATCCCGCTGATGCGGAGAAGTATGTCTTCAGACGGTTCAGGTACCGCCTGCCGGAGGTGCTCGGAGAGCTATACTTCGTGGCGACCAAGGAGGGGAGAATCAAGACCCTCAAGGAAGCCAAGAAGTGGCTCAACGAGCAGGAGCGGGTGGACGCTCCGCAGGTGGCTGCCAAGCGGTGGAAGTCCATCAAGCTTCAGCATGATGGACGGGAGATTCGCCTACGGGACTGGCGAGACTTCCGAGGGCATTACACCCTTGAAAGTGCTGCCCTGGGTCGTTGAAGGTGCCGGAGGGCTCAGGGCCGGCAAGACCAGTGGGGCAGGCATGCGAGGAGTCGACCTGAACGCTGCTGTTGGGGGTAGAAACGGATACGCGGACACCAACGGAGGCGAGAGCAGCAACAACGGAAGCAAGATCCATGCTGATTGTTATCCGGCAGAAAATCCCAGTCTATGAAGAAAATTGATGCGGATTATTCTAAGTACATCTGAGTGTCCAAAACTATCTGAAAAGATTTATATAAATCCGATTGTGAAAAAATATTTGGCTGATTTGGCTTCAGGCGCGCATCAGCGGCAATTGGCGATTCCAGGTAAATGATCGGAACGCGACTGATTTACGATGAATGGACCGCGGAATCAGATCCGGCACATCAGAAATATATAGGTCTGATCCTGAGACTGAGCTGCGGGGCGGCGATTCCGCCGAAGCAGAGAAGATGGCCAAAATGTAGCCAATCTGTGGCAGATCTGTGAAAATCTGAGCAGATGGGGGTTAGCCGCACTTACACTCCCCCTCCAAAAACACACTGGGGTGTGTCGCTACGTCAACGAAGAACGTAGTGCGGGTAAGTCCCAGAAAAAAAATAGAAATGTAGCCTTGATGGGGCGAAATCTGCTTGATCTGACCTGATTTGGGCTGAATTGGCACTGAATCAGGATGGATGAACCTGAAATGAGACAGAATGAGGAGTGACGAACAGTCCTCCGTGCAGTAAAACATTAGGTTAAGGGCTAAAAAGCATGTAAACGTATCGAGAATCGATACCAAACCATGCACTGGTTGAGAATGAGGTAGATTATTGATGGATTGAGTGGGGGAATCCAGAAATGGAGTGACATCTCGGCGCTCTGGCACAGTTTAGCTGTCGCGGGCACGCTACGGTGTCCTCCACGTACTCTACATCGTATTACTCCCGCTTTTCTCGTTCTGAAAAGTGCAGCATGTGCTTCAGATTTGGCGCATCTGGTGGATGATCACAGGATTCAGCAAGATTGAGAAGCAATTTGAGCAGAGATGAAGGAGATGAAACAATTACAGAGAGGGAAAACGAATACAAATGTAGTCTACAGGCCCTAAGTGAACCACAGAAGGTAGGGATGTTTTTCTGTTCACTTAGTTAGGCAAAGCCGTAAACAGATCTTCGAGGAATGAGAGGAGATGACAAGGAAATCAACCTAAATGAGCAAATTCTGAGCAAATTCCCTAAGATGAAGGTAAAATGAAGCGGAATGTCTAGTACTGAAACTACTAACACCCTCGTTTAGACTAGAGTTAATATATATTGTCGTTTATTCAGCTCAATTGTGCTTTCCGGCACGTTGGTTCGCGAGCATCCAACAGATTCCATAAAAATGTGGATCATGTGATGATGCATCATGATGGGACATGATGGCCCTGGATCCTTGGCATGTAACGCGCCGAAGGTTCGCTGAAGGCGCTTTACTGACAGTATATAACTGAGAGACACCGAATAGTCCTTTATTTACAGTGGCGGTGGTGTCAATCGACTTGGAAAAGGCCCATCTTTGGATTGAGTCCCACAAGACACTTGGATTCACCATTTTCGACAGTTTCAGGTCGGATTGAGCTCACATTGGCGTGTGCCAAAAATACAACGAAGCTTACGGACTTCAGAGGTTGCTGTTAGAAGTCCCTAGAGCTCCTATGTGAAGGCTGTCTGAACAATTGACGTCTGGGTTTCGTGCAACAGTGGCAGAATGATGGACAAACCTGAGGAATTCAAGGTAAATTCAAGGAATCTGGATCTGAATCTGGACTTTGATTTCAGCATCACGGCAAATGAAGGTAAGATCTGAGTTTCTGGCGTCGCATCTAGTGCAGCCAGTACTACAGGGGGTACCTGTAGGGGTGAATGTCGCCGGCCGGCGTTTTTACTATGTACATTTGCTTCCATCTGCACGAGTAGCCAAATTCCAAAGATGCACAGACCAACAGAGACAAGATTACCCCGAATCTGCCTGAATTAAGCCTGAGTTTGGTTTTTTCTGAACACGGCAGCACACTCCGTGGCTTTCGGCAGCGTATCTACGTCTTGTCTGCCGAACGGAGACCAAAGAAAAGTTGATTGACGTCAAATTATCAAACATTCGCAGTTCTCCACATCATGTTGTAATCAGGAAAAATGAACAGTGGATTGAGCAGAATGTGGTTTTTTCAAGTCGTCAGAACACTCACATTGGAATAAGTGGTCGACGGGGCGAGGCTGGAGCTTTTGTAGGAGTTGGACATGCAAGGGTTTCGAACCTACACCCTTGAGCCCTAGCGACGAGTGCCATGACGCCCTGGACTAGACGACTGTTACCCAGATTATGGCGTCGGCGACTCAAGTCACGACGGATCTCCCTCAATTCGGCCAAGCACGAATACATGTGACCACCAACCTGTCTGGTGGGGCCCTCGTACGGCTTGGGCGCTGCAAATCAGCGGCCGAACTCGAAGCTTGGTCCTCATTTGGCTCGTGGGTTGGCCTGACCGCAGGAGGGGGGATCGACGGATCAGCCCTGGAATGTGGCTGCTGAGGGCCGTAAAAGGCTGGATCTCGATTCACCACAGGTCTTTTTCCGTCGCTCTCCACCTGTCTGTCTGGTTTCGACAGACAGTCTGTCAGGAGTACGCCAATTTCGGGGTGCTTCTTGAGGAAGTCGATGAACCCCTTGGTGTACCCATGGACAAAAGAATGGGCTGGTTCCCAGTTGTTGTGACTGGAATCAAAGCCCCTCCACTCACATAGAAATTCCCATTCGCCCTTCTGGTCACGTCTTGCTTCTAAAATCCTCTTGAGTTCGTACTTCCCCCCTTCGATGACCCGATCGGACAAAAATTTCGAAGTCCAAAAAAGGGGTTTAACCCGATCCTTGGGGGAGGGGATCTCTCTCTTGAGGCGATCGCCCGAAACGTCAATTTCCCTGCTGACATCCACACGAATCCTCCACCTGTTCTCACCTAGACGCGCTGTAACAGCGAATGGCCCCTCCCACAAGGGAAGAAGCTTATCATCTCCGTCCAGGGTGGTTTCGGATTTTCGAAGCCAAACTCGATCATCGACTTCAAAATTGTGGGGGTTTTTTCGGCCTTGATTCTGGACCCAAAGCCAGTCAGCTTGATGCTTATCGATTGATTTCGAGACAGTTTTTTCTGCTCGTTGGACTTCGTCCAAAAACAGCGAAGCATCTTTACAAGGGCGAGGATTATGCAACGGCATGTTCCACCAACACTTCTTTCGTCCAAAGACAATTTCATTTGGAGAAAGGCCATGGTACAAAGGCGTGTTGTGGTAACGGCGAAGCAATGCGAAGAGAACTTCAAGCCAATGGAAGTCCTTCTCACTGGCGAGCTCCTTACGAAGCATATTTATAACCGAGCGGCCGGCTCTTTCGCCAGGCAGCGCTCGATGTGAGTGGATTTCACATCGGAGGTGGTGGATTCCAAGGCGAGCACATAATTCCTTCCACCATTCGGAGGTGTACTCTTTGCCTGAGTCCGTAACCACCTCAGATGGGACATCCCAACCTCCCATCCAGGTCTGCGCGCACCATTTGGCGGCAGCCTTGCCAGTCATTGACTCGATGTTGCAAGGCAACACCTGAATGTAGCCAGAATGACGGCACTGAATAAGGAGCACACCATTGACTTTTTTATTCGTCCAATGGCACTCTTCGTCGTCGAGTTCACCAAGATAGAAAAAATCACTGGTGACTCTGTTAAAGAGGCGCTCCGGAATAGGATGTGGCCTCAGATGGCCGTGCTTCTTCGCGCTGGGTGGCGTCGCGACAGCACATTGGGCACATCCGGCGGCTACTTTCATGCAATGAGTATATAGCCTTGAGCCAAACAACCTATGTTTAATCATCGACCATAATCTACGGCCATGTGCGTGGGGGGACTCCCATTTGTGCCACCAGTTTAACACTCGGGGGGCCAGGGCGTCTGGTACGCACAATTTACCCTCCATCCACAGCTTCCCCCCATCCAACGAATATTCAGAAAAAATGCCATCCTTGTGAGCATCTTTGGATTTGAGATTCTCAAAGACCTCTTTAAACATGGCATCATGCAGATAATCGGACGTCCAGTCACGGATGATAAGGGAATCTTTCGGCAGGGGTGGAGTTTTGGCCGGATCTCGACGCTTAATGCCCTGGATCAACCGAAATCCACTTACACGTCGGGTATAGTCAAACCGTTTCACACTCCCTGAGGAGGGATCGGTGACTTTCTCCACGACTTTCAATGATTTGGTGCAGATCTCATGAGCATGCGCCGGATCTGAAAAGGCCGTGATGTCATGGCACGGTAATGCATGCTGTTTAACAGCGCATTGCATGCATTCACGTCGAATGAGCTTTTTTTCTTCCTGATCCCACTCGATTACGACGTGGCGGTCCTGCTCCGTACCATGGATGTTGGTACTTTGCAGCCCCTCTGAAGCGGGGTAAGCCCATCGGCTCAGAGCATCCGCTACCGTGTTGTGTTTTCCAGGTAACACGACACATGGAGGTCAAACAGACTGAGAAATTCGTGCCATCTGGCCCGTCGACCAGCTGGGCTCGCGACAGTATCAATGTGTTCGGTGGCCCAATACTCCAGAGATCGATGATCCGTCAGGACCTCGACTCGATTGGTGCCAACCCACGATTGGTACTTTTTCAAAGCACAGATTATGGCGTAGGTTTCTTGCTCACGCGGCGACCATTGCATTTGGCGTGGGGCTAGCTTCCGAGACCAAAATGCAAGAGGGTAATGATCACCTGTGGCTTCATCAACCTGTTCAAGGACAGCTCCGATCGCGTACCTAGAAGCGTCGGTTCTTATGTAGAAGGGTCGGTCAAATTTCGGCACATGTAACGTGGCGACTTCGCAGAGGGCCGCCTTCAATTGATGGAAGGCCTCCTCGCACTCGTCAGTCCACTTGACACGAACCTTTGAACCTGCCTTGCCTGCATCTCTCCCTACCTTCAATAATTCAGTGAGGGGGGCAGCAAATTTGGCATAATTCGGCACAAAAGTGTGGTAAAAATTGCAACAACCCAGGAATCCTCTCAATTCCGTGATCGTCTCAGGGCGCTTCCACTTCTGAATAGCGACGAGCTTCCCTGGACTGGGTCGTCGGGTGCCATTCTCAAGGAGAGAACCACAAAATTCGACTGATTTTAAAAATAGTTTTCCCTTCTTTGGCCCACAAATCAGCTGATTGGCATCAAGAATGTCCAAAACCTGGTTCAGCTGCTTTTCATGTAGGGCCACCAGCTCAGCTTCGGTCAGTCCCTCCCCCTCTGTCGCGATGATTATGTCATCTATGTATACACTCACGAAGGCACGAAGCTCAGGATGAGCTGTAAAAAGTACATCCTCCATCATTCTTTGAAAAAACGAAGGGGCGTTCTTCAGGCCCATGGGCATGACCGTCCACTGGACTGGGCCACATGGCGTGCACATACAGGTGAGAGGTCGGCTGTCCTTCCTCAACGGCATTTGGTGAAAGCCGTGACGGAGATCCAGCACAGAAAACAAACGACCTCTTGCCCTCTTGGCAATTTCCTCCTCAATGAGGGGCAGGGGGTGTGAATCCGCCTTGGTTTCGGCGTTGAGATTGCGAAAATCAACAACCATTCGCCAACCATCAATAGTGTTCTGGTCTGCAGGCGGCGGCTTCGGGACTGTGAAGGGTGCACAGCACCACTCGCTGGTCATACAACCCTCAAGCCAACCAAATTCCCTGAGATTTCTCTCGATTATTTTTCTGAGTATCTCATGTTTGTGTCCATGGTTCTCATAAGGACGCTGTTTCTTCGCCTTGTAACCTTCACGAAGCTCGATGAAGGCTTCACCGAACTGCCCACGGACAGGGGGGTCCTTGATCAACTTCCCCGAAAGGGTTGTGTCCTTCCGTTCCTCAAAAATCTTGTCTCTTTTCTTGGAACACAACTCAGTGTCCACCTGATCGCCAGGAATTACTGTCGAAAAAACTTTGGCGATTTCTTCGGCCTTGGCAGGAAGAATCTTCTTACGGATGTCCCTAAAAAGGTCCGTATCAACTGCCTCTTGAAGATAGGTGGGTCGAGTGTCGACATTCCGGAGATTCTCTTCGTGATCCAGCTCCTCGAAAGGATCTATGAAAGCTTCCACACGGGGCTTTTCATAAAAAACTCTGAATTTGCGGCGCGATTTAAAAATTTTCTTGGCCTGTGCACTGAAGATTCTTTTCGATGTCGATCGTATTGGGGAAGAGGGAGACGAGGCGGATCCATTTGACGTTGGATCACCTTGGGCATCTGACGGACAAAAATCAGAAAAAATAGATTCATCATCAGTACCACGCTCAACCTCAGATTCAGACCCAACACAGGAATCAGTACTAGAATCAGCAGAATCAGAGTCAGAAAGCTTTCCATCCACCAGGAATGCAAGCGAACTCCAGGACCGCTGTGGCAGGGGACCTGTGTCGTCCCTGGCATACAGCTTAATCTTCCTGGGAAGTTCGATGTAATCTACACAAATGTCTTGCAATTCCTGAAACCAAGGCTTGTCGTCCCACAAGGGCACAACTAAAATCGCCTGGGTTTTATCTTGCTTGATTTTGTGGATGACCTGCTGGATTAAGTGAAACGGAGGATTAATCCATAACTTCTTGTCCCATGTGTGGGTCCAAGCGTCGCGAAAGTGCTTGTCAAAGCGCTTGTTCTCGCGGTTAGCAAAGGCATCATACTGCGGCCAAAAGGAATGGTGTTCATAAAAATATTCACAAATTGTATCGCGCCATTTGTCGACAACTCTGTAGGATGAAGAGTGCCAGCGCGAAGGGCGTCGTGGCTGGGAGTCCCTACGAAGACATTCTAACTCTCGGGAGTAATCGGCACTCCCATTCACCTCTGCAATGGTGACATCTTCGCCAAACTTTGGTGTAACCTTTCGCTTCAAAAATTCTTCTGCACTTTTAAACCCTGCGTGCAAAAAACGAAATTCAGGACGCTCCAAGGGACCTGACTCCAGCAAAAAACAACGCCGATGACCTACGGGCGCCACCCTGTTCTTGCTAAGCCAAGGATGGCCCAAGTAAAGGTCATACTTTATGTCGGCACGATAGAAGTAGTCATCCTTGAGGATAACTTCCTCTACATTGCCTTCTTCCCAAAGGTCTTGAGCGACCAAATGAGTTGATATATAACAACCGCGTTGCCCACCTGCGAGAGAATGTCCAGAAACTCCCTCGAGGGTAACAGGAAGAGGCGAATCAAACACGCATTCGTCGGGTAAGAAAGAATTGGATTGGAGATTTACCTCCGATCCATTGTCACAGAAACAGGTGGCGAGGTGGAAATTGCCCTTGCGATCAGAGACCCACATCTTTGTGACAAACTGACGGGCCCTGTGCTTGGACTGTACACCAACCTCGTCCACTACGACAGAAGGATCCGCTGCCGGATCCAGGGGAGAGGAGACAAGCTACCCTACATCAAGTAGTGGTCGAGATGGAATCTGGGGATCATGCCTGAAATCGCCTGGGGAGGGGCGATTTTCGTGGCTCCCCTAGGCGTTCTGACCTCCAGTGACTGCGTTAACATTGTGAACACACCCTGATTCGTCGACCCACTCATCTTGGAGCGGATCATCTGCTGGATTCAAGGCATTTTCAGCGTAATCTGGATCCGCATCGGACACCTGATCTGCACCTGAGACCTGATCCACACGATGGTTGCCCTTTCCACGTCCACGGCCACGGCCGCCGGATGATGGACCTCCACCGTCGCCACGCCCTCTGCCCTTACCAGAGAAAGGGGTTCCCGAAGGATTTCCCTTAGCTTTACTCTGGAATCCTGGAGCATTTCCCTTGTTTGTACCGGATTGAGGGGTTTGGCCTGGATTTCGATTTCCGCCTCCGGCGTTGCTATTGGGATTTTTCTGCCCGTTCGGCTGCCCACCGGAGCCGGATGGAGTCCGATTTCGTGTGCCTTGGGACCCGCCAGGGCCTCCAGGATTTTTGTTTCCACTGGAGGGGGTCCGATTCCCTTTTCCAGCCTTTCCACCATGCACCTGTCTGTCATTCCTGTCTGAATTCTGCGAATTACTGATATTTTCACCAATCACCTTGTGATCGTAAGGAGACCATCGGTGATTACCAGTAGAATGCGTCTTAGCTCGGTTCGTAGAACCTAAAAGAAGGCAGATGCTACAGTGATCCTGAACATTCCGGGTGTCATTCACCTTTTTGTTGCCCTTTTGGGCCCCATTTTGGGTGTTTTGCTGGGTATTCTTGTTTCCCCCAAGACCCTCATGGAAATTCTGATTGGCGGCGTAGGCGAGCCGCTCAACCTCCTCCCAGAGTTCCTTCGGGGTGAACGAAAACACCCAGTTTTTGGCCTTCAGGCGATGGCCATGGAAGCTTACTCCCCTGTTGAGGACTTGGACAAACAAGTCCCGATCCTCGTGTTCATTAAACTTGATTTTCCACGTCTCCTCAGTGAATTTCACCTTGGAGAAGGACGTGGGGGAGCACTTTTGAAGTGCCTCCCTGACGGAGAACCTGTTGGCAGAGGCATCGAAGCCTTCCACCTCCGCCCACCAGGTCTTGACCTTTTCTTCGGACTGTTTGTTCCGAAGGGTGGCGGCAGTTTCTGAGGGGATCTTGTCAAAAATCAGATTTTTCAGCTCGGCACTAGAAAGTTTTTCGCCTGAATGTTCAGATTCTTCCACTAAATTCCAGAAGCGCTGTCTTTTGTCTTGCACTTCGTGCAAGATTAATCGCGAGAATGAAGGAAAATTCTTCAACATTTGGTGGTAGTGGTCCTCTGGCAGCCGGGATCCACGTACCTCCAACTGTTCCCACACCTCATCAAAGGTAAGGGGGGAACTTGTATCTTCGCGATCACTCCAAGTCCTGAGCCAAGTGTTGGCCGGCGCTCCCTCAAGGCAATCCAAGAGGGCCATCAGGAACTGATCATCTTGGAGTTTTTGAGTCTTAACCCACAGTTTAAATTCCGGTTGGAACTGAGGCCAACGTCGGGGGTTCCCATTATACTTCGGTTGCTTGGCAACCTGACGAAGTCGCAATGAAGTAGGATTAAGAAGCGAATCCAGCCCAACACCGGCCGTAATGGCAGACACCTTGGCGGCATCATTCGCCACACCAGCTCCGGCGAGGGTCTGGGCGGGCAACAGCTGGGCTAAGGCATTGGAATCAGCAGCAGGAGGGGCAGTACGGGAGGCAGTTCGCTTGGCATTCTGAGCCTCAGTCCTAGCCTTCGCCGTCCTACTCTCAGATCGAAGATTTTAACCCTTTCCTTTAGCTTGGTCCTGCTGATCCTTGCATCGGTGGTCCTGGAGTCCACCGAAGGAGCAATTGAAAAAATTTCTCTCGCCTCCTCCGACGGCTCTGTTGCTTGTTCCACTGATGAGGCGCCCTCAGACCGCATGTGCGTCTTGAAAAGATTTTTTATTCCCAGCGTTTCAATGATGAGGTGCATTTGATCTTTGAGCGTTTGGAGCTCAGCATCTCGCTGGAATCTGCAGGAGCAGTCGGCAGGACAGTACATACCGTGTCCTGAAGGGCCTGAGCAGGCTGTCGGACCGCTGATCTCGGTGGTCCGCAGCCAGGAGTCCACTTGGGGAGCTCCTTCAGCCCTGATTTCCAGGCTTGCCTGCCTGGCCGCCTCTAAAATTCCCTCCTCAACCGCGGCGGCTAGATCGTCGCGGATGGAAACAGGGGGATGAGGGGCGGAGGGCCCGGGAACAGGTGCCGTGCCCTTCTCCTTCGGGAAGGGGCTTGCCTTCCAGATCTGCAAAAAAATGGCAAAAGAGTCATCTTCTTGAGAACGCCACCACATCCTGGTATTAATTTCGTCCTGAAGGAGGAAAAAATATTCCATTAAAAAATCAGAGGCGATTCTTTCTTGTCCGATCAGCTTAGACGTGGCTAAGAGACAAAGGGCCTCAAGGGCCTCAAGGTTACGGGTCACTTCTAGGGACAAATGGTCGTCCCATTGTGCCCAAGAGGCTGGTCGATTATAGCTAGGTACCTCACCTGGACCACCCATCTCAATGTCGTTCAGATCGGCGTCGATGGTCTCAAATGTTGGACATTGGTAAGGAGTGTTGGTACCTGCCAGCTCCGTAAGGTCCACCGGAGCGTTGCCATCGTCGTAGGCCGGCGGATTCCAGCTGCTCGATGGCCAATTTCGACTGGGATCATAATGGTAATCTGGGTCTCCACAGCTGCTGATGTGCGCCCTTCTTGGGCAGCTTGGGCTTGCGCAAGGCATTCCTCTCAAGGCCTCGTTCGCGCAGCACCATGGCAGCGTAATCGTTACTTCTCCAGAAGCGGCGGGGTCTACGGGGCCGTACTGGGGAGCGGGCTGTGGACTGAAGGGCTGTGAAGCAACATTCAGGTAGCCTCTGCTACCATGAAAGTGCTGCACTGGGTCGTTGAAGGTGCCGGAGGGCTCAGGGCCGGCAAGACCAGTGGGGCAGGCACGCGAGGAGTCGACCTGAACGCTGCTGTTGGGGGTAGAACCGAATACGCGGACACCAACGGAGGCGAGAGCAGCAACAACGGAAGCAAGATCCATGCTGATTGTTATCCGGCAGAAAATCCCAGTCTATGAAGAAAATTGATGCGGATTATTCTAAGTACATCTGAGTGTCCAAAACTATCTGAAAAGATTTATATAAATCCGATTTTGAAAAAAGTATTTGGCTGATTTGGCTTCAGGCGCGCATCAGCGGCAATTGGCGATTCCAGGTAAATGATCGGAACGCGACGGACTTACGATGAATGGACCGCGGAATCAGATCCGGCACATCAGAAATATATAGGTCTGATCCTGAGACTGAGCCGCGGGGCGGCGATTCCGCCGAAGCAGAGAAGATGGCCAAAATGTAGCCAATCTGTGGCAGATCTGTGAAAATCTGAGCAGATGGGGGTTAGCCGCACTTACAACCCTCTTCCGCCGCAACGTGGAGGATTGGAACGAGGGTGACGAGCAGGCTCGCCTGCTCTCCATGCTGCCGGATGCATGGATCAACAGGGTCACCAAGGACGAAGCCAAGCGGGCCAAGTCCAACCACACGGTCAAGATGATGCTCCCCAAGGAGTATCATACGAACGTGGTGGCTTGGACGAGGAAGAATATGGCCCGGGATGTCAAACGGCACTCCCTGCGGAACGCTCTCCCCATCACCGTCTCGGGCGATTGCGAGAAGACCGCGATGTGGCGCCTTGACGAGTGTGAGTTGAGCGGCCAGACCATCCGTCTGCAGGCCATCCCGGCGCGGATGAGCTGCGACGAGATCCTGGAGTGGGTTGGCGAGGAAGTACTCAAGGAGTACCGAAACCTCCAGCACACCCGCGGGTTGAGGCCCGGCGACCGCGACGTCAACTACGTTGGCGAGGGACCTGGCGGGGAAGCTGCCATGAACCCAGCGGGAGCCGACAGCGATGAAGCTCTCGTCGACGATGACGACGATGAGCCCGCCGAGGTGGCCGTTTGTGCCTTCGTGGCCCACAACCTGAGCGCGGGGAACAAACAGGGAAGCTGGAAGCCCCTGCAGCCGGGTTGGAGGAAGAAGGAGAAGAGGGACCCTCGCCGCATTGGCGACCCTCCGCTGTCCTTTGGGGAGTTCATACGAGCTCACCCTCAGGGCTGTTGCGTGTGTTATGGGAGGAAGAAAGGCTTCAACCATGACCACCGAACATGCCCCATCCACCAGGCCGACACGGAGGCTTACAAGAAGGCGCACGGGTCGAAGAAGCGTGCACCTGCGGGTATCCGGGAGGCCAAAGTGGAGGTGGACAAGGATGAGCTCTCCAAGCTGGTGTCGCAGGGGACTGGGTTGGCCAAGGAGATCCAGGAGATCAAGAGGAACTGGGTCCCCAGGTCGGACAACAAGAACAAGGGGAACAACCAGAACGACCAGAACAAGGACAAGGACAAGAAGCCTACTCGTAGGGAAAGGAAGAAGGGCGTCAACGAGGTTGATGCGGAGGAGAACACCCCTACTTCCACAACCGACGCCCCCTAGCGGAGCCCCTGCAGCCAAGGGCCCCAGCTAGGGCGGTCGCAGGATGGCGACGTGGGAAGCGCCGAACCATCCCAGTCGGGAGTCGATAAGCACAAGGGGACTGCCGCGGGCGGAAGGCCCGGTCTGGCACCCAGTCGCGGAGGCGGGGTGAGGGCAAGTGAAGGCACGAACCCTTGCACCCGTCCGTCCTTCGCGACCAAGAATGTTTTTGATGTACTACAAGATCTATCCGAGAGTATCGGAGGATCACCCGGACCGCAGCTGGATGCTGCAGATGGGCAGCCTGAGCTTATTGTCCACGACCTGCACCAGTCGCTTGTTGAGCTTCTGGAACGGCCGGAGATCCTGAGTTTGCACGCCGTGCGCCGTGTCGGTCGCGAGCGGCAGTTGCATCTTAAGGTCCGTGCCCTATGCGGGGAAGTGGAAAAGGTTTTCGACGTGTTGGTTGACACGGGCGCTCAGGTCAGCTTGGTCAAGGCTGGCCTACTTCCGCCAGAGTGTCTGACCGACAGTCGGAAACCTGTCAGGCTGAAGGTGGCGAACGGCCAGTACATGGTGGGAGGCAGGAAGGAAGCGGCCATTGGGCTGCAGTTCGTGAACCATCGTGAGCTGAGCCGCCCAGACCTCAGCAAGGAAATCCTCCTGCACGGTCGCTTCTACGAGGCCGAGATGGATTGGGACATGATCGTTGGGTACGACTTCATGATGGAGACGGACTCCGGCGTCCTCCCGGCCCAGGCCTCCATGACCCTGTACTAGGACGACCAGGTCTCGTGGCTTTCGTCACCTGAGCACCATGTGGAATGCCAATGGATCCACCCGGAACGCAATCAGCTCGAAGTGGCCGCGCTGGACACTGAGCCAACTGGTCCTGCAAACCAGGAGTACGGCGTAATGCCGGAAGTGGCGAGCCGAGTTGTCGCCGACCTGGGAGCATCGGATCTGGTTCTGGATGCGTTCTCTTCAGGAACCTCCGCCCATCTTCGGGTATGTGAGAAGTACTGGAGCGCACAGGACTCCGCGTGGAAGAAGCACTGGGGTCCGCATCAGGGATCGATGTGGATCCATTGCCCTCGATGGAACATTCCAAGAGCGATAGCGAAGATTCGCAAGGACCGCTCCAAGGCAGTGCTGGTTGTTCCTATGGGATGCACCGAGGAGGAAAGTACCCGACATTGGGTAGCCTCATTGACCAACATGACCTTAAACAAGGTCGTCCTACCGGCTGGAGAGAGTGTCTATCAGGACGCTAAGGGACAGCCCATGCCACCCCAGAGATGGCCAACGGAATTCCACTATGTGGATGGGGGCCTTGATCAGGCCGACGCCACGGATTTCGTGTGTGTCAACCGCATCGTAGCGGAGCCTTGGAGGCAATGCTTTGCGGTTCCCCCTGTTGACATCGGAGAATCGGAAGACCCCCTCACTGAAGAGGAGCTGGATCTGGTTCAGGGGTATATGGATCAGCCCTTTCACGACTGGGGAAACCAGCGTGAGGGCAAGGGCCAGGACAGAGCCTGGTGGGAAGTGGACTCAATCGTCTCTGGTTCCTATGATGGGAACACCTTCGTTCAGAGGGTGCTGGATCACATGTCCAGCCAGGACGAGCCCCCCGGCGGTAACCCACCCACCTACGGCGATCTATTCCGAGGCAAGACCAGAGATGGCCCTTTGGGCCACCTGGGAAGACCGCCGGAGCCTAAACGAGCGGGGTCGCTACCCCTCAAGTAAGCTCAGTGGTCCAGGTGCCCGGAAAAGCCAAGGCAGAGTCCGATGACTGCCCCAAGATTCAGGCATTGAGGGCCAGGCTGAAGCAGAAGTATGGTGACACCTTCTTCAGCGGACAGCCTGTGTTTCCCCCACCGGTGCGTGGACCGTATGGCGAGGCCAAGATACGACTGAAGCAGGACCCCCGTGTGTATCGGCACCGGGAGTTTGCCCTGAGGGGCGAGAGGAAGGAGGCCATGGAGAAGATCCTCCGTGACTTCATCCTGAGAGGCTGGCTTGAGCCGTGGCACTCCGAGTGGGCCTCTCCGTGCTTCGTCGTCCCCAAGAAGGTGGCCGGTGAGTGGCGGCCCGTGGTCGACTACCGCAGCCTAAACGCCCAAACGCAGCACGACAGCTATACGCTGCCCCTCATTGAGGACATGCTGCAAAAACAACACCGGCGGAGGATCTTCACGGTGATTGACCTGAAACATGGTTATCATCAGATGCCTCTCGCCGAGGAGTCCCGTGCCTGCACAGCCATGAGCACCCCACTTGGACCTCTCCAGTGGAAGGTGATGCCCATGGGCGTTACCAACGGCAATGCGGCTTTTCAGCGGATGCTGGAGAACCTGCTTGAGCCGGTGCGTGACTGTGCGGACCCCTTTGTGGACGACGTGATCATCGCGTCCGGGGACCCCAGTATGAGCTACAAGGAGCTCCTGGAGGCACATGAAAGGGACGTCACTCGAGTGCTGGACCTTCTGGTTCGGCACAAACTCACGGGCAGCAGTGACAAGGCCACCATTGCGGTAAGCGAGGTGGTCTTCGCTGGCCATGTAGTCGGGAACGGGCAGCGAAAGCCCATACCTGGCAAGGTGGCTGCGATTGAGCACTGGGAAAAGCCCAAGACGGTCTCTGAGCTACTGGCGTATCTGGGGTTCTGCAACTACTACTCGGGGTATATCAATATGTATGCCGAGTACGCAGCCCCCATGACGACCATGTTGAAGTCGACGTATAGGTGATATGCTTGTTTGTTTTTGATTTGTAGTGCTTTTATGTGATATATGTGGTCTGCCGTGCGATGTGCTGCCAGGCCTCCGTGTTGGCTGTGGTGCATGATTTTGTGCTTCTCCACGTGGTGTGATAGCTGTTCCCGTATATGTGTTGCTATTATTTTATATATGCTGTGGAGTAGTGATATTGGTCTGTAATTCCGTGGGTCTGTGACATCTTTTTTTTTGTACAGCAGGAAGACGAGGGCTGTTGTCCAGTGTCTGGGCAGTGGCGAGTGCAGAAACAGATTGCACACATTCCAGAGCCACTCCTGAATTTTCTGCGGACAGAGATGGAAAATGTACAGATTGGACTTGTCCAGTCCTGCTGCCTTAGTAGGCTTTGCTGAGGAAAGCAGCTGTGTGAAGAATTGCCAACTCATGGGCTGGGGAGCTGAATGTTTTTTTTCACTGGGGCATTGGGGTGAGTTGAGCAGAAGAGTATCAAGCAGTTGTTTTGGTGGGGAAAAGTGTGGGTCACCACCGAGGTGTAATAATGTGTGGGACATAATTTCAGAGCATTTCTGTGGGACTGATGTTGCTGGCTCGGATGATGTGGGGTCTTTCAGTGCCATTGTTCCTTTTGACTGTGGGTTCAGTGCTTCATTCAGTGTCCTTTTGATTTGTGAACCTCTGACTAGTGCTCTGTGTAGCTTGGTTGTGTTGTTTTTGGAAATTTGTTTTTCCCATTGGGAGTATGTGTCATGCAGCTGTGATATCTTGTGCAGGAAATTGGGATCATCTGGGGGGGGGGAGTGAGTTGACGAGTTGTGCGAAGGTGTGTTCCAGTTTTGAGGGTTTGTGTGGAGAGGGGTTTGTGAAAGAGTAATATGCGGACGTGAGTTGGTGTATGAGTGTGTCAGTGTATTGTATGACTGTGTCTGGTGACATGTTAGGCAGGAGTGACAGGTGCTCTGCGCACCAAGTGTTCAGTGGCTCCAATTTGTTTTTGAGTGCTTGTGCATCCTGTGAGTTCAGTTTTTTCCGTAGGTCTGGTTTTGGTGGGGTTTCTGAGTGTGTTGGTAGTTCCGGAGAACGCATGATGAGGTTGACTGGGTGGTGATCTGTAGTTTTGTTCCAGCATTCGATCTCAGAGCTCAAAAGTGGAAAAACAGAAAGTGTGAGGGGGGATGCAAGGAAGAAATCAATACGTGACTGGCTTGTGCGGTATGCAGTTGAATATCTTGTGTAAGAGCGCTCCAGCGGATGTTTGGTGCGCCAGCAGTCAAGTAGTGTGCCTGTTGTTTCTGACAGGTGACCGTTGAGCCAGGGCCAGCAGGGGGGGGTGACCATGTCGACACTGTCAATCAACGATTGATGAACTGCATTGAAATCGCCTCCGAGGATGTGGAAGGGGTATTTGTCTAGCAGGGGTTGCAGTGTGGATTCAATGGTTGATCTGTAGGGGGGAGGTGCGTAGATAGATGCAATGAGAAGAGCTGGATGACCAGGAAAATGGAGTAGCACAGCGGTGATCAAGCCTTCTGTGTCGGGGTTAGGCAGTGGTGTTGCATATGGTGCAATGCGTGCTGACAGAACGATTGCGGATCCACGTGCTTTGCAGTTAGACAGATTGAAGTGTAGTTTGGCTTTGTGTTGCCCGCTGGAATAGTAAGTGGGCAGGAGTGGTGTGTCTGGGACCTCTTGAAGAAGTAGTATGTCTGTACCTGAGGTGAAGTGGGAGAAAATATGTTTGCGTGCTTGTTTTTTCTGTAAGTTGTGTGTTTTAAAGTTCAGGTGGGTGGGAACGAGTTTAGTGATCGTTGGAGGCGTACGTTTGATTCCTTTCCTGGGCCGTGGGATGATCGAGGGGGGAGGGGTATGTTGTATATCGTGTTCAGCTCTCTCACATAAGGGATCGCCTGTGGTATGCGCCTGTGTTGAGTGTCGGTCTAGCGAGTGTGCTGGTATAGGGAGGGGGTTGTGGGGCTGGCTGCGGCTTTTGGGAAACTAATATGATGTGATGTGAGGATGTGATGTGATATGTGAAGTAAAGTGAAGAGCCTTGCTTGAGTTGCGTGTTTCCAGTACACGTGACCGCAAAGTGTGGCGTGAGTGAGTTACTGAAGCTGATGGAATGCGTCTCATGTGATGGGCTAGCGCTGAGGGGAAAGGGCTATCGCAGCACCAAAACTTGCTCAGAGTGATACAAGATGTGGTATTGGCGAGAAGAATAACAGGCAGCATTTGGTTGACTGGATCTCATGCGAGTAGCAAAGCAATTCAGATAACGGCCAGGTGCTGTGTCCGCTGTAGTCAAAACATCAATTTTTGATGCACCAAGGTGAAGCAGTCCAAAGGCGTTGGTGTGAGAGCTTATTCTGGTATCACTGTCACTTCTTCCAAGCAGTCTGGGAAGATGCGGCTGAGAAATCGCTGGAAATGAAAAATTCAGATCACAGATGTCAGTGAACCACGGTGAGAAACCATGCAATGGCCGCAGCTCCAGGCACTTGCCAGAGTCACTGATACTTGCCCCAAGCAGTCTGGTGGAATGCAGCTGAGAAATCACTGGTAGGGAAGAATTCAAATGAACATGAAATGCAAACCTCAGACCGCATGTGTCAGTATGCCAAGGTGAGAACCCAAGCAATAGCCGCAGCTTTAGGCGCTTGCCAGAATCACTGCCACTTACTCCACGTAGTCTGGAATAATGCGGCTGAGAAAGAATCGGCAGGGAGAAATTCAGATGAGCGTGAAATGCAAACTTCAGGCCGAATGTGTCAATGTGCCAAGGTGATAGTCCATGTAATAGCCGCAGCTTCAAGTACTTGCCAGAATCACTGTCATTTACCCCAGACAGTCTTGTCAGATGCAATCGTGAGTTCACTGGTAATGAGAAATTCATATGAACGTGAGATGCAAACCTCAGGCCGCATGTGTCAGAGTACCAGAGTGAGAATCTATGCAATAGCTGCACCTTCAAGCACTTGCCGAAGTGAGCATGCTGACTATGAGGTAATTCATGTGACAGGCGGTCTGCAGCAAGGAGTGAACTCGAAATGACATCGTTCCTGTGGTTTGGGAGCCGTGGCAGCGCAAAAACGAGAGGGGGAGACCCCGAGCATGTTCCTGGATTCTGTGTAGAAATTGAAGAGACACAGGCCGTCCAATTATGACTCAATTCCATGAGTAAGAGCATTGGGTTAGGTGTGAGGTTGAGATACATGAATAGTGTTTGAACATACAGCGTGGCTGGCACAGCTGATGAGAGGGTTCGGTGCACAGGCACTTGTAGGGTGAAATAGGCAGAGTGTGCTGAGAATTTGAGTTCAACATGTGCAGGCGGTGCTAGCTGAACTGCATGGGCAGCAAAATTAGTTCTCGGAAGAAATTGAAACGTAGATAGTTGCGTCTGTGCGTTCGGAAAGTGACTGCATGCTTCATGTGAACTTATCAGAACATACGTCATTGCTGTTGCCTGTGAGGAGTATATTGCTGTAGGCGGTACAGTCAAATGGGACCCCTGCGTGAGCAAGAGATGCATCAGGTCTGAGAGTGCACAGAGTGTATGTATTACTGCTGGCGATGCGGTGAACACATTTTCCTGTGTGAACCTGACTGCAAGTTCTTGGTGAAGTTTCATAATGAGAAGTGCATCATAGAGACGGTGAATTGATATAACATGCAGCAAATGTCGGGAATGTAGTTTGAGGGGGACTCTGGGAAAAAAAGATTCGTGGTGCAGAATCATTTCTTCTTGGGTGCCTCCTTTTTCTTGTTAGGACTTGGTCCTGGAGGATTGGAGGAGGCATGTGGTGGTGTTTGTTTGAGTGGTTTGGATTTGGATTTTGTACGCTGTGCAATACCCGGAGATCCAAACTGTAGTGGTTTGGGATCGGGTGTCTTGGCAGAGTTTGCAAATTCTGGGTCCATGTCTTCATCATCCCAGGGAGTGAGAGAATCGTCGTCGGCCTCTGCTATCGTTTGAAATTTCTGCAGCTTCTTTTTGAAGTCACTTTTCGGAGAGGGTTTCGGTTTCCTGGCGGAGGACGATGGTGTTTTTGGCGTGTGTGATGGTGCGGCAGTGAGTTGGGGGGAAGTCATGGAAGTGGATTTTGGAATGGATGGCGATTGCGTGTGTTTGGCCTCGTGTCGTGGGCCCTCTTCAGGGATCGGGTGTGAAAACGGGATCGCGAGTGAAGTTTTTGCAGCTTGTAGTGCTTTCAGGGCTCCCAGTGCACTCGTTTGCCTTAGAATGGAATCCCATCGAGTGTGACCGTTATCCATACCTTCTTTGATCATGGTATTTTTTTTGAGGTCGTTTTGATTCAATCCAGCGCTGAAGTGTACTGAGCCCACCTTCTCACCGTGAGCTAGGACTGCTGATGATGGGTTGAGGTAGGTGGCTTTAAAAAGTTGGAGGTTAGGGATGGAATCACAATGCGGCTTGATTGCAAGAACTTGGCCAAACAGTGTGACAGTGCGCATGATTTCGCGAAAGGAGCATGACATGGGAGCGGCAATGTTAATCGAATTTCTCTCTGGCGTGGAGAGGGCTTGTAGTACCTTGTCGCAGGTGGCAATTGAAGTGTTTGTAGGGAGTGGGTTGGAGGAAGGGATCTTCATGGTTTTCGCATGAACAGTGAGGTACTTGTATTCCTTTAATTGCTGAGCAAACCATTCGAATGGATGTGGCGTAACTGCATCACGAGGTAAATTGGTGTGATCAACATAAAGAATGACGGAGTACGCATTACGCCAAAGTGCACATTTGATAGATTGTTTGATCAATGGGATTGACATGATTGTTGTAAATAAATCAAGCGGTGAAACATCGGTGCCTTTGAGTGCAAGTGATGGGCTCACAATTAGGGAGGCGGGTTGGAGCGTCCATTCAATAGGGAAAAGCAATACCAAGGGTTTGGTGTCTTGTAGCGGGAATTTCTTTCTCCAAGCTTCAAGAAAGGAGGCGAGTTCCGACGACAAAACTTCAACATCAAAGCGTGTGTAACCCTTGAGTGTGACCATGGAGCGCTTTTGAATTGCTCCTTTAGGGATGGCACAATGCTCCGTGTCAGTAGTTTGCCCTTCAGGGGGGGCGTATATGAAGGAGTTGACCAGCTTGTGAGCAAGTGTGATGATGTCACCTAGCAGTAGAGTGCCATGAATCTCCATTCGGATTACCGAAGGATTGTCGTCATGAGTTTCCATTCCATCGCCATCTCCGGATGCATCGGCGGCTTTTAGGAATTGTTCGGAAGCTTGCAAATTTGAGGTGTCAAGGATGGTTGTGGCACCTTCAATGTCATCGCCACCGGAATATTCCCATTCGCAATGAGAAGACAAGTAAAAAATTAGAAGGTCGTATGGGAGTTCATTGGGGAATTCAAGAATTGATGAGAGATCACTCGAAACTTGTGATTGATGACCTTTGGAATACTTGTGGATGCAAAATGTGTATTTGGCGAGGGATGTCATTATTTTTCGTGGGTCCCATACAAATGTGCAAGGAGTGGGCGCTTTGGGGTCAAGAGACGGAATAATCACGGCACATTTGAACGGTACAAGACCACCCGCATTTAATTGCAAAATGGATATGATGAATTGCACTTGTGTGGTGAGGTTGACGAGTGTGGTGCGTGTGAAGTTCATGTGAGTAGGTGTGGCAATGAAGTGAGGCTTTGGGAGTGTTTTCAACTTTTCATAGAGCGGTCTTGGTTCTTGTTTGTGGATTTGTGTAGTGTAAATGCAAAGAGATTCATCGATTGAGATGTGAGGAAATTTTTCCTTTGTTGGTGAGAGTAAGTGTCTGGAGAACACATGAGATTCATCATCCGTGAAAAGGTGACCGTATACTCCTTGTAAGACTTCAAATGCATCGAATATGCATTGCAAGGGAGGAATGGAGTTGTCCTTATCAATGACGGAGTTTTGGGGCGTGGCGGCGAACTTGAATCCCTTTTTATTTTGGAAGTCGGATAAATGTGTGAATGAATATGTTGGGCTTGTGTCATCATGCGCGCGTGGCGAGGCATAACTTGGGGAGAGAGAATTCGAAGGTTTCTCGGGGGAGTCCTCTGAGGAGTTCTTTGTAGATAATTTAGGTTCGTTCTTGGAAGCCTTCTTGTCGTCGGAGTTGGCTGCTTTGGCATTTGTCGTAGAAGGTTTGTGTGGGACGAAGTCCATCGGAAAGACGTTCTCTGAACCTTTGCGGCCTTGAATCTCTGTCATGGTGATGGTAAGCGTCGAAATGATGGTTGTGGTAGGCACGTAATGAATGGCGAGAAGCGAAGGGATTGAACTCGAGCTTTTTGTCAAAATTTGGTGTGTTTGGTGGTGTTCACCGATACGATCTCGGAAGTGTTTGATAGTCGATTGAGGTGAAGTTTTAGTCAATAATTGACGATGCGTTTCACGATAGGTTTTCGGGTTCGTGATGAAGGTGTTGTTCTTCAATGCAGGATTTTTCGATCCACTAGGGGACCTGCTGAACACCCTGTGGGAGCATCGATTCCATATTGCTGAAATCGAAAAAAAATAGACACTCAGAAAGCAGCAACCAGGACACCAAAGAGGGGCAAAAAAACACCACACAGGCCACTAATTCAGCCTGCCATGCGCCCACAATCATTGCCACCACCTCAACCATTCTTCTCTCCTTCCCTCTGGGATTTTTTTCAGCTCAGGCCACCACCAGAACCACCTCCAAGTGGGGTAACTGTACATACTTAAATGTACATACGGTAATGACGGTGTGACATGCACAATGGAACAATGATGACGACGTTATGGGTGGCGGCCAACGCCGTGGGAAAAAAAGCCCCCATGACGACCATGCTCAAGGGCAACCGAGAGGAGACCAAGAAGGGGTCCAAGAAGGCTCTGGTCTGGAATGAAGAGTCCGACCGTGCCTTTGAGGGGATGAAGCAGGCGCTGCTATCCGCAGTGGGTCTGCACCTCGTGGATCCCGACCGAGGGTTCGTCCTGCGCACCGACGCTTCCGACTACGCCGTTGGCGCTGTGTTGGAACAAGTGCTTGACGATGGGAGGCACGTGCCCGTGGCCTTCTGGAGCCGAGTCCTGGCGGACGGCCAGAGACGGACGTGGACGCCCCGAGAAAAGGAGGCGTATGCCATCGTCATGGCTCTCAGGAAATGGGCTGGGTACATAGCCCTCCATCCCGTCACCGTCTGCACCGACCATCAGAGTCTGCAGTCGTGGCACAAGGAGCACGTGGACACCCCCTCTGGCCCCGCCTCCCGACGGGCAAGATGGCATGAGACCTTGGCCAAGTTCGACCTCACGGTTGTGTATATTCCTGGAAAGGATAACACCGTGGCGGACTGTCTCAGTAGGGGGGCCTATCCCGCCAGCAAGGGCATGACGGATATCTCTGCCCATGGCGATGAGGCTGAGACCGCTGAAGCCAAGAGGATCATCGACATGGAGCGCCTGATGGAGGAGGAGGGTGTAAAATGCTTCGTCGTCATGGCTGCGGATGCCCCCCTCGGAAAGAGGGTGAGCAGAGCGGTCAGAGTACTCGCCCCTGAGGGAGATGAGTCCGACAAGCACCTCTTCCCGGAGTCTTGCCTCCAGGATGACTGGACCGACGACTACGCCAAGTCTGAGGCCTTTGCGGCCGAGTATAGGGCTGTGACTGACCCTGACGACGGGCAGAAGTGGCCAAAGGGGCTGACTGAGGAAGATGGCAAGCTCTACCGGAATGGTAAGCTGCTAGTACCGGAGTCCCGGGTGCTCGAGCTTTGTGAAGCTTGGCACCACCACATGCTGCACCCAGGGGTCAAGAAGCAAGCCCATGACATGCAGCGCCGGTTCGAGGTCGACCATATCGTTCTCTACACGGCCATCAAGAAGGTCAGGAAGGGTTGTTCGGTCTGTCAGGCCTGCAATCCCGATAACCGGAACGTCAAGGGGGAAGCCCAATGGACCCCGGTTCCTGACCAGCCCATGGAGAGCGTGGCCATGGACGTCTTCTCCATGCCCGAAGTGCACATTGGCAAGGAGACCTTTGACTGTGTGGTTCTTTGTGTGGATCGCCACAGTGGCTACGTAGTAGCTGTTCCGGCACGCAAAAAGGGGTTGCTTGCCAAGGAAGTGGCAGTCATGATGATCCGTCATTGGCTGACCGTCTTTGACATCCCCCGCACCATTTGCAGTGACCGAGGGCCCCAGTTTACTGGTGGCTGGTTCAAGGCTATGTGTTCCCTTATGGGAATACGTCATGCCAAGAGCGTCGCCTATCTCAGCCGGTCTAACGGCCGTGCTGAAGTGGCTGGACGGCAGCTGTTCGAGAAGCTGCACAAGATTCACATCACCAATCCACGTCGGAACTGGTTTGAGGAGATGTGGCCCGCTCTGAAGGCCCATCATGACACCCCCACACCGGGTGGTTTGTCCCCTCACCAGATTCTGTTCGGCAGGGACCCCCTGGGTAGGGGACTTCCCTTGTCTGGTGATGGTATGGCGATGGACGCCAAGGAATTCTTCGCGCGGCAAGAGCAAACGGCGCGGGACATCCGCCAGCAGCTCGAGAAGGAGCATGCTGAGCGTCAGAAGTCCGCCCCGAGCTCGGCAGCGCAAAAGTTCAGGGTGGGAGACCCGGTGTGGGTGATCAGACCCCGCCCTATGGGCACCCACCGCACCAAAACCTGGTTCACACCCGGCGAGGTGGTCTGCAGGATTGGTGAGGACACCTACCGCATCAAGGTGGGTCACGGACAGTTCCGGGAGCGCCACGAGAGTCAACTCCGTGTGCGGGAACCCGACCTCCGTGGCCAACATGTGCCCTGAGCTACGCCGCACATGAGGCTGATTCGGACGACGACTATGCTGAGCAGGACGACTACACAGTCGAGAAGATCCTGGCTCAGCGTCCGAAAGCCTCGGCACCAGGAGGCCTGGAGTTCAAGGTTCGTTGGCGAGGCTATGGGCCGTCCCACGACACCTGGGAACCTGTCTCCTCGTTCGTGCCGCGGGTCAATACTCCCTTCATGGAGTACATCCGCAAGCACAAGACCAAGATCCATGTCTCGGACTTGGCAGCACTCACCCGGGCGATTGCAGCCAGGGGTGCCTGATCAGCGCCCTGAGCTCTCCCCTGATGCGTTTTGAGGCGCTTGTGAGGCCGACGGATCGTCCCTCACTTGCTTGCTCTCTCTCATCTTCCGGTGACCTGCCATCAGAGTGGCCATATACCCCCCCCTGCTGTTTCCAGAGGAGGATGGCCCCTCTCTTTCAATTCTATTCGTCACCCCCCCCCTGCCGAATCCTTGGGAAACCAGGTAGGGCGACTGACCTTCATATTTCTGAACTCTTGGGGCCTTGAAGCCCATACGACGTTGCGCAACGGATGCCGCCGTCATCGGCATTGCGATTTTTGGTGTGTGGTCTGGTTCCATGGCACTTGCGGAATCCAGACCAGTTGACGTGTGTCTCGAGACTATATATGGCCTGAACTGAGGCGTTTTCCTGTCCACCCTCCTGCATTGCCTTATCCTGACCGCGGCGTGGTTTGGCGCTCTATCCAGAGTTTGTTTACACGCCTATTACCCCATTTATTGCTTGTCTTTCTGCCCCTCCAGGATATGTGCGTCTGTGTGTTGCTGTGATCAGCCCATCACCGAGATGTGGGCTGTTTTTCACCACGAATCGGATTACAAAGGCGCCCTGAGTCGCCGTTTACATGCTTGTACCTGAGGTCCAGCTTGGACCAGTACCTAAGTACATATTCTTCTGTTTGAGTGCCCGTGATACCGTGTGCCCTATTCGCTGTGATGTGAAGATCCTGATGGCGCCAGGCGGGAAGCCCAGTTGCCTGACTACACTCCCAGCGGTCCGCCACTGTCAGTCCCAGTGTGAGCCTACCGACTCGCAGACGCACTTGCAGTCCGATGGCGGCCTCCGGTGCTCCTGTCCTCGGTCAATCTGCCTGGGAAACTGGTGGTTTGAGGAGTCGACGCCTCCGCCCACACTGCATGAGGACTCCCTCATGTATGGCCTTCGTGGTAATAGGGCGAGGGAAAAGACGGCCTTGATGCCCGATCCCTTAAGGAGGAGCTCGTTCGGCTGTACCACTCTGGACTCGCGTCGTATGGATATGGACATGGTGCGCCCGAGGAAGGACCCGTGGGGACTCTCCCCCAGCCGGCGGGCCTTGGGAAGCTTGGGGTAGCCTGATGGATCTTTGTGGTCGCTCTCGACCTGTGGGACCACCTCGGTCGTCGTGTGTCGCCTATGTTGGCCGTGTATGCCACTGCCAATGTGGTGGTGACCGTAGCAGCCGGCACCCGGTGCGCCTGGTATGGGTTAACGGGTCCTTTGGATGCCGAACAATCGCCGCCAGGACCCGGGACTTGATACTTGATACTATACTTGAAGTTACAAGATCCTACAGACTATACCTGTCTTACTTTGGGATTTGGGCAGCCTAACCTGTGAATCAGCCTGGAGTGAGGAGGCGACAGCCCCCCCTTCAGGAAGTGGTCCTGGGTATCCGCTGCCAGGCGTGGGTGTTATCGAGCCCCCCCCAGGGTTTGCTCTAAGGAGGGGGGTGAAGCGGTACCCAGAACCCCATGGCTAGGGTAGGGCATACAACCGGTCTCCGGTCCACTAACCCCATGTACGGAAGGGAAGACCGGTCTCCGGTCCACTAACCCCATGTACGGAAGGCGCCCGTTGACGCCCGGTGCGGGCCCGGCGGGAGCGTGTTCCGTGCCGTAAAGCCCCGCATCGGCAACCGATGCACCGCCAGCGGAGATTTGTATATCAGAATATCAGGAATCAACAGGGTTTTATTTTCATATTGTTTCCGTCAATTTTTACGCTTCCGTTTTGATATTCACTGTTTTGACAGCTGGCGGTTAGCTCGCGACTTTAGCGTAACCGCCTGTTTAACTGTTATATACAGATATTTTAGCGCAAATCGTGACGAAGACTCTAAAGTCTTCAGGAATTGCATTGATGCATCCGCAATTTTCACATCTTACACTCGCAACCTTAATCCGAATTTTTCAGGATGTCGAAATCGGATTTTGGACTTCGACATCCCCGCACTTGATTTGACCTCTTTCGAGTGGACCTACGTGCTTCCCTATGCACGAATCAACTTTCCTTTTGTCTTGCCCTCCATTTGTCTTAGAGATATGGGCAAAACAAAGTTGATTCGTGAGGCCACTTGTGAGGGTCATATCTCGTGCCGCTTGCGAGGAATGACAATAAGGAAACGTGGGATGTATTCACAATACTCCCGACGTAATTTAGGAAGCATTATATGCCTTGTGTCTCCACACGTGCGCGCTAGTGTAATGGATCATGGTCAAGAGGGTAGAGTTTGCGTTATAACTCTTTGGCCATGATATTGCGTGCGTTAAGATAACTTTCGAGTGTAGCGCGCAAGTGTTGGTGTTGCATAGGAACTCTCCTTGAGTTCCTATGAGCGATTGACACAAAGTTATGCCCTTGGAGGGGCATGACATATCCTGGGGGGAGCTACCTTTTTGGGCAATATGGAGTATGTGCCTTGTGTTGTGTTGCGTGCCCATTTGGCGGGTCCATCGCTCCAAGCCAAACCCGCCAATGGACCTCATATTGTGCAAGCCCCTTCTCCATACTCCCTACGATCAATTACAAGCCTAACCTTCGTGAAGGGAAGCTTGTGTGGTGATCCCAAAGCGATGCGTTGAGAGCAAGGTGTGTGTTTTGCAATTTTCCATATTTTCATGTGCCCACTTGGGAAGTAGCGCTCGTAACCTTTCAAAGCGCCCCAAGTGGAGCACATGTGTGGAATCGAAGGTTATTGGTGTCAAGTCATTGTGCTTAGAAGGATTAGTTGATTGCACGATCCAAGCCGAAGATATTATAATATAATTGTGCACCTTTCAAGGCACTTTTGTGTGTCTTGGTGCCAATTTTGCCGTTTTTGGCCGGTCATGATGTCAAGTGGCGACCGTGTATCTCAACGTTGCGCTCAATTGACATCATGACCCAGATTTGTTATGAGGGTACATACTTCGGTGCCCAACATATCTTGGACCCGGCGAATAACTCCTCTTGGGCTTGGCATACCGTGGCCGCCATGTTGGCGATTTGGGACTGTCCCAAATCATGGGCTCACTTGGCGACCCTGCCATTCCCAAAACCGGAGGAGTTGGGCGACGCCCAAAAGATATGTTGGACACATATGACTTGATACCAATCCTATGGCACACTCCGGTCCAAGTCGGGCATATGCCTCATTTGCCCCAACCATGAGTGTGCGCATGTTTGGCCATTTTGAGCAATTTTCCACTTTTTCTGCCCGCCGTGCACTATGTTGAGCCCACCCGTGCACGCCGGACGCATGGACCAATGGACCATATATGACATGGGTGTTATGTATATTGGTCCCCATGGTTCACACACCACGTGGGCGAGGCGGAGCATCCTTCGTTCAGGCGCTAGCCCAAAGTGAGTGTGGGCAATTTTGCCATTTTGGCATTTGTGGACCCAATTGGGATCGCCACCACGCCAAGTGGCATGGAGATCTTTGAGAGCCTAGGGCATGGGAGTCTCCGTTGGACTCCCGGTGGATAGCGTATGGAATGGCGGATCCGATCTCCAAGCCGGCGTGGAGATATACTATTGGGAGCACCCCGAATTTTGGCTCATTTCAGGCAGCCAAAATGACCCCCTTTTGGGACCCCAATTTCAACCCCCCGTGTGGTCAATTGGCGGCCCCATATCTCTATGCCCACAGGGAGCCCGGACCTATTTCCAAGTTGTACACTCAGATATAAGTCCTAGGTCCGGCCTCCTATCCTGTGAACCATTGGCCTTGCCTTGGCCGTGCGAGCCGCGCGTGGGAATGACGCCAATTTTGGTGATTTTGGCATCATGACCCCACCTGACGAACCCGTGGTGCCCTGATGCCGGGACCTCAGAGGGAACCAGGTTGGGTGAGGGCTCCAGGGAGTTCATACTGGAAGGGCATAGGGTCAGTTGCCTCGTCCCTACCTCTGGCGGGTCCCGACGAGGGATCAATTTTGGAGATTTTTGAGCTAATTTCAGTTTCAGCCCATTTTCAGCTACCAACTCCTAGGGGATAATGGCGGGGCCATATCTCTGGCTCAGAGAGGAGTTGGGACCTGCCGTTAAGGGAGCATAGGGAGCCACTGTCGGTTGGCCTTGGAGCCCCTTGGTTCCCAGGAACTCGCCTGTGGCTGGGCGGGACACCCCCCTATTGGCAGGGTTTCAGGGTCCGGACTGAGCAGGGCATGGGTTGTGTTTGAGCCCCCGCCCCCACCGGCCACTGAGAGGGTCGGACCTGGGATTGGGATATGAGTTGGGACTGAGTGTCTATAGTCCTGTGATGCCCTTACCCCAGTCCAGTCTTAACCCCATGTGTACATATCCTGATGTGTTGCTGTACATACTTTCGTTCCCTTGTTGCAGAGTGGCAAGGATCCTGAAACGCTTTGTCACATGACACGAGCGTATTGATGCCCTTGTGAGCGTAGTGCTTTGCCTGCCTGCTCACCTGTGCGTGTCACCGCAGCGTCCCGTGGCCGGCCCCCCACGGGAACGCGTCAGTAACGGCTTCAGATATGACTGACTTGTGGCAGGTTTTCGAATCCATTTTGTGGGCCTGCAGGAGAATTTATTGTCCGTGGATGTGCCGGGTATGCTTTGAGGCGTCATGCCTTTTTCCAATGGTTCGGAGAGCCGCATAGGACACATTGCTTGCTATTGTGCCTGCCCTTGGCAATTAAGCACTGGTCAGTGCAGTGTCATGCATTGCAATCAGTGCCCTCGCACGTCCAGCAGTAACTTGGTGGTTTCAACCGTTGTCCCCGGGCACCCTTGTTGCCGTCCGCGGCTAACGGGCACTGATACACCCCATGGGGCGAGCAAATAACGGCAGGGGAAGAAGAAGGTGGTGGTAGATTAGACATTGCAAGGTTGGAACGAAATAGGTGCAAGAGCGAGACTAAGAATGAAAACTCAGAATGAAATCGTCGTCCATGACGTCCAAGATGGTGATGGGTAATACCACAGCTGCCAAGCGAACACTGTACATGTCAATGGCAGAACCACACACGATGCGGACACGCCAACGCCCACACAAATGCCCTGCAGATAGCACTGCGACAAGCGGGCACTGGGTGTGAAGACTCCTCGTTAGGCCAACTATGAAATGATGAACAAGCAACAAATCATGGAGACTAAGCACCTTTCTGCAGTGTACAGTCATGAATAGGCGGTCGCAGCCAAAATTGATGGGGCGGTCGAGAACGCTTGTGCGTCTGTCCACCCCTGAGGACAAAGACAGGCAAACCCTGAGTTCAGTGCCTCACACCACGCGAGGGGAGGAGTCGTTATTCACCCCATCACGCAAATATTTCATTCTCATTAGGAGGGACAAGGAAACATGAAAAAAGCGAAGAGTCAGGCAGTAACTGTCTTGTCACATGCACATAACAATCACACACACACACACACACACACACACACACACACACACACACACACACACACACACACACACACATGCATACACACACATACAATGCTTCGCAAATTGCTGTTGAAGCAGCGCCATGGCTGTACCGAAATGCCCAGCATATTCCATTGAAAAAATCAGACACTCTCTCAGGGATGCATGCACACACAGAGAATAATTGGGACCCGCAGGTCCAC
The DNA here is from genome assembly GCA_964036045.1 of Eutreptiella sp. 'Long Island Sound 2002'. Classification (NCBI taxonomy): domain Eukaryota; phylum Euglenozoa; class Euglenophyceae; order Eutreptiales; family Eutreptiaceae; genus Eutreptiella; species Eutreptiella sp. 'Long Island Sound 2002'. The sequence continues at coordinate 176,742,021 of OZ038380.1, read as the reverse complement.
TGCTTACCAAATAAAGGCTAAGACCATCAACCTCCACTTCTGGCAGTAACCCAATGACAAAAAAACCGGCAAAAATAATGAAATGCAGAGGGATGCAATATTGTCGAGGGGGCATGGATTAAACAGCAGGTCACGGCGCTAGTGTCTTGTGCCAATAACATGCGACACTGCATTAACCAGCAGCTATGGGTGCGATGAAACACAGGCAACCCCAATCAAAGCAAATGCATCTCCATTGCAGCAGCACACTCACTCAGTGCTACAGGTCAAAACGAGATTTGGAGTGCCGTTGAAAACAGCAAATTACCACTTGAACGATGATCCATCATATATCCGTGCTAAAGGATGACAACACAAAATAACAAAACAAGATCGGGATTGCATCTACTCATGAATGGAAGACAAGCCTTAAAATCAAGCCTACAATGCTTTACCATTCAGGTAAGATCAATCGGCATCAATGGACATGTAGAATCGACTCTCATAGGTAACTTTCTGACCGCTCTGCAGCTGCCACTGGAACCTAAGGTTTTATTGGAACAATGACACCAACACATCAAGAAATGCCCGGTCGCTTCAGCTTCAGGTATGATTAGAGACGCGATCTCGGTCAGCCTCTGCAACTGATCGCCACTGTGATTGAACACGCGATCTCGGTCAGTCTCTGCAGCTGATCGCCACTGGCTTGTAACATCATGTCTAATACGAATGGCAGTCCTAAATTGTTGCACATTGCAGGTTTAAGCAGGACTTTGCAGGCAAATGCTGCATGGCAAAACAGCAGGGTGCAGGCGAGTACTGTGGGACAGCACCACCCACACAACCAGCTAACATGTCACCAGCATGATTCCTGGATATTTGCTAGCACACCCTTTTGTGCAGCAGCTGCAGCGCCTCAAAGACTCCCCTGAGGCATAACAAATGATTGGGCACAACAACCTGTCCCAGTGTGGTCTTTGAGGTCGCTGCTTCCACTGTCTGCACCAAAATGTGAAGTGTTTAGCAAATGTTCCTGAGGCAGCAAAATGGTTCACGGGCAAAGGAAGGTAACCATCCTTTCCACAAAAGCGAAGTAGCCCAGTCTCGAATGATCTCTCCCTGCCCCTCAGGCACGGAGATGCCTGACAGCAGCCCACCCCCAAAGCGCACAACCAATTTCCTAAGCATTCAAGTGACATGGCATGATCAAAATTGCCTGCCTTTAGGCCTTGGTCAGAGGGCAGAGGGATATTCTGCTAAAAAGGCCTGATAAATGGATGGTGCAGAAGCCGACGGTCGGAGCAGAGGAATCGCATGTCCTATGTCTTCTGCAGCTGCCTGAAATATGCTGTTCATCAGAAGGCTGAATTGGGTGTACCATGGGAAGTGTAGGGAATGAGCTCGACAAAAGATGCCAAAGCTCATTCATCCAGTTTGTTACCCCCCCCCCCCCCTCTTGTATAAGCTACGCCAAAGTCCCAAATTAATACGGTCCCTACGCCTACTTTAGCTTGGACACGGGCGTAGCTTGCGCGCGACACATACAACTACCAACACCGGGCGCCCAGGTTCAAAAAGAGAAGATTGCATGGTGAGCTGGTGCAAGAAAGGGGCATATAATGCACAAACGTCCCCAAAATCAGAGCTATGTGGGTTCAAGTGGCAAACACTCACAAGAAATGTGTCCATGACTCTATGTAACTCGCAAATCCGTCACCAAACCCATGTCTTATGTGGCTGCGCTATGTTTGGTACCAAATTAAAATTAGGTACCAAATTAATACGGTCCCTACGCCTACTGTAGCTTGGACAAGGGCGTAGCTTATACAAGGGGGGGGGGGGGGTAATACGGCAAGCTGCAGGCCAAACCCATCATTGCCTGCCAACTTCCTATTTTTGACGTGCATCATCCCTTTCTACAACTTGCTGCCTCCTGCTTCATTCTAGACCCTCCTGAATCAACCTGCACCAGTCCCCTTCCGCTTGCAACAACTTCCTCTTTCAACCTGCAACACACCCTGCCGACCTGCGGAAACAGGATGTTGCAGGTAGGAGTTGCATCTTGCAAATTGACAGGGAATGCCGCAGTCGGGGAACCCTCTGCCCCCCCTTCAGACACACACACTCGTCCACACACAGTGCCCAGAACTGAGTACTGGCCTGACCTCAGTAGCTTGCACAATTGACACATAATCACATGTTTGTTGATGCCTTTGTACATACAAGAAACTGCAGTGACTCAGCACATTCGTTCGGGCACCAACGCTGCTGTGCACACTGTGTCCGTTTCTCTTGCTCATCAAATATGGTTTGCAAATGCCATAAGGCTCCTCAGCTCTCCTTCTTCGTTTTCAAGCAGGATCCACTGAGGAAAGTGGCAGTTGAGAATTGATCACAAAACCACGTCATAGGGTTTCCAGCAACCAATCACTTTGTCCTCCCAGCAATAACATCCCAGCCAGTAACTCCTGCTCATCAGTAGATTAATAACTTCTCAAAAATCTTGCAGGTTGAAAGGGCACTCAGGTTGACATGGGCTCTGCATGCTAAAACAGGAAATTGCAGGTTGGGATACCATGCTGCCATTTGACATGGGATGTTTCAGCTAGGGGAGCTTTTTGCGTTTGGCAACAGCATGCTGCAGGATGAAATGTAATTGGATGATACCGGTTGCCTGTGCATGCTGCAGCTTGACCGGGATTCGGGAGTTGCAGGGAAACAGAATGCAGCATGTTGCATTCTGTTTCAATTTTCTTTTTTCCATGTGAATGTGTGACATCCTGTCTCAACCTGCACATTCAATTTTCCGCATGCAACTTGCCGTTTCAACGGCAGCAGTCTATTTCGACATGCAACGCCCTGTTTCAGCCCCCAGCACCTCGTTTCAACCAAGGCTGAAACTGGATGATGCATGTGCAGCCGAGATGTTGCGTGTGATAAAGGAAGATGGCGCGGATTGAACCAACATGTTGCAGATTAAAACGGACTGTTGCAAGACAACGTCGCAAATAGCAGCTGCAAATTGGATGGGTAAATTGATGCTGCATGTTGTAACAGAATGCCATTGGAGCTTGAAACAGGATGCCAATGTTGAAACGACATGTTGCAGGCTGAAATTGCGTGCAGCCGGTTGGGGCAGGAAAGTGCAGGGCTCACAATAAGCATGCAGTCCCCGCTTGCCACATTCCGTCACACATGACGCCTAACCTGGAAACAGGATGTTGGAGGTTCACACGGGACGTTGCTACTCGGCGTGCTTAAACCCTGCCGAAGAAAATGCATGGTTGGCAATGGCTCAGGTAAATTGCATTCATTCATCATCAATAACGAAGAAAGAACGACAGGTCAAAGCGCAGTGAGGCTGAATAGCAAAGCACTGACGCTGTGATTGCACAGTGCCATGCAGCTCAGGGCATGGCAGGTTGTGTGGCAAGAAAGGTCTGGTCAGAGATGCCTTTGCGGACACAATACATCACGTGGCACCCAGGGCAAACTCGCCAATGGGGCAAAACAAGCAGAACGGAGATTAGTTTCAGTCCTGGATTCAAAATTGCACTAAAATTGGAGCCCGTTGGGAGCCCAGGTAATCATGGAAAACATGAAATCAACAGCGCCTCCGCTGGAACAAATCGCACATTGGTGAACGCCTGATCGACCAAGAAGGAACGACAAAAGCGTCGCCGTAGTCGAGGCGGCTGCACACAGCGCACTGCCGTGGGGCACCAATAGCACACCTCTGACGAGGGGCATCTGATGAACAGGAACAACCAACCCGTAGGCAGCAACACAGCACAGAAAATGGCGCAATCCCCCGGATAGACGAGAAGACAGCCCCAGTACAAAGGGCCCCAACACATCATATCTACGAGGGCTGCTCGCCCAAAGGCAAGCAGACAACGTGCCCTGTTTCAAAGGCACACACAACGCACTTGGGCTGTGGGCGATGCTGCACCCGACACGGGGTCTTCGGCGGAACACTGTGGGATGAGGGGTGCAGTGCGGCATTCCTGCGGAAATAACCCGGAACCGCGCCTTCACTGCACGTACTGCACACTGCAGCACAGCGCGGGCCACGACTGCAGGGGACGTGCCACGTGCCACCGCATGCGAGCAGCTCAGTCAACGTTGCTTGCTCGCGGGCGGGTTGGAGTTACGCCTGGTGTCCGCGCCTCTGCACGCCCGGCGTACGACGCTGTACGTCCGGTGTGCAGGCCTGTACGCCCGGTGTACGAGGCTGCACAGCCGGCGCACGAGGCGGTGGGCCCGGCGGGCCGTCTTGCATGCCAACTACATGCGGTAAAACCACACGCGGTCTCCACACTGGCTAGGTTTTGCTCCAGGGTCAAGGGGGAAGACCTCGTAGCCTGCAGCACGCGATGTCTGGAGCAGGGTCAAAGGGTTCAGGTTTGGCTCGGTGTTTGGTGCCTTTCGTTGGCCACCAATTATATACAACGCTGTGCCATCCTCCGGTGCGAATCCGGCTCCGGATTCCGGCCCTCCACGGAGTTATGCGGCAGTCTTGCTGTGGGCCACGGCACAGGCAGGATTGCCGACGAGCCCCAGGCGCATCTGCATGAGCGGCACGAGACAGAACGTGCTGCGGGGGCGGACGTGCACAGAAGTGAGCCGAACACATCAATCCCGAGGGGCGGTGCACGTTTCAGGCGCATGGGGCGGTTCAGTTCAGTTCCAGATCCCAAATCCCGCGGCGTGAGCAGGGGGTCTGGAGGGGGGGGGGGGGGTCGCCAGAAAAGCTCAGTAGTGATGCCAGTGGGTAATTCCAGTTGCAGTGCCCGTTTGCAGAAGCAGCCGCACAGTCTCTGGGCTCTGCGGGAGCAATGCTGTCGGTGGTCATCAAGCTCGGTTACTGGTGGAGCCGAAGAGATTATTGCAACTGCATAATGCCGTCCGCGGCCCTTTGGCTCTTTGGTGCCCAGATCGGTTGGGTTTGGATCGAGCACTCTACCCAATGCGGTGGACGTTTCTGGGCGCGCGGAACTTTCTTATTGAGATATCGATGCATGTCGCCCCTTGTTCACCTCGCTTGCATTGAGGGGGTGTCGGTCACTATGCATGTTTTGTGCTCCCCACATATAGTTACACCGAGTCACAGTTGCTTCCCATCAAGGCTACAGGCGCCGTTGGTCGTGTCAACAACCAATCCTAGCCTAGACCGCAAAGCACTCACCCACATTGTCCGTACGCCGTGCCATGATATAAAGGACAACTCACGGGGACACCACTACACATATGAAGTACCTTCGTGCTACTCCACGGTCCTAGCTGGACCGTGGCGATTGCGTACTGCCGTCAACGCCTCCTTGGTGCCCAGCCTGTGTCTTCCGTGGGCTTAAAATGAGGTCAAAACTCGATTCCACACGCTTGAACCCAATGGAGGTGTCCAGGGAGCTGAACTCTTGGCTCAAGCCTTGCTCGTCATCCGATGGCTGAGGAAAACGTTTGCGGACATCGCGGCACCTTTAATCGTTCGACAAATGTCGGTTGATGAGAATTGGTAGAGGTAGGGGTATGGTAGGGGTATGATATCCGGGCAATCTCCAGGCACCAGCGAACCATTACCGGTCCCTTCCGGCTCGCAAAACCACCGAGGACACCCTAGCGCCCATCTCACTACTTATGCCCCCCCTCAGGGGCTGGAAGCGCGTGCCTGGCGGTCGGGCGTCATGTGCTCCAGTCCCCAATCTCCAGGGGCTTGCTCTCAGAGCCACCAGTGCTGAACCGCAAGTGCCAAGAGGGCTCCGCCTGCCTTGCTGAACGTGATATCCCCCCGTTGACATGCAGGCTCTGCTCACAGGCAAAGGAACGCATCACCTTTCGACCGACGCGTCCACAGACACGGCCATTCCAAGTTCTAAACACAACAGGGTCACGTGGCTCAGCCGTCATCGGTCGGTTTGCCTCAGACCTGCCACTAGCGTCCCCCAGGTCAGACGCGATCATATGGAGCTGAGTCCTACTGAGTCGGACACGGGACGCAGCTGGTTCCTACTGAGTTCCGTGTGCGGCCAGAATGGATACCACTGAGTGTCGCGCGGTATGGGGCTGACTGCTGAGGACTGCTGAGGACATTCGGTTCCGCTACCAGACGGTAGTGGCCATTCCGGTCCGCCCTCATGATCGTCCCGTGGCTGTGCTACTGCCCAAATGAAGAATGCATTCCACCCCCGGGGTCTGTTCGGACACCAGCAGCCGGCGTATGGCTAGTCACACCTGCGCACATCCTCTCGCCCTGAACATGCCGTCTTTGGGCCTGTCCCGACCGGACCTTGGAGTGGGCTGGAGGGGCCTGTGGCGCCCCGAAGCAGCCCCACCTGGGCGGTCTCCATGGGTTGCCTGCAGCAGCGCCCCGGTGCGTTCTCCCTCGACGCCAGACGTCTTGCCAGTGGGCGCTGACTTCAATAAGCTGGTGGACTGTGGCTGCTGGCTGCTGCTGTTACCTGACCTGAAATGCCCTGGGCATGTGCTGAAGCTTGCAATGAGGGCTGGGTGTGACAGGACATCGCATACAACTTGTCGCGCAGACTTCCCCACACAGCTACGACACCCAAGTCACCCATTTTTCACACATACTTCTGCAACAACTCTCATAGCCCGCCCGGTCGTATCTAGCAAAATGCCGGAACAAATTGTTCAAATCTCTATCTCATAAAAATTTTGGGTGTTGGATTGATGAACTTTAGATTTTGGATGTGTTGAATGATTGCTGGAGCAGGGTCGGGCGCAATTTGGATGATATTACAAGCGCGCACGATGGGGTGCGTCGGCTGTCAGATTGAATATTGCAGTTGCATCGAAAAAATGGTCTCATTGGTTATGGTGTTCACATGTACACACAAAAATATGGCGTTTATGCACTTGGCATGCTGTTGTATCAAATTCAGCACAAAAGGGTACATGGAAGCAAGGGGAGATGCCTTGGGGTCCCCTGGCTTGAACAGGGTATGTTGGATCAGAGCACGTGCGACTAACAACAGGACCTCTGGTGGAAATGATGCTGGGAAACGGTATTTTGGACTGTAAGGGTGAAATGTTTGGCTCTCGGAGCTGACGACCCGCTTCAGGGGGGCAAACCCGATTGCTGCATGCTCAGCTCGCATACTGTCCCCCTGCAGTCAACAGCAGGAAACCTTGAAGGAGAGGCTACAACAGGCAACAAATCCTGCCCGGGGGAGACAGGCAACAGGGCCAGATTTCAGGAAGGTCCTTGTGACCGTTCCGATGCAGCAGATGCCGGGCCCGTGATGCCGAGCCCCGGCAGCAAGACGGTGTTAGATAGGGACGACAGCAGCTTCCTATTTTAACATCCTGACAAAGGGACATCACGCAGAGGCCCGGTAGGTGCCCTATCGTTGGCATGTACGGAACCTGGCCCAGCACCGTCCCACCCGAGCCCCTGGCAAGCACCCGGACTGCCCCACGCAGAAATCCCCACCAGCGACAAACTCATGCCGCGCGGCGAGGGACCTTAGCGCTGCAAAGATCTATTCCCCTAAAATGTATCCTTTTGGTAGGGCCATGTCGCTTCTGCACCATTACCTCAACCTTGTCTTTCTCGTCTCACTTCACAACCGACGCCCCTCTGCATTGCCCCACACCCGGCATTGCTTGCCATGGCGTCATGGGAACCCTGCAGCCATTGTGGCAAAAGGGTGGTTGTAGCCCCAAGAAGCTGCCAGGCAATTGCCCACCAGTCGAGAGCTCTTGGAATACGAGTTTGGAAGCAACCTGTGCGTACCAATTTGGAGAAAATGGCTTCCATTCTGCCGATACGGATGATAACCTGAATACCCTGCCGTGCCAGCCAGGCCATTTCTGGTCCTGGTGAGGCGAGGCGAGCGAGGCAACCGTGTACAGGAAAGGTGCTGTATCCATACCCTCTCAAAAGAGGTGCTTGACAAGAATGGTTGAAGTGCCTTAGATGCTGCCTTCCAGTGATGGGTAGGAAATGGCCTTTGAGGCAAAACACTTGCATCCTCTGACAGGAGCTACTTCTTGCATCTTTCGCACAAACTGAAAGAATATCATTGCCATGTGTCAAGGTAAAACACACCCACGTGCAGGCCAGAAAGAAACACTTCGCAAAGAATTTGAGTTTGACCCTGACATTGCTGGGTGCTGCTGCTACTTGCTGCTTGCGCTCACTATTTGCTGCTTGCACTGGCTCTTGCAAACCCATGTCTCGCCCCAGGACCCAAAATGGGTTGCAAACTGGGAAACCCGACTCAGGGACCCTATCTCAGGTTGTGCCAAACGGGGTTGGCTCAAGGACAATTGGGGTATTTCCGACCAATCGGCTCAAACAGGGCTCAGTAAGGGGCCAAAACAAGGGTTTGTGCACCCCACGTGGTCCATGAAGGAATTTGGGTCATTCTTTGATACGTTTTTGACCCTTTTTGTGACCCCCATCCAGACACGCTTTGGAGTTTGGGAATTGGGGGGGGGGAATAGGGCTCGGTTCACTGCATCTCCAGGGAGGGGCCCTTCGAGGAGGTGTGAATTGGAGGGGTGGGGTGTGGAGAAAAGGCTTGAAGGGCCAGACCTAAATTGTTTCCCGCTGAAATTGGTTCACAACAATTTTTTTTTTGAAAAAATGGTGGTGACCCAGATTTGGACCAAACCGCCACACAACACCATAAGCGGTGGGGTTGCCTAAATTTTCATGCAAAAATCACTTTTTTGAGCAATTTTTTAGACATGCCGCAATGCTTTTGGTCGACCCAGCCCTTGGATCAATTCCAGGAAGGGGGGGTCTAGGGAATAGACTTAAAGGGGGCCCTTCCCCAGAGTTGCAATGGACCCAGGGCCGAGCTCAAAATTGTTTTTCAAGCACAAAATGGGATTTCTCTCTGAGTATTTTTCTGCTGAAATGGGGGGGTTTGGTGAGAGGCCATGGTGTTGGTTTGTTTGCCTTTGGCGGCGCCTGTTGGCCTCTCACCATTGTACATTCCGACCCTCTGTGGGTCTGAACGTGTTTTGGTTGTGTCAACACCCCCCCCCCCCTGCACTATCCGTACGAACATTGGCCCTGGAGGGGGGGCTGGGGTGTAACAGCTATGTACAGCCCATCGGACTTCCAAGCTCTTTTGCAGGGGGGGTGTTCGCTTGACTGAGAGTAGAGTCCCGTTTTGAGGGGTCACAAGGGTGTGTTCTGGGAGATCCAGATGCGGACACTGAATTTGCAGGGGGGTCCTGAAAGACATGAATTTTGCCCTGGAATGGGGGGCTCGGACCACCACTAGGTCGTAGAATGGCACTATTGCGCAGGTTCCGATCTTCAGACACCATTTTGCTCGCTGCAAGGCCCGCATGTATTGCCTGCAATACCCTATTGTGGTGCCCTCAATGTCCAATACGCGCAGGAAATACCATGATTATGCTGCCGTCCGAAACTTCGGGTCCTGCACACTTCACTGCCGGGTCCTGCGTAGAACAAAACAGCATCTGAGTGCAGGTTGTTGTACCTCAACAGCACAGCGAAAAAAATGCAGCCTGTACGTGTTCCCTTGATTGCAGCCACTGGACAGCGGTCGTAGAGCAAGATCACATACAGTGCTGCAGCCAGTGCAACATCTTGTCACGTCTACGCCATGGTCGCAGTGTATGCGTACGTGTGTGTGCCTGTGTGCCCGCTTGCGGGTGTGTGTATGCTCCCCCAGGGCTGCTCAGGAGTGCGTGGCCTCACAGCGGTGTCGGGGTGAAACCAGGGCGGGGCCTGGGCTAACACGCAACCTGAGGGGTGGCTGTGCTGCAGGTCCCATGCGCCCCGTCCCATGCTGGCCACTGCGGGGTCGCCGTGATGGGGCAGGACAGGTCCACCAGGGGATGGCGGAGGCGGTTCATGGCATCCTGCTGCCCATGGCTGGGGGTTTCCTCGCAGTCAGTCATACTGAGGGTATGAGGGTGGGGTCTTACTGAGGGTGTGAGGGTGGGTTCTTACTGAGGGTGTGAGGGTGGGGTCTTACTGAGGGTGTGAGGGTGGGGTCTTACTGAGGGTGTGAGGGTGGGGGCGCAGAGCCCCGTCCAGGGGTCCTGTGCCTGGCTCCCTGGGCCCGGAATACTGCTCCGGGGGCTTCCGCCGAGCCGCGTGGGCGCCATGCTTGGAGCACAGGGTCCAATGAGGGGGAGAGGCCCCCTTCCCAGACGGGGGGGGGGGGGGCATGGGCCTTGTGCTTGGCTCTGTGGGCCTCGTACCTGGTCCCGTGGGACTTGCGCTCGGTAGTGGATGGCGAGGGGGCAGCCCCCTCCTCAGACTAGGGGGCGCCCCGGTGGCCGCTTGTTGGTATGGCGGCTGGGGTTTGGTCGTGGGTGTGTGAGGCGGCCCCCTCCCCAGACTGGGGAGCATCCATGGGCACAGTGCCCGGCTTCCAAGGGCCTGTGCCCAGTTCCATAAACCTTGTGCCTGGAATAGCTCCCAGCGCCGGGGAACCCTGAGTCCTCTCGAGTGGGGGATAGGGGTGCCCCGCGGAGGGGTACTTGGTGGTGTTGCCACGGATTTCCGGGCTTTCACAGCCCACTGCGGAAGCGGCCCGAGGAGAGGACGAGGTGGATGAGGCGGCCTCATCCCCAGACTTGGGGGCATGGCGGGCGGATGTGGGGTGCCCCCCACCCTCCCCACAAGTGTGGGGTGGCCCCTTAGCCCCTTACTCACCCCATCCGCCAATATGGCAATACCCAACATCTGGACACAGGGCTCACAGATCCAGGCACAGGGCCCTTGGTAATTGGGCACCATACCCATGGATGCCCCCTAGTCTGGGGAGGGGGCCACCCCTACCTGCACCTGCCCCACAGTCCACGGAGGGGGGCACCCCACCTGCAACATGCCCCCCAGTTTGGAGTGGGGGGTTGCCCCACACATGTGTAGGGCGGGCTCGCCGTTGCCCATGTACCCATCTTGGGCTGCAAGAGCCCTACAAAAGAAGACTCCCTACCCCCAGTGGAGCCCGTCCCATCCCACCACGGCTGGGCACTGCCCGCTGAGGTGGCCGGCAGGGATGGGGAGGGCCTCCCTATCCACCACCCTCCATCGACCCACCTGTCCCCTTCTGCTGGCCACCCCTATCCCCCATAGGGGGGGGAGCGCAGGTGCTCATATCGCCTTGGCGCTCGGGGGGCCCCAGGTGGTTAGGAAGGGCCGGGCCTGCGTTATCCCTACCCTCTCCCTGGAGTGGGAGACACCATGGCGCACCCGAGGAGCGGCAGAGTCATTCAACACCCCCTTAGTGAGGGGAGGGGGCCACTCCACACCATCGTTGACCAAACCCCAGCCACCATACCAACAAACGGCTATCAAGAGGATTGTACAAGTGGAGCTCCCTGGGGCGGTTACGTGCTGGCCCTAAGGGGGACACACAAATGGCACTGCGACCCCGGCAGGCAAGGGTGCGGCACCGGCAGTGGAAGGTATGCTCCTCCCCGGAGCCGTGTGTAGCTCGCAATGGTGGTTGACGTCAAGGCCGGCCCCCTCCTGAGCCTATCGAGGAAAAGGACAGGGAGGGGTAGGGCATACCATCAAATGGTTTTCCCCTGAAGCCCCCAAGTCTAGGGAGGGGGCCTCCTCACTGACCTCACCCCGGCCGCCATACCAACAAGTAGCTATTGGGGTGCCCCCAAATCTAGGGGGCCTTGCAGCCGGCTCAGTAATCCAGCGGTGCAGCCGCTAGAGCTCAGGTGTGCCCGGGGCCATGGGGACGAGTAAGGGGTGCAGACCGGAGGCAGACGAGGCCCTCGAGCGCTGCATTATTTTGTCATTGGGGGGGGGGGCTGGCTGGGGGGGGGGGGCAGCCCCCCCATTATATTCATCCCCGGCCCTGGCTTCACTCCTGGTCTCTGCTACCCCCGTGTGAAAGGCGTGTCTCACACTTGAGTGGCAGGTGTGTGACCCAGGGCCCGCGAAGGATTACCCACAAAGGGGGTGTATAGTGCCGGCCAACCAAAGTACAGTGCAGTCACAGCCCTGGGTCCCTCCTCTCTGCAACACAAGACGAAGCACTGGGCGTAGGTCATCGCTGGAACCAAAAAACAATGGGAACAGTGTTTTACACTTTCTTTTTGACGCATTTCCCGAAAATGCGTTCCATTTCAGCCTCATCCTCAGTCACTTGACGAACTGGAGGACTGGCTGCTGCTAGAGGATGATGATACATGCAACGGTGAGGCAAATCTGCAAGGCAAAAAGCAGTGGATAATTGCAATTTCGTTGTCGTCATTTCGTCATTTCAGGGGTCCTCAGCCTCCCCCCCACCCCAAACCCCACCAAAATAATTGTGGCAGTATCATATTCATCCCTGGCCAGGGCATGGGTACTCACCCCCCATTGTGGAGCCCGGAGCAACGCCCAGGTCCAATGGGACCGTTCCAGATGAAAGAGGCTATGAGGAGAGAGATGCTGCCATGATGCTTAGATGGGGCCAGCCCTCGGGGCCACCTCACCGGCACAGGCAATTCTGCTGGTGGGGGCCATCAGCACCATGGAGATGTTGAGCGGTAGCGATGGTCGGCCGCATCCCCTTATTCTCCTCGTCCTCCTGTATTTGTGTGTGTGCGTGTGTGTGTGCGTGTGTGTGCATGTGTGCGTTCGTGTCTGTGCACGTGTGCGTGCGTGCGTGCGTGTACATGAACTGTGTACATGTACAGGACTGTAGATTTGAGCCATGCACGACAGCTATGCATGGCGGTCACGTGTCAAAGAGGGCTGTGCATGAGGTCAACATGACTCACCTCCATTTCTGAGATGAGACTGCCGCTAATCCTGCAGTGCATGCAGGATCTTAGGCGCACACAGAACACAACATGTCTGTGTGGGAAAACATACCATGGTTATGCTGCCGTTCGAAACTTCGGGTCCTGCACACTTCACTGCCGGGTCCTGCGTAGAACAAAGCAGCATCTGAGTGCAGGTCGTTGTACCTCAACAGCACATCGAAAAAAATGCAGCCTGTACGTGTTCGCTGTCTACGCCGTAGGGGCGGTGCATGTGTACGCGCGCGTGCCTGTGTGGGTGCTTGCGTGCGTGCGTGTGTTTATGTGTGTGCATGTGTGTGTGTGTGTGTGTGTGTGTGTGTGTGTGTGTGTGCGTGTTGCCTAGGCCCCACTGCAGGGCCTTGGTAGGACAAACATCCACTGCAACGTGCTGCCTAGGGCCCCACCAGAGGGCGCAAAGCACGGCCGAGGCCCCACAGCAGGCCTTGGTAGGACAAACATCCACTGCACACTGCAAGGGCGGTGCATCCCTGAAACAACTGGCAAAATGCCTGAACACCCTGTGCCCTGCTGAAGGGTAACACTTGCAATCCAGAGCCCCCTGGCCCTGTGTTACAGTTTCCACCCTCCAAACTGTGCGGTCTTGGGAAAGACTTTGCGTGGAGCATGCCAGCGCCGGCGTGGGAGGGACCCCAAGGGGCAAAAGCAGCACTTGTGAGCAGCAGGACAAGTGTCCCACTCTCGCCTGGCAAAATCAATTTTCCCCAGCTGCCAGGGAAAGCCGAGCAGGCAGCCCACCCTCCTCACCCCTGACCCACTGGGTGGGCTCCCAACTCACCTCTCCACGCGTGGAGGATTCCCTCCTCAAAAGACGAACACGTATGTACACCCGGAAGTACCAACCCGCATACTCGTTCCGTCTTTGTGACACACACCCCTCCTGGGGGACCCCCACGTCTGCAAATGCGCGACAGTCCCTGTGTGTCAGTCAAGTAGAGAGTAGAGAGTATGGTATCTTGAACCATAGCCCAAGCTCCTTCAAATTTGCACACACCCCCCTGAGTGGCGGCGAGGTGGTGCGCGCGGCCTGAGTGAAACTAGAAGCGTGTGCAAGAGGTAGCACCAAAAGGGCTGCGGCGAGGGGAATGCTTTGAGGTAGCATCCCTTGACAAGCCCCTATCTATCCCACTCGCAGCAGCATAGGGCTATGCACATTCGCGGCACAGAGGGAACAGCAGCCATGCATGCATCCACACAAAGGGATGCAGAACGCACGGGGCTGAAGGACGGAAGATGACTATGCAGCAAACAGGCTGCACACATGTCCTACAAAGCACACCCTGCATGCCACCACAGTCATGCGCCAGAGAAAAGACACCTGGAACTCAGACGACCTGCGGGAACCCCTACGGCGATAATTGAGGGATTCATCCATGTACAGGTTAGGTACATCCACGTCTTGGTCCTGCAATACAGGGAAGATAAATGAAGACTCTGACACCAGAGCGGGGCTTCAGGGACAGAACACACCCGCCATTGCATCAAGGGTTGAGATGCTGGGGGATGTGTGGAGGAAAAGGTGAAAGGCTGAGGGCAAAATAGCCTGGACAGCGACCCAGTATATTGTACAAATGCTTGCATAAGACACCTGCTGAGGTTGTATGGCTGTCTCTGTACATTCTACTGGCATGACACCGCAACACATTGTTGGCCAGAACCACTGGACCTTGATAAAATGGCCTCTCTCTCAATACATTCGAACGAAGCATTGACGTCAGACGCCGTGAAAGGGGCACCGTGGCAGTGGATTTTTTGCTCCTGCTGCCCTCCACCTTGCGCATGCCAATGACGCCCATAGTTGGTGCACCAAAGAAGCCGATCACAGTACACAGAGTCAGATTACCTCGCACAAAGTTACAAAGTTACAGTTACAAAGTGTAGCTGAAATGGGGCAAATTCTAATGGAGGAGGATCAAAGTGTGGCAATGGCTCCGCAAAGTAAAACAGAGGTATAAGAGATTCCACTGTGATGTAGCAGTGTAATAAAGTGCAACAGCAGCATTACAAGGTGTAGCAGGGGTTCATAGATCCAAAGATGTGACAAAGTGGATTGGATCAATCTGTCTACAGTTGGGAATCAAACCAGTGACCAAGGGCCATTTGTGCTGTAATTTTCGCTGCGCTTTAAATTTTGCATGTTTTGCATGTGTAAACACACAAAGTGGTGTAAATTGATGTAAATGTGATGTACCATATGCACTTGTGCACCCGTACAAATGATTTTCACGTGTAATTCATGGTACTGTGAGAGGTCTGGGGGAAGTCATTGGACTTGAGTGGAACTTTGTTACACACTTGTGACAGTTTGTCAACCTTGCTACAGTGTCAGCTCCAGTACACTTTGTCTCCGTCACACTTTGTACCTGGTATCACCCTGGTTAAGCATTCTTACACCCTCTTTAGGTTTGGTGTAGCGTGATGAAGTGGTCTTGTGTTGTTTGGTGTGGTGTGGTGTGGTGTGGTGTGGTGTGGTGTGGTGTGGTGTGGTGTGGTGTGGTGTGGTGTGGTGTGGTGTGGTGTGGTGTGGTGTGGTGTGCCGAAGGCGCTGTTACCAAAAGGCAAAGGCCGGGATGTCTACCCACGGGTACAGGTAAACGGGCTGGGCTGTGTGTGTTGTGTGCGCGCTGTGTGTAAGTGTGTTGTGGCATAGCCGGACCAGTGCACTCTCGCACTTGGCCGACACTGCCTTGCCGACGCCTGCGCGCAGTCACACAGGGTCTCATTTGCCCACTGCACCCTGCGTGCCGCGCTGCACCACCAGTGCCTTCTGTGTGGTGCCGCACTGCTTGGTGCTCTGCACCACACCGCACTGTGTGTGCCCTGCTGCACTGTTGTTGTGGGCAGGGGGCAGTGGGCAGTGTAACGCACTGCCAGGCAGCCTGGGGGCTGTGGGCAGTGGAAATCGTGCTTCGCACTGCCGCATTGCCTGAGGGCAGTGGGGAGTGGTACTCCCGCCGCTCACTGCCCCCCTCCCTTGGGGCAGTGGGCCGGGCATCTCCTGCAATACACTGCCGCCCTGCCTGGGCCAGTGGGCAGTGGTAGTCCTGCGACACACTGCGCCACGGCCTGGGGGCAGTGGGCAGTGGACCTCCTGCAACGCACTGCCTCACTGCCTGGGGGCAGTGGGCAGTGGGACTTTTGCAATGCGCTGCTCCACTGCCTGGGGGCAGGGGGCAGTGGATCTCCTGCAATGCACTGCCTCACTGCCCGGGGGCAGTGGGCAGATGAACTCCTGCAATAGACTGCCCCACTGCCTGGGGGCAGTGGGCAGTGGGCCTTCCGCAATGCACTGCCTCACTGCCTGGGAGCAGTGGGCAGTGGAACTCCTGCAATGCACTGCCTCACTGCCTGGGGGCAGTGGGCAGTGGAACTCCTGCTATACACTGCCTCACTGCCTGGGGGCAGTGGGCAGTGGACCTCCTGCAATACACTACCTCGCTGCCCGGGGGCAACGGGCAGCGGACCTCCTGCAATGCACTGCCCCACTGCCCTGGGGCAGTGGGCAGTGGACCTCCTGCAATGCACTGCCTCACCGCTCGATGGCAGTGGGCAGTGCAACTCCTGCAATGCACTGCCACACTGCCTGGGGGCAGTGGGCAGTGGACCTCCTGCAATCCACTGCCCCACTGCCTGGGGGCAGTGGGCAGTGGACCTCCTGCAATCCACTGCCTCACTGCCTGGGGGCAGTGGGCAGTGCAATTCCTGCAATGCACTGCCTTACTGCCCGGGGGCAGTGGGCAGTGCAACTCCTGCAATACACTGCCCCACTGCCTTGGGGCAGTGGGCAGTGGACCTCCTGCAATACACCGCCTCACTGCCTGGGGGCAGTGGGCAGTGGACCTCCTGCAATACACTGCCTCACTGCCTGGGGGCAGTGGGCAGTGGACCTCCTTCAATGCACTGCTCCACTGCCTGGGGGCAGTGGGCAGTGGACCTCCTGCAACACACTGCCTCACCGCCTGGGGGCAGTGGGCAGTGGACCTCCTTCAATGCACTGCCCCACTGCCTGGGGGCAGTGGGCAGTGGACCTCCTGCAATACACTGCCTCACTGCCTGGGGGCAGTGGGCAGTGGAACCCCTGCAATGCACTGCCTCACTGCCTGGGGGCAGTGGGCAGTGCAACTTCTGCAATGCACTGCCTCACTGCCCTGGGGCAGTGGGCAGCGGAACCCCTGCAATGCACGGCCTCACTGCCCTGGGGCAGTGGGCAGTGCAACTCACTGCAATGCACTGCCTCACTGCCTGGGGGCAGTGGGCAGTGCAACTCCTGCAATGCACTACCCCACTGCCTGGGGACAGTGGGCAGTGCAAATTCTGCAATGCACTGGGTCACTGCCTGGGGGCAGTGGACAGTGCAACTCCTGCAACGCACTGCCTCACTGCCCGGGGGCAGTGGACAGTGCAACTCCTGCAATGCACTGCCTCACTGCCTGGGGGCAGTGGGCAGTGCAACTCCTGCAATGCACTGCCTCACTGCCTGGGGGCAGTGGGCAGCGCAACTCCTGCAATGCGCTGCCTCACTGCCCTGGGGCAGTTGGCAGTGGAACTCTTGCAATGCACTGGGTCACTGCCTGGGGGCAGTGGACAGTGCAGCTTCTGCAATGCACTGCCTCACTGCCCTGGGGCAGTGGGCAGTGGAACTCTTGCAATGCACTACCCCACTGCCTGGGGGCAGTGGGCAGTGCAACTTCTGCAATGCACTGCCTCACTGTCCTGGGGCAGTTGGCAGTGCAACCCCTGGAATGCGCTGCCTCACTCCCTGGGGGCAGTGGACAGTGCAGCTTCTGCAATTCACTGCCTCATTGCCCTGAGGCAGTGGGCAGTGGAACTCCTGCAATGCACTACCCCACTGCCTGGGGGCAGTGGGCAGTGCAACTTTTGCAATGCACTGCCTCACTGCCCTGGAGCAGTTGGCAGTGCAACTCCTGCAATGCAGTGCCTCACTGCCCGGGGGCAGTGGACAGTGCAACTCCTGCAATGCACTGCCCCACTGCCTGGGGGCAGTGGGCAGTGGACCTCCTGCAATGCACTGCCTCACCGCTCGATGGCAGTGGGCAGTGCAACTCCTGCAATGCACTGCCACACTGCCTGGGGGCAGTGGGCAGTGGACCTCCTGCAATCCACTGCCCCACTGCCTGGGGGCAGTGGGCAGTGGACCTCCTGCAATCCACTGCCTCACTGCCTGGGGGCAGTGGGCAGTGCAATTCCTGCAATGCACTGCCTTACTGCCCGGGGGCAGTGGGCAGTGCAACTCCTGCAATACACTGCCCCACTGCCTTGGGGCAGTGGGCAGTGGACCTCCTGCAATACACCGCCTCACTGCCTGGGGGCAGTGGGCAGTGGACCTCCTGCAATACACTGCCTCACTGCCTGGGGGCAGTGGGCAGTGGACCTCCTTCAATGCACTGCTCCACTGCCTGGGGGCAGTGGGCAGTGGACCTCCTGCAACACACTGCCTCACCGCCTGGGGGCAGTGGGCAGTGGACCTCCTTCAATGCACTGCCCCACTGCCTGGGGGCAGTGGGCAGTGGACCTCCTGCAATACACTGCCTCACTGCCTGGGGGCAGTGGGCAGTGGAACCCCTGCAATGCACTGCCTCACTGCCTGGGGGCAGTGGGCAGTGCAACTTCTGCAATGCACTGCCTCACTGCCCTGGGGCAGTGGGCAGTGGAACCCCTGCAATGCACGGCCTCACTGCCCTGGGGCAGTGGGCAGTGCAACTCACTGCAATGCACTGCCTCACTGCCTGGGGGCAGTGGGCAGTGCAACTCCTGCAATGCACTACCCCACTGCCTGGGGACAGTGGGCAGTGCAAATTCTGCAATGCACTGCCTCACTGCCCGGGGGCAGTGGACAGTGCAACTCCTGCAACGCACTGCCTCACTGCCCGGGGGCAGTGGACAGTGCAACTCCTGCAATGCACTACCCCACTGCCTGGGGACAGTGGGCAGTGCAAATTCTGCAATGCACTGCCTCACTGCCTGGGGGCAGTGGACAGTGCAACTCCTGCAACGCACTGCCTCACTGCCCGGGGGCAGTGGACAGTGCAACTCCTGCAACGCACTGCCTCACTGCCCGGGGGCAGTGGACAGTGCAACTCCTGCAATGCACTGCCTCACTGCCTGGGGGCAGTGGGCAGTGCAACTCCTGCAATGCACTGCCTCACTGCCTGGGGGCAGTGGGCAGCGCAACTCCTGCAATGCGCTGCCTCACTGCCCTGGGGCAGTTGGCAGTGGAACTCTTGCAATGCACTGGGTCACTGCCTGGGGGCAGTGGACAGTGCAGCTTCTGCAATGCACTGCCTCACTGCCCTGGGGCAGTGGGCAGTGGAACTCTTGCAATGCACTACCCCACTGCCTGGGGGCAGTGGGCAGTGCAACTTCTGCAATGCACTGCCTCACTGTCCTGGGGCAGTTGGCAGTGCAACCCCTGGAATGCGCTGCCTCACTCCCTGGGGGCAGTGGACAGTGCAGCTTCTGCAATTCACTGCCTCATTGCCCTGAGGCAGTGGGCAGTGGAACTCCTGCAATGCACTACCCCACTGCCTGGGGGCAGTGGGCAGTGCAACTTTTGCAATGCACTGCCTCACTGCCCTGGAGCAGTTGGCAGTGCAACTCCTGCAATGCAGTGCCTCACTGCCCGGGGGCAGTGGACAGTGGACCTCCTTCAATGCACTGCTCCACTGCCTGGGGGCAGTGGACTGTGCAACTCCTGCAATGCACTGCCTCACCGCTTGGGGGCAGTGGGCAGTGGAACTTCTGCAATGCACTGCCGCACTGCCTGGGGGCAGTGGGCAGTGGACCTCCTGCAATCCACTGCCTCACTGCCTGGGGCAGTGGGCAGTGCAATTCCTGCAACGCACTGCCCCACTGCCTGGGGGCAGTGGGCAGTGCAACTCCTGCAATACACTGCCCCACTCCCTTGGGGCAGTGGGCAGTGGACCTCCTGCAATACACCGCCTCACTGCCTGGGGGCAGTGGGCAGTGGACCTCCTGCAATACACTGCCTCACTGCCTGGGGGCAGTGGGCAGTGGACCTCCTTCAATGCAGTGCTCCACTGCCTGGGTGACGGGGCAGAACACTGCCACTGCCCCGCCGCAGCGCCGGGTCTTCGGGCACCACGACGCGTCGTGGAGGATCCCATAGTTCTCAGGGAGCCAAGAGAACGTGGGGACTGTCGCAGTCGCCGCTTGGCAACGCCTAACCGGGGGGGCGGTGCCGATCGGCGGAGTGGGGCGGGGCGACGCCCGGGGCCACCCCTTCCGTCGCGCGTCCTCTGTACTGCGATGGCCTGCAAGCATCCACGCATTGGTGTCCTGGACCTCGAGTCCGGGGGACGACAGGGCCAGCACATGGGGGGTGTGGCGTGGCAGATGGCTGTCAGGGGGCAAGTGGATGGCGATGTCGCACTGGTGGCACAGGGCGACAAACAGATCGTGATCCGTGGGGTGCGCAGTGCACCGGAGCCCGAGCTCTGAGGTGAGGCAGGGCTGGGAAGGATGGAACCGCCAGAGGGCAGTCAGGAGCCCGTGGCGCGTGGACTGGCAGACCAGGGGGTTGGGGTGGTTCAGGTGCCGGATGTAGACGCCGAAGAAGTTAGCAAACCCAATGACCGGTGCCGGGGGGATACCGACTCCCCCTTCGGGGACCTCGCGGAGGAAGTGGGCAGAGGCGGAGAGGGCCCACCCAGCGGTGGCGCGCATGGCCGAGGCGGTCATGGCGTCCAGCACGCGCAGGGCCCCGTAGGAGGGGGGGCGGACACTGGTAAACCAGTTGACCGTCCCATGGCACTTGGCGGCATACATGGCGAGGGGGTAGTGGGCGGGAAGGCGCGGGGCGCGGAGCGCTCGGCATGCAGCGCGGGTGCCCGACAACAGGCGTCTGGAGTCGACGGGATGGAAGAGGTGGGGAAGGGCATGGCGGCCAAGGACGCGGACGTGGGCAGTGGAACTCTTGCAATGCACTGCCTCACTGCCTGGGGGCAGTGGGCAGTGCAACTCCTGCAATGCACTGCCTCACTGCCTGGGGGCATTGGGCAGTGCAATTTCTGCAATGCACTGCCTCACTGCCCTGGGGCAGCAGGCAGTGGAACTCCTGCAATGCACTGCCTCATTGCCTGGGAGCAGTGGGCAGTGCAACTCCTACAATGCACTGCCTCACTGCCTGGGGGCAGTGGACAGTGCAGCTTCTGCAATGCACTGCCTCACTGCCTGGGGGCAGTGGACAGTGCAACTTCTGCAATGCACTACCCCGCTGCCTCGGGGCAGTGGGCAGTGGACCTCCGGCAATACACTGCCGCACTGCCTGGGGGCAGTGGGCAGTGCAACTGCTGCAATGCACTGCCTCACTGCCTAGGGGCAGTGGGCAGTGGAACACCTGCAATGCACCGCTTCACTGCCTGGGGGCAGTGGGCAGCGCAACTCCTGCAATGCACTGGGTCACTGCCTGGGGGCAGTGGATAGCGCAACTCGTGCAATGCACTGCCCCACTGTCTGGGGGCGGTGGGCAGTGGACCTCCTGCAATCCATTGCCTCACTGCCTTGGGGCAGTGGGCAGTGCAACTCCTGCAATGCACTGCCCCACTGCCTGGGGGCAGTGGACAGTGCAACTCCTGCAATACACTGCCGCACTGTCTGGGGGCAGTGGACAGTGCAACTCCTGCAATGCACTACCCCACTGCCTGGGGGCAGTGGGCAGTGCAACTCCTGCAATGCACTGCCCCACTGCCTGGGGGCAGTGGACAGTGCAACTCCTGCAATACACTGCCGCACGGCCTGGGGGCGGTGGGCAGTGGAACTCCTGCAATACACTGCCGCACCGCCTGGGGGCAGTGGACAGTGCAACTCCTGCAATGCACCGCCCCACTGCCTGGGGGCAGTGGACAGTGCAACTTCTTCAATGCACTGCCTCACTGCCCTGGGAGCAGTGGGCAGTGGAACTTCTGCAATGCACTGCCCCACTGCCTGGGGGCAGTGGGCAGTGGAACCCGTGCAATGCACTGCCTCACTGCCCTGGGGGCAGTGGGCAGTGCAATTCCTGCAATGCACCGCCTCATTGCCTGGGGGCAGTGTGCGGTGCAGCTCCGGCAATACACTGCCGCACTGCCTGGGGGCAGTGGGCAGCGCAACTCCTGCAATGCACTGCCGCACTGCCTGGGGGCAGTGGACAGTGGACCTCCGGCAATACACTGCCGCACCGCCTGGGGGCAGTGGGCAGTCCAACTTCTGCAATGCACTGCCTCACTGCCTGGGGGCAGTAGGCAGTGGAACCCCTGCAATGCACTGCCTCACTGCCTGGGGGCAGTGGACAGTGCAACTCCTGCGACGCACTGCCTCACTGCCTGGGGGCAGTGGAAAGTGGAACTCCCGCAATGCACTTCCCCACTGCCTGGGGGCAGTGGGCAGTGCAACTTGTGCAATACACTGCCGCACTGTCTGGGGGCAGTGGGCAGTGGACCTCCGGCAATGCACTGCCCCACTGCCTGGGGGCAGTGGGCAGTGCATCTCCTGCAATGCACTGCCTCACTTCCCTGGGGCAGTGGACAGTGCAACTCCTGCAATGCACTGCCTCACTGCCCGGGGGCAGTGGGCAGTGCAACTCCTGCGACGCACTGCCTCGGTGCCCTGTTCGGAGCCTCCTGCAAGGCCAACGGGGGGCCATCTGCTTCAGAGAACGGGGCGCACCGGCCTGGGGGGGACGGGGAGCCCAGCCCAGGGGGTGTTCGGAGCCTCCTGCAAGGCCAATGGGGGGCCATCATCTTCGGAGAACCGGGCGCACCTGCCTGGGGGGGACGGGGAGCCCAGCCCAGGGGGTGTTCGGAGCCTCCTGCCAGGCCAATGGGGGGCCATCATCTTCAGAGAACGGGGCGCACCGGCCTGGGGGGGACGGGGAGTCCAGCCCAGGGGGTGGTCGGAGCCTCCTGCAAGGCCAATGGGGGGCCATCTTCTTCAGAGAACCGGGCGCACCTGCCTGGGGGGGACGGGGAGCCCAGCCCAGGGGGTGGTCGGAGCCTCCTGCAAGGCCAAGGGGGGGCCATCATCTTCGGAGAACCGGGCGCACCGGCCTGGGGGGGACGGGGAGTCCAGCCCAGGGGGTGTTCGGAGCCTCCTGCCAGGCCAATGGGGGGCCATCATCTTCAGAGAACCGGGCGCACCGGCCTGGGGGGGACGGGGAGTCCAGCCCAGGTGGTGGTCGGAGCCTCCTGCAAGGCCAATGGGGGGCCATCTTCTTCAGAGAACCGGGCGCACCTGCCTGGGGGGGACGGGGAGCCTAGCCCAGGGGGTGTTCGGAGTCTCCTGCCAGGCCAAGGGGGGGCCATCTTCTTCAGAGAACCGGGCGCACCGGCCCGGGGGGCACGGGGAGTCCTGCCCAGGGGGTGTTCGGAGCCTCCTGCCAGGCCAGTGGGGGGCCAGTATCTTCGGAGAACCGGGCGCACCTGCCTGGGGGGGACGGGGAGTCGTGCCCAGGGGGTGTTCGGAGTCTCCTGCCAGGCCAAGGGGGGGCCATCTTCTTCAGAGAACCGGGCGCACCGGCCCGGGGGGGACGGGGAGTCCTGCCCAGGGGGTGTTCGGAGTCTCCTGCCAGGCCAAGGGGGGGCCATCTTCTTCAGAGAACCGGGCGCACCGGCCCGGGGGGGACGGGGAGTCCTGCCCAGGGGGTGTTCGGAGCCTCCTGCTAGGCCAATGGGGGGCCATCTTCTTCAGAGAACCGGGCGCACCGGCCCGGGGGGGACGGGGAGTCCTGCCCAGGGGGTGTTCGGAGTCTCTCGCCAGGCCAAGGGGGGCCATCATCTTCAGAGAACCGGGCGCACCGGCCTCGGGGGGACGGGGAGTCCTGCCCAGGGGGTGTTCGGAGCCTCCTGCCAGGCCAGTGGGGGGTCAGTATCTTCGGAGAACCGGGCACACCGGCCTGGGGGGGACGGGGAGCCCAGCCTAGGGGGTGTTCGGAGCCTCCGGCAGGACCCGTGGGTACTCCCTCCTACCTCTTAGCAGCACCAGGCATGTAAGCAGGCAGTACCGGGGGTCATAACCCCGGGGTAACAGTATCTGGGACTCAACGTGAGTCCTCTTAACCAGGAACAACCCCAAACACCGCCGGGGCTTAACTCCCGAACGTAACGGTGTTTGGGGCCCCCGTGGGCCTTATGAGCCCACGGAGTGTACTGAGGCGTGGCTACCAGCACTTAAAGTCTGGCCTGCCAGACCCATTTCTGGGCTCGCCTCAGTACGGCCGGTCGGGTCCGGCTCTGGGGGCTGCGCACTAAACCGGCACCGGGAGAGGGCCGTTTTACCCGGTTAAGCATTACTTATGGCAGTAGGCACTAATCATTACATTAGGGTTTTACTCAGCGCATTTGTTTACCCCGCAGACATGCCCCGCCAGTGGTGCGCTCACCTTTGGGGCTGCCTTTGGGGGATCGGGGGCTGTTACCCCTCCCGGACGCCCTCCCTGGTGTTGGCGCCGGGGTGGTGGCCGGGGGGCCTTGTACCGTACCTAAAGGATGTTGGATACCGATACCGGGGCGTCCAGCCGGACGGGAACAGGGACTGTTTCTCTTAAACTCATTCTCATAGACTGTCTGTCATAAAATCTTACCCACTCACACACCCATCATACCCCCGTTGACCCCGTTGCGCCATTGAAGCCCCCGCATAGGGGCCTCCTCGGTGTGGCTGACACCCTCACGCGGCCGGCCGCCGATGCGGGGCCCTGGGGGCGCGCCGCTCAGGCGCTGCCAGCCTGCAAGAGGAGTAGGGTCAGGGAGGGTTTTAGGATGGGTGAGGCAGCAGGGGGCGAGGAGAGGAGGCAGCACAGGGGGGAGGGGCCGACGGGGCATGCGGAGGGGCGGCCGTGGGGGGGGCTGGGGTAGGAGCGCCAGGAGGGGCGCGTGTCTGGGCTTCGGTTTGGGCCCGGTGCGTGGGCGGGCGCGTAGGGGAAGAGAGGAGGGGGAGGCTTGGTCAGCCGTCCTCTACGGGGGGTCGCTGACCGTTCCCAGGGCCAAGGCGGCCGGTACTAGGGGCCGCGGGGTCCCTGGGGGTGGTGCTTGGCACTGGGACGTGCGCGCACCCGACACTGGTAGTACACCGCCTATTGGCAGTGCCCGGGCCCTGTCGTCGGGGGCTTCGCACCCGGCACCCAGCCCGTGAGTAGAGCTGGGGAGTACTCAGGGTGTGGTGTGGTGTGGTGTGGTGTGGTGTGGTGTGGTGTGGTGTGGTGTGGTGTGGTGTGGTGTGGTGTGGTGTGGTGTGGTGTGGTGTGGTGTGGTGTGGTGTGGTGCGGTGTGGTGTGGTGTGGTGTGGTGTGGTGTGGTGTGGTGTGTGGTGTGGTGTGGTGTGGTGTGGTGTGGTGTGGTGTGGTGTGGTGTGTGGTGTGGTGTGGTGTGGTCTTGCATACAGGTAATGCAAGCGGCAAGGGCTGTGTGTCCAAGTGCGTGCTGTGTGTAGTGTGTTGCACAGAGGGCCGTCTACCTCTCTTGCGCCAGGCAGCCGCTATCCACGGCTGCCCGGGGACGCCCTACTGCTTTGCCTGATGGTGCTACCGAAGTTCTCGCTGGCCCTAGGCCTTGGTGCCTCCGGACCCTAGTTGGGCATTGATGAGGCCGGCACTTGGGCAGCTGAGATCCTTCAGCACACTGCCACACTACTACGCTGTGTTGTGTTGGGCAGTGGGCACCGAGGATCCTTCAGTACACTGCCAAACCACAGAGGGCAGTGGGCAGTGGGGATCCTACATTTCACCGCCGCATCGCGATGGGCAGTGGGGGGAGTGAGGGGCATAGCAATATCTTGCTCCGGAGTGCTACCATCTGAAGGCTCGGCGACTCTGAGCGGGGAGTCCTCCTCATCAAACAAGGCTCACTCACCCTACCGGCCAACACCAAAGCTCGTATGTGTCCACCTCGTCCTCAATAGGACCGGGGGGCAAGGTGGCTTCTTGGAGGGAATCCACGTATTAACCTCCGTTTCCCACTTCTTGTAAAGCCACACATCCTCATCAGGGCTGCGACCACAAATTAGGGCACTTGAGTGTGGTCAAGCATAAACAACAGCCTTCGCAGTGCATGCCTCCCAAGAAGACTTTCCTCTCACACTGTCCTCAAGTCCAAGGGGGGCGGAAAAGGTTCAACGGGTGCCACGTCTTCCTATGCGGGGCGGAGTCGCCTTTGCTAAGCACTGCAACAGCATCCGCAGACGCACCTCGCGTTGCTCCATCTGTGTTGAATAGTGGACCTCGTTGTTTCACTCTGACGTTCTAGGCTTTCTTTGAGGGAGACTATTTTTGTGGTTCCGCCCGTGCAGTGACCTAGCGTTCCGCACGTCCCAACTTGAAGGGCAGGTGGGGATTCAAGTCCCAAGAGTATTGGGTGGGCACCTTGAAGCCTGGAACCTTGGCTACATAACCTCTACCATCTAGGTGGTCCCCAACACTTCACAGCGGGGGACATAATCACTAGTGGCCCACAAGTTGACAAATTGGCCACATAACCCCTGCGGTCTAGGGGTTCCCAACGCTTCAAAGCGGGGGACAAAATCAGCAATGGCCCACAAGTGGGCAAATGAGCTACATAACTGCTGCCGTCTGGGGGATGCCCAATGCTTCAGAGCGGGGGAGAGTTGTTTTTTGTTTTTTGTAAGTTGCATATTTTTTTGTTACAAGGCGTAAGTCGCGATTTTTTTGCGTACGTCGTATCGCAAAAAAAGCGTGAATTGCAGAATTTCTTTTCAAAAGCGTAAATCACGTATTGTTTTTGAAAAAAAGCGTAAGTCGTGCATTTTTTTCCAGTATACAGGTCACGTCACTAGAAAAAAATTGCAAATAGCATACCATACATTTTCAAGTATTTTTTTCCCACACCCAACTGACACAAGAAAAAAAGGCAACTTACGCAAAAAAAAAAGCGACTTACGCCTGACATTGCCTGGTGGCTAGCGGATCCCCGCTTATGATTGCCGACTATTGGTTGGTGCCTGGTGGCCGCCACCCGGCTGCTGGTGCCCAGTGGCTGCCGCCTGCTGCCCGGCGTCCGTTGGCTGCCAGTTGCCGCTTAATGGTTGCTGCTAATGACTACTACCTGCTACCTACTGGCCGTTGTTTGTTGCCTACTGCTTGGTGGTATTTGCTTGGCGGCCGCTGCCTGGTGGCTGCTACCTGCTTGTTGCTGGTTGCTCACTGGTGGTCACTGGTTGCCACCTCCGCCCAGGAGCGGCCGCTTGGTGGCTGCCGCAAACTGGTCACTGCCCATTGGCCGCTACCCGGTGGCCGTCGCTTGCTAGCTGCTTGTTGTTGGTTGTTGCCTATTGGTTGCTAGCGGCCGGTCGTTGGCCACTGCCACGTGGTGGCTGCCTAGCGGTTGTTGCTTGCTGACTATTGGCTGCTATCCTCTAGCCTCTACCTACCAATGGCCGGAGTTGGTTGCTTCTTGTGGACTCCTATCTGCTAGCTAGTGGCTTTTGCCTATTGGCTGATGGTTGGTGGCCGCTACCGGGTGGCTTGTGGCTGATGGATGTCGGCTATCGCCTTGCCGCTGCTACCCCGTGATGACAGCCTAGTGGTTGCTACCCGCTAATTGCTAGTTGCTGGTTGTTGGCCACTGCCAACTGCAGCCAACTTGTTGCTTTGGGTTCGCAATTCATTGTTGGTGGTGGTTGCTGGCTGCTGCTTGGTAGCGGCTGCCTGCTGGCTGCTGCTTGTGGACTATGGGACGTTGGCCGGTTGCCGCATACCACCACTCGCTGTTTGTTAGCTGCCGTCTTCTGCCAAGTGGTGGTGTTTGGCGGCTGCCACTTGCCGGCTACCGGCTGCTAGCGGGTGGCCCATGACTTGCCAGGTTCCGTTGGTGGCTGCCTAGTTGCTACAGCCCACTGCCTGATGGCTGCCGGCTGCTGGCTGTTGGCTTTTGGCTAGTGGCCGCTGTGTGGCGGCCCCTAGCCTCTGGCTGCTGGATGCCGCTTGGTGGCTGCTAGATGCCGTTGGTTGGCTGCTGCGCGGTGGGCGGTGCCCAGTTGTTGCTGCTTGCTATTTGCCGGCTACTATCTACAGGCCGTTGGGTGCCGGCTGGTGGTCGCTATTTGGCATCTTTAGGCAACTAGCTGCTTGTCACTGCTTGGCAATTGGTGCCTAGAAGTGACTGACTGCCGGTTGTTGGCTTGTGCTTGGTGTCGGTTGCCTGTTGGTTGCTGTCTAGTGGTTGTCGCCCGCTCACCACCGACTGGTGCTGGTAGTGGTTGCCGGCTTTTGCCTACTAGCTACTCGTGGCACGCTAGTGGCTACCGTGTGGTGGCTGCTGCCCACTGCCTATTGGCTATTGGCCACTGTTTGATGGCTGTTGGCTGCATAGGGATGATCGCTTCTCGGTGGCCGTTGCCTCGTGGTTGCTCGCTGTTGCGTGGTGGTTGCCGCCTGCTGACTGTTGGTGGCTGGCTGCCGGTTGCTACTTGGTGGCTACCGCTTGCTCTACCTAGTGGTTTTTGCTTGGTGGCCGCTAGCCGCCGGTTGGTGGCTATTGGCCGTTGGCTACTACCCAGCGGCCTATGCCTACCGGCTACTGCCCGGCTGCTGCTGCTGCTGCTGCTTGTGCTAGTGGCTGCTACCCGCCATCCGGTGTTGGCTGTTTGCCGGCTTGTGTTTTGTGGGGGTGCTAGGCGGCTGCAGCCTGCTAGCTGTTGGCTACTACCCTATTAAGAACGCTTTTTGCGCGCCGTAGGCGCGCTGCAGGCGCTGCAGGGTTTGAGAAACCTGTTTTATTGCAGACTGTTCCGGAAACAAACCAGATAACTGAAAAATAGCACACGTTGATCTTTTGACACCATCGCTCCATCAATGTGAAGACTACGGCCTTGGATCAACGTGTAAAGTGTGGTAGGGAAATCTCACCCTTCTACTGTGGTTAAGGAGGAGGGGCGTTACTCGGTCAGAAGTAGCAGAGCCCCATTACTACTTCCTTCCCCATACCCCCCTACGTCACAAGGTGCCCATTTTTGTGACGTAGTCGTTTCGCTTCGCCATTGCAACGTTTCGCGGTTCGAGTCGTTTCGCGTTTCGATTCGACGCCAACTTTGCCGAATTAATCACTCACAACGATGTCGTATATGGTAAAACCGGGCCCCATGCCCCCCGGGGAGTACAACAAGGTGGAATCTAAAAAGCTCCACAAATTAGGCACATTTCCCAAACTGCGCGCCGCAGGCGCCACAGGAAAAGCCTTCTCATTGCCCTTGCTTGCCAGTTGTTGGCGGCCACTTGGTGGCCGCTACCTGCTAGCCGCTACCTAGTTGCTAGCCGCTACCTAGTTGCTGCTAGCTGCCACTTGTTGGATGTTGGCTGCTGGCTGCCGTTTGGCTAGTGCTTGGCACGCAGAGTGCTTGCATTGTAGGGGGCAGTGTGTAGTAGGTCTCCTTCACTGCACAGCCGCACCGCATGGGGCAGTGGGCAGTGGGCCTCTTCCAATACTTCAGTATGCTGCCGCACTGCAGGGGCAGTCAATGGGTATCCTTCACTACACTGCCGCACCATAGGGGGCAGTGGGCAGTGGGCCTCCTTCAGCACTTCAGTACATGCCGCAGTGAAGGGGGCACTGGGCAGTGGGTATCCTTGTGTACACTGCGGCACTAGCTGGACCATCAGAAACCCAACCCAACCTCCAAATCCACAAAGTTGTCCAGATGAACCCCGCCTGGGACATGTTCACGGGATACCGTCTGGGTGCGTAGTGGTGAAGGTGCACAGTGTATAGAGGTCAGGAAATATCATGGGATGGCCGGAACATGGGATGATTGGGTTGATGACGAACGGAGAATGGACTAACTACACACTGCAGTGGGCAGTGGGACACTGCCGCAATGTAGGGGGCAGTGGGCAGTGGGTCTCCTGCAGTACACTGCTGCACTGCAGGGGATAGCGGGCAGTGGGTGTTGTGTTGTGCTGTGTTGTGTTGTGTTGTGTTGTGTTGTGTTGTGTTGTGTTGTGTTGTGTTGTGTTGTGTTGTGTTGTGTTGTGTTGTGTTGTGTTGTGTTGTGTTGTGTTGTGTTGTGCTGTATGGCGTGGCGTGGTGTGGTGTGGTGTCGCGTGGTTCGGTGTACTGTGGTGTCATGTGGCATGGGGTAGTGTGGGGTGCGGTGTGGTGTGTGGCACCATGTAGGGACGTACCATTTGGTCACTTACATAGGGCCCTGCAAAAATATTGTTGTAGGTGCAGGAGTACTTGCGTAAGCGTGAAGCCTGTGGGGGGAAGGCAAATGCAAGATCTGGCCCAAAGACCAGAGAGGCCTGTTTGGAGCAGCCTGACATGATGCTTTCCTGGTCCCAACTCTCGGTGCGCAACCCAATGCTCGATAGATTCGAATCCACGTGGCGCAGGGTGGCCCCAGGGGCGCTCCAGTAGCTGCCAACAGGAGAGTCCCCTGAATGATTGGTCCTGAAGGGGAGAGAAGGACACACGGGCATTGAAGTTGCAGTGGCAGGAAGGCCTCTGCACAGAGAGCAACCCTACTCCACACCAAGTACAGAATTTACACAAAACTCCAGCAATTCAATAGCTGCCAGACGCGAGGGCAACTCTGTGCCGGATGCAATCCCTCCCTCTGCCTGAGGCTGCCAGATGCGCTGGTTGTGGAACTCGTGGGTGTGCATTGGTTGCACGGTGCTCGTTTGGGCTCAGAAAAAGGCGTGGCGTGCAGACCCGTGGTTAGAAGCGTGCGTGTACGCTTGTGCACGCTTACTTTCCATGGCTATGCACGCTTACGCACGCTTACACCCCAACACTCCGCACGCTTGTGTACGCTTGGGCTCGGGGACACAGAGGTGGACCTCTTGTATAGTCATGCACAGGTTCCCTGCAGAAAAAAAATTGGTGCTGGTGGAATAGTTGTTTAAGAGCACTGTGTGCCGAAAAGGCACTTCAGGGGCTTTCCGGTCAAAAAAAAAATGTGCACGCTTGCGCACGCTTGGACGGGGAGATGGCGCACACTTACGCACACTTACCACCCAACACTACGCACACTTGCGCACGCTTAACCCTGGTCTCTACGCACACTTGCGCACGCTTAACCCTGGTCTCTGCGCACGCTTCTAACCACGGGTCTGGTGGCGTGGTATGGTATGGTGTGGCATGGTGTGGTGTGCTGTGGTGTGGCATGGTGTAGCATGGCGCGTGAGGTACACGGCACATACCAGGATCCATACTTCATTGCCCAGAGGGCGCGAGGGCCCATGCTGGCCGCCTTGGACATGGGCACCCACATCCCTGATGCCTCGGGGTGTGGGCCGGGGTTCGACCCTCGACGCATGTCGGAGGCGCAAGAGGAGCGCCTGGACGATGTGGAAAGCCGACGCTGGTCATGACTCTTGGCTTCGGCATGTACCCAGTTTTTGCTCGCTGAAGAGAACACGGCGCGCGCTGGCCCCCATCTCCCCGAGATGGCAGCACAGGCTGTTCCCGGGAAATTCATTTTGGAGGGGGAGAGGCGTTCCAGCCCACTTTCAGGACCCTGTTCCCCACTTAAAAGGGTTCCAGTTGGGCGGTTCTGAGGGATGGAACCACAAAAGGTGGGGGTTTGCAGGTGGAATAGGTGCCCTCGGAATGAGTTTTTGACCCAGCTACCCCAAGATATGGCCCGTTCTTGGTTTGGGGCTCATTGTAGACAAACTGCGTCGGTTTTAAGCCATTTTGGGCCATTTCTTGGACACATAGTGGAGCCAGAGGCCACCAACGGGCTCTCAGACACGAGGAAACAAGCTGGTTGCGGCACATGCCATCCGTTTTCTTTCACTTGGCCAATTTGAACGGTGCTCAGGGTTGTTTTGGGCGAAAAATGGCCGTTTTTGACTCAGAATTGCACAGATTTGGGAGACACAGTGCAAAATGGGGCAAAAATATGTTTTTCCAAAGTCATCCTTGACCACTTGGTATGATCCAGCAGGTGGCTTTCAGCCATTTTGAGCTGATTATCAGGTGGTGAGACAATTTTGAGGGCATATGCGACCACTAGCCTGGGTGGGGGCAATTTGAGGTCAGCTTAGTTCTGGACCCCAAAAAACTGTTGCGTGAGCTAAAGGGTCCGGAAAGGCGGGGGATATCAAATTTCTTTCAGGTTTGGGGGCATTTTAAGATTCCCCTCAGTCTGCAAATGTCATTATAAATCTCATCTCCAACCAATACCCCCCCCCAACAACCTATGCCCCCCTTTTAACGTCTCGCCATCACCTATCCGCCCCCCCCAACCGAGGCCTTGTGCCAAACCCCCCCAACATACCACCACCTAATACCCCTCCGCACCCCCCCCCCCCCCACACACACCCGCCACCTCTCTGACGTCTTCCAAGCAGATGGGGGGTCTCTGATGTCTTCCAAGGAGATGGGAGGTCTCCAAAGCTGAGAGGAGCGGGGTCAGGGATGTACCATCTAAACAGTGAATTTTTGCAAATGGCGAATTTTTGCGAGTTGGAAAAAATATTAATATTTTGTCAAAATTGTTGACGGTACAGGACAAAATGTCAAAAAGGTGTTTTTTTTTTTGCATTTTTCCCTGAGGAATTAATGTTTTGCGACAAGAAATTCACACCAGCCGACAAATATTGATTAAAATTTTTGCGATTGATTTTGTCAAAATGAGAATTTTGCAGAGGTAGTGTTCTTGGGGCCAAAGGCATGTCCCCTCTGCTATGGATGTTGGTAGCAGGCTCCAAACACACCTTCCTTGCGGTTGTTGTGCAGCTACAGTCACATGGCAACCCAAAAACTCTCTCATTTTTCGAAAAAAATTCACGCCTCGGTCTGTACAAAAAAGTAAGATTGCAAAATAAACATCTGCAAAGCGCAAGAAACCAAAAACAGGGAACACACTCACAGAGAAATAATCATTTTCCTAAATTTGCGAAGAATTTACCTATTTTGCACGGCAAAGTGACAGAATTATTTTTTTGGGTTTTTTTTATCTTTTGTGAAAAGCACATTTTCAAGGCAACGAATGCTAGAAACTCCCAAAATTTCAGATTTTTAGCAGTATTAGAAGGGATGGGGGGGGGGTCTCGGACCCAAAAGTTTGTGCAACAAAAAGGCCCTGGAAAGTTTACCTTTACTCAATTTTATGTTTCCCGATAAATTTGGTCTGGGGGAGGGGGGATGTCATGACGCCTGCCTGGATTGCTATGCGAAGCTGGCGGTGCCTATTGGTCTCTTGTCACTTACCCTTGTCCTTTCGTTGACCCCTTTCCCTCGGTAGGTGGCAGTGCCCGGTGGTCTCTGGCCCCCGAGTGCCCTTGATCTCCCAGTCAGGCCTATCCTTACCTGCCTACACATTCCCTGGGTAGGGTGCCAGTGGAGCCCCCAGACTGTCTCAATTTTACTGCTCGGAGTCTGGTCCACAAAGAGGAGGCAGACACCCCCGCACCGGCGGTCGGGGAACGCTCCCCAATGGCGGCTGCTGGGCCCTGGGATGTCTACTGGCGCGGCCACTTCCCCGACAGGGGCACGTAACAATTTTCAACCTGCCGCTCCTCCTTGTGGCGAGCGCAGTCATGCCCCCCCCCCCCCCCGGCCCGCCCAACCACCAGTCAATCCCCCTGTGTCCACAGTGTGGGCACCGCATCGCCTTGTGCGGGGCGTGCGCCACCCGCGGTGATGGGTGGGGAGGGGAGGGTATGGGTTCGGGGGGGGTCCGAGCCCCCGCCCCCCAGCCTCCTGGTGTCCGCCGTTCTAATACATCTCTGGGCGCCGTGGCGGAACGGGAACACCCTTCGCTCACCTGATGCATCCGTTGGGCAAAAGCGCACATACCCAACCGCACTTCTCTGTACTTCTCTGGAAGCGTTCTCGGTCCCAAGCTGTGGACCTTCATGCAATTTCTGATGTTGGGGCTGCTGCTGCGCCGGTCCTCACACGGAAGCGAGTACCGCTTGACTGCCCCGTCACCATCGACCGGAGAGTCAACGACGACTTGAAGCAGATCCCCGTCCCCTGAGAAGGCGCAAGGCATAATGCAGCGGAAGGGGCATGGGTGTCCCCGATGGCAGACGCAGCAGTGGGCTATCTCAGTGATGGTTCGAACTGAGAGAGTGGCGACTGTCGCCGAAAGGGAAACGGTTCGTGGGTGGCAAAAGGGGGTTTTGCTGGGGAGGGGCTGTCGTTGGAAGAGAAGCAGGGGCGGTTGTTGTTGTTTTTTGGGGGGGGGGGTGTTGCCATCCAGAATGCATCGGGCATCACCGAGGGTACACCGCACTAGACCCAAGACCCCCAGGCAGCCAAGGAAGCATGAGAGCATACGGCGTGGGCTGGGCGTATCGCTGCTTTCTTCTTGGGCTTCGTCCGGATCCGAATGTCGCTCTTGATTGCCGCTATCTGGTGGCGCAGCGTTGGGTGATTGTGCGGTGGGGCACGGTGCAATGGGCTGGAGTGGGTGGTTCGTGGTGGGTGGGCACCCCCTTTGGAAGGAGCGCGTGGCACACAGCAACACGTGCACAGAGCCAAGGCAACACATACACTATGACAGAGTATCTTGTGGGGTGTGCTCAGTGGACAAAAAAAGGTTTGCGGGGGGTTGCCCCCCATCCCCCCCCCTCACTTCAGGGCTCAAACGTTCGGCAGCCCAAGAGGATCTGGGGGCTCAGGACGGGGGTCCGGGGGTAGCCCCACATTCGCACCTCGAAACGATTCCCACGACGCACTCACCGTTTTGAGGTACGGATGACGGGGAAAGAATTGTCAGAAATTTTTCTGTCCAGGCCGCTTTGCAGTCCAATTTCCGAGCCATCTTCAAGTCAACGGACTGGCTTTATTTCAGGGCTCTGAAATTTGAGCCCCTTTTCGAAATCCCTCCTCCCCTTCCCTCCTTCTGGGGCTCAACCCCTCACCCACCCCACCCCCCGCAAATCTTTTTTCCACCTCCCAAGGTCTATTGCGAACTAGGCTCTGTGTGCCACCTTTTCTATTGTGGCCTAGAAGAGCTAAAGATGTAGGAGCTACTAGAATGGGCCCACCTGCCGCAGGTTTGGATGCACGCTTGGCTGCCACCTTCACTGAGGGATGGCATGAGGCCTGAAACCAGCTTTGGGATGGGGCTTGGCAACGTCGGGCAAGGGGGCGGTGCCCTTGTAGCAAAGGGTTGGGGGATGCACCATCAGTAGGTTCATACCTAACCCCACCATAGCCAAGAAGGGACGATGAATAAACATAGCAAGCGAGTGTCTAGACATTCTATAGCCAAAATCTCAGATTTAGGACCATCCCTCATCAGTTCTCATGATCTCTTGGATACAAATTGAAAAGCATACCAACGTCTAGGTACACACCATTCTATTGTACATAAATGGTTGCCACGACGGACATATAGCGCACTGCGCAAAGTGGTAGTTTACATGGAAATGCTTAAAATCAGAATGTGGCAAAATAGCCCCATCATCAAAATTGGTGATGAAATCTCAGAGTTGCGCATTAGTTCAGAAGTGCATACTATGGTGCAAAATCAATGGCGTGACATTGGAAAATGCCAAGACAAACACCGAGACATAAGATTCTGACACACATTCATCAGATCTCGAAATCAGAGATAAGATGGAGAATCAGATCTGGAAAACAAGCGTTGAAAATGGTAAATGTCTGAGATATAAATTTGAATCTGTAAATGTGAATGTCAATGATTAGAGAGTGTAAATGATTGAGTTGAGAATGTAATGAATTGTATTGAAAATGTACATGAATGATTTGGAAATGTAACTTCCAATCAATTCTAGGGCCCTGATGTCACTCCCCTTCTGATTGAAAACCATTGGTCACTAGTTGTTCATGGTGTAGATAATCCTCTAGCACTTTGAACTGTTGGATTTTCAATAGATTCCTTGTGATTGTAACTGTGATTGGCCTTGAATGTTGAAAACTCGAAGATATCTTACCATAATCTGCCCAGTCTTGGTTGATCATCTTCAAAAGTCTTGCTCAGAACATCCAATTCTTGGCATCTTGTGTTGATTTGAACTTGATTTCTTGAGAAGAAGCCAGAATTCAAAGAATTGATGCACTTAAATCTTCATATTTACTGCATCCTCATCCCTTTTATATTGACATCTGACGACAGTGCTTTTCGAATTTGGTGCAGTTGAGACCTAACATGCCTTGCAAGAGCAAGACACAAGCAGTCAAACTTGGGACTAGCTTGGGAATTACAGTTTCTACAAACAAATCGAAACTACAGTTCCTAGAAACAAACAGTCAACAATAGCAGGACAGCTTAATATCGTTTTGCGTGCAATGGCCGTTGAAAAACTAAATGCAAAGAAGATACTTCCACACTGAAATACCAATTGTACCAAAAATCACTTGTAAAACAAGACTTTGATAAGCTTAGAAATCCCACAGCAGAATATGTGACTCACGCCTTTGGCTTTCGCGATTTGCGTGCGACCGCCATACGAGAAGGAAGGGAGAAATAGCAGAATCAAAGTAAACTTGAGCCCGGATTTGAATTTCAAGGAAAATTTTGCACAAAGTGAAAGCCCAAACAAAACTGCATATCATGGAGTATTAGTCAACGTCAGCCAGCAAACAAACCCACACCACCCCCTACCCACCTCTTAGATATGCCCTGTAGCTTAGGGACTCCACTTATGCAAAACATGTACATTTTGGGAAACGCGAGTGGTAGACACCGCAATGAACAATTAAGAATTGATAATCAAGATGGCCAAGGTAAATGGCGCTGTGCAAGCATCCCACTTTGGCTTGACCCGCATAACATACCACCCTGTTGAGCTACTGGGCATAGCCAACGTGCCCATCCCTTTAGTATTATCATATCCCTACAAAACACCGAAATACACCATAGAGACGATAGATGAAGCTGACCAGGACAAGCAGCCACACCAAAAGGATCTTGATTTGGAGGTGTAGGAGATGCAGGACATTCCTAAGGCTTGGATGCATTTGTGTGTAGGGTATGGGACTGTGGCTACACAAAAGAAATGCCTAGTTTGCTCACCATCATCACTAGGGAGCCCAAGCAAGCCCCATAGGTGGCCCCCAAGCTAGAATTCGAAACTGCATTCCCAATCAAAACTGGACTTCTAGTACTGCACAAAGTGGAATAATCACAAATTTGCACACAAACCCTGAAATCCATGACACACTGAGGGCTCAACGAACGCAAATGTTCTAGGAACTACCATTTGTGGACTCTCGTCAGCAGTGCCCTCGGGAAGAAAGCTAGATGAAAATGACCGCATCATTCAGAACGCTTTTTAGGTGCCACAAGCGCCACAGGGTAAGAGTATTTGTGCTAAATGTGAATTTTACTTGCGCTTCTCCAGGCGCCATGTACACTCGAAAGAGAAGAGGCCTCAAAGGACTGTGGCCTCTGAGTGCAAGGAAACCGGCCAGAAGCATAAGATGTGGCCAGACCAGGCACTACACACCGCAAAATCCACCCAAGGTCGGTACTTAATGAACAAAAAAATTTGCTGTCTGCCGCCAGTTGGCGGTCAGCTATCCCCAGTTGGCAGTTGACTGCTGGTTCACTGCCGGCACAGGGGGAGGTCCTTCAGGGGCTGTCCTCGGTGGGAAAAAAAATGTCGTTGGCAAAGGACATTACTACATTCTGGAACCCATGGGAAGCCTCAAAAGCATTTATCCTAACTCAGCAATGAGGCTGAGACTCGATTGCTCCTGCTGGTGAGATACCTGCCTGGGTCATGTTTTCAAGCATTGAGATTCAGTTAGCTTGGTGCAGCACCGTGTCATGATACTTTCTGTTGTGTATGGGCTCAGCAGGAATTTCGTGGGATGCGTGGAAATGTGTGCCAGTGTTGCCTGCAATGCTCTAGTCTGCCAGCATGCACACACGCACGCACACACGCACACGCGTGCTCAGAGACAGAGGGAGGGAGAGATAGAAGCATAGCATCTCAGGAGGCAGGGGTTGAGAGTGGTGCAAGCAACGTACATTGCATACCTAGATGCGCAGAAAGCGGCACACGGCCACCCGTTTGTGGTGATGGGGTGGGCGGAATAATTTTGGGAGTTGGAGGTATACGTGTATCTGAAGCAAAAATGAAGCCGACAGAAAGCCTTCCCACAGCTTCACAACAGCTGCAGACACCCAGCCCCAGGCTGTGAGGTGGCCTGGGCTGTAAGACCTGCCAAAGCCTACCCCCTCCACCACCAAACTGAAAAGAACTCTGTACAAACGCATCAACATATAACAAAGCCACATAAAAACAAGAACAAGAACAACAACGATGACATCCAACAGCACTCCCCATCCAAAAGAGCATCCAATAGCCCTGCTCACCACAACAACGTCCAACTTCCTTGTTGGAATTTCAATAGAGTGCCTGGAAGAATGAGGGTCATGACAAAGCAGATCAGCAGGGTGTAAACCGCGGAAGAATATAAATCACGGTCGTTACGCAAAAAAGTTGGAACACGCGTTCATGTCACCAGTGGATCGTTGCAAAGATACAAAGATGTGAGCATACCAGGTGGAGTCGTTGGTACCCCTCCGACACAGTTGGGTGCCTGCACAAGGCAAATGATGTTTTGGAATGTAAACAGGACATGGAACATGTGAATGCGGCATGTATGTGTATGCATTATCAGCTCGTGTGTGAGCATTTGCATGTGGAAGACAGGGTTAGACATTATGGATGCGACTATAGGAAGGGGGATTTCGTTCGGCACAGGGTGGGGGGATACGTCTGAGCCCCCATGTGGAGGGCCACAGCCATACCTATAGCATGATGCCCCAATTGAGAAAACCAATGGCATACTGTGTGTAACTGCTTGGCGAAGATGCACCGACAATAAACAGAGCAACAAATAAATGAGCATGAACTTGGGAATCTTCTTTGTCTGTACAAATATGGCGGTCACTCATCATCCAAGCTACTTACCCTTTGCCTTGAAGTCGGGTTCGTGGAGTGGTGTCATGCATGCATTGTCCTTTGGGGTTGAATCCCCATTGGGAAGATACCCACTATCCTTTGGAGAAAGGGGCCGCTAGACACGCTCAGAACGCGTGGCGCAAGCTGTTGTGGGCACATGGAGTGTATGCTCTTGTGCAAACTTTGTGGCAACTTTTTGGGGCGGGTTGGGGTTGGTACCGCCGGTGTTGTGGTGCCGCCATTGTCATAGTGAATGCTTCCTATGTGCTGCAGGCGTGCCGAAGGCGCCATAGGGTAAGGGTAATAAGCTTTAGTGTACACTGTCAAAGAAATATGTACCACAACAATAAAGTTCCATGCACGTTGATCTGTTGACACCATTGCTCTCTACAAGGAGAGACTACTCCCATTTCATCCCCAATTTTGTGCCCAGGTCGCAGCACAAAGCCGTGATGTACAACTGGGCAAATGGATGCTCTCCATGGCCCTAAATGAAGGAGTGCCCATCGTCGTACTTGGCCTGCCAGCTTGGGTGATCGCGTGTTTGTCACCACAAACACTGTGTACCGTTTTGCTTCAAGGTCTTTCTGATTTTATTGTACGAAGCATTCAGTCAGCCAGAGTCTTGGTGCTTTATTTGCTTTGGGTAAACCTTATTCTTTGGCTTTGGATATGGTAATATCATGCTTTCTCCCGGCGAAACTGCCATTGAATAGGATCACCCCACCCTTCTTGGGATCTTCAAAAACAACATCCCGCTAACTGGCTAACAACGAAACCTTTGGGATTACAATGTTTCGATGGTTAGAGTTGCGGCTATCAATCCTTGAGTGTTGAGTGGCTGCAGCAAGTGTTGCAAACAGATCCCCATACGAATTTGGGCAAGTTCTCCCCTGATTGCATGCTAGCGGGCTTCGTGAGGCATGTTCAAGGCATTGTGAATGGTTCTCGCCAGGTGTAATTTCCACTTTTGGGGCTTTCGGTTGATCCTCCCTTTTTTCCCTAATGCTATAGCAATTAATCCGTTGTAGACTGCGATTTTAGGTGCAAGGTACCCAATGTTCATCGATTCCCTCACAACCCCTTCCTCCCCTTGCTCTCCAACTCCCTCTTTGGGTTCCCCTCCTCACCGTGCTCTTC
Organism: Eutreptiella sp. 'Long Island Sound 2002'; assembly: GCA_964036045.1. Lineage (NCBI taxonomy): Eukaryota > Euglenozoa > Euglenophyceae > Eutreptiales > Eutreptiaceae > Eutreptiella > Eutreptiella sp. 'Long Island Sound 2002'. The sequence continues at coordinate 176,702,252 of OZ038380.1, read as the reverse complement.
GTACTCCCTAGCCAAGCAACTAATCTTTTGTACACATGCTGCTTGTAGTGTATCCAATGCCCACCTATTAATTCCCCCTCTTATCCCTATTATCATCCATGTGTACCATGGCTGCATTGCATTGTCCGTGCTCAAAGTACCCAAAATGTCCGTGGGAGTGAGTTTGCCTCACTTTACCTCTCCGAGTAGCCATGGTGGTCACATTGAATTTTTCATTGGGATTTGGGGGGGTGAGTCGAAAATTGGTTTGCATGTAGCTACCATTGTACCATTGTGCGTTGGTCCAGACCCAGTCCTAGATAATTTATATCTTCTTTTTGGACCTCCTAACCAATGACGGGTCCCAAGCTCTATCTCCAAATTTCCAAGATTGGCCCGGCCCCCCTATGGGGCACCACCTCGGGCCGGCATGGGTTGGCTGAAAAATCTCAATTTCTGGGTGTCCTCCGACAACCCCCAAGGGACCCTTGGGCCGTTGTTGGGAGATCATTTGGTGACAATGGTGGTGCGTCTCAACCCATTGTGAGCCATGAAGCACCAATTAGGCCAAAAACAGTTGGAACCATTTGCACTGTGGTGCGCCAAAGTTACTTGGCATATAGCCGCCATTGTGCATCCATCCAAGCCCAGGCTTGTGGAACTTTTTTCTTCCATATGGACCCCTTGACCAATGACGGGTCCCGGGTGCTATCTTTAGGTTTCCAAGATCAGCCTCTCTATGGGGCCCCATTGGTGAGGACTTGAGCCCTTTTAGGCCGGCATGGGTTGGCTGAAAAATCTCGATTTCTGAGTGACCTACGACAACCGTTGGGTACCCTTGGGCCATTGTGAGAGTACATACAAATCCATGGGGAGCCATGTGGCACCAACTAGGCCCTCCTAGTGGTGCTTATTGGCCCCCGAAAGCGTTGTTTTGGGCGGTGGGCAAAATTTGGCTGGCCTATGGTGGAGGACTTCCCCACGGTAGTTTCAGCCTCGACAACGTTTGTCTCTCTTCGAAGTGCCTTCCCGAAGGCAATAGAATTAGCCTGAAGAGGTTGATGTAGTAAACCCTTCCCAATTTTGTATGAAAATGATTGAAAGAAAACCCGCAAACCATACCGGGGGAGGGCTAGGTGTCTTTTTTCTAGCCACTACCCCGGGGGGGGGGGGGATAGTGTGTTGTAGAGCAAAAAATAGAACCCCTTGCATTTCATGTTTCAGGAAAAAATTTCCCATATTCTTCTTACAACATAGGCTTTATGTAGTCAAGTAATATGTTCCTCACTCAGGGAATCTCCCACATTCCATGCTCTTTTTTTTTTTGGAGTGTGGCAGTGATTGGGTTGTTCAAGGGTGGGGTTGGAATACAAAGATGTAGCAGATTGTCCTGAGCTGCATATGGAGGCATCTATGTACCTGTGCATTGAATTTGGTGGCAAAGAAATGCTTATTTCCAATGCCATCAATCATCACTTGATTGGGTGGCATATCTACAAGGTTGGTTATAGATCTGGGGCATTGTAGATATTCCATGCACCCCATGCTCCTCTACTGAGTGGCAAGTGTGAAAACACTACCGATACATGGCAGTTTTAGGTATGCAGCTGGTGACAAGACAACTAGCACTCGTCCCCTTCTTCCATCTTTCTACCAAGGTATCACATGTATGGCTCTAATGTACCCCCCCCCCCCTTGCCCCCGACCATCCCACAAGGAAGGTGACATCCACAGTCTAGGTTGGGAGAAAGCCCCCGATGTCAGGTGATCAGCCGCCCAAAAAGGGTTTGAAACCCCCGTGGAGGCAACCCAATCACCTTGCAAGAGCAATTAGGGATACTACCCCGCCACAATAGGTTGCAATCACAAGAAAAAAGAAGTAGGCGTGGCAGCTGCCAGTTGGTCGAATAGAAGGGACAAGCTCATTGTGTATGTACTTAGGTATGTTGATCTCAGCACCCATGGAAAATGCAGCCTGCACAATCCACATCTCACACATAGGGCATTCGACTGTGATCAGGCAAAAACCGGGGAGTCCGTCACGTCAACTTCAGGGCCGCGCCAAAGCGTGGGAGTCCATCACCCCAACTCAAGGGCCCACACCAAAGTGTGGGAATCTATGGTGAAGATGAGCCAAAAAAAATGTGAAAAGGGGTGGAAATGGGTGAAAGTGGGTGAAAATCGAAAATATTCCCAATGTGGAAGAAGCATGAAAACCTATGCTGGGGGCAACAATGATGCCCCTAGTATCACAAAGCATGGGTCTCCAGTACGGATAGATGCCCAAATAGTTGCACTGCGCCCGCACTGCGCTAAGGGCACCCCCTAAGGCCTTGGAATGGCGTGCACAACTCAAGGCGTGCCGTCTTGGGGGTCCCCAATGGCAAGCACAGGGCGAAATCAGGCGTGGCTACTTGACAACTACCGTTTTGGGGTCCCATACTGCATTTGGTACGTAAAACACCATTTGTGCACCACTTGTGAAGGAGAGAGGCCCCAAAAAGGAGAATGTAGCAATAAAATAGGAGAAAAAGTGGTGTCTGTGGGCATACTGTTTGCAAAAAGTGCGTATATGTATGCAACACTATTCCGCATGTATTCCGGGATAATTACCCAAACTATGTGCCACGAGATTAGCATTCCCACAGGCAACGGCGGCGGGGTGGGGGTGGGGGGGGGCAGTAGGCTCCCCATCAACAGCACAATGAATCCAAGAATCTATGTCCCAAATGACCCCACCTCTAGCTAGACAATCTATGGTACCAAATCAAAAAGCGCAACCACCATAGCCCCCGCAAAAGGGGGTGGAAATCAAAATGGCGACATAACCCCACCGTCTTAGGGGCCCAAATTTGGGCAAAGTGGCTGCATAACCCCTGCCATCTCACCCACCTCCAAAAAATAGAGGGGGTTGGAACCCAAACCTGAATAACCCCTGCCGTCTTTGGGACCCCCTCCAAAAGGGGGTTGAAATCAAAGTGGCTCGATAACCGCTACCATCTTGGGGGCCCAAATGTGGGCAAAGTGACTACATCACCCCTGCTGTCCGAGGGAGTTTCCCTAAATAGGGTGGGAAATCAAAATGGCCACATGACCTCTGACGTCTTACGTGCCAAAAACTGGGCAAAATGGTGACATGACCTGCAAGCACTTGTTGCCGCTAAAATACATTGCTCACCTTGGACCCTAAAATGGGTAACAAAACCTCCACCAAGACTAACCTAGCTCGGTAATCAAGACTTGCTCCTCGGACCAAGCTAGGTCCTTATGGTTCTCCTGAACTTGTTCTCAGAAGCCCCCCCCCCCCCCCCCTCAAAGGGAGATGGAAATCAAATCGGCTGCACAACCCGTACCATCTTGGGTGCCCGAATGTGGGCAAAATGGCCACATAACCCCTACCCAACCCCCCACCCACCCCACAGAGGGCAAGAAATCAAAGTGGCTACATTACCCCTGTTGTCAGGGGGCCAAACTTGGGAAAAGTGGTTACTTAATCCCTGTCGCAATCCCCCCCCCCCAAAAAAAAAGAATGGAAAACAAAATGGCTACATAACCCTTGCTGTCTTGGGGGCCCAAATCTAGGCAAAGTGGCTACATAACCGTTGCCAACTTTGGGACTCTGGAAATCAAAGTGGCTACATGAGCCTTGCCGTGTTGGCGGCCCAAATGTGGGCAAAGCGGCTACATAACCCTTGCAATCTTGGGCACCCCCCACCCAAAAAAAGGGGGGGTGGAAATCAAGTTGAGTGATTTTGTTGTTGTTGTTGTTTTAGATACACTTGCGCTGGAAATTTTTTTGTTTATTTCGCTTTGCGGCTACCACACGTGCAACTTGTGTGACACCAATATATTACTACACCCCTCTCCCCTTGAGTCTAGCTAACAAACAAGCAAGCAAGCAACAAGCAAGCAAACACTTCTCCTTTGCGTTTTGGCTATTGCTTTGTCTCATCGCCCCGGGCTCTACTCTACTCTAGCCATGCTAGAGCCCAGGTGGTGGCCTCGCCAAATCCAAGTTTTGAGCCAAAAACTCACCGCTGGTGCCCCGGGGCGGGAGCGGCACAACAAGAGGTGCCCTCCTAAAACTGCGCATTGTGTGCCCAAAAATAGCCTTTTTTGGCCCAAAAAGGCCCCGAAACCTTGTCAAAATGGACCAACGAAGGAAAACGGTTCAGACCCTTCACGTGCGCCTTGATTGCCCCGTGACAAAGAGCCCTTTAATGCCCTCTGACTCCACGATGTGTCCGAGAAACAAACCAAAAATGGCAAAAAAAAATGGCCCAAATTGCGCGCAATTTGTGTCAACAAGCCCCAAAACCAAGAACGGGCCATATCTTGGGCTACGTGGCTCCAATCCCAATTCCTAGGGCACCTAGTCCATCCGTAACCCCCACTTTTTGTGGTTTCCATGCCTCACAATCGCCCAAAGAGACGCCTAGACCCCAATACTTGTGGTCACTTGGTGGACCCGGAGGGCAGCCCGGGCTGCGCACCGTGGGGGCCAACGGTGGGTCCACCAGGGTCCCCGGGGCGGAAAAAAACATTTTTCCAAATTTGTTGCTAGACCACTTGGGATGCCCAAACAGTGTTTTTGGCCCATTTTGAGCCCATGATGACGCGTTTTGGGCCATGGAAAACCCCAAAATGCCTTGAAAATGGGCCGTTTGGGGACCAAAAATGGGTCAAAAATGGGTCAAAAATGGGTCAAAAACACGTTTTTCCAAAACTGATCCTCGACCGTTTGAGGTGCACAAACGAGTCAAATGAGCCCATTTTGAGCCCGTTTTGACCAAGTTTAGCCCCTTCCGCCACATGTATGCCCCATGTTGTACACTTAGCACGCACCTTAGAGCCATATTGTGGAGCCACCTAGAGTTGGGGAGAGGGGTGTAGATTACAGGGTATATATAGGAATATATATATATATATATATATATATATATATATATATATCCTCCAATCTACACCCCTCTCCCAACTCTAGGTGGCTCCACCACACGGCTCTAAGGCACGTGCGAAGGGCACAAAGTGGTGCATACATGTGGTGGAAGGGGCTAAACTCGGTCAAAACGGGCTCAAAACGGGCTAAAAACACTTGTTTGAGCATCCCAAATGGTCTGGGATCACTTTTGGAAAAACGCGTTTTTGACCCATTTTTGACCCATTTTTGGTCCCAAAATGCCCCATTTTTAAGGCATTTTGGTATTTTCCATGAGCCAAAACCCGTCGCCACGGGCTCGAAATGGGCTAAAACCACTTGTTTGAGCATCACAAATGATCCAAGATCACTTTTGGAAAAACGCGTTTTTTACCCATTTTTGACGCATTGTTGGTCCCAAAATGGCCCATCTTCAAGGCATTTTGGGATTTTCCATGGCCCAAAGCGCGCCACCACGGGCTCAAAACGGCCTAAAAACACTTGTTTGAGCATCCCAAGTGGTCTAGGAACAACTTTGAAAAAAAATGATTTTTTTCGCCCTGGGGACCCTGGTGGACCCACCGTTGGCCCCCATTGTGCGTGGGCTGGCCGGCCCTCCGGCTGCACCAAGTGACCACAGGTACGGGGGTCTAGGCGTCTCGTTGGGCGATTCTGAGGCTTGGAAACCATAAAAAGTGGGGGGTTGCGGGTGGACTAGGTGCCCTCGGAATTCGTTTTTGAGCCACGTAGCCCAAGATACGGCCCGGTCTTGGTTTCGGGGTGCTGGTGCACATTGCGCAGTTTTTGGGGCTTTTTGGCGCCTTTTTGGGCCGTTTCTCGGACATATCGTGGAGTTAGAGGGCACCAAAGGTCCCTTGGTCACGAGAAAGTCAAGCCGCACGTGGAGTGTAGCACCCGTTTGCCTTCGTTTGGCTGTTTTGAACCCTTGCTAGGGCTGTTTTGGGCGAAAATTGGCTGTTTTTGGCCAAAAATTGCGCAGGTTTGGGAGGGCACCTCCCGACTTGGCGCCACCGCCCCGGGCCGCCAGCGGTGAGTTTTTGGCTCAAAACTTGGATTTGGCAAGGCCACGACCTAGGCTCTAGGATGGCTAAAGTAGAGTCAGGCCCGAGGCGTTGGGAAGGTGCAATGGCCAAAACGGCACGGAGACGTGCTTGTTGCTTGTTGCTTGTTGCTTGTTAGCTAAATTTAAGGGGAGAGGGGTGTAGTAATATATATATATATATATATATATATATATATATATATATATATATATATATATATATATATATATATATATATATATATATATATATATATATATATATATATATATATATATATATATATATATATATATATATATATATATATATATATATACACACATATATATATATATATATGTGTATATATATGTATATATATATATATATATATGTATATATATATATATATATATATATATATATACATATATATATATATATATATATATATATATATATATATATATATATATATATATATATATATATATATATATATATATATATATATATATATATATATATATATATATATATATATATATATATATATATATATATATATATATATATATATATATATATACTACACCCCTCTCCCCTTAAATCTAGCTAACAAGCAAGCAAGCAACAAGCAAGCAAGCAACAAGCAAGCAACAAGCAAGCAACAAGCACTTCTCCTTTCCGTTTTGGCCATTGCTCGGCCTCATCGATCCGGGCTCTACTCTACTCTAGCCACCCTAGAGCCTAGGTGGTGGCCTTGCCAAATCCAAGTTTTGAGCCACAAACTCACCGGTGGCGGCCCGGGGCGGGCGCGCCAAGTCGGGAGGTGCCCTCCCCAATCTGCGCAGTTTTGGGCCAAAAACAGCCATTTTTCGCCCAAAACAGCCTCAAAACCCGGGCGAAACGCCCAAACGAAGGGAAACGGTGACTACACTGCACGTGCGGCTTGACTTCACCGTGTGAAAGACCTCTCTAGTGCCCTTCAACTCCACGATATGTCCGAGAAACGGCCCAAAAAGGCGCCAAAAAGCCCCAAAATCTGCGCCATGTGCACCAACACCCCGAAACCAAGCACGGGCCGTATCTTGAGCTACATGGCTCAAAAACCGATTCCGAGAGCACCTAGTCCACCCGCAACCCCCCACTTTTTGTGGTTCAAGACACTTGTTTGAGCATCCCAAATGGTCTGGGATCACTTTTGGAAAAACGCGTTTTGACCCATTTTTGACCCATTTTTGGTCCCAATACGGCCCACTTTCAAGGCATTTTGGGATTTTCCATGGCCCAAAACGTGTCAGCAGGGGCTCAAAATGGGCTAAAATCACTTGTTTGAGCATCCCAAGTGGTCCTGGATCACTTTTGGAAAAACGCATTTTTGACCCATTTTTGACCCATTTTTGGTCTTAAAACGACCCATTTTCAAGGCATTTTGGGATTTTCCGTGGCCCCAAACACGCCACCACGGACTCAAAATGTGCTAAAAACACCTATTTGAGCATTCCAAGTGGTCTAGGAACAACTTTGCAAAAAATCTTTTTTTTCGCCCCGGGGACCCCGGTGGACCCACCGTTGGCCCTCGCCGGGCGCGGGCCGGGCTGCCGTCCGGCTGCACCAAGTGACCACTGGTACGGGGGTCTAGGCGTCCGTTTGGGCAATTCTGAGGCTTGGACACCACAAAAAGTGGGGGGTTGCGGGTGGACTAGGTGCCCTCGGAATTCGGATTTGAGCCACGTAGCCCAAGATACGGCCCGTGCTTGGTTTCGGGGTGTTGGTGCACATTGCGCAGTTTTTGGGGCTTTTTGGCGCCTTTTTGGGCCGTTTCTCGGACATATCGTGGAGTTGAAGGGCACTAGAGGGCTCTTTGGCACGGTGAAGTCAAGCCGCACGTGCAGTGTACCCACCGTTTTCCTTCGTTTGGCTGTTTTGAACCCTTACTAGGGCTGTTTTGGGCGAAAAATGCTGCTTTTGGCCCAAAATTGCGCAGATTTGGGAGGGCACCTCCTGACTTGGCGCCCCCGCCCCAGGCCGCCACCGGTGAGTTTCTGGCTCAAAACTTGGATTTGGCAAGGCCACCACCTAGGCTCTAGGATGGCTAAAGTAGAGCCAAGCCCGAGGCGTTGGGAAGGGGCAATGGCCAAAACGGAATGGTGACGTGCTTGTTGTTGTTGTTGTTGTTGCTTGTTAGCTAAATTTAAGGGGAGAGGGGTGTAGTAATATATATATATATATATATATATATATATATATATATATTGCTACACCCCTCTCCCCTTGAATCTAGCTAACAACAAGCAAGCAAGCAAGCAAGCAAGCAAGCAAGCAAGCAAGCAACAAGCAAGCAACACTTCTCCTTTCCGTTTTGGCCATTACTCCATTCCACCGCTTCGGGCTCTACTCTACTCTAGCCATCTCATACCCTAGGTGGTGGCCTCGCCAAATCCAAGTTTTGCGCCAAAAACTCACCGCTGGTGCCCCGGGGCGGAAGCGGCAAGTTGGGAGGTGCCCTCCCAAAGCTGCGCATTGTCTGCCCCAAAACAGCCTTTTTTGGCCCAAAAAGGCCCCGAAACCCTGTCAAAATGGACAAGCGAAGGGAAATAGTGGCAACACCCCACGTGCGCCTTGATTGCCCCGTGACAAAGAGCCCTTTAATGCCCTCTGACTCCACGATGTGTCCGAGAAACAAACCAAAAATGGCAAAAAAAAAAGGCCCAAATTGCGCGCAATTTGTGTCAACAAGCCCCAAAACCAAGAACGGGCCATATCTTGGGCTACGTGGCTCCAATCCCAATTCCTAGGGCACCTAGTCCATCCGTAACCCCCACTTTTTGTGGTTTCCATGCCTCACAATCGCCCAAAGAGACGCCTAGACCCCAATACTTGTGGTCACTTGGTGGACCCGGAGGGCAGCCCGGGCTGCGCACCGTGGGGGCCAACGGTGGGTCCACCAGGGTCCCCGGGGCGGAAAAAAACATTTTTCCAAATTTGTTCCTAGACCAATTGGGATGCTCAAACAAGTGTTTTTGGCCCATTTTGAGCCCATGATGACGCGTTTTGGGCCATGGAAAACCCCAAAATGCCTTGAAAATGGGCCGTTTGGGGACCAAGAATGGGTCAAAAATGGGTCAAAAATGGGTCAAAAATGTGGTTTTCCAAAACTGATCCTCGACCGTTTGAGGTGCACAAACAAGTCAAATCAGCCCATTTTGAGCCCGTTTTGACCAAGTTTAGCCCCTTCCGCCACATGTATGCACGAAGTTGTACACTTAGCACGTAGCTTAGAGCCGTATGGTGGAGCCACCTAGAGTTGGGGAGAGGGGTGTAGATTAGAGGTATGTGTATATATATATATATATATATATATTACTACACCCCTCTCCCCTTAAATCTAGCTAACAAGCAAGCAACAAGCAAGCAAGCAAGCAAGCAAGCACTTCTCCTTTCCGTTTTGGCCATTGCTCAGCCTCATCCCTTCGGGCTCTACTCTACTCTAGCCATCTCAGAGCCTAGGTGGTGGCCTTGCCAAATCCAAGTTTTGAGCCACAAACTCACCGGTGGCGGCCCGGGGCGGGCGCGCCAAGTCGGGAGGTGCCCTCCCCAATCTGCGCAGTTTTGGGCCAAAAACAGCCATTTTTCGCCCAAAACAGCCCCAAAACCCGGGCGAAACGCCCAAACGAAGGAAAACGGTGGGTACACTGCACGTGCGGCTTGACTTCACCGTGTCAAAGAGCTCTCTAGTGCCCTTCAACTCCACGATATGTCCGAGAAACGGCCCAAAAAGGCGCCAAAAAGCCCGAAACACCCCGAAACCAAGCACGGGGCGTATTTTGGGCTACGTGGCTCAAATCCGAATTCCGAAGGCACCTAGTCCACCCGCAACCCCCCACTTTTTGTGGTTTCCAAGCCTCAGAATCGCCCAACGAGCCACCTAGACCCCCGTACCAGTGGTCACTTGGTGGAGCCGGAGGGCAGGCAAGCCCGCGCACGGTGGGGGCCAACGGTGGGTCCACCAGGGTCCCCGGGGCGAAAAAAATCATTTTTCCCAAAGTTGTTCCTAGACCACTTGGGATGCTGAAACAAGTGTTTTTAGGCCGTTTTGAGCCCGTGGTGGCGCGTTTTGGGCCATGGAAAATCGCAAAATGCCTTGAAAACGGGCCGTTTTGGAACCAAAAATGGGTCAAAAAGGGGTGAAAAACGTGTTTTTCCAAAAGTGATCCAGGACCATTTGGGATGCTCAAACAAGTGGTTTTGACCCATTTTGAGCCCGTGGTGCCGCGTTTTGGCCCATGGAAAATCCCAAAATGCCTTGAATTATTCAAGAATTATAATATGGGTCGTTTTGGGACCAAAAATGGGTCAAAAATGGGTCAAAAACGCGTTTTTCCAAAAGTGATCCTGGACCATTTGGGATGCTCAAGCAAGTGTTTTTAGCCCATTTTGAGCCCATTCAGATGGGTTTTGGCCCATGGAAAATCCCAATATCCGTTGAAAAGGGACCGGTTTGGGACCAAACTAGGTCAAAAATGGGTCAAAAATGGCTCAAAAACGCGTTTTTCCAAAAGTGACCCTGAACCATTGGGGGTGCACAAACAAGTGTTTTGAGACCATTTGGAGCCTGTTTTGATGGAGTTTAGCCCCTTCCGCCACATGTATGCACCACGTTGTACCTTTCGCATGTGCCTTAGAGCCGGATGGTGGAGCCACCTAGAGTTGGGGAGAGGGGTGTAGATTGGAGGATATATATATATATATATATATATATATAGATATATATATATCCTGTTATCTACACCCCTCTCCCCAACTCTAGGTGGCTCCACCATACGGCTCTAAGGTACGTGGGAAGGGCACAACGTGGTGCATACATGTGGAGTAAGGGGCTAAATTGGGTTAAATTGGACTCAAAATGGGCTCAAAAAACTTTTTTTAGCATCCCAAATGGTCTAGGATCACTTTTGGAAAACCGCGTTTTTGACCCATTTTTGACCCATTTTTTGGTCCCAAAACGGCCCATTTTCAAAGCACTTTGGGATTTTCCACCGGCCAAAACCCGTCGCCACGGGCTCAAAATGGGCTAAAACCACTTGTCTGAGCATCCCAAATGGTCCAGGATCACTTTTGGGAAAATGCGTTTTTGACCCATTTTTTACCCATTTTTGGTCCCAAAACGGCCCATTTTCAAGGCATTTTGGGATTTTCCATGGCCCAAAACGCGCCACCACGGGCTCAAAACCGCCTAAAACAACTTGCTTGAGCATCCCAAGTGGTTTGGGAACAATTTTGAAAAAAATGATTTTTTTCGCCCCGGGGACCCTGGTGGACCCACCGTTGGCCCCCATCGTGCGCCAGCTGGGCTGCACCAAGTGACCACTGGTACGGGTGTCTAGGCGTCCGTTTGGGCAATTCCGAGGGGTGGAAACCACAAAAAGTGGGGGGTTGCGGGTGGACTAGGTGCCCTCGGAATCGGATTTTGGGCCACGTAGCCCAAGATACGGCCCGTGCTTGGTTTCGGGTTGTTGGTGCACATGGCGCAGATTTTGGGGCTTTTTGGCGCCTTTTTGGGCCGTCTCTCGGAAATATCGTGGAGTTGATGGGTACGAGAGGGCTCTTTGACACGGGGAAGTCAAGCCGCACGTGAAGTGTAGCCTCCGTTTCCCTTCGCTTGGACGTTTTACCCAGCTTTGGGGGCTATTTTGGGCGAAAAATGGCTGTGCAGATTTGGGAGGGCACCTCCCGACTTGGCGCCACCGCCCCGGGCCGCCACCGGTGAGTTTCTGGCTCAAAACTTGGATTTGGCAAGGACACCACCTAGGCTCCAAGATGGCTACATGGGCAAAAGATCCGAAGCGTTGGGACGGAGCAATGGCCAAAACGGCATGGAGACGTGTTGTTGTTGTTGTTGTTGTTGCTTGTTGTTAGCTAAATTTAAGGGGAGAGGGGTGTAGTAATATATTACTACACCCCTCTCCCCTTAAATTTAGCTAGCAACAAGCAACAAGCAAGCACGTCACCATTCTGTTTTGGCCATTGCACCTTCCCAACGCCTCGGGTGTGAATCTACTTTAGCCATCCTAGAGCCTAGGTGGTGGCCTTGCCAAATCCAAGTTTTGAGCCAGAAACTCACCGGTGGCGGTCCGGGGCGGGGGCGCCAAGTCGGGAGGTGCCCTCCCAAATCTGCGCAGCTTTGGGCCAAAAACAGCCATTTTTCGCCCAAAACAGCCCTAGTAAGGGTTCAAAACAGCCAAACGAAGGGAAACGGTGGTTACAATCCACGTGCGGCTTGACTTTGTCGTGACCAAGGGACCTTTGGTGCCCTCTAACTCCACGATATGTCCGAGAAACGGCCCAAAAAGGCGCCAAAAAGCCCCAAAAACTGCGCAATGTGCACCAACAACCCGAAACCAAGCACGGGCCGTATCTTGGGCTACGTGGCTCAAAAACGATTTCCGAGGGCACCTAGTCCACCCGCAACCCCCCGGTTTTTATGGTTTCCAAGCCTCAGAATCGCCCAACGAGACACGTAGACCCCCGTACCAGTGGTCACTTGGTGCAGCCGGAGGGCCGGCCAGCCCACGCACAGTGGGGGCCAACGGTGGGTCCACCAGGGTCCCCGGGGCGAAAAAAATCATTTTTTCCAAAGTTGTTCCTAGACCACTTGGGATGCTCAAACAAGTGTTTTTAGGCCGTTTTGAGCCCGTGGTGGCGCGTTTTGGGCCATGGAAAATCCCAAAATGCCTTGAAAATGGGCCGTTTTGGGACCAACAATGGGTCAAAAAGGGGTCAAAAACGCGTTTTTTCAAAAATGATCCTAGACCATTTATGGTGCTCAAACAAGTGGTTTTGACCCATTTTGAGCCCGTGGCGACGGGTTTTGGCTCATGGAAAATACCAAAATGCCTTAAAAATGGGCCATTTTGGGACCAAAAATGGGTCAAAAATGGGTCAAAAACGCGGTTTTCCAAAAGTGATCCCGGACCATTTGGGATGCTCAAACAAGTGTTTTGAGCCCATTTTGAGCCCGTTTTGACCGAGTTTAGCCCCTTCCACCACATGTATGCACCACTTTGTGCCCTTCGCACGTACCTTAGAGCCGTGTGGTGGAGCCACCTAGAGTTGGGAGAGGGGTGTAGATTGGAGGATATATATATATATATATATATATATATATATATATATATATATATATATATATATATATAGACATAGATATTTTCTGTATTGTCTTTTTTTTATATATTTTTTACACCTGTGTGACACTTCACTCCTTGGGCAGAACCCACGTGTTGCCCAGTCACACCCTTCATTCTGCATCTATAACATGCAGGGTCTGCACTGCCAGCAAGCAGTAGCTGACAATACATTTGGGCAAGCCCCTCGGCCCAAAGCGAAACAGTGTTGGGGGTACTCCCCGGCCCAGGACCAGCTCGACAGTCATAATGTCATGCAGGGGTGGCGCGGTGTAGCTGTGGGGAGCTTGAGGTCTCAGATCAACTAGCAAAAGGGAGATGCCCTCCCATCCCAGAGAAAGAGACTGCTGGTGCAGTCACAGAAAGGAATGGGCACCCACGCACAAAGTGCGCAGAACCACGTCTCTCATCCCATGCAAGTGTCGCACGACGTGTTCGTCACTTCTGGAATGGGGTCATGCAACACAAAATCCAGTTTGAACCGAGACATGCCACGCGATCTTGGGAAAGCACAGTGGCCCCATTCGTGATGTCTACGCAATGGTGTCTGCTTTGCAGGACCGGGGAGGCAGGGGGCCGGGCGGCTGCAGTGTGCGCAGATGCCTTGGAAGGCAATACCTGGACCCCCCCTCCCCCCCATGGGCACACACGTGGCACACAACACAACACATGCATCAACAACATAAACAAATGACAGACGCAACGCACCGCTGGCAATGAGTTCCTTCCCTCCATTTCGGGGCCACTAGTGTGCACCATAAGGCCATCTTCTCCTCCTGCGGACAAGGCAGCTCTGGGGAATATTCTCGAAGATTGCCGTGGGGATGCCGGAAGCGCATTCGTCTCTGTCTGGCAAGCAGATGGAGGAGCAGGTGTGGCCTCTGTTGAAGACGTTGGAGAGCAGGGCCCTGCATTTGCTGTACAATCAGTCAGAGAGGCAATGGTGGCCCTGGCGGCGGATGTTGGAGGGGCAGGCAACAAATTTCCACTGGATGCAGCTGGTGGGGCAGTCTCAGGCCTTTTGGGGGATATTGGAGGGGAAGGGAATGCCGGCGTCTGGAGCGTACTTGCATGGGCAGAAGCTGCTGCACTGGGGCACTTTGGAGTGGAAGCCATCGAGGCTCTTTGGGAGGCAGCGGAAAGGGCAGCGGCTGCAGCTGGTGGGGCAGATCCAGCTGCGCGGGCTGGCGTTGGATTGGCGGCCACTGCACGCTCTGTGAGAAACATTGCAAGGCTCTGGATGTCATGAGCAAACAATGAGGCCACTCAGCCTTCTACTGATGAGGCATCCAGACTCTGAGTTGGCAGTGGGTAAGTGTCCCAGTGAGGTGGGGTTGCCCCAGAAGGCATGAGAATTCTGCACAACTTTCCAAACATCGCTTAATTGTCGGACTTTTTGTTGAGGGTATTTTTGCCACGGGCCTTCTTTCTCCCACACTACTCTTAGCAAGCGACTGCTATGAAAGACAGACCAACAGTCACAGCCCACAGCGGTGTGTTTTCGTTCGAAAGTTACCCAGCACGCCAATCACATCCCTTCTACAATCAACGAGACTAAATCACAACACCAAGGGACAGACCGTACAGCAAACCATGATACAACCTGACGCGAATGCTGACATGCCAGTATCACAAAGCAATACGCAACAATGCTGTAGCACTGCACGACAATCTGACGCCCACAGTACACCAAAACCTGCATCAGGACCAAAAAGCGCTAACAGATGAGCAGCTCAGAGCATCAGCCCACAACACGTGCTGAGCTTTGAGGTTTCACAGAGAAATACTGATCCAAACTCTTCCTCTTCCATTCCTCGTCCAATCCCTCATTGACCTGGGCCATATGTCTTCGCAGAGAAAAACGATCCGATGAAGGGCACCGCATTATCTTTCCAGAATTCACGGCAGATGTGTACGCCGGTGCAAGCCTTGAAACAATGTGGGCATGACAATGTAGGGTATGAAGTGTGGAGGGTCAAATACTCAGCGAAAAGTGGACGTAGAGCGAGAAAAGTGCAGCACCTGATCATCGAGGGGCATGGAATGGCCTTCTTCACAGAGAGTACCACTCCAACGTCGTGGGAAGAGTCATGGGTAGTGCCCTCAGTAGATTCACGCACAATGTCATGCAGAGAGTCGTGCTTGCTCAAAGATCAATTTATGGTCGTCACATGGGCAATGCCATCGGCAGAGTGATGGGTAGAGTCATTGGGAGAGTCATTGGTAGAGTCAGTGACAAAATCATGGGAGGATCAAGGGTAGAGTCGTAGGGGGTCGCGGGTGATGCCATGGGAACAGCCATTCGCAGTCATTGGTAGAGTCATTGGTCGAATCACGGGTCGAGTTGGTAGTCATAGGTGATGCCGCGGGTAGAATCATGGGTACCCATCCCTTCACGAAAGGTACCCATTATCACACGAAAGGTACCCATCCCAAAACGAAAAGTATCTATCCCTAACAGCACTCATCGTCAGATCTATGGTGAGTCACAGGCGGAGTCATGGGTACAGTCATTGGTACCGTCATGTGTAGAGCCGTGTACGTCATTGGCAAGAGCGTGTGTAGAGTCATGGGTAGTCGTGGGTAGGCAGAGGAGGTTGGGTAAACTTTCGAAAATTTCAAAAATTGTCGAACCTCTGCTGTCAGGCGAAAGGTGTACGGGTCTGGAGGGTGGTCAGGGTTTCCGGCTGCTGCTGGACAAATACCCCAAGTATTGCGGCGGCGACCGCCCTGAGGACACCCTCCTGAATGCAAGCCTTGAAGTGTTCGGGGAGCCCAGGGGCTTCAACGTGAGTGCGAAGGTGCCCACACCCTCAATGCTGACAACCATGATGTTGGTGATCTCTGACCGGGTTTCCGTTTAACATGTCATGGGCAGGGTCATGGGTCGCCATGGGTCGCTAGTGTGTGCACTACCCAGCACAAGCTTCGTAAGGGAAAGGGGATTCCCTCAAAAGCCTAAGAACAATCAACCCAATTTCCCCGATGTCTTAGTGCGGTCACACTCTGTATTGTCCCAAACCATGCAATTCCCATACAATCCTCAGTATCTGCCCCATCCGCTACGCACTTATCTTACAAGTGTCCTGCAGCTCAGAACATTCACTGCTGACTCAGCAACGGATGGGTCGTTGTGAAGGGTTTTCGGCAGTGCACAACATGTGTTTTGAACCATTCAACACACATCATGCAGTGCGCATTACATTCATTGGGACCAGCACTCTACAGCAGACTACACCACTACGTACCCGCGACTCAACCTATGACTGCGCATGACTCTACCCGTAATTACCCATGCCTCTACCCCTGACTCTACCTCTGGCACTGCAAATGACGACCCACGACTTTGCCCATGGCTGGACATTCCCCTCGCCACGCCGAGGGTGTTGGGTTCGAAGAAATGCATCAAGAGCGCCAGACTTGGCACGGATCAACTCTCGGAAATCTTGCGCCGGTAATGCGCCAGTTTGACCGGTATGAGTCATACATAGAGTCGTGGGTAGAGTCATGGCAGAGTCAAGGGTAGCACAGGGCAGGAGAGGGGGGGTGGGGTAAGACCTAACTAAGGTGAGCTAGGATAAAGTGTAGGTGGAACCTTTGGGGGGGGGGGGGGGCACGAGGCCATGGTGTTGGTTTGCTTGCCTTCGGCGGCGCCTATTGGCCTCTCGCCATTGTACATTCCGACCCTCTGTGGGTGCGAACGTGTTTTGGTTGTGTCGATGGAACCCCTGGATGACTTGTCCTGTTTGACTACTCTGGGGTCGGCTGTCGCAGAGACGGGCTGTTGCCCATGCCGTTGACCAGGTGCATCCAGATGCACACTCCGAATCCATGCCGGGTTTGCCGACTCCAGCACTGACTTGTGCGCGCTGGTGTGTGCATCTGCAGGATAATTGTCCTGACAGGGACTTCTCACAACCACAATGATTCTTTCCCTTTTGTCCTTTCCTTTGCCTCCTTCTGCGCTCTGAACCATTTGGAGGGGGGGGGGCTGAGGTGTTGATGAACCTCTATCACTGGAAACGTACCCAAAAGCCCCCAACTCCGACCTGCGGACACTTTTCCAGGAATGGAAAGCTCGCTTCACAGCCTCGACAAGGCCACTGACGCCGAGTCCGGCGTCTAGCCCGCAATCAACAGCCCAGCCACCTGCTGACCAACCACTGTCCAATTTGCAGAGAAACGAAACACTAAACTGAAACGACATGTCTTGCACGTTACAAGCATTGTATTCACGTTGTCTACAGCCAGACTCCGAAGCCAAATACACATGCTTCATCAGACGTTGTCTCAGAAAAAGACGCATGCTGTTTGAACTGCTTGTCCAGAAGCAGACAAATCCGTACAAAACTACAGCACTAGAGATGCACAAAGAACCAGAGACACAATGCCTGTAGACGACATGACCACCGCCCTCTTGAGAGTGTGCAGTGCAGCATCCGTCATAAAAAGCATGCATCAAAGGAAACATACGAAGCCAAAGCGGCAGCTGCCTCGACCAAGATGTGGTTCACACAGATCTGATAGCTGACACTTAAAGTCACCGACGCCCTGCGAGAAAGAGCATACGAGGCCTGTATCCACATGTCCCATCTCTATCTTTGCCATCCTGTTGCCCTACCCCAACGTGCTGACACACACACAGCGTTGTACATCACACTCATCCTCTCCTCCCAGCGAACAGGTGCACATATCTCCACTGGCCTAATCGGCGTCTGGATATTGGGGCCGAGCTGGTGGGGCAAGGGCCTTCACAATGCACTATAGACAATGTACAAAACTCACCGCACACCTTACACACTGCTCAGTGGGCCAAAAGGTGAGAAATGGCCTACAAAAGGAGTCGTTTTGTGTGGTCTTAATGGCTTTTGGGAAATAGATTTGTGTCCCACTGTCAGTGCTCAAACATCCTGTCTCAACGCATTTTCGGAGGGGTATAAGAGCACCACTGAGCTCACTGTGGCTGTTCATGGTCCCCAACCGGTTTTAGAAACTTGAAATTTGGCCCATTTTCGAACCGATCCGCCATAGCAGGACTGCACAAGGGGACCGAGCTAGTGGAGCAAGCGTCTTCACAATACAGTGTGCACAGAGCCAATCACAACCACGGGACGTAGTGCTGAATGTGTCAAAAACAGGCTTCCTAGGTACCCCATCTCTCCTGCTTCCAAACGGCTAAACCAATACCCTCTCCTGCTTTCACACAGCAAAAGAAACACCCTCTCCTGCTTTCAGACAGCAAAAGTGCTACCCTCTTCGAGCTTTAGATGGCAAAAGTGCTACCCTCTCCTAGCTTTCGGATGGCAAAAGTGCTACCCTCTCCTAGCTTTAGATGGCAAAAGTGCTACCCTCTCCTAGCTTTAGATGGCAAAGTGATACCCTCTGGCAGTTAAAGACGCCAATAGGGATACCCTCTCCTGCTTTATGACGGCAAAAGTGATACCCTCTCCTGCTTTCAGACAACAAAAGGGATACCCTCTCCTTCTTTATGACGGCAAAAGTGATACCCTCTCCTGGCTTTAGACGGCAAAAATGATACCCTCTCCTAGTTTCAAACGGCAAAAGTGATACCCTGTCGTGGTTTGAGACGGCAAAAGAGATCCCCTCTCCTACGATCACACGGCAAAAATGATACCCTCTCTTGCTTTCAAACGGCACAAGTGACACCCTCTCCGAGCTTCAGACGGCAAAAGGAATACCCTCTCCTGCTTTCAGGCAGCAACGGTGATACCCTCTCTTGCTTTCAGACGCAACAATGATACCCTCTCCTGCCGTGAGACCGCAAAATTAACACCCTCTCCTGCTTTCAAACAGAAAAAGAGATGCCATCTCCTCATTTGAGACGGCAAAAATGATACCCTCTCTTGGTTTCCGACGGCAAAAGTGACACCCTCTCCTACTCCCAAATGGCGAAAGAGATGCCCTGTCTTACTTTCCAACGGCAAAAATGATACCCCCTCCTGCTTTCAAACGGCAAATATGATACCCAGTCTTGCTTTCACGCGGCTAAAGTGATACCCTCTCCTACTTTCAGACGGCAAAAGTGATGCCCTCTCCTCATATCAGACGGCAAAAGTGATAGCCTCTCCTGCGTTCAAACGGCAAAAGTGATACCCTCTCCTGCGTTCAAACGGCATATGTGATACACTCTCTTGCTGTGAGACGGCAAAAGAGATACCCTCTCCTGCTTTTGGACGGAAAAGTGACACCATCTCCGGCTTTCAAACGGCAAAAATGATACCCTCTGGCGGCCGAACACGGCAAAAGTGATACCCTCTCCTCGTTTCAGACAGCAGAAGTGATACCCCCTCCTGCTTTTAGATGACAAAGTGATGCCCCCTCTTGGTTTCAGACAGCAAAAGTGATACCCTCTCCTCGTTTCAGACAGCAAAAGCGATACCCCCTTCTGCTTTTAGATGACAAAAGTGATACCCCCTCTTGGTTTCAGACAGCAAAAGTGATACCCTCTCCTGCTTTCACATGGCAAAAGTGATACCCTCTCCTGCTTTCAGATTGCAAAAATGATACTCTCTCCTGCTTTCAAACGGCAAAAGTGATACCCTCTCCTACTTTCGGACGGCAAAAGTGATACCCTCTCCTGCTTTCAGATGGCAAAAGTGATACCATCTCCTACTTTCGGATGGCAAAAGTGATACCCTCTCCCGGTTTCAAACGGCAAAAGTGATACCCGCTCTTGGTTTTGCACAACAAAAGGGATACCCTCTCCTGCTATCAGACTGCAAAAGTGATACCCTCCCCTGGTTTCAAACGGCAAATATGATGCCCGCTCTTGCTTTCAGGCGGCTAAAGTGATACCCTCTGGCGGTTTAAGACAACAAAAGTGATAGCCTCTCCTACTTTTAGACAGCACAAGTGATACCCTCTTCTCCTTTCAGACGGCAAAAGTGATACCCACTCCGGGGTTCAGACAGCAAAAGCGATACCCTCTACTAGTTTTAGGTGGCAAAAGTGATACCCTCTCCCGGTTTAAGACGGCAAAAGTGAAACCCCCTCCTGGTTTCAGACGGCAAAAATGATACCCTCTCCTGGTTTCAGACGGCAAAAGTGATACCCTCTCCTAGTTTCAGGTGGCAAAAGTGATACCCTCTCCTCCTATCAAACGGCAAAAATGATACCCTCTCTTGGTTTCAGACGGTAAAGGTAAAACCCTCTCCTAGCTTTGGACGACAAAAGTGATACCCTCTCCTGCTATCAGATATCAGATGGCAACAGAGATACCCTCCCCTGGTTTCAGGTTTCAGGCAGCACAAGTGATACCCTCTCCTGCTTTCAGGCGGCTAAAGTGATACCCTCTCCTACTTTCAGACAGCTAAAGTGATGCCCTCTTCTACTATCAGACGACAAAAAGTGATACCCTCTCCTAGTTTTAGATGGCAAAAATGATACCCTCTCCTAGTTTTAGGCAGCAAAAGTGATACCCTCTCCTGCTTTCGGACGGCTAAAGAGATACCCTGTCCTGCTTTTAGACGGCAAAAGTGATACCCTCTCCCGGTTTGAGACAGCAAAACGGTAAGGGGACACAAGTGATACCCTCTCCTACTTCCAGACGGCAAAAGTGATGCCCTCTCCTGGTTTGAGACAGCAAAACGGATACCCTCTACTAGTTTTAGGTGGCAAAGGTGATACGCTCTCCTCCTATGAGACGGCAAAAGTGATACCCTCTCCTACTATCAGACGGCAAAAGTGATACCCTCTCCTGGTTTCAGACGGCATAAGTGATACCCTCTCCTGATTTCGGACGGCAAAAGTGATACCATCTCTTGCTTTCGGACGGCAAAAGGGATACCCTCTCCTACTTTCGGATGGCGAAAGTGATACCCTCTCCTGGTTTAGGACGGCGAAAGTGATGGCCTCCCCTTGTTTAAAACGGCAAAATTGATACCCTCGCCTGCTTTCAGATGGCAAAACTGATACCCTCTCTTGGTTTTAGATGCCATGAGCATTTTGGCAAAACACACTTGAATCCATTGTCGGTGCCTAGGGAGGCCAAATTCAAGACATTTTGGGAGGCAGTCGTGCGGACGATGGCCATTCATGGGTAAAGACGTGAGTGAACCGCCATGACCCTGCCCTAGCACGTGCACAACTTGGCACCATGAGCTGGCATGCACTGTTTATACCACCTTCGTGGTGATGGATAAGGATGAAAAGGAATAGTTGCAGGCCAACCACTCAGATTCAAGAGAATGGTGCACAATTTGGCCCTTATGTGGTTCTGTGGGAGGAAATGCTGTCACTACTGGGCCCTGGTAGCTAAAAATCCCCATTTTTCACATGAATGGTTCCTTCCGGGACTCTCTACCCCCCGCCCCCCTTGCAATCTCCCACGTTAGCACGCGACGGTCTCCTGGGAGGGAGGGGCGACGGTCGCCAAGTGAGGGTCTCTCTGGGGGGGGGGGGTGTAAGGGTATTTCAAGGCAAACTGTGGTACCCTCCACTGATGCAAGCAAAGGGAACACATGTGAAGCGACTTTTGCGTTGATGTGGAGCAAATGTGATTTATCCAACACAAATGTCATTAGGGACCCAAAGGAATGGTAAAGAACTTCTGGGTACAAGAATGCGCGTATGTGGCAAAACTGTGGCCCATTTGGTGAAGGGCCCATGACAGTGGCCAACACATGTGCACCAAGTGTGCGCGAGTGGCACCGTACACGGTCACCGGGAGAAAACATCTTGGGTCTGAAATAGCAACACAACACACCCATACAACGCCTTTGGAGAGAGAACATCACAGAATACACACAGGTGATTGATTTAAAGTAATGGGAAAGCAATGCAAGGCCATGCGTAAAGCAGATGGGCAACACAAACCAGCGCAATACATGTTAACTAGAAAAACATGGAAGTGGCGGTCTCCGGGGGGGGGGGGGATTGCAAGGGGTGGGAGATTGCAAGGGGGGGCGGGGTCGGACCAAATGAGGGCAGCTATCGTCCAACCAACTGTGAATGGAGACTTTTTTGTTATATGAAGACATATCCCACAAAATTTCAGGGGAAGGCTCAAATGGCGGTGGCCGGCTTGCCCATTTGTGACCCACAGCCGGCTGCCACTGTTGATTGGTTTTGTTTTTTGCTGAAACTTTGCGTGATTCAACTTCACAATCTAAGATATCATCCACCAAATTTCGGGTGGAATTTGTATTAAGAAAGCTGAGATCTCATGTTCTCACATCTTGCGGCTGCGTACCGCTTGCGGCTTGCTGCTTACTGCTTGTTGCTGCTAGAATCTCGTGTTCCATCCTAGACCCTAAAAGCGGTTGCAAAACTTTTCTACTTACACCAGCGAACTAACCCCAACGCCAAACCCCAACGCCTAATTTCAACACGGCTCAGTATGCGAGACCGGCAAGGCATACCTCAGGGTCCCAGAAGCGCTGGGGCCAAAACAATGTTGGTAGAATGCAGCTTCTGGGAATGGCAAACGACGGCATGTTGTGCATGAGCGCCAGCTCGACCATACCGGAAACACGAGGGAAGGGAACTGCACAAGGAGCAGCAATAGCAGCATCGCATGGACAACGAATTGAAACACTGCAGTAACATTTGGGCACATGGAGATGAATGAACTCGGCGTGGGCGCAATATTGGAGCATGCACAAAGCGGGACAACGTGATTGTGAAAGTGCATGATGATATGGCGCGGGCATGTGATGATGGCATGTTGAAGTGTATTGGCTCCGTCCAACGACGTGCGGCAGGCGTTTATGCAGGCTAAGGCTTGCAAGGATCCAACTGGTTACAGAGGGTTGTATTGTTCATGAAAGGCTGCCTGGCGAAAAGACATCCAGGCAGATGTCAGTGGACGCCCTCTATGCCCAGCCAGGAAAGTGTAATTTCATGGCGGCTCATCTCCATTATGTTGTGCACACAAATTTGATCCGGAACCCTGTGTCCAAGCGCTATGCAGGTACCTGGCCCCTCCACCTCGTGCAACCATGGCCCAGTCCCGACGAACGACGGTAACACCGGGTCCCCATGCTTGGACAGAGCCGTGATCAGGCGTGGAAATGAAGAGGTGCATGTTGAGCACGGTAACATGAGACATGGTTTCCAATCACTTCACAAACCAAGCAAATTGGCTCGCACTCCAGAAGCCAATACTGTGACGGGCAGTGATGGGCAGAAACAAATCTTAGATGCGTGCACCAGCCCCTCTTTGGTTGTCTTTCCGCAGACAATGGACTCACATTCTTGTGACTTTACGTTGCTCCACAAAAATGGTGGTCCCCAAAATGGTGGTCTGGGGCCGTGCTGAGACGTGACCGCAACCAAACGAATGCGGTCCCTCAAGCAGTTGGGCTCGGACAAGATTGAACTCAAGGGAGACGTTTCAGTAGCCCTGGTCCCCAACACCGGCGGTGTGAGGCGAGGGGGAGGGGGTTCCAGAGAGAGGGCGTCAAGTTTTCGGCATATTTGCATTCCCCATAGCCTGAGCATCTGACTGCACAAAGGGCGGGGGGGGGGGGGGGCAAACTGTTGGCCACTCACCACCAGTGAACGAAAACAGGAAATTCGCCACTGTGGTTGAATTTACGCCTGGCACTGAGAAAAGTGAGTTGTTGGCACCCCTTTGCGCACAAATACCAATGCCTCCACAGGGGATGTAATGGGGAGCTGGAGGTGACAGTAATAAGGAGGTCCCTGAAAACACCCTCAAATAGAGCCACTTGCTTGCACACAATGTAGACAACTGCCGAATGCAGGTCAAAAATCAGCAACATCACAACACTGCACATAGAACTTTGAACTTCAGGAGCTTCCCTTCAAACGGCACCGAGTTGAAGCAGACATCAAAGTACTTATGCTGAGACAAGGGGTGGCTCGGTGTATCAATACTCGACTTACATGCTAAAATGCACAGATACGTCCCACAGGCGACAGTAATACCTTCAAGTCCTGCAAGGTCTGGGTGATTTGGACAACAGGAAGTGTAGCTTGGGGAGAATATCAGCCTGAGACACGCACTGAAGCACCTATGAAACGTACCAAGGCGTAGTTGTCTGACATGCTTGCCCATACTAGCGCCGGTGCGGGTGCCAGTGCTAGTGCCTGTACCCATGCCCTCTGCAACGCCGAAGTGCGTCTCTAAGCCTGCATGCCTGCACTCAAGGCAAACTGCGTGAGTGCCCCTATGAAGCCCATTTGTCCAACAATGAGCATCATTTCCCCATCTCAGGCAGTTTATATCGGTTCTAAAGGCACCATGCAACTAGGGGAGGGTTGCTTGAGAACGAGGCTAGACTAAGAGGGAGGTTCGAGGGACTTGGTTGGGTGAAGGGGGGAGGGGAGAGGGGTGTAAGGCAGGGCTGTGCTTGAAGGGGGTGTTGGATGAGGAGGTCACAGATTCCCAGCAATAGCGCTCACTGGTGGCATAGCACCATTGGGCAGGACACTGATTCCCCGAGCTCTTCCTTGGACAAGAATGCCTTGTGACCCCACCCAAAGCGCCTCCCAGCAGGCCGTGTAGGCCAAGCCTGGCAGAGCCACCCATCACATTCACAGAAGGCAATCACAGAACACAATTGGCACATGGGGGTCCAGCCTCTGCTGTCATCCGTGCCCAGGTATTGACCTACGGCAGCTCCCTCAGTTCCCTCATTGGTTACAGCCATGGCACGCACTGGACCAGTTGCACGCCTTTCAAGCATATCCTCCGGGCGGCTGGGCCATTGCGCACCGCTATCTATTACTCATTTCCTGCCCTTGCTGCTTGGCCCCCCTAGCTGCAAGACAAAATTGTGCTTAGGCGCTGGCTTTCTTCGTTCTGGGTATGCTTGTGCCAAATACCTATGTGAGTGGCACAACGTGATGGTTTGACTAGTGGGAGTGTTTTGGCATCATTATGGGGCAGGGAACCTGTGTAAAGCTAGGTGAAATCCTTCACCACCCGTCGGGGAGGAAGGCCACACATCCTGTCCGTGGTGTGCGTTGTCCACCACAAGAGCTGGGTGGGGGAGAACAGGGATAGTGTACAACAAACTGGATAGGTCCATGGGGCAGCCCAAGTCTATATCTCTGAAGGGGACCACATGAGAAGGTGAATATCATGGGCACCACCCAGGCACGGCCCACAAGAATATCCTACAGGGGCCAATGGTGTTTGCCTAGGACGAACCAGGTGGGGGGGTTAACGGCTAGCAACACAAGTGTGGGCCTACCCCTACTACTCTATCAGCCCCCAGCCCATGGCATGTGCCCTTTATGTGGCACCGACATTAGATATGACCAACTTCTCTCCGGGTGTGCCCTTGCCCAACTGCTCCTTGCTTTCGACCGCTGCTAACAGGCTGTTTGCTTGCCGAGACACTCGTGCATGTGTGGTGACACTGCACAACATCAGCTTGGGACATGTTAAGCTTGGTCTTGTGGGGCCATGCCTCTTTCTTTCTTGCAGTCGTGGACTCTGGCGCATGGGAGAGGGGTTGTGGCACACGACAACCACCATCTAGGCCAATGCATCCGTCTTGTCTAATGTGTCATTGAGCCATGTTCCCGAAACGTGGGAGTAGAGGTGGTTAGGGGCTGCTCCCGAGCTAGACTAGGTGCAGCACACCTAGGTGAGGATGGCCTTCTTGAGCTGTAATGTTGGACATGCAGTCGGTGATGCCACATAAGTTTTCCCTCTAGGAGTGATCCAAAGGACAGGACACCGTCCCACAAAGTGTACAACCCCACTGCATAAGAGGAATACATATGTAGGGGGATAGTGACAAAGTGCACTTCATAGCAAAATGTGGTGGGGCAAAACACCGCTACTGCTGAGAATGAGGAGTGTGTGGTCAAATCCTAGGAGGGATCATGAAGGACCGTGTAATGAGCCGGGAGCCACCACAGCATGGGCACTGGTAGGTGATGCTCCCTGGCGACCGACCAGGGTGGTGGGGATGCCGGGGATAGGAACTGCGGTCATGCCGAGGCTAGTGTGTCCTCTGTAAAGCATTATTCCTAGAGCATCCACGTGTAGCAATCACGAATGGCAATAAGGTTGGAAAACATCGTCATGACATGGGTGTCTGCATGTGATCAGGGAATGGGCTCCAGGAGGTAACATAATTGCAACAAGTGGCATAGGTGGACAAGGAGGCTGTGGTTTGTAGGGTGAGCCTCGCAGTGCTGACATAGGCCCCACCCTACACGTGGCATGCTTGGGTGCACACGGCCCATGCAATGCAAAAGCACACACCAATTGGTTGTTTGGTTGCGGTGGTGGGCATAGGTGGTGAGGAATCGGGTGCACGTAGGTATGGCGGACAGGTGGATGCCCACTCCACACTTGCTTAGGGTGCGTTGGAAGAGTAATGAGGGAGAAATTTTGCAGTGCCCTTGGTGGTGCAAGATCTAGGTGGCGAGCTGTACACTTGCAAGCCCGCTACTCTAGGGAGGCGGAACATGGTTGGCTAGACGCTAGTGAGCCATACTAGCATCCCTCCCGCCTTGGCCTAGTACATGAGGAGGGGGACGTGGCACATGTCCTCCACACACAAGGTGAAAGTGCCCGGCAACATGAATGGCATCTTCTCGGTAGAACATATGCGGTTCCGGGGAGGGGGGGGGGGGTGAAATTTGGAATGGCAAAATTGGGTGCACGGAAAATTTGGTGCCAATTATTAGATACTACTGAAAAATTTGGTACCAATTCTTCAATGTCACAAAAAGCTTCTGCAAAAGATGACCTGATTGTGGCACAACAAGAATAGACCCTGACTGGTTGGTGGTGCTTCTTGCAAGCCTTTGGCTGTTGAATGGTAATTTTGGGGGGGTTCTAAATGATTGCATTTTGATGGCTTTTGGATGCTTGTTGTTATTTTGTGTAGGCCTTTGTGCAGCCCTTGCACAGCAGCATGCATGCCAGCCTGGATCAGGTGTGATGCGATGAGAAACTCCAGAACAATAAATCGTTACATGCAGTGAACCTGTACCAAAGGGAGATGATGTGCGCTGAGGCTGGTGACATTACATTGTTGGGTGCCGGATGATGAGAAACAGGGGCTTCAATGGCACTACCACAGCAATTGAGAGGATGGTTCTCCCTTTGACTGGGACACAGTGATGTATGGCCCTTGCGTGCACCGTCAATGCAAAAATGTGACCTGGTGTGCCCATCCATGAGTCCAACAGACAGTGTGTGCAGGTCCTTTTGGCCCTCTACCAACCACTCAGTGTTGTCCGGACAACATCCGGGTCCTCGGGCACCATGCCCTACCGCGGGAGGAGGGGTTGGAACAAGCAAATCTTGCAATGGCAAATTTGGAACAACCAGACTGTGCCGAATTGTGCTGTAGCAATTCAAAATCCGTAGCCATTTTCTAGGTGTCATGTTTAGCGCTCTTGGCATGCACACTCTCATCGTGCCCGCGCAGTTTGATATCCGGGTGTCAAGGCAAACAATGCAGGGACCCTTTGGCAGGCTAGTTGGGAGCTCCAATATGTCTCTGGGAGCCTTTGGTGCCTTCCATTTTGCATAAAGGGATTGCAGGGGTTTCCAATGGTTTTGGGGGTGGCTGTGGTCTGCCTCTCATCGTTGGTGTCTGAGTTGAGAGCAGTTCCATGAGAACGCCACATGTTGTGCTGTACGCTGCTAGGGGCATGATCTGTGGTGCCTTTGTGAAATGTTAGATCAGTTTGCTTCAGCCAATCCTGTGCCCAATCTGTTGTTATTGCATGCGCACCGTCTATTGAGGGCTACAGATGCACTTAGTCTGAAAATGGGTGAAGATCTCCCCATCTCTTGCCCAACCTCCTCCACGAACATAACGTCACCATGCAAATCCACATGTTGGGCATAATGGGGTCGTGCCGTCGACGACTCGCTTCAAGGCAGGCACTGGACAGGGATGTCCCATCTCTGGCACGAAGTCCTGTGTTTGGAAAGATCCGGGGCTGCGAAGCCTCAGCGAACCAAGCCCTGGTCCAGACACCAGCTGGCCCCTTACACCAGGTGGGTGCGGTCTTCCCGTCGCCGATGCAAGTTCTATTGTTCCTTTCAGTGGCAGATCATCATGAATGGTCAACCCCCAGACAGGCAGGAGTCCCCAACACTTCACAGCAATCTGTCTCTGTCTCCAGGGGACGCAACTAACAGCATGTACCGTGCCCCAAACCTCCAGAAAATCTGGCAGTATGACATTAAACTTCAAAAACTTTTCATGGGTGCTGAAATGAACAGAAAAACCAAGCAGCAGCACCAACTCATCCCCGAAAACCCATTCTTAACCCGCAATGGATCAGAGGAACCACCAATACCCAGAAAAATCCGACAAAATTGGTGATTTTCCCGGAGCGTAAAGGGGGTGTTATTGTTGCTGGGAGAGGGGGGGGGGCGCCTGTGCCAAAAAAAAAAGGTCTAATTCAGGCCTAATCCAGGGGATGGGGGTGGGGGTCCAGGTGGGAGCCCTGGATGAAAATCAATGCAAGTCCCTGGGGTGGTGGCCCATAAAGACCGCCCATGACGTTCTGGCATCATGGACCTTGGCCTCATGGCGTGTCAAAATGTCGCAGACCCGGGGCCCAACACGTAGGGATGGGGGTTTGTTGCCATCGACCCGGTACCACTGCGGTGCACACGCAACGCAGCGAATTGACAGGACAGTGGTTCCCGATGCCAGCACCCTTTTAAATCAAAGGCCCATGCGCCAGGCTCCTCGACCTCTCGTAGTTATTGGAACAGCGCGTTCAGAGTCACTCTTTTTGGTCCCTATCCATCAGAAGTCTATAGTCAGCATCGTTGGCCACCACGCAAAGCTCAGCCCAGCATGCTCGGTGCTCGGCCCAGCATACTACATACTTGCCGATGTGAACGTGGGTGCACTGGGCCGCCTGCTCGCAACTTCCCTTCTCGTAGTCCACACATACTCGAAGGCCCGACGCACCCTGCGAAGCTGGGGTCCACGAATCCAACGCCTTGGTGAGGTGCAAGAACTTGGAGGGCACCCAAATTTCATTTATGTGGGGATAGGACTCGTGAGACACGGGCACGGCGTTGTCTTGGGGGTACAGCAGCTTGAAAGGTGAAAGAGAGTGATGGGGTTGAGGGAAACTGAGGAGTCAAGCAGATGGGCCTTACTTTGGTTCACAACAATAGCACCGCACAAGCATCGCAATATGCAACGAAGGCAATTGCAACATCAAATCCGGCACAAGCGTCACAAGCGCCACAAGCATCACAAGGGGGACTAGGCAGCCCGTGGATCGCGGATCAGACCTCCTCAAACCCCCCCATCGCCCCCCCCCCCCATCCCCTCCATGGATTGGAGCGGATTGCGGATCGGACCTTGGCCAAGCCCCCCCCCCCCCCCACTTACTTACTTACCTCCTAGGCGATGTTGTTGCACTGCCTGCACCTACCAGGAAACTCACCGAAGATCATCTGCAACGTGTCTGCTCACAAGGCAAAGCAGCAAAGCAATATGGCCACATCACCCATGCCTTTTTAGGGTCCCCATGGTGGGGATGGATCAATATGGCTACATCACCCCTGCCTTCTCGGGGTCCCCATGGTGGGGAGAAAAGGGTGATGGAGAATGGGGGGAAATTGTTGAAAATGGGTAAAAATGGGTGACAATTCAAAAATGCCATCCCAAATGCAGCCAAATAAACCCTGGTATGGAACAAAAAACTTGTGGAAAGGGGCCAAAACTAGGGTTCGAGTATTTGCCGACGTAAGAAATTGTACTGCGTGCACGACATTCCCCTCGTGCCTAGGTTGAAGAATCCAAAGCCAAATACAGCCAAAACTAGCCCAAAACCCTATGATGAGAGGTATTAAACAACACAACACAACAAATAAAACAACAAAAGTGCACCCGGTGATCAACCCACCTTTCAAGAAAAGATTGGGAGCGCACCCGGTGATGTTGTGGCGGGTTGTTGTTGCTTGTGCTCCCGCCCCTACCCAAAGCACTTGCTAACACCGCATGTTCAACTAAATCTTTATTGATGGGTGCCACGGCGGGCTAGAAGTGAAGGTCACAATTGGAGTGTTTCATACTGAGCCCAACAGCTTTTGTACATTTGGCTCGTACAATGTTGAGTGGGGAACTCATACAGTGCTTCTCAACGGTTCCAGCTTCAGCCCAAGGAAGATGCAGCTGAGACATAGATACCCCACGTCAGCCAGTGGTTGGTGAACGGCCTACTGGGCACTGGGGAACCAAAGCCACGGACCCGTTGACAGGCTTTTTTCCTCTCCGGTATCTTTTCTAGACAAGGGATCACAGAGAACCATTCGATCGTATTTGCAAAACCAACCTCCTACGGTTGCGATCTTACTACTACACACGCACATCACATGTTGTGGGCACTGTGAGCAAGGGCCAATACCCTGGCAACAAAGTCCACAGTTATCTCCTCGGCGGTTTGAGACTCAGGACATTCGACACGCCACGGAGAAACTTTTGGGAGCTCCACCGGGAGCACTACTTGGGGACCAACAACAGCTCGATGGTTCTTCTTGGTTGCAACTGTCAAGCAATAGGAGTTCAACGATTATGGAAGGGAGTGCACACGATGAAGCGGGAGCTGGGGCATTGGTGATAAGCTGCAAAAGCTTCTTTTTGCCCACCCCTCCCAACTCAATGACTCCTGTCGTACCAACTCACAAGAGCACGCTCAGCACCAGCACAACTCTTCGGTCAACACACAATATTGCTCATGAGAAGCTGAGTGAAAGGCCGCAAGGATGACATCATCCACCACACCACCCAACCCCAACTTCCATCAATGAAGCAATACGAGACATTGAAACCACCCAGAAGATTGAGTGCAGGCAATAAAGCCTACGCCATGTCCTTGGGCCCAATAGACATTTCTCAATCCGGTCACCCCAACACGTTGAGTGATCTTTCGGGTACTAGAGGACTTGGCAAGCGAACAAGCACACAAGTTTGCACGAACTTTTGGGAACTGCGAAGACCTACACTTGCAAAAACTATTGCACATACTACCCTTGCCCACCTTTCGGGGTATTTCTTAAAGCATCCTTGGAAAAATATGTGTGCTTAAATTTGACGTTGGCGAGAACAGCACAACTTGCTGCACCAAGTGCCCCACCCTACAACATGGACCAGGGCTGTATCAGGCGGGCGGGGGTGTGTGCAACGCAATGCCAAAGGCATGAGTGGGTTACACTAGCACACACCAGGCACAAACAACTGCTCACAGATGCATCTAAGACTGAAACAATGTACAAGAGACGCAATCCTTTGGCTACAAATGACTCTAGCGGCACCCAACTCTCGAGGCTGCAAGAGTAGGCACAAACGTAGCAAAGCTCCTCAGATAGACATGATCTTCACCGTACATGTTATGTGCAGCTCACAGAGCTATGGTCCATGTGGTGTCAATGCAAACCATTTTCCGTTCCTGCCAACTTGGGTTGGCTACATTAGTCCACCGACATACACGATGTCACTTGGGGTGCTAAGGTACTGGCAAGACTCGTCAGCGGGCAGGACAAAGCAACAAAGCGGCGTTAGCCCATAGACTGTGAAACACGAAATGTGTGAGCGTCTTTCGTCAAGCCAGAGTGCACGTAAAACAGGGGGCCGGAGCCCTCTAGAATCACCAAGTAATCAATGGCCAAGTATATTGGCACTGCAGATTGCAGTTGTGGCATCCGTACCAGGCAATCCCAGGCTGTGGAGCACAGGACTACATGCATACGGGGGGCAGGGAGGGAGCAGGGGGGTAGAGCAGGCCTAAGGCCGAATCACGATCACACAAATTATAACGGGTGAGCCCTGAGTAAAGACCAGGTTTCCACCATGAGGTGGGATATCGCTTCATGTGTAATTCGTGCATGCGTGCAAGGGCATTGTGTTGTACATCGGACCAGCGCGTTGAATACCCAGCGGACTTGAGTCCCAAGGTGACAGCAATACTCTTGGTGGAGCATTTAGGGCTCGTGCGTTGGATGCATAGGTACAATGAAGTAAGCCAACCGGTTTCACGCTGGACATGGTCTCCCATAATCACATCCTAAAGGCACGGTAGACAGCCAATGCATCCTATCTAGCAATAGAGGAGCATGGGTTTCAAGGCAAATCTTTGATACGGTGGCACTTCCACCGAAGCCTAGTGCACCCCATGGGATGGCTCCCCACTAGGCGCGGAGTACTCTTGAAAAAATGCCGGAGGCAACAAAGGTGTTGATTGAGTCCGTAACCTCTATGCTAACTTTGTGCCAACCACGGCCCTCATTGGTGAAATGCAAACAGTGCATCTCTCGTGGCTCTTCCCTATGGGTTGTAGTCAAGGCAAATATCATCATTTTAACGGTACAGCGGGACGTGGGGGGGATGTAGGGAAGGACGCGGGGGACTCGGGGAGGGCACCCCCCATGTAAATCGTCACTTGTTTAATCAGCCACCAATGGGGGTTCTTTTTGCCTCATCATTTCAATCGATACATTGGCGCTGAAGGAATACCTTTTGGAGGTTCATGAGGCCGGTGTTTTGCCAAAATGGCGGACAAGGACATGGTTTGGACAAAAATCAACGAACCATATGACCTACACACCAAGTACAAAGTCAATCAAGGCGAGCTGAAAAGCACAGGCCTAACCCTAACTCTAACCCTAACCCTAACTCTAATCAAGACTGAATAATGGGACCGAGCTGGTGGGGGAGGGAACATCAGCTATGACTGGTGAGGGACATCAAGAATGATTCACACATTGATGGCTCTTGACAAAGTGAAATCAGCTTGCAAGTGAACCCCATCACCACGAGGCCCACTTTCAAGGCTTTTTGGACTTCTCAGGGGCCAAAATGCCCCAAAATGGGCTCAAAATGGGCTCATTTCCCCTGTTCGTGCACCCCAAATGGTCTAGGATGAGGTTTGGAAAAATGCATTTTTGACCCATTTTTGACCCATTTTTGGTCCCAAAACAGCCCATTTTCAAGGCATTTTGGGATTTTCGGAGGACCAAAATGGGCCACCACAAGCTCAAAACAGTCCAAAAACACTTGTTTTAGCGTCGCACATGGTCTAGGATCATTTTTGAGAAAAGTCATCTTTTTTCCCCTACTGGACCCTGTTGACCCGTTTGGGCACCCACCTATTTGGGCTTGAGCTTGCAGCTTGCCGTAGCCTAGTGGGCCTAGGTATTGGGGTCTAGGCGTCCGTTTGGGCATCTCTGAGGGGTGGAAACCACAAAAAGTGGGGGGTTGCGGGTGGAGTAGGTGCCCTCGGAATCGCATTTTGAGCCATGTAGCCAAAGATATGGCCTATTCTTGGTTTGTGGCTGTCGGCATTTGGAGCTTCCGGGGGCCTTTTTGGTCCGTTTCCGGGACATATCATGGAGTTAGAGGGCCGCAAAGAGCTCGGTGACACGGGGAAGTCAAGCGGCACATGGAGTGTATCCACCGTTTCCCTTCGTTTGGCCGTTTCGAATGTGTTGCAAGGATTTTTCGGCCCAAAAATGGCTGTTTTTGGCCCTAAACTGCAGTTGTTGAAACTGAGGTCCGCCACTTGCGAATCCCGTTCCCGCCCGCCACCGTTGAGATTTTCGCTCAAACTTTGTGTGATTGTACTTCACACCCATAAGTATCATCCATCAAAATTTCACCCGAATTTGAAGCACCACAACGGAGTTCTGATTTTTCCCTATTTCGCGCGTGTTGCTTGCTGCTTGCTTGCTTGCTTGCTTGCTGCTAAACCTGGTAGGTCCACCCTAGACACTAAAAAGGGTTATAAAACCAAGACTGGTTCCACCAGCTCGGTGACCCTAACCCTAACCCGAGCCTTGTGGTACTGTAGAAATCAATCGAAATACAGAATAATAACTCCGTTGAGAAGCCTTGTCTAATTTCCTTTTCCTTATTTTTTAATAATGTAGCCCGGATTGCTTGGATGTTTTCCTTATTTTTTAATGCTAGACATCATCGGAGGATGTATTTTTAATACCTTTCCAAAATTTGCTCCGCCGCCTCTACCCGCGGCGGCGGGTAGAGTTCAAAAATGCCCCGCCGCCGAATTCATGCAATAGGCAACAGCAAAGCAAATGAAAGCAACAAATATAAAGCCGGGTGTATGAAGCAAATGGTGCAAAAACGTGTGCGAGTCTAAAACCGGTGTCAAAGTCTGAGACCTAAGACCGTACTGGAGGACGTGTGGTACGACCACTACGAGTGGTGGTGGGTTTGAAGCAAGAGGCTAGGTCAGTGGGCAACCGATTCTCATCATCACTATCATTCTCCACTATTTCCTCATCCTCTTCAGCCATCTCAGCCATCAAATCAGCCCATGCAGGGTCATTCTCTTCCTCCTCTTCCTCATCAGCCGAATACTCTTCAGTGTCAACATCATTCCGCTTGCGCTTGCGGTTTCGTGGTGGTTGTAGCACCTGTTGTTCCAACAAACCACCCACAGCCGCATCTCTTGACCTCCCACCTGCCACCTGGAACAGCTTTCCTTCTCGTTCCAGCTGCCTTGCCTCATCATACGATGTCCGGCATCTTTTGACTTACCCAATCACAACGGGTCGGTTTCCCAAGCAGCAGCCATGCCTGCAACAGCGCCGCAGCGCTTTTCTATAAATCGGATTTCTGTACTTTTTAATTGGCAGAATTTCAATTTCTGTAATTTTTTTTCTGTATTTTTAATGAAAATTGCAGCTGCCAGATTCCAAATCTGTATTTCGATTGATTTCTACAGTATCCATCATGCCAATCCCCCTACATCACTATTGTCGCCTAATTACTCACATTATGCATGCAAAATATTCAGCCTGCTTTTTACAGCATTTTGAAGGGTCGCATAAAGAATCCAAAGAAGGGTCGTTTTTTCGGCGTCGACCGCCAGTATCCGACCGAGAGCCCATTGGTTTCCATCAGAATGCTGGATGAAGTTTCTTTTCAATCATTTGAACCTCTGGAGAAAGCATTGAACCATTGACCTCAGGACTAGAATACGAATCAGCTCAAAGAAATGTTGCCCCTCCGAATGTGCTTGGATTGGACGATCAGAGGTATTCTAAGCTAAACTGTGGGTGGATACATCCAGCATAACACATTTCATATTTCAACATAACATGTCTTCTTGTATCACAGGATCAAATTCAGCAAGAGGGGGAAAATGTTTGGACATTGTGTGGGCCCCAAAGACTGGATCGGTCCCCAGAAAGTTTTGATTTCGGCCAGTTATCAAAACGTGCAACCAAACGGAACTGATCGTGTGCATGTTATGGAGTGTCTGTCCTATAGTCGACAGAACAGTCGACAGGACTGACGCAATCTCAAAAATGGGGACACATGCCCAAGGAAGTTTTTTGTAGAAGGCGCCAATACACACAGTTTTTATGGCCCGAAGAATGGATCTTGGTGTCGAGGGTTTCACTCGTACCCAGAAAGTTTAACTATTGGCCAGTGGTCAAAACTTGCACCCAACCTGGTCGTGTGTATGGGATCGCACGTCTCTTCTTCCCTCAGCAGGAATTATTGCAGAAGGGGAAACTGTATGGACAGTTTTATGGGGCCCTAAGGTAAGGATAGATTTTGGTGTCGAGGCCTTCATTGGTCCCCAGAAAGTTTCGTTGTTGGCCAGTTGTGAAAACATGCAACCGAAGTGTGCATGTTATCGTGTCTGTCCTGTGGTCGACTGATCAGGACTAGCAAGGAGCAAAGTCTCGCCCCCTTGATGCGTTGTTCTACCTTGTGCTTTGTCCCTCCCTTCTAACTCCTAGGGGACGATTTATGGTGAGATAGGATATAGCTTCGCCAACTCGAAGGGCGGTGTGGCAGTGGGAGTGTGAAGCCAATGATTGTCGACGAAGCTGCATACTCGCCCACGTGGGGAAGCGTTGGTGGGTGCTGTACGGCTGTGTGCTGTGCGGAGAATGGTTACAACGGGGCATCTTCTTCGAACGGTTACAGCGGGGCATCTTCTTCACGAGATTTGCCCTCTCAATCGTCATCCTCGTTTACTTTTCCTGCCCGACGGTCTTCCGTTCCCCACTTGCCCCCATGTCCCACCAATAACACTACTTCTCCGCGGCCGACTAAGTGCTCAACTCGGACCTCTCTCGCAAGTCTAACGGTGTGTGCGAGTCCCGTTTCCCCCGCTCCCCTTCGGAGAGCTAGCGTGGGCGAGACATCAAAATCTGTCTGCTGCTATTGTGCTGTCGCCTCGCTACCGGTTTTCTCTCCGCCAAGAGAGGGGGCAATCCTTAGCCCCGTTTCTAGGGGTGAGTCACAATGCCCTCTGTGCCTAGAAGTAGCACAAGAGGAACAACAGTCCAAGTCTCTTCCAAATTCGCCTGCTGTCACGAGTCGGGACCCCAGCACGCAGCCAGATTTGAAGGGCAAAGGAAAGGCGGCGTGGTCTGGGATGGACCGCCTGGGACTCAGCCTATCCGCGGAGTTGGAGGATCTGCGCTTGGAACAAGACATGGCATTTGCACGACAGATTGTGGAAGAGGATGAAATCTTAATCGAAGAGGAACGGGCGCGGCGGGAGCAAGAGGAGGAACGGATGTTCCAAGAATTTTTGGTCCGCGATCAAGAGGAGGCGCTTCAGCAAGAGGAGCGCCGCAAGTCTCTCAGCGAGACACTTCCCACATGCGACATTTGCAAAGCCACAATCACTTTCGAGATGATCCAGTCAGGGAACACCACCCACGTGGACTGTTGCTACTTGGAGAACTGCAACCATATGTTTTGTCGCCACTGCATTCTTTTGTACGTCCAAGAAAAAGCCAAGACTCCAACCAGAAGTGTCAGCGGTATCAAGTGTCCAGCGTGCGTTGACACTCCCATCGCACCAATGGATCTGCAGTCTTTGCTGCCTACTGCAGACTACGATCGCCTTCTGAATAACGAGTTCAACAATTTAGTCACTGTGAACGACTGTTTCGTGAAGTGCCCCAGTTGCTCCATCATTATTGAGCGGGACAGTCGTGTACCCGAGGGCGAAACCAAACCCCAGAACCTCGTGATCAGCGGTGTGACGTGCTCCGTGGAGGCTTTTGAGCACCATCAACAGCAACGGTTTCGATGCCGGCAGTGCAGCACCGAGTTTTGTGCAAGCTGCTTAGCTGTCCCCTACCACTTAGGAAAGACCTGCGAAGAGTTTAAAACGTACCAAGAATCCACCAAGTGCAGGTTCTGTGACACTGTTTTGGAGGGCCAACCATTACCCAAAAAGACTGGCAACTCGCACTCGGGGGGGATCATGGGCTTCATCACCCAGAGCAAAAGCCAGGCTATGCCTTTGGACGTGTGCAACGAGGCAGACTGTCAGCAGCGTGGAAGCAATGTCTGCACCAAAACGCTGAGCTGCGGGCACCCTTGCTGCGGAATTCGCGGGGAGAGGAACTGCCTGCCCTGCCTGCAGGAGGATTGCCCGAAACGAGATCCGCTCCACAGCGGTGAGGATTTCTGCTGCATCTGTTACTCAGAGGTGCTGCGCGCTGCCCCCTGCATCCGGTTCGATTGCGGGCACATTTTCCATTGCCACTGCATGCAAGACAGACTCGCAAAAAAGTGGCCTGGCGCTCGCATATCCTTTGGGTTCATGGCGTGCCCGCAGTGCGGCTCGTCTGGCAAGCACCCAGCACTTGCAAAAGAGATCAAGGACCTGTTGAAATTGAAGGCAGACGTGATGCGGCAGGTATACCGATGCCCTGACTGCCTCATCAACATAGTTTACCCGGAGAACCTGCTTTGAGGTATTGGGTTTGGTGCTCTCAGTATTTGCTCGTTGTTTTGTTGCATTTTTTTTTGTAGAACGGCACAGCGGGAACTGTTGGTTCCCCACTACCTGCCCTGCTTTTGGTTCTTCTGGTGACTGGTGATTGCTGGCTGGTTTGATGTGTACCCAATGGCTTTGATGTGTACCCCCAGGTCTTGCTGTGTGCCCACAGCCCTTGATGTGTACCCACGGCCCTTGATGTGTACCCACGGGCCTTGATGTGTAGCCACTGGTCTTGATGTGTACCCACGGCCCTTGATGTGTACCGGCAGTCTGTGATGTGTGCCTACGGGCCTTGATGTGTACCCATGCGCCTTGATGTGTACCCATGGCCCTCGATGTGTGCCCACGGCCCTTGATGTGTTCCCACAGCCCTTGATGTGTACCCATGGGCCTTGATGTGTACCCACGAGCCTTGATGTGTACCCATGGGCCTCGATGTGCCCATGGGCCTTGATGTGTACCCGTTGGCCTTGATGTGTATCCGTTGGCCTTGATGTGTACCCATGGCCCTTGATGTGGGAACACTGGCCTTGATGTGTCCCCACGGCCCTGTACCCGCTGGCCTTGATGTGTATCCGTTGGCCTTGATGTGTACCCATGGGCCTTGATGTGTATCCGTTGGCCTTGATGTGTACCCACGGCCCTTGGTGTATACCAACGGCCCTTGAATTGTACCCACGGCCCTTCATGTGTAGCCACTAGCCTTGATGCGTTCCCACGGTGGTCCTACATGTGTACCCACTAGCTTTGATATGGAACCATTGGTCTTGACGTACACATCGAGGCCCGTGGGTTCACATCAAGACTGGTGGGTACACCTCAAGACCCGTAGGAACACATCAAGGCCTATAGGTGCACACCAAGGCCACTGCGTATACATCAAGGCCCGTGGGTATACATCAAGGCCCGTGGGTACACATCATGGACCGCGGGTACATATGAAGACATGTGGGTAGATATCAAGGCCCGTGGGTACACATCAAGACCAATGGGTACACATGAAGGGCCGTGTGTACACATCATTGCCCGTGGGTACACATCAAGACCAGTGGGTAGACATAACGGATGTCAATGCCTGTGGGTACACATTAAGGCCCATGGGTACACATCAAGGGCCGTGGGTATACATGAAGGCCCATGGGTAGACATCAAGGGCCGTGGGTACGCATCAAGGCCTGTGGGAACACATCAAAGACCGCGGGTACACATCAAGACCCGTGGGTACACATCAAGACCAGTGGGTACACATCAAGACCAGTGGGTACACATCAAGACCAGTGGGTGTACACATCAAGGGCCATGGGTGCACATCAAGACCCGTGGGTATAAATCAAGGGCCGTGGGTACACATTACGGACCAAGGGTACACATCAAGGCCCTTGGGTACACATCAAGGGCCGTAGGTATGCATCAAGGCCCGTTGGTACACATCAAGGCCCGTAGGTACACATCGAGGCCCGTTGGTACACATCAAGGGCCATAGGAACACATCACAAACCTCGGGTACACATCAAGGCCAGCGGGTACACATCAAGGCCCATGATGTGTACCCACGGGCCTTGATGTACACATCAAGGGCCGTAGGTACACATCACAGACCATGGGTGCACATCAAGGGCCGTGGGTACACATCAAGGGCCGTAGGTACACATCACGGACCATGGGTACACATCAAGGTCTGTAGGTACACATCAAGGCCCGTGGGTACACATCAAGACCACTGGGTACATCAAGGTCCGTGGGTACACATCAATGACCATGGGTACACATCACGGGCCTTGATGTGTACCCACGGCCCTTGATGTGTACCTATGTCACTTGATGTGTACCCACTGGTCTTGATGTGCACACATGGGCCTTGATGTGTACCCATGGGCCTTGATGTGTACCCACTACTCTTGGTGTGTACCAACAGCCCTTGATGTGTACCCGCGGGCCTTGATGTGTACCCACTGGTCTAGCTGTGTACCCATGGCCCTTGATGTGCACCCACGGCCCTTGATGTGTACCCACGGCCCTTCATGTGTACTCACGG
Organism: Eutreptiella sp. 'Long Island Sound 2002'; assembly: GCA_964036045.1. Taxonomy (NCBI): domain Eukaryota; phylum Euglenozoa; class Euglenophyceae; order Eutreptiales; family Eutreptiaceae; genus Eutreptiella; species Eutreptiella sp. 'Long Island Sound 2002'. Next base: position 176,662,370 of record OZ038380.1, on the reverse strand, counting down.
CCCTTGATGTGTACCCACGGCCCTTGATGTGTACCCACTAGTCTTGATGTGTACACATGGGACTTGATGTGTACCCATGGGCCTTGGTGTGTACCCACAATAGGTGATCTATGCCTACGGGCCTTGATGTGTATCCACTAGTCTTGCCGTGTACCAACCGCCCTTGATGTGTACCCACGGGCCTTGATGTGTACCCTCGGTCCATGATGTGTACCCAGGGGCCTTAATGTGTACCCAAAGCCATTGATGTGTGCCCATGGGCCTTGATGTGTACCCACTAGTCTTCGCAAGGTGGTGGGCTTGGTGGTCAAGGAGGAAGAGCAGCCCTAGCTGCGCAAGCATGGCTTCTTGCCGCCTGCCCAGTTCGCCCTGTGGCGGAGTACGTCGGTTTGGGACTTCCTGTGCGTCCTCCATACTACTTTTGGCACCGCTGGGTTTCCGAGAATGAGGCCTGGCCCATCTTAGACGATGTCCAGCACGCCTTCAGGTCCCTGGATCACGTCTCTCGGCACTCAGTGCATAAGGTGGTGGGATACGACAAGGCTCTCTGCCGATTGCACTTCCCCTGGTGGAGGACATGCGCCTCGACATGGGCGGTACGGACGACATCGACCACGCCGCCGGTTGGACATTGTCACGCCGCCGGTTGGTTCGATGCAGGTTCCGGTCAGGGCTGCCCCCTCTCCCCATTGGATTACACGCCCATGGGTGAGGTCCGGATGAAAGTGGTCTCCCAGGCATATCCAGGGGTACGCTCGCTGGCTGGCCTCCTCCACAGTGTGGCCTAGGCTGATGACACCGTTTGGCTAGGCGGGGCCTCAGCGGATGCGACGGCCAAAGCCAAGGCCCTACCCGAAGGGGAGGACGCGGTAGCCTTGGGTTCCGACGTGGCCAAGATGCACGTCCTTCACACGTGGTCGGAAGGCTAGCGAATCCCGTACGGTAGGCCCTCCGTGTGGATGAACGGGGTCCAGCTGCCCGTCCCCTCGGAAGCGGACTACGTCCGCTCACTGGGGCGGCACGCCCTGCCCCACGTAGACCACAAGGAGGACTTCTGTACACACACACACACACACACACACACACACACACACACACACACACACACACACACATTTCACATCCGCACAATGGCCCGCCGGGACGGTCCGGAGCCCACGGCGGACCCCCGCCTGTGCCCCGCTTGCCGGCAGGGGGTGGGGGCCCGGCATTGGGTGACCACTTGCCTTGGAGACACCTTTTCCACTTGGCCGTGCACACCGAGCTGCACATGCGGCTAGGCACATTCTGCTCGCGCTGGAAGCGGCGTGCGGTTTCTGAGTGGGGCGTTGTGGTCCTGTATGGTCCGGACGCCTTCGCCCTCAGCGTGGGGGCACCAGACGACGACGCTCCCCACCCGGCGTCAGGGTTCCGGACCATCTACTTGGAGCCCTGCGGCGATTGGAATAGTGAAGAACTAGCGTACCTATACGACCGAGGTCTGGTCGCGGGGGCAGCGCGTGCTCGCCCTCGTCGTATACTTTTGGGACGCTTTGGACCGCAAGCAAGAGATGCCCATTATCCCCGCGGCCCCCGAGGTCCACTACTGGGACAACGAGGGGCAGGTGTGGGATTTGGCCGTCCGGGTCCCGCCACGGTTTGCCCGACCGCCTATGAATGGGGCACCTAGCCAGCTATAGCTAGCTTCTAGTCTGGGGCGAGCTTGTTATGGCCGGTCTGTGAACGGGACATCTTACCGCCATCATGCCCCCGGGACAGCGCACGCCCCCCGACTGGGGGGGGGGGGGGGCAGCGGGTATTCTGGTATATGGACCGGCCACTCCCTAGGACCCCAGCCCGGGGAGGTTTGGGAGGCGCAGGTGGCTATCATCGATGGACCGGGCGGCCTTCCCACCCGGTGTTTGGTCTGGCTCATCGCCTATGGGCCGCTGCAACGCTACATGGGGCTGTAGTGTCAGCTATGGGACATGTTGTTGGCCACATTACGCATGGCGGGGGTCCAGCCCAGGGTCTCCTACCAGCTGCTTGGGCTCGCTTAGCGTCCGGCCCGCTGATATCCATGACACATGCCGGCCCAAGTACGTGCCCGGACGGTGGTTGTCCGGGGATGTGTGTCTTGGTCCGCGCATGGACACCTCCGGCAGGAGTGCTGTGCGGTGGGGGGGGGATCAGGCTACGGACCAAGCCCTTGTGACCTGCCGGCCAAACGCCGCCCAGTCGGTAGTACCCGGCGGGCTAAGGGCCTACACCCCTGAGGCTGTGTCCCTCTCCCTGGGGGGGGGGGGGTGGCGGATAATGCTGGAAGTGGAGCCGCCCTACCGGGGGACCGCATCTCCTCCTCCTCCTCCTCCCACAGCCCTTGATGTTTACCCACAAGCCTTGATGTGTACCCACGGGCCTTGATGTGTACCCACGGCCCTTGATGTGTGTGTACCCATGGGCCTTGGTGTGTACCCACGGCCCTGCATGTTTACCCACCACGGGGGTTGCTCCTAGTCAGGTGCCGACTCCAAAGAGGGAGGGGGGGGGGTTGACCCTCCCCCCCTCCCTCTACGGACCCTAGGATGGTTGCACGGAACAATGTGCTTCTTGAGGCGCCAGAAATTTTTGTTTTGGGCACTCCCCGGGTTGAAAAGGTACCGGCCTTCCCTTTCATCAAACCATCCATGCTTGGAGCGCCAGATTCGCAAGACGAGGCGCCATACAAATGTCGTTGGTTGTGGTTGGAAGTGAAGATCTTGCATTCGGAGCTCTTCCCTGGCTCCATTGGCATCCGGTTAAGGGGCGCATATTCTATGCAATTGCTCATATCATAGGTTGCCTACTGGTTGGGCAGTCACCTACCGCTAGAGAGCTCTCTGGTGTACGCATATGAACTCTGGGTCTTTGCCACGTGCCCCGCATTGCAGGGATCCACTGTATCATATGCTGGATTCGCCCATGTTTCCAAGAACAGTCTTGAGTACTCTATGAACTTCTGGAGTCGTTCCAAAATAAAAAAAAGAGGGATCTCTTCCACGGCTCCATTGCAGTCCCAAAACCTTTAAGGAGCGAACGCCGGTGGTTACATAGCGCGTTCTTTCTTTCCTCTTTCTTTCTTTCTATCCCACGCTTCGGTGTGGCCCCTCGAGTTGGGGATGTGGACTCCTACGCTTTTGTTGTGGCCCCTAGAGTTGGGGGGACGGATTCCCACGCTTTTGATGTGGCCCCTAGAGTTGGGGATACGGACTCCCACGCTTCTGGTGTGGCCCCTTGAGTTGGGGATACGGACTCCCACGCTTTTGGCGTTGCCCCTCGAGTTGGGGATACGGACTCCCACGCTTTTGACGTGGCCCCTCGAGTTGGGGATGGCCGGCGGCCTGCCGGGTCACAAGGTCACAAGCACCCTGGCCAAAGAAGCGTGCTCGGCCCAAGAGTACCGGCAAGACGGCACGTGACGAGTGGGAGGATGATTCCGACGCTTCTTGAGGCCCCTCCCCTCCCTTCTCTTCTCTATACATATATGTGTGTGTGGTTTGTAACAAGGGGAAGGGCGAACTCAAGGCAACATTCAGTATTGCTTTGGAAGTGTTGCAGTGCAGCAACAGAATAATCACAAGCTATGACCGTTCACGTTGCGTCTTGTTAGCTTTGTCTGTTTGCGCGTTCGGAGGTGCCCAACGAAAAGGTGTAGGGTTTGGGTCAACGAAGGGATCCCCCCCCCCTACAGCCCCCAAAACGGTTGCACACCCCTCGGGGTCACACATGGGCTGGCGGCTGCCCCCGTGGTACCCACGGGCCTTGATGTGTACCCATTGGCCTTGATGTGTACCCACGGTCTGTGATGTGTACCTACGCGCCTTCATGTGTTCCCATGGGCCTTGATGTGTACCCACAGGCCTTGATGTGTACCCACGGGCCTTGATGTGTACCCACGGGCCTTCATGTGTACCCACGGGCCTTGATGTGTACCCACGGTCTGTGATGTGTACCTACGGGCCTTCATGTGTTCCCATGGGCCTTGATGTGTACCCACAGGCCTTGATGTGTACCCACGGGCCTTGATGTGTACCTACGGGCCTTCATGTGTTCCCATGGGCCTTGATGTGTACCCACAGGCCTTGATGTGTACCCACGGGCCTTGATGTGTACCCACGGGCCTTGGTTGCTACCCTTAAATACAGTATTTGAGCTTGCCCTCGGACCCGGAGAATGCAAACGGATTTGGAAGACGCGTGTTGTCGATACTGTGTGTCCACTTCCTTGAACCTCATATTCCTCTATCATGCCGAATCCAACCCTGCAGGTCAGCCTCCGCATGGTGCACGAGGGCTTGGACAAATGTGCAGCAGTCACAGACAAGAACAGTAAGTGGTATGGCAAGGCAATTGAGTACGCAGCAGAGAAGCTGTGCTATTACCAATGTTTCAAGTGCGGGAAGCCATACTTTGGCGGCTTCCAGAATTGCGAGAACCTTGCAGAAGATGAAGACGACAACGCAAACAAGTTCAACCCTGCAGACCTCATCTGTGGGGCTTGTGTGCCCAACCAGGATCTCAAATCCTGCCCCACCCATGGCACCGAATTCATCGAGTACAAGTGCAAGTTCTGCTGCAACGTTGCACAGTGGTTCTGCTGGGGCACAACACATTTCTGCACCGCTTGTCACAAGCTGCAGGAGCGCGGCGAGTATGTCACCAAGAAGAAGAAGGAAGATTTGCCAAAATGTGAGGGCCGGAAGAAGTGCCCCTTGAAGGTGGAGCATCCTCCAAATGGCACCGCAGAGTTTGCGTTGGGTTGTGCTATTTGCCGCCACAATTCAAAGGGGTTCTAAGATTGCTTGCTGTGAGCTTCAAAAAAGTCCAGTGGCCTGTGGGTTGGCCAGGTGCCTGAAGTTACTCGCTGGGAGCCGGGGAACCTCTATTCTAAGGGAGCCTCCAGGCACAGTTGACCAAAGGGGCAGCCTCACCACGCTCGTCTCAATCATTATCAGCATCGCCAGGCTCTCGCCAACACCTCTACCCGAACAGCGGCAGCCCGCCCCTCGCCGGTCGACAAAATTCTAATCACCGCTATTGCTGCCCTCCAAAACCCGTCCCCGCTCACCACTGATTCCAGTCATTCATCCGCCTGCCTCTCCTTCCCATGCTTTTCCTTCTGTGAGCAACCACTGACCAACATCACCCAGTCACTCCAATTTTTCCTCAACCGCTAGTCATGGATGACCTGTCCTGCCTCCCTCCTCCCGTGCTTTTGCACCACTCGCTTGTGTGCTCATTTCTGGCCCTCTATATCAACTATCCCATTTCCAGCATGACTGCAGCACGCTGCAGCCAACAGCACTGCGAAGAGCCTCTTCAGCAATAACCCTTGCAAAGCCAGGGTGGGCTGTAGGAGGGAAGAACACCTCCGGGACTGTATCCTGGACAGAAAGACAGGGATACAAGTGGGTTGAGGTGATTGCAAGTCCTCGTTTGCTGCTGGCGACCCTCATCCGTCTGTTGCTGCAACCTTTCCTGGTTTCAGGTGATGTGGAGCACATATATGTGCAGCCACGGCACCCCTTACTATACATTGAGCAGGGGTCTATATTCCGTTGCCTGACATTTCTGCCCAACCCCATTTGCCATTCAGCATCAGGCCGCAGGGCCTCCGTTCTTATGTGGCAGTCCTTTGGAGTGTTCACGTCCTGTTTGTGCCTGTCCCGGTTGTGTGCAGCGGTTTATCCTATAGAAATTTATCCTATAGGAACCGGCAATGCAGACAGACACAGCAGCAGATTTTCTGGGGCCAGAAAATGCTGAGGCACTGGGGGAATTGTGTACAGGGTTAGATGTTGAAGCGCCCATTTTCCCTTCCATTTGTGCCCATTCCGCGATCATTCATCTCTCGGGTAAGTTCTCACATACGACTTTTAGGTTCATGCCAATGTCAACAGATGTACTATTCGAATAGTACTCGCCACATTTATCTTGTTAGAAGATGAACATCAGCATGAACATAACTGACTTGGATCTCACATCCACCATATTCAAAAGATCGGGAAGTGAAATGGCTGTAAACACTGCCACAGTGTTTACAGCGGTCCCCCGTAACACCTGTCTTCTTTTTTTGCTGTAAGTTGCATACCTTTTGTTATCCAAGTTGCGTGGAAGGAAAAAAAGTGCAAATGATATAAGTTGCGTATTGTATGCGCCAGCCAAAGCACATGGTATATTATGATTACATGTCGTTAGGTGTCAACAGCAGCATGTATCTGACAACAGTGTCAGTTGTTTTGCGTCTTCAGCATGTATCTGAGCCAGTGCATGTGGCGACCCCACTCTTTTTGGCCATGGGTTTTCAATGGTGAAATGGAGGTGTTGCACCATCGCTAATTTGCTAATTAGCGCGGCTTGCGCTAAAGATCTTTCGGGCCTCACAGACAGACTGGTCGGCACCGGGCAGAAGCTACAAATTGCCGAGTGGTGGCTACCACACCGCACAATACTCCACAGGCACATAATTTTTTTACAAGGAAGTATTATAGTAGTGCACACAAGTTTGTTGAGATGGAACATGTTCATTTTTGTGCCCGCCAAACAGAAGCTGAGCCAATTTAGCATGAGACAGTGCATTGGGGTTGTTTGTATATCCTGTGTTCCACATCCAGGCGAAATGCTACAGCATACTGTCCAAACACAAGCACCTGTGGCACTAACCTGGCGTCGAAAACCATCTTTGCATAGACATACATTGCTTTGCGGGGCAGCACGCACTGTGAGGGCACCACCCCCAGACAGGTTAGGGTTATGTGGTGGGAACTTAGTGTTTCCCAGGGCGGTCCTTAAGGGACCAGATTTTTTTTTTTTTGCTAAGGACCGCCCTTAAGGACCGCCCCAAGGGACCAACAACCGCCAACCGCCAACTCCCATCAACCGCCAACCGCCACCAACCACCAACCACCAACCGCCAGCCACCAGCAGCCAACCACCAACCGCCGCCAACCGCCAGCGGCGACCAACCGCCAACTGCCAACCACTGCCAACCGCCACCAACCACCAATCACCAACCACCAACCGCCGCCAACCACCACCAACCGCCACCAACCGCCAGTTGCCAACTGCCAACCGCCAACTGCCGCCAACCGCCAACCGCCAACCGCCACCAATCATGGTTGAGCACATGGAGTGCCCGCGGGCTTTTTTGGGAAAACTGGTTCCGGAACACTTTTTTTTTCCCGTTAAGGACCGCCCTGGTGTTTCCTTGTTTCAGGATTCTTGATATTATGTTCTTTTGTTACAGCAGATAAGCTTGTTTTTAGGTATTTCGACAACAAGATAGAAGAGATGTAATCTTTTTGCCGTCTTTTCCTTGGGCATGCTTGCTAACACTGCGCACTCTGCTGGTGGCGTGTTTCTGATCAGTGACACTTCCCCTGTTTGGCAGGTTCGATGGGGATTCACCCTGCTGGTTAGCCTCGTCAAAAAAAGTGAACACATGTCAGTTTCCATTCGCAGTTGTACTCCCAGTTCCGCGCCTATCTTCTAGTCCAGTTCTTCTTTTGTGCACCACTTCTTTTGTGAGGTGCATGTACGGTGCTTTTTGTCGACAATAAACATTTACCTTGTTTTTGTGCTCCTGGAGGGAGCAAGATTTGCCATCTGTTCCATTGGCATTGTGTATAAGGTAGTGCTTGTATTTTGTTTCTCAGCATTTGGAAGAGCCCTCCTCTTGATGTGCTATGTGTCTCTTGTGCAGTTCTAGTCTTTTGCATTGCAAATGGGGGTTGAGGAATGGCTGATGTACGCAGGGTGCGCACCAGGCACATGTTTGAAATGTCTGAAACACTCCCAACCAGGGCTATCCAGGGGGCTACCTAATTGCCCCTGCCTGTATGACAAGCAGCCCCTTGAATCCTCCTCACTTGGGGACCTAGATATGGCTGGAGTCATGTAGCCACATCTTCTTCCTTTCTAATAGCGCATTGTGTATGCTATGCGCGCATTGTGCACGTGCTGTGCGTAAATTCAGCATTTTGGACCCCCCCCCCCAGAATTAAATGCAGGGTGACCAGAGCAATGGCCAGCATAAGTGCATTTTGGTGCACCAATCGCTATTTTTTGTCAATGGGAAGGTGTTGAACTATGGGAGGATGGTTTGGGGTGGTATGGATTTTGACTGGTGAATCAACGGTGCTGCGTGGAATCTGTCTCCCTTGCTGTACCATGTTTGGAGTATCCACCGCCATCACCTTGGAGAAGTTCTTGGGCAATTGGTAGAATACGATGTGTTGTGTCTGCAAGATTCCTAAAAGGCCAATAATAATTCATGTATGTAGGGCACATGTTGAGCATTAATTTGCCGGTGGCCCAGGCCATAGAATGTTGTGCATGACGATTGGATGGGGGCCAGAATGCAGTTTTGTGCTGTTTTGCTGGGGTTTTTGACCTGTACCACCTGGGTTCCAAGTGGTGGGGGAGCACCTGATGCGGCGCGCACACAGCGCAGCTATCGATATTGGTCGAAAAGTGTTGTGTTGTCGTTTGGATTTGTCCTCTCATGCCAGGCACATCTGCTGATGTCCTTATTTGCGAAGGGCTGCAATGGGCCAAGGGCTATTTCGTATTGCCCTTTGCCAATTCCTTTGTGCTCTTGATTGTGCTCTATGTTTGGGAAGGAGCGGTGTATATGCAATTTTTGTAGCCAAAGTGTCTGCCTCTCTAGGGGGCTTTTGGGGGGGGTAAAAATCAGGATGTTCTGGTGATTTGTCTCAAAAGTAGCACATGCGGCGTATACAGAGCGCAAGCACTCTGGGCACTGTGCCCATGCCAAGTGGAAATTCCCTTATGGACCCTTGATACAACAAGGGCAAACATTACCCCAAAGATATAGAGGCACTCTGCATGCTTAGATGATGATGGTCACACTATGACAGACATACCAACCACTCAGGTTCGGCCTGCCAGTTTGTTAGGCGAGACTGCTGATGCCTGCAACCCAAGGGATGATGACCAATTCGCAGCCTTTTTTATAAAAACGCAACAGCATGTGACTGAGCGCATCGCTTTTTCACCAAGGCGTCCATGCTGTTACCTTCCCCCCCCCCCCCCCCGTGTCCATTCCCCCCCCCCCTGGGGGGGGGGAACCGTCACCGGCTGGTTCCAAAAAAAACCGCAACAGTGTCATATTGCACAGGATTGCATAATTATGAGAGCTCGTTGTTAGAACTTATGCGTACCTCCTTTGTGCTAACCCATTGCACTCCTAAGACCTCTCAAATTGTTCCCTGAAGGTGTATTTTACCCGGGACATCCCGGAGGAAAAGTGGATCCCCACAAAGCTGGAGGCACCAACAATTGCGAAACCCGCACCCAAACCTGCACCCAAACGTGGAAAGCAGCCTGGGCGGCCCGAAAATTGCTTTGCGGGGGGGGGGGATGGCATGGGCGCCCGGCGAAGGGGGGGGGGGCGTTCCAGAAATGGGCTTCTGTGCTAGGCCCTTTGTTTCGTGTAAGGACGGATGTTGCCGCCAAAGGCGCCGGAACACAAATTTTGGCCCGGAGAATTTTTTTTCACGAAAAAATGTTCCCCCACATATGTGTAGTCAAAATGATCAGCGCGACGTGGGGATCATTTTGAGCCATGTATGTTGGAGTCGGACCCCCCCCCCCCCCCCGGCACGGCAGGTAGGGCAGCCCCAGCCCACACCCCCCTCCCAGCACGGCGACCAAGGAGGGGGAGGGGGGTTGGAGAAATGGGCTTCCGTGCCATCCCCCCCCTGCAAAGCAATTTTCTTCCCGCCCTGTAGCGAAGCCTGCTGCAGCCAGTTCGTCCATCCCTGTGGCTGATGGGCAGCATGTGCAGCTGTTCAAGACTATGTGGGACCAGAAAAAGAAGTTTTACACTGTTCCTGTTCAGCAGTAGGGGCATGCAGCAAACTGATGGACTGATGCTTTGTATTGAGAATTTTGCTTGTTTGCATCATTTGCATGGCACCATTCGATCTCTGTATGTGAGTGTGTATTTCAGAGCCTTGGGCGACGTACAGCAAGCAACTGATCGGTCATAAATTCTGCGTAGTATGGGGCGGTAATTTGTTCGTTGGCAATGGTGTCTATCCCCCCAGGGGGGGGGGGGGCGTCACTTGGCAACGGTTCCCCCCGGGGTGGGGGGGAACCGTCGTCCCTGGGGGGGGGATGGACATGGGGGGGGGGAAGGTAGGATTGGCCTTTCAAAGGACATTTCCAATTTGCTCCTGAGGTATTTTCCCTGCGTTCAAGGTTATTGGTGCCAGTAAATCCTCCACTTGCTGTGGGGTTGCAGCCAGTTCTCTTGCAACAAAGCTGTGTTGCTTTTGCCGTTGAAGTTCTTTTTACGTTGGCTCCAAAACGTTGAGAGAGGGAGGTATGGGCTGGGGGCTCAATTGACTGGGACCATTGATCAGTCACGATGAAATCTCGTGCCAAAGACTCAAATCTTCACTGAATCCCTGACAAAGACCCCATTGCCTCCAGCCGTGTGCATACTGTATACCCCCCCCCCCCTTGATTAGTACCCGCCCTTGATTTGTACCTGGTGGGCGGGAAAACCGTCATTTTGAGTTTTCCATTTCAATTGGAAGGTTGGATATTGAGGGGGAGCCTTAAGCGCAGTGCGCGCGCAGTGCAACTATTTGGGCGTTTGGCCGTACTAGAGACCCATACTTTGTGATACTAGGGGCCCCTAGGGGCATCATGGTGACCCCTAGCGTAGGTTTTGACGCGTAGGTTTGTTTGCACGCATGTGGCACTGGGGCATCGTAAGGAACATATGGAGGGGATCCGGTACGGAGTTGCATGAGTACGTGCGTGTACTCTTGCATTTGCAGCAATTTTTGATTCGAAGACAGGTACGGTACCCTCCATATGGTCCATGGGAACACGTACCTGCACATGTATGGACCGCACCTACACAGGAGGACAATGATGATGAGGATGTTGTGGGTGATGATGGGGATGTTTGTGCCCTTTGTTGCACCAAGTTTGACCCTGAAAAGATGTCCATGTGTGACACGTGTGAATTGCAATATTGTACGGATTGCATTGACACGCACACATGTGACAGTGTGACATTTCTTTGATTCTGCAACTGTGTCATGTTGTGCACACAAGTTGCGTATTCTCAATGTGTACTTAGTTGACAATGGACCAGAAAGACAGTTATGTGTTCTTGAGGGTGGCGACCAATGCGCTGTTCATGGCCTTTCCAGATGTGCATGATGTGTGTTATGTTCAGGGAAGGTGGTTTGCAACTTTCTTGAGCTGGGGCAGTTTGGGTCACCTAATTCTAAGGGCGTTTCCAAGGGGTGTGCTTGGGGGCTCTTCCGGGGGAACATAGTCTAAAAGTAGCGCGCAGTGCGCGCGCAGTGCAAAGATTCCCCCTGAGCTTCTCCTGTGTGTTACTCGTAAGGTAACGTTATTGGTGCATTGCTACCAGTCCATCGCGTACCCCCCCCCTCTCCCCTCTTGTGGAAGCACCGCCTTGTCCAAGCACCGGGACCTGGTCTGACGGTCGTTTTTCTGTTTTTCGTGGTGCTTGTGCAAGGGGGGGGGGATGAGTGTTCTGGTACTGTGGTGGCGCCTGACTGTACCTCTATAGCATGGATGTCTCTCCTCCGTATGCAAAAACCCCCACGGCCCACCCGAGATCCCTCAAGCGTATGTGCAGCTCTACTACTGTGTCCCAGAAAAAATGGCTCACCGTTCTCTCCAATAGAGCTGACACGCATCCCACAGGCAGTCTCCCAGTCATTTTGTGGATCATATGCCTTGCGTTTTCATGTCTTCTTTTGTGTCACAGGTCTGTTGTGTTCCCTTGGGGTGCAGGGAACGCGTCATTTTGGCCGTGTTCCCCCGGGGGTGTGGGGATACCGTCACACGCAGGCGGGTACTGATCAAGGGGGGGTACACTGTCTGAAAATCAACAGTGGTGCAGAATCCCCTGATCAAGCCTGCCAGCAGGCACTCCCATAGGCATACCATTTCGGGTTCTGGGTGGTGCAATTTGCGGTTCGCTAGCCCAGCAGGTTCTCTCAGGAAGGCACATCTCACATATATAATCCCCCCCAATGTATATCAGCCGTGCTGCCCCATCAGATAAATTGCCAATGCCTGGTGGAGTTTATCACATTGGTCACCAACAAGAGAGGGAGCGCTAGCGCGAAGGGCAAACACTCCCCCACAGTTCACAGCTGTCTAATGTTGAAATGGGATGGTTGCCAGCAGCTACCTCAGGCAGTGATAATGAGTTGCAGATGCACATACGGCCCCCTCAACAGACAAATCGATTCTCATCTCGAGCCTCGATGAAGAGGAGGGGGCCAACAAGCTGGAGCCTGCCCTGTCACTCTACAGTGCATGTCATAGGTCACCAGGGCCCAGAATGACCCTTTTATCAGCCTCAGATGCCTTTCATGATGGAGTTCTCTGAGATCCCTTTCCTCAGCACGAGATGATCCTGATTCTGGGCCCCTGAGCCTCCATCAAACACCTCCTGAATCTGACCCCGCTTCTGACCCCACTCAGCGCGAGCGACTGGAGGGCCCTGCACTGACCCTATTGCAGGATCCTTCCAAGTCCCGCTTCAGACCGCTTTTCTGCCTGCTAGATACTGCAAAGTTATTCCAGGCTTGGCCAGGACTCGGTGTTGCAAGACATGGCTCTGCTGCATTGCACCATTGTGTCTGGATACTCTCATCAGGGCACAGACACAGAAAGGCACCCAGGCCATCCCTGTAAGGGATAGAAATAAAAAGCCCAAGAAATTGTTTTCCACTCTCGTTGATTGTGGTTGACGCCAAAACTGACCTCCAAACCAAAGCAAGCAACGGGCACAGCCAAGGTCTCTCTCAGTGTATGATTGAGTTGGAACCGGTTTCGCCTCTACGGGCCTCCTCAGCAAACAAACATGGCTGAAACACAGAAATATGCACAGCTAAAATAGCATAATTCAGAAAACTGGCAGTACATTGTGTATCATGTCGAAAACACAGCGACAGTCTATGGCTCTTCATCCCAGAAAATCGTCAAATTCAGTATTAGCGGTTCTGCAATGCGGCACGCGCCGCTGCCCGGAAAAATCTTTTGACAGAAGTTAATGGTCTCAGGATAGCATATAGTTTTGCACTGTGCTGTAGGAAGGGCAATCTGCGTGACAGGCAGTGAACAACACGCGGCCATGACACAGGCACTGCTGAATGGTGCCAAGCCCTCAGGACATGTACACGGGAGATTCCCACGGGTGCCTACAATGGCCCCATCTTAGCTTTCAGCACACAGGGGCGTTAATCCCTCGGTGGACCTATTTTCTGAATATAATGGTACAGAGAGGAAATTTTAGCGGAGGGAGGATCCCCATTCCCCAGCCCTTGCGCATAAGATGCTCCGAATAGGTGTCAAACTAGCTCCAAGTACAATAATTAGCTCCTTCACGTTGGCCATTTGGTGCAATGGCAAGCTCCGAACGGCTATGCTAATCTGTGAAGACAGGGCATCTTCAATGCCATGGTAATGCTAATTCTAGCCAACAATGTGCATCTATAACTTCGCATATTCTCCTTGCGCTTACTTCTGTCCAAATGCGAGCGAAATAGCCAAATCTGCCGTCAAGATGTAATATGGGTGTCCTCTCTCCCCTTGTGCTGTCTATTTTGGGCCATTCCCGTAGCATAAGGTATTGTGCGATATTGGATGATTGACCTTTTGTAAACTGATCAGTTTGGGAAAGAAAATCATTGTTTCAAGTTTTGTTTTTTTGGTTTTTTAATTTGAGATTGCTCTACAACACACCACTGCTCAAATTCACTTTGTTTGGTTGCTTTTAAACGGGGCAAATCTGTCAGACTACACAGAATGAACTGGCGATTCGGCTCGGCCGGTTAGGTTCCGGCGGTGTCAGCTAGCCGGTTCGACCCGCCGAGACTGCCGTTGGCCACTTCATTTTCAGCCAAGCGGACACCTCCGCCGAGCCTCACCGCCGTTCCATTCCGATGTGACATCGAGGATACAGGCACATTCTGCCCAGGCACTCGCTGGCGGCGAGGGATTAGTACTCTATGTCGGTCTTCCCACGATAACAGATTAGAACGGATCACTGAATTAGGGTAGTCCAATAACGACACAGCAGAGACCAATCTCGTACAGCACACCCTAAAGAATGACTGCTTAGAGCATATACGGAGATATCTAATACACCCCCCCCCCTGATCCACTTGCATTTAATGTGGCTGGGTAGATTTGATCTCCACGGCAGGCAGGCACAACTGTGAGATGACTTCCAGTACGCAATGAAGCCCTCTTTGGGATGGTTTGCCTCACAAGCTCAGTAGTTGTGCTGATTGGTGCTTTGAGATATGTGCACTGGGTTTTTTTTGGAGGGGGGGGGGTCCCGGCCAGGGGGCTCCACAACTGAAAAGCCGGGAACCCTTGCAAAGCCATTGGGCAAGCCACCACAGAAGTCACCTGAGTCTCACATGCCAGAGCCTCTCAGCACACTGGGTTCCAAGTGCCTTGAATTTTACAGCCAGGATGAAAAGGGCCCAATAGCACGACACTTGATTTAATTGGTTTTCACAGCCCCCAAACAGAAAGCAATGCAGAGGTTGTAAAAAAAAACATTCCACTGTTTTGTGTGAAACATTTCAGATGCAGGATGCAGAGGTTTAAAGAACGCCGATTCCATGGGTAGGTTACAAAAGCAGAATCTGTTTACAATTATGGGAGCCAAATCGGTGGTCTGGGGACCACAGGGGCTGACATTGCGGTGGAAAAACATGTTTGGACTGCTTGGATGTGTGGCCGAAATGAAAAAGGTCTGAAATTGCTTGCTCCCCTGTAGGACATTTTGGTACTCTTCATTGCCCAAAAACACATTGCTAAAGTGGTCTAAAGTGGACCGGTCTACTTGGTCAGCAAAGATTGGTAAGACCATTTTTTGCATAGTGATTGTTAAGGTTGTCTCAAGTTTGTTTTGTAGGAGACAAGGAGACAAGGACACATTGAGGCAGTCCTAATGGTTTGAAGAGACCGGTTGGACCCAAAGTGTTGTAAAGCAGACAAACCATTCCACTTGAGGACATTTCAAAATGTTTCATCACAATGCCGTTACCACATTCAAACCACATTCAAGTGCTAAAGTCATTGCTAGACTGGTCCATAGTGGAGTAGTCTATTGAATGAGCAAATACCGGTAAGACTAGTTTTTGCGAACTTGAAGGACCGCTCCATTGTGCACTTCTTTAGCAATCTTTTCTCCGAGACCTACAATTGTTCCACTAGATGTCACACGTCTAGTGTAATGAGCCTCGCATCTACATAGTACGATATAGTGTTCCAAAAATAGCGCCACAACTGTTCAGCTGGACTTATTTTGTCTACCACTCCCTACAGCGCCCCTATGCATTGCATTGTGACTTCGGCTAAAAAAAAAAGGCCCCTACTCGGTTCCTTTTTACTTGCCATGTTGAAAAGAGTTTGTTGTACACTATGTAAGCCAGGCGGCATAGAAATTGGCAATTGCCCACCAGCACAATATATCAGTGGCAAAAGCTTACTTGATCTTACTAAATTGATCCATTGCCACCACCGTACCTCAGATTTGAATCGTGCTGGTTCATTGAAACACTGTCATGTTTCTAAAGAGTAGCGGCGCCTAGTCACACTCGCTCATTATAATTGCAAATTGAACTAGACTTGTTCTAACTATAGCACCTACAAGGGAGTGCCGTAAGTCATGGTAGTTGAAAGACAAAGGCCTCCATTGGCGGGCCGATTTTGCATTCCAAAGTCAAACAACCTTTTGTTTTTTCCGTTGTTTTTCAATCAACCACTGAGACAATGAGGCAATTCTTGCTTCTGGAATGTTGGTTTTGATCTCGAAAGTCAAAAGACATGGTCCGCAACTCAGGAAAAGTTTGACTTTGGAGTGCTTTGCCTTTGGACACACGCATGTAGGATGAGGAAGTCTTGGCTGTGATGCTATTGCTGTCCCCACAATCTCGACTGCTGTGATCTAACCCTATTGTATGGCTTTGTGACTAGGAACCAGTGATGACCTTTTAGAACAGTCCGCCACCAGAAAAAGCGACACTAAAAAGCTGATGGACCTACCTCAGTGAATTTACATTGAACATCCACCATATTCTCGGTATAAAACAAGAGCTGGCAAACTGTATACAAAAGAGTGCCGAACGTCATGGCACTTGAAAGTCAAAGGCTTCCCTTTGGAGGCAGATTTTGCAGTCTAAAGTCAGATATCTTGTTGTATTTATTTTTGTTTTTCAATAAAACCATGGAGATGAGGAGGCCATTCTTGTTTCCTCTCACCACGAATGTTCCATGCCCGTGGTCAGGCCGCTTTGATGGTGTTGCTGCCCTTGTAAAAAAAAAAACAAGCAGTTCTTGCTTCTGCATTCTTAAGTCAAAAGACATTGTCCGCGACTTTGGGGTCCTTTGACTTTGGAGACACCTCTGTATCCTGCAACAATTTGAGGCGCTCATTGGCGAGGGCTTTAGGGCTGTGGCCCAAGAGGCTTTCTAGCATATGGACGTCCAATTGGAGCTGTCCATGCGCATGGCTGCAGTTTTAGAGCGCTGGAATTAGATTGAATACCGATCTGAGTTTGGAAAAATCCTCCAAACTCTCAGTACAAACTATAGAAACAATCAATACCTCTATTTTGGAGACCGGAATGTTGTGCTCTTAATCTAACAACCCCTTGTCCAAAAAATTTAATGACATGCAACTTTTATTCTTCAACACCCAACATCAAACCACTCACCTTGGTTCATTTTTGTCAAATATCAAGATGATCTGTTGTTGCTGCAACATACACCCAAAAAACCAACTCTGTTGCCGCACTGATTGTGAACCATTTTGCAGTGTTCCAGTGCACAATATTGCTACCTTGAATAACTCTTCTTTGCCAAACTACTTCAGTTTTCTGGTCACAAAGTGCTGCTTCATTTACCCGTTTTGCAGCACACTGACATGACACAGTACCCAAATTTGGGAACCCGAAAATGGTCCTCTCATACCGAAAAGGGGTCAAGCTTGTCAAACCAACTGTGGCCACCATGCATCAACTTCTGTGTGGCATGCATCAATTTGCGGATTCCAATGTGTGCATAGGAGGAAAGAAAATATGGTCCAACAGGCCCACGCATCAACCACCACTACCCTCAAAAGCAACAGACAACAACACAAGAAATGCAATCTTTATCATAAGGGGTGCACTGACCAGGCCAGCCATGCCGTGCCCCATACTTACGTAAAAAGGGGCACCCCCAAAACTATTTCCTAACACAGCACGTGCACAGGCAGTGGACACATCAGTGCCTGTTCAAATTGGTTTGCAGGGGTTGAACAGGGATTGTGGTCAGCTGCGGTCAGAGAGAGCACTCACTTCCCCAGTCTAGTCCCTACCTTAGGCCTGATAGGACAAGGACTGGGGAAACATGGTGCTTGCAGGGAGGCCAGCCTGGTTGGGCCCAGTGGGCATCCATTAGATAGGGTGGTCTCCGCCCCAGGTTCGGGGGGGGGGGGAGGGGTAAGCCCCCCCCTTTTTTCCAGGGAATTAGGCACAAAGAGATGGTGGGGGTACTGCACATGCCAGAGATGAAAATTGAACCCCTGATGCCAATCCTGTCCAGCCGAGGCAGTAGAACAGTGAAAACATGACAATCGCTCTCTCTGCACCGCACTTGCACAGCTAACAGTCAACTGACTCCGTTCCAGACTTTCTGCAGACTGTAGGATTGTGCCATGTGCATCTTTACAAATTTACTCCCCTACCCACCTGCCCTGCACCAGGGCTGGAACCAATTCCCACCCCCTCCTCTCTTCCCAGAGCCTTACGAAGGAAACGTTACGTATTTGATTGTATTGGTTGTTGCATTGGGGTGGTGGGAGGTCAACAACTGCAGAGTCAAAACGGGAGCGCATGGTTGGGGATTCTTGCCACAGGCAGTTGTGGGGCAAAGTTGAAGCACTAAACTCTAATCCAGCCAGTTCCAGGTCTGGTTTTTTCGGGGCGGGGGGGGATAGGGGGGATGGGGCTGGGCGGCGGAGGTCGTCCTGTGGATTAGGGTCGCAAAAAATTAATCAATTGTGTCAGCTAAGGAGCAAACCCGGTAACACTGCGCGAGAATGATACGGGATGACATGGTTTGTACCGCTGTGTGTATGGTAGGTAGGAGCTTCTTCATGGCCGCGGACACCCCCAACAGGAGGCTTCGTGGGTGTTCAGGGTGCAGTTGGAATGCACTCTTCGACATGTGCATGCCCTCTGAGTGAGCATGAACGGGCCGGGGGGGGGGGGGGATTCTCCAAAGGCTGTGCATACCCAGTGAGCGTTGGGTGCAGGATGGGGATGCAGTCTCCAAGGGCAGGCCACGGAGGACAAAATACCCCCAGGTACATTTATATGGAAGCAAAAGGGAATCATGCGTGCGGGCGTCTCACAACGGATGGTGATTTCCGGATGGAAGGAGGGAATATGCGATGCAAAACAGGGAAAAGGGTCACAGGGCTGCAGAACAGAGGAGAACGGGGGGGTTACAATCCAATGATGAGAGTGAGCTAAGCGAAGGTAGGTGGGGCCTGTGGTAGACTTCCCCTGTTTCACATAGCCACCTATCAAGAGAAGAGGGGGGGGGGGATGGCAAGACTTGAAACAGCCACCACATACTGCAACATGACAACAGCTCAACCTGCGTTGTAGAAAGAGGGGGGGGGGGGGGTGAGACCTAATTAATTTGAGAGGATTGAATGGTAGAAAAAGGGGGGGGGGGGGGCGTGA
Organism: Eutreptiella sp. 'Long Island Sound 2002'; assembly: GCA_964036045.1. Taxonomy (NCBI): domain Eukaryota; phylum Euglenozoa; class Euglenophyceae; order Eutreptiales; family Eutreptiaceae; genus Eutreptiella; species Eutreptiella sp. 'Long Island Sound 2002'. The sequence continues at coordinate 176,643,574 of OZ038380.1, read as the reverse complement.
GCGGTAATGTGATCCTTCAGCAGAGGGCCGATGAGGCTCGCGGAAAGTGGTAATACTGGGAAATTTACGACGAACACTCCAAAGTTGCTGATAATCCGTTTCGGAAAGAAAACAGCGGAACCTGATGGTGGCACGACGGTGCAGGAGATTGTGTTGCAGCAGTACACACGTCGGGTAGATTGATGGGGAGAGCACAGGGATGTGGGGTGAGGGTGGGGGGCTTCAGGGGGCATTTGCACACGGCACATTGCTGGAGAATGTTTCCAAATGGAATTCATGAACCCCCGAATAGAAATTCTTGTTTGTGAACACTCAGGGGGTTCAGATGCAGCGGGCAGCCACAGTGGCTCCGTGCAGGTGAACGTACCGAGGACTTTGCAAACCCTTAGGGGCAAATCCTGCCGGCAAACAGCGAATTGCACTCGTACTCAAAGATGGACATATGTCGCCAGACGTAAGTCTCAGACTCTGGTACGTGGGGTCTGGGATGAATGACAGAGCATGATCTCCCAATTCCCTGTGCAGATATGAAAATTGCTGATCTGGTTTCTGCAACGGGACCAGTCCCCCTGAGTGAGTGTGTGTGTGTTGGGGGGGGGGGGGGTTGGTGTCGCCTTGGTGTGTGGGGGGAAGGGGGGGGGGGCTCAGGACACTTGGTTTCGTAACCGACTTAAAAAGCGATATGAACCTCACAAATCTGTTGCATGACATTCTGGCGCGGCCATCAAAGATCTGCTACGGCACCACACAGAGAGACCATGCGTTTGAAACCCTCTGGCTGTGGCGGCCCATTAAGGGCTAAAGCACAGACTCCAGCGCCAGGCTGGGGCTGTTATCTCTGCGAAGTCGACACCATGGCTCACTCGATGGGCCTGTTTTGTAGACATATAGTCAGGTGTATGAGACCACAGCCGCGAGTTCTTGGAGGCAGCAAGCCGCAATACTGCTTTGCGTCTGATGGACGTACACCCCTTGCGCACCCCAGCCCCTGCAGGGGCCAGGGATGGCGTTGATAGACGTATAAAAAGAACACCCAACCCTCAGCAGCACGCTGCACCCTCCCAGTGCCCGGCAGTGCGCACACCCCCGGGCGCGCCCACACCCTCCGGCCTGCGTGCACACACACACGCATGTGCACGGCACACACAAATGCACATCGGTGCAGGCACACACACGCGCGGCGATGGGGCTGATGGAGGAGGGGGAACGATAGTTTTGCAAGACAGACACCGGGGGCTACACAGTCTGTCCTCGAGGTGGGCGCGGGAGGGGCTGCAGAGGAGGCAGGGGGGCAGGGCTCCACTTCGGGGGCTTTGCCAATCCGCGCGGCCCCCCCTGCGGTCCATCCGGTTTGGTGTGGTCCCCCCTCGGCCCTTGTCCCGTCCAAGAGGGCTGCGCCACTCCCGCATGAGCCCCCACTCCAGCGATGCCCCATCCCCCCCCCTAAACGCGCTGGGACGCCCCATCACCCACACCCTCACAGGTCTGCGGCTGCCCTCCCTGGCCCCCAACACCCCGACCAACTGACCCCCCCCCCCGTCCTCAGACAGAACTGCAGAAACCCTCAATCGGGGACTGTGGCGGAGGCAAAAAGAGAGAGAGCACTGACAAAGCCGCAGAGTCCGGAAACGGGAACGGGATCCAGGGCTCACAACGCACGGCCGTCCATTTACTTTTTGCGCTTCTGCATCTTCTCGTCCTCCTCCGTGAGGTTAAACACGCGGCTGAGGACGGTGATGTTTCCGAGATGGGCCTCGAGGTCCTCGTCACCACGAAGTGCCTGGGAAATGGCAAACGATGTCGGAAGTTGCTACAGCACCGCAGCCTCACAGGGCACATGAAGTGGGAACTAGCCAACATTCGTAAATGGCAAATCACGGGCTACCCTGACCCAAGCCCCGTTGAAATCTCCCACTCCTTGCAACCCCCCCCCTGTGTGACATTCCGTCTGGTTGTTGCTCCTTTACGGGGCCCTGGACGGTCACCCGTTCTTCCCTTCGCATGTTGCGTCGGGTCGCTACTTTCTGTCGGCCGCTGCGGCCGGTGCTCTTGCTGGTGTCGTTTCCGCGTTCGCGGAGCCCAGTGGTTGGTGTGTTGGGGCTGTGCTGAATGTGGCATGGTGTGCCGTTTGCGTGTCAGCGGCGCCCAATAGTTGGCGTATTGAGGATGTGCTGGTTGTTGCCGAGGTCGTTTGACTGTTTTTGCTGTCCACACACCTCTGTCCACAGGCCGTCCATTGCCTGCCTCGCTGTGTTTCTGTGTTTCCCCCCCCCCAGACACACACTGGCCTGCACCGAAGGCCTGCTGTAATGGGGAGCGACCCGACCTGAGGACGCCAGTGCGGCCATACAGGTCCAACCGGGAGGACCTGGTCAAAACAATCATACCCCCCTACAATGTATGGTCCCACTCAAGCACACTTGGCGCGCATGCGTTGGCCAATGTTGTGGGGCCTTCACCGAATGCAGCCAACAGGCCCCAGGGATGTCCTCAAATTTGCACCACCGAAGACACACGACGTTCCCACCGCGACACATGGCAAATGCGCGCCGCCTTTTGGTGGATGTTCCCACCGCTCGGCAACCAAATCAAACCGCACCGCCGGCCCTGTCCCAGAGAGACCCCTTCTCAGAGGCGGTACCTGCATGGGGGCATGCAGCATCTTGTTCATGATGCCACGGCTCAGGTCCTCCAACGTCTTCAACTGCTTGGGTGTCAAATCATCGCTCAGCTTGTTCTTTGCCTTCTCCAATTCCATAACACGGATAGCCTCAGCCTTGCCTCGCAACCGCTTGATGGTTGGGACGGCCTGCAATGCTGTCATCCATCCTAAAGAAGAGCACCATGGTTGACACCTCTGACGCGTGTACTGCACCTGCCGGCGTGTGTAAGTAACTCCAAATTTCAGGTTCACTCAACACCTCCAACCCCAGCTCTTAGCTCCGACCCGGACTTCAACACGGCTCCAACTCCAACTGCGAAACTTTCACGTAATTCCAGCGGCAAATCAAACGCAGGTTGCACATGAGGCGGCACGCTTGCCACCACAACAGAAGTCCTGCGCTGAACTGCAACTCGAGTTGGACATCCCAAAGGAAAAGAATATGGGCACATGGTCTGTGCGAAACGACGCACGCACAACTTTGGGGAAATCGTCCAAGGGGTGGTGTTCGCACTGCTTGGACGCTTGCCGTGCCCGGCGGCTCGGCTGTCGATTGGCTGCTGTGCGGTATTTTTTGGTGTGGCGCCAGGGCTTTTTTCTCCACTTCCAGGACGGTCCTGACCCCAAACCAAAGCTTGGCAGACAAGCAGTGAGGTGGCCATCGTCATATTGTGACGAAAACTGTCCCCAACTGGCAGAGTCCACCAGCTTCCCACGCGTGTCAGCTCCTTCCACCTCTCAGCGAGCTCCATGCCCCAACTCATCCAACGGGTTGAGGCCAGAAAATCTTACTGCAGCATCAACATCGCAACACAGCCCGCAGGTCGCCGGCTCACAAAGGAGCCGTTCTCCAGCACTTCAAATTCATATAGGCCCAGCACCGAGTGTGAAGCAGTACCCCCCCCCCCCCCGTGGAGTACACCGTTCTGCCCATGTGCGCAGGGGTGTGTAAATGAACCCATCTCGTACTGCAGAGATTTTCCATGGGTTCAGCTGAAAATTACTAACCAATATTCTTGCCCCTGCTGATCTCATTGGTTCATTCCGTGGTCACTGTTTTCGCTGAAGCTTTGTAGGGCAAAAAACCTCTCCTGGTTTTGTTTGACGCTCCCAGGTTCTTTTACTGGTTTGCTTTAGGGCCAGCGGTTGCCGACCAAATTCTGATTAGACACCCACTGCTGCCAACTGCTTCCCGTGAAATGCTGCTTGGTCTCAGGCAATGGTCAGCAGTGCCCCCACACCAAAGGGCCATACTACCCCACAATCATGGCTTCCCCATGAACCATGTCATGCGTACTGTTCCATGGAAACAACCCATTTATGGACGGCACAAAGCACACGACATACCCTCGAATGAAGCTTTTTCGTCCTTCAAAAGCACCAATGCTGCTTCTGCTGCCTCCTTGCGCGCCTCCTTATTTGCCTCGACCACCTGCAAACACGACAAACTGAATTTATACAAAAGACGCAGGCACTGGTCCTGAGAGGCAAGCAAACTGCATGGTTTGATCATCTCGGTGAAAATCCTATGAAAAGGAGGCAGGGTTTCGCAGACATGTTGGACGGATGGAGGATGGGACCAGCACGTTTGGACCATCACTTCAAAGATTTGACTCTTTTGGTTTCCTTCCAATAACAACATCTTTGGGCTGGCACTGCAATTTCTGGGCCCTCCTTCCAAAGGGGACTCTCACGTGGGGGGCTACAAAGAGACACGTGACACAGCAAAGCAACCCCCACCTCTTACTCGGAGGATGGGAAACTCACCACCACGCCGCAGAAGGGTTTCCCCGGAGCTGAGGCAGATTTTGGGGCTTGGCGACGACCCATATAATCGCTTGCCCTGGGGACAAAAAAAGGAATCTAAAAGCAAATCTCGGCAGGTCAAAACACTGCCCGCCTGCACGGCGGACTTGTTTCCATTTGGATGCGAAGAAAATCTCGGTTTTCGGTTGCAGGGCATTGGTTTCGGCCGTACTTCCGCAAGAAGGCGGCCACAATGTCTGGCAGGAGGTAAAGCGCGATTTCCCGGCAGCAGGTGTGTGCCCATGCCCTGTTCCGTGGCACACGACCCACAGTTTGCTCCTGAGCAGCCCCCCCCCCGTACCTTTGGCGTCAACCAACCTCAGAACCGGTTAAGAGAGGGTGACCCCCTCGCCCCTATTTGAAGGGGGGGTCTGCAGGCCTGGCACTCCCCACCTCGACTGGCGCGGAGTTGCTACACAGAACTCTGCCCCCGCCGCCCCCCCCCCCCCCCCCCCCTGCAAAGCTTCCATGTGGCAGGGAAAGAAATCGCTCGGGAATCCCTCACGGCACTCAGACTTGCATGCAAACACGCCCCGCTGCTATGAGTGATGCTCCAGAAGGGGGGGGGGGGGGCGGTCAGGGAGCGTCAAATCCACATGTGAAATTGGTACCGTAAAATTGCGGAAATTGCTAAATTGCGAAACATTGTGGACATCACCCCCCCCCCCCTCCCGCAGCCGCCGGGTGCAGCACATGCCCTGCGTCCCTCAAGTGGGGGTGGTGTGGGCCCACGCCTCCTCGCAGATGCATGCCCTCCCGCCAAGCACCTCAGTACCCGGGCGGTGGGGGGGGACCTCTTTCAAGTCGTCCACATTGAACACGTGGGCGTTCTCCAGCTCGTTGAGCTCGGTCGAGTGTTGCGGGGCACGGAGATATCAAAGAAGCGGCGCATCCCACCCACATTCGCCGGGGGTGCGGGCATGGAGGCCACATCCTCCTTGTGGATGAGGATCTCTGTGGAGGATGAGGCAACAAAAATCACGTCGCTGTCAGCAACCACAGACATCAAATCGGGGGACAGCTTGATGGTCATGTCAGCCATGGGGAACTCCTGGAAGAAGAAAAAAGAGGGCAGCTGAGCCCAGGGCAGGGATTAGAAGGGAGCGGACCTCCAAGGCGGCCCCAGAAGCGGTCAGACAGGCGGTTGGAGGAGGTCTCCAAGAGCGGTTGGGGGCGGATACTGTCGGTTACAAGTGCCATTGAGCCTGGCACTTGCTGCCATGGGGGCAGTGGCTGGGCATAGGCAGGGGGCCCTGGAAAGGGGGGGGAGGGGTAACCCCCCCCCTTCCAATGCATCCCTGGCCCAGGGGTTTGCCCTGAAGGCCGCGTTGGTTCCTCCGGGTGCACGCCCTGGTTTGAGTTGTTGGGGGTCAATTGCTTGCATTGCCTGTCCCCAGCCACTGGGGGCAAAAGAGTATGGGGAAGTAAGGGGACGCTCTACTCACGCGTGCTGCTGCTGCTGCTGCTGCCCCCAGACCTGCAACGCCGCCAGCATATACATTTGTCATACTGTCTGAAGGCAGGTAATCAACTCATCTTTTTGGGTTCATACATTGTGACCTCACCTAAATACCACCAGGCAACACAAACAGGAAACACGGAGGAATGCTCATTGTTATCAAATTGTTTGAAGATCAATCAAGAGTGCTACTCAGGTCTGCATCACCAAGTGTTACCCATCAATGATGCGCAGCATTTCCTGGCATTTTACCATCCGTTTTCTTCTTTTTTCGGAGCAACCACCCGTACTTGAGGGTACAGCCTCAGCGGGGTGGCGGGTTGATACCTGATTGTGGGTACAGTCAGGGGAGGTTCTGTTGCCACAGTGCCCCCCCCCCCCCCCCCCCCCCCCCCAAGGTTTTTTGCACCATTTTAAAGCACTTGGAAAAAAATGGCCTGCTTTCGCCGTGGCCGATTGATGGCCCTGGGAGCTCTTCCCCCTCCGGTGCTTTTATGGCAACCCCCACCCCAGGGCGTTGCTTGAGCGGAGGGGGGAGGGGGGGGAGGGGGGGAGGGGGGGGAGCCCCCCCCCCCCCCTGCCGAAATGAACCATATCCACTAGGAACTGCAAAAATGCACCACACTGAGCTGGACTCACCAATGTCATCCTCTTCTGAACTGCAGTCTTGTCGTGCCATTATGGCTGCTCGTCTTATAAACTCGGACAGAGTTGCCCTTGGAGTGTTCAGAAAAAGTGTGGAACATGCTTTCTGCGCAACATTGTACGCCTCTTGCCTTTTCTTCCCAGTCCATCTATCTTGGAAGCGAAAATAGAGGGTTTTTATAACGTCATCGCGTTTTGCATGAGGACGGCTGTACCGGGGTGCTAAAGAACGTACTTATGGGACGCTGGGACATGGTGTCTGCAACAGGGGGAACTGATACAAGTGGAGTGACCAAAGAACCCTACAATAGGTGTGCCAAAGGCGCGGGAGGAAAAAATTGGCCCAAACGAAAAAAAGTTCCCGGAACCCTGATTCTCAGGTGAATGGGAGGGCCCCCCCCCCCCCCTGCCGGAATGAAAATTAAAGCAACGCGCTGCCCCCACCCCCAGCCCATTGTCAACAAACCACCAGTAGCCCCTTTCCCCCTTTGCGGCAGGTTGACCTGGTCCACAAGCAGGTAGACATCTGACTGTGGATGTGCTCTGGGAGGGGGGGGGCAGGGGGGGCTACTAGACAATCGATTGAATGAAATATGGCAATCCGTATGGGTGTCTGCCGGTCTGGGGGATCTGCAGTTGCCTTTTTTTTTTGGCGGATGGAAACAATGCCGAAAAAAAAAGTGGGGATACACTCCACAACCCGACACGAGTGCATCTTTATTCTCAAATCAGATCTGGTTGAACCTCGAACATCCAATACAGCACTGACGACTTGGCTGGAAACTGGTGCAAATGCGGGAACAATGAGTACGTGTGAGAAGGTGGGGGCAATGCAGTGTCCAGGCACTTTGGAGGGTGGGTTGGGGGGCGGTCCAATGCCGGTTCCCAAACTGGGGACACGGACAGTTTGAGCGCAGCCCCCTCTGCGGTTTTCAACGTGGGGAGTTCTGTCCCCAACATCCCCACCTGGCGGCCTGCCCAGCCAGTGACAAACCTCCTGCAGCTCCTGAGCACGAGGCATGCTGCGGTTGACGATGGTCATCTTAGTGCAGCCCTTGGAGACCAGATGCTTCACCAACAGCTTTGACATCTTGCCAGCACCGATGATGGAGACGCGCACGTTCTCCCAAGTGTTGCCAGGGAGCTTCATCTGCGCCAGCTCTGCTGCGGCAGACGAGACGGACACGGCGCCAGTGGCGATGCTGGTCTCGCTGCGGACGCGTTTGCCCGCCGTGATGGCTTGCATGAACAGGGCCGACAAGTACTGGCCAAAGCCCTTGGCCTCAGAACCGACCTGGACGGGGGTGCGCAAATATGGGGTGGGGTGGGGCGGGGGCAGGGCTTCTTTTGAGCAGGGGGGGGGGGGAGGGGAGGAGGGGGTTTTGGACCGAAAACTTGGTGTACCAAAAATGGCCCGACCAGATTTTCCCTATTGTAAATTTCGTTTTTTCCCACTATGGTCACTTTGGTCTGGGGAGGGGGGGAGGGGGTTTTGGGGGAGGGGTCCCCCCCCCCCTTGGTTTTTAATACAGCAGCACTATGCGGGAAAAATGAAAATGTGCACTGCAGAATCCTGCGTGCACCTTGCAAGGGTCCAGATCAATCGCTTTTCAAGAGCTACCAAGACAATCCAGGTGCACCTTCATGGTCGGGGTTGGGTGTTGAGCTCTTCTTGGCCACGCAGTGATGCTGTATAGAAGGCTCTTTAACAGAACAAGATCCGAAAGCAATTGTAGTTTGTCTGTCTCACTTGGTGGAATATAAATTGGAGCGAAGAATGGGTTGAGAACGACTGTGTCTGGTTCCCAAGAAACGGGGTTTTTGTCAGCTCCGGAGGATCCCCCTGTGCGTTGGATGTCAAACTATGCTGGAGCTTACATATCTGCACGTCACTTGGCCAAACTTGTCACTTGGCCAAACTGTGGAGGTCGTCTTGGGGGACCTAACCCCTGTTCACAGAATGACTGTCACTTGGCCAAACTGTGGAGGTCGTCTTGGGGGACCTAACCCCTGTTCACAACAGTGTGCCTGCAGGTGACTGCCACGCCAAAACTCCCAATGCGGTGCACGTCCAGCCAGATCCGCGTGTATGCCCTTCCTGCCCCAGTCGTTCTGGGAGGGGGATGGAGGGTGGGTGGCAAGCTCCAAGTGGGGGCGTGTGCCGCGTACTAGCGGGCCATTTGTGGGCTCCTCCAGCGGGCCCACGGTTGTAGGCCCCTGGTAGGCCCACCCTGGGGCATGAATGCCGCTGCCCCCATCCGTTTGTGTTCTTGAGGAATTACCCAAGGCTGCACACCTGGTGGACTGACTTCACTTGGGACAGGATCTGTCCTTCACCCATAATCAGGGAGTCCAGACCAGCGGACACCTGCAGCACATGGTCGACAGCATCTCCATCCTGCCGGAGGAAGAGGTAAGGGCTCAGCTCCTCGTGAGACAACCCTGACTTCTGCGCCATCCAACCCACGACGTCTCGCACTCCCTCCTTTGGGTCCGAAGCCACCACGTAAATCTGTCGAGAGGAAAGCGCACGAGAAGAATCTTTGCGGGTCAAACCCCCGGCGGTTAGCAGTCCCTAACCGAACTTGCCGCACAGCGCAAGCACACTCAAGTGACTAACAGGTCGATCGCCACCCCCGCCCCCACACCAAATCCCCAAATTGGGTAAAAACACATAAATACGGCCTAAAACATGCTCTACATTACTTGGATGGTCATTGTGAATGGTCACAATATCAAAAAAAAAATTCCAAAACTTCGATTTTTGACAGCCTAGGGTGACAAGGGTGACCACGTGTCTTTCGATGCACAACTCATATGCAGCAAACCACACAAATGCTCACAATCAGCCTGATCGTTGTTCATCATCCAGGGAATCCTCAAAAACCTGCCCTGCACTAAATCCACAACCTTGAACGCTTCAAGGACAGCATCATGCAAGTACTCGCAACACAGAAAAAGCCGCAACCAACGACAGAATATCAAGCACTGTCATGGAAGGCAACACCAAAGATGCAATGGAATGATGCGGCAGAATGCAATGTTGCAGCCACCTCAAATCTGATCAAGGGAAGCATCAGGTTGTTCATTTCATGCCACAGAAGTGAATGCACACATTTGCGTAATCAGCCTACACGAACTCCACAACGCGGGGTACAAGTGGTGAGGTGAGTGACGACTGGACTGCCAAACCAAAACAAACAGGCTGCACGCACCTCCATGCGGTTGCACGTCGAGAGCACCCCAGCCTCTTGGATGTGGGAATACTGCACCAACTGTTCAATAGCGACAGGCCAGTCCTCCTTCGCTACGGCCAGCTTCTCACGGATCTCAACTGGGGTGCTGTGGACACTCACTCCGACAACCATGACATGCAGCTTGGAGATGGCCCGATAATCTGTTGAACCAGAAGAAAGGAATCGTCCAGGGGCTCGGCAGAACAGGCCCTTGCACATTCCCGGACCCAGCGCAACACAATCAATGTGAACGACATTGGAAAAACATCTGAACAGGGCTGTTGAGGCTCTGTAAAAAGAAATTATCAGAGCACCCCTCCCTGACATGATCTCCCGAAACTACGCTGTGCCTGGATGCATTGACGAAATGACATCCAAGGAAATCAACCAGTCATGGCTGGACATGCATACACATGTTGACAAGACTGCATGCAAAATTCCCACAGCAATCCCGAGCTCATCCCAACAATGACAAAACTGCAACCTAGAAACTCTTGAATCAACCTTGCAGACTGCTGTCCGGCAAAAATATCTCCAATGGCGACATGGGACATATTGGGGATCCACAAAACATGCTTCAGATTATTCGTTTGACTGTTTAATCCTGAAACACTGACTCCACTGTCACCCCAACAATGAGAATGCCGGTATTTGGTGTGCAAGTCTGTCGATGGGTTGATCAGAGGGGGCCAGGGGCTGACAAAGAACGACTGCTGTTTGAATTGCTTTGCCCAGCTTGCCATGCCCTCTGATTGGATGTTGGAGATCAACATGTTTTTGAACCATTTGCATGGCAGGGGCTGTCCGGGTCTACTCCTCATGGGCTCCAGAAGGGATTGCAGTACCTTTGCCCTCTGGTGTCACCAACTCAGGATGGAAGTTGTCCAAGGTGGGACACCGGACGACAGTCTCTGGGATCGCAACACCAGCAGTAGAAAGATCGGCGCCGGCTGGCGCGGCCACCTTGGCATGCATAACAGTCGGGGACATGTCAATGGTCCAGCTCTTTCCTGCGGATAAAAAAAGGACATATGAGGGTGAGGACACGAGGGTGTGCAGACACGGAACGTGCAGACAATTAGGAGGAATGACAGGCAGAGCTGAAACAGCAAATCAATCAGAAATGAGGGAATGCTCTCCACACCCAAATCGCGCGCACCTTTCTTCTCTATTTCGGACCTGCTTGCGCCTCGAACGAGTGACGAGAGGGATTTTAAGACCTAATTAAGGTGAGCTAAGCGAAGGGGTCGGTGGAAGGAACCCACCCCCACCCACCGCGACCTACTTGCTCCGTTGCGGTGGTCCGGACCACCGCCACAAATCGGGACGGAAACGTCCCGACAACCGCGGTGGCCGGGACGTTTCCGTCCCGATTTGTTGTTGTTTTGTGTGGCGGCGATCCTCTGCCTGGCGCAGTTCGTGTGTGGGACAGTCCTCAGCGAAAGTAAAACCTGTGCTTATGTACACCGGCGGGACCCTTGGTTTCTTAGTTCTTAGCGAACTGGTACCCCCTCGGCTTCGCCACACGTATATACTGTCTGAAAACAAAGTTTCGCCGCATACTGCGGTGGTGAGTGCGCACAAGGTCAGTGTTGCGGCATCCCCGGATGCTCTGCTGGCTCTCGTGTCGGATGGCTATTGTCTGCTCTGGTGGCGGTGGTCCGGATGTATCCGTCCCTACCATTGCGACGTACCAGGTAGGTCGCGGTATACCTGCCCACACCCAAAAGAAGGGGATGACACCTAAGAAAATTGAGAGGATTGAAAAGTAGAAAAACAGACATGCGGAGCAGCATGGATACACACATTCGTCACATGCATCACAAGAAGACATCCCTGATATGATACTTCGCCATTTTATTCTTCCACAACCGCCCTTGATGGCCCGCGAACGACCCACATCCGTGTCTCCAGCCACCGATGTGCTGTTCTGTTGACACTCTCTGCTCACCGAAGAGGATGGGCCCCAGATATTGTGACACATCACCCATGGTAGAAAGCAAAAACCATTTTGTGCTGCTTGTACCCAGCAATGGGATTCAAAATGGACTTCAGCTTCTCCGAAATGCTTTCGAACACAGAAACTGCCATGAGGACATCGCAACACTGGCTTGCACCCATCCTGCAGGCATTGCAGCTGAAAAGCTGACTGGGGGGGGTGCACAGTCACACCCGTCCTGACTGAGTTTCAAAGTGACACACGCAATATGCTGCTGGATGCTGCCGCAGCCCAAGCTGGACACCCGCAACAACCCAGTTCGCATTTTTGTCCCCTCACCTGAGACTCGCTGTGGCAGAAGTGGTGTGGTGACACCTTGAGACAGTTGACCAGCATTCCCAGCAAAGGCCATGCGAGGGGCAGTCGATCGCTTCCATGCATACCACAGCCCTGTGAGGGCAAGGACCATGGGGCTCAGCATGAGCAGAACCTCACTGGCGGCGTAGGTAGCAGCAGCACTGGACCTGTCAGCAACAGCAAATGCCCCCAGAAAGAGAAAAACAAGGGTTTGTTGCACAAACAGACACGAACACCGTTGCCACGTAACTGTGCACGAACGCTGCACAAACTCAAATGAAAATTTTGGTGACAGAAAGCGTAGGCCGCCTGTGCGCCGCCCATGCAGCCCTTCTGCAACGTATTTCATGGGAAATGAGCGGTTCAGTCGATTACTACAGCACCTCGTCGGGGCATTCCATGAGCACACCTCTGCATGAGTCCGACGGGAGCTACAGTCGCGGTCTGCTGTTCGTGCACGGGGGCTTCAAACCTGGTGGCACCTGCACCGCAAAGGGAAGGGCATAGAAAGCGTGGGCCAGTGTGCCACGGACGCGGTGGTCTGATGGTTCAACAAACAGTGCGACTAGTAAGCAGAGTTGGGTAAGGTCAGGGATAGATGGTGGTGGTGGGCTGTTACGAAAATGGCGCGCCGCCACAATTGGCGCATTTCACGTCGGCTTATCTCCAATACATGAGTTCCTCTACCCAGCGTAAAAAAGAAAGGGGGGAAGACTGTCACAACCAGGCCAAAAAGCGGAGAGTGCAGAAGTGTGGTCCTACAAGAATTATTATGTCTGTGCTGAAGCAGCGCTATCGACCGCGGGTGCTGACCAAGCTCTACCTTTCAACGGGTTTGAGTCGTCACAGGCTGTGCCACGCTCCGCTGCTACTTTCCACAAAACGTGCTGGCACGAACCCAACGAATCGCAGAATCCCTTCGGTGCACCTCACCCATTTTTTGCTTGCGAGTGCCGTCCAAGGCTCCTGCTGCCCATCAACATTCGCCATCTCAGCACACAGCAACTTGCAAGAGTCGGCATACCGAGTGCCACCCTCGTCGGTGGAGCCACGGTTGGCATCCTCATTGTCGTTGCACGACTCAGCGTCTGAGCCTGCTGCACTCCGTTTCCAGCAAAGAGAGTGGTTGGGGCCACACTTGGGAATGTCATGAAGACGAGCCCCCAACCGGCCATACCAAGAACTGTCATAGCTGCAGCTTGAACCGTCAAGGCTTGGCAGGTATTGCTGCGTGGCGTAACCATTGCATCACCTACACGCGAGTGCACATGTGCAACCAACCTCACTGCCATGGCATTCGCCAACCCTGGGGCCAGGCAGTTCAGCACTTTGCAGAGCCTAAAAACACGTGCAGACACTCGCCCATCGCAACAACACCACGACCATCAACTCTGAGAAATCGGTGAAACTTGTCGTCGCACGCATGCTTCACCAAAAGACACCTTGCAATCAGCCTGAAATGTACGCCTGCGATTTCGTAAACTGCAGCGCAAAATCGCCCCTGACTGCACACGGACGAAAAGTAACAGGAGCATACCAACTGATCCCAGGGTCTGATAGTCGTATTGGCTGGAACACAGAGAAACGCTAGGCATTATGCTCGCGCTGCAGAAAGCAAATGGGCTGTTGGGAGGCAAGGCGCCGGCGTTTCAGTATAGGCTTCAGATTCAAGATAAATCGAATATCAGCCTGTGCTATGCACTTCCTGCGGTACGGCATAGAGCGAAATCCCCCTGGCTACGTTGCAGAGGATACGTGCACTTGCGACGCGTAGGTCCATCACAGAAAATGGTTGAATGGTGAGATGCTGTTTACTGCTTGCGATGTCATGTTTCGGTTCAGGCAACGAAAGATTGGTATTCACTTATAAAGCGTTCTGGGGAGTGCAAAGTGGAGAAGGGATGAGGTACGGGTTGACGGAGAAATGGAAATCTTTTATCCTACTATGATCACAAGTTCGGAACTGCAGCTGCAGCATTGGCAGACCTTAAATACTCAACTCCGAAAAAGGACATGCCATCCGACGCCAACAGTACTCTGTACCGCAACAGACGGATGGCAGACCAATAAAAACCATTCCATCTCATATGCGCCAGTCTCCGAAATGTGCCTATTTGCTGTGTTTTAGGTGTGATGCCAAACGCAATTGCAAAGGTATGGATGTTACGCGGTTTTCAAAAAGGTTAAGCCGTGTTAAGCAATGCTAAGCAATGTTAGTAATGTTAAGCAATGTTGAGCCATGTTAAACAATTTCAGCAATTTTAACTATTGTTGGGCCATGTTAATCAACGCGAAGGAATGGTTAGCAATGTTAAGCAATGTTGAGCAATGTTAAGCAATGTTCGGCAATGTTGAGCAACATTAAGCAATGTTAAGCAGCATTCAGCGATGTAAACAATATTAGGCAATGTTAACTAGTGCGAAGCAATGTCAGCCAGTGGGCGATGTTTTGCAATGTTAAGCAATGTGAAGCAATGTTTAGCAATGTTAGCCGATGTCGGCCGAATAAAAAAGGGGAGGGACGGGGGCAAGGGTCAACAAGGTCCACCAGGTGCAAAAAAGAATTGATTCTTCCAAAAATGATCCTGGACTACATGGGATGCCAGAAAAAGTGTTTTTTTGGCACGTTTTGAGCCCGTGATGGTCTATTCTGTCGGTTATTGGTTAGTTGGATGCTGGGTCATGGGGATGTGGGTGGGTTGTTGGCGGGGGGCTGTGTTTCGGTAAAGAAGAAAATTTCGTTTCTACGGAAATAGGCATGGGGTGTTGAGTCTTGTGGGGCCTAGGGGGGTAGGGGTTGTGCTAGTGAGGGACGGAGGACCTAGAATGGGGGTATTGTGGTGTGGTTTTGTGTTTTGACCTGTTTTTTCTTCGTGCTTCCCTTTTGGCACCCACATGTTGGAGGTTTTGGGGCGGTTTTGGAGAAAAAAAGGCTATTTTTGGCCCTAAATTAGATGGCACCCATTTCTGGCCACCAGTGTTGCATTGTAGGGTCAAATTTTGTGAAATGCTCACTACACCCATAGGTATCATCTCCGAAAATTTCAACCGAGTTCAAAAGGCTGTGGCCAAATTGTGTTTTTTGTCCAATGCGCGCGTGCTTACTGCCGCTGCTGCTGCTTGCTGCTTGCTGTTGGCTGCCTGCTAAACCGAAGAAGTCTACCGTGGACGCTGCAGAGGGTTATAAAACCAAAGCTGGTTCCACCAACTGGATGACGCGACCTGTATCCATACCCCTAATCGAGAATGGGGACCTCAAAATGGGGATAGGTGTGATGCAGAGTGTTCAGGAAATGTGATGGTACCGGTCCTTTGAGATAATTTCCGAAGGTGAATCCTGTGGTGGTGCTTTCTTCCTTTGTTTGCTATCATCTGCTTGCCTATTGATGGTTGATCGTGGTCTAGGAAAAGTAAAAAGTTTTGGTGCCACACTTGAAATACCCCGGGCTGACAATGCAAACAACCATGGATTCTTCTGAGAGATGGGACGGAGTTCATGCTACTTTGTGCTACACTTTGACACAACGTTAGCGGGTAGTCATTCTCTCGAGTAATGTTGACGTCTCTCTTTGAGCCCAACATATAATACACCTTTTGGAGGCGCTTTCAGGAGGTCACTCAATGAATTTGGGATCAATATCCCAACGAAATTCCTCTTATCACCTATGGATGCATAAAGCAACTAATTCAAAATTACCATGTGAAACTGCGGCACAATATGGTATGTTGCATGTCTCTTGTTTTGCCCATTTTTTTGATCAATATTTTGGTATTTGGCTTTTCCTTCACCGCAATCCCATTGTTCATATTTGCAGTATTCGGTGTGCCTTTCCACTTCACCACAATCCAACTGTGACCTCCAAAGTCTCAAACCTGCAATGTTTGGGCATTTCACTACCACGCGAGTAAAACCGCACTTAAACTGTATAGCATGCACCAACTTTCTTGCGCTTTTGGCAATTGCATGCGTGCCCCACTTTCCCACGAGCTCGATCCCAATATTTAGTCTTGATTAGGACTGGGCTTAGGGTTGGGGTGGACGTTAGGGTCAGGGCTGGGTTTAAAGATAGTGTTGGGGTGCAAAATGGATAAAAATTTCCTTTGGGCGCCTTTGGTGCCCATGGAGCATCGAGTGCCCATGGACCACTGGAGGTGGCGCCTTTGGCAACTAACTGTTCGTTGGAGGCCCCTCGGGGGGGGGGGGGGGGGGTTGGCCTAGGACCTGCGGAGTCAAAGTCGGCCCCCTGTTGGAGGGGGGCAGAGATCGACTCTCTGTTGGGCCATAGTACAACATAGGGCACTTGCATAAAATGTGAAAGCAAAGATTCAGAAACTTACATGCTGAACCAGTATGACCTCCACGAGTAGCAGAGACGCCCCAAATGGAAATCTCTGCGAATTCAACGACCATTCTGACACCACCACTCCTAACCCTAACTCTGGCCCTAACCCTACAACATGACACTGATGCAGATCAAAGTCAATACTTTACAGCAGAACAATGTGCCCAGATTCTGCAATACTGAAACCCACAACCCACCACATGGAACCAGTGGAACTAGAGCTGCACTGCTAGATTCCACTCCAATGATGCACCTGCCTTGGGCAGTGGATCAAATACCCGGTGACACACAGGTTAGAAAGCTTTGTTGACAAAAAATGTGGGGCAACAGAGACAAGTGATTGGGTGGCATCAACCTTCTGCACTCCCTAGATGAGGTGCATGTCGACTCTGGTATGTGCTGTATGCACCTCAAAGAACGAGAATGTTCTGCAACAGCAATTGAGTTTTTAGCTGCCATCCTGCGGACGGAGGTGAGATGCCAGTTGTGCACAGCTTTTCCTTTTGGGGTTGCCCGTTGTGAACACTTGCAACGCTCATTGACGAGCATGCATTGCTCGACAGATGTGGCGTGCTGAAGACCCCATACAACACCGCCTTTCCTGCTTTGGACATATTCCAACAGGCAGCTGTTCAATGAATGGACAACCCCCTCCCCTTGGTCAAGCACGACCGAAATCATGGAAGACAACAGTGACCCCATGCTTGGGCAATGCTGTGCTTCTGCGCCGACAAGGGTTGGCGCAGGGGGGGTGGGGGGTTCGGGACTGACTAACAAAAAAAAAAACCACATCAAAACAGATCGACGTGGGTTGGACTTGCAAGCAGAATGTTTTTTTGAAGGGGGAACCCTTCCATTCTTGACCGTCAAAACTGCGGTCAGAAGAACACACATCAGATGTGGTTCCCTTGCTGGTGCTCAGCGTATTGTGATTGGCCACCCCATCTTGCAGGTCTCTCTTTTTGGTCAGTGCACAGGGACGGTTGGGACGTTACCATAGGAAAGCAGAAATATAAACAAATCTTCCGGAGAATTTTGAATTTTGAATTTTGGGTTTGAAGGCTTCGTCACCGTCAGACCGTACGGGTGAACGAACCTTATATTGGAGGCAGAACCTTGGGGCTGTGGGAGAAACACTTCTTACGTTAAGAAACAGAAATGCAATCGCAACTGAGGAACAGCCTGTACTGAATAGTGCATCGTGAGAGGCCGTAATCACTCGGCAATACCAAAACAAGGAGAGGTCGCATGCAGCGCCTCCTGAAATAGTCATGGCCTGCAGGGCAGGTTTCATGGTTCGTCGTATTTCCACTCCTATTAAACAAAGTTGACGAGGACGAAATTGTACCGGAAACAGAACTCTCATCATTGTATGATCCCCAAAGGTGAAATAGCTTGAGCGTGGGTGGGGGCATTGCCACGAGCATGGGTGCTGCGCTCCCGTATGCCCACCGCAACAAACACGTCTGCCCGCAAGCAATTGTATCCTTAATATTGGTCGCCTGCACTATAATGACCCAGATGAGAGAGAGAGAGCGCGCGCGCGCGCGCGGGGTGTTCCCCACCGATGCCCTCTTACTTCTTATTGTACGGGTGCACAGTGCCAGGGCTGGGCACTGTGCCCGTACCACCGGCCCTCCGAACACGGCATGACATTTTTACAGAAGCACGCTTGTCCGGTCGCAGCCAATGCTGCCGATGCTGGACCTGCCAGTGTGCAGTTTATCTCCAGCGTTGCCTTCCGATCAGCTTTATGGGCTTAAAGCCCAACCGGTGTCCCGAGTGATACATCCCACTGGCACCAGCAAGTGGGGGAGGGGGGCGTGGTGAATGGACTCAAAAAGACAGAGATTGTGCAGATTGTGCTACTCAGCTTCTCGAAAACAAAAGATCAATCGCGGAAACACACGAACACAGACCCAGGGTGGCATTCCATTCCCTGGAAGTTACAATATGCATGGGTTACAACATGCAACGATTTGATCAAATACTTGCCTGTCAATCACTGGCCAGGTTGATCATGGAGCCGCCATCCAATCTCTAACAGGCCGCTGGACTATCGGACCATCAACCACTGCCGTCAGTGAACAACCATCCATCGCCGCCAGTGAACTACCGCCGTCAGCGGGTCATCACTCGCCGTCAGTGAATCGTCAGTCGCCACCAGTGAACCATCCACCTGCTGTCAGTGTACCTGCCGCCGGCGTGAACCACCAGACACGTAATCTAACCAACCATGCCAGTGAACTTCTCAATCTGATGTCAACCACCACCAACCCAGTGAAGGATGCCCCGCCCCCGTTGCCTCCAGGTAGTGAATCGACAGGAGCCACTCCCCTAGCCTGGAATGATGTGCTGTGGGCTGGCCATACCCCGTTGGGCGACACCAACCACGAGGCTCCTGGCGAACCACCAATGCCGCCGACATGCACAACTGTGCACCAGATCTGTGCTCATGCCAGTCCCGTGCTGCGACGTTCCGAAAGCAGCGTCCTTGCCATATACCGAGCGCAGTGCTGCTCACCCCCCGGGGGGTACATTCCGAAGGCATCAGACCTGAACTGGTCCACCAATCAACCTACTGGGTGCCGCTGTGTGCTCATTGAATGCACCCTCCGGGACCTGGAGTTGCATTTACTCATCCGCTTGCAAGCGTCCCGCAAAGGAGGGAAGCACAACGATCGCCACAACGGCGTCCGACATGGCCCCGTTCAACAACGGCTACTGGCAGTACTGCCATCAACGCTGCCCGTAATCACTCCCCAAAACGGTGGTATCACACCAGCCAACAGAAAAAAGATGACCCCTTCGAGACCTCCCTGGTCAGCACCACTGAAATGGTCGACAGGGACAAGGATGAGATCCAAATCTGCGAAATAGTGTTCCCATGCCTGCCAAGCTGCTGTTAGTGACGGACGGCAGCCTTCACCCGCATAGCTTGCTCTGCATCTGTTCTTCCAAGGACGACGGGAGCAGGTTTGGAGGGGGAACCCATACAGAAAGCGGTTCTTACAGCAGTTTTTCACAGTTGCTTTGCGCCACTTCCCAGAAGATGAGGGTTTGCGGTGGGCTAGCGGTCAGTCTAATCCAATCTATCCCACTCCTCCAGACAACGGACGCAGAGCCTTTTCAACCCACGTCGATTCCCTAATCCAGGATCCAATCAAGCACAATCACACCAGAAATCACTCCCAGAACACCACATGTCGCACCCCCAGAACACACGCACGCGGGCACACACAGCTTTGTGAGGTTGCCACTTTCCAACTTTGAGTCCGCAGCACCATGGTGTAAACCATGCCACCTGCCCATGCCTGTGGCTGCAGGGCCCTGCCTGTGGAATTGCTGCTGAGATCTTGCACAAGAACCCCCCCCCCCACAAAAGAAAAACCCTTTCCCAAGAGCAATCTCCGGTTCACTGAAGGGGGGACGGAAGGTTCAAAGAATTGGGCTGCGCTGTCACTCCAAAGAGGGTGCCGCTTGCGCACCGCACGACCGAGCACACTGCATCATCAAAGTATCCTGGGTCTTACACCATGCTGCAGAACAGAACGACTTGGTGGCTTGCAGCGCACATGTGCAGCATGGATGCAGCCAAAATGCACATGACTTGTACACTGTGTGCACCGCGCGCGGCGAGCGGGCGGCACCCTCAAAGCACTTGGCACATCGGGTAATTCGGGGAACAAATGAGTGGGGCTTGCATTCAGTGGAAACCACAGGCTGCTTACCACAGGGTACCAGAGCCGTGAGCAGCCCCTGCAGGTGCAGCCAGCTGGACTTATGCTCTCAATTTGACTGTTCCGAGAAAAAAAGAAAGGCGCTGCGGCAGGACAGGACACAGCATCCCCAGAGGCAGGGGATATTGATCCCTGGGTTTTGCATACCCTCTTTCCAACGCACATTGCGCCTACCTCTTCCACACATTACCTCAACAGGACAAGGACATTTGCGTTACCTCTCGCACCCACTGGGCACCTTTGAATGTGGTGGGCCAAGGATGAACTGACCACACTGCATCTGGGTTGGCTGGCAAACGTAGATGGATCAGGGTCTATGTTTAGACGAGAGGTTGCAACTCAGCAGCTGATGTGGTGCAGGAGCTACACGGCTACGACTCTCCATTTCCATTGGAAATGCTGAAATAGTGAAAATACTGAAGGTCAGTAACCGCATGCGATGCCAAATCCCCCCACTGGGACCGGGGGGATTTCCGTCGCGTCGGCACTTCCGTCGCGCCGCGACTCAAGGGGTGGGCGGGAGGAGGGTTGGGGGGGGTGTGACCTAATTAAAAAACAGACAAATGCAAACCAGAGGTAATGCACTCCACAGTCAGGCATAAGTGCATCTTTATTCTCTTTGCCAAACCTGGTTAAACCTCAAGACACACACTGTGTCCGAAACAGAAAACGGAACATCATGTCTGACTACATTAGTCAGACAATCACAGTCAGCAGCTGTCAGTCAGACATCAGCAATCAGTGTCGGATAAAGACACCATGCATTACCGGCATGGCCGAAAAGAGCAACCCGCCGCTTGGAGGGTTGGGGGGGGGGGGGGCGTGGCCAGCCCCTGACCCACAACCCCCTCGCTTAACCCGTCGCACAGCGTCCAGGACTATAATCGGCCTTTGCCCCCACTGGGACTGGGGAGCAGGGAAGGGGTTCGGAACTTGGCTAGGGGGCATGCGTCCTGGATGCCGGCCACCAGATTTTGTGGGCACGTGCTTCACGTGGATCCCGTGCAATCCTTGCAGCGGCACTACTCTTGAAGTTTTTTTATCTGGCATGGGACCAGGACAAAAGCAGCAGCAAATTGGAGGAACGCAGGGGCCAGGGAAGCAGTGGGGTAATGCTAAAAAAGAGGCCTGGGGCACGGTGTCTGATCATGCATGATGTCGGTGTAGATAGCTGCTTTGAAATGCCTGAAAAAAAATGCATTCACTATGCATGCAAGCACTGCGACTTACAAACAGAGGCATCAATCTGCAGATGCAGGTGACATCGTGCTCTTTCCAAAAAGCCAGGCTTCTGCGTCTCCCTATTTGACCACACCGAAATGAATTCTCAACTGCGTGCTGGTCCACCTCGTTTGGAGCAAAGAGGGGACTTGCTGCGGTACAAACTAAATGCAGCACCACCACCTGTCGGGGGCATATGTAACCCGTCACACATGTGAGAGATCAATCCCCCAGCGCAAACCCTTGTCATCTCAGGGTGACGCCTCATGACACAGGAGGATCGTTGTCCCACACCCTGCTACTAAACTAAGGCAATATGATTGGAAAATGGATGAAGGGTTTGGGATCTGAAACAAAATTCTGTGGCTCCTGTTGTGGAACACAAGGTAAGAATCTGAGCAGGACTGCAAGACTCCTCCCGCAGACAAGTCACGATGGCAATGTATGAACACGTCATTAACCCAGTGTGAAGCTCCCAAGCAAGCTGCTGCTAGAAGGGGTAGGGGCCAGGACCAACACTTCAGGGACCCTCATTTTGAGGCCTGCTTGGAAATCATGGTGCATCATGGTGGGTGCACCAGGTGTGTGTGTGTGTGTGTGTGTGTGTGTGTGTGTGTGTGTGTGTTTGTGTGCGTGCGTGCGTGTGTGCTCTGTACGAGCAGGAGGAAGCCCTCATCTGCTGGATGAACCCCAGAAAAAGTGAACAGCTTGCGTAAGCTCAGTGTTGGCTCTGCTGTGCCGATCAGAAAAGGCGAACAGGACTCCATGGTCTTCATCTTCTTCCATGCCCTGGGGTCTTGAGGCTGGAGGGGATTTGTATGTGTGCGCGCACACACGCCCTGTGCTATTTATGAGGGCAGGCAGCTTTGAAGTTCTGTGTGCTATTTTTGAGGGAGATCCATGTGCAGGGATGAAGTAGACCAACTTGCCCAGAGAGTCGGACCGCTTTATGGTCGTGGTTCACCTCTTCTGCGGAATCAGAACCTCTGAAAAGGCTGCAAGCTGTGATGCGTGCTCTGTACTGGCCCTGACGTACGGGCAAAAGAGACATGGGGTGAAACTTCTGGCTCCTCATCGTCGCACAGAATGCCTGAGGCAGGGGGGCTGGTGGGGAAGAGGGGAAATGACGGCCGCGGCTGTCGCCCTTTTTCATGGGCGACGCATGTTTGGTGTGTGAGGGGGCCTGGAGAGCCACGTGTGTGTGTGTGTGGGTGCGATTGATGCGTGCAGGCGTTTGCGTGGGGCCATCCGCTGCCACGGGCGGCGGTTCGACAGGAAACCTTCGTGAGCGGATTGTTACCACGTGATCACAGAGCCCCGCTGCTTGACAGTGGAGCGAGGGCATCAGGAAAGGCCGTGAATCTGGCATTGGAAGTGGCTGTCTGGCCAGGAAATGTGCCACGTGGCGGCTGCATTTGCTTGGAATTACCAACTGGCGCGATGGAGGGGAAAGGACGCATATGCGCTGTGCTGCAACGGTGCTTGTGCTGCACGACCGTCTCCTAAGATAGGGCATAAATCGTTCACGAAGTGCGCTTGAAGGCGGGCTTCTTCGACTTCCTCCACGATGCGCCGCAATCTGTACTCAGGGGATCTGTGTGCCGGTTCGTGTGGGTCCAAATCATTGTTTTGCATGCGGTTAACTGTTGATATAGCAACTGTACACTACACCATGGGACAGCACAATCGAGGACTGGGGACTGCCGACTCAGCGCTGAGGCCCTCCAGTGGATAGCAGCAGCCTGAACCACCCTGGAAACCTAACCCCTGCCCCACTGCGATCCCCGAACAGAGGGAGATCCAACCTAACGCTTCCTGATTGCGAGGACTGCCACCTGCAGGCATGGTCTGTGCATCAGGGGCCTGCGAGCACTCCACTTGGAAGAAAATTTGTCAGCCCTGCCCTACTCTCCACTACAAAAGGGGAAGATGAACTCGATCCTCTCTTACCCATGCTTCATCCTCCATGGACCCCGGTACTGAGCCCACAAACTCATGGATTGCCACAACACAAGCGGCAGCGAGTGTGCTTGCCGGTGGTGGCGGATAACCAGGTGGGTCGGGGCAGGTGGATGAATAGCGCTGACGACTAACAATCACCCCGTCCAGGCCTATGGCCTGCACGCCTCTGGCATAGCATGGCTGGTGGCGAAGAATGGGCTGCCTATGCAACAGCGTTGCGCAGCTGCAGTAGATCAATCCCAGCAGCAATCTGTTGCAGTCTGGCATACCACAAGTGTCAGGTAAGTATTTCAGATGGATCTTGAACCAAAATTTGAGTCCTGATACACAAATTGCATGTCTACTTTTGGCCCATTGACTTCACAAACTGGCAGAGTAACAAGCACAGAGGAGATGACTCTGCAGAAGAAAAACCATAGACCGTGGAAATAAGGACTTCATACCCTCCTGCTCCTGCTAAACTTCAGAAACAATTTCATGTGCGTGTGACCTTTTTCCCTCATTTTTTCAATGAATGACGAATTTTGGGGCATGCACCCCCTGTTTGTCCCGTTTCTGTCATGTGAAACCCTTCGAAACCCTCTGTGAGTATTGGGGCCGACCCCTTGTAGCCGAATACACCACCAGTGTGATTTTTGTTTGGAGGTTTTGGAAGCCTCTGGCCGCTAACCCCAGTACGGGGTGCAGCTACAGTACAGCAAGCAAGACCATCAAGCGGTCATTGGAAGGCACTCGTTAATGGATTGTCTCAGGCAGTTGTTGACAGGCACAGGGTGTGTTGGGCACAGCAGATTCTTGTTCACACTGCGAACTATATTTCCACGCAGCAGGGCGCTGTAGCCCACTGCATTTACTTCAATCACAGTAAATACATCTCACGGTGTCTCCAGACAGCCCTAAGGAAGTGTTGGGGCGTTGCTGCCTTCCCTTTCTGTGTGGCTTTGTACTTTCCATCCTGTGCGTGCGTGCTGGATGGTGGAGCAACGGGACGTGAAGAGCAGGAGGTGCAGGGGACACGGTTGTATGGTGCATGTATGAGGTATCTTTGCAACTCCAAGAGGGGATGGATGTGTACATTTCTTGCACGGCACAAACTCTCACTATTTGCGTGCCACTACAGCCCCACTATGGACATTGCATGCATCTAAGAAAATCAGCAAATAGTGATTTGTGACCATGACTGACCACAAAACGAAAATGGGTCTGATTTTTCCTCATCATGTGGTGTGATTGCTGCTTCTTGCTGCAACTCAAGGGAAATTACCATCGTACACCCTACAAATTCTGACTAGGTACACTCGCAAGCGTGGCATTTCCCCACACCAACCACATGACACTTTGCTAGCATTTCCAACACCCTCCATTTTTCACATTTAGAACGCGACCGGTTGTTTCGGCTTGGTGTGCAACACTTGGCACCGAGAAGGAGCTAGGCAGCTAGGGCACAAAGCAAGGGTGCACTGTGCACTCTTACAACGGACCCATTCATTCAAATCCAAGCAGATGGTGCAAGTGTTCTGATTTGGCACCTCTTAGACCTGGTACCTATTTCTTTCTGAATATGTGCGCCATGACTCCAATGATGGCACACACAATCAAGCTGAGTGGGCAAGCGTCGACCCCAACTTACTCATAACACCTCCACAAGGCCACCCTCGGTTTAGCATCATCCCATGCGTCCCTACAGCTTGGCCCGCGTTCCAAAAATACCCGGATCGTGGAGGTGAAAATGCATGGTAAAATGATGGACCCAGCCGAGGAAAATGCCCGTATGGGCCCGTAAAAAGTGCCTATCATGCCTTCCCCATGCATGTGACGAGGTCCCATCCCATGATGGCATGTGCAGCCCCATAAACAGCTGATGAAGGAAGGCGGTTGTGCAAGCATACTTGGGCTCCCGGTGCAAGAATCGTGACCGACTTTCCACCACTAGAGGATCCACTCTTGGACCCTCCATTGCCTGTAATAAATAAGCCAGATGCATCAATCTCTAAAAGGACGTGCTTGGTTTGAAAAGTGGCCTTTGTCAGTTTGCAAACTCCAACACAACACCGATAACGCAATTGATACACTAGCGAACACAACCAACAAGGTGTCAACCAACCCAATGCATTTGGCCCCATTCTGTTGCATGCAACTGGCCACTTGTAGTGCGCAACGCAATGCTAAGGGCACGATATTTTGGTTCACCCCCCCTCCCCCCCGAGCCTTCGAATAGCACCAAAAACTCAAGCAAATCCCATGCTTTGCCCATTTGGCCGTGCGTCACCGAAACCTGCAATTGAACCAATCATCTCGGGTCTTCTCGCATCCCCAGTCCCCTCACGAAATGGTTCCACAACTATAGGCCACGGCCAACAACTGTAGGTCAAATAGGCCACGGCCATGCGCCGCACTGCAAAGTTTGATGGAAAAGATGGGGGTCTGCAAATGATATGTCAAACTTTAACAACAAGAGATTGTTCTTTTCATTCCTTCTTATCTTCATCCTTCAGCACAATTGTGTGCGTTGCGGGCCGGAAACCACATGCCCGACAATCGGAAAAGTAGTTTAAAAGAATCAATCAAGAGTTGCACAATTTTTCAATCGATCGCCAACCGCAACACTACGACGAACTTGACCGACATACGATTTTTAAGGATACTTTTCACTTTCTTTTGCAGAAGGCCCCGTTTTTCGGCGGATCGTTCTTTAGCCAAATTCATCATTTGCATCCAAGTCTTGAGGTCGTCTTCGTCTGTCGATTTTAACGTCAACTTTTGACTTCCAGCATTGATGCGGAGCACCGTTGAGCCAGTTGCGCTTGGAGACGGCAAAAAATCAACCGAGGCATTAGAAATATCCAACCGCTTCACAGGCTTTTCATCCTCCTTGCTCTTGTAATAATCCAATGCCGTGTCGTGCATTTCAAACCAACGCCTATTGCAAAGTTATGGACTGTGAATGTTGCATGCAAGAAAAAATGGAAAGACCAAGGGCGACTTAAGAAAGGCCGCTCGCCAAAGCAATCCACAACACACTTAAGATTCGTGGGCGCGTGTGCATCGGTATATGACTTGAAGTACAACGCATGCTACACATTTTGCTTGGGAACAACACGAGAAAATTGACAAACCACGGATATTTTTCTCCGGTTCGATTGGGAGGAAATCAAGCATACTTGTGATATAAGCCAAACTTCTTCTTTTGCATCTTCAACAAATATCCTTGATGACGTATATGCTCCGGCGGAGGAGACCTCGAACCCTGAAGCGGGAGCGATGTACGCATCGCTTTTCGCTCGATTTTTTTAAACGCCAACTCACAAGAGCACGCTCAGCACCAGCACAACTCCTTAGCCAAAATCAATTGAACATGGGAAGCTAAGTGCAGACCACAGTCGAACATATGGACAGGTTTGAGGACAGGACATCATGTTACCAATCGCACACAAGATTTCACCATACAAATGCCATGCGCCCATTGTTGGGCCTGTTTTGTGTTGTGCCTCGTATCTTTATTGATTTTGGCACATCTTTTTTTCGAAACCCTTTTTGCTTGCTCGTAACAACACGACGACGGGGACACACCTCCTCCGTTGCTTTGCCGTCGTTCGTCTGCTCTTGCGGAGTCCGCTTCAAAAGTGCCGTAATCTCCAAAACCAAGTTGGCTGTCCCACAAGGGTCCAAAGGGACTTGCATGTTTAATTCTACAAGTGGCTCAAGAGTCCGAATCTCCACACTACTTTGGGCGATTGTATCCCCTTTGGTTGTTAACAACTTGACCTCCAAATTTGGCAAATCTTTTTGGCAACTTTCAGTGGACAGCAAAAATGTGAACTCCTCATCCCACCTCATTTCTTCGTTCGTCGCTTGCAAGGGCCATGTACACCGCCCGTCGCTTCCCAAACCGAGGGCAACGATCACTTGCTCATCTTCGCTAGCATCAAAGGAATGACCAGTAATACTGAGAATTTGAGCCCGAAGTAGAACTTGCTCGGACAAGAAGCCGGCGGCTATGCCGCTAAGGTCAGCTTTTCTTGCATCACTTAGTATGAAGGTGTCGTTTTGCGTATCCACCACGAACCTAAGTTCCGTAAACATGTAGGGACCGACGCTACTTGTGGTCGGCAAAATGGCCACTGGGAGATTGTGTCGCGTGCGGCTTCGCGCACCATCTACCCATTGCCCATAAAATATGACGGGTTCGGGATGCCCAGTGAACTCTATTGAAACTTGTATGTTGACTCCAGAAGGCGGGATCTCATGCTCGAGGCCGACGTTTTCGACTTTCACGAACAAGCCAGGAACGTGTCCATCAAGCGACTCTATCTCCAAGTCAGAACCGACTACGAATTCTCGAGCCAAAAGGCGTGATCCATCATGTTCAAGGGTTACGGCAACTTTTTCCACCCTCGCCAAGGGCCAAAAGGCCATCGCCTAGAAGTGAAGAGGAGCGAACCGAAGCCCAAGGATACGGTGCCGAAGAGAAGAGATAAATGACCACATGTTTCGATTATGTTCGTTTGGGTCGGTCATGTTTCATGGGTATTGGCTGTACCATTGGACGGACCCTGGAAAGACCCTCGAAAGAGCCAACACAACGGGCGGGCACTGCACAAGGGACAAGTTTTGTTGCCTTGCTGGTCATACTCAGTGAGGAATGCTCACTCAAGACACAAGATAGCTCTGCATTTCGGCCAACTTGCTTTTTATTGTCGAAGCGGTTGAAAAATTGACTGTTTCTGGAATCTACTGTACGGTAGAAAATTTTGCCGGGGTTCTCTGGTCACCCGCCCGGCCAAGCTGCGGGCACTTTCGACGGCCGACATGTGGACATGTGTGTCCACCATGGCATGGAAGACTTGAGATGCGATAGGGCCCGAAGTAAGGGTCATCGGTCTGTCACATGGCCATGCAGGCGCTGTGAATGATGGACCAGGACCCAGTCTCCTTCTTTAAAGCTTGCTGGTTTCCTCTAGCTATGTCTTCACGTTTTCCGCAGGATCGGCATAATTGTACACACTGCTCCGGAACGATCTCATCAAGAACGATAACATTGTGTTTGAGTACAGGTGGGCGCAGAAGTTGTGGGAAAACTACCATCCAACCACGGGACATGGCCAAGGCACGGCACCTTTTACTGGATGGACCACATTAATCATACTCATCATGTCCGAGGAATAAATTGGAATGCCAGCTCTTAACATTATGCTGATGGGGATGGGGTTGCACAGACTGTGCATTATCGTGCGCTAGATAACTAGCAACGTCTATGATGGTTAGCAAAAGAGCAGAAGCAGCAGAACCGGTGCATGGTTCATTTTATGGTCATCCGAGGCGACTGGCTCAACATGATATTCTTTTAGTGATTGCTGCAACGTGTAGCAGCTTTCAGAAGTAATGTTCACAAGGTCCCCAAATGCGCCGTTGGTATTTGTGCGAACGGGGCAGGACTGTCTCTGTGACCGAGCAATTGTGACAGGGATAATGTACTGGCGATATGTTTTTTGGACATGTTCGTCCGTCCAACTTGTCCCGTAGGGAAGCAGCATGCTGCTTGTTCTTGGACTCTTCCCTGATGGCCTCCCCAATAGTGTGGATGGTGCTCCCCACAAGAGGCGCCCAACTGTAGAGGTCCACATGCTTCGCAGCCGCAGTAGCATAATCGGATCGCGGGTAATTGTCAAGGCCGCAGGGGAGTAGGTGGTATCCTTTTCTCCCCCGCCATCCAAAAGTTCCCTCTTCGGAGGCCGACTGAGAACGGTTGAACCACCCCAACAAGCGCTCCAAATACTCAAAAACGGGGAATGCCGACCATCGGAATTGTTCAGAGCAAAGTTCTAGATCTGCAGCGTCAAAGTTGGGGGGTTGGCATGCAGTGGATTCTAAGCCACAAATTTTGTAGGCACATGTGTGCGTGGCTCTGGTCCGAGGATCTGCTCTCTTGGAATCCACCCATTCGGCTCCATCAGATTCATCCAATGCAAGAGAACATCCTTGGAGAGCTCGGGGTCCCATTGCGTAGCAAGAAGCTGATGGAATCCCTCGTCCCACAGGAACCCATAGGGGAATTTGGATCGCGAGGGTACTCCAGAAAATAATGCGGCGGTTGACAAGGGGACAGTTTTCTTCTCGGAGGCGTGAAGTGAAAAAATCACTCTGTGTCAGGGGGGGGGGGTTTCGGCCGGCAAGCCAGCCCGCCAGCCAGCCAACCACCTTGCCATCCACCCAGCCAGCCAGCCACCTAGCCAGCCACCCAGTCAGCCACCTAGCTAGCCAGCACATGTGAGCCATAATTGCTTTTTAAAGATTAAATGTGGATTCTTTCATTGCTTTGTGCATGCATGTCTGCCTCACCGCCCTTGAGTGGCATGATTCTTACATACATTGACAATGAGAAAGTTTACCTTGCAGAGACCATGCGGGTTGTTGCTGGTAAACAAACCTTTCAGGTAAGGAACTTGCTGCCCCGTCCCGCGGCATTCCAAACCATTCCAGGCTCCTTCATTTGCGAATGGGATGGGGGAAACAAAACAATTCCTTTTGCAAATGTGGTGCATGATGACATGCCTGTTTCCCATGACAACCCAGAAGGTGTATGACTTTGTGTTGGGTTACATGTCGCGGAATGAGGAGTTGGAGACGTAAGTGTTCTTTGGAAAGGTGCCTTGGCAACTTGGACTATGAGGTAAGGGTGTTCTTGAAAGGTGGCCGACCCCCCCCACCCTTGCAAACCCATACCCATACCCATACCATGCGTGAGAAGAGGCGGTATAGTGTTGCACTATGTATTTGGGCTGTTTTCCGGGGGCGCGCTAGCCAGCCAGCCAGCTAGGGGGGGGGGGGAGGGGGATTTCCAAAGCCTCCTAGCCACCCAGTCGCGGCTAGGCGCACCTCCCGTGTTTGCATGAAAATTTCCTGTTTTCCTTGTAGGTTGACCTGGGACCCTCACTTATTGGGGGAGAAAGGTGTTTTGGACTCCTGAGGACGCAAACTCAAAGTTTAGACCTTGTCCCCCAATAAGGAGTTTATCTAGGGGTTGTGGGTAATGCGTGATGAAGGATATTGTTTGGAACTACAAAAGGAATCTGAAGGCCTACTCCTCCCCCCCCTTGATGGTACACTGCACATTCGTCCAAAAACGGGAAAGGGAACTATGCGGGAAAACAGCAACCCACTGCCATACCAAAGCTCATCTCAAGATTTCTAGACCTTGATTTAGTCAACGCCCAATCAAATTTAGCCATTATTGGTGTCGCCGAAACCATGAAATGTTCAATGTATGCGTCTACCATAACCCGGACTTAGGAACCGAGTGTATATCCCGGAACGCCGACCGAGTCCGGGTTATACACCCGGTTTATACATCGTGTTATGGCCTTCCGCCGCTTTCTTTGCTATGCATGCTTTGCCTACAATGCTCAATTGTGATATCACGTGCACCTTGGAACCACGTGTTTCAGGCGGAATGCCATACCTTATTCGTGGGAGCTCAAAGATTGGGAGATGAAAAAAGATGGGAAAAGTTGGGACCGAGTTCCAAAAAACTCAAATTTCGGGGGTTGTGATGCTCTTCGTAGCAAAATCAAACAGCCCCTTACTGATCAGAATTTGTGTACAACTCAAAAAAATCACTTGCATAAGTTGACTAAAAAGTGCAATTTTCGAGGTGACCCCGCGGGGACACTTTTGCTCTGGGGTTGGGTGTGTGGTGACAATGGAAGTAACACCCGCTGGGTTGGGGCGGGCTCAAAAACTGCAATAGGTCTTGTCAAAGTTTTGGGGTTCATAGCTCATGCATCGCGACAAAGACCTTGGGTGTCACCTAGTTGCACAAAAGGAGGTTGGGTTGTCAGCAAACCATCTGCGAGCACTAACAATTTTTCGCATTGCCCCATCAAAGCAACAATTTCGTTCGTTAGGAAACACAGAAACGGATGCAAATCATCTTTGGCTATGTTGTGAAAACTGTTGTGGGAAGTAAAGCCCGTGTTATACAGGAGTGGGGCAGCCGCTGTTGCATTCATTGGGAGGGAGTATCCATATCCTAAATAAACCAAAACATGACTCAAGGCCCGTAGTAAATCTATTCACCGTGACACGGAAGGCCACCGCTTTTGGATGTGAATGTCGGCCTCAGTCGGTAGGGTTTTCATCATGGATAAGCATACATCAAGGATCATTGAGGCACAAAAGCCACAAATGGGAGATCAAGTATTGCTAAACCTGTTGGGCCCCAACGGAGTGATTGGATGGGAAGTTGCGTGGTAGGTATGAGTAAAGTGATGACATGTCCGCAAATTGATAGACTTGAGAGACGAGGGACCATTCATCATCTACTGCGCAAGCACGACGCTCCAATCTCCACTTAGTTGTATGTTGCGAGGTGCACCCCTGTTGGAACAGATCCAAGACTGTCTCGTCGAACCAATATTTTTCCATGGACATTTTGTGTGCCGTAGGGAATTAACACAAACCGAGGGGGTGTCTAAAAGGTGGTCTTAGAGGATCCAAAAGTCCCCTGAAGGCCTTACCACAATAGTAGGGTAACAAGTAATTTGAAAGGGATGATTTCCTGAAGGCACAGGGTTGATGCCCAACAGTGAAGGTGAATTTTGATCTTAAGTTTCCGGATTGTGAGCGGTGGCCCTATTTGCCCATCGCAAGAGTGAACACTTGCATCATGTGGAAGCATAAAGGCAGAGTATGCCGGTCGGTACTTCCGGGTGTACGTACTTATTCACCTTTTGAGGAGGGAACCTCCAACTTGTGGATGGAGCGGTTGGTGACATATTGCCTACCATGACCTTCAACTGGTGCTTATTGGCCCCTAAAAGCACCATTTTGGGTTTATTTTGCCGCGTGGTCGGGAGAAATTGGTTGCCAACATTTAGATCGTGGGTGATCATTGGCACTCCTAGTGCATACAATTATGCCACAAACACAGACACACCCACACTCAAATTCCATGGCTCTAAAAGTTGTGGGCGTGGCGGTGGCTGTGTGGCAGCACACTTGCCATGACGAGTGTCATGGGGTGAACCCCATAAACTAGGGCTACGCCTTGAAATGCATGCCCCCCCTCTTGTGTCCAGTGAACACCAAAATACAAGTAGCTGCAGTTGGTTTGCAAAAAAAAGGGTTGTGACCCAGTGGTGAGCCATTGCCAAATTGCATTAGCAAAAGAATGAAAAACCACGTGCAAGTAGGGGGCCGCACTTGTCGACCGGCTATGCGTTAGAAGACAGGAGGGAGGGCGGGGGGTCTAGCCCGACTGCTTGCTTTTGCATACATGGGCACAAAACGCGGCAAGCAATGGGGGGAGGGGTTTTGGGGTAGGTGATCCGGATCATTTTTGATCCAAACACTAGGCAATGGGGGGGGCGGTTGGAGGGTAGTGATCCACAAGTGATGCATGGATCATTCTTGGACCATTTTGCCCACTGTACTTCCAACTATATGCCCATGCTCTTGTGGATTGTTGGCCCAATTTTGTGTGCCTTTGTGCCGTGGACCTTGGGTTGACCAAATCTCTTGCACCCCCCTTGGCCCACCTGCCTTGTGCGTGCCACCCCCCCCCCCCTCTACATGCCTCGCACCAACCGCGTTGCACCAGCCCCCCCCCCTGCCCCTTGTGTGCGCCAACACCCCCCCCCCCTACACATACACCCTGCGCCCTGTGCGCACCAACCCACCCCTTCCCCTCCACCCGTGTGCCCCGTGCGCACCAACCCCCCCTCATGCGCCTGGTGCGCGCCAACGCCACGGCCACTACCTGTGCACCTCCTGCGCACCAAGCCCCCCCGGTGTGCGCGTTGTCCAACGAAGCGCGCAGTTCTGGGTGAACTATGGGAGTCCTGTACCCCGTCCAACTCTTTCTTCTGCTATATTGCGTGTTCTCAGACATAGGCGATGGCAAGTGTTGATAAAGAGAACTCTGACGCGCTTCGAGGGCGATTGCATGTCTGCTTTCTAACCAAGCATAGCTGCACTCCTTTGAAGCCGCAGTCGCTGAATCAACTTCCGATTGCTCCTCAATCGGCAACTCTCAAAAGCTTCTCTGCGGGTCCCCTTGGTAGTCCAATCAGTCAAGGGTGCGACAGTATTGAGGAGCCTTGCAGACCCGTAGATATTGTAGCGAACAAGAGCCGCGACAAAGTTGTGTGCAATCGCAAAAGGGTAGATGGCGGTGAAGAGTCTTCTCGTGTTGGCAAGTTGGGCACCGGCGACGTCGACATGACGTTGCGGTGGATCCCGGTTGTGATCCACCCGAACTGTGCAATCGAAAGCAAAGGCATTGGCAGCGGTGTTGAGAACGATGGGACAAATGAGGTTCAGAATCACCTGCACTTATACCCTCAAAATGCAAGGAGTACATCGCTTATCGCAACCAAGGATACAAATGGAACTGTGCGGGCCCAGGACACGAACGAGGAGCAGCAAGA
Organism: Eutreptiella sp. 'Long Island Sound 2002'; assembly: GCA_964036045.1. Taxonomy (NCBI): domain Eukaryota; phylum Euglenozoa; class Euglenophyceae; order Eutreptiales; family Eutreptiaceae; genus Eutreptiella; species Eutreptiella sp. 'Long Island Sound 2002'. The sequence goes on along the minus strand of OZ038380.1, from coordinate 176,609,777 downwards.
TGACGAGGAGGTTGAAGGCGATGGTCAAATCGGCGAAGCTGACATGATTGCGAAGGACTGCAATTTGAGCCACGAAATTGGGAGCGACTGTATGGATACCGGCACCAAGAAAGATACGCCACATGAATTCGAAGAAACGACGCCAAATTTGTGCCATGACAATGTGAGTAGCACACCCCTTATCGAAAAATTGGGTGCCGAAGATAAGGACACGGATGATGAGGAGAGGCGAGATGACGAGGTGCTTCAATCCGATGGCGCAACCAGCGAAGTTGGCATGACTGCGTTGGAACGCAATGTGAACGAGGAAAGCGAGTGCATGGACGTCGCTGCTGAGACAGGTGAGACATGTGAAGTGGACAAGACCTTGCACTTGTGCCATGAACATGCGAGCACTACACTGCTGATTGGGCACCGTGTTGAAAACGAAAACGTGGAGGTGGACGAGGAGGACGAGGAGGACCAGAACGAGGAGGAAAAGGCAAAGGAAGGGGAAGAATCGTCATTCTGCATGTCCGAGGATTCACAGAGGTGAGCAGCCCTCCACACTCTGCCCTTTACCCCCCAGAGATTTTTTTTGTGCAACAGAAGCCACGGTAATGTATGGTGTCGTGTTTTCACCGACCTCGGTACGGGGTTAGGACCTCTCCTTACGGGCTCAGGACCTCTGGGCACAGGCTTACGACCTGGGGCTTCACCGGATTGTAGGCGCCCATGATGCACTCCTGACTCCAGCGAGACAATAGACTAAAGGTCAGCAGTTTCTGGCATTGGCACTGCATTCTCGCACGCGAAAGTTGGGCAGCGTTATGAAATGGCGGGGAAGAAGACCGGCGAGGAAAAGGGTTTCAAGACAGAAAAACATGTCCACCACAAACAGCCAAACGTGTACAGTGTGCCGTGTGTCTGCAACGGAGAGTTGCAGGCGAAAAAGGTCTGTGTGCCGAGCACTAACCCCCCTTGGGGCTTATGATCGACGTTACTACCCCCTCTTGGGGTTCTTGAGGGACAGCACTACTCCTGGGGCCCATGATGGATGGCGCTGCCCACGGGGGGGGCGGGGGCGGCTTACGTGTCGAGCCGTGCCGACCCCCCCCCCCCCCTTGGACCCCCCAACCGTGGCAATAGGGAACAGCCAATTTGGGTGCCCATGGCACCCGCAATTTTTTTTTTGCCGTCGGTGAAAGGTCGGGAAATTGGTTCCACCCAATGTGGGTGTATCCTAAAGGCTCCATTTCGAATGGTGAGTTCAAATCTTTCATTTCCCCCCACCACTTGGCCCCCAGGGTTATGGAAGCTCCTCTTCACAACATGCATGCAAATCACTTGGATCTCCCCAATGGAGCCTGGCAGTTTTTTGGGGGCAAGATACATAGCTAGTGTGGCTAGACATACACAATAATTGTTCACAATACCTAGTTACTTTTGCCGAATCCGTTGAAACTGGAGCTTTGCTGTATCACTGACACACAACTCTGGAAATGTGATGGGTGTCTGCAACATGTATTTGCCATAATACCATCGCTACCTCTTTGGGTTTCTTTGCAACCTTGGAGTCTCTTTTGGACAAATCGACCTTGACAAAAATCAAGTTTTCCCCGGAGGACTCTTGTGTGAGGGAGGTAGGGGGGGCGGGGGCGGTGCTACCCCCCAATGGGCCCTTGACCAAACAACGGCAAAGGCACCGAAAATTGCAGAATGCATGCTGAGTGTTGTTTGGACACATCGCATTGTCTAAGTGCAATGTCTCCTCGGACTGAGCCACGAGTTTTGGGCATCTTGTAGTGTTGAAGAATATCCTGTTGATCTCCATGCGGTTGGGGTAAAGGTGTGGGCAAGCAAAGCACGAAAAACATCATCACCCGAGGGGTACCCACAAACCGGTTGCATATTGCTTAATTCTCTTGTCGGTAGATGCAACCCTGTTTGTGCTTTTATTCCATATGCAACTCTCTGAAAAAAAAAAACGGTTGCAAACAGGTCCGGAAAAATGATTTTGGGCAATAGGAGTGAATGCGTAGCAGTTGAGGTAGTAGCAAATAGCAACGGAACTTTGAGAAGACGCATTTAACTGGCAAATTGGGTCTTGTTGTAACACAATGTGGCCTGATCCCAACGATGCGGCAGTGCCATCCATCATGAGCCCAAGAAGGTGGCTATGCCGTCAATTATGCAGGAGCAGGCTATGCCGTCAATCATGGGCCCCAGGAGGAGGCAGTGCTGCGGCACTGCCGTCCATTATGGGCCCCAAAACAGGGCAGTGTATGCAGGGGGGTAGTGCCGTCTATCATGGGCCCTGGGAGGGGGCTGCCACTCCATCATGGGTGCTTAGGGACACCGTGAGCCTTAGGAGAGTGCAGTGCAGTCCTTTCCCACAGGTGGCGGTGCCATGCATCATGGGCCCTAGGAGGGGGCAGGGCTGTCCATCATGGGCCCCGGGACCATCCCCATAGTGGGGAGAAATGAATACGGCTACATAATTCCTGCCTTCTCGGGGTCCCCATAGTGGGGAGAAATCAATATGGCTACATAACCCCTGCCTTTGTAGGGTTCCCATGGTTTGGCCGGAAATGGTTTTCAAAATTTGAATGGGGGAAATGGCTTAAAAAAAAAAGCGACATCTCTTTTATATCATTGTTTTTGACAAAGCTGCATGAGTGCAACAGTACGAGAATGCCTCGGCCTCTAGGTACACTCAGGGAATATAACATTACGTCTTCCCCTTTCTTGGACAGGGCTCGTCATTGACACTGAAGGGGCTACTCACATTCCTGGATGGAGTACACCAGCAGTGCGAATACTAGTCGCCACACCCTTGTGTTTGACAAATCACCTCACGTTTGGGGATTTTTCTTGGTGGAAATTCAACTGAAGTTGGCAGGGAAGAGCTTATCTGTCCTATCATCCAATGGGACAGACACCTACGTTCGGCGCTAGGAAAGGAAAAGGCGATATCTCTTTTATCAGGAAAACTATCCTTTTCTGTAAATGTGAATACCGATGTTTTTGTAAACCAGGGAAAGATTTGAAAGTTCAGGGGAAAAGGGCTTTTGCCGGATCCGCTAAATGGATGCATTATGAGAAAATGTAGGTGCAGTGTACCTCTGTAGAACAGTCATACAAGAATATGAGATGCTTCTGAATCACACATTATTCAAGCATTGGGGCCGTATTTGGTGCACAAGCCTTTGGTTTTCAGACGTCCCTGCCCCCCCCCCCCCCTCCTCCGCTCTAAACCGGCCTTGATAACGCCTTTGGAGTTGCTTCATGCGCCTTAGGAGTGTGGGTAGGGGATAAGGCACGAGGAAGACTGGTTTGCTACCTGTCTTTCCCCTGACCATCCCTAGCCCCTTTCATCGAGCTTTGCCTGCAGACGCTCTGCTCTGCTTCTTGCGCTATTTATGGTCACATTTTGGTTGCTGTGTTGATGGCTGTCCTACGCCTGGGTGGTGGGGGCAGGGTCCAAGACAAGGGGCTCCCGTGGCCGGGCCTTTACAAACCCCCAGTAAACAGACTGCTGATGGCTCTGAAATCTGGCCGCCAATCGGCCCTGGAGGAAAGTGTTTGAAAAATTTGCCTTCCCCATGATATATACCTCAAAATGATCAGCGCTTGGTGGGAACATTTTGAGCCCTACATCTTGGGGTACCTTGAGTCCCCCCCTCCCACCTCCACCCCCCGGACCTCCTCGGAGGTCCGTTGGGGCTCCTGTCACGGGAGCCCCCCGGGCTCGAACGAGCCCCCCCGCGCCCGCTGCTTGGAAAAAAAAGGCCCCTTCCCCTCCAACAAAGCACGAGCGCTTGCCAATTCTATTGTCTGACAGTCAAGACAGTTCTTCCGAAGACGAGTCTTACGACCCATCGCATCGGGTACGCCGCAAGCGTAAGTGCAAGCAGCCGGAGCCCGCAGTTTCTGTCGTCTGTGCCCTCACCGGTGATCTCGCCTGTACCTCCCGCGAAATACAGCGTCTTCATGCGGAGAACGGCCTTGAGCCCCTCACTGTACCAGACTTGAGGCGCCTGTGCGCACGACTGGGGCTTGCGGGGCTCTCTGGCCTGAAGAAGGCGGACCTTCTCTCGCGTCTGGAGGCCCACGCCCACATGGCCAGGCCACGGTGCGGGCCTGCCCCTGGCGCTGAGTCTGAGGGTGGGGCCTCGCAAGCAGCAGCGGGACCCGTGTCGGGTGTGGCTGATGCTGAAGGGGGAAGTGACGATGGCAAGGGCTGTGGAATGCCGGACACGGCGGGGAGGGCCGATGAAGTGCGAGGTGTGTGATTTATTGGGGGGGAGCCTGCCGTACTGCAGGGCGTGTGGGGGACTGCAGAGGGCCAAGGGATGGTTTAAAGATGATGCGTCGGACTGCCACCGTCATCTGGTCAGTCCAGACCACGTTTTTTGGCATGCCTGAAGCTCTCCACTTGGCCTCTGGTGCCTCTTTTGGCAGTGCTTAGCACCGGTGGGAGCATACGGGGGGGGGGGGGACTTCAGGAGAGGAGAATTTCGCAGGGAAATTTTCGCCGTTAAGAAAAGTGGCGAAATTTCCCCCCCGGCGACGTTTTTGCGGCAGATCCTTGTGTGTCGCCTCCAGGAACCAGGCAGAGCTCGCCAGGAAACAACAGCAACCGTTCCAGAGCCCACCAGGAAACAGTAGGAGCCATGCAGAGCCCGTCAGGAAATAACAGGGATCGTCCGCAGCCCACCAAGAAGGAACAGTGTGTTTTAAGCTTCAGGATCTCTGGAGGTGGCGAAATTTCCCCCTCGGCGAAATTATCCCCGCCGAATTTGTCCCCTGGCACCCCCACCCCCCCCCGCTTATACCTAAGCAATATGCAATGTATGGGTCTCATACCTACGGCTGTCCTTCGATGAATCTTGCACCGTGAGCACCTTGTGAAGACGTGCTTCGGCGGGTACCGCTATGCCAAAACCGATGAGAAGGATCATGGGGCTCATTAAGGAGGCTTCGGTTTCGTTGCGTCTGTGGGGACGCGAGGGCGCAGTGCGCGTGATGTGTGTCTCTTTTGTTCGGGTGGCTCTGCGGGGCCATCCTGGTGGGCGACCTCCACCACGAGCCCCATCCTGCGACCCACTTGGGGGGGGGGGATACCTGCATCGCACGCGCACCGTGTATGGATTGAATTTGGCCTTTCCACGCCCCCTCGACCCCTTCGGGTGATCAAATGCTGTGTGCCCTTAGTTATGCTGGGCTGAAATAAATCATGGATGTTCTGTTGCTGCAGAGATGAAGCTGGGCTTGATTGACCACATCCAGAGGAGAAGCCAAGTCTGCTCCCCTGGAAAACGCCAACTGTGCTCCCCCGGAAAAGGCCAACTGTGCTCCCCCCGGCTGAACCAATTCAGCTCTCCGAAGCTAAAGCCAAACTGCTCCCCCAAAAAACGCCAGCTCTGCTTCCCCGGGCTGAGCGACTTCAGCTCTCCGAAGAGAAAGCCACTCTGCTCCCCCAACGGACGCCAGCTCTGCTCCCCCACTCCGTCCTCTGCTGCCCATCCCGCGAAGGAGGGGCCCGAAGACCCGCCAATGCTGATCAATTTTCTGGTACGTGTGTCTGTCCGATTGTCGCACTCAGCCCCACGGTTTTGCCTGTGGACGTTTTAGACAGCTGCCGCTGCCCTGTCCTTCGCAGTTCGCGGACACGGATGGCCTGATCAATGCACTAAGTGAAAGTTCTCCCGGCGGTGATCTTTGTGCAGGGACTTCCTCTGCACAGCACGCTCAACAGGCAGGGATGTCCACGGGTCCATCAAGTGGCGGTATGCTGTGCTGGCTCTTGAATGCCCAACCTTGGAGACAATGGATCCATGTGCATGATACGTGCCTCGTGTGCGTGGTGAAGGCCGCTCTGTGGGGGTTGTGTGCACAGTCCGTGCCGCTCACCTGCTTTGTGCGCGGTGTTTTGCGTTCGTTGTTTCTGAAATAATTGCCAAAGGCTGTCGTGCACTGGGATGATGCCCCTGCCAACGGAGTTCTTTTGGGTGGAACAGGGACACCACCTCCGAAAGGCTGTGTCAACGCCGCCCGCTGATGGGAGGGTTGTAGGTTCCCAAGGCTCCCTACCTTTGTGCAGAAGATGTGAGGCCACAACCGTCGTGTCAAGTGTACATCCGCTTTTGGGTTCGTCCGTTTGCGTCCGTTTTTTATTTTCGGGGGGTCCATGACTGTCTGTTAAAACGGAGGCAAGCATCACTGATGCCTAGAATGAGACTCCACTGCCACAGCTACCACAGACAACAATCTCCAGGAAAAGCCTCAGGTGCCGCAACAGTGAATGAACGGAGAGAATATGCATGTCCATATATTTAGATTGCATATGAAGTGTGCTGCGCTGCGAGCGCCTTGTGTGCGTTCAGTGCTGCTCTGTGCGCGCTCAGTGCTCCCCAAGAGCTATTTTACAGGGGTGCACCGGCGCTGTGAAGGGCCGCATATGGCCCCACCGTTTCGATCGTTTTAACACCTCTCTCACAGCAGTCGTCTACTGGTGACACCACACCTCTTCTGAAAAGTGGCTCCATTGGGACACGTCCGCAAACTGCATCACTGCTTCTGCATCAGCCAATGTTGTATCCTCCTGTACTCGGCAACCGTGGATGCACGCCTCCTTTCTCTTCGGGGCCTGCTGTACCTTCCATCGTGGCGAAGCATCCAAGTTTCATGGTTTTCTTGCACTTGGGAAGGAGCTCAAAAATACCCAAATGGATAGTTTGGCTCTCTGATCCAACACCCTTTTGCTTCGAAGTGGTGTTCTTCCAGCACCTTGAGTGCCAGCAACTTGGCACCCTGTCAGTTTGTACATACCAACCCACCTCTTGGTCTGCACCCACGGGGGGGAAGGGGGTTGCTGCTCCGTTTTTGCGGAGTATAGCCCGTACCACATTTCAAGTGCTAAGGGCTGATATTTCAAGTGTTGTTTCTACAAAATCATGCATTTATCGGGAAGAGGCATCCCCCACTGCATTTTCTCCGGCCGCCCCCGCTGCTACCCTCCTCCCCCTTTTTGGAAGAGGGGATGCGGGTGGGTCAAAAGAACATTTTTTCAAACCCACCCGTTTTGGAATTTTTTCATTTCAACCGACAGACATTTTTTCAGGTCTTAAACGTGGAGGCAAGGGGGACCGTGGGACAAGAAATGCATCGGGCCTAGAATTCGACAAAAGGCAGTTTTCTATCATTTTGATTTGTCCAAAAACATTCACTGCGCCTCGGGATCACTTTGGGTCATCGTTCGATGACCGTACAAGTCCTCTTGCACCCACAGTGATACAATTAGCACCAATGAGGCCCATGCAGCCTCGGCCACGGGCCCTCAACAATCTTCCTAGTTGAGGATTTTCAAGAATTCTGGTGTCTGCACAAACCTTCAGTGGGGCTTGGGATGGATTTTGGTGTTCATTTGGTGACGATAATAGTGCTCCATAGTTACGCAGCCCTCGAAGTAAAGTAGGTTCAGCAAATACGGCATCCCCTGCACACACCCCCCCCTCACTCACTCATCCTTTCTCCATCTCTCCGATAGTCTCCTTTTTCATTAAGGCAGTCAGGCCCCCCCGCACAGGCACATGGACGAATTCGATGGGGACGGACCTGGGCCTGGGAGCGACTGCTGGCTCACGACGAGTCCGTGCTAGACGCGACATGGGCTGAGCTGATGCAGCAACATTGGCGGGCGACAGAGGTCCCGCTGCAGCGGCGCGGCACCGTACTGGACGTGGGGATCAACAGTTGGGTGCGGACGGCGCGCCTCAACACATCCAAGCTGGCGGTGATATTCAACCGTGGAATGGGAGTGTGCCTGGTATGCAAAAACTTCCTGGCCTACAGAGACGCTTTCCTGTACGGCCTGGGACTCGCGTGGGGCATCGAGGTCCCCAACGTCGAGCTTTCGCAGCCCCAGCCGGAGGCGGCCTTCGAGCTCTGCGCGTCCCTGCAGGAACTCGAGCGCCGAGCAGGACAAGGAGCGCACGGCGCCGGTGGCGACAACAGCTGCGGCGCGGCGGAGCCATCGGGCACGCAGCCGGCGTGCAGCCCGGGAGACAATGATGGGCACAGCGACAGGGCGAGCGACAAGGTCAAGTGGAACGTCCTGACGGCGTCAGCGGCCCGCGGCATGAGGCGGCGGCCGGGGGCCACACGGTGGACTATCAAATTATGCAGAGCGTTGGAGCAGGAGCTAAAAGGACACGCGGTGGAAGGCGAGGCGGGACCCAGCACCTTGGCGCGAAAGGTTTGGAAAATCGTGCTGGACTGCGACGTGACCGGGGCTGACGAGCCAATGGACAGGGCCCGGGAGCGGCGGAGGAAGGAGCGGAAGAGAGAGAAACGACAACGCCGGAAGGAACGCAAACGGCGCGGAAAGAGTAAGCGACGAGACTCCAGCTCTGACGACAGCGGCTCGTCGACCTCCAGCGGCACCAGCAGCAGCAGTTCGGGCTCCTCGTCATCCTCGTCGGGGCGATCATCACGAACGCGAAAGAAGCACACAAAGAGCACCGCGCGCCGGGCGGGAAATGACATCGCGGGGCGCAAAGAAGGAGAAATCTGGAGGGGCACAGGATCAGCCGCCAACACCGAGTTCACCCTGCTAGGCGGCCGCCGGCACTTCAAAAGCAAGCGCTCAGGGGCCTGGGAAGACTGCACGGACCCACCAAAGTCCACATGCCAGGACTGCAGCCAGGCACACTGGTACTTCGACAGGGACGAGTGGGGCTGCGTCAAAGGCAAGGGCACCAAGTGACAGCAGGAGCGCAACCTGCCCGTGGCGGAGGCCGTCGAACGCCTCGGGCAGGCAGTGCGGGACGGCTGGGGCGCCGGGTACGACGCCAGTGTCGTGCAAGGTCTCAGCAAATCCACGCTGGACGGGTACCTGGGGGCCCTCACGAAACTTCGGAGGCGCGAGTGCATGCAGCCGGGATGCGACAGGAGGCGCGTGCTGGAGGACGAGCTCGGCGACATCGCTGCCCAGAACGTGGGGGAGGGCAACATCAAAAAGCTGCTCTCAGGGGCTTAGGCGTCACAAGTTGCCCACCCTCTAGGACCCCGTATACGCGCGATTTGACAATATTCTACATTTCTACTTTGAGTATGTTATTTGACGTATGTGACCAAAGTTGTTGGCAGAGCTGTGTGACACCCGTTGAAATACGTGTTGATGTGTTAGCCTTGTGTATCCCCGTCTTCTAGTGTGTTGTATTTGACGTTTTTGTGAAGCTGGCCGAAATTTTGGCCAGGTTCTGGGTAACATTGCAAACAACTATGTGTATATGCAGTTTTTGACCCTTCTGGCCGAAATTTCGGCCAGCTTTTTGGTTTCCTGGTGAATAGGCATAGTTATTTTCATTTTTCTTAGGGCTGGCCGAAATTTCGGCCAGCTTTTTGGTCTGTTCACTATTCAAGCACTTATATTCTGGTTTTTGGGCGGTCTGGCCGAAATTTCGGCCAGCTTTTCCTATTTTTGAACATTTAAGCAATTATTTCCCCTTTGAACACACCTGGCCGAAATTTCGGCCAGCTTGCAATTGTCGTTGTTCATGAGTATTACACCATACACTCCTACATAACTGTTTTCTTGTCTCAGCATTAATGTCTTCTGCTATTACTGTCAATGTTGTACATGCTGCAGTTACTGGTGCTTTTGCTACTACAGCCAAAGGGCTGTTGCGAAATGCATTACGTGGTGGGACTCTGCAAAAGCTTTTGCAATTCTGCCTCATGTTGCGGAAGAATCGCAGGAGCCGGCACTCCCTGACACAGTTGAAGGCTGCCGCCACTGAGAAGAAGCCCCCACGATGGTACATGACATTTTTGTCACAGTTCCATGCCCTATACTGCCTGCTGCGCCGTATGGCCCTCCCATACTCTAACTGTGGGTCTGGTTACAACCGGGGTATTATGTCCTGCCGCCAACGCCGTAAGGTAGGAGTCCTTGGTCAGTGTAACACTAAGCAGGAGTCCATTCACCATCGTGCTGGACTAGCAGCACACAACTTGTGGAACACCATGCACGGTAGGCAAGTTTGTATATGGTTTGATAACCTGAGGCGTTACAGGTCGGGAGCTGATCACCATTCACCCGACTTAACCCTAAACTGTACAGCTGTTGCTGTTTTGCACACTACTGCCCTACCTGCCTACCGGGGTCTGCCGGAGCTGGCCAAAATTGAGGCCAGGGTACCAAAGGTTGCTGATGACATCTTTCGCTCACATAGAGCATTGTTTGATCGTATTGATGTTGCCAACCAAGGTATTCAGAGAGTTTGGGTTCGTGCTCCTTTGGATATTGCCAGAAAAAATGTTCGTTCCCTCAACTGGAGACCCTTTTTCCTGTCTGAGCTCCGCTCCGGCACACACAAAGAGCTTTTGCAACTCGTGGTTGATTTGTCATGTGTGGAACACCGCACCAGACACTGTGTTCCGCTGCTTGTGGACATGAAAATACACTTTGCCCTACTTAAGCTGTGTTATGGTGCTGCTTATGTTCCCTGGAATGTACCACAATTACTGTTGGGTTTTCCTTTGGTGTACGGAGTATGGCATAGCTATAAGTATTGCGTTGAATTGATCTACAGGGCGTTCCTGCCGTTCATTAAGTTTTTGGAGCAGGGGAACAGCCTTCAGGTTGGGTCTATCCTCCCTCGCAAGGTCAAGGTCATCCATATGGAGAAGACGTTGCTTGGACTCATGCTAGCCACATCGTCCAATAGAGGCAGACTAGATGAGCGCGTCACTTCCCTGCTCAATAGCCAGCGGGACTTGACACCCATTCAGCGCAAGGGTTTGCGTATGTTATTAGCCCTTAAGGCTTTGCTGTACACATACTGTCCAGCTGCTTTCAGCATTGGGACTTTGGTTCGTGAGTGCAACTGGGAGGGACGGGGGGCAGGTTCCGGTATTGTAGCTAAGCAGGCACTTGAGATGTCCCTACTGCTCATGCTGAACATCCTAAAGCCCGAGGAACAGTTAACCACGGAGTATGTGAAAACCACCGCTGTTGCTCTTTTGTTTTGGAGTCAGTGGCATTCCGCCTCCCTAGGGTGTATCCACTCTGAGGAGCTGGGTGAGGCACTTCTGAGTCGGTTCTCAGCCCACTGTCGCCGCAACGCTGCCTGTACTAGTGTCCAACAGTCGTCTGATTTATTTCTGACACTTCCCCGTGTCCAACCGGGAGAGAAAGTTTTGCGTGGTGTGCTGACTGAGAGATCCGTGGCAATGTTCTCTGCCAATCTTAAACAATTCATCTTGACAGCCCATACACAGAGCCTGCCCATTTGTGTTCCCGTTCCGGACTATAAAGTTGAGGTGAGAAGACTGGATGCAGTTGAGGATTTGACGTTCCCCGGTACCATGTCTAGGACACGAATCACCACAGACCGTTTAAAAGTGGTTCTGTTGCATGCAATGCAAAATCTGGTTGCGGGTACCAGGGTTCCTGAGGGTGTTGAGGATTTTTTACAGACAAATGCACCTGCCGGCACTGCTGCCGAGCAAGGGGTGTTGCGTACTGCACATGCTTCTATCCGCGCTGCCAACCGTGCACCGCCTGCTGCTCCTGCTGCTGCTCCTGGTGGAATTGCCTTGCCCCCAAAGCCACCCCCGAAGCCCCGAGCCAGAGGCCCCCCAGTACCCCCCCCCCGGCCCACCCTGTGACACCACCTGTCTGCAGCTACACTTGGTACTATCGAGATGGCCAAAAGGCAGTGCGCTATTGCATCACACCTGAAGGTAGCCTATGGCAGTTGGACCTAGACTGAAGAAAACCCCTGGCCCCCGTGGTCAGCAGTAATTAAGGCCCCTCTTTGGAAGGAACCCAAATATGAGCCAGGGGGGGGGGAAAAATGCGATTCGCATTTTTTCGCATTTTCCGCATTTTTTTTCGCATTTTCTGGGCAGGTCCCTTAGTGTAATGTTCAAGAGGATACATTCAAGTGGCATTGTGTAGTTCAACTAAAGGGTAGTTTTGTAGTCAAGTCAGTGTTTGCATACCTTCCCAACACCGCCACTTTTGTTTGTTACATGGCTCCTTTTCCCTTAGACATGTCACATGCTATGCCCTCCCATTGCCCTCCTTCTGAGCCCACATCTGATGATGGAAATAGCCCACCCCGCCGCAAAGTACGTGGTAAGGGGAGAGGTGGTGCCGGCGCAAAGTATTGCACCATGGGCCCTGGGAAGCGGAAGGAACAATTCCCTGGCCATCCCCCGAGTCTCCGCACCAATGATCTTGGTATTGAAGTACTATGGTGCGATGCGTGTGGATGCCCCGTGAGCCACACAACGAAGAGCACAGTCCAATGTCATTTGGACTCCAAAAAGCACCAGGTGGCCGTTGAGACTATGCAGAAGAGGGAGAAGGCACGGGTCGAGCTGATTGGTATTGTGAAAATTGGGAGGCGTGGAAGGACTTTGTGGTTCTGGATGCTGGAAAGACGAAGCGCAACGAGGAGAATTTGTCCCTTATGCATGAGATTCACGATTGCATCACGAAGCAAGGAGTGAATTGTGTCGTGCGGTTGGCTTTCATCACGGATCACACTTCCGTGCTCATGGCTGCCATCAACTTGGCGCAATCCGATGGACCAGTGGCCTGCTTCGTGTACGACAAGATGAAGGACGTCCAGTTCCATTGGGAGGATACTCTGCAGCGGAAGATATTGCATCCGCGGATTGAGGAGGCGTTGAAGAAGTTGCCCAGGTCCGCAGATAGTATCCGCCGGAAATTGTTTGGTGTGATGGAGGAGATGCTCAATGCGTTGAAGAATCGCTTCGAGAAGGAGGCTGAACAACTTGAGTTCTTCCAGCAGCTGCGTGTGCTCAACCCACGCCGGGGCCGTAGTCTTCACATTGATGGAGCGATGGTGTCAACAGATCAACATGCGTCTTGACAAACATAGGGGTTTTGGGAGTCCTATAGCATTTTAGCAAAACCGCATTTTATGCCGCATTTTTTCTCGCATTTTCCGCATTTTTTCCGCATTTTTCCGCATTTTTTTCCAATCCCGGCGACCGCATTTCCCCCCCCCCCCTGTATGAGGGGTTGCGGGGATTGTTGCAGAAGCCTGTTGCTAAGCCTGTTTGTGAAAAATCTGATACTGGTCTGGTCAGTATCCAGTGTGCTAGGGAGTCCCTCGTTGAGTCAAGCACAGGCAAACTCATTGCAGAGTCAGGCCGTGTGGAACTGATGGCAATGCGTTGTGGAGTCCCTGTTCCCAGTATCATTAGTTCACTGCCCTTTGCTGCTTGTGTCATTAAGGTGCCCCGCCTCTATACAGCTGGTTTGCATAACCTGGTTGCGCAGCTGCTTTTGTCCGGTGTGCCTGTGTTCATTGCGGGTGAGTCTGCTGATGTGAAAGCCACTGTTGCTGCTTTGAAGGCCACTGTGGCTGAGGATATGTATCAGTGTGATGTTGCAATTTACAATTTGTCAAGCAAGACCCCGCTGTACACTTCTACGTCCCATCTGGTTTCCATTTGTTCTGCCACTGCCTTTGATAACAGGCTGCCCCGTTACGTGGCTTTTACTGAAGGACCCATGTCGTCTGTGATGCCTGTTGAGATATTCTCATTTCTTTTGAGCCTGGTTCCGGTCCCAGAACGGGCAGGCAACTGGTTTTTGCTGGGGACTCTGTCTGTGTATTTTGCAAGCATGATGTCTACCAGGTTTTCCAAGGACTGTAATGTTGTGTGTGCCCTTTTGGGTGAGGAGACTGTTGTGCCTGATGAGTTTGTTCAGTCCATCAGAGCAGCTATCACCAACGCCGACACGTGCCCCCCCAAGTCATGGGAGGATGTGTACCACGACTTGGGGGCAGGTTTTCCTGTGGATTGTTCTGGGGTTAGGTATGTAGATGAGGATCCTGAGGAGCAAGATGGGGAGGCAGAGTCGCAACCAGAGACACACACTCCAAAGAAGAAACCCAAAACTGCCCCTGCCCCCTCACCCAGTGGCACGCAGTGCGCTCATGCCACCCCAGCTTCCTCCTCAGGCACTGTTGCCCCTACTGGCAAAGGTATGAATACTTTTGTGAATCATTTTTCACCATCCCAGGGTGGAAACACACAGTCACAGAACTCTGCCACTGCCAAGCCTGGTGCTGCAGCCCCTGCTAAGCCTCCTGCTAACACAGGTGCTAAGAAGCCCCGTGCATCTGGTGTGTGCAAGCGCTAATGCCAGTCCTGCTGCTTATATTGCCTGTCAGTATGCAGTCTGGCCGAAATTTCGGCCAGCATGCAGTCCTCAGCCTCTTCAGCCTTTTATTATTGTGTTTCCCCATAGGCACTGCAAAAGTCTGCTTTGATTTGTCAGGTGGCAAGTATTTGCTTGTAATTGAGTATATTATGTTGCACACCCTGTTCAAATGTCACTGCTCTTGTGTTCCTTGCTCATGTCTACTGTCTTAGGTACCCATTTCAGTGATCATATTCGGAGTTTCGATGGACCTGGCCGAAATTTCGGCCAGCTTAGGCCTGTGTGTCAAATAGGACCATGTGTTTGGACATTTTTCGAAGAGCTCGCCGAAATTTCGGCCAGGTTGGTTAAAATAGGAAATACAAGGACATGCTTTGGGATAGTGTTCTGTGTGCTTCAATGAAAGGTATATTTGGGGTTCCCTCATCTGTGGTGTATAGGGGGGTTCTGTGATCAACCTCGAACAAAGGGGAGAGAAAAATAGGCAGCCCCCCCCCCCCCACACTGGAATGCAGTGGTCTAAATGTAAAACAACACTATATTTTGGTGATTGAATGTCTTTATTTTGAAAATCTGTGTGTTTCCAGAAATGCAAATAATGGCATATATTTGAAATACACACCTTGTTTTTGCATGTTGCCACCAGGGGGGTTTGGATACCCAAAAATAACACCCCTTTTCACATACTTTTCCCCTCATTACAACATGGACTTCCGTGGGCCATAGCGCCAGGTGGGGGGTGGGCAACTTGTGACGCCTAAGAGGGGTACGACTACTCGAGAAGCTGGGATGGATCAAAAGCACGGTGCGGCCCGGAGACTGGTACCTCGTCCCGGGGGTGGAGAAAGAGAGAGAGCGGCAGGGGAGGGGCGCGGTCAAGGAGTGGGCCAGCATGGAAGCGCTGCGGTACATGGCGGGCGTCGTGCACACCAAGGCAGAGTGGGAAATCCTGGCGCTGGCGGCACTCTCCTGGGCACACTGCCTCAGGGCGAGCGAAGCGATCACGGCCCGCGCCGAGGGCAGCGAGCTGGTGTTCCGGGGGACCAAGTCCCGCAGCGGCGAGCAGCGGCAGGAGATGGGACAGTGGACGGCAAAGTGGGCCGCATTCCTGGCGCGGCTCAAGGCAAGCCATGGATACCACCCCGACGTCCCTGCGTGGTTCCAGGGGACGGACGGGTTACACAGGGGGCTGCACGGCATCCTGGACCGGCCCGGTGGATCCTTCAAGTATCTGCGCTGGCACTCGTTCCGGAGGTTCGGGGCAGCCCAGCTCCACGGCCTCGCGGGCTCCTAGTGCGGTTCATCATGCTCTGGGGGGGGGGGTGAAAGTCGGCGACAGTGGCGGAGATATACTACAAGGCGCCGCCGCGATGGCAGTTCGAGCGAGGGGGACCCATCCCCCTGCCTGAGTACGGGACCAGCGCAACGACGGCGCGGATGCAGCCTGTGACGACGCTGGGGATGTGGCCAGGCTAGATTAGGAGTGAGCTCGAGATCCCCCATGTCCGACTTGCTCGGGCAGAGCCGAGTCCGGGGGGCGGTACTGCCCCGGTACAAAAGCGATCACGCACGGAGTCGCCAAAGAGGGACGTCGTCGAGATCGAGGACTCGCCGGAGCGGCCACCGCCCAAGACCATCAAACGCCAGAGGGGGGCGACGCCAGGAGCGCAGAGGAGACTGCCAGCAGACGGCGGGAGCGCAGGCAAGCCGGACGGAGAAGCGGCAGTCGGTGCACAAGCATCACGGGGACGCGAGGGAGGTGACGATCGAGGACGAGCGCCTGGCGCGTGCAATTAGCGAGCTGCCGGGAGTGAAGCGAGGCCGCAGGGACATGGTCCAAAAGGGCGTACAGGAGCTGATCATGGCGGCGGCGCAGCTCAGGCTGGGCCACGGTGACGCCATTGCAAAGCTGCGGGTCGCGCTGCAGGGGGTGCTGGACGACGGACTGGACGGCGAGGAGGACGGATATTACTCATCGGAGGACGAAGACGAGATCGATCCGGAGACGGCGGCAAAAGGACTCGGGTCGGCGGGCCGTGTACACGTGCATGCGCCGCTCTGGAGGAGGCTGGTGCCACAGGACCTCCTGAGGGCTTACGAGAAACACGCCAAAGCCAGGGGGGCCAACCTAAAGTCGCACTGCACTAAGCTCCCGCTCATGATGCGGGCCCTGCGCGTAGACACGCGGGGGCTGAAACGCGCGCACTTCAGGCCCACCCCACGGGCGTTCCTACGCCCAAAGAATAGGCAGAAGTGTAGGATGATATTAGATGCGTCTCCCATCAACGGGGCAGACCCCAGACGGCCCCAGAAATTCACCCTCCCGGGCCTGGAACAACTCAGGGACTGGATGCGGGTGGGGGGGGGGGGGTGCGTGGATGGCCAAACTCGACCTACAGAATGTATTTTGGAGCGTCGTGCTCCCGAGGGGTTGGCGCAGGATTTTTGTTCTGCAAACCGCCGAAGGGCGGTCATACCGCTACACGCGCCTGCCCTTCGGATGGCGCTACTCCCCCCTCATCTACCAGTCCCTCGTCCGTGGCATCGTGGCTGCCGCCCTGCGAGACGTGCGGGCCCGGGCCTAGGTGTATATAGACGACATTCTCGTCACCGCTCGCAGTCCATCCGAGGTGCGGCGCGCAGTGCGGCTCATCATCCGGCGCCTGCAGCGGGCGGGTTTTATAATTAGCCAAAAAAGCGAAACAACGCCCACAATGGAGCTCAGCTTCATTGGCAAACACATAAACACAGATGCAGTATACTTTCAGAACGCCCCAGGCGGGCTGCGCAGTGCGCTCCGCGCGTGGATAAGAGCCATGGGCCGAGGAACCATCGAGCCCCGCAGGCTCAGGAAGCTGCTTGGGCAGCTGTGCTGGCTTTCGAGGCCCAATGCAGGGCTCTCCTGCTTTATGGCGGGGAGCTATCAAGCACTGGACTCGGGCGCGCGGTGGTTCACACGGAGTATGGCGCGGGGCCTCGGCACGGTGCTCCTTTTCAGCACCGTAGCGCAGTCTTACCCGCCGGACGCCCACGAGGGAGGGATGCAGCAGGTGCCAGGCAAGAGGGACCTCCTGCTGTTTGCCGACGCGGCGCCAGATGGAGAGCGGTTCAGGGTAGGGCTAGTGGGCGACAGGCGATTCCGCCGCTCCATACGATGCCCGGCATGGGTCACATCGCTACAGCAGGCAGAGCTTTTCGGCATATACTATGCATGTAAACTCGCCGTCTACCGCGGCCACAGGTCCGTGGTGGTCGGCACAGACAGCGACGCCAGCAGGTTCCAGGTGACGGGGCAGAGGGCCACTGCTTGCTCTCAGGCCCACCAGAGAATTCTCAGGCGCCTGTTCTGGCTCCGGCTATGGAGCCACGTCAAACTCAGTGTGTTTCGGGTCGATACTGCGGAGAACCCCGCAGACCCGCTCAGCCGCCTGTGTACCTTTCCCAGCAGGCGGCACGCTGTCCAGGACGCCAATGACAGCAGCGCACACAAATTTCTGCATCTCCATTATCTGCCTCAGGCCCCTTGGAGTTTAGCACAGAGGGGGGGGGGGGGCGACAAAGGCCAGCACAGGACCAGCGTGAGTCCAGGGCTCGCATTCGCGAGCACTTTATGCAGTCGGTCCATGGAGGAAACCTGATTTGTGCATGTTCAGGGGGGCAGGGATGCAGGGCCTGAACCATAGTTACGCAGCCCTCGAAGTAAAGTAGGTTCAGCACATACGGCATCCCCTGCATCCCCCCCCCCCCCCTCACTCACTCATCACTCTCTCCATCTCTCCGATAGTCTCCTTTTTGATTAAGGCAGTCAGGCCCGCCCACCCACCCATTCGTCTACGTCCCGCGGCGACGCGGGGAATCAGGACCATCACAGTCACAACAGTGCAGTGCAGTCGGTGCATTTTCTCCGGCCGCCCCCGCTGCTACCCTCCTCCCCCTTTTTGGGAGAGGGGATGCGGGTGGGTCAAAAGAACATTTTTTCAAACCCACCCGTTTTGGAATTTTTTCATTTCAACCGACAGACATTTTTTCAGGTCTTAAACGTGGAGGCAAGGGGGACCGTGGGACAAGAAATGCATCGGGCCTAGAATTCGACAAAAGGCAGTTTTCTATCATTTTGATTTGTCCAAAAACATTCACTGCGCCTCGGGATCACTTTGGGTCATCGTTCGATGACCGCACAAGTCCTCTTGCACCCACAGTGATACAATTAGCACCAATGAGGCCCATGCAGCCTCGGCCACGGGCCCTCAACAATCTTCCTAGTTGAGGATTTTCAAGAATTCTGGTGTCTGCACAAACCTTCAGTGGGGCTTGGGATGGATTTTGGTGTTCATTTGGTGACGATAATAGTGCTCTATCACCCTTAGCCATAGTAGGGATGCATGCAGCACTACTTGGGCCAGGGCTGTGGCCATCAATAAAACCTGAATTGAAAAACCTTACAAATTTCCATCCTCCACCCAGGCCAGCCTTTTTATTTACTGGTCAGTTGGCTAATGTGCCTGGGCTCCTTTGAAAGCCCAAATCTCAGATTTCCTGGATTTATCTCCCCCACCTCACATTTGATATTTCTTGGCCTACCCCACACATTCGATATGTGTTGGCGTGCACTAGGTTAACCCTGTCAGTATGCTTCAGGGTGGCACAACATTGGAAGGAATGCCACACTCCCGTTCAGGGCCATCATGTGGAAGTACATTCCCCATGCTTTATCCTTTACTCTTGAATTATGGAACATGGATTGGTTCATGGCCACATGGTTGCACGTTGTACACTGCCGATGCAGTGTCTACGGGCTATACGCAGGGATTGGGCCTAGGTAATGCCTACAAATTAAACACAATGTGTACGTAATATGCATGTCGAGGATAAGCAGTTCGTTGGGAAATGGGAATCTGTAAGCTCGATTCCTCAACATCCGCTTTAACGAGTGGTAACACTTTCCGTAGGCGGCTATGACAAGGCTGCACAACAACACACATTAGTGCCAATTGTGCTTGCATTTGTCGTAATCACTGCACCAATAAACAGAGATCCGACCACAATGAGGGTATTTTTCACGAATGGCCCTCTACTTTGCACCTTAGGGTAGGGATGTTGGCATATGAGTAAGACCCCCACTCTGCATACCCCTATCATCTCCTCCCCGCATAACCTCGCCAAGGACACGGATTCTGCTCCCCTTGGTTCCTTGAGGAAGCTAGGGACCGCCCCGAAAGGAGAGGGCCGAGTTGGTTGCATGGTGCTCTGACCTGCACCTTTGCCTAGCCTCCAGCCATGAATACACCCCCCTCTGCGTAGCCCGCAATCTGGATTTTGCGGGGCACAGTATGACAAGGTGGCCAAGTAGGGCCAATCAAGGAAATCCAACACAAATCCTGACGTCTATGGCAGTGTTGTGCAGACGAGCACCCGCACTTTGATGTCATAACCCTAGATGACTTAGACAGAATCAGGAGGAGGGATGGGCATGGACAGTGGGGCATATGATTCCTAACTCAATATGTGAGCTTTGTAGCTGCTTTGGGACTCAACTGGCTCAAGTACCAAAGTAAAGTAACGAAGGTTGAAGGCCATGTGGTAGTGTGGGCTGGGCTAAGTGCGTGGCGGCGTACCTAACAATTTGCTTCGCCTCTCTTCTGTTTAATTTAAGTCGTCTGAGGAGCGGTTCCCCCTTGTTAAAAAAAACGTAGGGCTGAGAAGGACTGAGCTTTCCTCTACCACCCCAGCTGCCTGACCTGCTTCCCCACCGCTCCTGGTTTCCCTGGAGCTAGTGTGCGTTGAGGCGGGGATACGGCGCTGGAGCCAGGATGTCCGTGGAAGACCCCCTGCCAGCGGCCATTGCCACTGCTGCTCTCGCAGGGCCTGCAGGAGTTGGGGTCACGTCTGCTGAACCACAGCCGTGTGTACCTGCGGCCACAAGCATGTCCAGTGCGAACGGCAGGGCGGCGGCAGCTGAAGTCGCCCAACGCCCGGCCGAATCGCTGCCAGGGCTGGGCGAAGGCAACTCAATGACGACCGATGCCGCGCCGTTGAGTCCGATGCTCAGCCCTCAAAGGAAGCGACGACGGCTTATGGCAAGTAACCGGCTGAGCATTTGACGCGTGCTGCCGGCCCGAGCAGTCCAGTGATATGTGCCGCAAAGGGGCTCTCCTGTCGTGTGTGTTTGTGCCTGTGACGGTAGATCCTGTGCGTGAACCCAGGGGCTAAGTTGTCACAGAATCAACGGATGAATTCATGAATTTCAGGCGTACTTTGCGCTGGCGTTAGAGCACTCAGACGCCTTTGGGGGGGACTGGGTCCCACTGAGTCAAGCCTGAGATGCAGACGGGTCCTACCGAGTACTGCAAGCGGCAGGGCATCGTGCCACTGACCGTAGCCCTGCGCACAGCTGAATCCTACCCAGTGCATGGTTCCAGGCCTGACGCTGGCTGCAGGTCCAATTTCAGGTCGTTTTGTGGTCAGGCTGTAAGCCGAAAGCCTGGGCCAGATGTCAGGACTAAGATTGCTTTGTTTATTTTTTAGATAAGACACAGAGGACACATTGTGTATAGCGCCCCCACCCCCCCCTTTCCTACCGGTTTTCTCATGGGGGGCGCCTACCTGTGAGGCCTGACCCGCCCCCCCCCCTCTGGACCCCCCAACCCATGCTAGTTAGCACCCGGTTAGAATTGGCAACTTGGGCACCAACAGCACCCGGAAAAGTTTTTCAGCCCGGAAAACTTGTAACACACTTGATTTCCCCCCACTTGTTTACATTCAAAATGCTCACAATGAGTTAGGGAATGCCGTGCCACGTGTTTTCTTCTGCTGGCCGGGAAGCCAGCTGATTCAGAGGTACATCTGTTGGAATACAGTGCTGTTCTTCATTTGTTGTGAGTGCTAAAACCAAATTTCACCCCACTTTTGTATATTCAAAATGCCCAGAATGAAACGAGGAATTCAAAAATGCCCCCACCCCCCCCTCCGAACCCCCCCGCCCACGCCGTGGGTTGGGTCTAGAACTGCACTGCAGTGCCCCCCGTGGATTTTCTTATTGTGGCCATGCCCCGTTTGACGTAAATACTGTAAATAGTACACTGTAGATAGCATCCCAGGGCATTCCGACGGTGTCTCGCTGTTCACCCTGCGGGTGGCGGACGTGCAATCCGCTCACGCAGCTCACGCCGGGTTGGAGTCACCCCCGTGACTGGGCCAAGAGCCAAGCACACACCTTGGTGGCCCATTTTGCCGTCCACGGGCTCGAGGAAGGCTTGGCGAAAGCCGAGGACACGGTCGTCAGAGCCCTCGGCCATAAGCCGCCCCAACTTTGACATTTCCCACCCGAGTCGAGTACACAGCCTGGGAAACAGAGCTGGTAGAAGTTCACCGGCAGATTGATTCATTGAAGGTACCTCGTTCTTCGTATGTGCGCTGCGCGCCATCTTGGTGCGTGTCCGGTGCTTCCGGGCACTCAGGCCCACAGCGGTTGAAAGGGAGTCTGACGTGTGGATCACCACAGGATGTCCATTGCAAAGCACAGTCACGCTACTGTTATCGTGGGCTGCAGCATTCGGGTGCTTTGCCCCGTTTTGTGTTTTGAACACATGGGCTGCAGGGCTCCTGGCATATGCCCTGGACATTGGGGGTTTTGAGGCCTAACAAGTCTCCAAAAAGGTGCAGAACACTCCAGGCTTTTGTGGAAGCGCCACAGGGCCTGAAACACCTGCGTTGAAGCCTTGCTCCGACATGCCCGTCTCGCATGGCTTCCTTATGATCACTGGATGTCCCACGCATCGATTGGTTGGTTTTTCCGGGGGCTTCTGCAGGCACCCACCCTCCGTTGTTCGGTTGTTGGCCAACGCCATCTCCGGCCCATGGCCGCGACAGCCGCTGCACCTCGTGGCTACGGTTGAGCGGACCCCAGCTTACAGAGACATGGCCCGAGGATAGTACCTCGTGGCCGCCCAGCGCGTGTGCCGAGGCTTCTGCTTGCTATCTGCAGTCCGCATTGTGCCGCGGTGGTGCTGGGCGGAATAGCAGATCCATTTTGGTTTTGCTTTGCTCATGTACGTGCGAAACTAGGGGGCCAGATTTCTGCTTTGCTTTGGTGTCGGGATGTGATGTCTGGGAAGGAAATCGTGCGGTGCACCTGAGGGTCTCGCGCAGGAAACCACACCGCTACACACAGATATGGGGAGGGATTCCGCATGCTGTATGGTCATATCGCCTGCTAACATGAAATGATTGGCCCGCGATCGTCTTTGGGGTGGAGCTCCCTGTGCATGCGGGGACTTGAGAAGCAATACTCTTGCGGTGGCTGTCGCGATGATGAACGTACCACGTCATTTTCGCTGGTGAGCTGAGACGTGCAATGCCCGAAGCACGCGGTATCAAAGGAGAGTCAGATATAAATGTACATATGGCCCTGGGGCCCGAAATGACTGGTTGCATCGTTGTGCGTAAGCGAAGGACAGCAGGGGTTTTGGTGGAACAACAAGCTTGAAGCTCTGGAGCCTCCCAGAGAATATGGCTTAACACACCAACGTGTCACACATGTGCAACATGGGGTGGCACAATACGTGCATGTGCGCTGCCCTCATTACCCCTACATGTGCAAGTGGATTCGGCGACTTTGCTAGGAAGGAGATGCTGCTGGAAACAGCCATAGGGCTGATAGAAGGCTGCGACGGGGAGCAAGAAGAATCTAGCTTGCAAAAGCACTCACACCGCCACAAAATTTGGTTCATCAACACAGAAGCAATCACCGAACAGCGGGCACAAAGTGCGGGACCAATGGTGCAGGAGTCCCGCTGAATAATGCAGGCAAAAGGTGGTGCATGCGCAGAGTCATAGGTATAGTGGGGCCCGCACCTGCTTTGTCCAGGGCAACACTGTTTGCAAACAACACTTGGTGTTTGTTGTGTAGATTTCGTGGTTCCATTTTTTCGTTGCAATAGAGGCTGACACAATTTCTGTTTTGGCAGGCGCTAGGTGCAGCCCTAAGCAGGCTCGGTGGGTGATCGCCTGGCGTTTTTGCTTCCATTCCAGGACAACGTGGTTCCACACTCGCTCCTTGTGACCTCCCAGTGGAGTGACTCCAGCCTTTGCACGCTAATTCCCTTTTAGCTTCCATAGCTTGTAGTCCGTGAATTGCTGTGGGGGGTTGCCGAGTGCTGCAGTAGGGGTGGACTACAAGGACTTTGCGGTCATCCGTGGTTCTGGGAGCGGCGGTTTGAAGCACGTGAGCCACAGTGGAGAGACCTTTTGTGGCAGGTTGTATGGAATTAATTTTTTTTGCATCGCTTGGTCACTCCCGCTGGTGCTTTGTACTGCTATTTCTCCATGACCTCATGAACGGCTTCTCGTCTGCCGGGTTTGAGTTCAGGAGGTTTGTGGCACCTGTTGCCTGCATTGAAGGGGCTTCCAACTCAGCTAGTGCACTCGTGGCGCTGGTTTCTGTTGCCGAAGGTGCATTAGCCACGTGTTTGGCGGTGTCAGCGTCTTTTGCTTGTGGTCTAGGATGTCAGCCGCTATGCTAGGTTGAATTGGGGTAGCCCAATTGTTGTCTCCCTGCTTTGGCGACCATTAGGGGTTATGAGCCTTTTTGAGCCCTCCCTGCTTAGGGGACCTGAGTCGGGAGGGGTTATGCAGTTTTTTTTTGTCCCTGCTTCAAGAATATGAGACATGGGAAATGTGACCTGTTTGTCTCCTCCTTGCTTCCATGACTTTGAAAGGGCAAAGGTTACATAACGGTTGATTCCTCCCTGGGTTGTGAGACGGAGTGAGGGACCACCTGCCTGCCTGAATCCAGGCTCTGTGTTGTGGCCCCTCCAGTTCGGGCTATGGACTCACAATCCACATTCTGTTCCTAGATGCTGGCGGTAATACAACTCTTTTGTTGCACAGATAAAGCAAAACAAATTCTTCAGTGGAGCGGCAAATAAATGCACACAAAAAGTGTTCTTCGGTTGGATACTTTCTAAGTGTCTTTTTTTTGTGATGATGTGTAAATGCTTCCCTGCATGGCATGCCCCGTAGAAATAGCTTTCTCAGAGCAAGGTTCAATAGATCTTCTCTCCATGTGTATGTGGATAGACTCGCACCGCACTTCAACAGTGAATGGCCAGGCCTCTGGCACTAGGGACGCTTTGAACACTCAGAGCGACCTCAGTGGAGCGGAGTTAGAAATGGATTCCTCACGAAACGGAGTCTTTGTCCATTGCACATTGGCCGTTGCATAATGGTATTCACCCGGGTATGATGCTATGTGTGGAGTAGTCATTCAATGCACAAGCTTCAAAAACTAGTTTTGGTTTCATTTCAATTGTGATGTACATTCTGCATGGGTTTTTCAACATGCGTGCATTGCTTTTGACTACCATTGCTTTGGAACTTCACCCTATCATTGATGCATCTTGAGTGAGCAGTTGTTCTTTTGTACAGTCTCTATATGCTTGCTCAAGATATAACATGTTAGGTTGGGCGGCTTTCGTTGAAATGTCATGTTTGGTATGCCCCGGGCAATGGCAGAATGGTGTGCGCTGGAGAAGTAGTTAGGAGCTGTGCGCTTGAGCGACGGCAGAGAGCTCTGGGCATGAGCTACAATTGGGTTGTGTGCAGCGTAGGAAGCTGAACGCTGCAATGACAACAAGTGCGGACCAACAGGTGGGATCTGTGTGCTTGAGCGACAGGTCGGAGCTGGCATCACAGCAATAGCAGGGAGATGTGCGCATGAGCAACATCAAGGTTCTATGCACATGAGCTACAACAGAGAGCTCTAGCTATGCACTCATGCAATGGTGGAGAGCGGTGTGCATCTGCATCCGCTAAATTGAGCACTGGCACGGAGCTGTGTGCTCATACGACAACAGGTGCATGTGAGCAACAACGGTGAACTGTTTGAGCAATGGTAGGGGGGCGGGCGCTGCAAGAAGCGTTACGCTTGAGTAGCAGAGGGCAACGGTGCGCACTATTGAGAGCTGTGCCCTTGATCTAATGCTGAGAGTTGTGCGTACAAGCAACCGCTGCATGGGTGTTGTGCTCCTAGGAACTGAGTGGTGTTCTTGAGCATCAATGGAGAGGTGTGCACTTGAGCGACACTACGGAGTTGTGTCCTAGAGTAGCAATAGGAAGTTGAGCGCTTGAGCAATAGTTCATTGGAGCGACAACAAGGAGCCGTGCACACGAGCGACAGTAGAGTGCCATGCGCTAGAGCAATAGTAGGGAGGCTTTGCTGTAGACCAAGAAATAGCAATTGTTGCTTTCATTTATTCCCTTGCTTATGACTTTTGTGCGATTTATTAGTCATATTCCCCCTCTCAGGCCATACCATTTCCCCCTCTAGAGGGAGCGTTAGTGCGTAGGGCAACTTTTTGGGCTACTTTTGATTCCCACCGCAAATTCTACCCCTCGGATGGGTGAGTGAGTGAGTGAGTGAGTGGGTGGGTGGGATGGGGCGATTTGGGATGATTTCTCCTCATGGACTTGCCCCTTTCCGGTTGGGGATATGGATCGGCCCCTTTGCAGTTGGGGATATGGACTGGCCCCTTTCCCTCACCTACTGTCCCCCAGTTCGACCAGTTTGATGTGATTATGGCTACAAGGTGCATCTATGTTTATTTTGAAACAGGCACGCTGAGCTTGGTACATGGTGATACATTTGGCGTGTCTGTTGTAGAGCAGTTTTTGCCCCTTGTGTCCTCAGACCTCTTTTGCTATTTATTATGGAGTTTAGCATTGGTGTCAAGGTGTTCTACACCAGTTCTACTGGGCTTCGGGTACCCGCGAAGGTGGTTGGCCTTTTGCACGATGGGCATGTGGAGTTGGAGTATGATCAACAGGGGGCCCCTTAGGGAACTAGATTTTTTTTTGCCACCAACCACCACCAACCGCCAACCGCCAACCGCCGGCGCCGACGAACCGCCAACCGCCAACCACTGCCAACCGCCACCAACCACTCATCACCAACCACCAACCGCCGCCAACCACCACCAACTGCCTCCAACCGCCAGTTGCCAACCGCCACCAACCGCCAACCGCCAATCGCCACCAACCATGGTTGAACATATGAGCCACATGCGGTTTTTTTCCACAACTGCCGTTCAGGAACACTTTTTTTTCTTTTTCCTCTTAAGGACCCCCTTGATGATCAAGGTGGTGTGCGAGTCGTCAATCATCGATGCCCCATGGACTCCATCTCCTTTTGTATCCCCAGTCTCGAGTCTCCACCACCATCCCCATCAATTCCTGTAATTGACGTCCCTCCGGAAGTTCCTTTGGACCCCCTTGTTGATGGAAGCCCCGTTCGCGGTCGCTCCCACCATCAACATGGTGAGACCCCCATGGGTGATCATGAGCTAATCTCGTCGATTCGACCCATCATGACACTTACAAAGCCTTGGTCCGCGCCGCAAACATGTCGCACGAGCTTGCAATCCATTGGGCGCACATGTGCTTGTCTTGTGGTGCAAATTACTTAATTTTCTTGCAGTGTAAAATTGCCCAATTCTTGCGAAATGCCCAATTGGTAGACACTTGTAATGAGGAAAATGGTCCCAAAAACTCAAATTGTGACCACAATTGATCGGTGGCAAATTGTGGAGTCCCTAAAACCCCAAGTGTGACCAACACATGCCCCCGAAACCCAACATGTTGACCAAAAGGTCCCCCAAAACCCAATATGGTGCCCAACAAGGGGTCCTTGGAGGTTGGAGGTTGGAGGTTGCTTCAGATTACCCACAGGTGGCTGGAAGGTTGGTTGAGGCTCGTGGTGGAGGCTCTTGCTGCCATTTGTTTGCCCTACGCTCAATTGTTTCCACAGATGGTTTTTAAACCTAGGGCGGCCTGTTAGCAACGGTGCACGGCAGTCCAAGTTGTAGTCCATGTCCCACCACCTTGTCTCCTTGGCTGTGCCATGCAAACCGATATCTTTGCCGTCCGGAAGGTACTTTCGGCGTCCTCTGAGAGCGACGAAGACGTGAGCTTCGTGCAAGCAGTGCAAGGAGGAGTCCCTGGGGAGTACCATGTGGTGGTTTTGCTGTGCTCCAATGGAATACTCTTGATCCGCTTTTGGGGTCGTGCTGATGCGTACATCTCTGGAAAGCTACTCCGGCCGCGGTTTAAGGTAGGGCTCCCGCAATCTCCAAGAGCGGCATGGCCCCGTACCTTGACGAACCCAATCGTTAGGTGTGCAACCCAGAAAATTGAGGAGTGTTTTGTGGTGCCATGCGTAGCATGCGGCCGCCCACATACGTTTCTCGACATACCGTCTCGACACGTGATTCCGTGGGTCCAATCCTCCTGAGTCTCTCACCGGATGTGGTGGGTTTTGGTTGAATATGCCGACCGTCGGGGGATGCGGCGTTGCCAGTGCGAGTCGCGGAGCGTGCCCCCACGCTCTCAGCGCTTATTTTGCCATTTATACGGCAGTCGCCTCCTTCTACTATTCACAGGGCAGTCGCCTACTTCCAGGACGAAGAGAGGACCGTCAATTGCATGGCGCTGGACGAAAGCGCCCAATTGTTGTTATGCGTAGGTATTTTTGCGCCGTTTTGTGTCTCCGCAAGATGGAACAAGCGATGGCACGACGTCCTCCTCCTCCGCAAACGCATTTTGCACTTCGATCCGCTCCATGCGATGGGGTTGGATCTACCGAGGGTCTTCCTTCCACGACAGCCGTTTAAGCCACAAGCGGAATGAATCAAGTGGGACGGTACGCTTTGGGTCCGTGCCATTCCGCGGGGGGCATCTTGCACGAACGAGGGATAGAGGCCGGATCGCTGGTCCTTATCGTGCTGCAACTCATGTTGCCAAACTTAGGGGCGTCACGTCTATGTCCTCTCGTGTCCGGACGTGGCGGCCTCACCCGGATTACAAGGCGTACACGTACTTGACATAGGGTACCCACATGCATCCTCGCATCCAATGGGGGACCTCCCGATGCACCACCAGCCCCCACGGTTCAGAAGGAACAGCGACTTGCTTTCTGCACGGAGCTGGTAGGACCGCCAACGGAGTAACACACTTGCTGGCGGTGGCAAGGAGGATCCTGTCAACATCGTGGCCATCGGGGACCAGAGTTATACGTTGGCACGTGGAACGCCGTGTTGTCGTGGCCTCGGCGTAGAGCCCAGGCCGGATGACAAGGACATGTTGCAAAGAAAACAGTAGGGCATGCATCCTTGGGGAGCCGTAGGGCACACGCACATTCAATGTGTCTTGGGGCACTGTGGTGAGGTTGAAGGGCCAGGAGCCGTGGTGTGTTGGAGGCATCTGCAATTACCACCGGAGGGAAAATTTGGACGGGGACAAAATTGACGTGGACAACTTTGAAGCCCTCCTTCGTACCAAATATTTCATCCAATGTTCAGTGCTATGTGCTTTGAGTCCAGAACCCATCCAGAAATAGCAATGAGCATCCAGAACCCTTCAGGAAATAACAGCCGCCATCCACTAGGTAACAAAAGCAGGGGACCTTATACCAAAATTTCCCTTCATTTCTAAGGAGTAGTACCAGAACTTTCCCCCCTTAATTTTGGGCCACCCCCAAAAAACCTCCAATTATTCCCCCAGTGGTACGGTGAATGTCTGCCCGTTAGGGCTGCCCCGCTGCAGGGCCGAACACCGAACTCATGGTTTGCAGTAGTATTGGGAAAGTAGGAATGTTGCACCTCGCAGTTGCTGCATGACTCAAGGGATGCCTTCGCTCACACGCGCGCCCGCACACGCATTCACGCACACACGCACGCACGCACACACACACACACACACCCCACCTGGGGGCCGCCGGTCAGGCGCGCATTCATGGTGACCAACGGTGGAGGCCCACAGAGGGGCAGCAAAACCGGGGGGCCTCGCCACACCCGCCATCGCCGGCAGAATGTCTCTTTCCCCGCCTACAGATAGCGTCGGAGTCCTGCATATCGTCCCCGTGCACCACCACCTGTTCCCCTCGCTGCGGGCCGTGGATCCGAATCTCGATCCCACCGAGGGAGTGCCCTCGCTGCTGCGGTGCCTTACCCTGGGCAAGGGCCCCCTGGACGGCAGCTGCATCCACAACCTGTACAGCCTGACCGACGCGCTGCGTGTCCGTACCCTGTGCCAGGCCCGGGACATGCGCTGGGGCGCTGTCACGTGCGTCGCCTGGTGGCAGTCTTTCGAAGGTGCGCACTTTGCAGTTTTGGGCACCTCTTGCGGAGTGCTGCTGATTGTCAATCTACACAACAGGTGTTGCATGCGACTTCTTTGCTTTCGTCGCGCGTGCACACACACCCACACGCGCGCACGCGCCCACACACACACACACACACACACACACACACACACACACACACACACACACACACGCACACACACCCACACACCCACCCACCCACACACATGATCCACACAAGGCCTGAGCCACAGCTCCACCAGCAGGCAGAGAGGCAAGGGGTGCTCAGGGCCACTCACGACAGACCGCTGCCACGACGGCAAATCGGTCTGCACAGTGACGGGCCCCGCACCGTTACCAGCCCCCCACCGCAGGGTTTTTTACCTCATGGTTAGGGGGGAACGTTAGTGCGCCGGGCGCGCGCAGGGCGCGTGCCGGGCATCTTTTGTGACCCGTGCCCCACCGGTGGACTCTTGCCGTTGATATGTTGGGCAACATTATATGGATTTGCCCCTTGGCCCCCGGGACATCAGCAGATGTTTTGATTTGGGATGGGTATGGACCTTGTCGTACCTGAGGTGATTTCTTTGATTTCGAAGTTGGGGGCCATGATGGTGCTTATAAAGGCCGGATTCATGTCATTGTGCCATTCATTGGAAGAAAGAATGGCACTTTGACAGCCCGCCAACAATGTTATAATGACGTGCACGGGTGGTATAGGGCATGCATTGAGCAGCTGTTTGCTTGGTTGTGGCACGCAGGATGACGCAGAGGATGAGGCAGAAGTGTGTGTGTTGTGTTGCCAGAAGCGTTCCACCGTCGCAGTTTGTGATGAGTGTAAGGAGCACTATTGTACTGAATGTATTGACACCCACACTTGTGGGACCAATGTTGTTTGTTAAGTACAATACAGATGACAGTTGGAGTTGCCGAATTCACAGATATTGCTTTATTATGCAACATGCTTTGCAAGGAAGGTGCGCAGTCCATCATGGTCTATTTGGGGGGCCTTCTCCATCAGAGGGTAAATCTCGGGCTGAAGTTGGGATAGTTAATAGAAAGGTAGCGCGGCGGGCAAACATTCCCCCTAGGTTCAGGGCCCACCCGTGTGTGTGTATGGTGTGTGTGTGTGCGTGTGTGTGTGTGTGCGTGCGTGCGTGCGTGCGTGCGCTGTTAACGAAAGGCAATGGGCGGGATGTCGTACCCGCGGGAAAAGGTACACCCACCCACACGCACACTCACACGCGTCATGCTTCATTGGTTGCGGGCGATACATGCCTTAGCCTGTGCCTACCCGAGTCGCCCCCAGTACGTCTTTATGTCCAAGAAGCCACTCGCGAAGAGACCGGCCCCGGTTTGCCCCCCACCTGCCCACCGAATCCTCTGCCCACGTTGGACTGGCAGTAGTGGCAACTGGGACCCGCCTCAGGCTACTGCCACGCTTTCCCCTCTTAAGTTACCACCTCAGACTCCATGTTGCAGAAGACCTAAATCAAAAGCCACGCCCCTTCCGGCTCCACTCCCCGGATCTCACTGCCTGCTGACCATCACCGAAGCCCTGCTGCCCCCCCCCCCCCCCTTCTGGGCTCGGGTTCACTGTCCTCCCCCTCTGAAGCCCTGCGCACACCCACACCCACACCCACACCCACACCCACACCCACACCCACACCCACACCCACACCCACACCCCCACCCCCACCCACACCCACAGCCACACCCACACCCACAGCCACACCCATACCAACACGCCTACCCCTCCACCCCCACACACACTCAGGCATGCACACACATACCTAGACAACCCCTATGGAACCAAATAAATACGTCTCGGGCGAAGAGCCAAAGACCGACAGGGCATGGGATTGTGAAGGCGTGCTTTTCTGCTGGAAAAGGGCTGTGCGGTGTGCGCGTGCGTGCGTGTATGCATGTGTGTCTGTGTGTCCCAGTCCTGTTGCACTCAGAAGGAAACGAGCATGTGATGCACGCAGTGCTACACGCTGGTGCACGTAGTGTGTGCAGTAGGTGCTGCACATACTGAAAAATCTAAGTCTAATCTAACAAAGGAATGAATAGGCAGAAAAAAAATAAAAAAAGGGCAGAGCATACAACTCCACACACAAAAGAAACACATTCACTACACCCATTGCACCTTACACAGCTCCTACTTCCCTGTAATATCTATCTGGTTCCCTGAGAGGGATTATGTCAGTGACAAACAAATGTTGTATGTATGTCAGATTTCTTTTCATACCCGTAATGGCGGCGAAACGCGAAATGATATGAAACAACTAAAAAAATGGGACTGGGTACCCTGTGATTTGGCAATCTGAAACGTGAAACGATACAAAACGACCAAAAAACAGCAATGGGCACCACGTGATTTGGTAATCCGAAACACGAAATGTTGTGAAACGATTGCCTCACCGGCTTGGGCACCCTATGGGGCACCCTCTTTTGCGTTGGGCCACGCCAAAGAGGTCGTCAATCCCCCCCCCCCCCCAGGCAGGGGATGTGGGCAGCTACAACCACCATGACATTGGTGAGGAGGTAGAGTGGAGGCCTCCATTGTTGTGTGCTGACCCCTTAGGCCACTGCGTCCCTGCCACCCTGAAAATCTGCCGAAAAAATGCGTAAAATAGCAATTCTAACTAATTAACGCAGTGTGCCCGCGGTGCTGCATGCAGTGCACTCATTTCCCTCTCAGTGGTTTTCCACCAACATGCTTCCATCTGCCATTTGCCTGATAAGATTTTGTGATAATTAAGCGTGCAACGTGTGAAGATGGCCAGTGTTAACTATAGGCCCGGCGTTAAAATGGATGCATACTTGAAATACCATCGTCAGATTTGTTCTTTCAAGCATGGCCGACTTCGGCCAACGGTCAGAAGTTCTGATCTGCTTTGCTTAGGAACGTTTGACCGAACATATATGGGGCCCAGGCGCAAGCACTACCTTACGGTACCAGTGGCTAGGCTTACTATGGAACCCATACAAGAAATGGGGTTCAGGCCTCAAAAGCAAAAGCAGGAGACACAAACTCCGTGGACCATGAGATGCCAGTCCGGGCACAGGCCAGATGTAGGAGGCCGGGCCGTTTGAGCAGAGAGACTAAGGACAGTACTTTTGTATTTTGTTGCCCCCAAAAGGGTGGGAAAACCAACACACAGGGCGACTGAGTGGCATCATATGTTCATGTCAGATGATGTGGTATGAAACTGTGGAGCCTTTGCTCATCGCCTGTGCCATGGTGTTTGACAGCGTACAAACACATGCGCACATGCGCATTCGAGAAAAAAGAACCGGAATTTGCGTCAACAACTGAGCGTGGGCTCAACAAAGGTTCCAAAACAAATTCACTTCACTGTGGCGGCAGGTGCCTCTCGGGATGGTCCCCAAACTGTCCCACGTTAGTGTGCTGGGGAAAACAGCTTTCAGCGAGCTGCGCGAGGGAAACCCACATCATCAAGCATGAAAGACAAGCACATGGCCAACAGGAAGGATCCTGCTACACCGGATGATGAAGGGCATTTGTGGTGTAGCCAGAAATGCATACAAAGAAATCAGAAGAAATCATAGGAAGAAAAAACTGGATCAGATTCGTTTGGCTTCGGTGGAGTGCGCGGCACCCAAGGCATTTCAGAACTGAGATGATGGCTTACCACATTGGTGGGTGTGGTACCTGATTGGAGCAGAAAACCACTGGATGCCAAGCCATTGGGCATGCGCATTGGCGGCGGGGGGGGTGCTGTAGAAAAAGAAAAGGGAAGAACGAGGATGAAAATGGCATCGCGAAGGCCATAAATAATTTGGGGGAGGGGATCATCTGCAAGGTCACTGTTTGGTGCTCTCATCGCACGTTCAGTGGGGCAGAACATTGCAGTGAAAGCTCACTGAAAAGTGAATGGCACAATGTACGGTATAAGTGTTCGAATGTTCGTAGGCAGCGTCAAGTATTTTCAACCCGAGAGAACAACAATTTGAGTAATGTGCTATGGTCCTGTTCATCAGGAAGCCTGTGCCGCTCCACGGGTCCTAGGACTCCAACTCCCCCCCCCCCCCCCCAAGGGGCCTCCAGCCAACAGTTAGTTGTCAAAGGTACCGGCCTAAGGAGCCGATGGGTGCCGCAGGTGCCCAATTGTCCACAAGCACCAAAATCACTACCCTCTGCGCTTGAGTTGGGGTGATGACTCCCACACTTCGCCGTGGTTGCGAAGTGAAGATCCTGCATTCGGAGCTCTTCCCCGGCTCAAGTGCAGTCCCAATGCTTTCAGGGGTGAACGCCGGTGGTTGCACAGTGCGTTCTTTGTTTCCTTTTTTTCACCTTTCCACACTCCCACGCTTCGGTGTGGCCCCTTGAGTTGGGGATACGGACTCCCACGCTTCAGTGTGGCCCTAGAGTTAGGGAGACGGACTCCCGCGCTTTGGTGTGGCCCCTAGAGTTGGGGGCGGTGTGAACTGTCGGATCACACCTAGGCCGCATACCCAACTGTTCGGAGGTGCCTGACACCCCCCCCCCCCCGGGCAAAAGCCCCTCCCCCACCCCCACCCCATCGCCCCTCCTGGATCCCCCCCTCCCAGCCCCCCCCCCCCCCCGAGCGGTTGGTCATCCTTCAAAGCCCCGACAGTCACCCTCCAACCGCCGGGGCCGCGCAACCGCTCTCGCGACTTCAGCAGTCCACAAGGGCTGTCCAAAACAATTCTGAAAAAAGACTGACATGCACCCTGAGCGATGGCCCGTGAGGTTTGCTCAGGGTCAGGGGCATTGCTACTGCGACGCCTCCCAACAACAACCATTCCTCGGAACCGAAACAGCCTCGCAACCGTTCTTCCTCAACAGCAAAACAAGCGCATGCACGTCGAAGTGGCCCTTCGGACCCCCCCAAGGGGGCCTCCGGCCAACGGTTAGTGGGGGGGGGGGGGGTAGTTGGCGTCCAGAACCAAGGAGTCACCTCCCCCATGACCGGCCGTAATGAGGCAAACGGGTGGGGTCCGCTGACTGCTGGTGGTGCGGTCGCCTGTAGCCCCATGGAACCCGTTCCACGGCCTTGCGTGGCAGCTCCTGTCCTGCCCCTCCTCGCC
Source organism: Eutreptiella sp. 'Long Island Sound 2002' (assembly GCA_964036045.1). Classification (NCBI taxonomy): domain Eukaryota; phylum Euglenozoa; class Euglenophyceae; order Eutreptiales; family Eutreptiaceae; genus Eutreptiella; species Eutreptiella sp. 'Long Island Sound 2002'. The sequence continues at coordinate 176,575,368 of OZ038380.1, read as the reverse complement.
AAGGAGCCTATCAGAACTTCCCGATGTCCCCCTTCCGTAGGTGCCTGGAGCTCTGTCAAGCAGTGGATGACACTGAACGCCCCGTCCACAGCCTGCAGGTCCTCGATGACACCGTCCGCTCCCAGCGGCTCCTGCTCATATCCGTTGAAGGGAACGCGTCTTATGTGTTGACGCTGGAGCAGGTCCCAGTGCAAAGCCGTGCATCTCGTCGTCCCGATCGCTGGATCTGCCCCAGCGCTGACAGGGGGGCACAACAGTCCCAATCTTGACGGGTGACCCACATACTTTCGGGGTACAGTCTTTTGGTGCGGGGGCGGGGTACAGTCTTTTGGTGCGGGGGCGGGGTACAGTCTTTTGGTGCGGGGGCGGGGTACAGTCTTTTGGTGCGGGGGCGGGGTACAGTCTTTTGGTGCGGGGGCGGGGTACAGTCTTTTGGTGCGGGGGCGGGGCTTGGTGCGGCTGGAGCACAGGAGTATGCGCTGCCACCCAACAAACCTGAAAACCGGAAGAGGGGGGGGCGCCCCCCCCCCCCCTGCCCCCCCCAAGCGCTTGGCCCCTGGGGAGTGTTCTGCTGCTGACCGTACCTGCTTTGCTACGGTGAGAGACAAACGATGCCACCGCGCAACGCGCCGCGCATGCACCGTGTGACAGCCGTCCCTTAGAACTTGCAACTGCACTGGTATACGCCCACATCCACTCAAACAGAGGAGAACCAGACAAAAAAGCTGCCGTACCACGCGAATCTATTCACTACTTTGCAAGTCACATTTTGGCACGAGTCCATTCCGTCTCGGCGCACGGCAGTCCCCACGCCGAGATCCGCACACCTACAGCTCACGCCCCCGGTGGTCGGGACGGAAATGTCTCGACCACCGCCACAATCGGGCCGTTTCCGTACACCTCGCCTACACCTCGTGCACAGCTCACCCACAGCTCACCCACAGCTCAGCTACTGCTCAGCTACTGCTCAGCTACAGCTTGCCTACAGCTCACCTGCAGTTCACCTGCAGCTCACCTCTAGCAGAACAGCAGCATCTGGAGGCAAAACTGGGGGCACGGGCAGCACATGGCTCGCAGTATTCTCATGGGTTTTGGGGATATGGAATATTGTGGCATCGTCAAAAACGGGGCCTCCGGAAATGTTGTCTCGGGCCATGTGGGACAACCCATTCCTGACCTGCCGCGCCAAAGCACTTCAGACGCTGGCGTCCGCCCCTTTGCGATTTGCCCCAAGTTAGTGCAGCGGGTGGTTTCGCCAGAGGACGTTTGCTATGCTCATGTGTGCCTCAGGTGCGGTCGTGCGGGGGTTTTCGTTTTCAATGAATGTGTGCTCTATGTCATTGCCGCATGCGTTCCATGGGAGGTACCCTCAAAAGCCCCGCAGCGGCTGCGAGGTTCTGGGTGAGCTGCATTGGAGGTCGATGGTGCACGTGCCGGGGCTATTTGGGGGCGTTCGAACCGGGATCACATTGATGCTGCACGGCGGCCATTTCTGTCGATGTTCGGGGAAACGGAGATATGACTGTGCAATGTGCTCTGTTTTAAAGTCTATTTACCGCCTCTCGGAGGGTTGTCGTGCAGGATATCCGACAGTCCGAGACATTCGTGGCAACGGCATTCGCGCATCGGCCAGTTCCGCAAATATTGGGGACGTGTGAAGGAAATGTCTACCCACACGACACCCTTCGTCACTTCCTCGGCCCCGTAGACAGTGTGTGTACCAAAAATCGCACTTATTGTACCGGAAGGGGGGGGGGGGGGGGTTAGGAACAGGAGAAATTTGGAATGGCAAAATTTGGCACAACAACAGTGTGCCACTTGATGCCACGGTATTGTAAGGTCCGAAACAACAGCAGGCATCCAGAAGTCCCAAGGAAATGACAGCAAGGATCGAGAAGCCAAGAAAGAAGACATGACGGCCACCAACCAAAGGCCCATCGGAAACAAAAACCAACATACGCGGTCCCTGCTTGTTCTTGTGCCACAATCTGAGACTTTTGTACCTAATTTCCGCCGTGGAAAATAAGAGTTGGTGCCACCTTTTCTCTGCACCAAATTGCGCCATTCCAAACTTCCACACGTTCCTCGCCCCCCCCCCCTCCTCCGGTATCAACCCTCGAAGGTGTGTATCCGGTGTTTATCCCAATGTTCACAACCCACATGTGTGTCAAACCCTCTGTCTGCCATTTTTGGAGCCCTGTGCCGCGCTTCCCCAGAGACAAAGACCCATTTTCGACGCCACATCTCACAGTACCCCACGGTGACCGCCCTCTCTACTTGCATTTCGTGTATCAAGTGGGTATCCGATACGCCCAAACCCCAAAAAGAAAACGTGTCTAGCTCATGCACTGATGCACGAATTGCATGTCTGCAGCCCCCGTTTACAATGCTCAGGAAGATAGTGACCGGGGCACCTGCCAAAGCATCTGCCAAGGGCATTCCAGGCGGCCTTTCCCCGGCTCTGGCGGAACGCGATCGAGCGTGTTCGGAGGGTCGGACGCGAAGAGGCCGCAAGGGAGTCGTGGGGGCTCGCAAGTGGTCAAAAGGCCTTCTGATGATCGTTGGGCCTCCCGTCATTTGCCACATTTGAGTGGGTTTCCCATGCAATTTGCCGTGCAGCAGTCATCAAAAGGTCTGTAGATATCTTTCAGCCGCCTTCCGTGTGGGATGGACAGGGATGCGCATGGCGGGGGGGGGATGGGGGCTCCAAGGGGACTTGCACGGGTGGTTGCAAGAGCGGTTACTGGCGGTTAGATAGGGCCACCGCAAGGCGTTTCCGGGCGCATACAAACCGGTTGGAGGACCGTCGGTGGCGAACAGAAACTGATGGGCCTGATCACCCCAAAGAGAGGGATATACCCCCCCTCCCCGCGCACCGAGGCCTTGTGCCAACCCCCCCCCCCCCCCCGCGCACCTCCAGCCTGGGGACGGGCTTGAGTTTGAGACAGAATCGGAAGTGGTTTCCAAAGTGCTTGTGGCACTACTTCACCGGTGCAACGCGGCCTGGGCGGCGCGTGGCCAGCGCAGGCGCCTGGCAGCACAGACTGTCCCTGGGTGCTCTTGGCATGGTACAGCAAGCGCAGGGCTGCGCAGGAACGGAGGACATGCGGAGCTGACGGGTATTTTCGGACCTGCTCCCTGTCTAAGGCATGGCCCGTCCAAGATTCGGTTCCGCCTCACGGCGCGTTGCTGAACAATCCGCACAATGTGTGTCGGGGCTCCGCCGCGTGACACATGAAGTACTGTGGAGAATGCCAGAGTGACTCTGGGGGGTGACGACCATCGTCGATCTATGGCCAAGACTCGGGTCCGGTTTGTTGATGTGGGCCAAGACGCTCGGTGCCTCTTCCAGTGTTTGTTAAGCCACGCTGATTCCCATCGGGGGTGCCCTGGCCCAGACCCTGACACCCCCCCCCCCACCCCCCCCACCCACCCCCTGGGAGGTCCAAACCATTGAGGAGGTTTGGACCACATTTGGCCCAGACCTGGCCCCGAAGGCGCCGGAAAATTTTTTTTTCGGCATCCGGTGGGGGGTAAGAATTGACTTCATGTGGATGCTCAAAATGCTCAGAATTTGATGCTCGGAATTCAAATGTGCATGCAAAACAGGAAAAAAAACTCACCCCTGACCTTCCCCCCCCGCCCCCCCCCCCCCCCCCAGTCTGGGTGCTGCGACCAGACCCCCAGGGGGTAATTTTTTTTCCAAAGACCCCACATGTGTGTGCTCAGCGCGACGAGGGGATCATTTTGAGGTATTGTATGTTGGGGTACCCGGGACCCCCCCCCCCCCCCAACGCCCCCCCCCCCCAAAGGATCCCCCCCCCCCCAGGGCCCAAAATTGGTGTCAGGTCTGAGCCTAAACGCCCCCCACGCTGATTCCATTGTGACCGGGTGGACCGTCCTCCGCCCAGTTGACTACCGTTCACTTTGTTGCGGGTGGATGGCGGTGAAGCGCAAGGGGTATTGAAGCCGGGAACGTCCCAGTGCCTCGATGATGCAGATTTCATTGCCGCACACACGGTACGCCCCGTCCAAGGGGGCGTACCGTGCGCTGTGCGCGCGCTGTGCGAATAGTTGGCTGTTCTCCACCACCGGGAGTTCGGTAAGTTCAGAAGATTGAAAGGACGTCATTGAATGGCTGCTGCAGTGGACGGGGCAGAATTTAGGTCCCTGGGACCCATGGCAAGCATCAGATGTTTGAATTTTTGAGTTTTGAATTGATTGTGCATGATTCCGCAGGTGCGTGGTTTTCAGGGTTGTTACCTGGATAATCACCGTAATAATTGGCGCTGTGCGCGCGCTGTGCGAAAACGCCCCCTAATACACAGGGGGCACCTGTACCGTGTTGATTCCGGACCTGGTTGTGCCTTAGACAAGGGGCGGGGGCCCACGATGGCCTGTGTTCGTGGGTACGTGTGCCCAGCCAATACTGATGCCCAAACGGGCCAATTGTGGGGGTGATGTGCTGCGACTCGCGTCCGCAATCAGTGTACCTGTTGGCAGGTCTGGGGGGGGGTGGCGGGTTCCGGGGTCGGGGCGTTGTGCGTGCCCGACTCTCTTCGCGCCTTTGCAGGACCAATGGTCAGCGTATTTTCACGGCAGATCAAACACGTGGACGTGTACAACGTCTTCCTGGAGCCCCATCCCCTGTTCCAGTACCAGCTGGAGGATACCACGAGTCGCTTGCACTCTACGTCGCTCCTCTTCTTCACCGTGCAGGTTTGCGAATGCTGCGGTGCGCGCCGCTTGTCGGGGTCTTTGTCGTGTTTGCACTGCTTCCATTGAGACTGTGCCGTGACGAGGGACGCAGGCAACCGAGTGCGAGGTCGATGGGTGACCAGAAAGGTTCGTGTGGAACTGTCCCCGCCCGTTTGGCATGTGTCGTTCATCTCGTAGAGGCTCGGAGAACAGCAGCATCAACTACACATCACCTCCAAACTATTGGCAGCAACGAATAGCAGCCGCACCTCATGGCTCCTGCACAGAACGCGCATGGATAAGGTATGGGAAGGTCATGTGTGCGGAGAGACACAGGGAGACAGAGCACTCGGCATAGGGGATTGCGATGTGTGGCTTGATTTCTAAGCAACTATCGATACGCGCCGGGGGTTCCAAGAACGCCCACCCATTTCATTCCAACGTCACACACTGTGTGTCAAGCATGTAGCTGTTGCCGTGCTCCCAGGCCACAGCAGTCTCACAGTGCTGCTGTTTTTTGGGATGCGTACTGACGTATACCGGAAAGATTCTGCCAGACGGACGTCGCCTCTGGAAGCGCAGACTGTCCCTCTTGTGCTGCGTTGCTGGAGGTGTAGAGCGGCCGAAGAGCCCGTATATCAGGGGGGCGATTGTACAGGGGTTCTGTGCCACACATTCTGTGCGAAATGTCTGTGCGCAATTTATTCGGTGTTTTTAAGGATTTGCACGGGTATCCCTTGGGCTGTGCCTTTGCTCACCTGTACCATGCCGAAGGATTTGGTGAATGATACTCAGTTTCGGTGGAAGTCGCAGAAGCGCTCAAGTGGTCTTCCCTCATTTGTAGTGTTCCTGTGGCATTCGATGGGGCGCAGACAAGAGTTGATGTGCCAGGAAAGTCCTCCAGGAAACAACAGCAACCGTCCACTGTTTCTCATGAGCACCCTTTCCCAACGCTGCGTAATTTGTTCGCTCATTTTGAAGAAATAGCGCGGGTTTTGTCGCGCCAGAAATTGTAGGTTCCGATTTTGCGGGACACGGAATATCCCCCCCGCCCGGTACTCCACCTCCCGGAGGCACTGGGACAAGCTACGGGAGGCCAAGCGTGGCCTGTTCTCGAGGCAGATCCATGAGCTCTCCTACCCTTACCTCCGCGTTCTTATTGGCCCATTTTTGCGACGACCTCTGCGGAACAACAGCCGCGACGAGCGCATTCGGCGGTCCTGATATGCCAGCCCCATTTCCCGTGTTGCAACCGCGTCCATGTCCTATTTCACTCAGTCCGGCGGGCGTCCTCTACATCCGATCAAACGTCAGCACATCACGCACCTCACCATACCTCCCGCAGGCCGCGACTCTCCAGCGCTGTACCCTGGCCACTCACCAGCAACCGAGAGGGTTCTTGGACGGCCCACGGTATCGGCGGGAGTGCTGTCCATGGGACCCCACGGCCCGCGAAGACGTCTGTCAGGAGCTGGAGGAATGGGAGATCGAGGGGGTCATGTTCTGGACGCAGGTACCGCGATGCGAGGCTCTGCGACACGTTCTACCCCCCCTTTTGTCCAGTACACAACAAGGCCCAGAATATCCCGTTCCCGGACCGGACCGGAACCTGATCTTCAAAACGTGACAAATGAGGGAAAATGGGGGGGGGGATGGGGAAAGATAGGGATTTTTTTGGGGTTTGATGGAAGAAATGGGAAATTCTTGGGCCAAAAACCCCCAAATGCACTTTTTGTTGGGGGATGTCATCGGGTGTGTGTGCAATTCCCATTTACCCCCATTTGGTCGTGAGGAAAATGGGGGAAAATGGGGGAATATGGCATTGCGATTTTTTTTTTGAAGTTTCCATGCCATTTTCCAATACCCCCCCCCCCCTAGTTTCTCCACATTCACCATTTCCCCCCATGTTTTCCCCATTTACCCCCATTCCCCCCCATTTCCCCCTATTCCCCTCCCCCCCGTTTTCCGGGAACTTTACTGGGGACTTAAGGTGCCACTTGGGCCGGGATATTCTGGGTCTTGAAACAAACTCATTAAAAAAAAGGCGGGGATTTTTTTTGCGCAGGCCATCCCTCGCCTGGTACCTCTGTGTGGTCGGTCATCGGAGGTACAGCCTATTGCCATGCAGGCAACCCAATTCTACTCAGTTTTACTGCACTGCTACTGCCCACTGACTTTCCCTCAATGCCGCCTCACCCTTCGCAACAGCCCCCCGACCCACCAACTGCAGTCTCCTTCGGGCTTGCCACTCCAATGCAGCTCGTGCCTGCCCCCCCCCCCCCCAGAGCCGCTGTCCAGCCCGCAATCCGCCTTCGCGCCAGCCTCTTGTCGGTTTGCAAAGGCGTCCGCACCGTCCCTGACAGTCCGCTCTGCCCCGCATGTCACGTCATCTCTTTTTTGCGCGTCCCTGTCGACGTTTCGGACCCCCGGTGCGCACGCGGCAGGATGCCTTCGGACCCCCGGTGCGCATGCGGCAGGATGCCTGCGGGCCCTGCCGGTCCACGCGCGATGCCTATTGCTGCAGGACACGTTGTACGAGTTGCGGGAAAGGGCCCCCCCGAAGGCCCTGTTCTACGCATTGATTCGCCGGAAAATGTATTCGGAGGCGTTGGATTTCGGGAAGACCTTCCGATTGGACATGTTCCACTTGTACGAAGTGGCCGGCGACACGCTTTTCCAGGTCCGCAGGCGGATGAAGGGCATGGGGCGTGCACTGAGACGGGGATTGGGATGAGTGTAGGCGGTACCAGTGCTCGGAGCTACGGGCTGTCATGGAAACCAATGCCGGTTGTCCCCGCTTGTCCCTGAAATCAGTCACGCTGCTCCCACGCAATCATGATGCGCAAGGACCCAAGGGCCCTCTTTTTGTTGCTCCAACGCCCTGTGAACCAACGTCACATCTGCTGGTTTTAACAAAAGCGGTAAACATGCCTTCAACTTATCCACGGGTAAAAACTTTTTCAGGTATGTCGCCAGCTTATCCCACGGGGGGGGCAACCCCTCGGTTTTGGACGCCAACTACCCCCCCAAGTAACTGTCGGCCGGAGGTCCAAGGATCCAAAGCATGGATCCAAGTATCCTTGGATCCAAGGGGATGATACCTGTACGTACGCTCCCCTTCGCCCCCCCCCCCCGACAATGATCCGTGGGTGTTTCCCGGAATGATGGCGAAGGGTGACGACCATCGTCGCTTTATGGCGAAGCCACGGTCCTGTCCAGGCAACAGCGGCACCCATTTTTCTGCAACCACATGACACAAGGGTTTGGGGCTAAAATGCCGCGTTCGTTTGTGCATTTGTGCAAATGGTGCCCACGAACGTTCGTTTGAGGGGCTCGGCATTCTCCTGACCCTTTGCCTGCACCAGCGCGCCATTTCCATGTGCTGCGTGCAAGCTACGGCCTCGTCTCAGGTACAGTAGGCGTCGGGACCGTATTGGTTTGGGATTATCCCGTAGCTTGAACAAAAGGGGGGGGGGGTAAGCACTACGGCATAGCCTTCGCAGTCCGACGCTCCACAGGATTGGGTCACCAGGTGGGCTTTGGGACGCAAGCGAGGTCAAGGGCTTGTCAGGGGCTTGTCAAGGGGTTGTCAAGGGCTATGACAAGGGCTTGTCAAAGGCTTGTCAAGGGCTTGTCAAGGGCTTGTCAAGGGCTTGTCAAGGGCTTGTCAAGGGCTTGTCAAGGGCCCTGTCAAGGGCTTGTCAAGGGCTTGTCAAGGGCTTGTCAAGGGCTTGTCAAGGGCGCCGCTTGTTGGGTTCAATTGTGGTTGGGTGCCTTTGATGGGACATGCAGAGAAACGAACCAAACAGCGCCCCGTGGGCTGTCGGGTCCCCCCCTTTGTCATGTTCACTCGGTGGGAGTGGGGGAGGTGGACCGATGCCGGGTGCAGGTGTCGCGGTTGGAGGTGCACCGTCGGGCGGTGGTCTATGGCGGTTGCAGAACCAACCGAAGACAGACATCACAAGTACCGGACCCCCTTAAGGACCGTCCCGCTTGTCGGCCTCTGTCCTCTCACTACCTCTCCTCTCCTCTTCTCAGGCCACGGCTTAGCGGCGACCGTGACCTCTGCCCGGACGGGGGGGAGGGGGGGGGGGGGGGCAGTGACCAAAAAAGTTTGTGTACCTAAAATCCACGCCCTTTTTCGGGCCCCTTTGATATATTTCACTTGTTTCCCGAGGAAGAATTTTCTGATGTGGGTGGGTCATGCGGAGCCATCAGAGCAATTGGTGTTGTTTTGTATCATTTGCAGGTTGCGGATGCTAGTTTCTTTGCTCCTGCTGCGCTGTACTGCAGACGCTAAGCTTGAGGTGCCCTCCGCCCCTCAACTATGTGGGACCATTGTGCTATTCTTCAACCAAAAATATTCCCCCCATTCCGCCCCCCGTAACGCTAAGGCGTGGCCTGCCTCTTCCCCTCCTCCCCCTGCTCTTCCCCCGCAGGAAGGGAAGTACGACCAGGCCTTCCACGTCTACTCGCTGTCCAACGCCAGCCCGGCCAAAGTCGCCAAACTGTACTTTGCCACGGGGCGCGTGGACGCGGCCATCCAGTACCTTTCGCTGGGGGCCGCCCGGCCCACCTCATGTCAGGAAGTGCCCGATCTTCTGTGCCTCTTGTACGTGTACAAGTACTGCAGTCCGCCCGCCGTGCGGCCGCCTCCGGCGTCTCTGCTGCACCTGCAGTCCCTCACAGGCACCGGGCCGCCGCCGCAGTGGGCCATGCTGCAGGAGTGTATTGGCCCATGTGACTTGCAGGTCCCCGTGTGTGTGTGCGTGCGGCCCCACAGCCCCACGACGGAACGTCGTGGTCGCGCCGTTGCTTACTAGCAACCCCCGCACCCCCTGCCCTGGGTGATGGATTTGGCTGCAACCAGTTGAAACAAAATTGTCTCAAGTCTGTCTCAACTTTTCTCAATTTGTCTCAACTTGTGTCAACTTGTCTCGACTTGTGTCAACTTGTCTCAACTTGTGTCAACTTTTTCTCATCATTGTCTCAACTTGTCTCAACTTGTGTCAATTTGTCTTGTCTCAACTTGTCTCAACCTGTCTTGACTTGTCTCAACTTGTCTCAACTTGTCTCAACTTTGTCTCAACTTGTCTCAACTTGTCTCAACCTGTCAATTTGTGTCACATTGTGTCAATTTGTGTCATCTTTGTCTCCAATTTGTGTCAACTCATCTCAACTTTGTCTCAACTTGTCTCAACTTGTGTCAACTTGTCTCAACGTGTTTCAACTTGTCTCAACCTGCCTGAACTCCGTCTCATCCCCTGCTGAACACTGTCTCAACCCCGTCTCAACGCTGTCCCAACCCTCGCACATGTCCCAGTCGAGATGGGTTGGAGTGTCCCAACTAGTTGGACTGGGTTCCATCACCCGAGGTGGGGGGTAGAGTTGTAGATGGTCAGACGCCAAAAGCTTTGAATGCCTGAAATCACGGCCGTAGAAATGGGCGAGAAAGCGCGATTGCCTCGCCCCCGTGGGTGTGAAAAGGTGTTTTGACAACAACGGTACATCGCACACATCGGAACGCGCATCGCGCGCGATGATGCCTCCCGCAAATCCCGCGCCTTGCCGGACGCCCCCCCCCCCCTCTCTCTGCTGCTGCCTGTGGGCGGATGTTGCCCGGGCGATCCCCGACTCCCGCGTGACCTTACCCTTGATCCCTCGCAGCGTCCCATCCCCCCCCCCCCCCACCGACACGGGGCGGGCTCTGGGCCCCCGCTTTCAACGCCCCCCTCCCCCCGTCGCTCCCCCCACCGTCCCCTGCCCGACCTGTTCTGCAAAGCGCCGATGCGGACCCTCCCCGGGCCCTGGACACAGGCCCCTTGTCGTGTTCTGGACACGCCCCGGCGGTATTCCACGTCTCCGTCGCTCGGTGCCCCTGCCCCCCCAAAAGTGCCTTCACGAAGCGACGGTTGCCACAGCGTCCGTGCGGACGGCATGGCATGGCTCTTTTCCAGACACTCCCTGCCGCGCCCAGCCCCGTGCCGCAACCCTCTGCAGCAAAGATCAGACCCGTTCCGAGGCCTCGCAGTGTTCTGTTGTTTCGCCCAACGGCAGCTGTTCGCAAAATTTGGACAATTCTCGGAAACATGTTTCAGTTCTTTCTTTCTTTTTATTCTTTGGCAAAGATTCCATTGCCCTCGGCAAGTCGCATGCCGCAGAGAAGTGCACCCAACGACGGACTATATCGCGGGTTCAGTGTCTTGCGTGGGTGTATACGGAATGGACTGGCGTGGCCCAAGACCAGTCCACTGAGGGCCCCACGGACACCAACGGCCGGGCCCGATCGGCCTCCCACGGGTTTCCATGAACTCCCATTGTCACCGGAAGAAGCCTCAAGCCTGACCACGGCGTCCGGAGAGATGCGGGCCTGTTTGTGATCTGCGAGGGGATTGCGAGCATGTGCCCTCATCTGCATGTGATCAAAGTGCTCAGATCTGACGGGCAGGCCTGTGCCTATTTTTTTTCCCGCAAGGAGGAGGGTCAACCCCCCCGCCCCCCTTGGACCCCTCCCCTAGACCCACCAACCCTTCCTCCTCTTCAAGGGGGGTCAGAGGTGGGTGCTTTGGTGCACGGTAGAGTTTTTGTTGTTTCATGCGCAGTGGGCTACTGTTGTGCAAGTATGTGTTGCAGGACTTTGAGATTCCCTCACTTGTATTCCACTGCTCTGCTCTCTCTAGGCACCCATAGAAAATTTTTTAAACCCAATGTCAATAACTTGCCGATCTGAGCGTGCAGACTAGGGGAAACGCGAAAGGGCGTTGATGGGGAGCAGAGCGTGGATATGGCCATTGAAGAAGTGGTGTGAAGGACAAGCCTGATGGCTCTGCACCTGGTTGGGACTCAGATGGTGCCTCAGATTCTTCAGGCTCAAATTCTAGTTTAGATTCCACCTGCAGCTCTGATTCAGACGAAAACTGATGAGCACCAAATGGTTGCACTGCTCCACACTCTCACCCCCCCCCCCCCCGAGTTCAAGCACAGCCCTGCTGGAGGGCCATTCCAATATGCCAAAGCCACACTAAAACCTCTCCAACCCGGTGAAGCCCCCTGCACCTTCAACAGCCCCTCTGGACCCCAGCACCAGCCCTGCCAGTCACTACACAAAGGTCTCAATCCCCCCCCCCCCCATCCCCCCCCCCCCCTGGCCTGCCTCCAGCTCTCCATGGCTAATTGCGAGGCAGTAATGCGTGTGGAAGTGGAGTAGTGCTCCACTTCCTGGTTAGGAACCCGGGGGGGGGGGGCGACTCCGCGGGTCCTAGGACGCCAACTACCCCTGCCCCCCCCCCCACCGACCCTCCCGGAGCCCCCCCCAAGCCCCTCCTAAACCCCCCCCCCAGTCGCCCCTCCTTGAACCCCCCCTCCCATGCCCCCCCCCCCCCCCCAAGGGGCCTCTGGCCAACAGTTAGTTGGGGGGGTAGTTGGCGTCCAGATCCAAGGGGTCGCCCCCCCCCCCCCCCCCGGTGGTCAGGAAGTGGTCTTCGGCATCTACACGCCGCTGCAGGACCATCGGGGCCCCGAAGCGGCTGCGGTGGACGATTCGCGTTCTTTTGGGGATGAGAGCAGCATCGAGGGGTGTAGTACTCCAATCTCGAGCGTCGACGATGCAGCGCAGGTGCGAGTGGCGTCGATGTGCCTCCGTCTTCTGGTGTTGCTTCTGCCCTCGCTCCGCACGGGCAGGGCCGTACCGGGTGCGTGAGGGGGGCCCCTCTGCACATCGGCGGGGGGACACACGTGCCGATGTTCGGGGGGAACGGGGAGGGGGAGGGGGTGGGGGCTGACAGCCTCCACTCCCGCCCCCCCCCCCCCCTCCACCCAAGGGGAGGGGGTGGGGGCTGACAGCCTCCACTCCCGCCCCCCCCCCCCCCTCCACCCAAGGGGAGGGGGTGGGGGCTGACAGCCTCCACTCCCGCCCCCCCCCCCCCTCCACCCAGGGATGCATTGAAGGGGAGGGACCTTAGAGGTGGCCCCAGAGGCGGTTAGGCAGGGGGTCCGAGGAGGTTGCCAAAGCGGTTGGAGGCGGTTACAAATGTCGGCACTTGGCGTCAGGGACACAGTGGCTGGGCATAGGCTGGTTACCCCCCCCCCCCTTCCAATGCATCCCTGCCCCCCCCCCCCCCCCTGCACACGACACTGCGTCCCGAATGATATGTGTGCAGGGCCCACCGCAGGGAGACGCACCATACGTCGTCCTGCTCTGCGGTGTCACATCCACAGTCCCCTGAGGCGTAGTGACGCCATGCGGCCTTCCCGACCCCCTGGGCTCGTTGCGTGCACGCGACCGCCCCCTCCCCGTCGAGACGCGGTTGCCCAGCGGCGACCAAGCAGGCCCACAAAACGAGGGGGCCCGTGTCCTATTCTCTTGGGGATGCCTGGCGAAGGCAGTCGATGTGGGGACCGCTCTGTCATCGGCCCACGTGGGAGGCTGTCGTCCCGGTGGCTACAAGTGAGGGGAGGCGAGGGGAGTGTTGCCTGGGCGATCGTTTCGCCCCTTCCGGCTCGCGGGGGTCGTGGACACCCCAGCGCCTGGGACAGCCGTGTGTTCCTGCTTCCGGGGGATCGAACCGGGCCCCTCTAGTTCAGGCGTGCCGAGCTACGCGATCGCCAGTGGGGCCGGCACGTCCCGTGGTAGCCCCCCCCCCCCCCCCTCGTCCTGACACGGGCTTGTCCAAAGAGGCGACCCCGTGTTTCAGTACTTTTAGGTCTTTTTGGAACCATCGGTTTTGCGGTTCCAATCCAATAGAGAAGGTGGTGTATAGCTGTGTGCAGGCTGCAGGAAGGGCCCATGTGGGTGGCAAAGTGTTGGTGCCGGTGTAACTGCATGTGCTCTTGTGCTCTGGGGTGTCCGCTGGCCTGTTGCTTTGTATTGTCATGTTGTGAGGGGTAGGGGTGGCATTGCTGCAACATGTGTTCCGTGGGACGTGCGGCGCTGTAACACCCGCTTGTCCAAACGCGGTGACTCCGTGTTTCTGCACTTTTGCCCCTCGTCGTCTCAAGACTACCCCCCCCCCCCCCCGCCCCCGCGCTGAGGGATACGGATGTTGGGTGCTGGCCTTTGCCCGGCAACGCAATCACCGGCAGACCAAAACGCTCTTCAGTGACAGTGCCACAGGCGCCTTTCGCGATTCGAATAAAAACAGACACCAGATAAAAAATACACGGCACGGCCCCAGAGGCGGTTAGGCAGGGGGTCCGAGGAGATTGCCAAAGCGGTTGGAGGCGGTTACAAATGCCGGCAGTTGGCGTCAGGGACACAGTGGCTGGGCATAGGCTGGTTACCTCCCCTCCTTCCAATGCATCCCTGCCCCCCCCCTACACACTCCACTGCGTCCCAAATGATATGTGTGCCCCCCTTGCCCGAACACGCCCCGGGTGCTGATTCACGTCTCATCAGTATGAACGGGCGGAGCCCCGTACGTAGCCGTTTCACGTACAGCGCACGCCGTGTCTCGAAGGCATCAGCGGTGGTCCCGTTGGCCCCGCTGCGTGTGAAGAGGAAGCGGTCGTGCGGCGAGGCACGCGGCAGTGCTCGTGCTGGTGCTTCGCACGAGGCCTCCGCGCGTAGCCCCCCCCCCCCTCCCACCAAACGTCCTCCGGACTCTCTCTCTCTCTGGACCGGCGGGGCCCGGGCGCATGGGCCGGGCTTCGGGGGGGCGCGCCGCATATGTCAGCGCCGTCGGCCGTGCCGGTGCAGCGCACGCGCGTTTGCCGCGGTTTGGGGGCCCGTCGTGGAAGGGGCGTCGGGGTCAGACATGCCACTAGCGTCCGGCAGGGGAACTGGTTCTCAGTAGCTATCCGCCCCGTATCAACGGCCACTCAGTAATACCCGCCCCCCGCACCACCAAAACTCAGTAGGAACGTGCTGCGTCCAGTGAGTGGCTCAGTAGGACCCTGCTCCATCTGATCATGTCTGGGCGGGCAGACGCTTGTGCCAAGTCTGGTCGGGGTGATCTCCGCTGCCACGCTCACCGCCCGCCTGCGTTCCGTGGGCGCTCTCCCCGCGTCCCTCTGACAACTTGACATGACACACCCCCCGTCTCCCCCTCTCGGCGGCGCGGTCCCGGGGGTTGGGGTGTCGGGCATCCGTTGGGGACACCGACGTGAGCCGGGGCATAGGCCCTCTTGCAAAGGTTGACCGCCCGGTCCGGCGTACAGCCGTGGGATGTGTGAGGCCACTGCGCGGTCCACGGGACTTCTCTTCCGATGCCCCCCTCAGACCACCCCCCACCCTCTCGGACCCCCCCCCCCCCCTCTTCGGCCAATCAGAAATTTTCTCTGGCGCCTTCGGCGCAAGTCAGTTTAGGCCCAAAAATTTCTTCGGCGCCTTCGGCGCCTCTAACAACTCAGGGCCTCCTGCGGGGGGGGGGGGGGTTCCGCACAGAAACACAGCGAGGCAGGCTATGGACGGCCTGTGGACAGAGGTGTGTGGGCAGCAAACACAGTCAAACGACCCCGGCAACAACCAGCACAACCCCCAATACGCCAATTATTGGGCGCCGCTGACGCGCAAACGGCACATCCCGCCACATTCCGCACAGCCCCAACACACCAACTACTGGGCTCCGCAAACGCGGAAACGACACCAGCCAGAGCACCGGCCGCAGCGGCCGACAGAACGCAGCGACCCGACGCAACATGCGAAGGGAAGAACGGGTGACCGTCCAGGGCCCCGTAAAGGAGCAACAACCAGACGGAATGTCACACAGGGGGTGACCCCCCACAGTCCCCCCCCCCCCCCACGCCCCTCGCCCCCCCCCTTTTAAGCAAAACTCTGTGCGGCCCTCCTCCAGCGGCATAGCCCCCGGTCTCAAGAGCGCCTCAAAGACATGAGGACAGGCCCTGCGCGGACGCCCAGGCGTGACGTCAGCGCACGGGCTGTCCTATGTCCACATGTGCCTCTCAGGACGCGTCTCAGACCTCCGCGATGCTTCCGGCCGTTGCCGTCGCTTTGGATGGCCTCGAACCGAAGGTGCGTCGCCGTTCGCCCGTGTCATCGCATCGGCGTCATATTGCACACCGCCGGACGGCCCTGGCCGTGCGCCGCGCGCTTCGGACGTGGGGCCTCAGAACGGCGAGTGAGGCACTCCCCGGCACAGGCCACCGCGAAGGGTCGGCACTGTGAAAAGGGGGTTGCCCCGGCCCCGGGGGAAGAAGCGTGTTCTTGTTTTGGGGTGCACCGCTCGCTGTGCGCAGGCTGTGCGAAAAGTAGGCTATTCTCGACCCGTTTCCCCCGATGGCTAAGGTGACCCCAGTGACTATTGTGCTCCCATACAACAGGACTATGAAGCCTCTTACTCAGCCCAAAACCTCAGATAATGAGTTGACTGCTGTCTGAATCTGCTGTTGTCGCCCTGTGGACGTAGCTTCCCGCGGTGGTGGGGGGTGTTCAGGGTGGTCACGGGAATGCTAACGTACGCTGTGCCTGCGCTGTGCCGGCGCTGTGCAGACACGCCTCCTTTGTTCGTGTGTTCTTCTCGAGCGGCTTCTTGTTTTGGCCCCTTCAAAGGGATGTGCTTTGTTGGTGTGCTCAAGTGTACATTCAGTCGGCCCCTCTTGAATTTGGGAGAGGCCGTCGCGTTCTTCGTGGGGATCCTGCACAGCAACTGCCTTGGCAACACATGAAAAACGCGCGGACGTGATGAGGCGCAACACTAGAACACGGAAACAGGCGGACAAACAGTCGAGCCAATGCCCAAACTGCCTGCGCGGTGTTGCGTGGCTTCCGGGCGCGCGCGCGCACATACGGTGACGACTGCACAGTCGGCGCTTGGAGTCGAACCTCGCAGTCCGAGCCAGCTTTGCAGCGGCTTGGGCATGTCACCTGCACGCAGACCCACATGCAAGCACAGTCCAATGAGTTGAACAAACAGGAGGCATGCACCGGCAGTCCCCTGGAGTAGTTGGAGCACAGGTGCGCTTGTGGAGTCGTATGTGGTCCCCCCCACGCCACCTGATCACAAAGAGGCTGAATGCCCCGCAAACCATGTCCCATTCAAGAGACATGGATGTTGCTGCGGGTCGCGGATGGACTACCCCTTGTCTAAGCTGCACCGTATTGCTCTGGGGCCCGGGCGTGGCTTCGACAAGGGCGGCGGGGGTATCATCTGGCAAACACCACCGGGGGCAGAAGGATGAAGTTGTGTTCCACACACTCGTTGAGTCGTTACGGCAGCGCCTCTTCCCCCCGTCAAGGCCTTCCATGTACATCCGTGTGGTGTGGCACGTCGCGCACGGTCTCAAGAGACTAAACACAGCTGTGTGAGGACTTCAGCTACGCGGCATGGCGCCGATGTCACTCGGCTGCGGCACCCAATCGACATCGTTGACCATGTGACCCAAACGTCAGCCGCAAGAGTGGGCGCGCAGGTGTAGAGTTGAAAAAGCGGTGCAGAGAACCCGAATCCATGTGAGATTCATGGAGTGCGACAGCCCCTCTTGTGGAGGGCACCTGCACTCAGGTTGAGCGCAGAGACTCCAAGCACATGCCCTTTCCTTGATGGGCCCAAACATTTTGGGAAAATCTGAAGTTTGTTTGGTATTTTGTTTTGCTGCTTTTGCAAGCCCCGGTTTGTGCGATTTGTTATGGAGAGTCATGTTGTTCTCACGGTCGTGGGGGATGTCCTGCCCTCACCACAAGACCTATCAACGGTTCAGTCCCAATTTGTTGTCCAGTCTGAGCGGCACTCGGGCGGGTCAGGGGGGCACCCTCTTCGCTGCGGATCCCAAACAGGACCGCACAAGTACACGACGTTCTGTTTGTGTCCACGACGTGTCGTTTAGGCCCCGGACGACGTCGTTGCGGACAGCAGTTGGGAGGACTTTGCGTCGTTCCTCACCACCGACGCCCACTACGACGTGCCCGCGGCCCTCGAGCAGCTGTTGGATCACGGGCTGGTGCTGCTGGCGCTGCAGATGGGCCACGCCCGCAAACTGATGCCGTCGGTGTATGTCCCGCGCCCGGCGCTGCGTCCTCGCCGCGCCCTCTCCGCCTTCCGGGGACAGTTACCGACTCCGGGGGGCGTGGGCTGTGGTGTTTGGTCCTACGAATGGCCGATTCCCCCGCCCTCCGCAGACCTCCTTCGCCCCCGGGGCCATCCCCGGGGGTGGGCGTGGGGGGGGGGGGGCGTCACCCCTGCCCCCCCCCCCCCGTCCGAAATAGCAATGAAGTGATGGGGCCCATGTTTCCTCCGCGCCTACGGCGCCAACTTTTGTTGTTCTCCGTGTGCAAACCCTGTGTCCGTGTACCAGTGCCCCAAGGCCCCTCGAAAACTCAGCATCCCCCAGGGGTGGGTCCCCCCCCAGCGCCCCTCCCCCGAATCCCACCCCCCGTGTCATAAAAGGAACCCCGCCTTCTCCGTCTGTTCTGTAGCTTCAGGGGGAGTACTAGTGCGCCGGGCATCTTTTTTTGACCGTTCCCCACCCGTGCCTGTTTTTGCCCCCCCCCCCCCCCACCACCAAACAATCTGGAGAACCCTCTCGCCGTGTCTAAGACTCTGGCCCATCCTTTGCACCCATTTTATGACGATGGCAAGGGTGGGGGGTTGGAAGTGGTGGGGGTGACATTTTGTGTTGTTGAGGTCTCATATTTCGGCTTTTGCAAGGGGCCTTGCGGGGAGGGTTTGCGGTCCAGTGCGGTCCACTTGGGGGGCCGCCCGACGTGAGGATACACTTGGGATAGGACACGTACCCCCTCCCCCCCCCCTTTGTCCAGCCCCCCCTTGTCCAACCCCCCCTCCAGGGGGGGAACCTTCACTTGGCCCATGACGAATAAGAAATCAACCGGAAATCACAGGCGCCGAAGAAGAATTTTAGTTGGGTATACCAGAAATCAGGTGACTGTTGTGTGGTGTCCATCCCCCTCCCCCCCGGGGGCTGGGGGGAACCGTCGTCCCTGTTGGGGGGGGGGGGGATGGACATGGAGGGGGGGGGGGAGGGGGTAGCGCGCCGGGCATGCGCCGGGCAAACATTCCCCCTCAATGAGACCCATGTTGAGTCCCCAAGTCTGCCACGCTGTTCATGTGCCCCCCACGGCTCCGCAGGCTCAGTGCTGTTGAAGACAGGCCGAACCTCCGGGTCACGCTGGGCTGCCTGCACTTCCTGCTCGCCCGTGGGTATGGCTCGCTGCTGGTGGGTGCCTACGGCAACGGCCTGCTGCTTCAGCTGCCCAAAGACGTGCAGTTGGAGGTGTTGGTGGAGGTGGCCAGTGAGGCCCATGAGGCTCGATCACGGGGTATGGCAGCACCTCGCCGCCCGCGCATTCCTGTCCCCTGCGGAAGCAGACATGCGGTTCTCGCCGCACTGGAATCCCCCCCCCCCCTCCGCCCCCGCAATCAATACCCCCAGAGAATACGTTTTGAACACGCCAGGCTTCGAACGACGGGGTTTGTTGAATCGCTGGGGGGGGGGTTAAGCAAGGGGCTGTTCACACGGAGATCGGTGGGGAGATCATGGAGAGGTGGGGAGTCATGGGTGATATCAAGGGACATCAACGGGGAGATAAATAGGACGATCAAGGCGGATATCAAGGGGGATATCAACGGAGAGGAGATCAAGGGGGGGGGGCTCAAAGGGGAGACCAAGCAGCTTTGGCTTCGTGTACATGTGTATTGTTGCGCACTTGTCTCTTGTACCGAGCCAATCCAATTTATTTGCGAAAATAGTGAATCCCTTTGCAAAGGTGTTGTTTTACCGCAAAATAAAAAAGCGCGAAAAAATATCGAGCTGCATGCCCTTCGCGAAAATGGGTTCCGCAAAAAGAATTGCAAAAATCATTTTTGAACCCCCCCCCCCCCACCCTCGCTAGAGCCCCCCCCCTGCGTCCATGTCAGAACTGCGGGAGGGATGCTGCTTGGTGCCCCCACCCGTGCGTGCATCTTGCCCCATTCTGCACGTTGTTTCACTTCCAGAGAATGTTTCCTGATTTCAGGGATCGGGGAATCCCGGATCATGAGGTTTCATCTGGAATTTGTGTTTGCTGTGCCCCAACGCAGATGAAGGGGCTGGTTCTGAAAGGACTGCCATCCCAGAGTCCAAGGTACCCCAGGTCCTTTGCAGTGGAACCAAAGTGAAAGAACCACAACCCCCCGAAAAAATTAGGCCAGACGCAAAAAAAAAGCGCAAAAATTAAAAAACTTTTGACTCAATGCGCCAAAAACAGCTCCGCAAAACTGAATTGCGCAGAAAAATATCGCAAAAATGATACAATTTTCCCCTATTTTTTGGTGCCGCCGCAAAATTTTGCATCAATAAGATTCAAAACATCCAACGCAAAGCTTAGGATTCCGCAACGCTTTGGGAGTGGCACGGTAGCAGCACCGCATTCCTGTCACGGGGGCTGCTGCTGATGCATTATGCTTTCATTTTCCGAGCATCTGCATTTTGACTGGTCCGGACCTGTGACGGAATTCAAGCGAACTTTGCTCCTGCGCCGTCCGGGGGATAGGGATGGTCCTTAACGTGCTGGGCACAGCAGCCACCTCTGGAGGTTCTGAAGTGCGGGGGATTTGCGCGACCCCCGGGGCTCCAGCATACCCTTACCCTTAGTCCCTCGCAGCGTCCGCGGGGTCACGGGCACTATAGCCCCTGGAACGGTGCGCTGCTGCCAATGCCCCAACTGGATCTGGAACCGATTGCCGTCGTTCGACTGAGCTGGTGGTCGTGAAGGGGTGGGCAGGGCTTCTTTCAAAGGCCGGGGGGGGGGGTCTAGGGGGGAGGGGTCCAGCCCCCCCCCCACCCCCCACCCCCCCCACCCCAAGTGGTGCTGAGGTTTTGGAGGCGCTGAAGAAAAATTTTGGTCTAAACCGATTGGCTTTGATCAGGGCCGCCGGTAATGAAGGGGGCGAGACCCGAAAGGCGCAGTAACCGACCACCGGCGCTGCGCCGATGGACAACGGCCTCTGCCGCGCAACAAACACCACTTCACACCGCCCGATAACACGCAGCATTCGGCACAGGGCTGCCGGTCCATTGCAACTCCCAGTGGGGCTCCACGCCTGTCTGAATAAGGGCGGGGGGGGGCGGGGGGCCAATGCTGATACTATGTGACGTTGCACTATGTAACCGTTGCACTATGTAACCAGACACCTGGTGGCATCTCCTGCTGCCCTGTGTCCACCAGATGATAGCTCATAGGACTGTAGGTGTAGTGGACAAACAACATTCACCTGCTGTCTTGTTCGCTACAGTGAAACGCGCCTATGACATGTCACTAAAGATCTCTTCTTCCTTTGCACTTGTCGTGTGACCGCTCTCTTTGCCCACCGGTGCAGAGTCGTGCTCACGCATCTGTTTCCCATAGGGGGGGGATAGGCTCGAAGGGCCAGGCTGTACAATTTCCCATAATGATGCGGTCCTGCAAGGGTTGGCTGAGGGCGAAGACGTGATACTCTACGGGGACCCTTGAGCGGGCTGGTTGTAGCGGCTGCAACAACTAGAGGCTAGGTGCTTTGAACCGGCAGGTGCAGCGCCCTCCCCAAGGGGGGTTGGGGGGGGTGGTGGGGCACTGTGCATTGTGAAGATTGGAATGTGCGTGTGGGGTCACCTCGGTGGGCCCAGACCCGAGAGCCCAATAAGATGGGGGAGGGGGTGTCGGGAACAGGCTTGGACCCCCTGCCCCCCAGAATTGCAATAGACTGCCAGCCCAGCAGGTGGCGCTTAATGAATGAAGGCGTTGGCCACAAACTGCTGACAGTTGGCGGTGAAACGCCGGGGGCTGTTGTTCAGGATGTCCTTGGCACAAAAAAATTGGGTGCGGGGGGAAAGCCCTTGACGTGGAGAAGGAAGGAGACCCAGAAGACTCATGCGCACTTCAGCAGCCTTTTGTTTGCACATTTTTCTCCGGGCCTTCGGGCGATCAAAATTCTCTGCCGCCTTCGGCGCCGAATGTTTTGGGTCTCCTGCTTTCCCAAGTCTCCGTGCGTGAGATCGTGGGCTGCGCGACCAGCCCCCCTTCTTAGACCACCGACTGCACACAGGCGACCCTGACCCTTCACTGCCCAGTCGTGTCTTCGCAGCGCTGCCTTCCGTAGGGTCTACACGGTCGACTCGGTCCAGGTCCAGCACGTGGAGCGTCCCCAGCGCCAGCACAACGGCATCCGAGGCCAGTTCGTCCCGGTCGTCCCGGGGTGCCTCCTGGGCACATGTGGACATCACTCTGCAGGTGCGCCTTTCATAAGAACCCCTCGAAAATATTCAGCTGGGCCCTCCAACCGCCTCTCCAACCGCCTCTCCAACTGCCTCTCCAACCGCCTCCCTACCACCCCCCGACCCCCCCCCCCCTCTTGCTTCCAACGCGTCTCTGTGTCTTATGTATGGAATGCAGCACTGCAAGGCGGTAGGGGTCCGCACCTTGTGGAGTGCATGCGGCTTTTTTGAGGCTGTAGATCTATGGGACAATGCGTGGACACCCGGATCCCTTTGCAGTCGTACCAATGGAGTTAACCAAACAGGAAAAGGATAGTCCGGGATGCCCTGCGGCCGGTAGAGGACACCGTCAATTGGGTGCTTGGGATCGGCTTGGTCGGGGTCCAGAGGTTTTGACGGAGGGGGGGCTGAGGAGAGGATTGTGTGTGAGACTGTTTAGATGAGTCTGCCGTCAAGGCTGACGATGGGTGCTGTGGTGTGCATTGCGCAGCTCTGGACCTGGGCTCAGAGGTGTCCTGAACTAGTGAGTCTCTTTACAAAGCGCAACGCTTGCATTCGAAGATGTCACACTGTATCTTTTTTCGGAATCTCTTGGACAGAGAATGGCCCAGAAAGCCTTCGCTTCCAATTGCTGGGGTGCGTGCAGTACATGCCCCAATATGAACTAGAGAAGGGTCAATGCCAGATGGCCAGCCCATTGCCATCTCTGCTCCATATGGGTATGTCACCGCAGGGACCCAACTTCGACCCCTGATTTCAAAATCACATTTTCATACGTCTATCGCCAAGTCAGTTGCACCCAAATCGATTCCCAATCGAAATGGAAGCCCCGAGCATCCACCCAAGGACTTCTAGGAATTCCTGGCATGCATCCAGGCACCTTTGAGAATTCGTAACATCCATCCAGGGACCTTAAGGAATTGGCAGCTTCCATCCAGGGAGCACCAATAATCAACAACATCCGTGTAGGGCCCCAGATTTTGCAGAATAACGAAAAAGAAAATCACAGGGAATGCCATGCACGCAGTGCGAAGTTTTGGATGTCGGCAAATACTCGAACCCTAGTTTTGGCCCCTTTTCACAAGCCTCCGTAGAGGCGGTTCGATTCGCCCTGCAGAGTACTCTTCCCGACAGATAGTACGTTGGTTATAACTACAACCAGAAGTTTCGATGGACACCTGGCCATCCCTATGGTATTGACACCTTTCAGTCTTCCCCCTAGTAAACAGGTGACAGGTATTCTTGGGTGAGTATCCCAGCCTCTGCGTGCGCAATATGCACGCAGTGCGCACACAGTGCAAACACTTAGCCACAAGAATGACATTTGCAGCAAAGATGGCAACAAGAAATTGGTTTTTTTATGGTATTTTTGGTGACTTTGCAAAAATTTCACCGATTGGGATTCGCACCGCTGTACAAAAGTTAGTGTTCCGTGAAACACTACGCTGTTGAGTTTATAACATCCTTGGGCTGTTGTTCTGAGGTCCATATGGCGTCACGATAGATTAATTCAGGGAAGATTCTATCACATTTTCTGCGCTGTGCCTGAGTACCTCAGCATCTAACAACATTCATCCATAGACCAGTAGCAATTAGTAGCGTTCATCCAGAGTCCTCCAAGAATAGGCCGCCAAGAATTAACAGCCTCCATCCAGAGAAATAAAAAAATAAGCGGCAGCCATACACAATGCTTATTTGGCACATTTTGACACAAGGTTAGGCCGGATGCAGACAGGGGTGTGGCTGTGCCTCAACAACGTTTTGGTCCAAACTGACTGCTGAAACGTCCGGAGGGAGGGATGGAGTGGGTTCGGCAGGGAGGGAGGGAGGGAGGGAGCAAATCTTGTTCCGAAAAGCAAAGAAGAGGGAAAAGAAACATAGTCATTCGGCACTCTTCAGTGAAATGGTAAGGGGATACTGTACGTCGATGACGGCAGAGCTGTATGCCCAACATTTTGTCGGCAATCAGCCCCTGAACTGTAAGATTTTTTCGGTGAAACGGAGGGGTGGAGCGCGCTAAAGCCCATCTGCAGTTCCTGAATAGCTGACAAAGTGACGCTGATTGGTAAAGTCTGATGGCGACTGATTTTGGTTTTGTTTGCGGTGGTGTAATGAAACCCACAGAAGTTTGATGATCACAGTCAAGAGCACAATTGGAATTCACAGGTCCAGCGTCCCTTACAACAGATTTGCCCCAGACAATTGTTTGGCGTCGTTTTGAAGGTGGTCCAAACGCTGTTGCAAAATCAACTGCGAACGGTCAGAAATGCCGTGTGATAAGCGTTGGTGCTGTTCCCGCAGCACATCGCTACAAAGACATGCGATCGCTCGTGTGCACTGCCGCGTGCCACAGACATCCCCCGCAGTAGTCGGGGTCTGGGGCTGGGCAGGGCCAACCGGTGGTTTGTCAGTCTCTCGCCCACGTTTGGATTGGGTGCCGCCCGAAGGCGTGGAAAGCACCGTCCCCCAAGCACAACCCCCGTTCCACCGAGTCACAAGGCAACCTGAAAATTGCTCTGCGGGGGTGGGGTTGACATGGACGCCCGCCGAAGGAGGGGGGTTGGTTGGAGAAATGGGGTTCCGTGTCGGGCCCTTTGTTTTGTGTAAGAACGGATGTTGGCGCCAAAGGCACAGGAACACAAAATTTGGCCCGAAAAAGTTTTTTCCACCAATAATTTTCCCCCCACATTTGAGTAGTCAAAATGATCAGCGCGACGTGGGTATCATTTTGAGCCATAGATGTTGGGTTGACCCCCCCCCCCCCCTCCCGGCACGGCGGCCAAGGAGGGAGGGGGGGGGGTTGGGAAAATGGGCTTCCGTGTCACCCCCCCCCCCCCGCAGAGCAATTTTCTTCACGCCCAAGGCAAAGGCTCTTCTCGGGACCGCAGGTCAACAGCGCGGAGTTCCTGCAGCGCGTCGTCGTCCTCTTGGACTCATGTCTCTCGGTGCCCGCGGTCCTGCGCGTCATCAACGCATTTGACCCGGGCGGTCATGGCCGCTGCACGACCCCGACGCACTCCCCCGTGCCCATGAGCCCGGCCCTGCACACGGCCTACCGCCACGTCACCCCGTGTACCCTGACGGAGGGGCTGGAGGTGTACTTGCTGGCGCTGCTGCGGTACGGGCGGCTGATGTCAGGTATCGCCCTTCAAAGGGGGTCCTCTGCACCCCCTCCCCCTGCCCCCATGCCCCTCGGGCACCCACCCCTACTGCAGCCCCGTCGGTAGCCCCGGACTCCCCGGGGCTATCCTTGGACACCCCGGGAGTAGCCCCGGAACCCTTGGCACTAGCCCCGGACACCCCAGGGCTAACCCCGGACATCCCCGAGGTAGCCCCGGATACTCATGCCTCCCCCTTCCTTTGCATTCCCCAATGCACCCCTGCCCCGCGGCACAGCGCACCGCGGCTGCCCAAAGAGCAAGCCATCCTGCTGCCGCCCCGCGGCACAGCGCACCGCGGCTGCCCAAAGAGCAAGCCATCCTGCTGCCGCCCCGCGGCACAGCGCACCGCTGCCGTGCTGCCCTGGGGCTCAGCACGATGGTTCTGCCCGAGCACAGTGCAGCCAACGCTCAGCACTGCCCCCGAGTAAAGTGCCCTGCGCTGCTGCCCCGGAGCACCATATCCCGCCATCCCGTCGTTGTGCTGCCGCCGCGGTACCCCCCCGTTCACGTCTCTGGAGGCGGGGCTGTTCGTATTCAGTCCCAAACGCGCATTCTGTGAGCTGCCGCTGGTGCATGTCGTGTGATGCGGATGGGAACACCTGGAGGGGGGGGGGATCATCTGCACGTCCTGAACGAGCCGAAGAGTACGTGTGGCGCCCAGGCCTTTAGGGATATGGGGGGGGGGGGTTCAGGAACGTGCGGAATTTGGAATGGCGAAATTTGGTGCTGACAAACTTTGGCGCCAATTCTGAAATGCCACTGCAAACTTTGGTACAAATTCCCGGATTCATCGACCGTGAATGGTGGTTGTTATTGCCCATGCGCCTTTGGTGGGTTGCTGTTATGTCTTGCAGTTTCTGGACGGTTGCTTCGATGGTTGCTCTTATTTCCGAGGGGCCGTTGGGCACCATTCAAATACGCACGCCAAGAGAGCTAAAAGCGGCGCCTCGGAGAATGGCCTCGGACCTTCAGATACCGCGGCATAATTTGACACACTTTTGTTGTGCCGAATTTTGCCATTCCAAATTTTCGCCTCTTCCGCATTTCCCCCTCCCCCGGTACGTATGCCCTGGCGGGTGTGTGTCTATAGATGTGTGTGTGTGTGTGAGGCACCAATGATGGTGCACTCCTGTATGTCGTATGTCTCGATGAACTGGTCGAATTGACGAAACCACAATCATCGTAGGGGCGAAGGGGAGGGGGCGGGGGCAGAACGGGGGCAGAACGGTCCCACCTATGCCGACGTGATCTCATGCCGTGACACGCATACGCCGCATGGTGCATCTGACCTCCAGTTTGCCTCCTGCCACTGGGGTGCATGCAGCCCTGGTGATGTCGTCGTGATTGCAGGCCGGTTCTGCCAGAGGGCAGCACCGTGCTTCCTGTTTCGTAGGTAAAGAGCAGTTCTGCGAGCCTGTCCCCACAGAAAGGCGCCCATTGGCGTTGAACATGCTCTGTCTTGTTTGAGTGTCCAACTGACGAGGACCCTGACATTCGGACCCGGCTTTTGTGCTGCTCGTCTGTTTGTTCGCAATCGTGTCTATAGATGCTCCCAATGCGGACCTGGAGTCTGCCAAGGGTGAGCCGCTGCCCACGCAGGAGCAAGCCAGACAGCAGCTGCTATATTGTCTGCGGCACTACCATGGGTTCTACCGGCTGTCGGTGATGATGCCCCACTGCACCAGTTACCAGCAATGGATGGCGGTAGCGGTCATGCACGAATGCGAGGATCAGTTGGTTGAATCGATGAAGTTCAGGTACTTTCCGCTTGTGTGCCTTCGTAGCGCAATGACATGATATCCGGAGTAAAGCTCGCGGTGCGTGGGATACGGGGATCCGCTGTTGGGTATGAGAACTCTTTTCCTGTGGCACGCCATTTGTGGATTATGGCAAAACAAAAACGGTTGCAGTCGTGCGAATGTACGAGTGAGTGTGACCCGCTTTTGGCCTCTGCTCTTCGCAGATGGTGCACGTAGTGCCCGGAAGGTGTGTTCAGTTTACGGCGCCTGCGGCGCCAGAAAGCGTCCTCTTCGGGCTGTTGAGTGTGGGGGTTTCTCGGGCAGGGCCGTTCCACACGGGGTGGTCTGCCGGGGGGTGCGAGCCTGGGATGAGGCTGCCCGTCGGCCGACCCGACCGTCGTCGGGATGTGTGAAGGACTTGAAACGGGTTTGAACAAGTACCCCCACTTCTGTAGTGGACAGGCACGGAATTGGATCGGGAATTGGAATGTGCGAAAGGGAACCAAAAAGACATCCCCCCCCCCCCCCTCTTGCCCCGCGCAAAGAAAAGTGGCGCAGTGGGTGTTGGGGTTCAGAACTGCAACGCCGCAGTCGTACCTGCCCCAGTCCCCCTACCTCCAGACCCCAAACCCGCGCCCACGTGGAACCGCCGGCATCACGGCCCATTGGGTGCCTTGCGAGGTCCCTGTGGGTGTCTGCCAGAGTTGCCTGTTCTTTGTTCGCTTGTGACGAGTGGGCGACGGTTTGCCACCTCCACTTCGTGCCGCGTCGCAGAGCTCAAGGGGTCGGTCAAAGGTGCCACGCAACCCACCGACCTCCGTTTGAGCCCCCCCCTCGTGAAGTCAAAGCGCTGTAGACCTGCGGGGCCCTCCGCCGTGGCAGAGTGTGTACACTCCGCACTGCAGACTGTTGCCGTGTGAGGCTTTGATGTGTTGGTGCCACGACCTGCCGCCGATGGAGATACAGAAACGGTGGGTTAACACAGCGGCTTTGAGGGATCTTCGTGAGTTGCGAGAAGTCGATTGATGCTGCCAACTGCCGTGGGCGCAGCAAGAGCTGAGGGCTTTATTCCAACCCCCCCCCCCCCGCAGTATTATTTTTATGACTGCAACGCACTACCGGCAAGTCACGCATTGGTGAGCTAGCATCCATGGCTTTGTGTGACATTCACGTTGCTGGTTGTGGTGAGCACCTCCCAGCCTGCGGTCTTCGTGATGACCGCGTACCGGACACTGATCAGGCCGTCAGGGGAGGACGCCATGGGTAGAAGTTGCATTCTGGATTCCCCCCCAGGCAGGTGGATGCCCGCGGCAGTGCGGATACCCGCTTGTCATAGCAGAAGGTTCAAAGGCGAGAGGCCAATAGGCGCCGCCACAGGCTAACAGAGCGAACACCAAGGCCTTGTGCCAACCCCCCCTCCCCCGGAACCCTCCCATCCACTCCGGCGGCCCCCCGATGCCGCGGGTGTCCGGGTCTGCAAGGCGCCCTGCGGCCCTCACCGTGTGGCAGGCTGAAGCACCACGAAGGCGTCCACGCCGCCCCCGCGGCGCTACTCGACGCCGTCCTGCGGGACCTGCGCGCGCTGATCCGGCAGCACGCCTCCGTGTACAGTCAGTCGCCGCCGCCGGAACGGGACGCGGGGGCGTGTGGCACGGGGTTTCCCAGTGACCCGCCGGAGCAGCCGCAGTCCGGCTGCACTGTGACGTGGTATCGGAGGGACGGGTCCGAGGCACTGCAGCGGCTCGTGGCCATCCTGAGCGCTGTGCTGTGGTTCTGCAGGTGGTCCCCCCGTCCCAGTCCCGGTGGGTACGCCGCTGCTTCGTTCGGTCGGTTTCCCTCCGGTGCGCCTCCCCCCCCCCCCCGACTCGTCCTTTCCGTTCTGTCGCACGCGCCTCTCCGCCCATCCCCAATTCGTGTCAGACCCCTGGTCCCCTCCGATCGCAGACGGATATCCCCTGACGCCCCCCGGTGGGTGCCCGCGGGGAGGCAAAATGCCAGGCACCAGCCCCCAAAGTCATGATGCCGGCGGGTGGGGCAGTTCCAAGATGGGGACATCATCACGGCGGCATCCCCGCCTCTCGCAATGTGTGAACCCGCCCCCCTCCACCCCCCCTGCAGCGGGTGGACAACCAGCCCCCCCATCCGCGCCCGGAGGCTTTCCTCCTCAAAACGCGACCACGTACGTACACCCGGAGGTACCACCCGCCATCCTCCTTCCGCATATACACACACCCCGTGAGCAACCCCAACGTACACCCGGAAGTCCGGCCTGCTCACTCAGCCTTGATGGCACCCCCCCACCCTCACCAGAAGTTCTGGAGTTGGAAAGAATATGAAATTCACTGGAGGACGGAGTTCTAGGGGCCATTTTTTGTGCACAGACCTTCGGGTCCCAGAGCCCCAAACATAACACCCCCTTCAAGAACAGGCCTGGAGTCCCACAAGAGGCGTTCAGCACACGACCCCGTCAACTGTACTTCGCTCCAACCCTCTCTAACCCCCTCACCTCCCACACCCCCCCATTCGCGTCCGGAGGCCCCCCCCCCCCAAAAGGCGAACACGTACGTACACCCGGACGTACCAACCGGCGCACTCACTCAGCCTCGATGGCCACCCCCCTCCCCCTCCCTCTCCTTCGTTGGAGGGGCCATTCGGGTGGTGTGCCCCCAGCCCCCCCCCCCCCCCCAGACCGGCCCGGGCTGTACCGCCGCAGGCCGGACCGCCCACAGGGCGCACCCACAGGCCCCCGGGGCAGGGCCGGGCTTCTCGCGCCCCAGACCCCTCCAGATGCCCCCGCCATCGCCGCCCGGTGCCGCGCGGTTCACGCAGCGACGGTCGCGGAGGGGCTCGGCATGTCGTCCCTGTGGCCCCGGAGGCTGCGCGCCCTGGCCCACATGCCCCCGGGTGGGCCCCGCGGAAGGCTCCCCTGCCTCCCCCGACGGGGCCCGGAGCACCGGGCACACGGTGGGCCCACCGGGCGTACCGCCGTGCCCGCCCCCCCCCCTCCCCCCGCGACCACCGCCACGCGCGGGCGCAGGAATGGGCGTTGGCTGCCGGCCAAAGGACGGCTCCCCCCCTTCCCCGAACACACGCAGGCACGACGGACCTCCATTTCACTGCCCTGGGCTCAGCATTCCAAGGCCCATCAAAATGGCCTGCGCTCACCTTTCAACCGCCCGCCGGCGCTGCAGTCGGGTCTACGAAGGCTGTCCATTGTCCGCTCGGCCTTGGGACCGGACAGTCACGCTGTTCCGTCGCAGTGTCGGGCAGGGCAGGACGCCTGCTCCTGTACAAGGCCCTGTGGGAAGTAGGGCTTTCAACTGCGGCGGGGGAGGGGGGTCTGGGAAAAGGGCTCAAATGACAGGACCATTAATCAGTTATTATGAACTCCGCCGAAGGCGCTGAAATTTTTGTGCGTATTAAAAATGGTCAAATTTTTTTCACCAAATATATGGCAAATGATGACTTTTGTTGAACCCCCTCGACGCGCTGATTCCAAAAATCCTATTTTCATTTTTTGCTGATCTTTGGGTCTGGGTCACCTCCGAGGCCCGGGGGTCAGTCTCGGTAGGATTTTGAGGGTCCCGCCAATTGAGCCCCTTTTGGGGGGGGGTCCTAGCCAGGGGGCTCTATCCCCCCCTCCCCCTCAATTGAAAGCCCGCCTGCCCTGTCCCAATCCAGCCCAACCCATCCTTCTCCTTCGGTCCCTCACTCACTCACTCACTCACTCACTCACTGGCTACGCAACGTATCTACTGACGACTGCGCTGTCCGCTCATGCACGTGCTCTTCCGACCGCTGCAGTATCCGCAGCTGAGGACTGCATCAGCTGCCGTGCGGCAGAAAGAGCGCCTTGACTGCTCCGGGGCCCAGTCAGTGAGGCAATGAGTGCGTGCCGGAGGACAGGGGCGGGTGAGGGAGGGGGGCAGGGGGTGGGTCGCTGAATTCGTGCGCGCACGGGTGCGTGTGTCCGTGCCTGAGTTGGTGGGTGGGTGGCCGCACCCGGGGCCTCCTTCACCGCTGTCCTCCCCCGCCCTCTTGCCCCGTGACCCGTCGCTTGGTCCCGCACGCCGAACAGTCCGGGGGGCCCGTCCGGCGTCCGACCACCACCGCCGGGCCCGACCCAGCGCACGGCATGCGCACACGGCCCACGGACCGGCGCCGCACGGATCGCACGGCGGCACCGGGCCCTCAGCTCGTGGGGCGGTGCGTGTGGGCCGAGTTCATCGCATTCATCCGTGTGCCGCTGCGTGTCGCTGATGTTCCAAACATGAGGGTAGATGCAAATGTATCTTTGGGGGACTTTTCGCATGATTGTGCCATCTCAGGTGCGTGGCACGACACACAAAGATGTATCTGTATCGACTGGGAATCGATTTGGGTGGAATTGGCGTTGGTGAAAACCGCATGAAAAAGGGGGTTTTGAAATCAGGGGTCAAACTGGGGTCCCTTCCATAAAGCCATGCCGTCATGGGATTGGGGCAATGAGCCACTCCTGCCACGTCGGCCTCACGTTTGCACATCTGCAACCGAATGGTCCACTCAACACTGAAAAGGCAGAACGCCTGGTCTGCGGCTGCCCCCTGTTGATGAGGGAGGGCAGGGGGATACGTCAAAGGGCCAGGCCAGACAAGCCGCCCCACGGCCGTCCCCCAATCCCGGAGCGTGATGGACCCTGTGCCTTGGCGTGGAATGGGGCGGCCTCCCCCTCTACTCATACTCCCGGGATCACTGGCGGCTGAGGCACTTCCCGTGCCACGATGCCTCCGGGGCTGACTGTGCCGGGGCCCTCTTCCGTCCCGACGATCGTGGGCCTGTGCCGGCGAAGACGGCGTTCGGTCTTGTGTCTGGGGAGGGGGGGTCCTCCGGCCAAGTCTGGACACTGAGGGGGCGTAGCAGCCCGAGCCTTGTCCACGACCACCGACCCGTCCACCCGCGCAGACCGCACGCCCAGCCCCCCCCCCCCCCCCACAAGGCCTCGGGTACAAATGGTGTAGCGACCGGAAGGGGCTGCGAGGACGCCCCTGGTCCGTGTTGGTGCGTGTTGTGCTTTGGTGCTGCCGTTCCCCGCGTCGAAATCGACCACGATGTGGCCCATCGGGTGGGCATTCGCAAGCCCCACACTTTTGTCCTCCGGACCCATTCCACAAATGCGCGTAGCCCCCGGCAAATCGCGATGTGTTGCATTTGTTGGCGTCCGTCGCGCCGCGCTTTGGCGCACGTCCCCTGCCGCCGCCTTTCAGAGAAAAGGAGTTGCCGGTGGAGCGCATGGAGGCAGCGCTGAACGAGCAAATCACGGAATGCCCCGATCTGGGGGTCGCCCTCTGCCTTCTGATGTTCAACCAGAAGCTCCGGAACACGGGGAGGACAGCGGAGGGTACCGCCTTGTGCTCCTGCTTCCGCTTGCGCCCGCGCCGCACGCGCGGATGTGTGGGTGCGTTGCCTCTCACGCGTGTCAGCGCGCGTGTACTGCGTCTGTGCCTGTGAGCGTTGCCGTGGGGCTGTGGGGTGTGGTAGGGCGATGGTGTGTCTATCACTACCCCGGCTGGTCCCGGGGGGGGGGGGACGGCTCCGCCCGTCCAATGGACGCAGAGTCCTCCCTCCCCCCGTACGGTGGCCTTCGGCCAACAGCCAGCGAATCCATCTCAGAACTATCCCTGCCAAAATTGTCCCCGGGCCCGGCTTTTGTGGGGCCGCAACGCCTGACGGGGCCAGGGTAGGGGCGCAGGTACATTGCCCCTATTCAACCCCCGGTGCCCAGTGACCCAGCCCCACCGGCACCAGTGGCCCGGTTGCAGATGTCCGCACAGCCGTCCTTCCGACAGGCTTCAAAGCCCCCCCCCCCCCCCTCGACCTGCAGCAGCAGCAGCTGGTGACCCTTGGAGACGACCTGTGGAAAACGCTGCCTTTACCAGAGGCGTTCAGGCGCTACACCTCGTCCAACCAAACACCCCAGCCCCCCCCATGTGCATTGAAGCCCCCCCCCCCCCCCCCGGGTCTCCGCGCTGTGAGGCAGCGGGTGGTCAGTCCGACGGTCTCAAGCCGAGTACAGGCCTCACATTCTCAGGGAGAGCGCCTTCTCTTCAACGATGCACAACCACATCACAACATTCTGCCCCGATGCAAAGCCCTGGCCTGCGCCGTGCAAATTGGCCACAGGGATGCAAATGCACAAGGCCCTACGGCCAGGGTTGCATTAGAAGGGAAGGGGCCTCAGAGGCAGCCCCAGAAGCGGTTAGACAGGCGGTTGGAGGAGGTTGCTGAAGCGGTTGAGGGCGGTGCGTGTCGGTTACAAATGCCATTGAGTCTTGCACCTGCCTCCAGGGAGACAGTGGCTGGGCGTAGGCTCGGCGCCCTGGAGGGGGGAGGGGGCATCCCCCCCCCCCCCCTTCAAGGCGCCCAGCCTATGCCCAGCTACGTCTCCCTGGCGGCAAGCGCCGGCTTCAATGGCATTTGTAACCGACACTAACCGCCCCCAACCGCTTTGGCAACCTCCTCCAACCGCCTGTCTTACCGCTTCTGGGGCCGCCTCTGAGGCCTCTTCCCTTCTAATGCATCCCTGGACAGCATCCGCGGCACCGACGCCTGGACAGTTCCCTCAAAGGGACGTGTGCCCCCCTGGGGACTTGCCCGCTTTGCACCATTTGTCAGGCGTTGCTGGGCGCTGCTGCACCATTTCCCAGGAACCAACGGGGAGCACTTCCCGTTGATAGTGCAGTTCAGCGGTGATCTGTATTGCAGAATGACGGCGATCTTCGTATCTTCGTTGCATTTGCTGAAGGTCCATTTCCGCGAACATTCGGATCCCCCGCCAAAAGGTATTGCCCGAGGGATGCGCCCGGGGGACGTGGGCTCTGGCCGGCGCCTGAGGTCCCAAGGCCCCTCCGCATTCCACACGCCTCGGCCCTCATACACTCAAGGCATCAGGGGACGTCTGTAACGGGCTACTCCATTTCGTGCTCCCGCTCTGCAAGTCTGTTGCAGCAAGACCAGGCCTTTGCTTAGTGGCTGGTTGATACTATACCGGGGGGGGGGGGGTCAGAGGCCAAAAAAAAGTTTGTGTACCTAAAATCGACCTCCAAGTTCGGGCCCCTTTGATAAATTTCATTTTTTTCCTGAGGAAAAATTTCTGATGTGGGTGGGTGGGTGGGTCAGCCAAAATCCCGGGGGGCCAATTTGCCCCCCCCCCCCCCCCGGTATCACTAAGCAAAGGCCTGAGCAAGACCCATCATATACCACTTCCACCGATTGCACGCACTCTAAGACAGGCCTACCCCTCACGAAGAGAGGAACGATGTCTTCTTCGGATGATACTACAGAGGCAGCGTTGAAGAGGGTTCACCCCCTCCGCTGGGCCGTACACTGGTTTGTGCTGTCCTGGAGGTCGCCAAGCATCAGGCTATCAAGGCAGTCCTGCCCCCCCCCGGGAGAGCCGCAGCAAAGTTCATCGAGCCGGGGCACATGGACCAGCTGCACCCGTGGGCTGGGCGGCCTTGCACCGTCATACCCTCCCTTGACAACCCATTGCACCAAAGGTCAAGGCTTTACACATTCATATCCCACTTAGAAAATCCATTGCACGAAGCCTCATTGTTTGTGGTGTCCCCGCTGGGTTTTCATTGGGTTGGGGTGCTGACGCAGGTTTTGGTGGTGGTCTGAATGGGAGAGAGAAAGGGGGTGACACTCGTGGTCCCAGTTCGCAGCCCCACCCGAGAGGTCCGAGCCCTGGGAGCCATGCGCTCGGACGCCCCGCATCGCATCATCCCTGCCCCCCCGCTCGGTGACGTCCTGGACCCGCGGGTGGGCGGACACGACCCTGTGAGCCTGCGTCCGGGGCAGCCCGATGGCCTTCGTTTCTGGCCGGGCAATGGCCTCGTTGTGTGGGGGCGGTTGCGCGCGACGGCCGCGGAGGACAACAGCGGGAACACCCCTTCGGACACGCCCGCGCTCGTTTCGCAGGTGCTCAACGCCCGCTCGGCAGTGACGGGGGTTGCACGGCCCGCACGAGGCCGGAGGATGGCGCCGTGCAGTACGCCTGTGGGCACGTGTACGACCTTCACAGCCTTTTGGAGGTGCCGTGGCCCCATCCGCAGATCCGACCCCACCACAACACAGACCCGCATTCTGGCGCCCCCCTCGACCCCCTCGCCCACACCCCAGGCAAAGACCTCCTGCCAAGGGGCAGAGCTCGCTCGCAAATGGACAGAGCCCCCCCTTCACAATGGGGGGGTTTGCAAGTGAGGGGGGGGGGCAGGGGGGTCAATAGAGCCCCCAAAATCTGGGGGGTGTTTGGGAAAAGGGCTCAATTGACAGACACCATTCATCAGTTATTATGAACTCTGGCGCCGAAGGCGTGGAAAATTTTTTTGAGCATTAAAAATGGTCAATTTTATTTGCAGCAAGTGCATGGCAAATGATGCTTTTTCTGAACCCCCTCGACGCGCTGATTCCAGAAATCCCATTTTCATTTTTTGCCTATTTTTGGGTCTGGGTCACCTCCGAGGCCCGGGGGTCAGTCTCGGTAGGATTTTGGGGGACCCGTCAATTGAGCCCCTTTTGGGGGGGGGAGGGGCTAGCCAGGGGGCTCTACTGAACCCCCCCCCCTCCCCCTCAATTGAAAGCCCGTCCACCCCTGCATGTTTGGGGATGGGGACCCCCACCTACAGACCGGCACCTCTGTCTATCATCCTCCCCACAGGCACCAATGCCATGGGAGGAGGGGGTCCCGGCCAAACTCCCCCTCCCCCATCAACCCCCCCTCCTCTCTCCCAATACATCCGTGGGTGGCGGTATCTCAACTACCGGAGGGTGTCACAGTGTTGTGGTGGGCGCTATGCCACCACCACCACCACCACCACCACCGCCGCACTGCCGGGCAGCGGAATATTCGAAGGAGGACACAGGGCGCGCTGAATGTGCTCTTATGGACGGGGGATGCAGCGCGGAACAGGGGACGCATTGTCGTGGGTGCGTGAGGAATGCATGACAACATGAACCGTCTCTAGACCGAAACACGCGTCGAGACAACGATGCGGATGAACCGGGGGAGGCAGCTCCCCCACCGCCCACTACCCCGTCGTCCGGTCGGCTTTTCTAGGAGACGGGGTGGGGATAGAGATGCGCGCAAGGATGTGCCGATTCAGCCGTTGTTGTACTTCCGGACCGCCTGATGTAGTTTGGCCCTTCCGCTGGGGAATCGGCCGGCCGCGCTGTAGCTCACGGTCAGCCCCATGCGACGATCCGCCCCCGCGCACCCTGTGCCCTGCCGGCCTTCAGCGGCGGTTCTCGCTGCGGCTGCTGTTATTTCTGGTGCATCCGCTGGTGCAGGCAGTGCCCCTGATGCTGATGCTGTTACAGGGCATTGGATGTTGGGAGTGTACAACGGTGATTGACGTACGGGATCTGGGCGTCGGAGGCGCCCATGATGTGTTCGTGTGCCATGTCAACTGCTACCCTGAACCCTGTTCCGCTGTATGACATTCCGCAGTCTGCGTTCGGTCGTGTCCGTGTCCTGTGGTGTTGCAGGGGCTAATCCCGCAGCTGGTGACGCTTGGTTTCGACATGCAGAACGACGACGCTCTGCTCCGCCACGTCTGCAGCGATTGCCCGGACCCTCCCGCTCGCGCGCGGTGCCCTGTGTGTGTGATGAAGAGCTTTGCCAGCACTTGACCTGCAAGTCATGAGCCATTGCAGGATTCTGACGTGTCCTGTGGGCATGCCTCTGCGCGTGGTGCGAAATGCTTGTACCGGAGCCATCGGGACCCTGCAGCTTGTGCACGGTGCATGGCCTGTGCCCAACTGGTGTTGCTCCTTTTCGGCTGCACTGTTGTAAGACAGGACTGAACTCCGTCGCAATGGCGTGCCCTGATCCAAGTTTAATCGTGTATCTGGTGGAGGAATCTGGTCCAAATCGGTTGTGTTGCTGGAGAACAGCTGGCGGCAAGTTTACAAGTTGTGCTGGGGACCGTTGGGGCAGTAGGGCTTTCAACTTGAGGGACTTCAACTTGGGAGGGGGGGGGGGGTCAATAGAGCCCCCCAAAACTGGGGGGGGGGGGGGTCTGGGAAAAGGGCTCAATTGACAGGACCATTAATCAGTTATTATGAAATCTGGCACCGAAAAAAATTTTTTGCGCATTAAAAATGGTCAAATTTTTTTTCACCAAATGTATGGCAAATGATGACTTTTGTTGAACCCCCTCGACGCGCTGATTCCAAAAATCCCATTTTCATTTTTTGCTGATCTTTGGGTCTGGGTCACCTCCGAGGCCCGGGGGTCAGTCTCGGTAGGATTTTGGGGGTCCCGTCAATTGAGCCCCTTTTTGGGGGGGGGTTCTAGCCAGGGGGCTCTATCCCCCCCTCCCCCTCAATTGAAAGCCCGCCTGCCCT
This sequence comes from Eutreptiella sp. 'Long Island Sound 2002', assembly GCA_964036045.1. Classification (NCBI taxonomy): domain Eukaryota; phylum Euglenozoa; class Euglenophyceae; order Eutreptiales; family Eutreptiaceae; genus Eutreptiella; species Eutreptiella sp. 'Long Island Sound 2002'. The sequence goes on along the minus strand of OZ038380.1, from coordinate 176,538,242 downwards.
TGTGTTGAGGCCATTCTCTGGCCCTTTGGTCTGACAAACATCGGCTCCGACGCACGTCGCTTCTTTAGACGCACCGCGTTTTTCTATGCATTTTGGTGGTCTCGGGACGTTGTCGTCTTCGTGGGTACACAACGTGGATTCCAGCAACAACGGCTCATACGCACCCATCGCCCCCCCCACCCCCACCCCCACACGCACACATTGTCTTCGGATTCGCTATGGGACCGTATCGGTATGCCAAAGATCCGCTGGACCACTGCGGACTTCCGGCGGAGGGGTCGGAGTGCGGAGCTTGAAGCCCCCCGTCCCCTTTGTCCTTTCGGCCCCTAAATGCCCGGCAGAAAAGCACAAGAATGCACATGAGGCACCATCACCACATCAGGGCATTCACCTTTGCTTTGCAGCGCATCCCCCCCAGCCAGGGATGTGTTGGGATGCCTGACAACCGTAGGAGGAGGGTCCCCCCCCCCCCCCCTCCCCCCAGATCCCCCATCCCCCCCTTCCCTCCTCCTCTTCCAATGCGTGATCCAGCCCAGAGATTTTCAGTGCGATTTTCTGGAGAAACGTTCTCTTTGGCCCTCGGTCGCAGAATGTCCTCGACATTTATTGAGGAGTTTTGCCTCTGGCCCTTTAGGCCAGAGACCATAGGAGGAGGGGGGTTCTTCCGAGACCCCCCCCCCCTCCCCTAACCAACCCCCTCCCCCCCCCCTCCTCTCCTCCAATGCATCCCTGCTCCCAGCAGACAAAACAGCCCATCGGATATGCATGCCCCATGTCCAGCATCAAACGCTGATTCCATCATGCTGAATGGTCCAAGATGAACAGCACATTTTCCCCTGACAACCGAACACACTGTTCCATTCAGTGGGTTCAAAGGTGGTCGACTGTGCTGGAAAGACCGCCGTCCATGGCAAACCTGTCGGCGTCATTTATCTGTGCGGACCAATGATCTTGGACCAGTCATCACGGTGGGATGGATGTTTTGGTGATGCGTATATTAGACAAGTGAAGGAATCATATTTTGATGGGCTGTTTTGTTCGCTCGGGTCGGATGTGTGCAATGCTCATCTCTTTTGTTGAGGTGCAACACCTTTTTCATGGGCAATGTCTTCCACACAAAGGTTGCAAGTGTGGGTATTCAAATTGGTGTTGTAGCCTCCCCTGACCCAAGTATATCTACGTGGTGCCCACCCAAGCGCCCCATGCCGCGGTGGTAGGTGGTCGACAATTTCAAGGGGTCTTGAGTGATGACAATCGGGCATGACCACCAAAGCACGGCCCAAAACAGCTGTTTAGCGGACATGCCCTTCAAAACGGTGAATGTCCATCAAGCCCCAGACAATCCCCACGAACGCAACACCATTCCAATGGCGGGTATCCCAGGTCCTGCAGGTACCCCAGGCCCATCAACGGGGCCCCACCAGCACATAATTCCCAGGTTTCCTCTTCTTTTTCATGCTGGAGTGGGTTGGCTGACGAATCGCAGTTTTGGGGTCGCCCTCAATGACTCCTGACGGGGCATGTGCCAAGTTCCGGTCAGCATTTGGTGACGCAAAACGTACATCTGATCCCATGGGGACCCATGTAGCACCAACAAGGTTTGCTGACTGGCAGCTCGGCAGCTCATTTAATAGACAATTCTTCTCCACAACCATTTAGACTGCATTTGGAAGCAGTTCTCTGTGAGGCTTGGATTTGCTGAAGGCAATGACAATTTTCAGTTCCAAGGAGAAAGAATGGTTCGTGTTATTGGCAGCAGACAAATACCTGCACTACCGAACCAAAGATTGAATACCAGTAACAGGTATTATCCATCGCTGCAGGCAGGAGCCTAGTTTGTGATCTTATGTATCGCAGAGAGCATTATTCCGATTTCTGTCTGAAATGGTTGGCCCCAATCAGCCACGAAGCGCCATTCAATCAAGCTCTTTTGTTGGCCTCAGTTTGCGACATCTAACCTATGTTTCTGCATAATTTGAGAATGCCAATTCCACTGGGTCACCGAGATCCAAATGGCTCCAAATGGTTACAGAAGTATTCCTCCCCCCTAGAATTGGTCATGGGCACCCTTAACAGGTCTGGGATCTCCTGGGATCTGGGCTGGGGAAGGGACTGCGGGGATTTTTGAGGTGTCCTGCCAAAGGCAATCGAATTGGCCACAGAGGTCCATTGAAGCAAACCTGTGTGTGCTCTATAGTGACAGATTTTGGACCCTCTACACTTCAAGGCTATCATACTATAGCACATTGAGCGAAAGGTACCCCTGAAAGGTGCTGGGCCACATGATTTTACAACATTTCAGCAAGAAAGGTGCCTCATATTCACAAGCAGTCTGTCTACATCCGCAGGACAACCGGCATCAATGAAGGCACCTCAACTATTGCACCTCCCATGTGTGTGACAACCCACCTTGACTCCAATCTTTTCCCTTGTGCCGCGACTCGCCAGCGTCCAGCACCCGTGCACAAATGAGGGAAGAAAAAGAACATGCATCTCAATGATTGCACACTCACACTTTTTCGGTGTGTCCTGCCACCTGAGCAGAGCAGATGTGACGACAAAATAGGCCTCTGCCGAAGGGTTCAAGCGTCATGATTCTGTGTTTCTTTGGGTTGGTGCCATATGACCACATGCATCTCCTTGTCGGGGGGATGGTCTTGCGGGTAGATTTATCACTCAGTGCCTCTCACTGATCCCACATGGGGTGCAGGGGATGGTGGCCATGTCATTTGATTTACAACCTAGACATTGGTCCCCCAATCACGTGGAATAAGAGGCACTGTTTAGTGGTCTGAAGCTTAGTTGTTGGAATTTGGGAGGGGGGCTTTGTCCCTTGGTTGAGAACCCTGGAGCCTAGTCTAGCCTGCCATTGGAGTGCGGCCATGCCAGCATCGGATACTCAGCTCGCGATATGCCCTCATGACACAAGCATACAGTCATCATTTAATGGTGTTTGCTCTTTGGAAGTTTAACTTTTTACCGTTGCCAAACTACAACAGTCCAAGAAAATAGAGCAAGTACTAAACATGGCTCCCTTGAGCTCATGTCCTGGGGATCTCCAAAATTATGGAAAATGAATTGTGAACTGGGATTCCAAAGTCAATATCACAACCACCCTCTAGTGTTCCTGCCACCATCGCACTTCTACTATGGTCCTGCTCTCCCCATCCTCATCCTCAATGCTCTGAGCTGCTTGACACCTGGATGCCAAACTAGGACCCAACCCCATCTCAGACCCCATGCCTCAATCAGCTCCAGCTCCATCTGCAACCCTGTCCCAACCCTGTGTCCACTTCCCAACCCAACCCATGTCGCAAACCCCATCCCAGACCCCATGCCCCAACCTCATCTGTCAACTTTTACCCAGCCCCTTCAGATATCCCATAACCAAATGGCAATTCATCCTCTGCTCCAACTGCCTATCGCCCACATTACCATGCAACACACATACTAAGAAATAGACCTGTCTTCTGCTACTCTGGTTCCTGGTTCACATGGAGATGGGCCATACCCCACCCCACCTCAAAGGGTGATAACACCCCCCCAAAAAAACGAGGGGGATAAAACCACCCCCAGGTGATAACCCCCGCATGAGGGGATGCGGATTATGGGATATTTGTATGTTCACTTCGCCCCACACCTGATTGTACCAAACCCTGCTATGTCTCGCGACGAAGTGACTTGAAGTGCCAACCCTAGATGACCCCAAATCACAGCATTGTGGCAGGTGTTGTGTGCCAATGTGAGCATCAGAGTTCTGGACCAAGAGACATTGCCCCCTCCATTCCAAATGCCTCTTGCACCAAGCTTTGGGATTCTGCACCTCGAAACAGTGAACCCCCCCCCCCATACATATCAATGCAGACCAATATCTAGGGTTCTGGATCTAGGGTTGGCTGAGGGTTGTTGACCGTGTGGTGGGGGTGGATGAGGGTTGCATTGTACAGTATGCAGCTGAGTGCGTTGTTTTGATTGCTGTGGTGTGCCATTTGTGGTGTGGTGGGATAAGACCACCCTGGGTGGTTTATCACCCTGAATGGGGTGGTTCTATCACCCGTAACAGGGGGGATAAAACCACCCATGGTCGTTTTATCGCCCATTTGGGTATGGTGTTATTTGTTATTTGTTTTATTTGAAAAAGGGTTGGGTAGTGCAAAATTGTGCAGCGGCCCATGGATTTTGTTTTGGCATATACCACACTTAAATCAATGAATTTTGTCAAATATCGTTTTCAAGGAGTCATAGGCCAATTTCGGCTTACAAGCTACGAATGACCAAAAAAGGTGGTATGTATTTTGAGTGTAAAGCAATTTAAGAAGTGTTATAGATCTCTGGATCAAGAAAAAACTCGAATCCTCAATGTCATAGGCCAATTTCAGCCAACAACGGGCAAAAGCATTGGTATCAAATTAACTATCCATGCATGTAAGGCGCGCGGGGGGGGGGGGGGGATGAGTCTTTTGCGCATTAGATTTGGGTTATGCGTCATGGGGGTGTTAACGGGGTTTCCGGGATGGATTCACCATGTGTCACGGGGCTTGTCACAAAAAATGTTAGGGTGTGCCAAGTACGTGTCAGAGGAGCAAACCCAGGTTTCAGGAAGTCTTTAGGGCTTTGTTTTTTTTTTACTTTTCTTTTCTTTTCTTTTTTTACACAAAAATGGGGTTTTAAATGCGCAATATTATGTGGTTGAAGATTCAAATCTTGTCAAATGTTGTCTTAGATGCCAAACATACTGTTACACAGAAAAATGTATCTTTTGTGTTTGAGTTTAAGTACCCTGAAAATTTTCAAGAACAGGGATGCTTGCTGCCACCCCGCTATACAGCCTTCGGAAAGGAAGAAGCAGTGAACATAGGTGAAAAATAGATTTTATGGAACCTTGCCCGGGCAATTGAATAAAAAACTGGGTTGCATAGTTGCAAAATAATGTTGTGTTCTAGGTTAGGGTGCTCGAAAGCGTATCTCAAGGCCAAACTAGCACACAAATAGGGTAGGAAAAAGGTAAGTTAGGCATTAGAACGTTGTATTGCGCGAGGACGCCCGGCCAAGCGCCTTGGAGCCTGAAGCAAGACACCACGCAGGAAATGCTGCATAGCTTGCTTGTAACAAGCGGCGCCTGAAGCCAATTGCTTTTGTGTAGGCCACTAAATCGGGAAGTGAGTCAACAATAAGAATGATGATTTCAATTTTATATGACATATGACAATGCACAGTGAGTGTTCTTGAATAACCCTGGTCCAGTCTAAGTCACAACTTAAAGCAATCTTTTGTCTGGTGTTACTATCTATGTTGAAAGAGATTCATTGTTAGAAAAATATTTGTTTGAAAGATTTTTTGTTAGGCAAGGAACTTTAGCGCCGAGGCATGACTTTGCACGGGCAAGCAAATGCTTGCTTGCGCTCCCCACCGTGGCGCATGAGCCTAGTGGTTTCATCACTGAAGCGGGCACAATAGTTTAGGAGAAAGCATGAAGATGAACACCTTTACAAAGGCTTTTAAGTGTGCACCTTTACGAATTCGAATATCGGGGTTTGGAATCATGTATGCCATCATACATGGCCGTATCGTTGGCATTGCACAAAATATTCACCAATCTTGTCGCTGAGTTACGTGAGTGTAGGAGGCCTCGCGCACTCAACCTTTAAAAAAATGCTTATTTCAGTTACTTCGAAAGTGTGCTCCTTTGAAAAGCCTTTCGGAAATATTTTACACCTGACCGCAAGTTCAAAGCAATTTTTTTTGCGATTTCTTCCTCCGTGTGATGTGTCCCTGATGGCGTCATCGGGTTGCAAACCAAGGTGGACTTTAGGCTGCCTAAGACCCCCGTAGGGATTGTGGTGTTTGCATAGCGTCTGTATTAAAATAAAGTTAAAGCGCTTTGGGTATGTCCAAGCTCCTTAACCCCCAATCAGCGATCGGCTAATGCAAACAAAGTAGACATTTTACATACACTTTGGTGAATGTCGGCGCTATAGCTGAGATTGAATACAATTGCAAAGCACGATGCAAGCCGTGCAAGGATCAACTCATCAGAGAAACATGGGCCAAACCGAGGTGAAAAAATACACACCCAGAAGAGTTTTCTCTTGGCTGTCAGCTCAAATTTTACACAAAACGTTGAACCTAACATAGTACTTTTCAAGTAGCACTGCAAACCGACTGTAATTGACTTAGATTGAGGCTAATGCCACTATAGCTTGGTCTAAGCAACATCGTCAGATGGTATTTTGTACAGCCTCTATTTTTTTTATGACACATGGTCTTAATGCTTTGGTCATTTCACTGTTGTCCAACAAACGGTGCAGTAATTGCGGCGATTCATTGGTTTTGAAACTGAAGGCAACCATCTCTCGTAGAACGGAGGTTATGCTTTTTCTGAACTTCGTAGTGCGTCCAATGGTGGAAAAAAAATAACTATAAAAGGACTCTCAGTCAGAAGCGGCCATCTCCCACCACCCTTTTATTTGATATTTCCTGAACAGGCCCTAACACATGCCCACATGGTTCTTTTTGTTGTTGCAAATTTTGAAAATTAATTTTGGCAGCTTTCACATTCAATTTTAATGGTAGACTTCCGTTTTTCGTTTCCAAGTTACCACTCGATTTCAAAGCTCATGGTACACCATATAATCTTCAAAAACCGCCAAAGGGCTTATGTGCACTCCTCACATGGCAAACATCATCATTTTGTGTAGTAGAGTTTACAGCATTGCATTTGAGAACCTTTTATTGGTATCTCTGATGATTCAAAAATACCAAGCCTACCATGTCTTTGCATCTCATGGCCGCCAAAATGTATTGATGTTGATGAGTTTTCTGTTGTCATTCTGCCCATGGTAGTTGTTTATTTCTACCAGCTCCTCCATACTTATCATGAACCAATTAGGGAACCAATTAGGGAACCTATTAGGGAACCTATTACGGAACCAATTAGAGAACCTATTAGGGAACCAATTAGGAAACCAATTAGGGAACCTATTAGGGAACCTATTAGGGAACCAATTAGGGAACCTGTTAGGGAACCTATTAGGGAGCCAATTAGGGAACCAATTAGGGAACCAATTAGGGAACCAATTAGGGAACCAATTAGGGAACCTATTAGGGAACCAATTAGGGAACCAATTAGGGAACCTATTAGGGAACCTATTAGGGAACCAATTAGGGAACCTATTAGGAAACCTATTAGGGAGCCAATTAGGGAACCAATTGGGGAACCTATTAGGGAACCAATTAGGGAACCAATTGGGGAACCTATTAGGGAACCAATTAGGGAACCAATTAGGGAACCAATTAGGGAACCAATTAGGGAACCTATTACCCAACCAATTAGGGAACCTATTAGGGAACCAATTAGGGAACCAATTAGGTAACCAATTAGGGAACCTATTAGGGAACCAATTAGGGAACCAATTAGGGAACCAATTAGGGAACCTATTAGGGAAACAATTGGGGAACCTATTAGGGAACCAATTAGGGAACCAATTAGGGAACCTATTAGGGAACCTATTAGGGAACCAATTAGGAAACCAATTAGGGAACCTATTAGGGAACCAATTAGGGAGCCAATTAGGGAACCTATTAGGGAACCTATTAGGGAACCAATTAGGGAACCAATTAGGGAACCTATTAGGGAACCAATTAGGGAACCTATTAGGGAACCTATTAGGGAACCTATTAGGGAACCAATTAGGGAACCTATTAGGGAACCTATTAGGGAGCCAACTAGGGAACCAATTAGGGAACCAATTAGGGAACCTATTAGGGAACCAATTAGGGAACCAATTAGGGAACCTATTAGGGAACCAATTAGGGAACCAATTGGGGAACCTATTAGGGAACCAATTAGGGAACCTATTAGGGAACCAATTAGGGAACCAATTAGGGAACCTATTAGGGAACAAATTAGGGAACCAATTAGGGAACCTATTAGGGAACCAATTAGGGAACCATTTAGGGAACCAATTAGGGAACCAATTAGGGAACCAATTAGGGAACCTACTAGGGAAACAATTGGGGAGCCAATTAGGGAACCAATTAGGGAACCAATTAGGGAACCTATTAGGGAACCAATTAGGGAACCTATTAGGGAACCAATTATGGAACCAATTAGGGAACCATTTAGGGAACCAATTAGGGAACCTATTAGGGAACCAATTAGGGAACCTATTAGGGAACCAATTAGGGAACCAATTAGGGAACCAATTAGGGAACCAATTAGGAAACCTATTAGGGAACCAATTAGGGAACCTATTAGGGAACCAATTAGGGAACCTATTAGGGAACCAATTAGGAAACCAATTAGGGAACCTATTAGGGAACCGATTAGGGAACCTATTAGGGAACCTATTAGGGAACGAATTAGGGAACGAATTAGGGAACCAATTAGGGAACCAATTAGGGAACCAATTAGGGAACCTATTAGGGAACCTATTAGGGAACCTATTAGGGAACCAATTAGGGAACCTACTAGGGAACCAATTAGGGAACCAATTAGGGAACTAATTAGTGAAACAATTAGGGAACCAATTAGGGAACCAATTAGGGAACCTATTAGGGAACCAATTAGGTAACCTATTAGGGAACCTATTAGGGAACCAATTAGGGAACCAATTAGGGAACCAATTAGGGAACCAATTAGGGAACCTATTAGGGAACCTATTAGGGAACCAATTAGGGAACCAATTAGGGAACCTATTAGGGAACCAATTAGGGAATCAATTAGGGAACCAATTAGGGAACCTATTAGGGAACCAATTAGGCAACCAATTAGGGAGCCAATTAGGGAACCTATTAGGGAACCTATTAGGGAACCAATTAGGGAACCAATTAGGGAACCAATTAGGGAACCAATTAGGGAACCTATTAGGGAACCTATTAGGGAACCTATTAGGGAACCAATTAGGGAACCAATTAGGGAACCTATTAGGGAACCAATTAGGGAACCTATCAGGGAACCTATTAGGGAACCTATTAGGGCACCAATTAGGGGAGCAATTAGGGAGCCAATTAGGGAACCTATTAGGGAACCAATTAGGGAACCTATTAGGGAACCTATTGAGGAACCAATTAGGGAACCTATTAGGGAACCAATTAGGGAACCTATTAGGGAACCAATTAGGGAACCAATTAGGGAACCTATTAGGGAACCTATTAGGGAACCAATTAGGGAACCAATTAGGGAACCTATTAGGGAACCAATTAGGGAACCAATTAGGGAACCTATTAGGGAACCAATTAAGGAACCAATCAGGGAACCAATTGGGGAACCTATTAGGCAACCAATTAGGGAACCTATTAGGGAACCAATCAGGGAACCAATTAGGGAACCAATTAGAGAACCAATTAGGAAACCTATCAGGGAACCAACTAGGGAACCAATTAGGGAACCAATTAGGGAACCTATTAGGGAACCAATTAGGGAACCTATTAGGGAACCTATTAGGGAACCAATTAGGGAACCAATTAGGGAACCTATTAGGGAACCAATTAGGGAACCAATTAGGGAACCTATCAGGGAACCAATTAGGGAACCAATTAGGGAACCAATTAGGGAACCTATTAGGGAACCTATCAGGGAACCAATTAGGGAACCTATTAGGGAACCAATTAAGGAACCAATTAGGGAACCAATTAGGGAACCAATTAGGGAACCAATTAGGGAACCAATTAGGGAACCTCTTAGGGAACCTATTAGGGAACCAATTAGGGAACCTATTAGGGAACCTATTAGGGAACCAATTAGGGAACCAATTAGGGAACCTATCAGGGAACCAATTAGGGAACCAATTGGGGAACCAATTAGGGAACCAATTAGGGAACCTATTAGGGAACCAATTAGGGAACCAATTAGGGAACCTATTAGGGAACCAATTAGGGAACCTATTAGGGAACCTATTGGGGAACCAATTAGGGAACCAATTAGGGAACCTATTAGGGAACCAATTAGGGAACCAATTAGGGAACCTATTAGGGAACCTATTAGGGAACCTATCAGGAAACCAATTAGGGAACCAATTAGGGAAGCTATTAGGGAACCTATTAGGGAACCTATTAGGGAACCTATCAGGGAACCAATTAGGGAACCTATTAGGGAACCAATTAGGGAACCTATTAGGGAACCAATTAGGGAACCTATTAGGGAACCTATTAGGAAACCTATTAGGGAACCAATTAGGGAACCAATTAGGGAACCTATTAGGGAACCAATTAGGGAACCAATTAGGGAACCAATTAGGGAACCCATTAGGGAACCAATTAGGGAACCAATTAGGGAACCAATTAGGGAACCAATTAGGGAACCTATTAGGTAACCTATTAGGGAACCTATTAGGGAACCAATTAGGGAACCAATTAGGGAACCTATTAGGGAACCAATTAGGGAACCAATTAGGGAACCAATTAGGGAACCAATTACGGAACCTATTAGAGAACCTATCAGGAAACCAATTAGGGAACCTATTAGGGAACCAATTAGGGAACCTAATAGGGAACCAATTAGGGAACCTATTAGGGAACCTATTAGGGAACCAATTAGGGAACCAATTAGGGAACCTATTAGGGAACCTATCAGGGAACCGATTAGGGAACCAATCAGGGAACCAATTAGGGAACCAATTAGGGAACCAATTAGGGAACCTATTAGGGAACCAATTAGGGAACCAATTAGGGAACCTATTAGGGAACCAATTAGGGAACCAATTAGGGAACCAATTAGGGAACCTATCAGGGAACCAATTAGGGAACCAATTAGGGAACCAATTAGGGAACCAATTAGGGAACCTATTAGGGAACCAATTAGGGAACCAATTAGGGAACCAATTAGGGAACCTATTAGGGAACCTATTAGGGAACCAATTAGGGAACCTATTAGGGAACCAATTAGGGAACCAATTAGGGAACCTATTAGGGAACCTATTAGGGAACCAATTAGGGAACCAATTAGGGAACCTATTAGGGAACCAATTAGGGAACCAATTAGGGAACCAATTAGGGAACCAATTAGGGAACCAATTAGGGAACCAATTATGGAACCTATTAGGGAACCAATTAGGGAACCAATTAGGGAACCTATTAGGGAACCCATTAGGGAACCAATTAGGGAACCAATTAGGGAACCAATTAGGGAACCTATTAGGGAACCTATTAGGGAACCTATTAGGGCACCTATTAGGGAACCAATTAGGGAACCAATTAGGGAACCTATTAGGGAATCAATTAGGGAACCTATTAGGGAACCTATTGAGGAACCAATTAGGGAACCTATTAGGGAACCTATTAGGGAACCCATTAGGGAACCAATTAGGGAACCAATTAGGGAACCTATTAGGGAACCTATTAGGGAACCAATTAGGGAACCTATTAGGGAACCTATCAGGGAACCTATTAGGGAACCTATTAGGGCACCTATTAGGGAACCAATTAGGGAACCAATTAGGGAACCTATTAGGGAATCAATTAGGGAACCTATTAGGGAACCTATTGAGGAACCAATTAGGGAACCTATTAGGGAACCTATTAGGGAACCCATTAGGGAACCAATTAGGGAACCAATTAGGGAACCTATTAGGGAACCTATTAGGGAACCAATTAGGGAACCTATTAGGGAACCTATTAGGGAACCAATTAGGGAACCAATTAGGGAACCTATTAGGGAACCAATTAAGGAACCAATCAGGGAACCAATTAGGGAACCTATTAGGGAACCAATTAGGGAACCTATTAGGGAACCAATTAGGGAACCAATCAGGGAACCTATTAGGGAACCTATTAGGGAACCAATTAGGAAACCTATTAGGGAACCTATTAGGGAACCAATTAGGGAACCAATTGGGGAACCAATTAGGGAACCAATTAGGGAATCTATTAGGGAACCTATTAGGGAACCAATTAGGGAACCAATTAGGGAACCTATTAGGGAACCAATTAGGGAACCTATTAGGGAACCTATTAGGGAACCTATTAGGGAACCAATTAGGGAACCTATTAGGGAACCAATTAAGGAACCAATTAGGGAACCAATTAGGGAACCAATTAGGGAACCAATTAGGGAACCAATTAGGGAACCTCTTAGGGAACCTATTAGGGAACCAATTAGGGAACCTATTAGGGAACCTATTAGGGAACCAATTAGGGAACCAATTAGGGAACCTATCAGGGAACCAATTAGGGAACCAATTGGGGAACCAATTAGGGAACCAATTAGGGAACCAATTAGGGAACCAATTAGGGAACCTATTAGGGAACCAATTAGGGAACCAATTAGGGAACCTATTAGGGAACCAATTAGGGAACCAATTAGGGAACCAATTAGGGAACCTATCAGGGAACCTATTAGGGAACCTATTAGGGCACCTATTAGGGAACCAATTAGGGAACCAATTAGGGAACCTATTAGGGAATCAATTAGGGAACCTATTAGGGAACCTATTGAGGAACCAATTAGGGAACCTATTAGGGAACCTATTAGGGAACCCATTAGGGAACCAATTAGGGAACCAATTAGGGAACCTATTAGGGAACCTATTAGGGAACCAATTAGGGAACCTATTAGGGAACCTATTAGGGAACCAATTAGGGAACCAATTAGGGAACCTATTAGGGAACCAATTAAGGAACCAATCAGGGAACCAATTAGGGAACCTATTAGGGAACCAATTAGGGAACCTATTAGGGAACCAATTAGGGAACCAATCAGGGAACCTATTAGGGAACCTATTAGGGAACCAATTAGGAAACCTATTAGGGAACCTATTAGGGAACCAATTAGGGAACCAATTGGGGAACCAATTAGGGAACCAATTAGGGAACCTATTAGGGAACCTATTAGGGAACCAATTAGGGAACCAATTAGGGAACCTATTAGGGAACCAATTAGGGAACCTATTAGGGAACCTATTAGGGAACCTATTAGGGAACCAATTAGGGAACCTATTAGGGAACCAATTAAGGAACCAATTAGGGAACCAATTAGGGAACCAATTAGGGAACCAATTAGGGAACCAATTAGGGAACCTCTTAGGGAACCTATTAGGGAACCAATTAGGGAACCTATTAGGGAACCTATTAGGGAACCAATTAGGGAACCAATTAGGGAACCTATCAGGGAACCAATTAGGGAACCAATTGGGGAACCAATTAGGGAACCAATTAGGGAACCAATTAGGGAACCAATTAGGGAACCTATTAGGGAACCAATTAGGGAACCAATTAGGGAACCTATTAGGGAACCAATTAGGGAACCTATTAGGGAACCTATTGGGGAACCAATTAGGGAACCAATTAGGGAACCTATTAGGGAACCAATTAGGGAACCAATTAGGGAACCTATTAGGGAACCTATTAGGGAACCTATCAGGAAACCAATTAGGGAACCAATTAGGGAACCTATTAGGGAACCTATTAGGGAACCTATTAGGGAACCTATCAGGGAACCAATTAGGGAACCTATTAGGGAACCAATTAGGGAACCAATTAGGGAACCAATTAGGGAACCTATTAGGGAACCTATTAGGAAACCTATTAGGGAACCAATTAGGGAACCAATTAGGGAACCTATTAGGGAACCAATTAGGGAACCAATTAGGGAACCAATTAGGGAACCCATTAGGGAACCAATTAGGGAACCAATTAGGGAACCAATCAGGGAACCAATTAGGGAACCTATTAGGGAACCTATTAGGGAACCTATTAGGGAACCAATTAGGGAACCAATTAGGGAACCTATTAGGGAACCAATTAGGGAACCTATTAGGGAACCTATTAGGGAACCAATTAGGGAACCTATTAGGGAACCTATCAGGAAACCAATTAGGGAACCTATTAGGGAACCAATTAGGGAACCAATTAGGGAACCTATTACGGAACCTATTAGGGAACCTATCAGGAAACCAATTAGGGAACCTATTAGGGAACCAATTAGGGAACCTAATAGGGAACCAATTAGGGAACCTATTAGGGAACCTATTAGGGAACCAATTAGGGAACCAATTAGGGAACCTATTAGGGAACCTATCAGGGAACCGATTAGGGAACCAATCAGGGAACCAATTAGGGAACCAATTAGGGAACCAATTAGGGAACCAATTAGGGAACCTATTAGGGAACCAATTAGGGAACCAATTAGGGAACCTATTAGGGAACCAATTAGGGAACCAATTAGGGAACCAATTAGGGAACCTATCAGGGAACCAATTAGGGAACCAATTAGGGAACCAATTAGGGAACCAATTAGGGAACCTATTAGGGAACCTATTAGGGAACCAATTAGGGAACCTATTAGGGAACCAATTAGGGAACCAATTAGGGAACCTATTAGGGAACCTATTAGGGAACCAATTAGGGAACCAATTAGGGAACCTATTAGGGAACCAATTAGGGAACCAATTAGGGAACCAATTAGGGAACCAATTAGGGAACCAATTAGGGAACCAATTATGGAACCTATTAGGGAACCAATTAGGGAACCAATTAGGGAACCTATTAGGGAACCCATTAGGGAACCAATTAGGGAACCAATTAGGGAACCAATTAGGGAACCAATTAGGGAACCTATTAGGGAACCAATTAGGGAACCTACTAGGGAACCTATTAGGGAACCTATTAGCGAACCAACTAGGGAACCAATTAGGGAACCTATTAGGGAACCAATTAGGGAACCTATCAGGGAACCTATTAGGGAACCTATTAGGGCACCAATTAGGGAACCAATTAGGGAGCCAATTAGAGAAACAATTAGGGAACCAATTAGGGAACCTATTAGGGAACCTATTAGGAAACGTATTAGGGAACCAATTAGGGAACCAATTAGGGAACCAATTAGGGAACCTATCAGGGAACCTATTAGGGAACCTATTAGGGCACCTATTAGGGAACCAATTAGGGAACCAATTAGGGAACCTATTAGGGAATCAATTAGGGAACCTATTAGGGAACCTATTGAGGAACCAATTAGGGAACCTATTAGGGAACCTATTAGGGAACCCATTAGGGAACCAATTAGGGAACCAATTAGGGAACCTATTAGGGAACCTATTAGGGAACAAATTAGGGAACCTATCAGGGAACCTATTAGGGAACCAATTAGAGAACCAATTAGGGAACCTATTAGGGAACCAATTAAGGAACCAATCAGGGAACCAATTAGGGAACCTATTAGGGAACCAATTAGGGAACCTATTAGGGAACCAATTAGGGAACCAATCAGGGAACCTATTAGGGAACCTATTAGGGAACCAATTAGGAAACCTATTAGGGAACCTATTAGGGAACCAATTAGGGAACCAATTGGGGAACCAATTAGGGAACCAATTAGGGAACCTATTAGGGAACCTATTAGGGAACCAATTAGGGAACCAATTAGGGAACCTATTAGGGAACCAATTCGGGAACCAATTAGGGAACCTATTAGGGAACCTATTAGGGAACCAATTAGGGAACCAATTAGGGAACCTATTAGGGAACCAATTAGGGAACCAATTAGGGAACCAATTAGGGAACCAATTAGGGAACCAATTAGGGAACCAATTATGGAACCTATTAGGGAACCAATTAGGGAACCAATTAGGGAACCTATTAGGGAACCCATTAGGGAACCAATTAGGGAACCAATTAGGGAACCAATTAGGGAACCAACTAGGGAACCTATTAGGGAACCAATTAGGGAACCTACTAGGGAACCTATTAGGGAACCTATTAGCGAACCAACTAGGGAACCAATTAGGGAACCTATTAGGGAACCAATTAGGGAACCTATCAGGGAACCTATTAGGGAACCTATTAGGGCACCAATTAGGGAACCAATTAGGGAGCCAATTAGAGAAACAATTAGGGAACCAATTAGGGAACCTATTAAGGAACCTATTAGGAAACGTATTAGGGAACCAATTAGGGAACCAATTAGGGAACCTATCAGGGAACCAATTAGGGAACCTATCAGGGAACCTATTAGGGAACCTATTAGGGCACCTATTAGGGAACCAATTAGGGAACCAATTAGGGAACCTATTAGGGAATCAATTAGGGAACCTATTAGGGAACCTATTGAGGAACCAATTAGGGAACCTATTAGGGAACCTATTAGGGAACCCATTAGGGAACCAATTAGGGAACCAATTAGGGAACCTATTAGGGAACCTATTAGGGAACCAATTAGGGAACCAATTAGGGAACCTATTAGGGAACCAATTAGGGAACCAATTAGGGAACCTATTAGGGCACCAATTAAGGAACCAATCAGGGAACCAATTAGGGAACCTATTAGGGAACCAATTAGGGAACCTATTAGGGAACCAATTAGGGAACCAATCAGGGAACCTATTAGGGAACCTATTAGGGAACCAATTAGGAAACCTATTAGGGAACCTATTGGGCAACCAATTAGGGAACCAATTAGGGAACCAATTAGAGAACCAATTAGGGAACCTATCAGGGAACCAACTAGGGAACCAATTAGGGAACCAATTAGGGAACCTATTAGGGAACCAATTAGGGAACCTATTAGGGAACCTATTAGGGAACCTATTAGGGAACCAATTAGGGAACCTATTAGGGAACCAATTAGGGAACCAATTAGGGAACCTATTAGGGAACCTATCAGGGAACCTATTAGGGAACCTATTAGGGAACCAATTAAGGAACCAATTAGGGAACCAATTAGGGAACCTATTAGGGAATCAATTAGGGAACCTATTAGGGAACCTATTGAGGAACCAATTAGGGAACCTATTAGGGAACCCATTAGGGAACCAATTAGGGAACCAATTAGGGAACCTATTAGGGAACCAATTAGGGAACCAATTAGGGAACCTATTAGGGAACCAATTAAGGAACCAATCAGGGAACCAATTAGGGAACCTATTAGGGAACCAATTAGGGAACCTATTAGGGAACCAATTAGGGAACCAATCAGGGAACCTATTAGGGAACCTATTAGGGAACCAATTAGGAAACCCACTAGGGAACCTATTGGGGAACCAATTAGGGAACCAATTAGGGAACCAATTAGAGAACCAATTAGGGAACCTATCAGGGAACCAACTAGGGAACCAATTAGGGAACCAATTAGGGAACCTATTAGGGAACCAATTAGGGAACCTATTAGGGAACCTATTAGGGAACCAATTAGGGAACCAATTAGGGAACCTATTAGGGAACCAATTAGGGAACCAATTAGGGAACCTATTAGGGAACCTATCAGGGAACCAATTAGGGAACCTATTAGGGAACCAATTAAGGAACCAATTAGGGAACCAATTAGGGAACCAATTAGGGAACCAATTAGGGAACCAATTAGGGAACCTATTAGGGAACGAATTAGGGAACCAATTAGGGAACCTATTAGGGAACCTATTAGGGAACCTATTAGGGAACCAATTAGGGAACCTATCAGGGAACCAATTAGGGAACCAATTGGGGAACCAATTAGGGAACCAATTAGGGAACCAATTAGGGAACCAATTAGGGAACCTATTAGGGAACCAATTAGGGAACCAATTAGGGAACCTATTAGGGAACCAATTAGGGAACCTATTAGGGAACCTATTGGGGAACCTATTAGGGCACCAATTAGGGAACCAATTAGGGAACCAATTAGAGAAACAATTAGGGAACCAATTAGGGAACCTATTAGGGCACCTATTGAGGAACCAATTAGGGAACCTATTAGGGAACCTATTAGGGAACCTATTAGGGAACCTATTAGGGAACCAATTAGGGAACCAATTAGGGAACCAATTAGGGAACCTATTAGGGAACCAATTAGGGAACCAATTAGGGAACCTATTAGGGAACCAATTAGGGAACCAATTAGGGAACCAATTAGGGAACCTATTAGGGAACCTATTAGGTAACCAATTTGGGAACCTATCAGGGAACCTATCAGGGAACCTATTAGGGAACCAATTAGGGAACCTATTAGGGAACCTATTAGGGAACCAATTAGGGAACCAATTAGGGAACCAATTAGGGAACCTATTAGGTAACCAATTAGGGAACCTATTAGGGAACCAATTAGGGAACCTATTAGGGAACCTATTAGGGATCCAATTAGGGAACCAATTAGGGAACCAATTAGGGAACCAATTAGGGAACCAATTAGGGAACCTATTAGGGAACCTATTAGGGAACCAATTAGGGAACCAATTAGGGAACCAATTAGGGAACCAATTAGGGAACCTATTAGGGAACCTATTAGGGAACCTATTAGGGAACCAATTAGGGAACCTATTAGGGAACCAATTAGGGAACCAATTAGGGAACCAATTAGAGAACCAATTAGGGAACCAATTAGGGAACCAATTAGGGAACCAATTAGGGAACCTATTAGGGGACCAATTAGGGAACCTATTAGGGAACCTATTAGGGAACCTATTAGGGAACCAATTAGGGAACCAATTAGGGAACCTATTAGGGAACCAATTAGGGAACCTATCAGGGAACCTATTAGGGAACCTATTAGGGAACCAATTAGGGAACCAATTAGGGAGCCAATTAGGGAACCAATTAGGGAACCAATTAGGGGACCTATTAGGGAACCTATTAGGGAACCTATTAGGGAACCAATTAGGGAACCAATTAGGGAACCTATTAGGGAACCAATTAGGGAACCAATTAGGGAACCTATTAGGGAACCTATCAGGGAACCAATTGGGGAACCTATTAGGCAACCAATTAGGGAACCAATTAGGGAACCAATTAGGGAACCAATTAGGGAACCAATTAGGGAACCTATTAGGGAACCAATTAGGGAACCTATTAGGGAACCTATTAGGGAACCAATTAGGGAACCTATTAGGGAACCTATTAGGGAACCAATTAGGGAACCTATTAGGGAACCTATTGAGGAACCTATTAGGGAACCAATTAGGGAACCTATTAGGGAACCTATTAGGGAACCAATTAGGGAACCAATTAGGGAACCAATTAGGGAACCTATTAGGGAACCAATTAGGGAGCCAATTAGGGAACCAATTAGGGAACCAATTAGGGAACCAATTAGGGAACCTATTAGGGAACCAATTAGGGAACCAATTAGGGAACCTATTAGGGAACCAATTAGGGAACCTATTAGGTAACCAATTAGGGAACCTATTAGGGAACCAATTAGGGAACCTATTAGGGAACCTATTAGGGATCCAATTAGGGAACCAATTAGGGAACCAATTAGGGAACCAATTAGGGAACCAATTAGGGAACCTATTAGGGAACCAATTAGGGAACCAATTAGGGAACCAATTAGGGAACCAATTAGGGAACCTATTAGGGAACCTATTAGGGAACCAATTAGGGAACCAATTAGGGAACCTATTAGGGAACCAATTAGGGAACCAATTAGGGAACCAATTAGGGAACCAATTAGGGAACCAATTAGGGAACCAATTAGGGAACCAATTAGGGAACCTATTAGGGGACCAATTAGGGAACCTATTAGGGAACCTATTAGGGAACCTATTAGGGAACCAATTAGGGAACCAATTAGGGAACCTATTAGGGAACCAATTAGGGAACCTATCAGGGAACCTATTAGGGAACCTATTAGGGAACCAATTAGGGAACCAATTAGGGAGCCAATTAGGGAACCAATTAGGGAACCAATTAGGGAACCTATTAGGGAACCTATTAGGGAACCTATTAGGGAACCAATTAGGGAACCAATTAGGGAACCTATTAGGGAACCAATTAGGGAACCAATTAGGGAACCTATTAGGGAACCTATCAGGGAACCAATTGGGGAACCTATTAGGCAACCAATTAGGGAACCAATTAGGGAACCAATTAGGGAACCAATTAGGGAACCAATTAGGGAACCTATTAGGGAACCAATTAGGGAACCTATTAGGAAACCTATTAGGGAACCAATTAGGGAACCTATTAGGGAACCTATTAGGGAACCAATTAGGGAACCAATTAGGGAACCTATTAGGGAACCTATTGAGGAACCTATTAGGGAACCAGTTAGGGAACCTATTAGGGAACCTATTAGGGAACCAATTAGGGAACCTATTAGGGAACCTATTAGGGAACCAATTAGGGAACCTATTAGGGAACCTATTAAGGAACCTATTAGGGAACCAATTAGGGAACCAATTAGGGAGCCAATTAGGGAACTAATTAGGGAACCAATTAGGGAACCTATTAGGGAACCTATTAGGGAACCTATTAGGGAACCAATTAGGGAACCAATTAGGGAACCTATTAGGGAACCAATTAGGGAACCAATTAGGGAACCTATTAGGGAACCTATCAGGGAACCAATTGGGGAACCTATTAGGCAACCAATTAGGGAACCTATTAGGGAACCAATTAGGGAACCAATTAGGGAACCAATTAGGGAACCTATTAGGGAACCTATTAGGGAACCAATTAGGGAACCTATTAGGGAACCTATTAGGGAACCAATTAGGGAACCAATTAGGGAACCTATTAGGGAACCAATTAGGGAACCAATTAGGGAACCTATTAGGGAACCTATCAGGCAACCAATTGGGGAACCTATTAGGCAACCAATTAGGGAACCAATTAGGGAACCAATTAGGGAACCAATTAGGGAACCAATTAGGGAACCTATTAGGGAACCAATTAGGGAACCTATTAGGGAACCTATTAGGGAACCAATTAGGGAACCTATTAGGGAACCTATTAGGGAACCAATTAGGGAACCAATTAGGGGACCTATTAGGGAACCTATTGAGGAACCTATTAGGGAACCAATTAGGGAACCTATTAGGGAACCTATTAGGGAACCTATTAGGGAACCTATTAGGGAACCTATTAGGGAACCAATTAGGGAACCTATTAGGGAACCTATTAAGGAACCTATTAGGGAACCAATTAGGGAACCAATTAGGGAGCCAATTAGGGAACTAATTAGGGAACCAATTAGGGAACCTATTAGGGAACCTATTAGGGAACCTATTAGGGAACCAATTAGGGACCTATCAGGGAACCTATTAGGGAACCTATCAGGGAACCAATTGGGGAACCTTTTAGGCAACCAATTAGGGAACCAATTAGGGAACCAATTAGGGAACCAATTAGGGAACCTATTAGGGAACCTATTAGGGAACCAATTAGGGAACCAATTAGGGAACCAATTAGGGAACCAATTAGGGAACCTATTAGGGAACCTGTTAGGGAACCAATTAGGGAACCTATTAGGGAACCTATTAGGGAACCAATTAGGGAACCAATTAGGGAACCAATTAGGGAACCAATTAGGGAACCAATTAGGGAACCTATTAGGGAACCAATTAGGGAACCTATTAGGGAACCTATTAGGGAACCAATTAGGGAACCTATTAGGGAACCTATTAAGGAACCTATTAGGGAACCAATTAGGGAACCAATTAGGGAACCTATTAGGGAACCAATTAGGGAACCTATTAGGGAACCTATTAGGGAACCAATTAGGGAACCTATTAGGGAACCTATTAGGGAACCGATTAGGGAACCTATTAGGGAACCTATTAGGGAACCTATTAGGGAACCTATTAGGGAACCTATTAGGGAACCAATTAGGGAACCAATTAGGGAACCAATTAGGGAACCAATTAGGGAACCAATTAGGGAACCAATTAGGGAACCAATTAGGGAACCAATTAGGGAACCTATTAGGGAACCTATTAGGGAACCAATTAGGGAACCAATTAGGGAACCTATTGGGGAACCAATTAGGGAACCAATTAGGGAACCTATTAGGGAACCTATTAGGGAACCAATTAGGGAACCAATTAGGGAACCTATTAGGGAACCAATTAGGGAACCAATTAGGGAACCAATTAGGGAACCAATTAGGGAACCTATTAGGGGACCAATTAGGGAACCTATTAGGGAACCTATTAGGGAACCTATTAGGGAACCAATTAGGGAACCAATTAGGGAACCTATTAGGGAACCAATTAGGGAACCTATCAGGGAACCTATTAGGGAACCTATTAGGGAACCAATTAGGGAACCAATTAGGGAGCCAATTAGGGAACCAATTAGGGAACCAATTAGGGAACCTATTAGGGAATCTATTAGGGAACCTATTAGGGAACCAATTAGGGAACCAATTAGGGAACCTATTAGGGAGCCTATTAGGGAACCAATTAGGGAACCTATTAGGGAACCTATCAGGGAACCAATTGGGGAACCTATTAGGCAACCAATTAGGGAACCAATTAGGGAACCAATTAGGGAACCAATTAGGGAACCAATTAGGGAACCTATTGGGGAACCAATTAGGGAACCTATTAGGGAACCTATTAGGGAACCAATTAGGGAACCAATTAGGGAATCTATTAGGGAACCAATTAGGGAACCAATTAGGGAACCTATTAGGGAACCTATCGAGGAACCTATTAGGGAACCAATTAGGGAACCTATTAGGGAACCTATTAGGGAACCAATTAGGGAACCTATTAGGGAACCTATTAGGGAACCAATTAGGGAACCTATTAGGGAACCTATTAAGGAACCTATTAGGGAACCAATTAGGGAACCAATTAGGGAGCCAATTAGGGAACTAATTAGGGAACCAATTAGGGAACCTATTAGGGAACCTATTAGGGAACCTATTAGGGAACCAATTAGGAAACCAATTAGGGAACCTATTAGGGAACCAATTAGGGAACCAATTAGGGAACCAATTAGGGAACCAATTAGGGAACCAATTAGGGAACCTATTAGGGGACCAATTAGGGAACCTATTAGGGAACCAATTAGGGAACCAATTAGGGAACCTATTAGGGAACCAATTAGGGAACCTATCAGGGAACCTATTAGGGAACCTATTAGGGAACCAATTAGGGAACCAATTAGGGAGCCAATTAGGGAACCAATTAGGGAACCAATTAGGGAACCTATTAGGGAATCTATTAGGGAACCTATTAGGGAACCAATTAGGGAACCAATTAGGGAACCTATTAGGGAGCCTATTAGGGAACCAATTAGGGAACCTATTAGGGAACCTATCAGGGAACCAATTGGGGAACCTATTAGGCAACCAATTAGGGAACCAATTAGGGAACCAATTAGGGAACCAATTAGGGAACCAATTAGGGAACCTATTGGGGAACCAATTAGGGAACCTATTAGGGAACCTATTAGGGAACCAATTAGGGAACCTATTAGGGAATCTATTAGGGAACCAATTAGGGAACCAATTAGGGAACCTATTAGGGAACCTATCGAGGAACCTATTAGGGAACCAATTAGGGAACCTATTAGGGAACCTATTAGGGAACCAATTAGGGAACCTATTAGGGAACCTATTAGGGAACCAATTAGGGAACCTATTAGGGAACCTATTAAGGAACCTATTAGGGAACCAATTAGGGAACCAATTAGGGAGCCAATTAGGGAACTAATTAGGGAACCAATTAGGGAACCTATTAGGGAACCTATTAGGGAACCTATTAGGGAACCAATTAGGAAACCAATTAGGGAACCTATTAGGGAACCAATTAGGGAACCAATTAGGGAACCTATTAGGGAACCTATCAGGGAACCAATTGGGGAACCTATTAGGCAACCAATTAGGGAACCAATTAGGGAACCAATTAGGGAACCAATTAGGGAACCAATTAGGGAACCTATTAGGGAACCTATTAGGGAACCAATTAGGGAACCTATTAGGGAACCTATTAGGGAACCAATTAGGGAACCAATTAGGGAACCTATTAGGGAACCAATTAGGGAACCAATTAGGGAACCTATTAGGGAACCTATCAGGGAACCAGTTGGGGAACCTATTAGGCAACCAATTAGGGAACCAATTAGGGAACCAATTAGGGAACCAATTAGGGAACCAATTAGGGAACCAATTAGGGAACCTATTAGGGAACCTATTAGAGAACCAATTAGGGAACCTATTAGGGAACCTATTAGGGAACCAATTAGGGAACCAATTAGGGAACCTATTAGGGAACCTATTGAGGAACCTATTAGGGAACCAATTAGGGAACCTATTAGGGAACCAATTAGGGAACCTATTAGGGAACCTATTAGGGAACCAATTAGGGAACCTATTAGGGAACCTATTAAGGAACCTATTAGGGAACCAATTAGGGAACCAATTAGGGAGCCAATTAGGGAACTAATTAGGGAACCAATTAGGGAACCTATTAGGGAACCTATTAGGGAACCTATTAGGGAACCAATTAGGGAACCAATTAGGGAACCTATTAGGGAACCAATTAGGGAACCTATCAGGGAACCTATTAGGGAACCTATCAGGGAACCAATTGGGGAACCTATTAGGCAACCAATTAGGGAACCAATTAGGGAACCAATTAGGGAACCAATTAGGGAACCAATTAGGGAACCTATTAGGGAACCAATTAGGGAACCAATTAGGGAACCAATTAGGGAACCAATTAGGGAACCTATTAGGGAACCTGTTAGGGAACCAATTAGGGAACCTATTAGGGAACCTATTAGGGAACCAATTAGGGAACCAATTAGGGAACCAATTAGGGAACCAATTAGGGAACCTATTAGGGAACCTATTAGGGAACCAATTAGGGAACCTATTAGGGAACCTATTAGGGAACCAATTAGGGAACCTATTAGGGAACCTATTAAGGAACCTATTAGGGAACCAATTAGGGAACCAATTAGGGAACCTATTAGGGAACCAATTAGGGAACCTATTAGGGAACCTATTAGGGAACCAATTAGGGAACCTATTAGGGAACCTATTAGGGAACCGATTAGGGAACCTATTAGGGAACCTATTAGGGAACCTATTAGGGAACCTATTAGGGAACCTATTAGGGAACCAATTAGGGAACCTATTAGGGAACCTATTAGGGAACCAATTAGGGAACCTATTAGGGAACCTATTAAGGAACCTATTAGGGAACCAATTAGGGAACCAATTGGGGAGCCAATTAGGGAACCAATTAGGGAACCAATTAGGGAACCTATTAGGGAACCTATTGAGGAACCAATTAGGGAACCTATTAGGGCACCAATTAGGGAACCTATTAGGGAACCAATTAGGGAACCAATTAGGGAACCTATTAGGGAACCTATTAGGGAACCAATTAGGGAACCAATTAGGGAACCTATTAGGGAACCTATCAGGGAACCAATCAGGGAACCTATTAGGGAACCAATTAAGGAACCAATTAGGGAACCAATTAGGGAACCTATTAGGGAACCTATTAGGGAACCAATTAGGGAACCAATTAGGGAACCTATTAGGGAACCTATTAGGGAACCAATTAGGGAACCAATTAGGGAACCTATTAGGGAACCAATTAGGGAACCAATTAGGGAACCAATTTGGGAACCAATTAGGGAACCTATCAGGGAACCAATTAGGGAACCAATTAGGGAACCAATTAGGGAACCGATTAGGGAACCTATTAGGGAACCAATTAGGGAACCTATTAGGGAACCAATTAGGGAACAATTAGGGAACCAATTAGGGAACCTATTAGGGAACCTATTAGGGAACCAATTAGGGAACCAATTAGGGAACCTATTAGGGAACCTATTAGGGAACCAATTAGGGAGCCAATTAGGGAACCTATTAGGGAACCAATCAGGGAACCAATTAGGGAACCAATTTGGGAGCCAATTAGGGAACCTATCAGAAAACCTATTAGGGAACCTATTAGGGAACCAATTAGGGAACCTACTAGGGAAGGAAGTAGGGAACCAATTAGGGAACCAATTAGGGAACCAATTTGGGAACCAATTAGGGAACCTATTAGGGAACCAATTAGGGAACCAATTAGGGAACCAATTAGGGAACCTATTAGGGAACAAATTAGGTAACCAATTAGGTAACCTATTAGGGAACCAATTAGGGAACCAATTAGGGAACCAATTAGGGAACCTATTAGGGAACCTATTAGGGAACCAATTAGGGAACCAATTAGGGAACCAATTAGGGAACCTATTAGGGAACCAATTAGGGAACCTATTAGGGAACCTATTAGAGAACCAATTAGGGAACCTATTAGGGAACCTATTAGGGAACCTATTAGGGAACCAATTAGGGAACTCATTAGGGAACCAATTAGGGAACCAATTAGGGAACCAATTAGGGAACCTATTAGGGAACCTATTAGGGAACCAATTAGGGAACCAATTAGGGAACCAATTAGGGAACCAATCAGGGAAGCTATTAGGGAACCAATTAGGGAACCAATTGGGGAACCAATTAGGGAACCAATTAGGGAACCAATTAGGGAACCAATTAGGGAACCAATTAGGGAACCAATTAGGGAACGAATTAGGGAACCAATTAGGGAACCAATTGGGGAACCTACTAGGGAACCAATTAGGGAACCAATTAGGGAACCAATTAGGGAACCAATTAGGGAACCAATTAGGGAACCTATTAGGGAACCTATTAGGGAACCTATTAGGGAACCAATTAGGGAACCAATTAGGGAACCAATTGGGGAACCTATTAGGGAACCAATTAGGGAACCTATTAGGGAACCAATTAGGGAACCAATTAGGGAACCAATTGGGGAACCTATCAGGGAACCTATTAGGGAACCTATTAGGGCACCAATTAGGGAACCAATTAGGGAGCCAATTAGGGAACCAATTAGGTAACGTATTAGGGAACCAATTAGGGAACCTTTTAGGGAACCAATTAGGGAACCAATTAGGGAACCAAATAGGGAACCAATTAGGGAACCTATTAGGGAACCTATCAGGGAACCAATTGGGGAACCTATTAGGGAACCAATTAGGGAACCAATTAGGGAACCAATTAGGGAACCATTTAGGGAACCAATTAGGGAACCAATTAGGGAACCAATTAGGGAACCTATTAGGGAACCTATTGGGGAACCAATTAGGGAACCTATTAGGGAACCTATTAGGGAACCAATTAGGGAACCAATTAGGGAACCTATTAGGGAACCAATTAGGGAACCAATTAGGGAACCTATTAGGGAACCAGGTAGGGAACCTATTAGGGAACCAATTAGGGAACCAATTAGGGAACCTATTAGGGAACCTATCAGGGAACCAATCAGGGAACCTATTAGGGAACCAATTAAGGAACCAATTAGGGAACCAATTAGGGAACCTATTAGGGAACCAATGAGGGAACCAATTAGGGAACCAATTAGGGAACCTATTAGGGAACCTATTAGGGAACCAATTAGGGAACCAATTAGGCAACCTATTAGGGAACCTATTAGGGAACCAATTAGGGAACCAATTAGGGAACCTATTAGGGAACCAATTAGGGAACCAATTAGGGAACCAATTTGGGAACCAATTAGGGAACCTATCAGGGAACCTATTAGGGAACCTATTAGGGAACCAATTAGGGAACCTACTAGGGAACCAATTAGGGAACCAATTAGGGAACCTATTAGGGAACCAATTGGGGAACCAATTAGGGAACCTATTAGGGAACCAATTAGGGAACCAATTAGGGAACCAATTAGGGAACCAATTAGGGAACCAATTAGGTAACCAATTAGGGAACCTATTAGGGAACCAATTAGGGAACCAATTAGGGAACCAATTAGGGAACCTATTAGGGAACCTATTAGGGAACCAATTAGGGAACCAATTAGGGAACCAATTAGGGAACCAATTAGGGAACCTATTAGGGAACCAATTAGGGAACCTATTAGGGAACCTATCAGGGAACCAATTAGGGAACCTATTAGGGAACCAATTAGGGAACCAATTAGGGAACCAATTAGGGAACCAATTAGGGAACCTATTAGGGAACCAATTAGGGAACCAATTGGGGAACCAATTAGGGAACCAATTAGGGAACCAATTAGGGAAGCAATTAGGGAACCAAGTAGGGAACCAATTAGGGAACCAATTAGGGAACCAATTAGGGAACCTATTAGGGGACCAATTAGGGAACCTATTACGGAACCTATTAGGGAACCTATTAGGGAACCAATTAGGGAACCAATTAGGGAACCAATTGGGGAACCTATCAGGGAACCTATTAGGGAACCTATTAGGGCACCAATTAGGGAACCAATTAGGGAGCCAATTAGGGAACCAATTAGGGAACCTATTAGGGAACCTATTAGGGAACCTTTTAGGGAACCCATTGGGGAACCAATTAGGGAACCTATTAGGGAACCAATTAGGGAACCAATTAGGGAACCTATTAGGGAACCTATGAGGGAACCAATTGGGTAACCTATTAGGGAACCAATTAGGGAACCAATTAGGGAACCAATTAGGGAACCATTTAGGGAACCAATTAGGGAACCAATTAGGGAACCTATTAGGGAACCTATTGGGGAACCAATTAGGGAACCTATTAGGGAACCAATTAGGGAACCAATTAGGGAACCAATTAGGGAACCTATTAGGGAACCAATTAGGGAACCTATTAGGGAACCAATTAGGGAACCAATTAGCGAACCTATTAGGGAACCAATTAGGGAACCTATTAGGGAACCTATTAGGGAACCAATTAGGGAACCTATTAGGGAACCTATTAAGGAACCAATTAGGGAACCAATTAGGGAACCAATTAGGGAACCAATTAGGGAACCTATTAGGGAACCTATTAGGGAACCAATTAGGGAACCAATTAGGGAACCAATTAGGGAACCAATTAGGGAACCAATTAGGGAACCAATTAGGGAACCAATTAGGGAACCTATTAGAGAACCAATTAGGGAACCAATTAGGGAACCAATTAGGGAACCTATTAGGGAACCAATTAGGGAACCTATTAGGGAACCAATTAGGGAACCTATTAGGGAACCTATTAAGGAACCAATTAGGGAACCAATTAGGGAACCAATTAGGGAACCAATTAGGGAACCTATTAGGGAACCTATTAGGGAACCAATTAGGGAACCAATTAGGGAACCTATCAGGGAACCAATTAGGGAACCAATTAGGGAACCTATTAGGGAACCAATTAGGGAACCAATTAGGGAACCTATTAGGGAACCAATTAGGGAACCTATTAGGGAACCTATTAGGGAACCAATTAGGGAACCAATTAGGGGCCCTATTAGGGAACCTATTAGGGAACAAATTAGAGAACCAATTAGGGAACCAATTAGGGAACCAATTAGGGAACCAATTAGGGAACCTATTAGGGAACCAATTAGGGAACCAATTAGGGAACCTACTAGGGAACCTTTTAGGGAACCAATTAGGGAACCAATTAGGGAACCAACTAGGGAACCTATTAGGGAACCAATTAGGGAACCTATTAGGGAACCAATTAGGGAACCAATTAGGGAACCTATTAGGAAACCTATCAGGGAACCAATTGGGGAACCTATTAGGGAACCAATTAGGGAACCAATTAGGGAACCAATTAGGGAACCATTTAGGGAACCAATTAGGGAACCAATTAGGGAACCAATTAGGGAACCAATTAGGGAACCTATTAGGGAACCAATTAGGGAACCTATTAGGGAACCTATTAGGGAACCTATTAGGGCACCAATTAGGGAACCTATTAGGGAACCTATTAGGGGTCCTATTAGGGAACCAATTAGGGAACCTATTAGGGAACCAATTAGGGAACCAATTAGGGAACCTATTAGGGAACCTATTAGGGAACAAATTAGAGAACCAATTAGGGAACCAATTAGGGAACCAATTAGGGAACCAATTAGGGAACCTATTAGGGAACCAATTAGGGAACCAATTAGGGAACCAATTAGGGAACCAATTAGGGAACCAATTAGGGAACCAATTAGGGAACCTATTAGGGAACCTATTAGGGAACCAATTAGGGAACCAATTAGGGAACCAATTAGGGAACCATTTAGGGAACCAATTAGGGAACCAATTAGGGAACCAATTAGGGAACCTATTAGGGAACCAATTAGGGAACCAATTAGGGAACCAATTAGGGAACCAATTAGGGAACCAATTAGGGAACCTATTAGGGAACCTATTAGGGAACCAATTAGGGAACCTATTAGGGAACCTATTAGGGAACCAATTAGCGAACCTATTAGGGAACCAATTAGGGAACCTATTAGGGAACCTATTAGGGAACCAATTAGGGAACCTATTAGGGAACCAATTAGGGAACCATTTAGGGAACCAATTAGGGAACCAATTAGGGAACCAATTAGGGAACCTATTAGGGAACCTATTAGGGAACCAATTAGGGAACCTATTAGGGAACCTATTAGGGAACCAATTAGGGAACCAATTAGGGAACCAATTAGGGAACCTATTAGGGAACCTATTAGGGAACCAATTAGGGAACCTATTAGGGAACCAATTAGGGAACCAATTAGGGAACCTATTAGGGAACCTATTAGGGAACCAATTAGGGAACCTATTAGGGAACCTATTAGGGAACAAATTAGAGAACCAATTAGGGAACCAATTAGGGAACCTATTAGGGAACCAATTAGGGAACCTATTAGGGAACCAATTAGGGAACCAATTAGGGAACCAATTAGGGAACCAATTAGGGAACCAATTAGGGAACCAATTAGGGAACCTATTAGGGAACCAATTAGGGAACCAATTAGGGAACCATTTAGGGAACCAATTAGGGAACCAATTAGGGAACCTATTAGGGAACCTATTAGGGAACCAATTAGGGAACCAATTAGGGAACCTATTAGGGAACCAATTAGGGAACCATTTAGGGAACCAATTAGGGAACCAATTAGGGAACCAATTAGGGAACCTATTAGGGAACCTATTAGGGAACCAATTAGGGAACCTATTAGGGAACCTATTAGGGAACCAATTAGGGAACCTATTAGGGAACCAATTAGGGAACCTATTAGGGAACCTATTAGGGAACCAATTAGGGAACCTATTAGGGAACCAATTAGGGAACCAATTAGGGAACCTATTAGGGAACCTATTAGGGAACAAATTAGAGAACCAATTAGGGAACCAATTAGGGAACCAATTAGGAAACCAATTAGGGAACCTATTAGGGAACCAATTAGGGAACCAATTAGGGAACCAATTAGGGAACCAATTAGGGAACCAATTAGGGAACCAATTAGGGAACCAATTAGGGAACCAATTAGGGAACCTATTAGGGAACCAATTAGGGAACCAATTAGGGAACCATTTAGGGAACCAATTAGGGAACCAATTAGGGAACCAATTAGGGAACCTATTAGGGAACCTATTAGGGAACCAATTAGGGAACCAATTAGGGAACCTATTAGGGAACCAATTAGCGAACCTATTAGGGAACCAATTAGGGAACCTATTAGGGAACCTATTAGGGAACCAATTAGGGAACCTATTAGGGAACCAATTAGGGAACCAATTAGGGAACCTATTAGGGAACCTATTAGGGAACAAATTAGAGAACCAATTAGGGAACCAATTAGGGAACCAATTAGGGAACCAATTAGGGAACCAATTAGGGAACCAATTAGGGAACCAATTAGGGAACCAATTAGGGAACCAATTAGGGAACCAATTAGGGGACCCATTAGGGAACCAATTAGGGAACCAATTAGGGAACCTATTAAGGGACCAATTAGGGAACCTATTAGGGAACCTATTAGGGAACCTATTAGGGAACCAATTAGGGAACCAATTAGGGAACCTATTAGGGAACCAATTAGGGAACCTTTCAGGGAACCTATTAGGGAACCTATTAGGGCACCAATTAGGGAACCAATTAGGCAGCCAATTAGGGAACCTATTAGGGAACCTATTAGGGAACCTATTAGGGAACCAACTAGGGAACCAATTAGGGAACCAATTAGGGAACCAATTAGGGAACCAATTAGGGAACCAATTAGGGAACCTATTAGGGAACCTATTAGGGAACCAATTAGGGAACCAATTAGGGAACCAATTAGGGAACCAATTAGGGAACGTATTAGGGAACCTATTAGGGAACCAATTAGGGAACCAATTCGGGAACCAATTAGGGGACCAATTAGGGAACCAATTAGGGAACCAATTAGGAAACCTATTAGAGAACCAATTAGGGAACCAATTAGGGAACCAATTAGGGA
Source organism: Eutreptiella sp. 'Long Island Sound 2002' (assembly GCA_964036045.1). NCBI lineage: Eukaryota > Euglenozoa > Euglenophyceae > Eutreptiales > Eutreptiaceae > Eutreptiella > Eutreptiella sp. 'Long Island Sound 2002'. The sequence goes on along the minus strand of OZ038380.1, from coordinate 176,506,320 downwards.
ACCAATTAGGGAACCTTTTAGGAAACCGATTAGGGAACCAATTAGGGAACCAATTAGGGAACCTATTAGGGAACCTATTAGGGAACCAATTAGGGAACCAATTAGGGAACCAATTAGGGAACCTATTAGGGAACCTATTAGGGAACCAATTAGGGAACCAATTAGGGATCCAATTAGGGAACCAATTAGGGAACGTATTAGGGAACCTATTAGGGAACCAATTAGGAAACCAATTCGGGAACAAATTAGGGGACCAATTAGGGAACCAATTAGGGAACCAATTAGGAAACCTATTAGAGAACCAATTAGGGAACCTATTAGGGAACCGATTAGGGAACCAATTAGGGAACCAATTCGGGAACCAATTAGGGGACCAATTAGGGAACCAATTAGGGAACCTATTAGGGAACCGATTAGGGAACCAATTAGGGAACCTATTAGGGAACCAATTAGGGAACCTATTAGGGAACCAATTAGGGAACCAATTAGGGAACCAATTAGGGAACCAATTAGGGAACCAATTAGGGAACCAATTAGGGAACCAATTAGGGAACCAATTAGGGAACGTATTAGGGAACCTATTAGGGAACCAATTAGGGAACCAATTAGGGAACCAATTAGGTAACCAATTAGAGAAACAATTAGGGAACCAATTAGGGAACCAATGAGGGAACCAATTAGGGAAACCAATTAGGGAACATATTAGGGAACCAATTAGGGAACCAATTAGGGAACCAATTAGGGAACCTATTAGGAAACCAATTAGGTAACCAATTAGGGAACCTATTAGGGAACCAATTAGGGAACCAATTAGGGAACCAATTAGGGAACCTATAAGGGAACCAATTAGGGAACCAATTAGGGAACCAATTAGGGAACCAATTAGGGCACCAATTAGGGAACCAATCAGGAAACCTATTAGGGAACCTATTAGGGAACCAATTAGGGAACCTATTAGGGAACTAATTAGGGAACGTATTAGGAAACCTATTAGGGAACCAATTAGGGAACCAATTAGGAAACCAATTAGGGAACTAATTAGGGAACCAATTAGGGAACCTATTAGGGAACCAATCAGGGAATCAATTAGGGAAACAATTAGGGAACCAATTAGGGAACCAATTAGGGAACCTATTAGGGAACCAATTAGGGAACCAATTAGGGAACCAATTAGGGAACCAATTAGGGAACCAATTAGGGAACCAATTAGGGAACCAATTAGGGAACCTATTAGGGAACCAATTAGGGAACCTATTAGGGGACCAATGAGGGAACCTATTAGGGAACCTATTAGGGAACCAATTAGGGAACCAATTAGGGAACCTATTAGGGAACCTATTAGGGAACCTATCAGGGAACCTATTAGGGAACCTATTAGGGCACCAATTAGGGAACCAATTAGGGAGCCAATTAGGGAACCTATTAGGGAACCAATGAGGGAACCAATTAGGGAACCTATTAGGGAACCAATTAGGGAACCAATTAGGGAACCAATTAGGGAACCTATTAGGGAACCAATTAGGGAACCTATTAGGGAACCAATTAGGGAACCTATTAGGGAACCTATTAGGGAACCAATTAGGGAACCAATTAGGGAACCAATTAGGGAACCTATTAGGGAACCTATTTGGGAACCTATTAGGGAACCAATTAGGGAACCTATTAGGAAACCAATTAGGTAAACAATTAGGGAACCTATTAGGGAACCAATTAGGGAACCAATTAGGGAACCAATTAGGGAACCTATAAGGGAACCAATTAGGGAACCAATTAGGGAACCAATTAGGGAACCAATTAGGGCACCAATTAGGGAACCAATTAGGAAACCTATTAGGGAACCTATTAGGGAACCAATTAGGGAACCTATTAGGGAACTAATTAGGGAACCTATTAGGGAACCTATTAGGGAACCAATTAGGGAACCAATTAGGAAACCAATTAGCGAACTAATTAGGGAACCAATTAGGGAACCTATTAGGGAACCAATCAGGGAACCAATTAGGGAACCAATTAGGGAACCAATTAGGGAACCTATTAGGGAACCAATTAGGGAACCAATTAGGGAACCAATTAGGGAACCAATTAGGGAACCAATTAGGGAACCAATTAGGGAACCAATTAGGGAACCAATTAGGGAACCAATTAGGGAACCAATTAGGGAACCTATTAGGGAACCTATTAGGGAACCAATTAGGGAACCAATTAGGGAACCTATTAGGGAACCTATCAGGGAACCTATCAGGGGACCTATTAGGGAACCTATTAGGGCACCAATTAGGGAACCAATTAGGGAGCCAATTAGGGAACCTATTAGGGAACCAATGAGGGAACCAATTAGGGAACCTATTAGGGAACCAATTAGGGAACCAATTAGGGAACCAATTAGGGAACCAATTAGGGAACCTATTAGGGAACCAATTAGGGAACCAATTAGGGAACCTATTAGGGAACCTATTAGGGAACCAATTAGGGAACCAATTAGGGAACCAATTAGGGAACCTATTAGGGAACCCATTAGGGAACCAATTAGGGAACCAATTAGGGAACCAATTAGGGAACCAATTAGGGGACCAATTAGGAAACCAATTAGGGAACCAATTAGGGAACCAATTAGGGAACCAATTAGGGAACCAATTAGGGAACCAATTAGGGAACCAATTAGGGAACCTATTAGGGAACCGATTAGGGAACCTATTAGGGAACCAATTAGGGAACCAGTTAGGGAACCAATTAGGGGACCAATTAGGGAACCAATTAGGGAACCAATTAGGGAACCTATTAGAGGACCAAATAGGGAACCAATTAGGGAACCAATTAGGGAACCTATTAGGGAACCGATTAGGGAACCTATTAGGGAACCAATTAGGGAACCAACTAGGGAACCAATTAGGGAACCAATTAGGGAACCTATTAGGGAACCAATTAGGGAACCAATTAGGGAACCAATTAGGGAACCAATTAGGGAACCTATTAGGGAACCTATTAGGGAACCAATTAGGGAACCAATTAGGGAACCAATTAGAGGACCAATTAGGGAACCTATTAGGAAACCAATTAGGTAACCAATTAGGGAACCTATTAGGGAACCTATTAGGGAACCTATTAGGGAACCTATTAGGGAACCTATAAGGGAACCAATTAGGGAACCAATTAGGGAACCAATTAGGGAACCAATTAGGGAACCAATTAGGGAACCAATTAGGAAACCTATTAGGGAACCTATTAGGGAACCAATTAGGGAACCTATTAGGGAAACTATTAGGGAACCAATTAGGGAACCAATTAGGAAACCAATTAGGGAACTAATTAGGGAACCAATTGGGGAACCTATTAGGGAACCAATCAGGGAACCAATTAGGGAACCAATTGGGGAACCTATTAGGGAACCAATTAGGGAACCTATTAGGGAACCAATTAGGGAACCAATTAGGGAACCTATTAGGGAACCAATTAGGGAACCTATTAGGGAACCAATTAGGGAACCAACTAGGGAACCAATTAGGGAACCAATTAGGGAACCTATTAGGGAACCAATTAGGGAACCAATTAGGGAACCAATTAGGGAACCAATTGGGGAACCAATTAGGGAACCTATTAGGGAACCAATTAGGGAACCAATTAGGGAACCAATTAGGGAACCTATTAGGGAACCTATCAGGGAACCTATTAGGGAACCTATTAGGGAACCAATTGGGGAACCGATTAGGGAGCCAATTAGGGAACCAATTAGGGAACCAATTAGGGAACCTATTAGGGAACCTATTGAGGAACCAATTAGGGAACCTATTAGGGAACCTATTAGGGAACCAATTAGGGAACCAATTAGGGAACCAATTAGGAAACCAATTAGGGAACCTATTAGGGAACCAGTTAGGGAACCAATTAGGGAACCAATTAGGGAACCAATTAGGGAACCAATTAGGGAACCAATTAGGGAACCAATTAGGGAACCAATTAGGGAACCTATTAGGGAACCTATTAGGGAACCTATTAGGGAACCTATTAGGGAACGAATTAGGGAACCAATTAGGGAACCTATTAGGGAACCAATTAGGGAACCTATCAGGGAACCTATTAGGGAACCTATTAGGGCACCAATTAGGGAACCGATTAGGGAGCCAATTAGGGAACCAATTAGGGAACCTATTAGGGAACCTATTGAGGAACCAATTAGGGAACCAATTAGGGAACCTATTAGGGAACCTATTAGGGAACCTATTAGGGAACCAATTAGGGAACCAATTAGGGAAACTATTAGGGAACCTATTAGGGAACCAATTAGGGAACCCATTAGTGAACCTATTAGGGAACCTATCAGGGAAGCTATCAGGGAACCAATTAGGGAACCTATTAGGGAACCTATTAGGGAACCAATTAGGGAACCAATTAGGGAACCAATTAGGGAACCAATTAGGGAACCAATTAGGGAACCTATTAGGGAACCAATTAGGGAACCAATTAGGGAACCTATTAGGGAACCAATTAGGGAACCTATTAGGGAACCTATTAGGGAACCTATTAGGGAACCAATTAGGGAACCAATTAGGGAACCTATTAGGGAACCAATTAGGGAACCTATCAGGAAACCTATTAGGGAACCTATTAGGGCACCAATTAGGGAACCAATTAGGGAACCAGTTAGGGAACCAATTAGGGAACCTATTAGGGAACCAATTAGGGAACCAATTAGGGAACCAATTAGGGAACCAATTAGGGAACCAATTAGGGAACCAATTAGGGAACCAATTAGGGAACCAATTAGGGAACCTATTAGGGAACCTATTAGGGAACCAATTAGGGAACCTATTAGGGAACCAATGAGGGAACCTATTAGGGAACCTATTAGGGAACCTATTAGGGAACCAATTAGGGAACCAATTAGGGAACCAATTAGGGAACCAATTAGGGAACCTATTAGGGAACCTATTAGGGAACCTATTAGGGAACCAATTAGGGAACCAATTAGGGAACCTATTAGGGAACCTATTAGGGAACCTATTAGGGAACCAATTAGGGAACCAATTAGGGAACCTATTAGGGAACCTATTAGGGAACCAATTAGGGAACCAATTAGGGAACCTATTAAGGAACCAATTAGGGAACCAATTGGGGAACCTATTGGGGAACCTATTAGGGAACCTATTAGGGAACCAATTAGGGAACCAATTAGGGAACCAATTAGGGAACCAATTAGGGAACCAATTAGGGAACCAATTAGGGATCCAATTAGGGGACCAATTAGGGAACCAATTAGGGAACCAATGAGGGAACCAATTAGGGAACCAATAAGGTGAACATATTAGGGAACCAATTAGGGAACCAATTAGGGAACCTATCCGGGAACCAATTAGGGAACCTATCAGGAAACCTATTAGGGAACCTATTAGGGAACCAATTAGGGAACCGATTAGGGAACCAATTAGGGAACCAATTAGGGAACCAATTAGGGAACCTATTAGGGAACCAATTAGGGAACCAATTAGGGAACCAATTAGGGAACCAATTAGGGAACCTATTAGGGAACCAATTAGGGAACCAATTAGGGAACCTATTAGGGAACCAATTAGGGAACCAATTAGGGAACCTATTAGGGAACCTATTAGGGAACCTATTAGGGAACGAATTAGGGAACCAATTAGGGAACCTATTAGGGAACCAATTAGGGAACCAATTAGGGAATCAATTAGGGAACCTATTAGGGAACCAATTAGGGAACCAATTGGGGAACCTATTAGGGAACCTATTAGGGAACCTATTAGGGAACCAATTAGGGAACCAATTAGGGAACCAATTAGGGAACCAATTAGGGAACCAATTAGGGAACCTATTAGGGAACCTATTAGGGAACCAATTAGGGAACCAATTAGGGAACGTATTAGGGAACCTATTAGGGAACCAATTAGGGAACCAATTAGGGATCCAATTAGGGGACCAATTAGGGAACCAATTAGGGAACCAATTAGGGAACCAATGAGGGAACCAATTAGGGAACCAATTAGGGAACATATTAGGGAACCAATTAGGGAACCAATTAGGGAACCAATTAGGGAACCTATTAGGAAACCAGTTAGGTAACCAATTAGGGAACCTATTAGGGAACCTATTAGGGAACCAATTAGGGAACCTATTAGGGAACCAAGTAGGGAACCAATTAGGGAACCAATTAGGGAACCAATTAGGGAACCAATTAGGGAACCTATTAGGGAACGAATTAGGGAACCAATTAGGGAACCAATTAGGGAACCAATTAGGGAACCAATTAGGGAACCAATTAGGGAAACAATTAGGGAACCTATTAGGGAACCTATCAGGGAACCTATTAGGGAACCTATTAGGGAGCCAATTAGGGAACCAATTAGGGAACCAATTAGGGAACCTATTAGGGAACCTATTCAGGAACCAATTAGGGAACCTATTAGGGAACCTATTAGGGAACCAATTAGGGAACCAATTAGGGAACCAATTAGGAAACCAATTAGGGAACCTATTAGGGAACCAGTTAGGGAACCAATTAGGGAACCAATTAGGGAACCAATTAGGGAACCAATTAGGGAACCAATTAGGGAACCAATTAGGGAACCAATTAGGGAACCTATTAGGAAACCAATTAGGGAACCTATTAGGGAACCTATTAGGGAACCAATTAGGGAACCAATTAGGGAACCTATTAGGGAACCAATTAGGGAACCTATCAGGGAACCAATGAGGGAACCTATTAGGGCACCAATTAGGGAACCGATTAGGGAGCCAATTAGGGAACCAATTAGGGAGCCAATTAGGGAACCTATTAGGGAACCTATTGAGGAACCAATTAGGGAACCAATTAGGGAACCTATTAGGGAAGCTATTAGGGAACCAATTAGGGAACCAATTAGGGAACCAATTAGGGAAACTATTAGGGAACCTATTAGGGAACCAATTAGGGAACCAATTAGGGAACCTATTAGGGAACCTATCAGGGAACCAATTGGGGAACCTATTAGAAAACCCATTAGGGAACCAATTAGGGAACCATTTAGAGAACCAATTAGGGAACCAATTAGGGAACCTATTAGGGAACCAATTAGGGAACCAATTAGGGAACCTATTAGGGAACCAATTAGGGAACCTATTAGGGAAGCTATTAGGGAACCTATTAGGGAACCAATTAGGGAACCAATGAGGGAACCTATTAGGGAACCAATTAGGGAACCTATCAGGAAACCTATTAGGGAACCTATTAGGGCACCAATTAGGGAACCGATTAGGGAACCAATTAGGGAACCAATTAGGGAACCAATTAGGGAACCTATTAGGGAACCAATTAGGGAACCAATTAGGGAACCAATTAGGGAACCAATTAGGGAACCTATTAGGGAACCATTTAGGGAACCAATTAGGGAACCTATTAGGGAACCTATTAGGGAACCAATTAGGGAACCTATTAGGGAACCAATTAGGGAACCTATTAGGGAACCTATTAGGGAACCTATTAGGGAACCAATTAGGGAACCAATTAGGGAACCAATTAGGGAACCAATTAGGGAACCAATTAGGGAACCTATTAGGGAACCATTTAGGGAACCAATTAGGGAACCTATTAGGGAACCTATTAGGGAACCAATTAGGGAACCTATTAGGGAACCTATTAGGGAACCTATTAGGAAACCTATTAGGGAACCAATTAGGGAACCAATTAGGGAACCTTTTAGGGAACCAATTAGGGAACCAATTAGGGAACCAACTAGGGAACCTATTAGGGAGCCAATTAGGGAACCAATTGGGGAACCTATTAGGGAACCTATTAGGGAACCTATTAGGGAACCAATTAGGGAACCAATTAGGGAACCTATTAGGGAACCAATTAGGGAACCAATTAGGGAACCTATTAGGGAACCAATTAGGGAACCAATTAGGGAACCAATTAGGGAACCTATGAGGGAACCAATTGGGGAACCAATTAGGGAACCAATTAGGGAACCAATTAGGGAACCGATTAGAGGACCAATTAGGGAACCAATTAGGGAACCAATTAGGGAACCTATTAGGGAACCTATTAGGGAACCAATTAGGGAACCAATTAGGGAACCTATTAGGGAACCAATTAGGGAACCTATCAGGGAACCTATTAGGGCACCAATTAGGGAACCGATTAGGGAGCCAATCAGGGAACCAATTAGGGAACCAATTAGGGAACCTATTAGGGAACCTATTGAGGAACCTATCAGGGAACCAATTAGGGAACCAATTAGGGAACCAATTAGGGAACCAATTAGGGGACCAATTAGGGAACCAATTAGGGAACCAATTAGGGAACCAATGAGGGAACCAATTAGGGAACCAATTAGGGAACATATTAGGGAACCAATTAGGGAACCAATTAGGGAACCAATTAGGGAACCTATTAGGAAACCAATTAGGTAACCAATTAGGGAACAAATTAGGAAACCTATTAGAGAACCTATTAGGGAACCAATTAGGGAACCTATTAGGGAACCTATTAGGGAACCAATTAGGGAACCAACTGGGGAACCAATTAGGGAACCTATAAGGGAACCAATTAGGGAACCAATTAGGGAACCAATTAGGGAACCAATTAGGGAACCAATTAGGGAACAAATTAGGAAACCTATTAGAGAACCTATTAGGGAACCAATTAGGGAACCTATTAGGGAACCTATTAGGGAACCTATTAGGGAATCAATTAGGAAACCAATTAGGGAACTAATTAGGGAACCAATTAGGGAACCTATTAGGGAACCAATTAGGGAACCAATTAGGGAACCAATTAGGGAACCAATTAGGGAACCAATTAGGGAACCAATGAGGGAACCTATTAGGGAACCTATCAGGGAACCAATTAGGGAACCTATTAGGGAACCAATTGGGGAACCAATTAGGGAACCAATTAGGGAACCTATTAGGGAACCTATTAGGGAACCTATTAGGGAACCAGTTAGGGAACCAATTAGGGAACCAATTAGGGAACCTATTGGGGAACCAATTAGGGAACCAATTAGGGAACCAATTAGGGAACCTATTGGGGAACCAATTAGGGAACCAATCAGGGAACCAATTAGGGAACCAATTAGGGAACCTATTAGGGAACCAATTAGGGAACCAATTAGGGAACCAATTAGGGAACCAATTAGGGAACCTATTAGGGAACCAATTAGGGAACCAATTAGGGAACCAATTAGGGAACCAATTAGGGAACCTATTAGGGAACCAATTAGGGAACCAATTAGGGAACCAATGAGGGAACCTATTAGGGAACCTATCAGGGAACCAATTAGGGAACCTATTAGGGAACCAATTAGGGAACCAATTAGGGAACCAATTAGGGAACCTATTAGGGAACCTATTAGGGAACCAGTTAGGCAACCAATTAGGGAACCTATTAGGGAACCAATTAGGGGACCAATTAGGGAACCAATTAGGGAACCTATTAGGGAACCAATTAGGGAACCAATTAGGGAACCAATTAGGGAACCAATTAGGGAACCAATTAGGGGACCTATTAGGGGACCAATTAGGGAACCTATTAGGGAACCTATTAGGGAACCTATTAGGGAACCAATTAGGGAACCTATCAGGGAACCTATTAGGGAACATTTTAGGGCACCAATTAGGGACCCGATTAGGGAGCCAATTAGGGAATCAATTAGGAAACCAATTAGGGAACTAATTAGGGAACCAATTAGGGAACCAATTAGGGAACCTATTAGGGAACCTATTAGGGAACCAATTAGGGAACCAATTAGGAAACCAATTAGGGAACCAATTAGGGAACCAATGAGGGAACCTATTAGGGAACCTATCAGGGAACCAATTAGGGAACCTATTAGGGAACCTATTGGGGAACCAATTAGGGAACCAATTAGGGAACCAATTAGGGAACCAATTAGGGAACCAATTAGGGAACCTATTAGGGAACCAGTTAGGGAACCAATTAGGGAACCAATTAGGGAACCTATCGGGGAACCAATTAGGGAACCAATTAGGGAACCAATTAGGGAACCAATTAGGGAACCTATTAGGGAACCTATTAGGGAACCTATTAGGGAACCAGTTAGGGAACCAATTAGGGAACCAATTAGGGAACCTATCGGGGAACCAATTAGGGAACCAATTAGGGAACCAATTAGGGAACCTATTGGGGAACCAATTAGGGAACCAATTAGGGAACCAATTAGGGAACCTATTAGGGAACCAATTAGGGAACCAATTAGGGAACCAATTAGGGAACTCCTGTCTGCCCCTGTTTTTCTGGGCGGACAGTAGTTCACCACCCCATCTGTCCATCTGCTGCAGTTCTGCGAAATTTTTATTTGTGTGCACCATGTTTACCTTTACCTCCTCGCCGGCCAAGACGTCCGCCAATTCTGGTGGCGGCCCTAGTTCCGATGGCCAGGATCTGGCCAACATGTCGCCGGACCAGATGCGGGCACTGCTGGCCCAACAACAGGCCGCCCTGGCCACGTTACAGACGAAGCTGGAGGAACTCAGTGTCAACGACAAGTCGGGGGTACCGGAATTGACGGCTGCAGCGGTCGCGGAGCTGATGAGTAAGCCGAGGTTGGCGTCTTGGATGCGGCAGAGTGGCGACGCCTTGGGCGAGTACGTCAAGACGGTGGGAAGGCCTATCGCCCGGCCAGTTGGCAGGGTTGGCGGCGACGGCGACCCCGGGGACAGGCTGGCGTATCGGATGTGGTCGGTGTTGACCGAGTCCCAGAAGGCCTACACCGAAAAGTACGCCGATCCGGCCGCCCTCTCCGCTTCCCAAGCGACCAACCCGCTGGACGGCCTCGATTGGCAGGGCGCCCGGAACCAAGGTGGGGACAATTTTACATACAAGGGTATTAAGTTCGCCACCAGGGGTGGGGTATTGCACTGGCGGACAGCCAAAGGCCGTTGGGTACCCGAGACGGCCGTGGCGTCGCAGCCCTGCAAGCGCTGCCTGGGATTGGGACTGAGCGAAGACGCGGCCAAGCACTGGCACTTCCAGTGCCCGAATTGGTCGTGAGTCCCAGGAACGGGGACCTGGGGTTGGGCGCCAGGTTCCCAAGGACTCAAGCCCGCGGAGAGCGTCGGGGGCATCGTCGGAGTGCCGGCGACCATGGCTGCGGGGCGCTTTCGTGTGGCAGCATTGGCGTGGGCGGCAGCCCGTTCCGGTGTTTGCCCGGACGACCCAACGACGGTGGCCGTGCGCAGCTGGGCGTCTGGAACCGCCCGACGCTATCAGGGGTCCTTGTTCGCGGTCGCGGATTTCGAGGACGGACGTTCGTTGCCTACTGGACCGTCTACGTGCCTTTCGGAGTACCTATCAGCCAAAGTGTCGGCCGGAGTGGCCCGGTCGACACTCCGCAACGTGGTGTCGGCGGTACGAGGGGCGGAAGACCTTGGCATCATGCCGCCCACGGTCCTGCCCATCCACTGGAGATTGGCGAAAGGGGGGCTGTCCTCGGGGCGTCGGCCTTACTTCAGTCCCCCCGCACTGTCCTACCTGGCCCAGGCAGCACATACTCGGGAACAACGCATTGCGCTGGGGCTCGGTTGTCTCAGCTACGTGCTCTGGCTACGAGTATCTGAGGCAGCCACTATCGCGCCCCAGGATCTGCGCACGTACGGAGTGGCTTCCTTCACGACCACCAAAGTGGGAGGGGTGTCGGGGGAAAAGCGTCCTCTGTGCCGCTGGGCGGCTGGCTGGGCTGCTTATCTCTTGTCTATGGTGGATGCTTCCGCGGACCCGGCACAACCGTTCGCGGAGCGGGGAGCGTCGGGACTGGAGGAGGCCGTCAAGGACATGCTGCGGAACTCGAGGTGGAGCAGTTTGCGATGGCACGCGTTCCGGAGAGGCGGCTGTGCGGCGTGCTACCACAGGGGTCCCCACCTTCGGTTCCTCCTATGGTGGGGACGGTGGCGGCGCCTCCAAACGGCGCTTGAGTACGCCACCAGGTACACCGATCCGGAGGTGGTGGGGCCCCTTCTATTGCCTGTTGCGGATAGTGGGGACTTTGTTGGCTCTGTGTTGGAGGTCCCGCTTCCTGACCTCTGGCCAGAGGCCATGTTCACCAAGGAGTCCGTCACCATCAAGGATCTGGTCAAGGGGCTGGACGCCCCGCCTAACGCCGGCGGGTTGGAGTCACAGGCAGCCGGCGGTGGTGCAGGGCACGAGTCCTCCAGCTCCGGCTCATCGGAGTCCTCTTCGGAGTCGTCCGGTTCGTCCCTCACCTCGGCTGGCCCAGCGGCAACACCCACGAAGCGCGGTGGGAGATCGTCCGCGCCCAGGTCCGAGCCGGGGGTGCGCAGCGGAGGCGCATTTGTCGTCGGTGGCACGACCGCTGCAGGACGCCGACAGCGCGGCGGCGGGGCCAAACGCAAGAGAGGCCCGGCTGGGCCCTCGGCTGCTAAATCGGCAGGCGGAGGTCGGAGCGCTAAACCACCGCCGAAACGGTGGAGGCTGCCTGTTGTGGGCGGTGCCGTACGTGTCCACGGCACTGTACCGGGTGGCCCGAAGGTGGTGCTGGGTGGTGGCTCCGTCGGGAGTCGTCCCGCCACCGGGAGCCGTCTACGTGGGCGTGGCACCGAGGGGCGTGCAAGCCCCGCTGGTCGTCCCCAAAAGATGCCTCGGCGGGGGGCGGGGCCAGACGAATCACGCCCGTTGGGAGAGTCGCCAAGAGGCGCAGTCGTTTCCAATGGGGTGGCGTGGAAGTTCCGACCGCGCGGGGAGGACAAACGCAACCCTATTTCCCTCTGACGGCAGTGCGTCCCGCGGGGCACAGCGGGGACAGGGGTTAAGCGACCATCTGGCCGGGGGGTCCCAGGGTACGCCAAACAATCACAACGGTGGGTCTACCGCCGACCCGGCGGCCCTTCGGCCAGGTGGTATGCTGGGCCCCCGGAATGTTTGTGATCAGTCCCGGCCGGGCCCCGCGGTACAGCCAGACGGCCTTCGGCCACCTTTGTTTGCCGGGGGGGTGGGGGAACCCCTTTTCCTGCTCCTCCTTCGTGAGTTGTCCGGTAAGCTGGCGTGGCTGTCTGTGACCCTGAAATCCAGCGTCCGCCTCCTGATGCAGCGGATACACCTCTTTCTGCTGCGGGCATTTGTCACGGCAGAAGATTTCCGTCTCCCTGAGACGGTTGAGGTGTTTTTGCGAGTGCTCGGTGAACTTCAGCCAGAAGGTTGGGCCAGTCTGATGCATGTTTCTACATCCCCCAAGCCCGTCCTGCAGGCGCCAGACCCAGAGGTGGCAGCGCGGGGGTTGGGCGAGATCGGCACATACCACATCTCCGACGCCCTTTGGGATGAGGTGGTGGGGGAGGGGGTGGACGTGGAGCGATTGGCCTCGGAGTTTGCGCCCGAGGTCGCCCCCTCGCCGGCGGTCCTCCACAGGCGTGAGACGGACTCCCTGGTGGAACCCATGCTGCGCTCCCTGGAGTTGGGGGGGGTGGTGGAGAGGGTGGTGCAGGGCCAAAGCCAGCCGGCAACATGCTGGCCCTTCATCATACCGAAGTCCTCAGAGAAGGTGTCGGTGATCTTCCACCTGGTGGACTTCAATGACACCATGCCCCGCCCGGCCCGTTTTTCGTTGTGCAGCTGGGAAAACATGGCGGACCGCCTCAGTGCCTGGCCGCCGCGAGAGCCCCTGTTTTGCACGCACATCGATTTGAAAAACGCCTTTTGGTCGTTTGTTTTACCGCCGAAGGCATCAGGAGCGTTCAGGTTTGGTTTCCGACCAGGGGGGGGGGCGCGGGTCATGTACCGCATGCGGCGCATGCCATTTGGGTGGAAGTTTTCTCCGTTGTTGTGCCAGCTCGCCTTGCAAAAGGTGATAGCGGGGATTGTCCCGCCGCACATGATAATCTTCCACTATTTGGACGATTTTCTGTTGCTGGGCGGGTGTCCCGCTGAGCTGCGGGAGGTCACCAAGCGGGTGGTGGAAGCACTGAAAGCGGCGGGATTTTTGGTGTCGCCCAAGTCTGTCCTTGAACCCACGACACACGTGTTGTTTTTGGGGAAGCATGTTCACACGCAGGCGCGGCGCATTTGGTCCCACCCACGCGCGTATTTACAGATGTTTGCGCAGTGGCTGCGACTGGCGACGGCGGCCCACCCACACCCCCGTCACTTGAATAAGGTGTTAGGTTTTATTCAATGGCATGTGAGGCCCCGCAGAGGCATTGGCCCGTTTTTGGCTGGGGCCTACTGCTGGCAGAGGTGGGGAGCTGTTGGGCAACCAGTCCCACTTAAGGTGCTGCACGGTTTGGCCACTGCGATAGTTTTCGCTATGGAACCGTGGCATCCCCCTAGTTCTGTGCGGTGGTCCCTGCAGTGTGCATTGCATCGCCCGGTGGCGCTTGGACGCCATGCGTTCGCCACCATGTTTGTGGATGCGGCTCTGGATGTGTTCCGGTATCGTGCAGGCATGTTCCTGCCTGGTAGGCACGAGGTACGGTCCGTGGTTATCCCGCCCTGCAGGCACACCCAGCAAAGTGCGGAGCTCTGGGGGCTGTGTTGGGCTGTGAGAGAGGCCAAGCGAAGGGGTTGGCGGTTTCTCGTTTTGGTGACCGACTCGCAGGTGGCGGGGGCCCAGATGGTGTCGTTGCGTGCCCGTACATGGTTGCACAGGCAAAACAAACTCTTGCGGTCCACTGTTATCAGACTGACGCAATGTGGGTTGGTGGTGGGAGTGCATTGGGTTTCCTCGGAACTACAACCAGCGGATCCGCCAAGCCGGCTTGATGCGGTGGCGTGCTCGTCCACGTTGCGTGCACTACGATTGGCGCAACTGCGGTGGGCCGTTGTGAGGGCGCATGCACCGGGTCCAGAGTCCATTGGAGTAGTTTGGCTGTGACCGTGCCGGACGCGCGTTGGCGCTGACTGCGTGAGTGACGAGAGCACCATTGTCATGGCCTGCTGTGGTGAGCCGTTGTGCCTTGTGCTGTGCAGGGACCTGTGCGGCCTGCGGCGCTTGGTTTGTGGTGGGGTGCGGTGCGGCAGGGGCTGGGATCCCAGGTTTTTGGGGGTGGCAGGGGTTAGGCGGCCACGTGGCCGGGATGGCCCCAGGGTACCACAAATAAACACAACGGTGGTTCTCCCGCCGACTCTGGGGTCCCGCCGGCAGTGGCAGCCGGGCCCCTTTGCGCAGTCAAGTTGAGCCTCCCCCGGAACCGCCGGGTACCGCCTGTGTGTATTGACCGCGGGGGGGGGGGGGGGGGTTGGGAAACCGTGGGACGGTGTGGGGACCAGGGGGAGGGGTACCGAAGGTGATTTCGATCCAGACTTTGTTGCTTGTGTGAACTCCTGTCTGCCCCTGTTTTTCTGGGCGGACAGTAGTTCACCACCCCATCTGTCCATCTGCTGCAGTTCTGCGAAATTTTTATTTCCCGCCCCCCCACCCGACCTTCGGCACAGCTTTTATGCCACGCGCTGTCTCGCTGCCCACCTTTCGCCCGCTGCCACCGCGGGCGCCGGCTGACGCACGCTGGCGCCAGTCGGTGGAACAGCTGCGGGCGAGGGAGAGGCCGGTGCGGTTCTTCCGCGTGTGGCTGCGGGAGATCACCGCCGTCCTGGCGGACCGCCCACGTTCGATGGCGCAGCTCCGTGATGCTGCTTGCGCCTTGTTCGTGTTCCTGACACTGCCGCCAGGCTTGCTGCGCGTGGTGGACCTGTTGCTGGGCGCATTCGCGGTGCTGCTGGCGACAGGCATCCGCCCGCTCGCGAGCCTGAGCCGCACGGATCACGGCTTGGCGGTCGCCCTGTCGGTGGTGCGCGAGGCGTTGCGAGGCCGCTATGGAGCGCTGAACTGCGGAGCCCGTCGGTCGACGCGCGTGCACATGAGCATGTCCGGCAGTGCACCACTGGTGGAGCGCCATATCGCCCCCATCTGGGACCTGGCCCCTGTCCCCGAGCGTCATGCGGCAGACTTCATGCCGCAGGCCTGGTGGGACAGGCCGGAGGATCGGGTGCTGATGGTTTCGGGTTGGTTAGATGTGAGGTGCTTGGGACAGGCGGGGCACTTTGTTGGGCTGACCTGGGACGGGGAGGTCATGTGCCCTCGCTTTGGTCGTGTGCGGGTTGGGAGCGTGGGGGAGGCGGCGCAGGAAGTGCTGAGGCGGATCCCCCGGGTGGAGGAGTTCTGGTTTTTCCTCCTGCCACCACCGGGTGCCGTTGGGGAGTGGCCCGGCGCACAGCCCCTTCCCCCGCATGTTCCGTGCTGGGATCAGAGTGTGGGTCGCCGCAGGCTCTTCCTGGCGGCTTCCACGACGGCGTCGGATTGGCTGATCCGCCGTACACCGGTCCGACGCTTCGTTGATGCTGAGTGTCCGTGTCCGCCGGTGCGCCCTCCATGATTGTGAGAGTCTGCCTCTCTACCTGTTTCTATTTTTTTTTTCTTGAAGCGTCCTCGCCTGGTGGGCTGCCCTGAGTAAACAAACACAACGGTAGCCCTCCTGCCGAACGGGGCGCCTGTCAGTTTTCTGTTGTGGAATGCCCTGGGTGTGCTTACAGATCGGTGTCCTCCTGCCGGCCATGGCGCTCTTGTGTTTTTCTATCTCCTTCCGGAGGCGGCAGCAGATTTTTGGCCGCTTTCGTTGGCCACGTCTTGTTTCGTTGTACTTCCCCGGGTGGGGCGACGGCGCTCGTTGCCGGTTTCACTTGCGTCGCAGGGTTTATTTTATGACGTCGCGCTGACCCTTGCAAGCTCGCGACGTGTGTGGGACTCTGGAGAACGCCGTTGTCGCGCTGCACTGGATTGTAACTTATTCTCTGCGGGAGGGGGGCTGTCGGTGACTTGGTGCATATATGATGGTTCCCTCGGGCGGGCTGGTTGTGTCCTGCGATTGTATCTGCAGAGTCGGCATTGCTGAGGGTGATGGTGGGTGGTGTGAGTCAGAGGAAACCAGTCTATTGTGTTGCCCCTCGGGGGCACGCTAACTTTGGAGCACGTTATGCGGTACTCATCCATGGCGGAAGGCCATAGTACTGTTTCAGACTGTCTCCGAAGGTGAACCAATTAGGGAACCAATTAGGGAACCTATTAGGGAACCTATCAGGGAACCAATTAGGGAACCTATTAGGGAACCAATTAGGGAACCTATTAGGGAACCGATTAGGGAACCAATTAGGGAACCAATTAGGGAACCAATTAGGGAACCAATTAGGGAACCTATTAGAGAACCAATTAGGGAACCAATTAGGGAACCAATTAGGGAACCAATTAGGGAACCAATTAGGGAACCAATTGGGGAACCAATTAGGGAACCAATTAGGGAACCAATTAGGGAACCAATTAGGGAACCAATTAGGGAACCAATTAGGGAACCAATTAGGGGACCTATTAGGGGACCAATTAGGGAACCTATTAGGGAACGTATTAGGGAACCTATTAGGGAACCAATTAGGGAACCAATTAGGGAACCTATTAGGGAACCAAATAGGGAACCTATCAGGGAACCTATTAGGGAACCTATTAGGGCACCAATTAGGGACCCGATTAGGGAGCCAATTAGGGAACCTATTAGGGAACCAATTAGGGAACCAATTAGGGAACCTATTAGGGAACCTATTGAGGAACCAATTAGGGAACCAATTAGGGAACCTATTAGGGAACCTATTAGGGAACCAATTAGGGAACCTATTAGGGAACCAATTAGGGAACCTATTAGGGAACTTATTAGGGAACCAATTAGGGAACCTATTAGGGAACCAATTAGGGAACCTATTAGGGAACCAATTAGGGAACCTATTAGGGAACCTATTAGGGAACCTATTAGGGAACCAATTAGGGAACCAATTAGGGAACCAATTAGGGAACCAATTAGGGAACCAATTAGGGAACCAATTAGGGAACCAATTAGGGAACCAATTAGGGAACCTATTAGGGAACCAATTAGGGAACCTATTAGGGAACCTATTAGGGAACCTATTAGGGAACCAATTAGGGAACCAATTAGGGAACCAATTAGGGAACCTATTAGGGAAACAATCAGGGAACCAATCAGGGAACCAATTAGGGAACCAATTAGGGAACCTATTAGGGAACCAATTAGGGAACCAATTAGGGAACCTATTAGGGAAACAATCAGGGAACCTATTAGGGAACCAATTAGGGAACCAATTAGGGAACATATTAGGGAACCAATTGGGGGACCTATTAGGAAACCTATTAGGGAACCAATTAGGGAACCAATTAGGGAACCTATTAGGGAACCAATTAGGGAACCAATTAGGGAACCTATTAGGGAACCAATTAGGGAACCAATTAGGGAACCAATTAGGGAACCAATTAGGGAACCTATTAGGGAACCAATTAGGGAACCAATTAGGGAACCAATTAGGGAACCTATTAGGGAACCTATTAAGGAACCAATTAGGGAACCAATTAGGGAACCAATTAGGGAACCAATTAGGGAACCAATTAGGGAACCCATTAGGGAACCAATTAGGGAACCAATTAGGGAACCTATTAGGGAACCAATTAGGGAACCTATTAGGGAACCAATTAGGGAACCAATTAGGGAACCAATTAGGGAACCAATTAGGGAACCTATTAGGGAACCTATTAGGGAACCAATTAGGGAACCTATTAGCGAACCTATTAGGGAACCAATTAGGGAACCAATTAGGGAACCAATTAGGGAACCTATTAGGGAAACAATCAGGGAACCTATTAGGGAACCAATTAGGGAACCAATTAGGGAACCTATTAGGGAACCAATTAGGGAACCAATTAGGGAACCTATTAGGGAAACAATCAGGGAACCTATTAGGGAACCAATTAGGAAACCTATTAGGGAACCTATTAGGGAACCAATTAGGGAACCTATTAGGGAACCTATTAGGGAACCAATTAGGGAACCAATTAGGGAACCTATTAGGGAACCAATTAGGGAACCCATTAGGGAACCAATTAGGGAACCAATTAGGGAACCAATTAGGGAATCAATTAGGAAACCTATTAGGGAACCAATTAGGGAACCAATTAGGGAACCAATTAGGGAACCTATTAGGGAACCTATTAAGGAACCAATTAGGGAACCAATTAGGGAACCAATTAGGGAACCAATTAGGGAACCAATTAGGGAACCTATTAGGGAACCAATTAGGGAACCAATTAGGGAACCAATTAGGGAACCAATTAGGGAACCAATTAGGGAACCAATTAGGGAACCTATTAGGGAACCAATTAGGGAACCAATTAGGGAACCAATTAGGGAACCAATTAGGGAACCAATTAGGGAACCTATTAGGGAACCAATTAGGGAACCTATTGGGGAACCAATTAGGGAACCAATTAGGGAAGCAATTAGGGAACCTAATGGGGAACCTATTAGGGAACCAATTAGGGAACCTATTAGGGAACCTATTAGGGAACCAATTAGGGAACCAATAAGGGAACCAATTAGGGAACCAATTAGGGAACCAATTAGGGAACCAATTAGGGAACCTATTAGGGGACCAATTAGGGAACCAATTAGGGAACCAATTAGGGAACCAATTAGGGAACCAGTTAGGGAACTAATTAGGGAACCAATTAGGGAACCTATTGGGGAACCAATTAGGGAACCAATTAGGGAAGCAATTAGGGAACCTAATGGGGAACCAATTAGGGAACCTATTAGGGAACCAATTAGGGAACCAATTAGGGAACCAATTAGGGAACCTATTAGGGAACCTATTAGGGAACCAATTAGGGAACCTATTAGGGAACCAATCAGGGAACCAATTAGGGAACCAATTAGGGAACCAATTAGGGAACCTATTAGAGAACCAATTAGGGAACCAATTAGGGAACCAATCAGGGAACCAATTAGGGAACCAATTAGGGAACCAGTTAGGGAACCAATTAGGGAACCTATTAGGGAACCTATTAGGGAACCAATTAGGGCAGCAATTGGGAAACCTAATAGGGAACCAATTAGGGAAGCAATTAGGGAACCTATTAGGGAACCTATTAGGGAACCAATTAGGGAACCAATTAGGGAACCAATTAGGGAACCAATTAGGGGACCAATTAGGGAACCAATTAGGGAACCAATTAGGGAACCAATTAGGGAACCAATTAGGGAACCTATTAGGGAACCAATTAGGGAACCAATTAGGGAAGCAATTAGGGAACCTAATGGGGAACCAATTAGGGAACCTATTAGGGAACCAATTAGGGAACCAATTAGGGAACCAATTAGGGAACCTATTAGGGAACCTATTAGGGAACCAATTAGGGAACCAATTAGGGAACCAATTAGGGAACCAATTAGGGAACCAATCAGGGAACCAATTAGGGAGCCAATTAGGGAACCAATTAGGGAACCTATTAGGGAACCAATTAGGGAACCAATTAGGGAACCAATCAGGGAACCAATTAGGGAACCAATTAGGGAACCAGTTAGGGAACCAATTAGGGAACCTATTAGGGAACCTATTAGGGAACCAATGAGGGAAGGAATTGGGGAACCTAATAAAGAACCAATTAGGGAACCAATTAGGGAACCTATTAGGGAACCTATTAGGGAACCAATTAGGGAACCAATTAGGGAACCTATTAGGGAACCTATTAGGGAACCAATTAGGGAACCAATTAGGGAACCAATTAGGGAACCAATTAGGGAACCTATTAGGGAACCAATTAGGGAACCAATTAGGGAACCAATTAGGGAACCAATTAGGGAACCAGTTAGGGAACCAATTAGGGAACCAATTAGGGAACCTATTGGGGAACCAATTAGGGAACCAATTAGGGAAGCAATTAGGGAACCTAATGGGGAACCAATTAGGGAACCTATTAGGGAACCAATTAGGGAACCAATTAGGAAACCAATTAGGGAACCCATTAGGGAACCTATTAGGGAACCAATTAGGGAACCAATTAGGGAACCAATTAGGGAACCAATTAGGGAACCAATCAGGGAAGCAATTAGGGAACCAATTAGGGAACCAATTAGGGAACCTATTAGAGAACCAATTAGGGAACCAATTAGGGAACCAATCAGGGAACCAATTAGGGAACCAATTAGGGAACCAGTTAGGGAACCAATTAGGGAACCTATTAGGGAACCTATTAGGGAAACAATTAGGGAAGCAATTGGGGAACCTAATAGGGAACCAATTAGGGAACCAATTAGGGAACCTATTAGGGAACCTATTAGGGAACCAATTAGGGAACCAATTAGGGAATCTATTAGGGAACCCATTAGGGAACCAATTAGGGAACCAATTAGGGAACCAATTAGGGAACCAATTGGGGAACCAATTAGGGAACCAATTAGGGAACCAATTAGGGAACCTATTGGGGAACCAATTAGGGAACCAATTAGGGAAGCAATTAGGGAACCTAATGGGGAACCAATTAGGGAACCTATTAGGGAACCCATTAGGGAACCAATTAGGGAACCAATTAGGGAACCAATTAGGGAACCAATTAGGGAACCTATTAGGGAACCAATTAGGGAACCAATTGGGGAACCAATTAGGGAACCAATTAGGGAACCAATTAGGGAACCTATTGGGGAACCAATTAGGGAACCAATTAGGGAAGCAATTAGGGAACCTAATGGGGAACCAATTAGGGAACCAATTAGGGAACCAATTAGGGAACCAATTAGGGAACCAATTAGGGAACAAATCAGGGAACCAATTAGGGAACCAATTAGGGAACCTATTAGGGAACCAATTAGGGAACCTATTAGGGAACCAATTAGGGAACCAGTTAGGGAACCAATTAGGGAACCAATTAGGGAACCAATTAGGGAACCAATTAGGGAACCAATTAGGGAACCAATTAGGGAACCAAGTAGGGAACCTATTAGGGAACCAATTAGGGAACCAATTAGGGAACCAATTAGGGAACCTATTAGGGAACCAATTAGGGAACCAATTAGGGAACCTATTAGGGAACCAATTAGGGAACCAATTGGGGAACCAATTAGGGAACCAATTAGGGAACCTATTAGGGAACCTATTGGGGAACCAAATAGGGAACCAATTAGGGAAACTATTAGGGAACCAATTAGGGAACCAATTAGGGAACCAATTAGGGAACCTATTAGGGAACCAATTAGGGAACCAATTAGGGAACCAAATAGGGAACCTATTAGGGAACCTATTAGGGAACCAATTAGGGAACCAATTAGGGAACCAATTAGGGAACCAAATAGGGAACCTATTAGGGAACCAATTAGGGAACCAATTAGGGAACCTATTAGGGAACTAATTAGGGAACCTATTAGGGAACCAATCAGGGAACCAATTAGGGAACCTATTAGGGAACCTATTAGGGAACCAATTAGGGAACCAATTAGGGAACCAATTAGGGGACCAATTAGGGAACCAATTAGGGAACCAATTAGGGAACCAATCAGGGAACCAATTAGGGAACCAATTAGGGAACCAGTTAGGGAACCAATTAGGGAACCTATTAGGGAACCTATTAGGGAAACAATTAGGGAAGCAATTGGGGAACCTAATACGGAACCAATTAGGGAACCAATTAGGGAACCTATTAGGGAACCTATTAGGGAACCAATTAGGGAACCAATTAGGGAACCAATTAGGGAACCTATTAGGGAACCAATTAGGGAACCAATTAGGGAACCAATTAGGGAACCAATTAGGGAACCTATTAGGGAACCAATTAGGGAACCAATTAGGGAACCAATTAGGGAACCAATTAGGGAACCAATTAGGGAACCAATTAGGGAACCTATTGGGGAACCAATTAGGGAACCAATTAGGGAAGCAATCAGGGAACCTAATGGGGAACCAATTAGGGAACCAATTAGGGAACCAATTAGGGAACCAATTAGGGAACCAATTAGGGAACCAATCAGGGAACCAATGGGGAAACAATTAGGGAACCTATTAGGGAACCAATTAGGGAACCTATTAGGGAACCAATTAGGGAACCAGTTAGGGAACCAATTAGGGAACCTATTAGGGAACCAATTAGGGAACCTATCAGGGAAACTATTAGGGAACCAATTAGGGAACCAATTAGGGAACCAATTAGGGAACCTATTAGGGAACCAAATAGGGAACCAATTAGGGAACCAAATAGGGAACCTATTAGGGAACCTATTAGGGAACCAATTAGGGAACCAATTAGGGAACCAATTAGGGAACCAATTAGGGAACCTATTAGGGAACCAATCAGGGAACCAATTAGGGAACCTATTAGGGAACCAATTAGGGAACCAATTAGGGAACCAATTAGGGAACCAATTAGGGAACCTATTAGGGAACCAATTAGGGAACCAATTAGGGAACCAATTAGGGAACCAATTAGGGAACCTATTAGGGAACCAATTAGGGAACCAATTAGGGAACCAATTAGGGAACCAATTAGGGAACCAATTAGGGAACCAATTAGGGAACCTATTGGGGAACCAATTAGGGAACCAATTAGGGAAGCAATTAGGGAACCTAATGGGGAACCAATTAGGGAACCAATTAGGGAACCAATTAGGGAACCAATTAGGGAACCAATCAGGGAACCAATTAGGGAACCAATTAGGGAACCTATTAGGGAACCAATTAGGGAACCTATTAGGGAACCAATTAGGGAACCAGTTAGGGAACCAATTAGGGAACCAATTAGGGAACCAATTAGGGAACCTATCAGGGAACCAATTAGGGAACCAATTAGGGAACCAATTAGGGAACCAAGTAGGGAACCTATTAGGGAACCAATTAGGGAACCAATTAGGGAACCAATTAGGGAACCTATTAGGGAACCAATTAGGGAACCAATTAGGGAACCTATTAGGGAACCAATTAGGGAACCAATTGGGGAACCAATTAGAGAACCAATTAGGGAACCTATTAGGGAACCTATTAGGGAACCAAATAGGGAACCAATTAGGGAAACTATTAGGGAACCAATTAGGGAACCAATTAGGGAACCAATTAGGGAACCAATTAGGGAACCTATTAGAGAACCAATTAGGGAACCAATTAGGGAACCAATCAGGGAACCAATTAGGGAACCAATTAGGGAACCAGTTAGGGAACCAATTAGGGAACCTATTAGGGAACCTATTAGGGAAACAATTAGGGAAGCAATTGGGGAACCTAATAGGGAACCAATTAGGGAACCAATTAGGGAACCTATTAGGGAACCTATTAGGGAACCAATTAGGGAACCAATTAGGGAATCTATTAGGGAACCCATTAGGGAACCAATTAGGGAACCAATTAGGGAACCAATTAGGGAACCAATTGGGGAACCAATTAGGGAACCAATTAGGGAACCAATTAGGGAACCTATTGGGGAACCAATTAGGGAACCAATTAGGGAAGCAATTAGGGAACCTAATGGGGAACCAATTAGGGAACCTATTAGGGAACCCATTAGGGAACCAATTAGGGAACCAATTAGGGAACCAATTAGGGAACCAATTAGGGAACCTATTAGGGAACCAATTAGGGAACCAATTGGGGAACCAATTAGGGAACCAATTAGGGAACCAATTAGGGAACCTATTGGGGAACCAATTAGGGAACCAATTAGGGAAGCAATTAGGGAACCTAATGGGGAACCAATTAGGGAACCAATTAGGGAACCAATTAGGGAACCAATTAGGGAACCAATTAGGGAACAAATCAGGGAACCAATTAGGGAACCAATTAGGGAACCTATTAGGGAACCAATTAGGGAACCTATTAGGGAACCAATTAGGGAACCAGTTAGGGAACCAATTAGGGAACCAATTAGGGAACCAATTAGGGAACCAATTAGGGAACCAATTAGGGAACCAATTAGGGAACCAAGTAGGGAACCTATTAGGGAACCAATTAGGGAACCAATTAGGGAACCAATTAGGGAACCTATTAGGGAACCAATTAGGGAACCAATTAGGGAACCTATTAGGGAACCAATTAGGGAACCAATTGGGGAACCAATTAGGGAACCAATTAGGGAACCTATTAGGGAACCTATTGGGGAACCAAATAGGGAACCAATTAGGGAAACTATTAGGGAACCAATTAGGGAACCAATTAGGGAACCAATTAGGGAACCTATTAGGGAACCAATTAGGGAACCAATTAGGGAACCAAATAGGGAACCTATTAGGGAACCTATTAGGGAACCAATTAGGGAACCAATTAGGGAACCAATTAGGGAACCAAATAGGGAACCTATTAGGGAACCAATTAGGGAACCAATTAGGGAACCTATTAGGGAACTAATTAGGGAACCTATTAGGGAACCAATCAGGGAACCAATTAGGGAACCTATTAGGGAACCTATTAGGGAACCAATTAGGGAACCAATTAGGGAACCAATTAGGGGACCAATTAGGGAACCAATTAGGGAACCAATTAGGGAACCAATCAGGGAACCAATTAGGGAACCAATTAGGGAACCAGTTAGGGAACCAATTAGGGAACCTATTAGGGAACCTATTAGGGAAACAATTAGGGAAGCAATTGGGGAACCTAATACGGAACCAATTAGGGAACCAATTAGGGAACCTATTAGGGAACCTATTAGGGAACCAATTAGGGAACCAATTAGGGAACCAATTAGGGAACCTATTAGGGAACCAATTAGGGAACCAATTAGGGAACCAATTAGGGAACCAATTAGGGAACCTATTAGGGAACCAATTAGGGAACCAATTAGGGAACCAATTAGGGAACCAATTAGGGAACCAATTAGGGAACCTATTGGGGAACCAATTAGGGAACCAATTAGGGAAGCAATCAGGGAACCTAATGGGGAACCAATTAGGGAACCAATTAGGGAACCAATTAGGGAACCAATTAGGGAACCAATTAGGGAACCAATCAGGGAACCAATGGGGAAACAATTAGGGAACCTATTAGGGAACCAATTAGGGAACCTATTAGGGAACCAATTAGGGAACCAGTTAGGGAACCAATTAGGGAACCTATTAGGGAACCAATTAGGGAACCTATCAGGGAAACTATTAGGGAACCAATTAGGGAACCAATTAGGGAACCAATTAGGGAACCTATTAGGGAACCAAATAGGGAACCAATTAGGGAACCAAATAGGGAACCTATTAGGGAACCTATTAGGGAACCAATTAGGGAACCAATTAGGGAACCAATTAGGGAACCAATTAGGGAACCTATTAGGGAACCAATCAGGGAACCAATTAGGGAACCTATTAGGGAACCAATTAGGGAACCAATTAGGGAACCAATTAGGGAACCAATTAGGGAACCTATTAGGGAACCAATTAGGGAACCAATTAGGGAACCAATTAGGGAACCAATTAGGGAACCTATTAGGGAACCAATTAGGGAACCAATTAGGGAACCAATTAGGGAACCAATTAGGGAACCAATTAGGGAACCAATTAGGGAACCTATTGGGGAACCAATTAGGGAACCAATTAGGGAAGCAATTAGGGAACCTAATGGGGAACCAATTAGGGAACCAATTAGGGAACCAATTAGGGAACCAATTAGGGAACCAATCAGGGAACCAATTAGGGAACCAATTAGGGAACCTATTAGGGAACCAATTAGGGAACCTATTAGGGAACCAATTAGGGAACCAGTTAGGGAACCAATTAGGGAACCAATTAGGGAACCAATTAGGGAACCTATCAGGGAACCAATTAGGGAACCAATTAGGGAACCAATTAGGGAACCAAGTAGGGAACCTATTAGGGAACCAATTAGGGAACCAATTAGGGAACCAATTAGGGAACCTATTAGGGAACCAATTAGGGAACCAATTAGGGAACCTATTAGGGAACCAATTAGGGAACCAATTGGGGAACCAATTAGAGAACCAATTAGGGAACCTATTAGGGAACCTATTAGGGAACCAAATAGGGAACCAATTAGGGAAACTATTAGGGAACCAATTAGGGAACCAATTAGGGAACCAATTAGGGAACCTATTAGGGAACCAAATAGGGAACCAATTAGGGAACCAAATAGGGAACCTATTAGGGAACCTATTAGGGAACCAATTAGGGAACCAATTAGGTAACCAATTAGGGAACTAATTAGGGAACCTATTAGGGAACCAATCAGGGAACCAATTAGGGAACCTATTAGGGAACCTATTAGGGAACCAATTAGGGAACCAATTAGGGAACCAATTAGGGGACCAATTAGGGAACCAATTAGGGAACCATTTAGGGAACCAATTTGGGAACCAATTAGGGAACCAATTAGGGAACCATTTAGGGAACCTATCAGGGGACCTATTAGGGAACCAATTAGGGAACCAATTAGGGAACCAATTAGGGAACCAATTAGGGAACCTATTAGGGAACCAATTAGGGAACCAATTAGGGAACCAATTAGGGAACCAATTAGGGAACCAATTAGGGAACCAATTAGGGAACCTATTGGGGAACCAATTAGGGAACCAATTAGGGAAGCAATTAGGGAACCTAATGGGGAACCAATTAGGGAACCAATTAGGGAACCAATTAGGGAACCAATTAGGGAACCAATTAGGGAACCAATCAGGGAACCAATTAGGGAACCAATTAGGGAACCTATTAGGGAACCAATTAGGGAACCTATTAGGGAACCAATTAGGGAACCAGTTAGGGAACCAATTAGGGAACCAATTAGGGAACCAATTAGGGAACCAATTAGGGAACCTATTAGGGCACCAATTAGGGAACCAATTAGGGAACCTATTAGGGAACCAATTAGGGAACCAATTAGGGAACCAATTAGGGAACCAATCAGGGAACCAATTAGGGAACCTATTAGGGCACCAATTAGGGAACCAATTAGGGAACCAAGTAGGGAACCTATTAGGGAACCAATTAGGGAACCAATTAGGGAACCAATTAGGGAACCTATTAGGGCACCAATTAGGGAACCAATTAGGGAACCTATTAGGGAACCAATTAGGGAACCAATTGGGGAACCAATTAGGGAACCAATTAGGGAACCTATTAGGGAACCTATTAGGGAACCAATCAGGGAACCAATTAGGGAACCTATTAGGGAACCAATTAGGGAACCAATTAGGGAACCAATTAGGGAACCAATTAGGGAACCAATTAGGGAAACTATTAGGGAACCAATTAGGGAACCAATTAGGGAACCAATTAGGGAACCTATTAGGGAACCTATTAGGGAACCAATCAGGGAACCAATTAGGGAACCTATTAGGGAACCAATTAGGGAACCAATTAGGGAACCTATTAGGGAACCAATTAGGGAACCAATTAGGGAAACTATTAGGGAACCAATTAGGGAACCAATTAGGGAACCAATTAGGGAACCTATTAGGGAACCAAATAGGGAACCAATTAGGGAACCAAATAGGGAACCTATTAGGGAACCTATTAGGGAACCAATTAGGGAACCAATTAGGGAACCAATTAGGGAACCAATTAGGGAACCTATTAGGGAACCAATCAGGGAACCAATTAGGGAACCTATTAGGGAACCAATTAGGGAACCAATTAGGGAACCAATTAGGGAACCAATTAGGGAACCTATTAGGGAACCAATTAGGGAACCAATTAGGGAACCAATTAGGGAACCAATTAGGGAACCTATTAGGGAACCAATTAGGGAACCAATTAGGGAACCAATTAGGGAACCAATTAGGGAACCAATTAGGGAACCTATTGGGGAGCCAATTAGGGAACCAATTAGGGAAGCAATTAGGGAACCTAATGGGGAACCAATTAGGGAACCAATTAGGGAACCAATTAGGGAACCTATTAGGGAACCAATTAGGGAACCAATCAGGGAACCAATTAGGGAACCAATTAGGGAACCTATTAGGGAACCAATTAGGGAACCTATTAGGGAACCAATTAGGGAACCAGTTAGGGAACCAATTAGGGAACCAATTAGGGAACCAATTAGGGAACCTATCAGGGAACCTATTAGGGAACCAATTAGGGAACCAATTAGGGAACCAAGTAGGGAACCTATTAGGGAACCAATTAGGGAACCAATTAGGGAACCAATTAGGGAACCTATTAGGGAACCAATTAGGGAACCAATTAGGGAACCTATTAGGGAACCAATTAGGGAACCAATTGGGGAACCAATTAGGGAACCAATTAGGGAACCTATTAGGGAACCTATTAGGGAACCAAATAGGGAACCAATTAGGGAAACTATTAGGGAACCAATTAGGGAACCAATTAGGGAACCAATTAGGGAACCTATTAGGGAACCAAATAGGGAACCAATTAGGGAACCAAATAGGGAACCTATTAGGGAACCTATTAGGGAACCAATTAGGGAACCAATTAGGGAACCAATTAGGGAACTAATTAGGGAACCTATTAGGGAACCAATCAGGGAACCAATTAGGGAACCTATTAGGGAACCTATTAGGGAACCAATTAGGGAACCAATTAGGGAACCAATTAGGGGACCAATTAGGGAACCAATTAGGGAACCATTTAGGGAACCAATTTGGGAACCAATTAGGGAACCAATTAGGGAACCATTTAGGGAACCTATCAGGGGACCTATTAGGGAACCAATTAGGGAACCAATTAGGGAACCAATTAGGGAACCAATTAGGGAACCTATTAGGGAACCAATTAGGGAACCAATTAGGGAACCAATTAGGGAACCAATTAGGGAACCAATTAGGGAACCAATTAGGGAACCTATTGGGGAACCAATTAGGGAACCAATTAGGGAAGCAATTAGGGAACCTAATGGGGAACCAATTAGGGAACCAATTAGGGAACCAATTAGGGAACCAATTAGGGAACCAATTAGGGAACCAATCAGGGAACCAATTAGGGAACCAATTAGGGAACCTATTAGGGAACCAATTAGGGAACCTATTAGGGAACCAATTAGGGAACCAGTTAGGGAACCAATTAGGGAACCAATTAGGGAACCAATTAGGGAACCTATCAGGGAACCAATTAGGGAACCAATTAGGGAACCAATTAGGGAACCAAGTAGGGAACCTATTAGGGAACCAATTAGGGAACCAATTAGGGAACCAATTAGGGAACCTATTAGGGCACCAATTAGGGAACCAATTAGGGAACCTATTAGGGAACCAATTAGGGAACCAATTGGGGAACCAATTAGGGAACCAATTAGGGAACCTATTAGGGAACCAAATAGGGAACCAATTAGGGAAACTATTAGGGAACCAATTAGGGAACCAATTAGGGAACCAATTAGGGAACCTATTAGGGAACCAAATAGGGAACCAATTAGGGAACCAAATAGGGAACCTATTAGGGAACCTATTAGGGAACCAATTAGGGAACCAATTAGGGAACCAATTAGGGAACCAATTAGGGAACCTATTAGGGAACCAATCAGGGAACCAATTAGGGAACCTATTAGGGAACCAATTAGGGAACCAATTAGGGAACCAATTAGGGAACCAATTAGGGAACCTATTAGGGAACCAATTAGGGAACCAATTAGGGAACCAATTAGGGAACCAATTAGGGAACCTATTAGGGAACCAATTAGGGAACCAATTAGGGAACCAATTAGGGAACCAATTAGGGAACCAATTAGGGAACCTATTAGGGAACCAATTAGGGAACCAATTAGGGAAGCAATTAGGGAACCTAATGGGGAACCAATTAGGGAACCAATTAGGGAACCAATTAGGGAACCAATTAGGGAACCAATTAGGGAACCAATCAGGGAACCAATTAGGGAACCAATTAGGGAACCTATTAGGGAACCAATTAGGGAACCTATTAGGGAACCAATTAGGGAACCAGTTAGGGAACCAATTAGGGAACCAATTAGGGAACCAATTAGGGAACCTATCAGGGAACCAATTAGGGAACCAATTAGGGAACCAATTAGGGAACCAAGTAGGGAACCTATTAGGGAACCAATTAGGGAACCAATTAGGGAACCAATTAGGGAACCTATTAGGGAACCAATTAGGGAACCAATTAGGGAACCTATTAGGGAACCAATTAGGGAACCTAATAGGGAACCAATTAGGGAACCAATTAGGGAACCTATTAGGGAACCTATTAGGGAACCAAATAGGGAACCAATTAGGGAAACTATTAGGGAACCAATTAGGGAACCAATTAGGGAACCAATTAGGGAACCTATTAGGGAACCAAATAGGGAACCAATTAGGGAACCAAATAGGGAACCTATTAGGGAACCTATTAGGGAACCAATTAGGGAACCAATTAGGGAACCAATTAGGGAACTAATTAGGGAACCTATTAGGGAACCAATCAGGGAACCAATTAGGGAACCTATTAGGGAACCTATTAGGGAACCAATTAGGGAACCAATTAGGGAACCAATTAGGGGACCAATTAGGGAACCAATTAGGGAACCATTTAGGGAACCAATTTGGGAACCAATTAGGGAACCAATTAGGGAACCATTTAGGGAACCATTTAGGGAACCAATTAGGGAACCAATTGGGGAACCAATTAGGGAACCTATTAGGGAACCAATTAGGGAACCAATTAGGGAACCAATTAGGGAACCAATTAGGGAACCAATTAGGAGACCTATTAGGGAACCTATTAGGGAACCAATTAGGGAACCTATTAGGGAACCTATTAGGGAACCAATTGGGGAACCAATTAGGGAACCAATTAGGGAACCAATTGGGGAACCAATTAGGGAACCAGTTAGGGAACCAATTAGGGAACCAAGTAGGGAACCAATTAGGGAACCTATTAGGGAACCAATTAGGGAAGCAATTAGGGAACCTAATAGGGAACCAATTAGGGAACCTATTAGGGAACCTATTAGGGAACCTATTAGGGCACCAATTAGGGAACCTATTAGGGAACCTATTATGGAACCTATTAGGGAACCTATTAGGGAACCTATTAGGGAACCAATTAGGGAACCAATTAGGGAACCAATTAGGGAACCAATTAGGGAACCAATTAGGGAACCTATTAGGGAACCAATTAGGGAACCTATTAGGGAACCAATTAGGGAACCTATTAGGGAACCTATTAGAGAACCAATTAGGGAACCTATTAGGGAACCTATTAGGGAACCAATTAGGGAACCAATTAGGGAACCAATTAGGGAACCAGTTAGGGAACCAATTAGGGAACCAATTAGGGAACCTATTAGGGAACCAATTAGGGAACCTATTAGGGAACCTATTAGGGAACCAATTAGGGAACCAATTAGGGAACCTAATAGGGAACCAATTAGGGAACCAATTAGGGAACCTATTAGGGAACCTATTAGGGCACCAATTAGGGAACCTATTAGGGGACCTATTAGGGAACCAAATAGGGAACCTATTAGGGAACCAATTAGGGAACCTATTAGGGAACCATTTAGGGAACCAATTAGGGAACCAATTAGGGAACCAATTAGGGAACCTATTAGGGAACCAATTAGGGAACCTATTAGGGAACCAATTAGGGAACCCATTAGGGAACCAATTAGGGAACCAATTAGGGAACCAATTAGGGAACCAATTAGGGAACCAATTAGGGAACCTATTAAGGAACCAATTAGGGAACCAATTAGGGAACCTATTAGGAAACCTATTAGGGAACCAATTAGGGAACCAATAAGGGAACCAATTAGGGAACCTATTAGGGAACCTATTAGGGAACCTATTAGGGCACCAATTAGGGAACCTATTAGGGAACCAATTAGGGAACCAATTAGGGAACCTATTAGGGAACCTATTAGGGAACCAATTAGGGAACCAATAAGGGAACCAATTAGGGAACCTATTAGGGAACCTATTAGGGAACCAATAAGGGAACCAATTAGGGAACCTATTAGGGAACCTATTAGGGAACCTATTAGGGAACCAATTAGGGAACCAAATAGGGAACCTATTAGGGAACCTATTAGGGAACCTATTAGGGAACCTATTAGGGAACCAATTAGGGAACCTATTAGGGAACCAATTAGGGAACCAATTAGGGAACCAATTAGGGAACCTATTTGGGAGCCTATTAGGGAACCAATTAGGGAACTAATTAGGGAACCAAATAGGGAACCTATTAGGGAACCTATTAGGGAACCTTTTAGGGAACCTATCAGGGAACCAATTAGGGAAGCTATTGGGAAACCAATTAGGGAACCAATTAGGGAACCAATTAGGGAACCAATTAGGGAACCAATTAGGGAACCAATTAGGGAACCAATTAGGGAACCAGTTAGGGAACCAATTAGGGAACCAGTTAGGGAACCAATTAGGGAACCAATTAGGGAACCTATTAGGGAACCTATTAGGGAACCAATTAGGGAAGCAATTAGGGAACCTAATAGGGAACCAATTAGGGAACCAATTAGGGAACCTATTAGGGAACCTATTAGGGCACCAATTAGGGAACCTATTAGGGAACCTATTAGGGAACCTATTAGGGAACCAATTAGGGAACCTATTAGGGAACCTATTAGGGAACCAATTAGGGAACCAATTAGGGAACCAAATAGGGAACCTATTAGGGAACCAATTAGGGAACCAATTAGGGAACCTATTAGGGAACCAATTAGGGAACCTATTAGGGAACCAATTAGGGAACCAATTAGGGAACCTATTTGGGAACCTATTAGGGAACCAATTAGGGAACCAATTAGGGAACCAAATAGGGAACCTATTAGGGAACCTTTTAGGGAACCTATTAGGGAACCAATTAGGGAAGCTATTGGGAAACCAATTAGGGAACCAATTAGGGAACCAATTAGGGAACCAATTAGGGAACCTATTAGGGAACCAATTAGGGAACCAATTAGGGAACCAGTTAGGGAACCAATTAGGGAACCAGTTAGGGAACCAATTAGGGAACCAATTAGGGAACCTATTAGGGAACCTATTAGGGAACCAATTAGGGAAGCAATTGGGGAACCTAATAGGGAACCAATTAGGGAACCAATTAGGGAACCTATTAGGGAACCTATTAGGGCACCAATTAGGGAACCTATTAGGGAACCTATTAGGGAACCTATTAGGGAACCAATTAGGGAACCAATTAGGGAACCAGTTAGGGAACCAATTAGGGAACCAATTAGGGAACCTATTAGGGAACCTATTAGGGAACCAATTATGGAACCAATTAGGGAAGCAATTAGGGAACCTAATAGGGAACCAATTAGGGAAGCAATTGGGGAACTATTAGGGAACCTATTAGGGCACCAATTAGGGAACCTATTAGGGAACCTATTAGGGAACCTATTAGGGAAACAATTAGGGAACCAATTAGGGAACCAATTAGGGAACCAATTAGGGAACCAATTAGGGAACCAATTAGGGAACCAATTAGGGAACCAATTAGGGAACCAATTAGGGAACCTATTAGGGAACCAATTAGGGAACCCATTAGGGAACCAATTAGGGAACCAATTAGGGAACCAATTAGGGAACCTATTAGGGAACCAATTAGGGAACCAATTAGGGAACCTATTAGGGAACCTATTAGGGAACCAATTAGGGAACCTATTAGGGAACCAATTAGGGAACCAATTAGGGAACCAGTTAGGGAACCAATTAGGGAACCAATTAGGGAACCTATTGGGGAACCAATTAGGGAACCAATTAGGGAAGCAATTAGGGAACCTAATGGGGAACCAATTAGGGAACCAATTAGGGAACCTATTAGGGAACCTATTAGGGAACCAATTAGGGAACCAATTAGGGAAAAAATCAGGGAACCTATTAGGGAACCAATTAGGGAACCAATTAGGGAACCTATTTGGGAACCTATTAGGGAACCAATTAGGGAACCAATTAGGGAACCAATTAGGGAACCAATTAGGGAACCAATTAGGGAACCTATTAGGGAACCAAATAGGGAACCAATTAGGGAACCTATTAGGGAACCTATTAGGGAACCAATTAGGGAACCAATTAGGGAACCAATTAGGGAACCTATCAGGGAACCAATTAGGGAGCCAAATCGGGAACCTACTAGGGAACCTATTAGGGAACCTATTAGGGAACCAATTAGGGAACCTATTAGGGAACCAATTAGGGAACCTATTAGGGAACCAATTAGGGAACCAATTAGGGAACCAATTAGGGAACCTATTAGGGAACCAATTAGGGAACCAATTAGGGAACGTATTAGGGAACCTATTAGGGAACCAATCAGGGAACCAATTGGGAAACCAATTAGGGGACCAATTAGGGAACCAATTAGGGAACCAATTAGGGAACCAATTAGGGAACCAATCAGGGAACATATTAGGGAACCAATTAGGGAACCAATTAGGGAACCAATTAGGGAACCTATTAGGAAACCAATTAGGTACCCAATTAGGGAACCTATTAGGGAACCAATTAGGGAACCAAGTGGGGAACCAATTAGGGAACCTATAAGGGAACCAATTAGGGAACCAATTAGGGAACCAATTAGGGAACCAATTAGGGAACCAATTAGGGAACCTATTAGGGAACCAATTAGGGAACCCATTAGGGAACCAATTAGGGAACCAATTAGGGAACCAATTAGGGAACCAATTAGGGAACCAATTAGGGAACCAATTAGGGAACCTATTACGGAACCAATTAGGGAACCAATTAGGGAACCAATTAGGGAACCAATTAGGGAACCTATTAGGAAACCAATTAGGGAACCTATTAGGGAACCAATTAGGGAACCAATTAGCGAACCAGTTAGGGAACAAGTTAGGGAACCAATTAGGGAACCTATTGGGGAACCAATTAGGGAACCAATTAGGGAAGCAATTAGGGAACCTAATGGGGAACCAATTAGGGAACCTATTAGGGAACCTATTAGGGAACCAATTAGGGAACCAATTAGGGAACCAATTAGGGAATCTATTAGGGAACCAATTAGGGAACCAATTAGGGAACCTATTAGGAAACCAATTAGGTACCCAATTAGGGAACCTATTAGGGAACCAATTAGGGAACCAATTGGGGAACCAATTAGGGAACCATTTAGGGAACCAATTAGGGAACCAATTAGGGAACCTATTGGGGAACCAATTAGGGAACCAATTAGGGAACCAATTAGGGAACCTATTAGGGAACCAATTAGGGAACCAATTAGGGAACCTATTAGGGAACCAATTAGGGAACCAATTAGGGAACCAATTAGGGAACCTATTAGGGACCATATTAGGGAACCAATTAGGGAACCTATTAGGGAACCAATTAGGGAACCAATTAGGGAACCAGTTAGGGAACCAATTAGGGAACCAATTAGGGAACCTATTGGGGAACCAATTAGAGAACCAATTAGGGAACCAATTAGAGAACCTAATGGGGAACCAATTAGGGAACCAATTAGGGAACCTATTAGGGAACCTATTAGGGAACCAATTAGGGAACCAATTAGGGAACCAATTAGGGAACCTATTAGGGAACCTATTAGGGAACCAATTAGGGAACCAATTAGGGAACCAATTAGGGAACCAATCAGGGAACCAATTAGGGAACCAATTAGGGAACCAATTAGGGAACCAATTAGGGAACCTATTAGGGAACCAATTAGGGAACCTATTAGGGAACCTATTAGGGAACGTATTAGGAAACCAATTAGGTACCCAATTAGGGAACCAAATAGGGAACCTATTAGGGAACCTATTAGGGAACCTAATAGGGAACCAATTAGGGAACCTATTAGGGAACCAATTAGGGAACCTATTGGGGAACCAATTAGGGAACCAATTAGGGAACCTATTAGGGAACCTATTAGGGAACCTAATAGGGAACCAATTAGGGAACCTATTAGGGAACCAATTAGGGAACCTATTAGGGAACCAATTAGGGAACCAATTAGGGAACCTATTAGGGAACCAATTAGGGAACCTATTAGGGAACCAATTAGGGAACCAATTAGGGAACGTATTAGGGAACCTATTAGGGAACCAATTAGGGAACCAATTAGGGAACCAATTAGGGGACCAATTAGGGAACCAATTAGGGAACCAATTAGGGAACCAATTAGGGAACCAATTAGGGAACCTATTAGGGAACCAATTAGGGAACCTAATAGGGAACCAATTAGGGAACCTATTAGGGAACCAATTAGGGAACCTATTAGGGAACCAATTAGGGAACCAATTAGGGAACCTATTAGGGAACCAATTAGGGAACCTATTAGGGAACCAATTAGGGAACCAATTAGGGAACGTATTAGGGAACCTATTAGGGAACCAATTAGGGAACCAATTAGGGAACCAATTAGGGGACCAATTAGGGAACCAATTAGGGAACCAATTAGGGAACCAATTAGGGAACCAATTAGGGAACCTATTAGGGAACCAATTAGGGAACCAATTAGGGAACCAATTAGGGAACCTATTAGGGAACCATTTAGGGAACCAATTAGGGAACCAATTAGGGAACCTATTAGGGAACCAATTAGGTACCCAATTAGGGAACCTATTAGGGAACCAAGTAGGGAACCAATTGGGGAACCAATTAGGGAACCTATAAGGGAACCAATTAGGGAACCAATTAGGGAACCTATTAGGGAACCAATTAGGGAACCTATTAGGGGACCAATTAGGAAACCTATTAGGGAACCTATTAGGGAACCAATTAGGGAACCTATTAGGGAACCAATTAGGGAACCAATTAGGGAACCAATTAGGGAACCAATTAGGGAACCAATTAGGGAACCAGTGAGGGAACCAATTAGGGAACCAATTAGGGAACCAATTAGGGAACCTATTAGGGAACCAATTAGGCAAGCAATTAGGGAACCTAATAGGGAACCAATTAGGGAACCTATTAGGGAACCTATTAGGGCACCAATTAGGGAACCTATTAGGGAACCTATTAGGGAACCAATTAGGGAAGCAATTAGGGAACCTAATAGGGAACCAATTAGGGAACCATTTCGGGAACCAATTAGGGAACCAATTAGGGAACCAATTAGGAAACCTATTAGGGAACCTATTAGAGAACCAATTAGGGAACCTATTAGGGAACCTATTAGGGAACCAATTAGGGAACCAATTAGGAAACCAATTAGGGGACCAGTTAGGGAACCAATTAGGGAACCAATTAGGGAACCTATTAGGGAACCAATTAGGGAACCTATTAGGGAACCTATTAGGGAACCAATTAGGGAAGCAATTAGGGAACCTAATAGGGAACCAATTAGGGAACCAATTAGGGAACCTATTAGGGAACCTATTAGGGCACCAATTAGGGAACCTATTAGGGAACCTATTAGGGAACCTATTAGGGAACCTATTAGGGCACCAATTAGGGAACCAATTAGGGAACCTATTAGGGAACCATTTAGGGAACCAATTAGGGAACCAATCAGGGAACCAATTAGGGAACCAATTAGGGAACCTATTAGGGAACCTATTGAGGAACCTATCAGGGAACCAATTAGGGAACCCATTAGGGAACCAATTAGGGAACCAATTAGGGAACCAATTAGGGAACCAATTAGGGAACCAATTAGGGAACCTATTAGGGAACCAATTAGGGAACCAATTAGGGAACCAATTAGGGAACCTATTAGGGAACCAATTAGGGAACCAATAAGGGAACCAATTAGGGAACCTATTAGGGAACCTATTAGGGAACCTAATAGGGCACCAATTAGGGAACCTATTAGGGAACCTATTAGGGAACCTATTAGGGAACCAATTAGGGAACCAATTAGGGAACCAATTAGGGAACCTATTAGGGAACCAGTGAGGGAACCAATTAGGGAACCAATTAGGGAACCAATTAGGGAACCTATTAGGGAACCAATTAGGCAAGCAATTAGGGAACCTAATAGGGAACCAATTAGGGAACCTATTAGGGAACCTATTAGGGAACCTATTAGGGCACCAATTAGGGAACCTATTAGGGAACCTATTAGGGAACCAATTAGGGAAGCAATTAGGGAACCTAATAGGGAACCAATTAGGGAACCATTTCGGGAACCAATTAGGGAACCAATTAGGGAACCAATTAGGAAACCTATTAGGGAACCTATTAGAGAACCAATTAGGGAACCTATTAGGGAACCTATTAGGGAACCAATTAGGGAACCAATTAGGAAACCAATTAGGGGACCAGTTAGGGAACCAATTAGGGAACCAATTAGGGAACCTATTAGGGAACCAATTAGGGAACCTATTAGGGAACCTATTAGGGAACCAATTAGGGAAGCAATTAGGGAACCTAATAGGGAACCAATTAGGGAACCAATTAGGGAACCTATTAGGGAACCTATTAGGGCACCAATTAGGGAACCTATTAGGGAACCTATTAGGGAACCTATTAGGGAACCTATTAGGGCACCAATTAGGGAACCAATTAGGGAACCTATTAGGGAACCATTTAGGGAACCAATTAGGGAACCAATTAGGGAACCAATTAGGGAACCAATTAGGGAACCAATTAGGGAACCAATTAGGGAACCAATTAGGGAACCAATTAGGGAACCCATTAGGGAACCAATTAGGGAACCAATTAGGGAACCAATTAGGGAACCAATTAGGGAACCAATTAGGGAACCTATTAGGGAACCAATTAGGGAACCAATTAGGGAACCAATTAGGGAACCTATTAGGGAACCTATTAGGGAACCAATTAGGGAACCAATAAGGGAACCAATTAGGGAACCTATTAGGGAACCTATTAGGGAACCTAATAGGGCACCAATTAGGGAACCTATTAGGGAACCTATTAGGGAACCTATTAGGGAACCAATTAGGGAACCAATTAGGGAACCAATTAGGGAACCTATTAGGGAACCTATTAGGGAACCAATTAGGGAACCAATTAGGGAACCAAATAGGGAACCTATTAGGGAACCAATTAGGGAACCTATTAGGGAACCTATTAGGGAACCAATTAGGGAACCAATTAGGGAACCTATTAGGGAACCTATTAGGGAACCTATTAGGAACCCAATCAGGGAACCAATTAGGGAACCAATTAGGGAACCTATTAGGGAACCTATTAGGGCACCTTTTAGGGAACCTATTAGGGAACCAATTAGGGAAGCTATTAGGGAACCAATTAGGGAACCAATTAGGGAACCAATTAGGGAACCAGTTAGGGAACCAATTAGGGAACCTATTAGGGAACCAATTAGGGAACCAATTAGGGAACCAATTAGGGAACCAATTAGGGAACCAGTTAGGGAACCAATTAGGGAACCAATTATGGAACCAATTAGGGAACCTATTAGGGAACCAATTAGGGAAGCAATTGGGGAACCTAATAGGGAACCAATTAGGGAACCAATTAGGGAACCTATTAGGGCACCTATTAGGGAACTTATTAGGGAACCTATTAGGGAACCAATGAGGGAAGCATTTAGGGAACCTAATAGGGAACCAATTAGGGAAGCAATTAGGGAACCTATTAGGGAACCTATTAGGGCACCAATTAGGGAACCTATTAGGGAACCTATTAGGGCACCAATTAGGGAACCTATTAGGGAACCTATTAGGGAACCAATTAGGGAACCAATTAGGGAACCAATTAGGGAACCATTTAGGGAACCAATTAGGGAACCAATTAGGGAACCAATTAGGGAACCAATTAGGGAACCTATTAGGGAACCAATTAGGGAACCCATTAGGGAACCAATTAGGGAACCAATTAGGGAACCAATTAGGGAACCAATTAGGGAACCAATTAGGGAACCAATTAGGGAACCAATTAGGGAACCAATTAGGGAACCTATTAGGGAACCTATTAGGGAACCAATTAGGGAACCAATTAGGGAACCAATAAGGGAACCAATTAGGTAACCTATTAGGGAACCTATTAGGGAAACTATTAGGGAACCAATTAGGGAACCAATTAGGGAACCAATTAGGGAACCAATTAGGGAACCTATTAGGGAACCAATTAGGGAACCCATTAGGGAACCAATTAGGGAACCAATTGGGGAACCAATTAGGGAACCTATTAGGGAACCAATTAGGGAACCCATTAGGGAACCAATTAGGGAACCAATTAGGGAACCAATTAGGGAACCTATTAGGGAACCAATTAGGGAACCAATTAGGGAACCAATTAGGGAACCTATTAGGGAACCTATTAGGGAACCAATTAGGGAACCAATAAGGGAACCAATTAGGGAACCTATTAGAAAACCTATTAGGGAACCTATTAGGGCACCAATTAGGGAACCTATTAGGGAACATATTAGGGAACCAATTAGGGAACCAATTAGGGAACCTATTAGGGAACCAATTAGGGAACCAATTAGGGAACCAATTAGGGAACCAATTAAAGAACCTATTAGGGAACCTATTAGGGAACCTATTAGGGAACCAATTAGGGAACCAATTAGGGAACCAAATAGGGAACCTATTAGGGAACCTATTAGGCAACCTATTAGGGAACCTATTAGGGAACCTATTAGGGAACCAATTAGGGAACCTATTAGGGAACCAATTAGGGAGCCAATTAGGGAACCAATTAGGGAACCTATTAGGGAACCTATTAGGGAACCAATTAGGGAACCAATTAGGGAACCTATTAGGGAACCAATTAGGGAACCAATTAGGGAACCTATTAGGGAACCAATTAGGGAACCAATTAGGGAACCAATTAGGGAACCTATTAGGGAACCAATTAGGGAACCAATTAGGGAACCAATTAGGGAACCAACGAGGGAACCAAATAGGGAACCAATTAGGGAACCAATTAGGGAACCAATTAGGGAACCTATTAGGGAACGAATTAGGGAACTAATTAGGGAACCAATTAGGGAACCCATTAGGGAACCAATTAGGGAACCAATTAGGGAACCAAATAGGGAACCTATTAGGGAACCTATTAGGGAACCAATTAGGGAACCAATTAGGGAACCTATTAGGGAACCAATTAGGGAACCAATTAGGGAACCAAATAGGGAACCTATTAGGGAACCTATTAGGGAACCTATTGGGGAACCTATTAGGGAACCATTTAGAGAACCTATTAGGGAACCTATTATGGTACCAATTAGAGAATCAATTAGGGAACCAATTAGGGAACCAATTAGGGAACCAATTAGGGAACCATTTAGGGAACCTATTAGGGAACCTATTATGGCACCAATTAGAGAATCAATTAGGGAACCAATTAGGGAACCAATTAGGGACCCTATTAGGGAACCAATTAGGGAACCAATTAGGGAACCAATTAGGGAACCTA
The DNA here is from genome assembly GCA_964036045.1 of Eutreptiella sp. 'Long Island Sound 2002'. NCBI lineage: Eukaryota > Euglenozoa > Euglenophyceae > Eutreptiales > Eutreptiaceae > Eutreptiella > Eutreptiella sp. 'Long Island Sound 2002'. Next base: position 176,464,330 of record OZ038380.1, on the reverse strand, counting down.
TTAGGGAACCTATTAGGGAACCTATTAGGGAACCTATTAGGGAACCTATTAGGGAACCTATCAGGGAACCTATTAGGGAACCTATTATGGCACCAATTAGGGAACCTATTAGGGAACCAATTAGGGAACCAATTAGGGACCCTATTAGGGAACCAATTAGGGAACAAATTAGGGAACCAATTAGGGAACCAATTAGGGAACCAATTAGGGAACCTATTAGGGAACCAATTGGGGAACCTATTAGGGAACCAATTAGGGAACCAATTAGGGAACCAATTGGGGAACCAATTAGGGAACCTATTAGGGAACCAATTAGGGAACCAATTAGGGAAGCAATTAGGGAAGCAATTAGGGAACCAATTAGGGAACCAATTAGGGAACCAATTAGGGAACCAATTAGGGAACCTATTAGGGAACCAATTGGGGAACCAATTAGGGAACCAATTAGGGAACCAATTAGGGAACCAGTTAGGGGACCAATTAGGGAACCAACTAGGGAACCTATTAGGGAACCTATTAGGGAACCAATTAGGGAAGCAATTAGCAACCTAATAGGGAACCAATTAGGGAACCTATTTGGGAACCTATTAGGGAACCAATTAGGGAACCAATTAGGGAACCAATTAGGGAACCTATTAGGGCACCAATTAGGGAACCTATTAGGGAACCTATTAGGGAACCAATTAGGGAACCAATTGGGGAACCAATTAGGGAACCAATTAGGGAACCAATTAGGGAACCAATTAGGGAACCTATTAGGGAACCAATTAGGGAACCTATTAGGGAACCAATTAGGGAACCAATTAGGGAACCTATTAGGGAACCAATTAGGGAACCAATTAGGGAACCAAATAGGGAACCTATTAGGGAACCTATTAGGGAACCTATTAGGGAACCTATTAGGGAACTTATTAGGGAACCATTTAGAGAACCTATTAGGGAACCTATTATGGCACCAATTAGAGAATCAATTAGGGAACCAATTAGGGAACCAATTAGGGACCCTATTAGGGAACCAATTAGGGAACCAATTAGGGAACCAATTAGGGAACCAATTAGGGAACCTATTAGGGAACCTATTAGGGAGCCAATTAGGGAACCTATTAGGGAACCTATTAGGGAACCAATTAGGGAACCAATTAGGGAACCTATTAGGGAACCTATTAGGGAACCAATTAGGGAACCAATTAGGGAACCAATTAGGGAACCAATTAGGGAACCTATTACGGAACCAATTAGGGAACCTATTAGGGAACCTATTAGGGAACCAATTAGGGAACCAATTAGGGAACCAAATAGGGAACCTATTAGGGAACCAATTAGGGAACCAATTAGGGAACCAATTAGGGAACCTATTAGGGAACCAATTAGGGAACCAATTAGGGAACCTATTAGGGAACCTATTAGGGAACCTATTAGGGAACCAATTAGGGAACCAATTAGGGAGCCAATTAGGGAACCAATTAGGGAACCTATTAGGGAACCTATTAGGGAACCAATTAGGGAACCAATTAGGGAACCAAATAGGGAACCTATTAGGGAACCTATTAGGGAACCTTTTAGGGAACGTATTAGGGAACCAATCAGGGAACCTATTGGGGAACCAATTAGGGAACCAATTAGGGAACCAATTAGAGAACCAATTAGGGAACCAATTAGGGAACCTATTAGGGAACCAATTAGGGAACCAATTAGGGAACCAATTAGGGAACCAATTAGGGAACCAGTTAGGGAACCAATTAGGGAACCAATTAGGGAACCAATTGGGGAACCTATTAGGGAACCAATGAGGGAAGCAATTAGGGAACCTAATAGGGAACCAATTAGGGAACCAATTAGGGAACCTATTAGGGAACCTATTAGGGCACCAATTAGGGAACCTATTAGGGAACCTATTAGGGAACCTATTAGGGAACCTATGAGGGAACCTATTAGGGAACCAATTAGGGAACCAATTAGGGAACCAATTAGGGAACCAATTAGGGAACCAATCAGGGAACCAATTAGGGAACCAATTAGGGAACCCATTAGGGAACCCATTAGGGAACCAATTAGGGAACGAATTAGGGAACCAATTAGGGAACCAATTAGGGAAGCAATTAGGGAACCAATTAGGGAACCAATTAGGGAATCAATTAGGGAACCAATTAGGGAACCTATTAGGGAACGAATTAGGGAACCAATTAGGGAACCAATTAGGGAACCAATTAGGGAACCAATTAGGGAACCAATTAGGGAACCAAATAGGGAACCTATTAGGGAACCTATTAGGGAACCAATTAAGGAACCAATTAGGGAACCTATTAGGGAACCAATTAGGGAACCAATTAGGGAACCTATTAGGGAACCTATTAGGGAACCTATTAGGGAACCTATTAGGGAACCTATTAGGGAACCTATTAGGGAACCATTTAGAGAACCTATTAGGGAACCTATTATGGTACCAATTAGAGAATCAATTGGGGAACCAATGAGGGAACCAATTAGGGAACGAATTAGGGAACCAATTAGGGAACCTATTAGGGAACCTATTATGGCACCAATTAGAGAATCAAATAGGGAACCAATTAGGGAACCAATTAGGGACCCTATTAGGGAACCAATTAGGGAACCAATTATGGAACCAATTAGGGAACCAATTAGGGAACCTATTAGATAACCTATTAGGGAACCAATTAGGGAACCAATTAGGGAACCAATTAGGGAACCTATTAGGGAACCAATTAGGGAACCTATTAGGGAACCAATTAGGGAACCAATTAGGGAGCCAATTAGGGAACCAATTAGGGAACCTATTAGGGAACCAATTAGGGAACCAATTAGGGAAGCAATTAGGGAAGCAATTAGGGAAGCAATTAGGGAACCAATTAGGGAACCAATTAGGGAACCTATTAGGGAACCTATTAGGGAACCAATTGGGGAACCAATTAGGGAACCAATTAGGGAACCAATTAGGGAACCTATTAGGGAAGCAATTAGGGAAGCAATTAGGGAACCAATTAGGGAACCAATTAGGGAACCTATTAGGGAACCTATTAGGGAACCAATTGGGGAACCAATTAGGGAACCAATTAGGGAACCTATTTGGGAACCTATTAGGGAATCTATTAGGGCACCAATTAGGGAACCTATTAGGGAACCTATTAGGGAACCAATTAGGGAACCAATAGGGGAACCAATTAGGGAACCAATTAGGGAACCAATTAGGGAACCAATTAGGGAACCAATTAGGGAACCAATTAGGGAACCTATTAGGGAACCAATTAGGGAACCAATTAGGGAACCAATTAGGGAACCTATTAGGGAACCAATTAGGGAACCAATTAGGGAACCAAATAGGGAACCTACTAGGGAACCTATTAGGGAACCTATTAGGGAACCTATTAGGGAACCTATTAGGGAACCATTTAGAGAACCTATTAGGGAACCTATTATGGCACCAATTAGAGAATCAATTAGGGAACCAATTAGGGAACCAATTAGGGACCCTATTAGGTAACCATTTAGGGAACCAATTAGGGAACCAATTAGGGAACCAATTAGGGAACCTATTAGGGAACCTATTAGGGAACCTATTAAGGAACCAATTAGGGAACCTATTAGGGAACCTATTAGGGAACCAATTAGGGAACCAATTAGGGAACCTATTAGGGAACCTATTAGGGAACCAATTAGGGAACCTATTAGGGAACCAATTAGGGAACCAAGTAGGGAACCAATTAGGGAACCAATTAGGGAACCTATTAGGGAACCAATTAGGGAACCAATTAGGGAACCAATTAGGGAACCAATTAGGGAACCTATTAGGGAACCAATTGGGGAACCAATTAGGGAACCAATTAGGGAACCAATTAGGGAACCAGTAAGGGGACCAATTAGGGAACCAATCAGGGAACCTATTAGGGAACCTATTAGGGAACCAATTAGGGAACCTATTAGGGAACCTATTAGGGAACCTATTAGGGAACCATTCAGAGAACCTATTAGGGAACCTATTATGGCACCAATTAGAGAATCAATTAGGGAACCAATTAGGGAACCAATTAGGGAACCAATTAGGGAACCAATTAGGGAACCAATTAGGGAACCAATTAGGGAACCAATTAGGGAACCTATTAGGGAACCTATTAGGGAACCAATTAGGGAACCTATTAGGGAACCTATTAGGGAACCAATTAGGGAACCAATTAGGGAACCTATTAGGGAACCAATTAGGGAACCTATTAGGGAACCAATTAGGGAACCAATTAGGGAACCAATTAGGGAACCAATTAGGGAACCTATTAGGGAACCAATTAGGGAACCAATTAGGGAACCAATTAGGGAACCAATTAGGGAACCTATTAGGGAACCAATTGGGGAACCAATTAGGGAACCAATTTGGGAACCAATTAGGGAACCAGTTAGGGGACCAATTAGGGAACCTATTACGGAACCTATTAGGGAATCTATTAGGGCACCAATTAGGGAACCTATTAGGGAACCGATTAGGGAACCTATTAGGGAACCAATTAGGGAACCAATTAGGGAACCAATTAGGGAACCAATTAGGGAACCAATTAGGGAACCAAATAGGGAACCTATTAGGGAACCTATTAGGGAACCTATTAGGGAACCTATTAGGGAACCTATTAGGGAACCATTTAGAGAATCAATTAGGGAACCAATTAGGGAACCAATTAGGGACCCTATTAGGTAACCATTTAGGGAACCAATTAGGGAACCTATTAGGGAACCAATTAGGGAACCTATTAGGGAACCAATTAGGGAACCAATTAGGGAACCAATTAGGGAACCTATTAGGGAACCAATTAGGGAACCAATTAGGGAACCAATTAGGGAACCAATTAGGGAACCTATTAGGGAACCAATTGGGGAACCAATTAGGGAACCAATTTGGGAACCAATTAGGGAACCAGTTAGGGGACCAATTAGGGAACCTATTACGGAACCTATTAGGGAACCTATTAGGGAACCTATTAGGGAACCTATTAGCAACCTAATAGGGAACCAATTAGGGAACCTATTTGGGAACCTATTAGGGAATCTATTAGGGCACCAATTAGGGAACCTATTAGGGAACCAATTAGGGAACCTATTAGGGAACCAATTAGGGAACCAGTAAGGGGACCAATTAGGGAACCAATCAGGGAACCTATTAGGGAACCTATTAGGGAACCAATTAGGGAACCTATTAGGGAACCTATTAGGGAATCTATTAGGGCACCAATTAGGGAACCTATTATGGCACCAATTAGAGAATCAATTAGGGAACCAATTAGGGAACCAATTAGGGACCCTATTAGGTAACCATTTAGGGAACCAATTAGGGAACCAATTAGGGAACCAATTAGGGAACCAATTAGGGAACCTATTAGGGAACCAATTAGCGAACCAATTAGGGAACCTATTAGGGAACCTATTAGGGAACCAATTAGGGAACCAATTAGGGAACCTATTAGGGAACCTATTAGGGAACCAATTAGGGAACCTATTAGGGAACCAATTAGGGAACCAATTAGGAAACCAATTAGGGAACCAATTAGGGAACCTATTAGGGAACCAATTAGGGAACCAATTAGGGAACCAATTAGGGAACCAATTAGGGAACCTATCAGGGAACCAATTGGGGAACCAATTAGGGAACCAATTAGGGAACCAATTAGGGAACCAGTTAGGGGACCAATTAGGGAACCAATTAGGGAACCTATTAGGGAACCTATTAGGGAACCAATTAGGGAACCTATTAGGGAACCTATTAGGGAACCTATTAGGGAACCTATTAGGGAACCTATTAGGGAACCTATTAGGGAACCATTTAGAGAACCTATTAGGGAACCTATTATGGCACCAATTAGAGAATCAATTAGGGAACCAATTAGGGAACCAATTAGGGACCCTATTAGGGAACCAATTAGGGAACCAATTAGGGAACCAATTAGGGAACCAATTAGGGAACCAATTAGGGAACCTATTAGGGAACCTATTAGGGAACCAATTAGGGAACCTATTAGGGAACCTATTAGGGAACCAATTAGGGAACCAATTGGGGAACCTATTAGGGAACCAATTAGGGAACCTATTAGGGAACCAATTAGGGAACCAATTAGGGAACCAATTAGGGAACCAATTAGGGAACCTATTAGGGAACCAATTAGGGAACCAATTAGGGAACCAATTAGGGAACCAATTAGGGAACCTATTAGGGAACCAATTGGGGAACCAATTAGGGAACCAATTAGGGAACCAATTAGGGAACCAGTTAGGGGACCAATTAGGGAACCAATTAGGGAACCTATTAGGGAACCTATTAGGGAACCAATTAGGGAAGCAATTAGCAACCTAATAGGGAACCAATTAGGGAACCTATTTGGGAACCTATTAGGGAATCTATTAGGGCACCAATTAGGGAACCTATTAGGGAACCTATTAGGGAACCAATTAGGGAACCAATTGGGGAACCAATTAGGGAACCAATTAGGGAACCAATTGGGGAACCAATTAGGGAAGCAATTAGGGAACCAATTAGGGAACCTATTAGGGAACCTATTAGGGAACCAATTAGGGGACCAATTAGGGAACCTATTAGGGAACCAATTAGGGAACCAATTAGGGAACCTATTAGGGAACCAATTAGGGAACCAATTAGGGAACCAATTAGGGAACCAATTAGGGAACCAATTAGGGAACCAATTAGGGAACCTATTAGGGAACCAATTAGAGAACCAATTAGGGAACCAATTAGGGAACCAATTAGGGAACCAATTAGGGAACCTATTAGGGAACCAATTGGGGAACCAATTAGGGAACCAATTAGGGAACCAATTAGGGAACCAGTTAGGGAACCAAATAGGGAACCAATTAGGGAACCTATTAGGGAACCAATTAGGGAACCAATTAGGGAAGCAATTAGCAACCTAATAGGGAACCAATTAGCGAACCTATTTGGGAACCTATTAGGGAATCTATTAGGGCACCAATTAGGGAACCTATTAGGGAACCTATTAGGGAACCAATTAGGGAACCAATTAGGGAACCAATTGGGGAACCAGTTAGGGAACCAATTAGGGAACCAATTAGGGAACCAATTAGGGAACCTATTAGGGAACCAATTAGGGAACCAATTAGGGAACCAGTTAGGGAACCTATTAGGGAACCTATTAGGGAACCAATTAGGGAACCAATTAGGGAACCAATTAGGGAACCAATTAGGGAACCAATTAGGGAACCAATTATGGAACCTATTAGGGAACCAATTAGGGAACCAATTAGGGAACCTATTAGGGAACCAATTAGGGAACCAATTAGAGAACCAATTAGGGAACCAATTAGGGAACCAATTAGGGAACCTATTAGGGAACCAATTGGGGAACCAATTAGGGAACCTATTAGGGAACCAATTAGGGAACCAGTTAGCGGACCAATTAGGGAACCAATTAGGGAACCTATTAGGGAACCTATTAGGGAACCAATTAGGGAAGCAATTAGCAACCTAATAGGGAACCAATTAGCGAACCTATTTGGGAACCTATTAGGGAATCTATTAGGGGACCAATTAGGGAACCTATTAGGGAACCAATTAGGGAACCAATTGGGGAACCAGTTAGGGAACCAATTAGCGAACCAATTAGGGAACCAATTAGGGAACCCATGAGGGAACCAATTAGGGAACCAATTAGGGAACCTATTAGGGAACCTATTAGGGAACCAATTAGGGAAGCAATTAGGGAACCTAATAGGGAACCAATTAGGGAACCTATTAGGGAACCCATTAGGGAACCTATTAGGGCACCAATTAGGGAACGTATTAGGGAACCTATTAGGGAACCTATTAGGGAACCAATTAGGGAACCAATTAGGGAACCAATTAGGGAACCAATCAGGGAACCAATTAGGGAACCAATTAGGGAACCAATTAGGGAACCTATTAGGGAACCAATTAGGGAACCTATTAGGGAACCAATTAGGGAACCAATTAGGGAACCAATTAGGGAACCAATTAGGGAACCTATTAGGGAACCAATTAGGGAACCTATTAGGGAACCAATTAGGGAACCTATTAGGGAACCTATTAGGGAACCAATTAGGGAACCAATTAGGGAACCAATTAGGGAACCTATTAGGGAACCAATTAGGGAACCAATTGGGGAACCAATTAGGGAACCAATTAGGGAACCAATTAGGGAACCTATTAGGGAACCAATTAGGGAACCAATTAGGGAACCAATTAGGGAAGCAATTAGGGAACCAATTAGGGAACCAATTCGGGAACCAATTAGGGAACCTATTAGGGAACCAATTAGGGAACCAATTAGGGAACCTATTAGGGAACCAATTAGGGAACCAATTAGGGAACCAATTAGGGAACCAGTTAGGGAACCTATTAGGGAACCTATTAGGGAACCAATTAGGGAAGCAATTAGGGAACCAATTAGGGAACCAATTAGGGAACCAATTAGGGAACCAATTAGGGAACCTAAAAGGGAACCAATTAGGGAACCTATTAGGGAACCTATTAGGGAACCTATTAGGGCACCAATTAGGGAACCTATTAGGGAACCTATTAGGGAACCTATTAGGGAACCTATTAGGGAACCAATTAGGGAACCAATTAGGGAACCAATTAGGGAACCAATTAGGGAACCAATTAGGGAACCAATTAGGGAACCAATTAGGGAACCTATTAGGGAACCTATTAGGGAACCAATTAGGGAAGCAATTAGGGAACCTATTAGGGAACCTATTAGGGAACCTATTAGGGAACCTATTAGGGAACCTATTAGGGAACCATTTAGAGAACCTATTAGGGAACCTATTATGGCACCAATTAGAGAATCAATTAGGGAACCAATTGGGGAACCAATTAGGGAACCTATTAGGGAACCTATTAGGGAACCAATTAGGGAACCACTTAGGGAACCTATTAGGGAACCTATTAGAGAAACAATTAGGGAACCAATTAGGGAACCTATTAGGGAACCAATTAGGGAAACAATTAGGGAACCAATTAGGGAACCAATTAGGGAACCAATTAGGGAACCAATTAGGGAACCAATTAGGGAACCTATTAGGGAACCAATTAGGGAACCAATTGGGGAACCAATTAGGGAACCAATTAGGGAACCTATTAGGGAACCAATTAGGGAACCAATTAGGGAACCAATTAGGGAACCTATTAGGGAACCTATTAGGGAACCAATTAGGGAACCTATTAGGGAACCAATTAGGGAACCAATTAGGGAACCAATTAGGGAACCAGTTAGGGAACCTATTAGGGAACCTATTAGGGAACCAATTAGGGAACCTATTAGGGAACTTAATAGGGAACCAATTAGGGAAACTATTAGGGAACCTATTAGGAACCTATTAGGGCACCAATTAGGGAACCTATTAGGGAACGTATTAGGGAACCTATTAGGGAACCAATTAGGGAACCAATTAGGGAACCAATTAGGGAACCAATTAGGGAACCAATTAGGGAACCAATCAGGGAACCTATTAGGGAACCTATTAGGGAACCTATTAGGGAACCAATTAGGGAACCAATTAGGGAACCAATTAGGGAACCAATTAGGGAACCAATTAGGGAACCTATTAGGGAACCTATTAGGGAACCAATTAGCGAAGCAATTAGGGAACATAATAGGGAACCAATTAGGGAACCTATTAGGGAACCTATTAGGGAACCTATTAGGGAACCAATTAGGGAACCAATTAGGGAACCTATTAGGGAACCAATTAGAGAACCTATTAGGGAACCAATTAGGGAACCAATTAGGGAACCAATTAGGGAACCAATTAGGGAACCTATTAGGGAACCAATTAGGGAACCTATACGGAACCTATTAGGGAACTAATTAGGGAACCAATTAGGGAACCAATTAGGGAACCTATTAGGGAACCAATTAGGGAACCAATTGGGAAACCTATTAGGGAACCAATTAGGGAACCAATTAGGGAAGCAATTAGGGAACCTATTAGGGAACCTATTAGGGAACCAATTAGGGAACCAATTAGGGAACCAATTAGGGAACCAATTAGGGAACCAATTAGGGAACCTATTAGGGAACCAATTAGGGAACCAATTAGGGAACCTATTAGGGAACCAATTAGGGAACCTATTAGGGAACCAATTAGGGAACCAAGTAGGGAACCAATTAGGGAACCAATTAGGGAACCAATTAGGGAACCAATTAGGGAACCAATTAGGGAACCAATTAGGGAAGCAATTAGGGAACCAATTAGGGAACTAATTAGGGAACCTATTAGGGAACCTATTAGGGAACCAATTAGGGAACCAATTAGGGAAGCAATTAGGGAACCAATTAGGGAACCAATTAGGGAACCAATTAGGGAACCAATTAGGGAACCAATTAGGGAACCAATTAGGGAACCCATTAGGGAACCAATTAGGGAACCAATTAGGGAACCAATTAGGAAACCAATTAGGGAACCAATTAGGAAACCAATTAGCGAAGCAATTAGGGAACATAATAAGGAACCAATTAGGGAACCTATTAGGGAACCTATTAGGGAAACTATTAGGGAACCAATTAGGGAACCAATTAGGGAACCTATTAGGGAACCAATTAGGGAACCTATTAGGGAACCAATTATGGAACCTATTAGGGAACCAATTAGGGAACCAACTAGGGAACCAATTAGGGAACCAATTAGGGAACCAATTAGGGAACCTATGAGGGAACCAATTAGGGAACCAATTAGGGAACCTATTAGGGAACCTATTAGGGAACCAATTAGGGAACCAATTGGGGAACCTATTAGGGAACCTATTAGGGAACCTATTAGGGAACCTATTAGGGAACCTATTAGGGAACCAATTAGGGAACCAATTAGGGAACCAAATAGGGAACCTATTAGGGAACCTATTAGGGAACCTATTAGGGAACCAATTAGGGAACCTATTAGGGAACCTATTAGGGAACCTATTAGGGAACCAATTAGGGAACCAATTAGGGAACCTATTAGGGAACCTTTTAGGGAACCGATTAGGGAACCAATTAGGGAACCAATATGGGAACCAATTAGGGAACCAATTAGGGAACCTATTAGGGAACCTATTAGGGAACCAATTAGGGAACCTATTAGGGAACCTATTAGGGAACCTATTAGGGAACCAATATGGGAACCAATTAGGGAACCTATTAGGGAACCTATTAGGGAACCTATTAGGGAACCTATTAGGGAACCAATTAGGGAACCTATTAGGGAACCAATTAGGGAACCAATTAGGGAACCTATTAGGGAATCAATCAGGGAACCAATTAGGGAACCAATTAGGGAACCTATTAGGGAAACTATTAGGGAACCGATTAGGGAACCTATTAAGGAACCAATTAGGGAACCTATTAGCTAACCTATTAGGGAACCTATTAGGGAACCAATTAGGGAACCTATTAGGGAACTGATTAGGGAACCGATTAGGGAACCGATTAGGGAACCTATTAGGGAACCTATTAGGGAACCTATTGGGGAACCTATTAGGGAACCTTTTAGGGAACCTATTAGGGAACCTATTAGGGAACCTATTAGGGAACCTATTAGGGAACCAATTGGGGAACCTATTACGGAACCAATTAGGGAACCAATTAGGGAACCTATTAGGGAACCAATTAGGAAACCTATTAGGGAACCTATTGGGGAACCTATTAGGGAACCTATTGGGGAACCAATTAGGGAACCTATTAGGGAACCTATTAGGGAACCTATTAGGGAACCTATTAGGGAACCTATTAGGGAACCTATTAGGGAACCTATTAGGGAACCAATTAGGGAACCAATTAGGGAACCTATTAGGGAACCAATTAGGGAGCCTATTAGGGAACCAATTACGGAACCTATTAGGGAACCAATTAGGGAACCAATTAGGGAACCAATTAGGGAACCTATTAGGGAACCAATTAGGGAACCTATTAGGGAACCTATTAGGGAACCTAATAGGGAACCAATTGGGGAACCAATTAGGGAACCAATTAGGGAACCAATTAGGGAACCAATTAGGGAACCAATTAGGGAACCAATAAGGGAACCAATTAGGGAACCAATTAGGGAACCAATTAGGGAACCAATTAGGGAACCAATTAGGGAACCAATTAGGGAACCCATTAGGGAACCAATTAGGGAACCAATTAGGGAACCTATTAGGGAACCTGTTAGGGAACCTATTAGGGAACCAGTTAGGGAACCAATTAGGGAACCAATTAGGGGACCTATTAGGGAGCCTATTAGGGAACCAATTGAAGAATCAAGTAGGGAACCTATTAGGGAACCTATTAGGGAACCAATTAGGGAACCTATTAGGGAACCAATTAGGGAACCTATTAGGGAACCAATTAGGGAACCAATTAGGGGACCTATTAGGGAACCTATTAGGGAACCTATTAGGGAACCTATTAGGGAACCTATTAGGGAACCTATTAGGGAACCTATTAGGGAACCAATTAATGAACCAATTAGGGAACCTATTAGGGAACCAATTAGGGAACCATTTAGGGAACCTATTAGGGAACCTATTAGGGAACCAATTAGGGAACCTATTAGGGAACAAATTAGGGAAGGTATTAGGGAACCTATTAGGGAACCAATTAGGGAACCAATTAGGGAACCAATTAGGGAACCAATTAGGGAACCAATTCGGGAACCTATTAGGGAACCGATTAGGGAACCTATTAGGGAACCAATTAGGGAACCTATTAGGTAACCTATTAGGGAACCAATTAGGGAACCAATTAGGGAACCTATTAGGGAACCTATTAGGGTACCGATTAGGGAACCGATTAGGGAACCGATTAGGGAACCAATTAGGGAACCTATTAAGGAACCTATTAGGGAACCAATTAGGGAACCAATTAGGGAACCTATTAGGGAACCAATCAGGGAACCTATCAGGGAACCAATATGGGAACCAATTAGGGAACCTATTAGGGAACCTTTTAGGGAACCAATTAGGGAACCTATTAGGGAACCAATTAGGGAACCAATTAGGGAACCAATTAGGGAACCAATTAGGGAACCAATTAGGGAATCTATTAGGGAACCTATTAGGGAACCGATTAGGGAACCTATTAGGGAACCGATTAGGGAACCTATTAGGGAACCTATTAGGGAACCAATTAGGGAACCAATTAGGGAACCTATTAGGGAACCAATTGCGGAACCTATCAGGGAACCTATTACGGAACCTATTAGGGAACCTATTAGGGAACCTATTAGGGAACCTATTAGGGAACCTATTAGGGAACGTATTAGGGAACCTATTAGGGAACCAATTAGGGAACCAATTAGGGAACCAATTAGGGAACCAATTAGGGAACCAATTGGGGAACCTATTAGGGAACCGATTAGGGAACCTATTAGGGAACCAATTAGGGAACCTTTTAGGGAACCTATTAGGGAACCTATTAGGGAACCTATTAGGGAACCTATTAGGGAACCTATTAGGGAACCTATTAGAGAACCTATTAGGGAACCGATTAGGGAACCGATTAGGGAACCAATTAGGGAACCTACTAAGGAACCTATTAGGGAACCAATTAGGGAACCAATTAGGGAACCTATTAGGGAACCAATTAGGGAACCTATTAGGGAACCTATTAGGGAACCAATTAGGGAACCTATTAGGGAACCAATATGGGAACCAATTAGGGAACCTATTAGGGAACCTATTAGGGAGCCTATTAGGGAACCTATTAGGGAACCTATTAGGGAACCTATTAGGGAACCAATTAGGCAACCAATTAGGGAACCAATTAGGGAACCAATTAGGGAACCAATTAGGGAATCTATTAGGGAACCTATTAGGGAACCGATTAGGGAACCTATTAGGAAACCTATTAGGGAACCTATTAGGGAACCTATTAGGGAACCTATTAGGGAACCAATTAGGGAACCAATTAGAAAACCTATTAGTGAACCTATTAGGGAACCAATTACGGAACCTATTAGGGAACCAATTAGGGAACCTATTAGGGAACCTATTAGGGAACCTATTAGGGAACCAATTAGGGAACCAATTAGGGAACCAATTAGGGAACCTAATAGGGAACCAATATGGGAACCAATTAGGGAACCTATTAGGGAACCTTTTAGGGAACCAATTAGGGAACCTATTAGGGAACCAATTAGGGAACCAATTAGGGAACCAATTAGGGAACCAATTAGGGAACCAATTAGGGAATCTATTAGGGAACCTATTAGGGAACCGATTAGGGAACCTATTAGGGAACCGATTAGGGAACCTATTAGGGAACCTATTAGGGAACCAATTAGGGAACCAATTAGGGAACCTATTAGGGAACCAATTGCGGAACCTATCAGGGAACCTATTACGGAACCTATTAGGGAACCTATTAGGGAACCTATTAGGGAACCTATTAGGGAACCTATTAGGGAACGTATTAGGGAACCTATTAGGGAACCAATTAGGGAACCAATTAGGGAACCAATTAGGGAACCAATTAGGGAACCAATTGGGGAACCTATTAGGGAACCGATTAGGGAACCTATTAGGGAACCAATTAGGGAACCTTTTAGGGAACCTATTAGGGAACCTATTAGGGAACCTATTAGGGAACCTATTAGGGAACCTATTAGGGAACCTATTAGAGAACCTATTAGGGAACCGATTAGGGAACCGATTAGGGAACCAATTAGGGAACCTACTAAGGAACCTATTAGGGAACCAATTAGGGAACCAATTAGGGAACCTATTAGGGAACCAATTAGGGAACCTATTAGGGAACCTATTAGGGAACCAATTAGGGAACCTATTAGGGAACCAATATGGGAACCAATTAGGGAACCTATTAGGGAACCTATTAGGGAGCCTATTAGGGAACCTATTAGGGAACCTATTAGGGAACCTATTAGGGAACCAATTAGGCAACCAATTAGGGAACCAATTAGGGAACCAATTAGGGAACCAATTAGGGAATCTATTAGGGAACCTATTAGGGAACCGATTAGGGAACCTATTAGGAAACCTATTAGGGAACCTATTAGGGAACCTATTAGGGAACCTATTAGGGAACCAATTAGGGAACCAATTAGAAAACCTATTAGTGAACCTATTAGGGAACCAATTACGGAACCTATTAGGGAACCAATTAGGGAACCTATTAGGGAACCTATTAGGGAACCTATTAGGGAACCAATTAGGGAACCAATTAGGGAACCAATTAGGGAACCTATTAGGGAACCAATATGGGACCCAATTAGGGAACCTATTAGGGAACCTATTAGGGAACCTATTAGGGAACCTATTAGGGAACCTATTAGGGAACCAATTAGGGAACCGATTAGGGAACCGATTAGGGAACCTATTAGGGAACCAATTAGGGAACCAATTAGGGAACCTATTAGGGAACCAATTAGGGAACCAATTAGGGAACCTATTAGGGAACCAATTAGGGAACCTATTAGGGAACCTATTAGGGAACCAATTAGGGAACCTATTAGGGAACCAATATGGGAACCAATTAGGGAACCTATTAGGGAACCTATTAGGGAACCAATTAGGGAACCTATTAGGGAACCTATTAGGGAACCAATTAGGGAACCAATTAGGGAACCAATTAGGGAACCAATTAGGGAACGTATTAGGGAATCTATTAGGGAACCCTTTTAGGGAACCGATTAGGGACCCTATTAGGGAACCGATTAGGGAACCTATTAGGGAACCTATTAGGGAACCTGTTAGGGAACCTATTAGGGAACCAATTAGGGAACCTATCAGGGAACCTATTAGGGAACCAATTAGGGAACCTATTGGGGAACCAATTAGGGAACCTATTAGGTAACCTATTAGGGAACCAATTAGGGAACCTATTAGGGAACCTATTAGGGAACCGATTAGGGAACCGATTAGGGAACCGATTAGGGAACCAATTAGGGAACCTATTAAGGAACCTATTAGGGAACCAATTAGGGAACCAATTAGGGAACCTATTAGGGAACCAGTTAGGGAACCAATTAGGGAACCTATTAGGGAACCTATTAGGGAACCTATTAGGGAACCTATTAGAGAACCTATTAGGGAACCGATTAGGGAACCAATTAGGGAACCTACTAAGGAACCTATTAGGGAACCAATTAGGGAACCAATTAGGGAACCTATTAGGGAACCAATTAGGGAACCTATTAGGGAACCTATTAGGGAACCAATTAGGGAACCTATTAGGGAACCAATATGGGAACCAATTAGGGAACCTGTTAGGGAACCTATTAGGGAGCCTATTAGGGAACCTATTAGGGAACCTATTAGGGAACCTATTAGGGAACCAATTAGGCAACCAATTAGGGAACCAATTAGGGAACCAATTAGGGAACCAATTAGGGAATCTATTAGGGAACCTATTAGGGAACCGATTAGGGAACCTATTAGGGAACCTATTAGGGAACCTATTAGGGAACCTATTAGGGAACCAATTAGGGAACCAATTAGAAAACCTATTAGTGAACCTATTAGGGAACCAATTAGGGAACCTATTAGGGAACCAATTAGGGAACCTATTAGGGAACCGATTAGGGAACCTATTAGGGAACCTATTAGGGAACCAATTAGGGAACCAATTAGGGAACCAATTAGGGAACCTATTAGGGAACCAATATGGGACCCAATTAGGGAACCTATTAGGGAACCTATTAGGGAACCTATTAGGGAACCTATTAGGGAACCTATTAGGGAACCAATTAGGGAACCGATTAGGGAACCGATTAGGGAACCTATTAGGGAACCAATTAGGGAACCAATTAGGGAACCTATTAGGGAACCAATTAGGGAACCAATTAGGGAACCTATTAGGGAACCAATTAGGAAACCTATTAGGGAACCTATTAGGGAACCAATTAGGGAACCTATTAGGGAACCAATATGGGAACCAATTAGGGAACCTATTAGGGAACCTATTAGGGAACCAATTAGGGAACCTATTAGGGAACCTATTAGGGAACCAATTAGGGAACCAATTAGGGAACCAATTAGGGAACCAATTAGGGAACGTATTAGGGAATCTATTAGGGAACCCTTTTAGGGAACCGATTAGGGACCCTATTAGGGAACCGATTAGGGAACCTATTAGGGAACCTATTAGGGAACCTGTTAGGGAACCTATTAGGGAACCTATTAGGGAACCAATTAGGGAACCTATCAGGGAACCTATTAGGGAACCAATTAGGGAACCTATTGGGGAACCAATTAGGGAACCTATTAGGTAACCTATTAGGGAACCAATTAGGGAACCTATTAGGGAACCTATTAGGGAACCGATTAGGGAACCGATTAGGGAACCGATTAGGGAACCAATTAGGGAACCTATTAAGGAACCTATTAGGGAACCTATTAGGGAACCAATTAGGGAACCTATTAGGGAACCAGTTAGGGAACCAATTAGGGAACCTATTAGGGATCCAATCAGGGAACCTATCAGGGAACCAATATGGGAACCAATTAGGGAACCTATTAGGGAACCTTTTAGGGAACCAATTAGGGAACCTATTAGGGAACCAATTAGGGAACCAATTAGGGAACCAATTAGGGAACCAATTAGGGAACCAATTAGGGAATCTATTAGGGAACCTATTAGGGAACCGATTAGGGAACCTATTAGGGAACCGATTAGGGAACCTATTAGGGAACCTATTAGGGAACCAATTAGGGAACCAATTAGGGAACCTATTAGGGAACCAATTGCGGAACCTATTAGGGAACCTATTACGGAACCTATTAGGGAACCTATTAGGGAACAAATTAGGGAACGTATTAGGGAACCTATTAGGGAACCAATTAGGGAACCAATTAGGGAACCAATTAGGGAACCAATTAGGGAACCAATTGGGGAACCTATTAGGGAACCGATTAGGGAACCTATTAGGGAACCAATTAGGGAACCTTTTAGGGAACCTATTAGGGAACCTATTAGGGAACCTATTAGGGAACCTATTAGGGAACCTATTAGGGAACCTATTAGAGAACCTATTAGGGAACCGATTAGGGAACCGATTAGGGAACCGATTAGGGAACCAATTAGGAAACCTACTAAGGAACCTATTAGGGAGCCAATTAGGGAACCAATTAGGGAACCTATTAGGGAACCAATTAGGGAACCTATTAGGGAACCTATTAGGGAACCAATTAGGGAACCTATTAGGGAACCAATATGGGAAGCAATTAGGGAACCTATTAGGGAACCTATTAGGGAGCCTATTAGGGAACCTATTAGGGAACCTATTAGGGAACCTATTAGGGAACCAATTAGGGAACCAATTAGGGAACCAATTAGGGAACCAATTAGGGAACCAATTAGGGAATCTATTAGGGAACCTATTAGGGAACCGATTAGGGAACCTATTAGGAAACCTATTAGGGAACCTATTAGGGAACCTATTAGGGAACCTATTAGGGAACCAATTAGGGAACCAATTAGAAAACCTATTAGTGAACCTATTAGGGAACCAATTAGGGAACCTATTAGGGAACCAATTAGGGAACCTATTAGGGAACCGATTAGGGAACCTATTAGGGAAAACTATTAGGGAACCAATTAGGGAACCAATTAGGGAACCAATTAGGGAACCTATTAGGGAACCAATATGGGACCCAATTAGGGAACCTATTAGGGAACCTATTAGGGAACCTATTAGGGAACCTATTAGGGAACCTATTAGGGAACCAATTAGGGAACCAATTAGGGAACCAATTAGGGAACCAATTAGGGAACCTATTAGGAAACCTATTAGGGAACCAATTAGGGAACCTATTAGAAAACCTATTAGTGAACCCATTAGGGAACCAATTAGGGAACCTATTAGGGAACCAATTAGGGAACCTATTAGGGAACCAATTAGGGAACCAATTAGGGAACCAATTAGGGAACCTATTAGGGAACCTATTAGGGAACCAATTAGGGAACCAATTAGGGAACCTATTAGGGAACCGATTAGGGAACCGATTAGGGAACCTATTAGGGAACCAATTAGGGAACCAATTAGGGAACCTATTAGGGAACCAATTAGGGAACCAATTAGGGAACCTATTAGGGAACCAATTAGGGAACCTATTAGGGAACCTATTAGGGAACCAATTAGGGAACCTATTAGGGAACCAATATGGGAACCAATTAGGGAACCTATTAGGGAACCTATTAGGGAACCAATTAGGGAACCTATTAGGGAACCTATTAGGGAACCAATTAGGGAACCAATTATGGAACCAATTAGGGAACCAATTAGGGAACGTATTAGGGAATCTATTAGGGAACCCTTTTAGGGAACCGATTAGGGACCCTATTAGGGAACCGATTAGGGAACCTATTAGGGAACCTATTAGGGAACCTGTTAGGGAACCTATTAGGGAACCTATTAGGGAACCAATTAGGGAACCTATCAGGGAACCTATTAGGGAACCAATTAGGGAACCTATTGGGGAACCAATTAGGGAACCTATTAGGGAATCTATTAGGGAACCTATTAGGGAACCTATTAGGGAACCAATTAGGGAACCAATTAGGGAACCAATTAGGGAACCAATTAGGGAACCTATTAGGGAACCAATATGGGAACCAATTAGGGAACCTATTAGGGAACCTCTTAGGGAACCTATTAGGGAACCTATTAGGGAACCTATTAGGGAACCTATTATGGAACCAATTAGGGAACCAATTAGGGAACCAATTAGGGAACCAATTAGGGAATCTATTAGGGAACGTATTAGGGAACCTATTAGGGAACCAATTAGGGAACCGATTAGGGAACCTATTAGGGAACCTATTAGGGAACCTATTAGGGAACCTATTAGGGAACCAATTAGGGAACCTATTAGGGAACCAATTAGGGAACCAATTAGGGAATCTATTAGGGAACCTCTTAGGGAACCAATTAGGGAACCAATTAGGGAACCTATTGGGGAACCTATTAGGGAACCAATTAGGGAACCTATTAGGGAACCTATTAGGGAACCGATTAGGGAACTGATTAGGGAACCAATTAGGGAACCGATTAGGGAACCTATTAGGGAACCAATCAGGGGACCTATTAGGGAACCAATTAGGGAACCTATTGGGGAACGTATTAGGGAACCTATTAGGGAACCTATTAGGGAACCTATTAGGGAACCCATTAGGGAACCTATTAGGGAACCAATTAGGGAACCTATTAGGGAACCTATTAGGGAACCAATTAGGGAACCTATTAGGGAACCTATTAGGGAACCTATTGGGGAACCAATTAGGGAACCAATTAGGGAACCTATTAGGGAACCTATTAGGGAACCTATTAGGGAACCAATTAGGGAACCTATTAGGGAACCAATTAGGGAACCTATTAGGGAACCAATTAGGGAACCTATTAAGGAAGCTATTAGGGAACCAATTAGGGAACCAATTAGGGAACCTATTAGGGAACCAATTAGGGAACCTATTAGGGAACCTATTAGGGAGGCAATTAGGGAACCTATTAGGGAACCAATATGGGAACCAATTAGGGAACCTATTAGGGAACCTATTAGGGAACCTATTAGGGAGCCTATTAGGGAACCTATTAGGGAACTTATTAGGGAACCAATTAGGGAACCAATTAGGGAACCAATTAGGGAACCAATTAGGGAACGTATCAGGGAATCTATTAGGGAACCCTTTTAGGGAACCGATTAGGGAACCTATTAGGGAACCGATTAGGGAACCTATTAGGGAACCTATTAGGGAACCTGTTAGGGAACCTATTAGGGAACCTATTAGGGAACCAATGGGAAAACCTATTAGTGAACCTATTAGGGAACCAATTAGAGAACCTATTAGGGAACCAATTAGGGAACCTATTAGGGAACCGATTAGGGAACCTATTAGGGAACCTATTAGGGAACCAATTAGGGAACCAATTAGGGAACCAATTAGGGAACCAATTAGGGAACCTATTAGGGAACCAATATGGTAACCAATTAGGGAACCTATTAGGGAACCTATTAGGGAACCTATTAGGGAACCTATTAGGGAACCTATTAGGGAACCAATTAGGGAACCAATTAGGGAACCAATTAGGGAACCAATAAGGGAACCTATTAGGGAACCTATTAGGGAACCCATTAGGGAACCCATTAGGGAACCTATTAGGGAACCGATTAGGGAACCTATTAGGGAACCTATTAGGGAACCTATTAGGGAACCTATTAGGGAACCAATTAGGGAACCAATTAGAAAACCTATTAGTGAACCTTTTAGGGAATCTATTAGGGAACCAATTAGGGAACCAATCAGGGAACCTATTAGGGAACCTATTAGGGAACCAATTAGGGAACCTATTAGGGAACCTATTGGGGAACCTATTACGGAACCAATTAGGGAACCTATTAGGGAACCTATTAGGGAACCGATTAGGGAACCGATTAGGGAACCAATTAGGGAACCGATTAGGGAACCTATTAGGGAACCAATCAGGGAACCTATTAGGGAACCAATTAGGGAACCTATTGGGGAACGTATTAGGGAACCTATTAGGGAACCTATTAGGGAACCTATTAGGGAACCCATTAGGGAACCTATTAGGGAACCAATTAGGGAACCTATTAGGGAACCTATTAGGGAACCAATTAGGGAACCTATTACGGAACCTATTAGGGAACCTATTGGGGAACCAATTAGGGAACCTATTAGGAAACCAATTAGGGAACCAATTAGGGAACCTATTAGGGAACCTATTAGGGAACCAATTAGGGAACCTATTAGGGAACCAATTAGGGAATCTATTAGGGAACCGATTAGGGAACCTATTAGGGAACCTATTAGGGAACCAATTAGGGAACCAATTAGGGAACCTATTAGGGAACCTATTAGGGAACCAATTAGGGAACCTATTAGGGAACCAATTAGGGAACCCATTAGGGAACCCATTAGGGAACCTATTAGGGAACCGATTAGGGAACCTATTAGGGAACCTATTAGGGAACCTATTAGGGAACCTATTAGGGAACCAATTAGGGAACCAATTAGAAAACCTATTAGTGAACCTTTTAGGGAATCTATTAGGGAACCAATTAGGGAACCAATCAGGGAACCTATTAGGGAACCTATTAGGGAACCAATTAGGGAACCTATTAGGGAACCTATTGGGGAACCTATTACGGAACCAATTAGGGAACCTATTAGGGAACCTATTAGGGAACCGATTAGGGAACCGATTAGGGAACCAATTAGGGAACCGATTAGGGAACCTATTAGGGAACCAATCAGGGAACCTATTAGGGAACCAATTAGGGAACCTATTGGGGAACGTATTAGGGAACCTATTAGGGAACCTATTAGGGAACCTATTAGGGAACCCATTAGGGAACCTATTAGGGAACCAATTAGGGAACCTATTAGGGAACCTATTAGGGAACCAATTAGGGAACCTATTACGGAACCTATTAGGGAACCTATTGGGGAACCAATTAGGGAACCTATTAGGAAACCAATTAGGGAACCAATTAGGGAACCTATTAGGGAACCTATTAGGGAACCAATTAGGGAACCTATTAGGGAACCAATTAGGGAACCTATTAGGGAACCGATTAGGGAACCTATTAGGGAACCTATTAGGGAACCTATTAGGGAACCTATTAGGGAACCTATTAGGGAACCTATTAGGGAACCAATTAGGGAACCTATTAGGGAACCTATTAGGGAACCGATTAGGGAACCGATTAGGGAACCAATTAGGGAACCGATTAGGGAACCTATTAGGGAACCAATCAGGGAACCTATTAGGGAACCAATTAGGGAACCTATTGGGGAACGTATTAGGGAACCAATTAGGGAACCAATTAGGGAACCAATTAGGGAACCTATTAGGGAACCTATTAGGGAACCAATTAGGGAACGTATTAGGGAACCAATTAGGGAACCTATTAGGGAACCTATTAGGGAACCTATTAGGGAACCTATTAGGGAACCAATTAGGGAACCAATTAGTGCACCTATTAGGGAACCAATTAGGGAACCCATTAGGGAACCTATTAGGGAACCAATTAGGGAACCAATCAGGGAACCTATTACGGAACCTATTAGGGAACCAATTAGGGAACCTATTAGGGAACCAATTAGGGAACCTATTAGGGAACCAATCAGGGAACCAATTAGGGAACCAATTAGGGAACCAATTAGGGAACCAATTAGGGAACCTATTGGGGAACCTATTAGGGAACCTATTAGGGAACCAATTAGGGAACCAATTAGGGAACCTATTAGGGAACCTATTAGGGAACCAATTAGGGAACCAATTAGGGAACCAATTAGGGAACCTATTAGGGAACCAATTAGGGAACCAATTAGGGAACCAATTAGGGAACCAATTAGGGAACCTATTAGGGAACCTATTAGGGAACCTATTAGGACACCTATTAGGGAACCTATTAGGGAACCTATTAGGGAAGCTATTAGGGAACCTATTAGGGAACCAATATGGGAACCAATTAGGGAACCTATTAGGGAACCTATTAGGGAACCAATTAGGGAACCAATTAGGGAACCTATTAGGGAACCAATTAGGGAACCTATTGGGGAACCAATTAGGGAACCTATTAGGGAACCAATCAGGGAACCTATTAGGGAACCAATTAGGGAACCTATTGAGGAACCTATTAGGGAACCTATTAGGGAACCTATTAGGGAACCGATTAGGGAACCTATTAGGGAACCTATCAGGGAACCAATTAGGGAACCTATTAGGGAACCAATTAGGGAACCTATTAGGGAACCTATTAGGGAACCAATTAGGGAACCAATTAGGGAACCTATTAGGGAACCTATTAGGGAACCAATTAGGGAACCAAATAGGGAACCTATTAGGGAACCTATTAAGGAACCTATTAGGGAACCTATTAGGGAACCTATTTGGGAACAAATTAGGGAACCAATTAGTGCACCTATTAGGGAACCAATTAGGGAACCCATTAGGGAACCTATTAGGGAACCAATTAGGGAACCAATTAAGGAACCTATTAGGGAACCAATTAGGGAACCCATTAGGGAACCAATTAGGGAACCAATTAGGGAACCTATTAGGGAACCAATTAGGGAACCTATTAGGGAACCAATTAGGGAACCTATTAGGGAACCAATTAGGGAACTAATCAGGGAACCAATTAGGGAACCAATTAGGGGACCTATTAGGGAACCAATTAGGGAACCTATTAGGGAACCAATTAGGGAACCTATTAGGGAACCAATTAGGGAACCAATTAGGGAACCAATTAGGGAACCAATTAGGGAACCTATTAAGGAACCTATTAGGGAACCAATTAGGGAACCTATTAGGGAACCAATTAGGGAACCAATTAGGGAACCAATTAGGGAACCAATTAGGGAACCAATTAGGGAACCAATTAGGGAACCTATTAGGGAACCTATTAGGACACCTATTAGGGAACCTATTAGGGAACCTATTAGGCAAGCTATTAGGGAACCTATTAGGGAACCTATTGGGGAACCTATTAGGGAACCTATTAGGGAACCTATTAGGGAACCTATTAGGGAACCTATTAGGGAAGCTATTAGGGAACCTATTAGGGAACCTATTGGGGAACCTATTAGGGAACCAATTAGGGAACCTATTGGGGAACCTATTAGGGAACCTATTAGGGAACCTATTAGGGAACCGATTAGGGAACCTATTAGGGAACCTATTAGGGAACCAATTAGGGAACCTATTAGGGAACCAATTAGGGAACCAATTAGGGAACCTATTAGGGAACCTATTGGGGAACCTATTAGGGAACCTATTAGGGAACCTATTAGGGAACCTATTAGGGAACCAATTAGGGAACCTATTAGGGAACCAATTAGGGAACCTATTAGGGAACCAATTAGGGAACCTATTAGGGAACCTATTAGGGAACCTATTAGGGAACCAATTAGGGAACCAATTAGGGAACCTATTAGGGAACCAATTAGGGAACCAATTAGGGAACCTATTAGGGAACCTATTAGGGAACCTATTAGGGAACCAATTAGGGAACTAATTAGAAAACCTATTAGTGAACCTATTAGGGAACCAATTAGGGAACCTATTAGGGAACCTATTAGGGAACCTATTAGGGAACCTATTAGGGAACCGATTAGAAAACCGATTAGGGAACCTATTAGGGAACCTATTAGGGAACCAATTAGGGAACCAATTAGGGAACCTATTAGGGAACCTATTAGGGAACCTATTAGAGAACCAATTAGGGAACCTATTAGGGAACCAATTAGGGAACCGATTAGGGAACCGATTAGGGAACCGATTAGGGAACCGATTAGGGAACCAATTAGGGAACCAATTAGGGAACCTATTAGGGAACCAATTAGGGAACCTATTGGGGAACCTATTAGGGAACCTATTAGGGAACCTATTAGGGAACCTATTAGGGAACCCATTAGGGAACCAATTAGGGAACCTATTAGGGAACCTATTAGGGAACCTATTAGGGAACCAATTAGGGAACCAATTAGGGAACCTATTAGGGAACCAATTAGGGAACCTATTAGAGAACCAATTAGGGAACCAATTAGGGAACCAATTAGGGAACCTATTAGGGAACCTATTAGGGAACCAATTAGGGAACCAATTAGGGAACCAATTAGGGAACCTATTAGGGAACCTATTAGGGAACCTATTAGGGAACCTATCAGGGAACCTATTAGGGAACCTATTAGGGAAGCTATTAGGGAACCAATTAGGGAACCAATTAGGGAACCTATTAGAGAACCAATTAGGGAACTAATTAGAAAACCTATTAGTGAACCTATTAGCGAACCAATTAGGGAACCTATTAGGGAACCAATTAGGGAACCTATTAGGGAACCGATTAGGGAACCGATTAGGGAACCAATTAGGGAACCAATTAGGGAACCAATTAGGGAACCAATTAGGGAACCTATTAGAGAACCAATTAGGGAACTAATTAGAAAACCTATTAGTGAACCTATTAGCGAACCAATTAGGGAACCTATTAGGGAACCAATTAGGGAACCTATTAGGGAACCGATTAGGGAACCGATTAGGGAACCAATTAGGGAACCAATTAGGGAACCTATTAGGGAACCTATTAGGGAACCAATTAGGGAACCAATTAGGGAACCTATTAGGGAACCGATTAGGGAACCGATTAGGGAACCTATTAGGGAACCTATTAGGGAACCGATTAGGGAACCAATTAGGGAACCGATTAGGGAACCGATTAGGGAACCAATTAGGGAACCAATTAGGGAACCTATTAGGGAACCAATTAGGGAACCTATTGGGGAACCTATTAGGGAACCTATTAGGGAACCTATTAGGGAACCTATTAGGGAACCTATTAGGGAACCTATTAGGGAACCTATTAGGGAACCTATTAGGGAACCTATTAGGGAACCAATTAGGGAACCTATTAGGGAACCTATTAGGGAACCTATTAGGGAACCTATTAGGGAACCAATTAGGGAACCTATTAGGGAACCTATTAGGGGACCTATTAGGGAACCTATTAGGGAACCTATTGGGGAATGAATTAGGGAACCAATTAGGGAACCTATTAGGGAACCAATTAGGGAACCTATTAGGGAACCTATTAGGGAACCAATTAGGGAACCAATTAGGGAACCAATTAGGGAACCTATTAGGGAACCAATCAGGGAACCTATTAGGGAACCAATCAGGGAACCAATTAGGGAACCTATTAGGGAACCAATTAGGGAACCTATTAGGGAACCAATTAGGGAACCTATTAGGGAACCAATTAGGGAACCTATTAGGGAACCGATTCGGGAACCGATTAGGGAACCTATTAGGGAACCTATTAGGGAACCAATTAGGGAACCAATTAGGGAACCTATTGGGGAACCTATTAGGGAACCAATCAGGGAACCAATTAGGGAGCCTATTAGGGAACCTATTAGGGAACCAATTAGGGAACCTATTAGGGAACCTATTAGGGAACCGATTAGGGAACCGATTAGGGAACCGATTAGGGAACCGATTAGGGAACCAATCAGGCAACCAATCAGGGAACCAATTAGGGAACCAATTAGGGAACCTATTGGGGAACCTATTAGGGAACCTATTAGGGAACCTATTAGGGAACCTATTAGGGAACCAATTAGGGAACCTATTAGGGAACCTATTAGGGAACCAATTAGGGAACCTATTAGGGAACCAATCAGGGAACCTATTAGGAAACCTATTAGGGAACCTATTAGGGAACCAATTAGGGAACCAATTAGGGAACCTATTAGGGAACCAATTAGGGAACCTATTAGGGAACCAATTAGGGAACCAATTAGGGAACCAATTAGGGAACCTATTAGGGAACCTATTAGGGAACCTATTAGGGAACCAATTAGGGAACCAATTAGGGAACCTATTATGGAACCTATTAGGGAACCTATTAGGGAACCAATTAGGGAACCTATTAGGGAACCTATTAGGGAACCTATTAGGGAACCTATTAGGGAACCTATTAGGGAATGAATTAGGGAACCAATTAGGGAACCTATTAGGGAACCAATTAGGGAACCTATTGGGGAACCTATTAGGGAACCAATTAGGGAACCAATTAGGGAACCAATTAGGGAACCTATTTGGGAACCAATTAGGGAACCCATTAGGGAACCTATTAGGGAACCAATTAGGGAACCTATTAGGGAACCGATTAGGGAACCTATTAGGGAACCAATTAGGGAACCTATTAGGGCACCAATTAGGGAACCAATTAGGGAACCAATTAGGGAACCTATTAGGGAACCAATTAGGGAACCAATTAGGGAACCTATTAGGGAACCTATTAGGGAACCTTTTAGGGAACCTATTAGGGAACCCATTAGGGAACCTATTAGGGAACCAATTAGGGAACCTATTAGGGAACCTATTAGGGAACCTATTAGGGAACCAATTAGGGAACCAATTAGGGAACCAATTAGGGAACCAATTAGGGAACCTATTAGGGAACCAATTAGGGAACCTATTAGGGAACCAATTAGGGAACCAATTAGGGAACCAATTAGGGAACCTATTAGGGAACCTATTAGGGAACCTATTAGGGAACCTATTAGGGAACCAATTAGGGAACCTATTAGGGAAGCTATTAGGGAACCTATTAGGGAACCTATTAGGGAAACTATTAGGGAACCTATTAGGGAACCTATTAGGGAACCTATTAGGGAACCAATTAGGGAACCAATTAGGAACCTATTAGGGAACCAATTAGGGAACCTATTAGGGAACCAATTAGGGAACCTATTAGAGAACCAATCAGGGAACCAATCAGGGAACCTATTAGGGAACCAATTAGGGAACCTATTGGGGAACCTATTAGGGAACCTATTAGGGAACCTATTAGGGAACCTATTAGGGAACCAATTAGGGAACCTATTAGGGAACCAATCAGGGAACCAATTAGGGAACCTATTAGGGAACCTATTGGGGAACCTATTAGGGAACCTATTAGGGAACCTATTAGGGAACCTATTAGGGAACCTATTAGGGAACCTATTAGGGAACCTATTAGGGAACCTATTAGGGAACCTTTTAGGGAACCTATTAGGGAACCTATTAGGGAACCTATTAGGGAACCAATTAGGGAACCTATTAGGGAACCAATTAGGGAACCAATTAGGAACCTATTAGGGAACCAATCAGGGAACCTATTAGGGAACCAATTAGGGAACCTATTGGGGAACCTATTAGGGAACCTATTAGGGAACCAATTAGGGAACCTATTAGGGAACCAATTAGGGAACCAATTAGGGAACCTATTAGGGAACCTATTGGGGAACCTATTAGGGAACCTATTAGGGAACCTATTAGGGAACCTATTAGGGAACCTATTAGGGAACCTATTAGGGAACCTATTAGGGAACCTATTAGGGAACCTTTTAGGGAACCTATTAGGGAACCTATTAGGGAACCTATTAGGGAACCAATTAGGGAACCTATTAGGGAACCAATTAGGGAACCTATTAGGGAACCAATTAGGGAACCAATTAGGGAACCAATTAGGGAACCAATTAGGGAACCTATTAGGGAACCAATTAGGGAACCTATTAGGGAACCAATTAGGGAACCAATTAGGGAACCAATTAGGGAACCAATTAGGGAACCTATTAGGGAACCTATTAGGGAACCTATTAGGGAACCAATTAGGGAACCTATTAGGGAAGCTATTAGGGAACCTATTAGGGAACCTATTAGGGAACCTATTAGGGAACCTATTAGGGAACCTATTAGGGAACCAATTAGGGAACCAATTAGGAACCTATTAGGGAACCAATTAGGGAACCTATTAGGGAACCAATTAGGGAACCTATTAGAGAACCAATCAGGGAACCAATCAGGGAACCTATTAGGGAACCAATTAGGGAACCTATTGGGGAACCTATTAGGGAACCAATTAGGGAACCAATTAGGGAACCTATTAGGGAACCAATTAGGGAACCAATTAGGGAACCAATTAGGGAACCAATCAGGGAACCAATCAGGGAACCTATTAGGGAACCAATTAGGGAACCTATTGGGGAACCTATTAGGGAACCAATTAGGGAGCCTATTAGGGAACCTATTAGGGAACCAATTAGGGAACCTATTAGGGAACCTATTAGGGAACCGATTAGGGAACCGATTAGGGAACCGATTAGGGAACCGATTAGGGAACCAATCAGGGAACCAATCAGGGAACCAATTAGGGAACCAATTAGGGAACCTATTGGGGAACCTATTAGGGAACCTATTAGGGAACCTATTAGGGAACCTATTAGGGAACCAATTAGGGAACCTATTAGGGAACCTATTAGGGAACCAATTAGGGAACCTATTAGGGAACCAATCAGGGAACCTATTAGGAAACCTATTAGGGAACCTATTAGGGAACCAATTAGGGAACCAATTAGGGAACCTATTAGGGAACCAATTAGGGAACCTATTAGGGAACCAATTAGGGAACCAATTAGGGAACCAATTAGGGAACCTATTAGGGAACCTATTAGGGAACCTATTAGGGAACCAATTAGGGAACCAATTAGGGAACCTATTATGGAACCTATTAGGGAACCTATTAGGGAACCAATTAGGGAACCTATTAGGGAACCTATTAGGGAACCTATTAGGGAACCTATTAGGGAACCTATTAGGGAATGAATTAGGGAACCAATTAGGGAACCTATTAGGGAACCAATTAGGGAACCTATTAGGGAACCTATTAGGGAACCAATTAGGGAACCAATTAGGGAACCAATTAGGCAACCTATTTGGGAACCAATTAGGGAACCCATTAGGGAACCTATTAGGGAACCAATTAGGGAACCTATTAGGGAACCGATTAGGGAACCTATTAGGGAACCAATTAGGGAACCTATTAGGGCACCAATTAGGGAACCAATTAGGGAACCAATTAGGGAACCTATTAGGGAACCAATTAGGGAACCAATTAGGGAACCTATTAGGGAACCTATTAGGGAACCTTTTAGGGAACCTATTAGGGAACCCATTAGGGAACCTATTAGGGAACCAATTAGGGAACCTATTAGGGAACCTATTAGGGAACCTATTAGGGAACCAATTAGGGAACCAATTAGGGAACCAATTAGGGAACCAATTAGGGAACCTATTAGGGAACCAATTAGGGAACCTATTAGGGAACCAATTAGGGAACCAATTAGGGAACCAATTAGGGAACCTATTAGGGAACCTATTAGGGAACCTATTAGGGAACCTATTAGGGAACCAATTAGGGAACCTATTAGGGAACCTATTAGGGAAGCTATTAGGGAACCTATTAGGGAACCTATTAGGGAAACTATTAGGGAACCTATTAGGGAACCTATTAGGGAACCTATTAGGGAACCAATTAGGGAACCAATTAGGAACCTATTAGGGAACCAATTAGGGAACCTATTAGGGAACCAATTAGGGAACCTATTAGAGAACCAATCAGGGAACCAATCAGGGAACCTATTAGGGAACCAATTAGGGAACCTATTGGGGAACCTATTAGGGAACCTATTAGGGAACCTATTAGGGAACCTATTAGGGAACCAATTAGGGAACCTATTAGGGAACCAATCAGGGAACCAATTAGGGAACCTATTAGGGAACCTATTAGGGAACCTATTAGGGAACCTATTAGGGAACCTATTAGGGAACCTATTAGGGAACCTATTAGGGAACCTATTAGGGAACCTATTAGGGAACCTTTTAGGGAACCTATTAGGGAACCTATTAGGGAACCTATTAGGGAACCAATTAGGGAACCTATTAGGGAACCAATTAGGGAACCAATTAGGAACCTATTAGGGAACCAATCAGGGAACCTATTAGGGAACCAATTAGGGAACCTATTGGGGAACCTATTAGGGAACCTATTAGGGAACCAATTAGGGAACCTATTAGGGAACCAATTAGGGAACCAATTAGGGAACCTATTAGGGAACCTATTGGGGAACCTATTAGGGAACCTATTAGGGAACCTATTAGGGAACCTATTAGGGAACCTATTAGGGAACCTATTAGGGAACCTATTAGGGAACCTATTAGGGAACCTATTAGGGAACCTTTTAGGGAACCTATTAGGGAACCTATTAGGGAACCTATTAGGGAACCAATTAGGGAACCTATTAGGGAACCAATTAGGGAACCTATTAGGGAACCAATTAGGGAACCAATTAGGGAACCAATTAGGGAACCAATTAGGGAACCTATTAGGGAACCAATTAGGGAACCTATTAGGGAACCAATTAGGGAACCAATTAGGGAACCAATTAGGGAACCAATTAGGGAACCTATTAGGGAACCTATTAGGGAACCTATTAGGGAACCAATTAGGGAACCTATTAGGGAAGCTATTAGGGAACCTATTAGGGAACCTATTAGGGAACCTATTAGGGAACCTATTAGGGAACCTATTAGGGAACCAATTAGGGAACCAATTAGGAACCTATTAGGGAACCAATTAGGGAACCTATTAGGGAACCAATTAGGGAACCTATTAGAGAACCAATCAGGGAACCAATCAGGGAACCTATTAGGGAACCAATTAGGGAACCTATTGGGGAACCTATTAGGGAACCAATTAGGGAACCAATTAGGGAACCTATTAGGGAACCAATTAGGGAACCTATTAGGGAACCAATTAGGGAACCAATTAGGGAACCTATTAGGGAACCTATTGGGGAACCTATTAGGGAACCTATTAGGGAACCTATTAGGGAACCTATTAGGGAACCAATTAGGGAACCAATTAGGGAACCTATTAGGGAACCTATTAGGGAACCTATTAGGGAAGCAATTAGGGAACCAATTAGGGAACCTATTAGGGAACCAATTAGGGAACCTATTAGGGAACCAATTAGGGAACCAATTAGGGAACCTATTAGGGAACCTATTAGGGAACCTATTAGGGAACCTATTAGGGAACCTATTAGGGAACCTATTAGGGAACCAATTAGGGAACCTATTAGGGAAGCTATTAGGGAACCTATTAGGGAACCTATTAGGGAACCTATTAGGGAACCTATTAGGGAACCTATTAGGGAACCAATTAGGGAACCAATTAGGAACCTATTAGGGAACCAATTAGGGAACCTATTAGGGAACCAATTAGGGAACCTATTAGAGAACCAATCAGGGAACCAATCAGGGAACCTATTAGGGAACCAATTAGGGAACCTATTGGGGAACCTATTAGGGAACCTATTAGGGAACCAATTAGGGAACCTATTAGGGAACCTATTAGGGAACCTATTAGGGAACCAATTGGGGAACCTATTAGGGAACCAATTAGGGAACCTATTAGGGAACCTATTGGGGAACCTATTAGGGAACCTATTAGGGAACCTATTAGGGAACCTATTAGGGAACCAATTAGGGAACCTATTAGGGCACCAATTAGGGAACCAATTAGGGAACCAATTAGGGAACCAATTAGGGGGCCTTTTAGGGAACCAATTAGGGAACCAATTAGGGAACCTATTAGGGAACCAATTAGGGAACCTATTAGGGAACCTTTTAGGGAACCTATTAGGGAACCTATTAGGGAACCTATTAGGGAACCAATTAGAAAACATATTAGGGAACCAATTAGGGAACCTATTAGGGAACCAATTAGGGAACCAATTAGGGAACCAATTAGGGAACCAATTAGGGAACCTATTAGGGAACCAATTAGGGAACCTATTAGGGAACCAATTAGGGAACCTATTAGGGAACCAATTAGGGAACCTATTAGGGAACCTATTAGGGAACCAATTAGGGAAGCTATTAGGGAAGCTATTAGGGAAGCTATTAGGGAACCTATTAGGGAACCTATTAGGGAACCTATTAGGGAACCAATTAGGAACCTATTAGGGAACCAATTAGGGAACCTATTAGGGAACCAATTAGGGAACCTATTAGGGAACCCATTAGGGAACCAATTAGGGAACCTATTAGGGAACCAATTAGGGAACCAATTAGGGAACCTATTAGGGAACCTATTAGGGAACTTATTAGGGAACCTATTAGGGAACCTATTAGGGAACCTATTAGGGAACCAATTAGGGAACCTATTAGGGAACCTATTAGGGAACGTATTAGGGAACCAATTAGGGAACCAATTAGGGAACCTATTAGGGAACCTATTAGGGAACCTATTAGGGAACCTATTAGGGAACCAATTAGGGAACCAATTAGGGAACCAATTAGGGAACCTATTAGGGAACCTATTAGGGAACCTATTAGGGAACCTATTAGGGAACCTATTAGGGAACCAATTAGGGAACCTATTAGGGAAGCTATTAGGGAACCTATTAGGGAACCTATTAGGGAACCTATTAGGGAACCTGTTAGGGAACCTATTAGGGAACCAATTAGGGAACCAATTAGAAACCTATTAGGGAACCAATTAGGGAACCTATTAGGGAACCAATTAGGGAACCTATTAGGGAACCAATCAGGGAACCAATCAGGGAACCTATTAGGGAACCAATTAGGGAACCTATCGGGGAACCTATTAGGGAACCTATTAGGGAACCAATTAGGGAACCTATTAGGGAACCTATTAGGGAACCTATTAGGGAACCAATTGGGGAACCTATTAGGGAACCAATTAGGGAACCAATTAGGGAACCTATTAGGGAACCTATTGGGGAACCTATTAGGGAACCTATTAGGGAACCTATTAGGGAACCTATTAGGGAACCTATTAGGGAACCTATTAGGGAACCTATTAGGGAACCAATTAGGGAACCTATTAGGGAACCTATTAGGGAACCTATTAGGGAACCTATTAGGGAACCTATTAGGGAACCAATTAGGGAACCAATTAGGGAACCTATTAGGGAACCTATTAGGGAACCTATTAGGGAACCTATTAGGGAACCAATTAGGGAACCAATTAGGGAACCTATTAGGGAACCTATCAGGGAACCTATTAGGGAACCAATTAGGGAACCAATTAGGGAACCTATTAGGGAACCTATTAGGGAACCTATTAGGGAACCAATTAGGGAACCAATTAGTGAACCTATTAGGGAACCAATTAGGGAACCTATTAGGGAACCTATTAGGGAAGCAATTAGGGAACCAATTAGGGAACCAATTAAGGAACCTATTAGGGAACCAATTAGGGAACCCATTAGGGAACCAATTAGGGAACCAATTAGGGAACCAATTAGGGAACCAATTAGGGAACCTATTAGGGAACCAATTAGGGAACCTATTAGGGAACCAATTAGGGAACCAATTAGGGAACCAATTAGGGAACCAATTAGGGGACCTATTAGGGAACCAATTAGGGAACCAATTAGGGAACCAATTAGGGAACCTATTGGGGAACCTATTAGGGAACCAATTAGGGAACCTATTAGGGAACCTATTAGGGAACCAATTAGGGAACCTATTAGGGAACCAATTAGGGAACCAATTAGGAAACCAATTAGGTAACCTATTAGGGAACCTATTAGGGAACCTATTAGGGAACCTGTTAGGGAACCATTTAGAGAACCTATTAGGGAACCTATTATGGCACCAATTAGAGAATCAATTAGGGAACCAATTAGGGAACCAATTAGGGAACCTATAAGGGAACCAATTAGGGAACCAATTAGGGAACCAATTAGGGAACCTATTAGGGAACCTAACAGGGAACCAATTAGGGAACCTATTAGGAAACCAATTAGGGAACCTATTAGGGAACCAATTAGGGAACCAATTAGGGAACCAATTAGGGAACATATTAGGGAACCTATTAGGGAACCTATTAGGGAACCAATTAGGGAACCTATTAGGGAACCAATTAGGGAACCAATTAGGGAACCAATTAGGGAACCAATTAGGGAACCAATTAGGGAACCAATTAGGGAACCTATTAGGGAACCAATTAGGGACCCTATTAGGGAACCTATTAGGGCACCAATTAGGGAACCAATTAGGGAACCAATTAGGGAACCAATTAGGGAACCAATTAGGGAACCAGTTAGGGAACCTATTAGGGAACCAATTAGGGAAGCAATTAGGGAACCTAATAGGGAACCAATTAGGGAACCTATTAGGGAACCTATTAGGGAACCTATTAGGGCACCAATTAGGGAACCTATTAGGGAACCTATTAGGGAACCTATTAGGGAACCTATTAGAGAACCTATTAGGGAACCAATTAGGGAGCCAATTAGGGAACCAATTAGGGAACCAATTAGGGAACCAATTAGGGAACCAATTAGGGAACCTATTAGGGAACCTATTAGGGAACCAATTAGGGAAGCAATTAGGGAACCTAATAGGGAACCAATTAGGGAACCTATTAGGGAACCTATTAGGGAACCTATTAGGGCACCAATTAGGGAACAAATTAGGGAACGTATTAGGGAACCTATTAGGGAACCTATTAGGGAACCTATTAGGGAACCAATTAGGGAACCAATTAGGGAACCAATTAGGGAACCAATTAGGGAACCAATTAGGGAACCAAATAGAGAACCAATGAGGGAACCAATTAGGGAACCAATTAGGGAACCTATTAGGGAACCAATTAGGGAACCTATTAGGGAACCAATTAGGGAACCAATTAGGGAACCAATTAGGGAACCAATTAGGGAACCAATTAGGAAAGCTATTAGGGAACCAATTAGGGAACCTATTAGGGAAGCAATTAGGGAACCTATTAGGGAACCTATTAGGGAACCAATTAGGGAACCAATTAGGGAACAAATTAGGGAACCACTTAGGGAACCAATTAGGGAACCTATTAGGGAACCAATTAGGGAACCAATTAGGGAACCTATTAGGGAACCTATTAGGCAACCAATTAGGGAACCAATTAGGGAACCAATTAGGGAACCTATCAGGGAACCTATTAGGGAACCAATTAGGGAACCAATTAGGGAACCAATTAGGGAACCAATTAGGGAACCAATTAGGGAACCAATTAGGGAACCAATTAGGGAACCAATTAGGGAACCAATTAGGGAACCTATTAGGGAACCTATTAGGGAACCTATTAGCGAACCAATTAGGGAACCAATTAGGGAACCTTTTAGGGAACCTATTTGGGAACCAATTAGGGAACCAATTAGGGAACCAATTAGGGAACCAATTAGGGAACCAATTAGGGAACCAATTAGGGAACCAGTTAGGGAACCTATTAGGGAACCAATTAGGGAAGCAATTAGGGAACCTAATAGGGAACCAATTAGGGAACCTATTAGGGAACCTATTAGGGAACCTATTAGGGCACCAATTAGGGAACCTATTAGGGAACCTATTAGGGAACCTATTAGGGAACCTATTAGGGAACCTATTAGCGAACCTATTAGGGAACCAATTAGGGAAGCAATTAGGGAACCTAATAGGGAACCAATTAGGGAACCTATTAGGGAACCTATTAGGGAACCTATTAGGGCACCTATTAGGGAACCTATTAGGGAACCCATTAGGGAACCTATTAGGGAACCTATTAGGGAACCTATTAGGGAACCAATTAGGGAACCAATTAGGGAACCAATTAGGGAACCAATTAGGGAACCAATTAGGGAACCAATTAGGGAACCAATTAGGGAACCAATTAAGGAACCAATTAGGGAACCTATTAGGGAACCAATTAGGGAACCTATTAGGGAACTAATTAGGGAACCAATTAGGGAACCAATTAGGGAACCAATTAGGGAACCAATTAGGGAACCAATTAGGAAACCTATTAGGGAACCAATTAGGGAACCAATTAGGGAAGCAATTAGGGAACCTATTAGGGAACCTATTAGGGAACCTATTAGGGAACCAATTAGGGAACCTATTAGGGAACCAATTAGGGAACCAATTAGGGAACCAATTGGGGAACCTATTAGGGAACCTAGTAGGGAACCTATTAGGGAACCTATTAGGGAACCAATTAGGGAACCAATTAGGGAACCTATTAGGGACCCTATTAGGGAACCAATTAGGGAACCAATTAGGGAACCAATTAGGGAACCTATTAGGGAACCAATTAGGGAACCAATTAGGGAACCAATTAGGGAACCAATTAGGGAACCAATTAGGGAACCAATTAGGGAACCAATTAGGGAACCTATTAGGGAACCAATTAGCGAACCTATTAGGGAACCAATTAGGGAACCAATTAGGGAACCAATTAGGGAACCAATTAGGGAACCAATTAGGGAACCAATTAGGGAACCTGTTAGGGAACCAATTAGGGAACCAATTAGGGAACCATTAGGAAACCTATTAGGGAACCAATTAGGGAACCTATTAGGGAACCAATTAGGGAACCAATTAGGGAACCAATTAGGGAACCAATTAGGGAACCTATTAGGGAACCTATTAGGGAACCAATTAGGGAACCAATTAGGGAACCAATTGGGGAACCTATTAGGGAACCTATTAGGGAACCAATTAGGACACCTATTAGGGAACCAATTAGGGAACCAATTAGGGAAGCGATTAGGGAACCTATTAGGGAACCTATTAGGGAACCAATTAGGGAACCAATTAGGGAACCAATTAGGGAACTGATTAGGGAACCAATTAGGGAACCTATTAGGGAACCAATTAGGGAACCAATTAGGGAACCTACTAGGGAACCTATTAGGGAACCAATTAGGGAACCTATTAGGGAACCTATTAGGGAACCGATTAGGGAACCGATTAGGGAACCAATTAGGGAACCAATTAGGGAACCTATTAAGGAACCTATTAGGGAACCAATTAGGGAACCTATTAGGGAACCTATTAGGGAACCTATTAGGGAACCTATTAGGGAACCTATTAGGGAACCAATTAGGGAACCTATTAGGGAACCAATATGGGAACCTATTAGGGAACCTATTAGGGAACCTATTAGGGAACCTATTAGGGAACCAATTAGGGAATCTATTAGGGAACCTATTAGGCAACCAAATAGGGAACCTATTAGGGAACCGATTAGGGAACCTATTAGGGAACCTATTAGGGAACGAATTAGGGAACCAATTAGGGAAGCTATCAGGGAACCTATTAAAGAACCTATTAGGGAACCAATTAGGGAACCTATTAGGAAACCTATTAGGGAACCAATTAGGGAACCAATTAGGGAACCTATTAGGGAACCAATTAGGGAACCTATTAGGGAACCTATTAGGGAACCGATTAGGGAACCGATTAGGGAACCGATTAGGGAACCGATTAGGGAACCAATCAGGGAACCAATCAGGGAACCTATTAGAGAACCAATTAGGGAACCTATTGGGGAACCTATTAGGGAACCTATTAGGGAACCTATTAGGGAACCTATTAGGGAACCAATTAGGGAACCAATTAGGGAACCTATTAGGGAACCTATTAGGGAACCAATTAGGGAACCAATTAGGGAACCTATTAGGGAACCAATTAGGGAACCAATTAGGGAACCAATTAGGGAACCAATTAGGGAACCAATTAGGGAACCAATTAGGGAACCAATTCGGGAACCTATTAGGGAACCTATTAGGGAACCAATTAGGGAACCAATTAGGGAACCAATTAGGGAACCTATTAGGGAACCAATTAGGGAACCAATTAGGGAACCAATTAGGGAACCAATTAGGGAACCAATTAGGGAACCAATTAGGGAACCAATTAGGGAACCAATTAGGGAACCTAATAGGGAACCAATTAGGGAACCAATTAGAGAACCTATTAGGGAACCTATTAGGAAACCAATTAGGTAACCAATTAGGGAACCTATTAGGGAACCTATTAGGGAACCAATTAGGGAACCAATTAGGGAACCAATTAGGGAACCAATTAGGGAACCAATTAGGGAACCTATTAGGGAACCAATTAGGGAACCAATTAGGGAACCTATTAGGGAACCTATTAGGGAACCAATTAGAGAACCTATTAGGGAACCTATTAGGAAACCAATTAGGGAACCAATTAGGGAACCTATTAGGGAACCAATTAGGGAACCAATTAGGCAACCAATTAGGGAACCTATTAGGGAACCTATTAGGGAACCCATTAGGGAACCTATTAGGGAACCTATTAGGGAACCTATCAGGGAACCAATTAGGGAACCTATTAGGGAACCTATTAGGGAACTAATTAGGGAACCTATTAGGGAAACCATTAGGGAACCCATTAGGGAACCAATTAGGGAACCATTTAGGGCACCTATTAGGGCACCTATTAGGGAACCTAATAGGGAACCTATTAGGGAACCTATTAGAGGACCAATTAGGGAACCCATTAGGAAACCAATTAGGTCACCTATTAGGGCAGCTACTAGGGAACCAATTAGCAAACCAATTAGGGAACCTATTAGGGAACCAATTAGGGAACCAATTAGGGAACCAATTAGGGAACCAATTAGGGAACCTAGTAGGGAACCTATTAGGGAACCAATTCGGGAACCTATTAGGGAACCTATTAGGGAACCTATTAGGGAACCTACTAGGGAACCAATTAGGGAACCAATTAGGGAACCTATTAGGGAACCAATTAGGGAACCTATTAGGGAACCAATTAGGGAACCAATTAGGGAACCAATTAGGGAACCTATTAGGGAACCTATTAGGGAACCTATTAGGGAACCAATTAGGGAACCAATTAGGGAACCAATTAGGGAACCTATTAGCAAACCTATTAGGGAACCTATTAGGAAACCAATTAGGGAACCAATTAGGGAACCTATTAGGGAACCTATTAGGGAACCTATTAGGGAACCAATTAGGGAACCTATTAGGGAACCTATTAGGGAACCAATTAGGGAACCAATTAGGGAACCTATTAGGGAACCTATTGGGGAACCAACTAGGGAACCTATTAGGGAACTTATTAGGGAACCGATTAGGGAACCGATTAGGGAACCGATTAGGGAACCGATTAGGGAACCAATCAGGGAACCAATCAGGGAACCTATTAGGGAACCAATTAGGGAACCTATTGGGGAACCTATTAGGGAACCTATTAGGGAACCTATTAGGGAACCTATTAGGGAACCAATTAGGGAACCAATTAGGGAACCTATTAGGGAACCTATTAGGGAACCAATTAGGGAACCAATTAGGGAACCTATTAGGGAACCAATTAGGGAACCAATTAGGGAACCAATTAGGGAAGCAATTAGGGAACCAATTAGGGAACCTATTAGGGAACCAATTAGGGAACCAATTAGGGAACCAATTCGGGAGCCTATTACGGAACCAATTAGGGAACCAATTAGGGAACCTATTAGGGAACCTATTAGGGAACCTATTAGGGAACCAATTAGGGAACCAATTAGGGAACCAATTAGGGAACCTATTAGGGAACCAATTAGAGAACTAATTAGGGAACCTATTAGGGCACCTATTAGGGAACCTATTAGGGAACCTATTAGGGAACCTATTAGGGAACCAATTAGGGAACCTATTAGGGAACCTATTAGGGAACCAATTAGGGAACCTATTAGGGAACCTATTAGGGAACCAATTAGGGAACCTATTAGGGAAACTATTAGGGAACCAATTAGGGAACCAATTAGGGAACCTATTAGGGAACCAATTAGGGAACCTATTAGGGAACCAATTAGGGAACCAATTAGGGAACCTATTAGGGAACCAATTAGGGAACCTATTAGGGAACCTATTAGGGCACCTATTAGGGAACCTATTAGGGAACCTATTAGGGAACCTATTAGGGAACCAATTAGGGAACCAATTAGGGAACCAATTAGTTCACCTATTAGGGCACCTACTAGGGAACCAATTAGGGAACCAATTAGGGAACCTATTAGGGAACCAATTAGGGAACCTATTAGGGAACCAATTAGGGAACCAAGTAGGGAACCTATTAGGGAACCAATTCGGGAACCTATTAGGGAACCTATTAGGGAACCAATTAGGGAACCTATTAGGGAACCTATTAGGGAACCAATTAGGGAACCAATTAGGGAACCAATTAGGGAACCTATTAGGGAACCTATTAGGGAACCAATTACGGAACCAATTAGGGAACCTATTAGGGAACCTATTAGGGAACCTATTAGGGAACCAATTAGGGAACCTATTAGGGAACCAATTAGGGAACCTATTAGGGAACCTATTAGGGAACCTATTAGGGAACCAATTAGGGAACCTATTAGGGAACCTATTAGGGAACCAATTAGGGAACCAATTAGGGAACCTATTAGGGAACCTATTAGGGAACCTATTAGGGAACCAATTAGGGAACCAATTAGGGAACCTATTAGGGAACCTATTAGGGAACCTATTAGGGAACCTATTAGGAAACCAATTAGGGAACCAATTAGGGAACCTATTAGGGAACCTATTAGGGAACCTATTAGGGAACCAATTAGGGAACCTATTAGGGAACCTATTAGGGAACCAATTACGGAACCAATTAGGGAACCTATTAGGGAACCTATTAGGGAACCTATTAGGGAACCAATTAGGGAACCTATTAGGGAACCAATTAGGGAACCTATTAGGGAACCTATTAGGGAACCTATTAGGGAACCTATTAGCGAACCTATTAGGGAACCAAGTAGGGAACCTATTAGGGCACCTATTAGGGAACCAATTACGGAACCTATTAGGGAACCTATTAGGGAACCTATTAGGGAACATTTTAGGAAACCTATTAGGGAACCTATTAGGGAACCTATTAGGGAACCTATTAGGGAACCAATTAGGGAACCACTTAGGGAACCTATTCGGGAACCAATTAGGGAACCTATTAGGGAACCAATTAGGGAACCTATTAGAGAACCAATTAGAGAACCTATTAGGGAACCAGATAGGGAACCTATTAGGGAACCTATTAGGGAACCAATTAGGGAACCTATCAGGGAACCAATTAGGGAACCTATTAGGGAACCTATTAGGGAACCTATTAGGGAACCAATTAGGGAACCAATTAGGAAACCTATTAGGGAACCGATTAGGGAACCGATTAGGGAACCGATTAGGGAACCGATTAGGGAACCAATCAGGGAACCAATCAGGGAACCTATTAGGGAACCAATTGGGGAACCTATTGGGGAACCTATTAGGGAACCTATTAGGGAACCAATTAGGGAACCTATTAGGGAACCAATTAGGGAACCTATTAGGGAACCTATTAGGGAACCAATTAGGGAACCAATTAGGGAACCTATTAGGGAACCAATTAGGGAACCAATTAGGGAACCAATTAGGGAACCAATTAGGGAACCTATTAGGGAACCTATTAGGGAACCAATTAGGGAACCAATTAGGGAACCAATTCGGGAACCTATTAGGGAACCTATTAGGGAACCAATTAGGGAACCAATTAGGGAACCAATTAGGGAACCAATTAGGGAACCTATTAGGGAACCAATTAGGGAACCAATTAGGGAACCAATTAGGGAACCAATTAGGGAACCAATTAGGGAACCAATTAG
This sequence comes from Eutreptiella sp. 'Long Island Sound 2002', assembly GCA_964036045.1. NCBI lineage: Eukaryota > Euglenozoa > Euglenophyceae > Eutreptiales > Eutreptiaceae > Eutreptiella > Eutreptiella sp. 'Long Island Sound 2002'. The sequence continues at coordinate 176,421,498 of OZ038380.1, read as the reverse complement.
GGAACCAATTAGGGAACCAATTAGGGAACCAATTAGGGAACCTAATAGGGAACCAATTAGGGAACCAATTAGAGAACCTATTAGGGAACCTATTAGGGAGCCAATTAGGGAACCAATTAGGGAACCTATTAGGGAACCTATTAGGGAACCAATTAGGGAACCAATTAGGGAACCAATTAGGGAACCAATTAGGGAACCTATTAGGGAACCAATTAGGGAACCAATTAGGGAACCTATTAGGGAACCTATTAGGGAACCAATTAGAGAACCTATTAGGGAACCTATTAGGGAACCAATTAGGGAACCTATTACGGAACCAATTAGGGAACCTATTAGGGAACCAATTAGGGAACCTGTTAGGGAACCTATTAGGGAACCTATTAGGGAACCTATTAGGGAACCTATTAGGGAACCTATTAGGGAACCTATTAGGGAACCTATTAGGGAACCAATCAGGGAACCTATTAGGGAACCTATTAGGGAACCAATTAGGGAACCTATTAGGGAAACTATTAGGGAACCCATTAGGGAACCCATTAGGCAACCATTTAGGGCACCTATTAGGGCACCTATTAGGGAACCAAATAGGGAACCTATTAGGGAACCTATTAGGGAACCAATTAGGGAACCAATTAGGGAACCAATTAGGTCACCTATTAGGGCACCTACTAGGGAACCAATTAGGGAACCAATTAGGGGACCTATTAGGGAACCTATTAGGGAACCTATTAGGGAACCAATTAGGGAACCTATTAGGGAACCTACTAGGGAACCAATTAGGGAACCAATTAGGGAACCTATTAGGGAACCCATTAGGGAACCAATTAGGGAACCAATTAGGGAACCTATTAGGGAACCTATTAGGGAACCTATTAGGAAACCAATTAGGGAACCAATTAGGGAACCTATTAGGGAACCTATTAGGGAACCTATTAGGGAACCAATTAGGGAACCTATTAGGGGGAACCAATTAGGGAACCAATTAGGGAACCTATTAGGGAACCTATTAGGGAACCAAGCAGGGAACCTATTAGGGAACCAAGTAGGGAACCTATTAGGGCACCTATTATGGAACCAGTTAGGGAACCTATTAGGGAACCTATTAGGGAACATTTTAGGGAACCTATTAGGGAACCTATTAGGGAACCTATTAGGGAACCTATTAGGGAACCAATTAGGGAACCACTTAGGGAACCTATTCGGGAACCAATTAGGGAACCTATTAGGGAACCAATTAGGGAACCTATTAGAGAACCAATTAGGGAACCTATTAGGGAACCAGACAGGGAACCTATTAGGGAACCTATTAAAGAACCAATTAGGGAACCAATTAAGGGACCATTTAAGGAACCTATTAGGGAACCAATTAGGGAACCCATTAGGGAACCAATTAGGGAACCAATTAGGGAACCTATTAGGGAACCAATTAGGGAACCTGTTAGGGAACCAATTAGGGAACCTATTAGGGAACCAATTAGGGAACCAATTAGGGAACCAATTAGGGAACCAATTAGGGAACCTATTAGGGAACCAATTAGGGAACCAATTAGGGAACCAATTGGGGAACCTATTAGGGAACCTATTGGGGAACCTATTAGGGAACCTATTAGGGAACCTATTAGGGAACCTATTAGGGAACCAATTAGGGAAGCTATTAGGGAACCAATTAGGGAACGTATTAGGGAACCTATTAGGGAACCTATTAGGGAACCTATTAGGGAACCTATTAGGGAACCTATTAGGGAACCTATTAGGGAACCTATTAGGGAACCAATTAGGGAACCTATCAGGGAACCTATTAGGGAACCGATTAGGGAACCGATTAGGGAACCTATTAGGGAACCTATTAGGGAACCTATTAGGGAACCTATTAGGGAACCTATTAGGGAACCTATTAGGGAACCAATTAGCGAACCTATTAGGTAACCAATTAGGAAACCTATTAGGGAACCTATTAGAGAACCTATTAGGGAACCTATTAGGGAACCAATTAGGGAACCGATTAGGGAACCTATTAGGGAACCAATTAGGGAACCAATTGGGGAACCTATTAGGGAACCAATTAGGGAACCAATTAGAAAACCTATTAGGGAACCTATTAGGGAACCAATTAGGGAACCAATTAGGGAACCAATTAGGGAACCAATTAGGGAACCGATTAGGGAACCAATTAGGGAACCTATTAGGGAACCTATTAGGGAACCAATTAGGGAACCAATTAGGGAACCTATTAGGGAACCTATTAGGGAACCAATTAGGGAACCAATTAGGGAACCTGTTAGGGAACCAATTAGGGAACCTATTAGGGAACCTATTAGGGAACCGATTAGGGAACCGATTAGGGAACCAATCAGGGAACCAATCAGGGAACCTATTAGGGAACCAATTAGGGAACCTATTGGGGAACCTATTAGGGAACCTATTAGGGAACCTATAAGGGAACCTATTAGGGAACCAATTAGGGAACCTATTAGGGGGAACCAATTAGAGAACCAAGTAGGGAACCTATTAGGGAACCTATTAGGGAACCAAGCAGGGAACCTATTAGGGAACCAAGTAGGGAACCTATTAGGGCACCTATTATGGAACCAATTAGGGAACCTATCAGGGAACCTATTAGGGAACCTATTAGGGAACATTTTAGGGAACCTATTAGGGAACCTATTAGGGAACCTATTAGGGAACCTATTAGGGAACCAATTAGGGAACCACTTAGGGAACCTATTCGGGAACCAATTAGGGAACCTATTAGGGAACCAATTAGGGAACCTATTAGAGAACCAATTAGGGAACCTATTAGGGAACCAGACAGGGAACCTATTAGGGAACCTATTAAAGAACCAATTAGGGAACCAATTAAGGGACCATTTAAGGAACCTATTAGGGAACCAATTAGGGAACCCATTAGGGAACCAATTAGGGAACCAATTAGGGAACCTATTAGGGAACCAATTAGGGAACCTGTTAGGGAACCAATTAGGGAACCTATTAGGGAACCAATTAGGGAACCAATTAGGGAACCAATTAGGGAACCTATTAGGGAACCTATTAGGGAACCAATTAGGGAACCAATTAGGGAACCAATTGGGGAACCTATTAGGGAACCTATTAGGGAACCTATTAGGGAACCTATTAGGGAACCTATTAGGGAACCAATTAGGGAAGCTATTAGGGAACCAATTAGGGAACCTATTAGGGAACCTATTAGGGAACCTATTAGGGAACCTATTAGGGAACCTATTAGGGAACCTATTAGGGAACCTATTAGGGAACCAATTAGGGAACCTATTAGGGAACCTATTAGGGAACCGATTAGGGAACCGATTAGGGAACCTATTAGGGAACCTATTAGGGAACCTATTAGGGAACCAATTAGGGAACCTATTAGGGAACCTATTAGGGAACCTATTAGGGAACCTATTACGGAACCTATTAGGGAACCTATTAGGGAACCTATTAGGGAACCTATTAGGGAACCTATTAGGGAACCTATTAGGGAACCAATTAGGGAACCTATTAGGGAACCTATTAGGGAACCGATTAGGGAACCGATTAGGGAACCTATTAGGGAACCTATTAGGGAACCTATTAGGGAACCAATTAGCGAACCTATTAGGGAACCAATTAGGAAACCTATTAGGGAACCTATTAGGGAACCTATTAGGGAACCTATTAGGGAACCAATTAGGGAACCGATTAGGGAACCTATTAGGGAACCAATTAGGGAACCGATTGGGGAACCTATTAGGGAACCAATTAGGGAACCAATTAGAAAACCTATTAGGGAACCTATTAGGGAACCAATTAGGGAACCAATTAGGGAACCAATTAGGGAACCAATCAGGGAACCGATTAGGGAACCAATTAGGGAACCTATTAGGGAACCAATTAGGAAACCAATTAGGGAACCAATTAGGGAACCTATTAGGGAACCTATTAGGGAACCAATTAGGGAACCAATTAGTGAACCTGTTAGGGAACCAAATAGGGAACCTATTAGGGAACCTATTAGGGAACCGATTAGGGAACCGATTAGGGAACCAATCAGGGAACCAATCAGGGAACCTATTAGGGAACCAATTAGGGAACCTATTGGGGAACCTATTAGGGAACCTATTAGGGAACCTATAAGGGAACCTATTAGGGAACCAATTAGGGAACATATTAGGGAATCAATTAGGGAACCAATTAGGGAACCTATTAGGGAACCTATTAGGGAACCTATTAGGGAACCTATTAGGGAACCTATTAGGGAACCAATTAGGGAACCTATTAGGGAACCTATTAGGGAACCAATTAGGGAACCAATTAGGGAACCTATTAGGGAACCTATTAGGGAACCTATTAGGGAACCAATTAGGGAACCTATTAGAGAACCAATTAGGGAACCAATTAGGGAACCTATTGGGGAACCAATTAGGGAACCTATTAGGGAACCAATTAGGGAACCAATTAGGGCACCAATTAGGGAACCAATTAAGGAACCTATTAGGGAGCCAATTAGGGAACCCATTAGGGAACCAATTAGGGAACCAATTAGGGAACCTATTAGGGAACCAATTAGGGAACCTATTAGGGAACCAATTAGGGAACCAATTAGGGAACCAATTAGGGAACCAATTAGGGAACCAATTAGAAAACCTATTAGGGAACCTATTAGGGAGCCAATTAGGGAACCAATTAGGGAACCTATTAGGGAACCTATTAGGGAACCGATTAGGGAACCGAGTAGGGAACCAATTAGGGAACCTATTAGGGAACCAATTAGGGAACCAATTAGGGAACCAATTAGGGAACCAATTAGGGAACCAATTAGGGAACCAATTAGGGAACCAATTAGGGAACCAATTAGGGAACCTATTAGGGAACCTATTAGGGAACCTATTAGGGAACCTATTAGGGAACCTTTTAGGGAACCTATTAGGGAACCTATTAGGGAACCTATTAGGGAACCAATTAGGGAACCAATTAGGGAACCTATTAGGGAACCTATTAGGGAACCAATTAGGGAACCTATTAGGGAACCAATTAGGGAACCAATTAGGGAACCTATTAGGGAACCAATTAGGGAACCAATTAGGGAACCTATTAGGGAACCTATTAGGGAACCTATTAGGGAACCAATTAGGGAACCTATTAGGGAACCTATTAGGGAACCTATTAGGGAACCTATTAGGGAACCTATTAGGGAACCTATTAGGGAACCAATTAGGGAACCAATTCGGGAACCTATTAGGAAAACCAATTAGGGAACCCATTAGGGAACCAATTAGGGAACCAATTAGGGAACCAATTAGGGAACCAAGTAGGGAACCAATTAGGGAACCATTTAAGGAACCTATTAGGGAACCAATTAGGGAACGAATTAGGTAACCATTTAAGGAACCTATTAGGGAACCTATTAGGGAACCTATTAGGGAACCTATTAGGGAACCAACTAGGGAACCTATTAGGGAACCAATTAGGGAACCTATTAGGGAACCTACCAGGGAACGAATTAGGGAACCTATTAGGGAACCTATTAGGGAACCTATTAGGGAACCTATTAGGGAACCTATTAGGGAACCAATTAGGGAACCTATTAGGGAACCTAGTAGGGAACCTATTAGGGAACCAATTAGGGAACCAATTAGGGAACCTATTAGGGAACCTATTAGGGAACCTATTAGGGAACCAATTAGGGAACCTATTAGGGAACCAATTAGGGAACCAATTAGGGAACCTATTAGGGAACCTATTAGGGAACCTATTAGGGCACCAATTAGGAAACCTATTAGGGAACCTATTAGGGAACCTATTAGGGAACCAATTAGGGAACCAATTAGGGAACCAATTAAGGAACCTATTAGGGAACCGATTAGAGAACCAATTAGGGAACCAATTAGGGAACCAATTAGGGAACCTATTAGGGAACCAATTAGGGAACCAATTAGGGAACCTATTAGGGAACCTATTAGGGAACCAATTAGGGAACCTATTAGGGAACCAATTAGGGAACCAATTAGGGAACCTATTAGGGAACCAATTAGGGAACCAATTAGGGAACCTATTAGGGAACCTATTAGGGAACCTATTAGGGAACCAATTAGGGAACCTATTAGGGAACCTATTAGGGAACCTATTAGGGAACCTATTAGGGAACCTATTAGGGAACCTATTAGGGAACCAATTAGGGAACCAATTCGGGAACCTATTAGGAAAACCAATTAGGGAACCCATTAGGGAACCAATTAGGGAACCAATTAGGGAACCAATTAGGGAACCAAGTAGGGAACCAATTAGGGAACCATTTAAGGAACCTATTAGGGAACCAATTAGGGAACGAATTAGGGAACCATTTAAGGAACCTATTAGGGAACCTATTAGGGAACCTATTAGGGAACCTATTAGGGAACCAACTAGGGAACCTATTAGGGAACCAATTAGGGAACCTATTAGGGAACCTACCAGGGAACGAATTAGGGAACCTATTAGGGAACCTATTAGGGAACCTATTAGGGAACCTATTAGGGAACCTATTAGGGAACCAATTAGGGAACCTATTAGGGAACCTAGTAGGGAACCTATTAGGGAACCAATTAGGGAACCAATTAGGGAACCTATTAGGGAACCTATTAGGGAACCTATTAGGGAACCAATTAGGGAACCTATTAGGGAACCAATTAGGGAACCAATTAGGGAACCTATTAGGGAACCTATTAGGGAACCTATTAGGGCACCAATTAGGAAACCTATTAGGGAACCTATTAGGGAACCTATTAGGGAACCAATTAGGGAACCAATTAGGGAACCAATTAAGGAACCTATTAGGGAACCGATTAGAGAACCAATTAGGGAACCAATTAGGGAACCAATTAGGGAACCTATTAGGGAACCAATTAGGGAACCCATTAGGTAACCAATTAGGGAACCAATTAGGGAACCAATTAGGGAATCTATTAGGGAACCTATTAGGGAACCTATTAGGGAACCTATTAGGGAACCTATTAGGGAACCTATTAGGGAACCAATTAGGGAACCTATTAGGGAACCTAGTAGGGAACCTATTAGGGAACCAATTAGGGAACCAATTAGGGAACCTATTAGGGAACCTATTAGGGAACCTATTAGGGAACCTATTAGGGAACCAATTAGGGAACCTATTAGGGAACCAATTAGGGAACCAATTAGGGAACCCATTAGGGAACCTATTAGGGAACCTATTAGGGAACCAATTAGGAAACCTATTAGGGAACCTATTAGGGAACCTATTAGGGAACCAATTAGGGAACCAATTAGGGAACCAATTAAGGAACCTATTAGGGAACCAATTAGAGAACCAATTAGGGAACCAATTAGGGAACCAATTAGGGAACCTATTAGGGAACCAATTAGGGAACCCATTAGGTAACCAATTAGGGAACCAATTAGGGAACCAATTAGGGAACCTATTAGGGAACCAATTAGGGAACCAATTAGGGAACCAATTAGGGAACCTATTAGGGAACCTATTAGGGAACCTATTAGGGAACCTATTAGGGAACCAAGTAGGGAACCTATTAGGGAACCAATTAGGGAACCTATTAGGGAACCAATTAGGGACCCTATTAGGGAACCTATTAGGGAACCAATTAGGGAACCTATTAGGGAACCTATTAGGGAACCAATTAGGGAACCAATCAGGGAACCTTTTAGGGAACCTATTAGGGAACCTATTAGGGAACCTATTAGGGAACCAATTAGGGAACCTATTAGGGAACCAATTAGGGAACCAATTAGGGAATCTATTAGGGAACCTATTAGGGAACCTATTAGGGAACCAATTAGGGAACCTATTAGGGAACCTCTTAGGGAACCAATTAGGGAACCTATTAGGGAACCAATTAGGGAACCTATTAGGGAACCTATTGGGGAACCTATTAGGGAACCAATTAGGGAAGCTATTAGGGAACCTATTAGGGAACCAATTAGGGAACCAATTAGGGCACCTATTAGGGAACCAATTAGGGAACGTATTAGGGAACCTATTAGGGAACCCATTAGGGAACCTATTAGGGAACCTATTAGGGAACCTATTAGGGAAGCTATTAGGGAACCTATTAGGGAACCTATTAGGGAACCAATTAGGGAACCAATTAGGGAACCTATTAGGGAACCAATTAGGGAACCTATTAGGGAACCAATTAGCGAACCTATTAGAGAACCAATTAGGGAACCTATTAGGAAACCTATTAGGGAACCAATTAGGGAACCTATTAGGGAACCAATTAGGGAACCAATTAGGGAACCATTTAAGGAACCTATTAGGAAACCTATTGGGGAACCTATTAGGGAACCTATTAGGGAACCTATTAGGGAACCAATTAGGGAACCTATTAGGGAACCAATTAGGGAACCTATCAGGGAACCTATTAGGGAACCTATTAGGGAACCTATTAGGGAACCAATTAGGGAACCTATTAGGGAACCTATTAGGGAACCAATTAGGGAACCTATTAGGGAACCTATTAGGGAACCTATTAGGGAACCTATTAGGGAACCTATTAGGGAACCTATTAGGGAACCTATTAGGGGACCGATTAGGGAACCGATTAGGGAACCTATTAGGGAACCTATTAGGGAACCTATTAGGGAACCAATTAGGGAAACTATTAGGGAACCTATTAGGGAACCTATTAGGGAACCAATTAGGGAACCTATTAGGGAACCTATTAGGGAACCCATTAGGGAACCAATTAGGGAACCTATTAGGGAACCAATATGGGAACCTATTAGGGAACCTATTAGGGAACCTATTAGGGAACCTATTAGGGAACCTATTAGGGAACCGATTAGGGAACCGATTAGGGAACCTATTAGGGAACCTATTAGGGAACCTATTAGGGAACCAATTAGGGAAACTATTAGGGAACCTATTAGGAAACCTATTAGGGAACCAATTAGGGAACCTCTTAGGGAACCTATTAGGGAACCCATTAGGGAACCAATTAGGGAACCTATTAGGGAACCCATATGGGAACCTATTAGGGAACCTATTAGGGAACCTATTAGGGAACCTATTAGGGAACCAATTAGGGAACCTATTAGGGAACCTATTAGGGAACCTATTAGGGAACCTATTAGGGAACCAATTAGGGAACCTATTAGGGAACCTATTAGGGAACCAATTAGGGAACCAATTAGAAAACCTATTAGGGAACCAATTAGGGAACCTATTAGGGAACCTATTAGGGAACCAATTAGGGAACCAATTAGGGAACCTATTAGGGAACCTATTGGGGAACCTATTAGGGAACCAATTATGGAACCAATTAGGGAACCTATTAGGGAACCTATTAGGGAACCTATTAGGGAACCGATTACGGAACCTATTAGGGAACCAATTAGGGAACCTATTAGGGAACCTATTAGGGAACCAATTAGGGAACCAATTAGAAAACCTATTAGGGAACCAATTAGGGAACCTATTAGGGAACCTATTAGGGAACCAATTAGGGAACCTATTGGGGAACCTATTAGGGAACCTATTGGGGAACCTATTAGGGAACCAATTATGGAACCAATTAGGGAACCTATTAGGGAACCTATTAGGGAAACTATTGGGGAACCTATTAGGGAACCTATTAGGGAACCTATTAGGGAACCTATTAGGGAACCTATTAGGGAACCTATTAGGGAACCTATTAGGGAACCGATTAGGGAACCGATTAGGGAACCTATTTGGGAACCTATTAGGGAACCTATTAGGGAACCAATTAGGGAAACTATTAGGGAACCTATTAGGGAACCTATTAGGGAACCAATTAGGGAACCTATTAGGGAACCTATTAGGGAACCCATTAGGGAACCAATTAGGGAACCTATTAGGAACCAATATGGGAACCTATTAGGGAACCTTTTAGGGAACCTATTAGGGAACCTATTAGGGAACCTATTAGGGAACCGATTAGGGAACCGATTAGGGAACCTATTAGGGAACCTATTAGGGAACCTATTAGGGAACCAATTAGGGAAACTATTAGGGAACCTATTAGGAAACCTATTAGGGAACCAATTAGGGAACCTATTAGGGAACCTATTAGGGAAACCATTAGGGAACCAATTAGGGAACCTATTAGGGAACCAATATGGGAACCTATTAGGGAACCTATTAGGGAACCTATTAGGGAACCTATTAGGGATCCAATTAGGGAACCTATTAGGGAACCTATTAGGGAACCGATTAGGGAACCTATTAGGGAACCAATTAGGGAACCTATTAGGGAACCTATTAGGGAACCAATTAGGGAACCAATTAGAAAACCTATTAGGGAACCAATTAGGGAACCTATTAGGGAACCTATTAGGGAACCAATTAGGGAACCAATTAGGGAACCTATTAGGGAAACTATTGGGGAACCTATTAGGGAACCTATTAGGGAACCTATTAGGGAACCTATTAGGGAACCAATTAGGGAACCTATTAGGGAACCAATTAGGGAACCTATTGGGGAACCAATTAGGGAACCTATTAGGGAACCAATTAGGGAACCTATTAGGGAACCTATTAGGGAACCTATTAGGGAACCTATTAGGGAACCTATTAGGGAACCTATTAGGGAACCGATTAGGGAACCGATTAGGGAACCTATTAGGGAACCTATTAGGGAACCTATTAGGGAACCAATTAGGGAAACTATTAGGGAACCTATTAGGGAACCTATTAGGGAACCAATTAGGGAACCTATTAGGGAACCTATTAGGGAACCCATTAGGGAACCAATTAGGGAACCTATTAGGGAACCAATATGGGAACCTATTAGGGAACCTATTAGGGAACCTATTAGGGAACCTATTAGGGAACCTATTAGGGAACCGATTAGGGAACCGATTAGGGAACCTATTAGGGAACCTATTAGGGAACCTATTAGGGAAACTATTAGGGAACCTATTAGGAAACCTATTAGGGAACCAATTAGGGAACCTATTAGGGAACCTATTAGGGAACCCATTAGGGAACCAATTAGGGAACCTATTAGGGAACCAATATGGGAACCTATTAGGGAACCTATTAGGGAACCTATTAGGGAACCTATTAGGGAACCAATTAGGGAACCTATTAGGGAACCTATTAGGGAACCGATTAGGGAACCTATTAGGGAACCAATTAGGGAACCTATTAGGGAACCAATTAGGGAACCAATTAGAAAACCTATTAGGGAACCAATTAGGGAACCTATTAGGGAACCTATTAGGGAACTAATTAGGGAACCAATTAGGGAACCTATTAGGGAACCTATTGGGGAACCTATTAGGGAACCAATTATGGAACCAATTAGGGAACCTATTAGGGAACCTATTAGGGAACCTATTAGGGAACCGATTAGGGAACCTATTAGGGAACCAATTAGGGAACCTATTAGGGAACCTATTAGGGAACCAATTAGGGAAACAATTAGAAAACCTATTAGGGAACCAATTAGGGAACCTATTAGGGAACCTATTAGGGAACCAATTAGGGAACCTATTAGGGAACCTATTAGGGAACCTATTGGGGAACCTATTAGGGAACCAATTATGGAACCAATTAGGGAACCTATTAGGGAACCTATTAGGGAAACTATTGGGGAACCTATTAGGGAACCTATTAGGGAACCTATTAGGGAACCTATTAGGGAACCAATTAGGGAACCTATTAGGGAACCAATTAGGGAACCTATCAGGGAACCTATTAGGGAACCTATTAGGGAACCAATTAGGGAACCTATTAGGGAACCTATTAGGGAACCAATTAGGGAACCTATTAGGGAACCTATTAGGGAACCTATTAGGGAACCTATTAGGGAACCTATTAGGGAACCTATTAGGGAACCTATTAGGGAACTAATTAGGGAACCAATTAGGGAACCTATTAGGGAACCTATTAGGGAACCTATTAGGGAACCAATTAGGGAAACTATTAGGGAACCTATTAGGGAACCTATTAGGGAACCTATTAGGGAACCGATTAGGGAACCTATTAGGGAACCAATTAGGGAACCTATTAGGGAACCTATTAGGGAACCAATTAGGGAAACAATTAGAAAACCTATTAGGGAACCAATTAGGGAACCTATTAGGGAACCTATTAGGGAACCAATTAGGGAACCTATTAGGGAACCTATTAGGGAACCTATTGGGGAACCTATTAGGGAACCAATTATGGAACCAATTAGGGAACCTATTAGGGAACCTATTAGGGAAACTATTGGGGAACCTATTAGGGAACCTATTAGGGAACCTATTAGGGAACCTATTAGGGAACCAATTAGGGAACCTATTAGGGAACCAATTAGGGAACCTATCAGGGAACCTATTAGGGAACCTATTAGGGAACCAATTAGGGAACCTATTAGGGAACCTATTAGGGAACCAATTAGGGAACCTATTAGGGAACCTATTAGGGAACCTATTAGGGAACCTATTAGGGAACCTATTAGGGAACCTATTAGGGAACCTATTAGGGAACCGATTAGGGAACCGATTAGGGAACCTATTAGGGAACCTATTAGGGAACCTATTAGGGAACCAATTAGGGAAACTATTAGGGAACCTATTAGGGAACCAATTAGGGAACCTATTAGGGAACCTATTAGGGAACCTATTAGGGAACCTATTAGGGAACCTATTAGGGAACCTATTAGGGAACCTATTAGGGAACCAATTAGGGAACCAATTAGGGAACCTATTAGGGAACCAATTAGGGAACCTATTAGGGAACCTATTAGGGAACCTATTAGGGAACCTATTAGGGAACCGATTAGGGAACCTATTAGGGAACCACTTAGGGAACCTAGTAGGGAACCTATTAGGGAACCAATTAGGGAACCAATTAGAAAACCTATTAGGGAACCAATTAGGGAACCTATTAGGGAACCTATTAGGGAACCAATTAGGGAACCAATTAGGGAACCTATTAGGGAACCTATTAGGGAACCAATTAGGGAACCTATTAGGGAACCAATTATGGAACCAATTAGGGAACCTATTAGGGAACCTATTAGGGAACCAATTGGGGAACCTATTAGGGAACCTATATGGGAACCTATTAGGGAACCTATTAGGGAACCGATTAGGGAACCAATCAGGGAACCAATCAGGGAACCTATTAGGGAACCAATGAGGGAACCTATTAGGGAACCTATTAGGGAAACTATCAGGGAACCTATTAGGGAACCTATTAGGGAACCTATTAGGGAACCTATTAGGGAACCTATTAGGGAACCAATTAGGGAACCAATTAGGGAACCTATTAGGGAACCTATTAGGGAACCAATTAGGGAACCAATTAGGGAACCTATCAGGGAACCAATTAGGGAACCTATTAGGGAACCAATTAGGGAACCTATTAGAGAACCAATTAGCAAACCAATTAGGGAACCTATTAGGGAACCTATTAGGGAACCAATTGGGAACCTATTAGGGAACCAATTAGGGAACCTATTAGGGAACCAATTAGGGAACCTATTAGGGAACCAATTAGGGAACCTATTAGGGAACCTATTAGGGAACCAATTAGGGAACCTATTAGGGAACGAATTAGGGAACCTATTAGGGAACCAATTAGGGAACCAATTAGGGAACCAATTAGGGAACCTATCAGGGAACCAATTAGGGAACCTATTAGGGAACCGATTAGGGAACCAATTAGGGAACCTATTAGGGAACCAATTAGGGAACCAATTAGGGAACCTATTAGGGAACCAATTAGGGAACCTATTAGGGAACCAATTAGAGAACCAATTAGGGAACCAATTAGGGAACCAATTAGGGGACCTATTAGGGAACCTATTAGGGGACCTATTATGGAACCAATTAGGGAACCTATTCGGGAACCTTTTAGGGAACCTATTAGGGAACCTATTAGGGAACCTATTAGGGAACCAATTAGGGAACCTATTAGGGAACCTATTAGGGAACCTATTAGGGAACCAATTAGGGAACCAATTAGGGAACCAATTAGGGAACCTATTAGGGAACCTATTAGGGAACCTATTAGGGAACCTATTAGGGAACCTATTAGGGAACCAATTAGGGAACGTATTAGGGAACCTATTAGGGAACCTATTAGGGAACCTATTAGGGAACCTATTAGGGAACCAATTAGGGAACCAATTAGGGAACGTATTAGGGAACCTATTAGGGAACCAATTAGGGAACCAATTAGGGAACCTATTAGGGAACCAATTAGGGAACCTATTAGGGAACCAATTAGAGAACCAATTAGGGAACCAATTAGGGAACCAATTAGGGGACCTATTAGGGAACCTATTAGGGGACCTATTATGGAACCAATTAGGGAAGCTATTCGGGAACCTTTTAGGGAACCTATTAGGGAACCTATTAGGGAACCTATTAGGGAACCAATTAGGGAACCTATTAGGGAACCTATTAGGGAACCTATTAGGGAACCAATTAGGGAACCAATTAGGGAACCAATTAGGGAACCTATTAGGGAACCAATTAGGGAACCCATTAGGGAACCAATTAGGGAACCTATTAGGGAACCAATTAGGGAACCTATTAGGGAACCAATTAGGGAACCAATTAGGGAACCAATCAGGGAACCTATTAGGGAACCAATTAGGGAACCTATTAGGGAACCTATTAGGGAAACTATCAGGGAACCTATTAGGGAACCTATTAGGGAACCTATTAGGGACTCTATTAGGGAACCTATTAGGGAACCTATTAGGGAACCAAATAGGGAACCTATTAGGGAACCTATTAGGGAACCTATTAGGGAACCTATTAGGGAACCAATTAGGGAACCAATTAGGGAACCTATTAGGGAACCAATTAGGGAACCTATTAGGGAACCAATTAGGGAACCTATTAGAGAACCAATTAGGGAACCAATTAGGGAACCTATTAGGGAACCAATTAAGGAACCTATTAGGGAACCAATTAGGGAACCAATTAGGGAACCAATTAGGGAACCTATCAGGAAACCAATTAGGGACCCCATTAGGGAACCAATTAGGGAACCAATTAGGGAACCTATTAGGGAACCAATTAGGGAACCTATTAGGGAACCTATTAGGGAACCAATTAGGGAACCTATTAGGGAACCAGTTAGAGAACCAATTAGGGAACCAATTAGGGAACCTATTAGGGGACCTATTAGGGAACCTATTAGGGGACCTATTATGGAACCAATTAGGGAACCTATTAGGGAACCTATTCGGGAACCTATTTGGGAACCTATTAGGGAACCTATTAGGGAACCAATTAGGGAACCTATTAGGGAACCTATTAGGGAACCTATTAGGGAACCAATTAGGGAACGAATTAGGGAACCAATTAGGGAACCTATTAGGGAACCTATTAGGGAACCTATTAGGGAACCTATTAGGGAACCTATTAGGGAACCAATTAGGGAACGTATTAGGGAACGTATTAGGGAACCTATTAGGGAACCTATTAGGGAACCTATTAGGGAACCAATTAGGAAACCAATTAGGGAACCTATTAGGGAACCTATTAGGGCACCAATTAGGGAACCAATTAGGGAACCAATTAGGGAACCAATTAGGGAACCTATTAGGGAACCAATTAGGGAACCTATTAGGGAACCTATTAGGGAACCAATTAGGGAACCAATTAGGGAACCAATTAGGGAACCAATTAGGGAACCAATTAGGGAACCAATTAGGGAACCATTTAAGGAACCTATTAGGGAACCAATTAGGGAACCAATTAGGGAACCATTTAAGGAACCTATTAGGGAACCTATTAGGGAACCAATTAGGGAACCAATTAGGGAACCTATTAGGGAACCTATTAGGGAACCAATTAGGGAACCTATTAGGGAACCAATTAGGGAACCTATTAGGGAACCTATTAGGGAACCAATTAGGGAACCAATTAGGGAACCTATTAGGGAACCTATTAGGGAACCAATTAGGGAACCTATTAGGGAACGAATTAGGGAACCTATTAGGGAACCAATTAGGGAACCAATTAGGGAACCAATTAGGGAACCTATCAGGGAACCAATTAGGGAACCTATTAGGGAACCGATTAGGGAACCAATTAGGGAACCTATTAGGGAACCAATTAGGGAACCAATTAGGGAACCTATTAGGGAACCAATTAGGGAACCTATTAGGGAACCAATTAGAGAACCAATTAGGGAACCAAATAGGGAACCAATTAGGGGACCTATTAGGGAACCTATTAGGGGACCTATTATGGAACCAATTAGGGAACCTATTCGGGAACCTTTTAGGGAACCTATTAGGGAACCTATTAGGGAACCAATTAGGGAACCTATTAGGGAACCTATTAGGGAACCTATTAGGGAACCAATTAGGGAACCAATTAGGGAACCAATTAGGGAACCTATTAGGGAACCTATTAGGGAACCTATTAGGGAACCTATTAGGGAACCTATTAGGGAACCAATTAGGGAACGTATTAGGGAACCTATTAGGGAACCTATTAGGGAACCTATTAGGGAACCTATTAGGGAACCAATTAGGGAACCAATTAGGGAACGTATTAGGGAACCTATTAGGGAACCAATTAGGGAACCAATTAGGGAACCTATTAGGGAACCAATTAGGGAACCTATTAGGGAACCAATTAGAGAACCAATTAGGGAACCAATTAGGGAACCAATTAGGGGACCTATTAGGGAACCTATTAGGGGACCTATTATGGAACCAATTAGGGAAGCTATTCGGGAACCTTTTAGGGAACCTATTAGGGAACCTATTAGGGAACCTATTAGGGAACCAATTAGGGAACCTATTAGGGAACCTATTAGGGAACCTATTAGGGAACCAATTAGGGAACCAATTAGGGAACCAATTAGGGAACCTATTAGGGAACCAATTAGGGAACCCATTAGGGAACCAATTAGGGAACCTATTAGGGAACCAATTAGGGAACCTATTAGGGAACCAATTAGGGAACCAATTAGGGAACCAATCAGGGAACCTATTAGGGAACCAATTAGGGAACCTATTAGGGAACCTATTAGGGAAACTATCAGGGAACCTATTAGGGAACCTATTAGGGAACCTATTAGGGACTCTATTAGGGAACCTATTAGGGAACCTATTAGGGAACCAAATAGGGAACCTATTAGGGAACCTATTAGGGAACCTATTAGGGAACCTATTAGGGAACCAATTAGGGAACCAATTAGGGAACCTATTAGGGAACCAATTAGGGAACCTATTAGAGAACCAATTAGGGAACCAATTAGGGAACCTATTAGGGAACCAATTAAGGAACCTATTAGGGAACCAATTAGGGAACCAATTAGGGAACCAATTAGGGAACCTATCAGGAAACCAATTAGGGACCCCATTAGGGAACCAATTAGGGAACCAATTAGGGAACCTATTAGGGAACCAATTAGGGAACCTATTAGGGAACCTATTAGGGAACCAATTAGGGAACCTATTAGGGAACCAGTTAGAGAACCAATTAGGGAACCAATTAGGGAACCTATTAGGGGACCTATTAGGGAACCTATTAGGGGACCTATTATGGAACCAATTAGGGAACCTATTAGGGAACCTATTCGGGAACCTATTTGGGAACCTATTAGGGAACCTATTAGGGAACCAATTAGGGAACCTATTAGGGAACCTATTAGGGAACCTATTAGGGAACCAATTAGGGAACGAATTAGGGAACCAATTAGGGAACCTATTAGGGAACCTATTAGGGAACCTATTAGGGAACCTATTAGGGAACCTATTAGGGAACCAATTAGGGAACGTATTAGGGAACGTATTAGGGAACCTATTAGGGAACCTATTAGGGAACCTATTAGGGAACCAATTAGGAAACCAATTAGGGAACCTATTAGGGAACCTATTAGGGCACCAATTAGGGAACCAATTAGGGAACCAATTAGGGAACCAATTAGGGAACCTATTAGGGAACCAATTAGGGAACCAATTAGGGAACCTATTAGGGAACCTATTAGGGAACCAATTAGGGAACCAATTAGGGAACCAATTAGGGAACCAATTAGGGAACCAATTAGGGAACCAATTAGGGAACCATTTAAGGAACCTATTAGGGAACCAATTAGGGAACCAATTAGGGAACCATTTAAGGAACCTATTAGGGAACCTATTAGGGAACCAATTAGGGAACCAATTAGGGAACCTATTAGGGAACCTATTAGGGAACCAATTAGGGAACCTATTAGGGAACCAATTAGGGAACCTATTAGGGAACCTATTAGGGAACCAATTAGGGAACCAATTGGGGAACCTATTAGGGAACCAATTAGGGAACCAATTAGGGAACCTATTAGGGAACCTATTAGGGAACCAATTAGGGAACCTATTAGGGAACCGATTAGGGAACCAATTAGGGAACCTATTAGGGAACCAATTAGGGAACCAATTAGGGAACCTATTAGGGAACCAATTAGGGAACCTATTAGGGAACCAATTAGAGAACCAATTAGGGAACCAATTAGGGAACCAATTAGGGGACCTATTAGGGAACCTACTAGGGGACCTATTATGGAACCAATTAGGCAACCTATTAGGGAACCTATTAGGGAACCTATTAGGGAACCTATTAGGGAACCAATTAGGGAACCTATTAGGGAACCTATTAGGGAACCTATTAGGGAACCAATTAGGGAACCAATTAGGGAACCAATTAGGGAACCAATTAGGGAACCAATTAGGGAACGTATTAGGGAACCTATTAGGGAACCTATTAGGGAACCAAATAGGGAACCTATTAGGGAACCTATTAGGGAACCTATTAGGGAACCTATTAGGGAACCAATTAGGGAACCAATTAGGGAACCTATTAGGGAACCAATTAGGGAACCTATTAGGGAACCAATTAGGGAACCTATTAGAGAACCAATTAGGGAACCAATTAGGGAACCTATTAGGGAACCAATTAAGGAACCTATTAGGGAACCAATTAGGGAACCAATTAGGGAACCAATTAGGGAACCTATCAGGGAACCAATTAGGGACCCCATTAGGGAACCAATTAGGGAACCAATTAGGGAACCTATTAGGGAACCAATTAGGGAACCAATTAGGGAACCTATTAGGGAACCAATTAGGGAACCTATTAGGGAACCAATTAGAGAACCAATTAGGGAACCAATTAGGGAACCAATTAGGGGACCTATTAGGGAACCTATTAGGGGACCTAATATAGAACCAATTAGGGAACCTATTAGGGAACCTATTAGGGAACCTATTTGGGAACCTATTAGGGAACCTATTAGGGAACCAATTAGGGAATGTATTAGGGAACCTATTAGAGAACCAATTAGGGAACCTATTAGGGAACCAATTAGGGAACCTATTAGGGAACCTATTAGGGAACCTATTAGGGAACCGATTAGGGAACCTATTAGGGAACCTATTAGGGAACCTATTAGGCAACCTATTAGGGAACCTATTAGGCAACCTATTAGGGAACCTATGAGGGAAACAATTAGGGAACCAATTAGGGAACCTATTAGGGAACCTATTAGGGAACCGATTAGGGAACCCATTAGGGAACCCATTAGGGAACCTATTAGGGAACCAATTAGGGAACCAATTAGGGAACCGATTAGGGAACCTATTAGGGAACCAATCAGGGAACCTATTAGGGAACCTATTAGGGAACCAATTAGGGAACCAACTAGAAAACCTATTAGGGAACCTATTAGGGAACCAATTAGGGAACCTATTAGGGAACCAATTAGGGAACCTATTAGGGAACCAATTAGAGAACCAATTAGGGAAGGAATTAGGGAACCAATTTGGGAACCAATTAGGGGACCTATTAGGGAACCTATTAGGGGACCTCTTATGGAACCAATTAGGGAACCTATTAGGGAACCTATTGGGGCACCTATTAGGGAACCTATTAGGGAACCTATTAGGGAACCAATTAGGGAACCTATTAGGGAACCTATTAGGGAACCTATTAGGGAACCAATTAGGGAACCAATTAGGGAACCAATTAGGGAACCTATTAGGGAACCTATTAGGGAACCTATTAGGGAAACTATTAGGGAACCAATTAGGGAACCAATTAGGGAACCTATTAGGGAACCTATTAGGGAACCTATTAGGGAACCTATTAGGGAACCTATTAGGGAACCGATTAGGGAACCTATTAGGGAACCTATTAGGGAACCTATTAGGGAACCAATTAGGGAACCAATTAGGGAACCTATTAGGGAACCTATTAGGGAACCAATTAGGGAACCTATTAGGGAACCTATTAGGGAACCTATTAGGGAACCAATTAGGGAACCTATTAGGGACCCCATTAGGGAACCAATTAGGGAACCAATTAGGGAACCTATTAGGGAACCTATTAGGGAACCTATTAGGGAACCAATTAGGGAACCTATTAGGGAACCAATTAGAGAACCAATTAGGGAACCAATTTGGGAACCAATTAGGGGACCTATTAGGGAACCTATTAGGGGACCTCTTATGGAACCAATTAGGGAACCTATTAGGGAACCTATTGGGGAACCTATTAGGGAACCTATTAGGGAACCTATTAGGGAACCAATTAGGGAACCTATTAGGGAACCTATTAGGGAACCTATTAGGGAACCTTTTAGGGAACCAATTAGGGAACCTATTAGGGAACCTATTAGGGAACCTATTAGGGAACCAATTAGGGAACCAATTAGGGAACCAATTAGGGAACCTATTAGGGAACCTATTAGGGAACCTATTAGGGAACCTATTAGGGAACCAATTAGGGAACCAATTAGGGAACCTATTAGGGAACCTATTAGGGAACCTATTAGGGAACCTATTAGGGAACCCATTAGGGAACCTATTAGGGAACCTATTAGGGAACCTATTAGGGAACCTATTAGGGAACCTATTAGGCAACCTATTAGGGAACCTATGAGGGAACCAATTAGGGAACCAAGTTGGGAAGCTATTAGGGAACCTATTAGGGAACCGATTAGGGAACCCATTAGGGAACCCATTAGGGAACCTATTAGGGAACCTATTAGCGAACCAATTAGGGAACCAATTAGGGAACCTATTAGGGAACCAATTAGGGTACCAATTAGGGAACCTATTAGGGAACCAATTAGGGAACCCATTAGGGAACGTATTAGGGAACCTATTAGGGAACCAATCAGGGTACCAATTAGGGAACCTATTAGGGAACCAATTAGGGAACCTATTAGGGAACCAATTAGGGAACCAATTAGGGTACCAATTAGGGAACCTATTAGGGAACCAATTAGGGAACCCATTACGGAACCAATTAGGGAACCTATTAGGGAACCAATTAGGGAACCTTTTAGGGAACCTATTAGGGAACCTATTAGGGAACCTATTAGGGAACCAATTAGGGAACCTATTAGGGAACCAATTAGGGAACCTATTAGGGAACCTATTAGGGAACCAATTAGGGAACCAATTAGGGAACCTATTAGGGAACCAATTAGGGAACCTATTAGGGAACCTATTAGGGAACCTATTAGGGAACCTATTAGGGAACCTATTAGGGAACCTATTAGGGAACCTATTAGGGAACGAATTAGGGAACCTATTAGGGAACCAATTAGGGAACCGATTAGGGAACCGATTAGGGAACCAATTAGGCAACCTATTAGGGAACCTATTAGCGAACCAATTAGGGAACCAATTAGGGAACCTATTAGGGAACCTATTAGGGAACCTATTAGGGAACCTATTAGGGAACCAATTAGGGAACCAATTAGGGAACCAATTAGGGAACCTATTAGGGAACCTATTAGGGAACCTATTAGGGAACCTATTAGGGAACCTATTAGGGAACCTATTAGGGAACCGATTAGGGAACCTATTAGGGAACCAATTAGGGAACCAATTAGGGAACCTATTAGGGAACCAATTAGGGAACCTATTAGAGAACCAATTAGGGAACCAATTAGGGAACCTATTAGGGAACCTATTAGGGAACCTATTAGGGAACCTATTAGGGAACCTATTAGGGAACCCATTAGGGAACCGATTAGGGAACCTATTAGGGAACCTATTAGGGAACTTATTAGGGAACCTATTAGGGAACCTATTAGGCAACCTATTAGGGAACCGATTAGGGAACCTATTAGGGAACCTATTAGGGAACTTATTAGGGAACCTATTAGGGAACCTATTAGGCAACCTATTAGGGAACCAATTAGGGAACCAAGTAGGGAAGCTATTAGGGAACCTATTAGGGAACCGATTAGGGAACCGATTAGGGAACCCATTAGGGAACCCATTAGGGAACCTATTAGGGAACCTATTAGCGAACCAATTAGGGAACCAATTAGGGAACCTATTAGGGAACCAATTAGGGTACCAATTAGGGAACCTATTAGGGAACCAATTAGGGAACCCATTAGGGAACCTATTAGGGAACCTATTAGGGAAGCAATTAGGGAACCAATTAGGGTACCAATTAGGGAACCTATTAAGGAACCAATTAGGGAACCCATTACGGAACCAATTAGGGAACCTATTAGGGAACCAATTAGGGAACCTTTTAGGGAACCTATTAGGGAACCTATTAGGGAACCTATTAGGGAACCTATTAGGGAACCAATTAGGGAACCTATTAGGGAACCAATTGGGGAACCTATTAGGGAACCTATTAGGGAACCAATTAGGGAACCAATTAGGGAACCTATTAGGGAACCAATTAGGGAACCTATTAGGGAACCTAGTAGGGAACCTATTAGGGAACCTATTAGGGAACCTATTAGGGAACTTATTAGGGAACGAATTAGGGAACCTATTAGGGAACCTATTAGGGAACCAATTAGGGAACCAATTAGGCAACCTATTAGGGAACCTATTAGCGAACCAATTAGGGAACCAATTAGGGAACCTATTAGGGAACCTATTAGGGAACCTATTAGGGAACCTATTAGGGAACCAATTAGGGAACCAATTAGGGAACCAATTAGGGAACCAATTAGGGAACCTATTAGGGAACCTATTAGGGAACCTATTAGGGAACCTATTAGGGAACCTATTAGGGAACCTATTAGGGAACCTATTAGGGAACCAATTAGGGAACCAATTAGGGAACCTATTAGGGAACCAATTAGGGAACCTATTAGAGAACCAATTAGGGAACCAATTAGGGAACCTATTAGGGAACCTATTAGGGAACCGATTAGGGAACCTATTAGGGAACCAATTAGGGAACCTATTAGGGAACCTATTAGGGAACGTATTAGGGAACCAATTAGAAAACCTATTAGGGAACCTATTAGGGAACCAATTAAGGAACCTATTAGGGAACCAATTAGGGAACCGATTAGGGAACCGATTAGGGAACCGATTAGGGAACCAATTAGGGAACCTATTAGGGAACCTATTAGGGAACCAATTAGGGAACCTATTAGGGAACCTATTAGGGAACCAATTAGGGAACCTATTAGGGAACCAATTAGGGAACCTATTAGGGAACCAATTAGGGAACCTATTAGGGAACCTATTAGGGAACTGATTAGGGAACCGGTTAGGGAACCAAATAGGGAACCAATTAGGGAACCTATTAGGGAACCAATTGGGGAACCTATTAGGGAACCAATTAGGGAACCTATTAGAGAACCAATTAGGGAACCTATTAGGGAACCTATTAGGGAACCTATTAGGGAACCTATTAGGGAACCTATTAGGGAACCTTTTAGGGAACCTATTAGGGAACCTATTGGGGAACCAATTAGGGAACCTATTAGGGAACCTATTAGGGAACCAATTAGGGAACCTATTAGGGAACCTATTAGGGAACCTATTAGGGAACCAATTAGGGAACCTATTAGGGAACCAATTAGGGAACCTATTAGAGAACCAATTAGGGAACCAATTAGGGAACCTATTAGGGAACCTATTAGGGAACCGATTAGGGAACCTATTAGGGAACCAATTAGGGAACCTATTAGGGAACCTATTAGGGAACCTATTAGGGAACCAATTAGAAAACCTATTAGGGAACCTATTAGGGAACCAATTAAGGAACCTATTAGGGAACCAATTAGGGAACCGATTAGGGAACCGATTAGGGAACCGATTAGGGAACCAATTAGGGAACCTATTAGGGAACCTATTAGGGAACCAATTAGGGAACCTATTAGGGAACCTATTAGGGAACCAATTAGGGAACCTATTAGGGAACCTATTAGGGAACCTATTAGGGAACTGATTAGGGAACCGGTTAGGGAACCTATTAGGGAACCTATTGGGGAACCAATTAGGGAACCTATTAGGGAACCTATTAGGGAACCAATTAGGGAACCTATTAGGGAACCTATTAGGGAACCTATTAGGGAACCAATTAGGAAACCTATTAGGGAACCAATTAGGGAACCTATTAGAGAACCAATTAGGGAACCAATTAGGGAACCTATTAGGGAACCTATTAGGGAACCGAT
Source organism: Eutreptiella sp. 'Long Island Sound 2002' (assembly GCA_964036045.1). NCBI lineage: Eukaryota > Euglenozoa > Euglenophyceae > Eutreptiales > Eutreptiaceae > Eutreptiella > Eutreptiella sp. 'Long Island Sound 2002'. The sequence continues at coordinate 176,397,113 of OZ038380.1, read as the reverse complement.
TAGGGAACCTATTAGGGAACCAATTAGGGAACCTATTAGGGAACCTATTAGGGAACCTATTAGGGAACCAATTAGAAAACCTATTAGGGAACCTATTAGGGAACCAATTAAGGAACCTATTAGGGAACCAATTAGGGAACCGATTAGGGAACCGATTAGGGAACCGATTAGGGAACCAATTAGGGAACCTATTAGGGAACCTATTAGGGAACCAATTAGGGAACCTATTAGGGAACCTATTAGGGAACCTATTAGGGAACCAATTAGGGAACCTATTAGGGAACCTATTAGGGAACTGATTAGGGAACCGGTTAGGGAACCAAATAGGGAACCAATTAGGGAACCTATTAGGGAACCAATTGGGGAACCTATTAGGGAACCTATTAGGGAACCTATTAGAGAACCAATTAGGGAACCTATTAGGGAACCTATTAGGGAACCAATTAGGGAACCTATTAGGGAACCTATTAGGGAACCTATTAGGGAACCTATTAGGGAACCTATTGGGGAACCAATTAGGGAACCTATTAGGGAACCTATTAGGGAACCAATTAGGGAACCTATTAGGGAACCTATTAGGGAACCTATTAGGGAACCAATTAGGGAACCTATTAGGGAACCAATTAGGGAACCTATTAGGGAACCAATTAGGGAACCAATTAGGGGACCTGTTAGGGAACCTATTAGGGAACCAATTAGGGAACCAATTCGGGAACCAATTGGGGAACCTATTAGGGAACCAATTAGGGAACCTATTAGGGAACCAATTAGGGAACCTATTAGGGAACCAATTAGGGAACCTATTAGCGAACCTATTAGGGAACCTATTAGGGAACCTATTAGGGAACCAATTAGGGAACCAATTAGGGAACCTATTAGGGAACCAATTAGGGAACCTATTAGGAAACCAATTAGGTAACCAATTAGGGAACCTATTAGGGAACCAATTAGGGAACCTATTAGGGAACCTATTAGGGAACCAATTAGGGAACCAATTAGGGAACCAATTAGGGAACCAATTAGGGAACCAATTAGGGAACCTATTAGGGAACCAATTAGGGAACCCATGAGGGAACCAATCAGGGAACCAATTAGGGAACCTATTAGGGAACCAATTAGGGAACCTATTAGGGAACCAATTAGGGAACCTATTGGGGAACCAATTAGGGAACCTATTAGGGGACCTATTAGAGAACCTATTAGGGAACCGATTAGGGAACCAATTAGCGAACCTATTAGGGAACCTATTAGGGAACCTATTAGGGAACCTATTAGGGAACCTATTAGGGAACCAATTAGGGAACCTATTAGGGAACCAATTAGGGAACCTATTAGGGAACCTATCAGGGAACCAATTAGGCAACCTATTAGGGAACCTATTAGGGAACCTATTAGGGAACCTATTAGGGAACCTATTAGGGAACCTATTAGGGAACCAATTAGGGAACCAATTAGGGAACCTATTAGGGAACCTATTAGGGAACCAATTAGGGAACCTATTAGGGAACAAATTAGGGAACCTATTAGGGAACCTATTAGGGAACCAATTAGGGAACCAATTAGGGAACCAATTTGGGAACCAATTGGGGAACCTATTAGGGAACCAATTAGGGAACCAATTAGGGAACCAATTAGGGAACCAATTGGGGAACCTATTAAGGAACCAATTAGGGAACCAATTAGGGAACCTATTAGGGAACCTATTAGGGAACCAATTAGGGAACCTATTAGGGAACCAATTAGGGAACTAATTAGGGAACCTATTAGGGAACCTATCAGGGAACCAATTAGGGAACCTATTAGGGAACCAATTAGGGAACCTATTAGGGAACCTATTAGGGAACCTATTGGGGAACCAATTAGGGAACCTATTAGGGAACCAATTAGGGAACCAATTAGGGAAACAATTAGGGAACCTATTAGGGAACCAATTAGGGAACCTATTAGGGAACCTATTAGGGAACCAATTAGGGAACCAATTAGGGAACCTATTAGGGAACCTATTAGGGAACCTATTAGGGAACCAATTAGGGAAACAATTAGGGAACCTATTAGGGAACCAATTAGGGAACAAATTAGGGAACCTATTAGGGAACCTATTAGGGAACCAATTAGTGAACCTATTAGGGAACCCATTAGGGAACCAATTAGGGAAACAATTAGGGAACCTATTAGGGAACCAATTAGGGAACCAATTAGGGAACCTATTAGGGAACCTATTAGGGAACCAATTAGGGAACCTATTAGGGAACCAATTAGGGAACCAATTAGGGAACCTATTAGGGAACGAATTAGGGAACCTATTAGGGAACCAATTAGGGAACCAATTAGGGAACCAATTAGGGAACCAATTAGGGAACCAATTGGGGAACCTATTAGGGAACCAATTAGGGAACCAATTAGGGAACCTATTAGGGAACTTATCAGGGAACCAATTAGGGAACCTGTTTAGGGAACCTATTAGGGAACCAATTAGGGAACCAATTAGGGAACGTATTAGGGAACCAATTAGGGAACCTATTAGGGAACCAATTAGGGAACCAATTAGGGAACCAATTAGGGAACCAATTGGGGAACCTATTAGGGAACCAATTAGGGAACCTATTAGGGAACCAATTAGGGAACCAATTAGGGAACCAATTAGGGAACCAATTGGGGAACCAATTAGCGAACCTATTAGGGAACCAATTAGGGAACCAATTAGGGAACCTATTAGGGAACCAATTAGGGAACCAATTAGGGAACCAATTAGGGAACCTATTAGGGAACCAATCAGGGAACCTATTAGGGAACCTATCAGGGAACCTACTAGGGAACCAATTAGCGAACCTATTAGGGAACCAATTAGGGAACCAATTAGGGAACCAATTAGGGAACCAATTGGGGAACCTATTAGGGAACCAATCAGGGAACCAATTATGGAACCTATTAGGGAACCTATTAGGGAACCAATTAGGGAACCTATTAGGGAACCAATTAGGGAAACAATTAGGGAACCTATTAGGGAACCAATTAGGGAACCAATTAGGGAACCAATTAGGGAACCTATTAGGGAACCAATTAGGGAACCTATTAGGGAACCTATTAGGGAACCAATTAGGGAACCAATTAGGGAACCTATTAGGGAACCGATTAGGGAACCTATTAGGGAACCTATTAGGGAACCTATTAGGGAACCAATTAGGGAACCAATCAGGGAACCAATTAGGGAACCTATTGGGGAACCAATTAGGGACCCTATTAGGGAACCTGTTAGGGAACCTATTAGGTAACCAAATAGGGAACCTATTAGGGAACCAATTAGGAACCTATTAGGGAACCAATTAGGGAACCTATTAGGGTACCTATTAGGGAACCAATTAGGGAACCAATTAGGGAACCTATTAGGGAACCAATTAGGGAACCTATTAGGGAACCTATTAGGGAACCTATTAGGGAACCAATTAGGGAACCAATTAGGGAACCAATTAGGGAACCTATTGGGGAACCAATTAGGGAACCAATTAGGGAACCAATTAGGGAACCAATTGGGGAACCTATTAGGGAACCAATTAGGGAACCAATTAGGGAACCTATTAGGGAACTTATTAGGGAACCAATTAGGGAACCTATTAGGGAACCTATTAGGGAACCAATTAGGGAACCAATTAGGGAACGTATTAGGGAACCAATTAGGGAACCTATTAGGGAACCAATTAGGGAACCAATTAGGGAACCAATTAGGGAACCAATTGGGGAACCTATTAGGGAACCAATTAGGGAACCTATTAGGGAACCAATTAGGGAACCAATTAGGGAACCAATTAGGGAACCAATTGGGGAACCTATTAGGGAACCAATTAGGGAACCAATTAGGCAACCAATTAGGGAACCTATTAGGGAACCAATTAGGGAACCAATTAGGGAACCTATTAGGGAACCAATTAGGGAACCTATTAGGGAACCTATCAGGGAACCTACTAGGGAACCAATTAGCGAACCTATTAGGGAACCAATTAGGGAACCAATTAGGGAACCAATTAGGGAACCAATTGGGGAACCTATTAGGGAACCAATTAGGGAACCAATTATGGAACCTATTAGGGAACCTATTAGGGAACCAATTAGGGAACCTATTAGGGAACCAATTAGGGAAACAATTAGGGAACCTATTAGGGAACCAATTAGGGAACCAATTAGGGAACCAATTAGGGAACCTATTAGGGAACCAATTAGGGAACCTATTAGGGAACCTATTAGGGAACCAATTAGGGAACCAATTAGGGAACCTATTAGGGAACCAATTAGGGAACCTATTAGGGAACCTATTAGGGAACCTATTAGGGAACCAATTAGGGAACCAATCAGGGAACCAATTAGGGAACCTATTGGGGAACCAATTAGGGACCCTATTAGGGAACCTGTTAGGGAACCTATTAGGTAACCAAATAGGGAACCTATTAGGGAACCAATTAGGAACCTATTAGGGAACCAATTAGGGAACCTATTAGGGTACCTATTAGGGAACCAATTAGGGAACCAATTAGGGAACCTATTAGGGAACCAATTAGGGAACCTATTAGGGAACCTATTAGGGAACCTATTAGGGAACCAATTAGGGAACCAATTAGGGAACCAATTAGGGAACCTACTGGGGAACCAATTAGGGAACCAATTAGGGAACCAATTGGGGAACCAATTAGGGAACCAATTAGGGAACCAATTATGGAACCTATTAGGGAACCTATTAGGGAACCAATTAGGGAACCTAGTAGGGAACCAATTAGGGAACCAATTGGGGAACCCATTAGGGAACCAATTAGGGAACCAATTATGGAACCTATTAGGGAACCAATTAGGGAACCAATTAGGGAGCCAATTAGGGAACCTATTAGGGAACCAATTAGGGAACCAATTGGGGAACCTATTAGGGAACCAATTAGGGAACCAATTAGGGAACCAATTAGGGAACCTTTTAGGGAACCAATTAGGGAACCTATTAGGGAACCAATTAGGGAACCTATTAGGGAACCAATTAGGGAGCCAATTAGGGAACCAATTAGGGAACCTATTAGGGAACCAATTAGGGAACCTATTAGGGAACCTACTGGGGAACCAATTAGCGAACCTATTAGGGAACCAATTAGGGAACCAATTAGGGAACCAATTAGGGAACCAATTGGGGAACCTATTAGGGAACCAATTAGGGAACCAATTATGGAACCTATTGGGGAACCTATTAGGGAACCAATTAGGGAACCTATTAGGGAACCAATTAGGGAAACAATTAGGGAACCTATTAGGGAACCTATTAGGGAACCAATTAGGGCTCCTAGTAGGGAACCTATTAGGGAACCAATTAGGGAAACAATTAGGGAACCTATTAGGGAACTAATTAGGGAACCAATTAGGAAACCTATTAGGGAACCTATTAGGGAACCAATTAGGGAACCAATTAGGGAACCTATTAGGGAACCAATTAGGGAACCAATTAATGAGCCTATTAGGGAACCAATTAGGGAACCTATTAGGGAACCTATTAGGGAACCAATTAGGGAACCAATTAGGGAACCAATTAGGGAACCTATTAGGGAACCTATTAGGGAACCTATTAGGTAACCAATTAGGGAACCTATTAGGGAACCAATTAGGGAACCAATTAGGGAACCAATTAGGGAACCAATTGGGGAACCTATTAGGGAACCAATTAGGGAACCAATTAGGGAACCAATTAGGGAACCTATTAGGGAACCAATTAGGGAACCAATTAGGGAACCAATTAGGGAACCTATTAGGGAACCAATTAGGGAACCTATTAGGGAACCTATCAGGGAACCTACTAGGGAACCTACTAGGGAACCTATTAGGGAACCAATTAGGGAACCAATTAGGGAACCAATTAGGGAACCAATTGGGGAACCTATTAGGGAACCAATTAGGGAACCAATTATGGAACCTATTAGGGAACCTATTAGGGAACCAATTAGGGAACCTATTAGGGAACCAATTAGGGAAACAATTAGGGAACCTATTAGGGAACCAATTAGGGAACCAATTAGGGAACCAATTAGGGAACCTATTAGGGAACCAATTAGGGAACCTATTAGGGAACCTATTAGGGAACCAATTAGGGAACCAATTAGGGAACCTATTAGGGAACCAATTAGGGAACCTATTAGGGAACCTATTAGGGAACCTATTAGGGAACCAATTAGGGAACCAATCAGGGAACCAATTAGGGAACCTATTGGGGAACCAATTAGGGACCCTATTAGGGAACCTGTTAGAAAACCTATTAGGTAACCAAATAGGGAACCTATTAGGGAACCAATTAGGAACCTATTAGGGAACCAATTAGGGAACCTATTAGGGTACCTATTAGTGAACCAATTAGGGAACCAATTAGGGAACCTATTAGGGAACCAATTAGGGAACCTATTAGGGAACCTATTAGGGAACCTATTAGGGAACCAATTAGGGAACCAATTAGGGAACCAATTAGGGAACCTATTGGGGAACCAATTAGGGAACCAATTAGGGAACCAATTGGGGAACCTATTAGGGAACCAATTAGGGAACCAATTATGGAACCTATTAGGGAAGCTATTAGGGAACCAATTAGGGAACCTATTAGGGAACCAATTAGGGAACCAATTGGGGAACCTATTAGGGAACCAATTAGGGAACCAATTATGGAACCTATTAGGGAACCAATTAGGGAACCAATTAGGGAGCCAATTAGGGAACCTATTAGGGAACCAATTAGGGAACCAATTGGGGAACCTATTAGGGAACCAATTAGGGAACCAATTAGGGAACCAATTAGGGAACCTTTTAGGGAACCAATTAGGGAACCTATTAGGGAACCAATTAGGGAACCTATTAGGGAACCAATTAGGGAACCAATTAGGGAACCTATTAGGGAACCAATTAGGGAACCTATTAGGGAACCTATCAGGGAACCTACTAGGGAACCAATTAGCGAACCTATTAGGGAACCAATTAGGGAACCAATTAGGGAACCAATTAGGGAACCAATTGGGGAACCTATTAGGGAACCAATTAGGGAACCAATTATGGAACCTATTAGGGAACCTATTAGGGAACCAATTAGGGAACCTATTAGGGAACCAATTAGGGAAACAATTAGGGAACCTATTAGGGAACCAATTAGGGAACCAATTAGGGAACCAATTAGGGAACCTATTAGGGAACCAATTAGGGAAACAATTAGGGAACCTATTAGGGAACCAATTAGGGAACCAATTAGGAAACCTATTAGGGAACCTATTAGGGAACCAATTAGGGAACCAATTAGGGAACCTATTAGGGAACCAATTAGGCAACCAATTAATGAGCCTATTAGGGAACCAATTAGGGAACCTATTAGGGAACCTATTAGGGAACCTATTAGGGAACCAATTAGGGAACCAATTAGGGAACCAATTAGGGAACCTATTAGGGAACCTATTAGGGAACCTATTAGGGAACCAATTAGGGAACCTATTAGGGAACCAATTAGGGAACCTATTAGGGAACCTATTAGGCAACCAATTAGGGAACCAATTAGGGAACCTATTAGGGAACCAATTAGGGAACCAATTAGGGAGCCAATTAGGGAACCTATTAGGGAACCAATTAGGGAACCAATTAGGGAACCTATTAGGGAACCAATTAGGGAACCAATTAGGGAACCTATTAGGGAACCAATTAGGGAACCTATTAGGGAACCTATTAGGGAACCTATTAGGGAACCAATTAGGGAACCAATTAGGGAACCTATTAGGGAACCAATTAGGGAACCAATTAGGGAACCAATTAAGTAACCAAGTAGGGAACCTATTAGGGAACCTATTAGGGAACGAATTAGGGAACCAATTAGGGAACCAATTAGGGAACCTATTAGGGAACCAATTAGGGAACCTATTAGGGAACCTATTAGGGAACCAATTAGGGAACCTATTAGGGAACCAATTAGGGAACCAATTGGGGAATTTATTAGGGAACCAATTAGGGAACCAATTATGGAACCTATTAGGGAACCTATTAGGGAACCAATTAGGGAAACACTTAGGGAACCTATTAGGGAACCAATTAGGGAACCAATTAGGAAACCTATTAGAGAACCTATTAGGGAACCAATTAGGGAACCTATTAGGGAACCTATTAGGGAACCTATTAGGGAACCAATTAGGGAACCAATCAGGGAACCAATTAGGGAACCTATTAGGGAACCTATTAGGGAACCTATTAGGTAACCAATTAGGGAACCTATTAGGGAACCAATTAGGGAACCTATTAGGGAACCAATTAGGGAACCAATTAGGGAACCTATTAGGGAACCAATTAGGGAACCAATTAGGGAACCAATTAGGGAACCAATTAGGGAACCAATTAGGGAACCAATTAGGGAACCAATTAGGGAACCTATTAGGGAACCAATTAGGGAACCAATTAGGGAATCAATTAGGGAACCAATTAGGGAACCTATTAGGGAACCAATTAGGGAACCTATTAGGGAACCTATTAGGGAACCTATTAGGGAAGCAATTAGGGAACCAATTAGGGAACCCATTAGGGAACCAATTAGGGAACCAATTAGGGAACCAATTAAAGAACCAAGTAGGGAACCTATTAGGGAACCTATTAGGGAACGAATTAGGGAACCAATTAGGGAACCTATTAGGGAACCTATTAGGGAACCTATTAGGGAACCAATTAGGGAACCTATTAGGGAACCTATTGGGGAACCAATTAGGGAACCAATTAGGGAACCAATTAGGGAACCAATTAGGGAACCAATTAGGGAGCCAATTGGGGAACCTATTAGGGAACCTATTAGGGAACCTATTAGGGAACCAATTAGGGAACCTATTAGGGAACCAGTTAGGGAACCTATTAGGGAACCTATTAGGGAACCAATTAGGGAACCTATTAGGGAACCTATTAGGGAACCAATTAGGGAACCTATTAGGGAACCTATTAGGGAACCTATTAGGGAACCTATTAGGGAACCAATTAGGGAACCTATTAGGGAACCTATTAGGGAACCAATTAGGGAACCTATTAGGGAACCAATTAGGGAACCAATTAGGGAACCAATTAGGGAACCAATTAGGGAACCAATTGGGGAACCTATTAGGGAACCTATTAGGGAACCAATTAGGGAACCCATTAGGGAACCTATTAGGGAACCAATTAGGGAACCTATTAGGGAACCTATTAGGGAACCATTTAGGGAACCAATTAGGGAGCCTATTAGCGAACCAATTAGGGAACCTATTAGGGAACCAATTAGGGAACCAATTAGGGAACCAATTAGGGAACCAATTAGGGAACCAATTGGGGAACCTATTAGGGAACCAATTAGGGAACCAATTAGGGAACCTATTAGGGAACCAATTAGGGAACCTATTAGGGAACCAATTAGGGAACCAATTAGGGAACCTATTACGGAACCAATTAGGGAACCAATTAGGGAACCTAATAGGGAACCAATTAGGGAACCTATTAGGGAACCTATTAGGGAACTACTTAGGGAACCTATTAGGGAACCAATTAGGGAACCAATTGGGGAACCTATTAGGGAACCAATTAGGGAACCAATCATGGAACCTATTAGGGAACCTATTAGGGAACCAATTAGGGCTCCTATTAGGGAACCTATTAGGGAACCAATTAGGGAAACAATTAGGGAACCTATTAGGGAACCAATTAGGGAACCAATTAGGAAACCTATTAGGGAACCTATTAGGGAACCAATTAGGGAACCTATTAGGGAACCTATTAGGGAACCAATTAGGGAACCAATTAGGGAGCCTATTAGGGAACCAATTAGGGAACCTATTAGGGAACCTATTAGGGAACCTATTAGGGAACCAATTAGGGAACCAATTAGGGAACCTATTAGGGAACCAATTAGGGAACCAATTAACGAACCTATTAGGGAACCTATTAGGGAACCTATTAGGGAACCAATTAGGGAACCAATTAGGGAACCTATTAGGGAACCTATTAGGAACCAATTAGGGAACCTATTAGGGAACCGATTAGGGAACCTATTAGGGAACCAATTAGGGAACCAATTAGGGAACCAATTAGGGAACCAATTCGGGAACCTATTAGGGAACCTATTAGGGAACCTTTTAGGGAACCTATTAGGGAACCTATTAGGGAAGCTATTAGGGAACCTATTACGGAACCTATTAGGGAACCTATTAGGGAACCTATTAGGGAACCAATTAGGGAACCTATTAGGGAACCAATTAGGGAACTTATTAGGGAACCAATTAGGGAACCTATTAGAGAACCAATTAGGGAACCTATTAGGGAACCAATTAGGGAACCAATTAGGGAACCAATTAGGGAACCAATTAGGGAACCAATTAGGGAACCTATTAGGGAACCAATTAGGGAACCAATTAAGGAACCTATTAGGGAACCAATTAGGGAACCTATTAGGGAACCAATTAGGGAACCTATTAGGGAACCAATTAGGGAACCAATTAGCGAACCAATTAGGGAACCAATTAGGGAACCTTTTAGGGAACCTATTAGGGAACCAATTAGGGAACCAATTAGGGAACCAATTAGGGAACCAATTAGGGAACCAATTAGGGAACCAATTAGGGAACCAATCAGGGATCCAATTGGGAAACCTATTAGGGATCCAATTAGGGAACCAATTAGGGAAGGAATTAGGGAACCTATTAGGGAACCTATTAGGGAACCATTTAGGGAACCAATTAGGGAACCAATTAGGGAACCTATTAGGGAACCTATTGGGGAACCTATTAGGGAACCTATTAGGGAACCTATTAGGGAACCTATTAGGGAACCTATTAGGGAACCAATTAGGGAACCTATTAGGGAACCAATTAGGGAACCAATTAGGGAACCTATTAGGGAACCCATTAGGGAACCTATTAGGGAACCCATTAGGGAACCAATTAGGGAACCTATTAGGGAACCTATTAGGGAACCTATTAGGGAACCAATTAGGGAACCTATTAGGGAACCAATTAGGGAACCTATTAGGGAACCTATTAGGGAACCTATTAGGGAACCTATTAGGGAACCCAATAAGGAAACCTATTAGGGAACCTATTAGGGAACCAATTAGGGAACCTATTAGGGAACCCATTAGGGAACCAATTAGTGAACCTATTAGGGAACCAATTAGGGAACCTATTAAGGAACCTATTAGGGAACCAATTAGGGAACCCATTAGGGAACCAATTAGGGAACCAATTAGGGAACCTATTAGGGAACCAATTAGGGAACCTATTAGGGAACCAATTAGGGAACCTATTAGGGAACCAATTAGGGAACCAATTGGGGAACCTATTAGGGAACCAATTAGGGAACCAATTAGTGAACCTATTAGGGAACCAATTAGGGAACCAATTCGGGAACCAATTAAGGAACCTATTAGGGAACCTATTAGGGAACCCATTAGGGAACCAATTAGGGAACCAATTAGGGAACCAATTAGGGAACCAATTAGGGAACCTATTAGGGAACCAATTAGGGAACCAATTCGGGAACCAATTAAGGAACCTATTAGGGAACCAATTAGGGAACCCATTAGGGAACCAATTAGGGAACCAATTAGGGAACCTATTAGGGAACCAATTAGGGAACCTATTAGAGAACCAATTAGGGAACCTATTAGGGAACCTATTAGGGAACCTATTAGGGAACCTATTAGGGAACCTATTAGGGAACCAATTAGGGAACCAATTAGGGAACCTATTAGGGAACCTATTAGGGAACCTATCAGGGAACCTTTTAGAAAACCTATTAGGGAACCTATTAGGGAAGCTATTAGGGAACCTATTAGGGAACCTATTAGGGAACCTATTAGGGAACCTATTAGGGAACCAATTAGGGAACCAATTAGGGAACCAATTAAGGCACCTATTAGGGAACCAATTAGGGAACCCATTAGGGAACCAATTAGGGAACCAATTAGGGAACCTATTAGGGAACAAATTAGGGAACCTATTAGGGAACCAATTAGGGAACCTATTAGGGAACCAAATAGGGAACCAAATAGGGAACCAATTAGGGGACCTATTAGGGAACCTATTAGGGAACCAATTAGGGAACCAATTAGGGAACCTATTAGGGAACGTATTAGGGAACCAATTAGGGAACCAATTAGGGAACCTATTAGGGAACGTATTAGGGAACCAATTAGGGAACCAATTAGGGAACCGATTAGGGACCCTATTAGGGAACCAATTAGGGAACCAATTAGGGAACCAATTAGGGAACCAATTAGGGAACCTATTAGGGAACCTATTAGGGAACCTTTTAGGGAACCTATTAGGGAACCTATTAGGGAACCTATTAGGGAACCAATTAGGGAACCTATTAGGGAACCAATTAGGGAACCAATTGGGGAACCAATTAGGGAACCAATTAGGGAACCAATTAGGGAACCTATTAGGGAACCAATTAGGGAACCAATTAGTGAACCTATTAGGGAACCAATTAGGGAACCAATTCGGGAACCAATTAAGGAACCTATTAGGGAACCAATTAGGGAACCCATTAGGGAACCAATTAGGGAACCAACTAGGGAACCAATTAGGGAACCAATTAGGGAACCTATCAGAGAACCAATTAGGGAACCTATTAGGGAACCTATTAGGGAACCAATTAGGGAACCTATTAGGGAACCTATTAGGGAACCAATTAGGGAACCAATTAGGGAACCTATTAGGGAACCTATTAGGGAACCTATTAGGGAACCTTTTAGAAAACCTATTAGGGAACCTATTAGGGAAGCTATTAGGGAACCTATTAGGGAACCTATTAGGGAACCTATTAGGGAACCAATTAGGGAACCAATTAGGGAACCAATTAAGGCACCTATTAGGGAACCAATTAGGGAACCCATTAGGGAACCAATTAGGGAACCAATTAGGGAACCTATTAGGGAACAAATTAGGGAACCTATTAGGGAACCAATTAGGGAACCTATTAGGGAACCAAATAGGGAACCAATTAGGGAACCAATTAGGGGACCTATTAGGGAACCTATTAGGGAACCTATTAGGGAACCTATTAGGGAACCTATTAGGGAACCAATTAGGGAACCAATTAGGGAACCTATTAGGGAACGTATTAGGGAACCAATTAGGGAACCAATTAGGGAACCGATTAGGGACCCTATTAGGGAACCAATTAGGGAACCAATTAGGGAACCAATTAGGGAACCAATTAGGGAACCTATTAGGGAACCTATTAGGGAACCTTTTAGGGAACCTATTAGGGAACCAATTAGGGAACCTATTAGGGAACCTATTAGGGAACCTATTAGGGAACCTATTAGGGAACATATTAGGGAACCTATTAGGGAACCTATTAGGGAACCAATTAGGGAACTTATTAGGGAACCAATTAGGGAACCTATTAGAGAACCAATTAGGGAACCTATTAGGGAACCTATTAGGGAACCAATTAGGGAACCAATTAGGGAACCTATTAGGGAACCAATTAGGGAACCAATTAGGGAACCAATTAAGGAACCTATTAGGGAACCAATTAGGGAACCTATTAGGGAACCAATTAGGGAACCTATTAGGGAACCAATTAGGGAACCAATTAGGGAACCAATTAGGGAACCAATTAGGGGACCTATTAGGGAACCTATTAGGGAACCAATTAGGGAACCAATTAGGGAACCAATTAGGGAACCAATTAGGGAACCTATTAGGGAACCAATTAGGGAACCTATTAGGGAAGCTATTAGGGAACCAATTAGGGAACCAATTAGGGAACCTATTAGGGAACCTATTAGGGAACCTATTAGGGAACCTTTTAGGGAACCTATTAGGGAACCTATTAGGGAAGCTATTAGGGAAGCTATTAGGGAACCTATTAGGGAACCTATTAGGGAACCTATTAGGGAACCTATTAGAGAATCAATTAGGGAACCAATTAGGGAACCCATTAGGGAACCAATTAGGGAACCTATTAGGGAACCAATTAGGGAACCTATTAGAGAACCAATTAGGGAACCTATTAGGGAAGCTATTAGGGAACCTATTAGGGAACCAATTAGGGAACCTATTAGGGAACCAATTAGGGAACCAATTAGGGAACCAATTAGGGAACCTATTAGGGAACCAATTAGGGAACCAATTAGGGAACCAATTAGGGAACCTATTAGGGAACCAATTAGGGAACCTATTAGGGAACCAATTAGGGAACCTATTAGGGAACCAATTAGGGAACCAATTAGGGGACCTACTAGGGAACCTATTAGGGAACCAATTAGGGAACCAATTAGGGAACCAATTAGGGAACCTATTAGGGAACCAATTAGGGAACCTATTAGGCAACCTATTAGGGAACCTATTAGGGAACCAATTAGGGAACCTATTAGGGAACCTATTAGGGAACTTATTAGGGAACCAATTAGGGAACCTATTAGGGAACCTATTAGGGAACCAATTGGGTAACCTATTAGGGAACCAATTAGGGAACCAATTAGGGAACCTATCAGGGAACGAATTAGGGAACATAATAGGGAACCTATTAGGGAACCAATTAGGGAACCAATTAGGGCACCAATTAGGGAACCTATTAGGGAACCTATTAGGGAACCTATTAGGGAACCTATTAGGGAACCTATTAGGGAACCAATTAGGGCACCAATTAGGGAACCTATTAGGGAACCAATTAGGGAACCTATTAGGGAACCTATTAGGGAACCAATTAGGGAACCACTTAGGGCACCTATTAGAGAACCAATTAGGGAACCAATTAGGGAACCAATTAGGGAACCTATTAGGGAACCAATTAGGGAACCTATTAGGGAACCTATTAGGGAACCAATTAGGGAACCTATTAGGGAACCAATTAGGGAGCCAATTAGGGAACCAATTAGGGGACCTACTAGGGAACCTATTAGGGAACCAATTAGGGAACCAATTAGGGAACCAATTAGGGAACCTATTAGGGAACCTATTAGGGAACCAATTAGGGAACCAATTAGGGAACCTATTAGGGAACCTATTAGGGAACCAATTAGGGAACCTATTAGGGACCTTATTAGGCAACCAATTAGGGAACCTATTAGGGAACCTATTAGGGAACCGATTAGGGAAGCTATTAGGGAACCAATTAGGGAACCAATTAGGGAACCTATTAGGGAACCTATTAGGGAACCTATTAGGGAACCAATTAGGGAACCTATTAGGGAACCAATTAGGGAACCTATTAGGGAACCAATTAGGGAACCAATTAGGGAACCAATTAGCGAACCAATTAGGGAACCTATTAGGGAACCAATTAGGGAACCAATTAGGGAACCTATTAGGGAACCAATTAGGGAACCCATTAGGGAACCTATTAGGGAACCAATTAGGGAACCAATTAGGGAACCTATTAGAGAACCAATTAGGGAACCAATTAGGGAACCAATTAGGGAACCAATTAGGGAACCTATTAGGGAACGGATTAGGGAACCAATTAGGGAACCTATTAGGGAACCAATTAGGGAACCAATTAGGGAACCAATTAGGGAACCAATTAGGGAACCAATTAGGGAACCAATTAGGGAACCAATTAGGGAACCAATTAGGGAACCTTTTAGGGAACCAATTAGGGAACCTATTAGGGAACCAATTAGGGAACCAATTAGGGAACCAATTAGGGAACCAATTAGGGAACCAATTAGGGAACCTTTTAGGGAACCAATTAGGGAACCTATTAGGGAACCAATTAGGGAACCTATTAGGGAACCAATTAGGGAACCTATTAGGGAACCAATTAGGGAACCAAGTAGGGAACCTATTAGGGAACCTATTAGGGAACCAATTAGGGAACCAATTAGGGAACCAATTAGGGAACCTATTAGGGAACCAATTAGGGAACCAATTAGGGAACCAATTAGGGAACCTATTAGGGAACCTATTAGGGAACCAATTAGGGAACCGAATAGGGAACCTATTAGGGAACCTATTAGGGAACCTATTAGGGAACCTATTAGGGAACCATTTAGAGAACCTATTAGGGAACCTATTATGGCGCCAATTAGAGAATCAATTAGGGAACCAATTAGGGAACCAATTAGGGAACCATTTAGGGAACCTATTAGCGAAGCTATTATGGCACCAATTAGAGAATCAATTAGGGAACCAATTAGGGAACCAATTAGGGAACCTATTAGGGAACCAATTAGGGAACCAATTAGGGAACCAATTAGGGAACCAATTAGGGAACCTATTAGGGAACCTATTAGGGAACCTATTAGGGAACCTATTAGGGAACCAATTAGGGAACCAATTAGGGAACCAATTAGGGAACCAATTAAGGAACCAATTAGGGAACCAATTAGGGAACCTATTAGGGAACCAATTAGGGAACCAATTAGGGAACCAATTAGGGAACCAATTAGGGAACCAATTAGGGAACCTATTAGGGAACCAATTAGGGAACCAATTAGGGAACCAATTAGGGAACCAATTAGGGAACCAATTAGGGAACCTATTAGGGAACCTATTAGGGAAGCAATTAGGGAACCTATTAGGGAACCTATTAGGGAACCAATTAGGGAACCAATTAGTGAACCAAATAGAAAACCTATTAGGGAACCTATTAGGGAACCTTTTAGGGAACCAATTAGGGAACCAATTAGGGAAGCTATTAGGGAACCAATTAGGGAACCAATTAGGGAACCAATTAGGGAACCAATTAGGGAACCAATTAGGGAACCTATTAGGGAACCTATTAGGGAACCAATTAGGGAACCAATTAGGGAACCAATTAGGGAACCAGTTAGGGAACCAATTAGGGAACCAATTAGGGAACCTATTAGGGAACCTATTAGGGAACCAATTAGGGAAGCAATTAGGGAACCTAATAGGCAACCAATTAGGGAACCTATTAGGGAACCTATTAGGGAATCATTTAGAGAACCTATTAGGGAACCTATTATGGCACCAATTAGAGAATCAATTAGGGAACCAATTAGGGAACCAATTAGGGAACCATTTAGGGAACCTATTAGGGAACCTATTATGGCACCAATTAGAGAATCAATTAGGGAACCAATTAGGGAACCAATTAGGGAACCAATTAGGGAACCAATTAGGGAACCAATTAGGGAACCAATTAGGGAACCTATTAGGGAACCTAATAGGGAACCAATTAGGGAACCTATTAGGGAACCTATTAGGGAACCAATTAGGGAACCTATTAGGGAACCAATTAGGGAACCAATTAGGGAACCAATTAGGGAACCTATTAGGGAACCAATTAGGGAACCAATTAGGGAACCAATTAGGGAGCCAATTAGGGAACCTATTAGGGAACCAATTAGGGAACCAATTAGGGAACCAATTAGGGAACCAATTAGGGAACCAATTAGGGAACCAATTAGGGAACCAATTAGGGAACCAATTAGGGAACCTATTAGGGAAACAATTAGGGAACCAATTAGGGAACCTATTAGGGAAGCAATTAGGGAACCTATTAGGGAACCAATTAGGGAACCAATTAGGGAACCAATTAGGGAACCTATTAGGGAACCTATTAGGGAACCAATTAGGGAACCTAGTAGGGAACCTATTAGGGAACCTTTTAGGGAACCTATTAGGGAACCAATTAGGGAAGCTATTAGGGAACCAATTAGGGAACCAATTAGGGAACCAATTAGGGAACCAATTAGGGAACCAATTAGGGAACCTATTAGGGAACCTGTTAGGGAACCAATTAGGGAACCTATTAGGGAACCAATTAGGGAACCAATTAGGGAACCTATTAGGGAACCAATTAGGGAACCAATTAGGGAACCAATTAGGGAACCAATTAGGGAACCAATTAGGGAACCAATTAGGGAACCAATTAGGGAACCTATTAGGGAACCAAGTAGGGAACCTATTAGGGAACCTATTAGCGAACTAATTAGGGAACCAATTAGGGAACCAATTAGGGAACCAATTAGGGAACCTATTAGAAAACCAATTAGGGAACCAATTAGGGAACCAATTAGGGAACCTATTAGGGAACCTATTAGGGAACCAATTAGGGAACCAATTAGGGAACCAATTAGGGAACCAATTAGGGAACCAGTTAGGGAACCAATTAGGGAACCAATTAGAAAACCTATTAGGGAACCTATTAGGGAACCAATTAGGGAAGCAATTAGGGAACCTAATAGGGAACCAATTAGGGAACCTATTAGGGAACCTATTAGGGAATCATTTAGAGAACCTATTAGGGAACCTATTATGGCACCAATTAGAGAATCAATTAGGGAACCAATTAGGGAACCAATTAGGGAACCATTTAGGGAACCTATTAGGGAACCTATTATGGCACCAATTAGAGAATCAATTAGGGAACCAATTAGGGAACCAATTAGGGAACCTATTAGGGAACCAATTAGGGAACCAATTAGGGAACCAATTAGGGAACCAATTAGGGAACCAATTAGGGAACCTATTAGGGAACCTATTAGGGAACCAATTAGGGAACCAATTAGGGAACCTATTAGGGAACCAATTAGGGAACCTATTAGGGAACCTAATAGGGAACCAATTAGGGAACCTATTAGGGAACCTATTAGGGAACCAATTAGGGAACCTATTAGGGAACCAATTAGGGAACCAATTAGGGAACCAATTAGGGAACCTATTAGGGAACCAATTAGGGAACCAATTAGGGAACCAATTAGGGAACCAATTAGGGAACCTATCAGGGAACCTATTAGGGAACCAATTAGGGAACCAATTAGGGAACCAATTAGGGAACCAATTAGGGAACCAATTAGGGAACCAATTAGGGAAACAATTAGGGAACCAATTAGGGAACCTATTAGGGAAGCAATTAGGGAACCTATTAGGGAACCAATTAGGGAACCAATTAGGGAACCAATTAGGGAACCTATTAGGGAACCTATTAGGGAACCAATTAGGGAACCAAATAGGGAACCTAGTAGGGAACCTATTAGGGAACCTTTTAGGGAACCTATTAGGGAACCAATTAGGGAAGCTATTAGGGAACCAATTAGGTCACCAATTAGGGAACCAATTAGGGAACCAATTAGGGAACCAATTAGGGAACCTATTAGGGAACCTATTAGGGAACCAATTAGGGAACCTGTTAGGGAACCAATTAGGGAACCAGTTAGGGAACCAATTAGGGAACCAATTAGGGGACCTATTAGGGAACCTATTAGGGAACCAATTAGGGAACCAATTAGGGAACCAATTAGGGAACCTATTAGGGAACCAATTAGGGAACCAATTAGGGAACCAATTAGGGAACCAATTAGGGAACCAATTAGGGAACCAATTAGGGAACCAATTAGGGAACCTATTAGGGAACCAAGTAGGGAACCTATTAGGGAACCTATTAGCGAACTAATTAGGGAACCAATTAGGGAACCAATTAGGGAACCAATTAGGGAACCTATTAGAAAACCAATTAGGGAACCAATTAGGGAACCAATTAGGGAACCTATTAGGGAACCTATTAGGGAACCAATTAGGGAACCAATTAGGGAACCAATTAGGGAACCAATTAGGGAACCTATTAGGGAACCTATTAGGGAACCTATTAGGGAACCTATTAGGGAACCATTTAGAGAACCTATTAGGGAACCTATTATGGCACCAATTAGAGAATCATTTAGGGAACCAATTAGGGAACCAATTAGGGAACCATTTAGGGAACCTATTAGGGAACCTATTATGGCACCAATTGGAGAATCAATTAGGGAATCAATTAGGGAGCCAATTAGGGAACCTATTAGGGAACCAATTAGGGAACCAATTAGGGAACCAATTAGAAAACCTATTAGGGAACCTATTAGGGAACCAATTAGGGAACCTATTAGGGAACCAATTAGGGAACCGATTAGGGAACCTATTAGGGAACCAATTAGGGAACCTATTAGGGAACCAATTAGGGAACCAATTAGGGAACCAATTAGGGAACCAATTAGGGAACCAATTAGGGAACCAATTAGGGAACCAAGTAGGGAACCTATTAGGGAACCTATTAGCGAACTAATTAGGGAACCAATTAGGGAACCAATTAGGGAACCAATTAGGGAACCAGTTAGGGAACCAATTAGGGAACCAATTAGGGAACCTATTACGGAACCAATTAGGGAACCAATTAGGGAAGCAATTAGGGAACCCAATAGGGAACCAATTAGGGAACCTATTAGGGAACCTATTAGGGAACCTATTAGGGAACCTATTAGGGCACCAATTAGGGAACCTATTAGGGAACCTATTAGGGAACCTATTAGGGAACCTATTAGGGAACCTATTAGGGAACCAATTAGGGAACCAATTAGGGAACCAATTAGGGAACCAATTAGGGAACCAATTAGGGAACCAATTAGGGAACCAATTAGGAAACCAATTAGGGAAACTACTAGGGAACCAATTAGGGAACCTATTAGGGAACCAATTAGGGAACCAATTAGGGAACCAATTAGGGAACCTATTAGGGAACCTATTAGGGAATCAATTAGGGAACCAATTAAGGAACCAAATAGGGAACCTATTAGGGAACCAATTAGGGAACCTGTTAGGGAACCAATTAGGGAACCAATTAGGGAACCTATTAGGGAACCTATTAGGGAACCAATTAGGGAACCAATTAGGGAACCAATTAGGGAACCAATTAGGGAACCTATTAGGGAACCAATTAGGGAACCAATTAGGGAACCAATTAGGGAACCAATTAGGGAACCTATTAGGGGACCAATTAGGGAACCTATTAGGGAACCTATTAGGGAACCTATTAGGGAACCAATTAGGGAACCTATTAGGGAACCTATTAGGGAACCAATTAGGGAACCTATCAGGGAACCTATTAGGGAACCTATTAGGGCACCAATTAGGGAACCAATTAGGGAACCAATTAGGGAACCAATTAGGGAACCTATCAGGGAACCTATTATGGAACCTATTAGGGAACCTATTAGGGAACCTACTAGGGGACCAATTAGGGAACCAATTAGGGAACCAATTAGGGAACCAATTAGGGAACCTATTAGGGAACCAATTAGGGAACCAATTAGGGAACCAATTAGGGAACGTATTAGGGAACCAATTAGGTAACCAATTAGGGAACCTATTAGGGAACCAATTAGGGAACCAATTAGGGAACCAATTAGGGAACCTGTTAGGGAACCAATTAGGGAACCAATTAGGGGACCAATTAGGGAACCAATTAGGGAACCAATTAGGGAACCTATTAGGGAACCAATTAGGGAACCAATTAGGGAACCAGTTAGGGAACCAATTAGGGAAACTATTAGGGAACCAATTAGGGAACCAATTAGGGAACCGATTAGGGAACCAATTAGGGAACCAATTAGGGAACCTATTAGGGAACCAATTAGGGAACCTATTAGGGAACCAATTAGGGAACCAATTAGGGAACCTATTAGGGAACCAATTAGGAACCAATTAGGGAACCTATTAGGGAACCAATTAGGGAACCTATCAGGGAACCTATTAGGGAACCTATTAGGGCACCAATTAGGAAACCAATTAGGGAGCCAATTAGGGTACCTATTAGGGAACCAATTAGGGAACCAATTAGGGAACCTATTAGGGAACCTATTAGGGAACCTATTAGGGAACCTATTAGGGAACCAATTAGGAACCAATTAGGGAACCTATTAGGGAACCAATTAGGGAACCTATCAGGGAACCTATTAGGGAACCTATTAGGGCACCAATTAGGGAACCAATTAGGGAGCCAATTAGGGAACCAATTAGGGAACCAATTAGGGAACCAATTAGGGAACCTATTAGGGAACCAATTAGGGAACCTATTAGGGAACCAATTAGGGAACCAATTAGGGAACCTATCAGGGAACCTATCAGGGAACCTATTAGGGCACCAATTAGGGAACCAATTAGGGAGCCAATTAGGGAACCAATTAGGGAACCAATTAGGGAACCAATTAGGGAACCTATTAGGGAACCAATTAGGGAACCTATTAGGGAACCAATTAGGGAACCAATTAGGGAACCAATTAGGGAACCATTTAGGGAACCAATTAGGGAACCTATTAGGGAACCAATTAGGGAACCTATTAGGGAACCAATTAGGGAACCAATTAGGGAACCTATTAGGGAACCAATTAGGGAACCAATTAGGGAACCAATTAGGGAACCTATTAGGGAACCAATTAGGGAACCTATTAGGAAACCAATTAGGGAACCAATTAGGGAACCTATTAGGGAACCTATTAGGGAACCAATTAGGGAACCTATTAGGGAACCTATTAGGGAACCAATTAGGGAACCTATTAGGGAACTTATTTAGGAACCTATTAGGGAACCAATTAGGGAACCAATTAGGGAACCAATTAGGGAACCAATTAGGGAACCTATTATTGAACCAATTAGGGAAGCAATTAGGGAACCAATTAGGGAACCTATTAGGGAACCTATTAGGGAACCTATTAGGGAACCAATTAGGGAACCAATTAGGGAACCTATTAGGGAACCAATTAGGGAACCAATTAGGGAACCAATTAGGGAACCTATTAGGGAATCAATTAGGGAACCAATTAAGGAACCAAATAGGGAACCTATTAGGGAACCAATTAGGGAACCAATTAGGGAACCAATTAGGGAACCAATTAGGGAACCTATTAGGGAACCTATTAGGGAACCAATTAGGGAACCAATTAGGGAACCAATTAGGGAACCAATTAGGGAACCTATTAGGGAACCAATTAGGGAACCAATTAGGGAACCAATTAGGGAACCAATTAGGGAACCTATTAGGGGACCAATTAGGGAACCTATTAGGGAACCTATTAGGGAACCTATTAGGGAACCAATTAGGAACCAATTAGGGAACCTATTAGGGAACCAATTAGGGAACCTATCAGGGAACCTATTAGGGAACCTATTAGGGCACCAATTAGGGAACCAATTAGGGAACCAATTAGGGAACCAATTAGGGAACCTATCAGGGAACCTATTATGGAACCTATTAGGGAACCTATTAGGGAACCTACTAGGGGACCAATTAGGGAACCAATTAGGGAACCAATTAGGGAACCAATTAGGGAACCTATTAGGGAACCAATTAGGGAACCAATTAGGGAACCAATTAGGGAACGTATTAGGGAACCAATTAGGTAACCAATTAGGGAACCTATTAGGGAACCAATTAGGGAACCAATTAGGGAACCAATTAGGGAACCTGTTAGGGAACCAATTAGGGAACCAATTAGGGGACCAATTAGGGAACCAATTAGGGAACCAATTAGGGAACCTATTAGGGAACCAATTAGGGAACCAATTAGGGAACCAGTTAGGGAACCAATTAGGGAACCTATTAGGGAACCAATTAGGGAACCAATTAGGGAACCGATTAGGGAACCAATTAGGGAACCAATTAGGGAACCTATTAGGGAACCAATTAGGGAACCTATTAGGGAACCAATTAGGGAACCAATTAGGGAACCTATTAGGGAAACAATTAGGAACCAATTAGGGAACCTATTAGGGAACCAATTAGGGAACCTATCAGGGAACCTATTAGGGAACCTATTAGGGCACCAATTAGGGAACCAATTAGGGAGCCAATTAGGGAACCAATTAGGGAACCAATTAGGGAACCAATTAGGGAACCTATTAGGGAACCTATTAGGGAACCTATTAGGGAACCTATTAGGGAACCAATTAGGGAACCAATTAGGGAACCTATTAGGGAACCAATTAGGGAACCTATCAGGGAACCTATTAGGGAACCTATTAGGGCACCAATTAGGGAACCAATTAGGCAGCCAATTAGGGAACCAATTAGGGAACCAATTAGGGAACCAATTAGGGAACCTATTAGGGAACCTATTAGGGAACCTATTAGGGAACCAATCAGGGAACCAATCAGGGAACCTATTAGGGAACCAATTAGGAAACCTATTGGGGAACCTATTAGGGAACCAATTAGGGAACCATTTAGGGAACCAATTAGGGAACCTATTAGGGAACCAATTAGGGAACCTATTAGGGAACCAATTAGGGAACCAATTAGGGAACCTATTAGGGAACCAATTAGGGAACCAATTAGGGAACCAATTAGGGAACCTATTAGGGAACCAATTAGGGAACCTATTAGGAAACCAATTAGGGAACCAATTAGGGAACCCATTAGGGAACCTATTAGGGAACCAATTAGGGAACCTATTAGGGAACCTATTAGGGAACCAATTAGGGAACCTATTAGGGAACCTATTAGGGAACCTATTAGGGAACCAATTAGGGAACCAATTAGGGAACCAATTAGGGAACCAATTAGGGAACCTATTATTGAACCAATTAGGGAAGCAATTAGGGAACCAATTAGGGAACCTATTAGGGAACCTATTAGGGAACCTATTAGGGAACCTATTAGGGAACCAATTAGGGAACCAATTAGGGAACCAATTAGGGGACCTATTAGGGAACCAATTAGGGAACCAATTAGGGAACCAATTAGGGAACCAATTGGGGGACCTATTAGGGAACCAATTAGGGAACCAATTAGGGAACCTATTAGAGAACCAATTAGGGAACCAATTAGGGAACCAATTAGGGCACCAATTAGGGAACCTATTAGGGAACCTATTAGGGAACCAATTAGGGAACCTATTAGGGAACCAATTAGGGAACCTATTAGGGAACCAATTAGGGAACCAATTAGGGAACCAATTAGGGAACCAATTAGGGAACCTATTAGGGAACCAATTAGGGAACCAATTAGGGAACCAATTAGGGAACCAATTAGGGAACCTATTAGGGAACCTATTGGGGAACCAATTAGGGAACCAATTAGGGAACCAATTAGGGGACCAATTAGGGAACCAATTAGGGAACCAATTAGGAAACCAATGAGGGAACCAATTAGGGAACCAATTAGGGAACATATTAGGGAACCAATTAGGGAACCAATTAGGGAACCAATTAGGGAACCTATTAGGAAACCAATTAGATAACCAATTAGGGAACCTATTAGGGAACCAATTAGGGAACCAATTAGGGAACCAGTTAGGGAACCTATAAGGGAACCAATTAGGGAACCAATTAGGGAACCAATTAGGGAACCAATTAGGGAACCAATTAGGGAACCAATTAGGAAACCTATTAGGGAACCTATTAGAGAACCAATTAGGGAACCTATTAGAGAACCTATTAGGGAACCAATTAGGGAACCAATTAGGAATCAACAATTAGGGAACCTATAAGGGAACCAATTAGGGAACGAATTAGGGAACCAATTAGGGAACCAATTAGGGAACCAATTAGGGAACCAATTAGGAAACCTATTAGGGAACCAATTAGGGAACCTATTAGGGAACCTATTAGGGAACCTATTAGGGAACCTATTAGGGAACTAATTAGGGAACCCATTAGGGAACCAATTAGGGAACCAATTAGGGAACCTATTAGGGAACCAATTAGGGAACCTATTAGGGAACCAATTAGGGAACCTATTAGGGAACCTATTAGGGAACCAATTAGGGAACCAATTAGGGAACCAATTAGGGGACCTATTAGGGAACCAATTAGGGAACCAATTAGGGAACCTATTAGGGAACCTATTAGGGAACCAATTAGGGAACCAATTAGGGAACCTATTAGGGAACCAATTAGGGAACCTATTAGAGAACCAATTATGGAACCTATTAGAGAACCAATCAGGGAACCAATCAGGGAACCTATTAGGGAACCAATTAGGAAACCTATTGGGGAACCTATTAGGGAACCTATTAGGGAACCTATTAGGGAACCTATTAGGGAACCTATTAGGGAACCTATTAGGGAACCAATTAGGGAACCTATTAGGGAACCAATTAGGGAACCAATTAGGGAACCTATTAGGGAACCTATTGGGGAACCTATTAGGGAACCTATTAGGGAACCTATGAGGGAACCTATTAGGGAACCAATTAGGGAACCTATTAGGGAACCAATTAGGGAACCAATTAGGGAACCTATGTGGGAACCTATTAGGGAACCTATTAGGGAACCTGTTAGGGAACCAATTAGGGAACCTATTAGGGAACCTATTAGGGAACCAATTAGGGAACCTATTAGGGAACCTATTAGGGAACCTATTAGGGAACCGATTAGGGAACCGATTAGGGAACCAATTAGGGAACCGATTAGGGAACCTATCAGGGAACCAATCAGGGAACCTATTAGGGAACCAATCAGGGAACCTATTAGGGAACCAATTAGGGAACCTATTGGGGAACCTATTAGGGAACCTATTAGGGATCCTATTAGGGAACCTATTAGGGAACCTATTAGGGAACCAATTAGGGAACCTTTTAGGGAACCTATTAGGGAACCAATTGGGGAACCTATTAGGGAACCTATTGGGGAACCTATTAGGGAACCTATTAGGGAACCTATTAGGGAACCTATTAGGGAACCTATTAGGGAACCTATTAGGGAACCTATTAGGGAACCAATTAGGGAACCAATTAGGGAACCAATTAGGGAACCTATTAGGGAACCTATTAGCGAACCTATTAGGGAACCAATTAGGGAACCAATTAGGGAACCGATTAGGGAACCTATTAGGGAACCTATTAGGGAACCTATTAGGGAACCTATTAGGAAACCTATTAGGAAACCTATTAGGGAACCTATTAGGGAACCTTTTAGGGAACCTATTAGGGAACCTATTAGGGAACCTTTTAAGGAACCTATTAGGGAACCAATTAGGGAACCTATTAGGGAACCTATTAGGGAACCTATTAGGGAACCTATTAGGGAACCTATTAGGGAACCAATTAGGGAACCAATTAGTGAACCTATTAGGGAACCTATTAGGGAACCTATTAGGGAACCAATAGGTTAAAAATTAGGGAACCAATTAAGGAACCTATTAGGGAACCAATTAGGGAACCCATTAGGGAACCAATTAGGGAACCTATTAGGGAACCAATTAGGGAACCTATTAGGGAACCAATTAGGGAACCTATTAGGGAACCAATTAGGGAACCAATTAGGGAACCAATTAGGGAACCAATTAGGGGACCTATTAGGGAACCAATTAGGGAACCAATTAGGGAACCTA
This sequence comes from Eutreptiella sp. 'Long Island Sound 2002', assembly GCA_964036045.1. Lineage (NCBI taxonomy): Eukaryota > Euglenozoa > Euglenophyceae > Eutreptiales > Eutreptiaceae > Eutreptiella > Eutreptiella sp. 'Long Island Sound 2002'. Next base: position 176,370,059 of record OZ038380.1, on the reverse strand, counting down.
TTAGGGAACCTATTAGGGAACCAATTGGGGAACTAATTAGGGAACCTATTAGGGAACCTATTAGGGAACCAATTAGGGAACCTATTAGGGAACCAATTAGGGAACCTATTAGGGAACCTATTAGGGAACCAATTAGGGAACCAATTAGGGAACCTATTAGGGAACCCATTAGGGAACCTATTAGGGAACCTATTAGGGAACCAATTAGGGAACCTATTAGGGAACCAATTAGGGAACCAATTAGGGAAGCTATTAGGGAAGCTATTAGGGAACCTATTAGGGAACCAATTAGGGAACCAATTAGGGAACCTATTAGGGAACCAATTAGGGAACCAATTAGGGAACCTATTAGGGAACCAATTAGGGAACCTATTAGGGAACCAATTAGGGAACCTATTAGAGAACCAATCAGGGAACCAATCAGGGAACCTATTAGGGAACCAATTAGGGAACCTATTGGGGAACCTATTAGGGAACCTATTAGGGAACCTATTAGGGAACCTATTAGGAAACCTATTAGGGAACCTATTAGGGAACCAATTGGGGAACCTATTAGGGAACCAATTAGGGAACCTATTAGGGAACCTATTAGGGAACCTATTGGGGAAACCTATTAGGGAACCTATTAGGGAACCTATTAGGGAACCTATTAGGGAACCAATTAGGGAACCAATTAGGGAACCTATTAGGGAACCAATTAGGGAACCAATTAGGGAACCTATTAGGGAACCTATTAGGGAACCTATTAGGGAACCTATTAGGGAACCCATTAGGGAACCAATTAGGGAACCTATTAGGGAACCTATTAGGGAACCAATTAGGGAACCTATTAGGGAACCAATTAGGGAACCTATTAGGGAACCAATTAGGGAACCAATTAGGGAACCAATTAGGGAACCAATTAGGGGACCTATTAGGGAACCAATTAGGGAACCAATTAGGGAACCAATTAGGGAACCAATTAGGGAACCTATTAGGGAACCTAGTAGGGAACCAATTAGGGAACCAATTAGGGAACCTATTAGGGAACCTATTAGGGAACCTATTAGGGAACCAATTAGGGAACCTATTAGGCACCCAATTAGTGAACCAATTAGGGAACCAATTAGGGAACCAATTAGGGAACCTATTAGGGAACCTATTAGGGAACCTATTAGGGAACCTTTTAGGGAACCTATTAGGGAACCTATTAGGGAAGCTATTAGGGAACCTATTAGGGAACCTATTAGGGAACCTATTAGGGAACCTATTAGGGAACCAATTAGGGAACCAATTAGGGAACCTCTTAGGGAACCAATTAGGGAACCTATTAGGGAACCCATTAGGGAACCTATTAGGGAACCAATTAGGGAACCTATTAGAGAACCAATCAGGGAACCAATCAGGGAAACTATCAGGGAACCAATTAGGGAACCTATTGGGGAACCTATTGGGGAACCTATTAGGGAACCTATTAGGGAACCTATTAGGGAACCTATTAGGAAACCTATTAGGGAACCTATTAGGGAACCAATTGGGGAACCTATTAGGGAACCAATTAGGGAACCAATTAGGGAACCTATTAGGGAACCTATTGGGGAACCAATTAGGGAACCTATTAGGGAACCTATTAGGGAACCTATTAGGGAACCTATTAGGGAACCAATTAGGGAACCAATTAGGGAACCTATTAGGGAACCAATTAGGGAACCAATTAGGAAACCTATTAGGGAACCTATTAGGGAACCTATTAGGGAACCTATTAGGGAACCCATTAGGGAACCAATTAGGGAACCAATTAGGGAACCTATTAGGGAACCAATTAGGGAACCTATTAGGGAACCAATTAGGGAACCTATTAGGGAACCAATTAGGGAACCAATTAGGGAACCAATTAGGGAACCAATTAGGGGACCTATTAGGGAACCAATTAGGGAACCAATTAGGGAACCAATTAGGGAACCTATTAGGGAACCTAGTAGGGAACCAATTAGGGAACCAATTAGGGAACCTATTAGGGAACCTATTAGGGAACCTATTAGGGAACCTATTAGGGAACCTATTAGGGAACCTATTAGGGAACGTATTAGGGAACCAATTAGGGAACCTATTAGGGAACCAATTAGGGAACCAATTAGGGAACCTATTAGGGAACCTATTGGGGAACCTATTAGGGAACCTATTAGGGAACCTATTAGGGAACCTATTAGGGAACCAATTAGGGAACCTATTAGGGAACCAATTAGGGAACCAATTAGGGAACCTATGTGGGAACCTATTAGGGAACCTATTAGGGAACCTATTAGGGAACCAATTAGGGAACCTATTAGGGAACCTATTAGGGAACCAATTAGGGAACCAATTAGGGAACCTATTAGGGAACCTATTAGGGAACCGATTAGGGAACCGATTAGGGAACCAATTAGGGAACCGATTAGGGAACCCATCAGGGAACCAATCAGGGAACCTATTAGGGAACCCATTAGGGAACCTATTAGGGAACCTATTAGGAAACCTATTAGGGAACCTATTAGGGAACCTTTTAGGGAACCTATTAGGGAACCTATTAGGGAACCTTTTAGGGAACCTATTAGGGAACCAATTAGGGAACCTATTAGGGAACCTATTAGGGAACCAATTAGGGAACCAATTAGGGAACCAATTAAGGAACCTATTAGGGAACCAATTAGGGAACCCATTAGGGAACCAATTAGGGAACCTATTAGGGAACCAATTAGGGAACCTATTAGGGAACCAATTAGGGAACCTATTAGGGAACCAATTAGGGAACCAATTAGGGAACCAATTAGGGAACCAATTAGGGGACCTATTAGGGAACCAATTAGGGAACCAATTAGGGAACCTATTAGGGAACCTATTAGGGAACCAATTAGGGAACTAATTAGGGAACCTATTAGGGAACCTATTAGGGAACCAATTAGGGAACCTATTAGGGAACCAATTAGGGAACCTATTAGGGAACCTATTAGGGAACCAATTAGGGAACCAATTAGGGAACCTATTAGGGAACCCATTAGGGAACCTATTAGGGAACCTATTAGGGAACCAATTAGGGAACCTATTAGGGAACCAATTAGGGAACCAATTAGGGAAGCTATTAGGGAACCTATTAGGGAACCTATTAGGGAACCAATTAGGGAACCAATTAGGGAACCTATTAGGGAACCAATTAGGGAACCAATTAGGGAACCTATTAGGGAACCAATTAGGGAACCTATTAGGGAACCAATTAGGGAACCTATTAGAGAACCAATCAGGGAACCAATCAGGGAACCTATTAGGGAACCAATTAGGGAACCTATTGGGGAACCTATTAGGGAACCTATTAGGGAACCTATTAGGGAACCTATTAGGAAACCTATTAGGGAACCTATTAGGGAACCAATTGGGGAACCTATTAGGGAACCAATTAGGGAACCAATTAGGGAACCTATTAGGGAACCTATTGGGGAACCTATTAGGGAACCTATTAGGGAACCTATTAGGGAACCAATTAGGGAACCAATTAGGGAACCTATTAGGGAACCAATTAGGGAACCAATTAGGGAACCTATTAGGGAACCTATTAGGGAACCTATTAGGGAACCTATTAGGGAACCCATTAGGGAACCAATTAGGGAACCTATTAGGGAACCTATTAGGGAACCAATTAGGGAACCTATTAGGGAACCAATTAGGGAACCTATTAGGGAACCAATTAGGGAACCAATTAGGGAACCAATTAGGGAACCAATTAGGGGACCTATTAGGGAACCAATTAGGGAACCAATTAGGGAACCAATTAGGGAACCTATTAGGGAACCTAGTAGGGAACCAATTAGGGAACCAATTAGGGAACCTATTAGGGAACCTATTAGGGAACCTATTAGGGAACCAATTAGGGAACCTATTAGGGACCCAATTAGTGAACCAATTAGGGAACCAATTAGGGAACCAATTAGGGAACCTATTAGGGAACCTATTAGGGAACCTATTAGGGAACCTTTTAGGGAACCTATTAGGGAACCTATTAGGGAAGCTATTAGGGAACCTATTAGGGAACCTATTAGGGAACCTATTAGGGAACCTATTAGGGAACCTATTAGGGAACCAATTAGGGAACCAATTAGGGAACCTCTTAGGGAACCAATTAGGGAACCTATTAGGGAACCCATTAGGGAACCTATTAGGGAACCAATTAGGGAACCTATTAGAGAACCAATCAGGGAACCAATCAGGGAACCTATTAGGGAACCAATTAGGGAACCTATTGGGGAACCAATTAGGGAACCAATTAGGGAACCTATTAGGGAACCTATTAGGGAACCTATTAGGGAACCAATTAGGGAACCAATTAGGGAACCTATTAGGGAACCAATTAGGGAACCAATTAGGGAACCTATTAGGGAACCTATTAGGGAACCTATTAGGGAACCTATTAGGGAACCCATTAGGGAACCAATTAGGGAACCAATTAGGGAACCTATTAGGGAACCAATTAGGGAACCTATTAGGGAACCAATTAGGGAACCTATTAGGGAACCAATTAGGGAACCAATTAGGGAACCAATTAGGGAACCAATTAGGGGACCTATTAGGGAACCAATTAGGGAACCAATTAGGGAACCAATTAGGGAACCTATTAGGGAACCTAGTAGGGAACCAATTAGGGAACCAATTAGGGAACCTATTAGGGAACCTATTAGGGAACCTATTAGGGAACCAATTAGGGAACCTATTAGGGAACCAATTAGTGAACCAATTAGGGAACCAATTAGGGAACCAATTAGGGAACCTATTAGGGAACCTATTAGGGAACCTATTAGGGAACCTTTTAGGGAACCTATTAGGGAACCTATTAGGGAAGCTATTAGGGAACCTATTAGGGAACCTATTAGGGAACCTATTAGGGAACCTATTAGGGAACCTATTAGGGAACCAATTAGGGAACCTCTTAGGGAACCAATTAGGGAACCTATTAGGGAAACAATTATGGAACCTATTAGAGAACCAATCAGGGAACCTATTAGGGAACCAATTAGGAAACCTATTGGGGAACCTATTAGGGAACCTATTAGGGAACCTATTAGGGAACCTATTAGGGAACCTATTAGGGAACCTATTAGGGAACCTATTAGGGAACCAATTAGGGAACCAATTAGGGAACCTATTAGGGAACCTATTAGGGAACCTATTAGGGAACCTATTGGGGAACCTATTGGGGAACCTATTAGGGAACCTATTAGGGAACCTATTAGGGAACCAATTAGGGAACCTATTAGGGAACCAATTAGGGAACCAATTAGGGAACCTATTAGGGAACCTATTAGGGAACCTATTAGGGAACCTATTAGGGAACCTATTAGGGAACCAATTAGGGAACCAATTAGAAAACCTATTAGTGAACCTATTAGGGAACCAATTAGGGAACCTATTAGGGAACCAATCAGGGAACCTATTAGGGAACCGATTAGGGAACCTATTAGGGAACCAATTAGGGAACCAATTAGGGAACCTATGTGGGAACCTACTAGGGAACCAATTAGGGAACCCATTAGGGAACCAATTAGGGAACCTATTAGGGAACCTATTAGGGAACCAATTAGGGAACCTATTAGGGAACCTATTAGGGAACCTATTAGGGAACCGATTAGGGAACCAATTAGGGAACCGATTAGGGAACCTATCAGGGAACCAATCAGGGAACCTATTAGGGAACCAATCAGGGAACCTATTAGGGAACCAATTAGGGAACCTATTGGGGAACCTATTAGAAAACCTATTAGGGAACCTATTAGGGAACCTATTAGGGAACCTATTAGGGAACCAATTAGGGAACCTATTAGGGAACCTATTAGGGAACCAATTGGGGAACCTATTAGGGAACCTATGGGGAACCTATTAGGGAACCTATTAGGGAACCTATTAGGGAACCTATTAGGGAACCTATTAGGGAACCAATTAGGGAACCAATTAGGGAACCAATTAGGGAACCTATTAGGGAACCTATTAGGGAACCTATTAGGGAACCAATTAGGGAACCAATTAGGGAACCGATTAGGGAACCTATTAGGGAACCTATTAGGGAACCTATTAGGGAACCTATTAGGGAACCAATTAGGGAGCCTATTAGGGAACCTATTAGGGAACCTATTAGGGAACCAATTAGGGAACCAATTAAGGAACCTATTAGGGAACCAATTAGGAAACCCATTAGGGAACCAATTAGGGAACCTATTAGGGAACCAATTAGGGAACCTATTAGGGAACCAATTAGGGAACCAATTAGGGAACCAATTAGGGAACCAATTAGGGGACCTATTAGGGAACCAATTAGGGAACCTATTAGGGAACCTATTAGGGAACCTATTAGGGAACCTATTAGAAAACTAGTTAGGGAACCTTTTAGGGAACCAATTAGTGAACCAATTAGGGAACCAATTAGGGAACCAATTAGGGAACCTATTAGGGAACCTTTTAGGGAACCTATTAGGGAACCTATTAGGGAAGCTATTAGGGAACCTATTAGGGAACCAATTAGGGAACCTATTAGGGAACCTATTAGGGAACCTATTAGGGAACCTATTAGGGAACCATTTAGGGAACCAATTAGGGAACCAATTAGGGAACCTATTAGGTAACCTATTAGGGAACCTATTAGGGAACCAATTAGGGAACCAATTAGGGAACCGATTAGGGAACCAATTAGGGAACCAATTAGGGAACCTATTAGGGAACCAATTAGGGAACCAATTAGGGAACCTATTAGGGAACCTATTAGGGAACCTATTAGGGAACCTATTAGGGAACCCATTAGGGAACCAATTAGGGAACCAATTAGGGAACCTATTAGGGAACCAATTAGGGAACCTATTAGGGAACCAATTAGGGAACCTATTAGGGAACCAATTAGGGAACCAATTAGGGAACCAATTAGGGAACCAATTAGGGGACCTATTAGGGAACCAATCAGGGAACCAATTAGGGAACCAATTAGGGAACCTATTAGGGAACCTAGTAGGGAACCAATTAGGGGACCAATTAGGGAACCTATTAGGGAACCTATTAGGGAACCTATTAGGGAACCAATTAGGGAACCTATTAGGGAACCAATTAGTGAACCAATTAGGGAACCAATTAGGGAACCAATTAGGGAACCTATTAGGGAACCTATTAGGGAACCTATTAGGGAACCTATTAGGGAACCTATTAGGGAACCTATTAGGGAAGCTATTAGGGAACCTATTAGGGAACCTATTAGGGAACCTATTAGGGAACCTATTAGGGAACCAATTAGGGAACCAATTAGGGAACCTCTTAGGGAACCAATTAGGGAACCTATTAGGGAACCAATTATGGAACCTATTAGAGAACCAATCAGGGAACCAATCAGGGAACCTATTAGGGAACCAATTAGGAAACCTATTGGGGAACCTATTAGGGAACCTATTAGGGAACCTATTAGGGAACCTATTAGGGAACCTATTAGGGAACCTATTAGGGAACCAATTAGGGAACCTATTAGGGAACCACTTAGGGAACCAATTAGGGAACCTATTAGGGAACCTATTAGGGAACCTATTGGGGAACCTATTAGGGAACCTATTAGGGAACCTATTAGGGAACCTATTAGGGAACCTATTAGGGAACCTATTAGGGAACCAATTAGGGAACCTATTAGGGAACCAATTAGGGAACCAATTAGGGAACCTATTAGGGAACCTATTAGGGAACCTATTAGGGAACCTATTAGGGAACCTATTAGGGAACCTATTAGGGAACCAATTAGGGAACCAATTAGAAAACCTACTAGTGAACCTATTAGGGAACCAATTAGGGAACCTATTAGGGAACCAATCAGGGAACCTATTAGGGAACCGATTAGGGAACCGATTAGGGAACCTATTAGGGAACCAATCAGGGAACCAATTAGGGAACCTATGTGGGAACCTATTAGGGAACCAATTAGGGAACCCATTAGGGAACCAATTAGGGAACCTATTAGGGAACCTATTAGGGAACCTATTAGGGAACCTATTAGGGAACCGATTAGGGAACCTATTAGGGAACCTATTAGGGAACCGATTAGGGAACCTATCAGGGAACCAATTAGGGAACCTATTAGAGAACCAATCAGGGAACCAATCAGGGAACCTATTAGGGAACCAATTAGGAAACCTATTGGGGAACCTATTAGGGAACCTATTAGGGAACCTATTAGGGAACCTATTAGGGAACCTATTAGGGAACCTATTAGGGAACCAATTAGGGAACCTATTAGGGAACCACTTAGGGAACCAATTAGGGAACCTATTAGGGAACCTATTAGGGAACCTATTGGGGAACCTATTAGGGAACCTATTAGGGAACCTATTAGGGAACCTATTAGGGAACCTATTAGGGAACCTATTAGGGAACCAATTAGGGAACCTATTAGGGAACCAATTAGGGAACCAATTAGGGAACCTATTAGGGAACCTATTAGGGAACCTATTAGGGAACCTATTAGGGAACCTATTAGGGAACCAATTAGGGAACCAATTAGAAAACCTACTAGTGAACCTATTAGGGAACCAATTAGGGAACCTATTGGGGAACCAATCAGGGAACCTATTAGGGAACGGATTAGGGAACCGATTAGGGAACCTATTAGGGAACCAATTAGGGAACCAATTAGGGAACCTATGTGGGAACCTATTAGGGAACCAATTAGGGAACCCATTAGGGAACCAATTAGGGAACCTATTAGGGAACCTATTAGGGAACCTATTAGGGAACCTATTAGGGAACCTATTAGGGAACCGATTAGGGAACCTATTAGGGAACCTATTAGGGAACCGATTAGGGAACCTATCAGGGAACCAATCAGGGAACCTATTAGGGAACCAATCAGGGAACCAATTAGGGAACCTATTAGGGAACCAATTAGGGAACCAATTAGGGAACCTATTAGGGAACCTATTAGGGAACCTATTAGGGAACCTATTAGGGAACCCATTGGGGAACCAATTAGGGAACCAATTAGGGAACCTATTAGGGAACCAATTAGGGAACCTATTAGGGAACCAATTAGGGAACCTATTAGGGAACCAATTAGGGAACCAATTAGGGAACCAATTAGGGAACCAATTAGGGGACCTATTAGGGAACCAATTAGGGAACCAATTAGGGAACCAATTAGGGAACCTATTAGGGAACCTAGTAGGGAACCAATTAGGGAACCAATTAGGGAACCTATCAGGGAACCTATTAGGGAACCTATTAGGGAACCAATTAGGGAACCTATTAGGGAACCAATTAGTGAACCAATTAGGGAACCAATTAGGGAACCAATTAGGGAACCTATTAGGGAACCTATTAGGGAACCTATTAGGGAACCTATTAGGGAAGCTATTAGGGAAGCTATTAGGGAACCTATTAGGGAACCTATTAGGGAACCTATTAGGGAACCTATTAGGGAACCTATTAGGGAACCAATTAGGGAACCAATTAGGGAACCTCTTAGGGAACCAATTAGGGAACCTATTAGGGAACCAATTATGGAACCTATTAGAGAACCAATCAGGGAACCAATCAGGGAACCTATTAGGGAACCAATTAGGAAACCTATTGGGGAACCTATTAGGGATCCTATTAGGGAACCTATTAGGGAACCTATTAGGGAACCTATTAGGGAACCTATTAGGGAACCAATTAGGGAACCTATTAGGGAACCAATTAGGGAACCAATTAGGGAACCTATTAGGGAACCTATTAGGGAACCTATTGGGGAACCTATTAGGGAACCTATTAGGGAACCTATTAGGGAACCTATTAGGGAACCTATTAGGGAACCTATTAGGGAACCAATTAGGGAACCTATTAGGGAACCAATTAGGGAACCAATTAGGGAACCTATTAGGGAACCTATTAGGGAACCTATTAGGGAACCTATTAGGGAACCTATTAGGGAACCAATTAGGGAACCAATTAGAAAAGCTATTAGTGAACCTATTAGGGAACCAATTAGGGAACCTATTAGGGAACCAATCAGGGAACCTATTAGGGAACCGATTAGGGAACCGATTAGGGAACCTATTAGGGAACCAATTAGGGAACCAATTAGGGAACCTATGTGGGAACCTATTAGGGAACCAATTAGGGAACCTATTAGGGAACCTATTAGGGAACCAATTAGGGAACCTATTAGGGAACCTATTAGGGAACCTATTAGGGAACCGATTAGGGAACCGATTAGGGAACCAATTAGGGAACCGATCAGGGAACCTATCAGGGAACCAATCAGGGAACCTATTAGGGAACCAATCAGGGAACCTATTAGGGAACCAATTAGGGAACCTATTGGGGAACCTATTAGAAAACCTATTAGGGAACCTATTAGGGAACCTATTAGGGAACGTATTAGGGAACCAATTAGGGAACCTATTAGGGAAACTATTAGGGAACCAATTGGGGAACCTATTAGGGAACCTATGGGGAACCTATTAGGGGACCTATTAGGGAACCTATTAGGGAACCTATTAGGGAACCTATTAGGGAACCTATTAGGGAACCTATTAGGGAACCTATTAGGGAACCAATTAGGGAACCAATTAGGGAACCAATTAGGGAACCTATTAGGGAACCTATTAGGGAACCTATTAGGGAACCAATTAGGGAACCAATTAGGGAACCGATTAGGGAACCTATTAGGGAACCTATTAGGGAACCTATTAGGGAACCTATTAGGGAACCAATTAGGGAACCTATTAGGGAACCTATTAGGGAACCTATTAGGGAACCAATTAGGGAACCAATTAAGGAACCTATTAGGGAACCAATTAGGAAACCCAGTAGGGAACCAATTAGGGAACCTATTAGGGAACCAATGAGGGAACCTATTAGGGAACCAATTAGGGAACCTATTAGGGAACCAATTAGGGAACCAATTAGGGAACCAATTAGGGAACCAATTAGGGGACCTATTGGGGAACCTATTAGGGAACCTATTAGGGAACCTATTAGGGAACCTATTAGGGAACCTATTAGGGAACCAATTGGGGAACCTATTAGGGAACCAATTAGGGAACCTATTAGGGAACCTATTGGGGAACCTATTAGGGAACCTATTAGGGAACCTATTAGGGAACCTATTAGGGAACCTATTAGGGAACCTATTAGGGAACCAATTAGGGAACCTATTAGGGAACCAATTAGGGAACCTATTAGGGAACCTATTAGGGAACCTATTAGGGAACCTATTAGGGAACCTATTAGGGAACCAATTAGGGAACTAATTAGGGAACCTATTAGGGAACCTATTAGGGAACCAATTAGGGAACCTATTAGGGAACCTATTAGGGAACCTATTAGGGAACCTATTAGGGAACCAATTAGGGAACCAATTAGGGAACCTATTAGGGAACCTATTAGGGAACCTATTAGGGAACCTATTAGGGAACCAATTAGGGAACCTATTGGGGAACCAATTAGGGAACCAATTAGGGAAGCTATTAGGGAACCTATTAGGGAACTTATCAGGGAACCAATTAGGGAACCAATTAGGGAACCTATTAGGGAACCAATTAGGGAACCTATTAGGGAACCAATTAGGGAACCTATTAGGGAACCAATTAGGGAACCTATTAGAGAACCAATCAGGGAACCAATCAGGGAACCTTTTAGGGAACCAATTAGGGAACCTATTGGGGAACCTATTAGGGAACCTATTAGGGAACCTATTAGGGAACCTATTAGGGAACCTATTAGGGAACCTATTAGGGAACCAATTGGGGAACCTATTAGGGAACCAATTAGGGAACCAATTAGGGAACCTATTAGGGAACCTATTGGGGAACCTATTAGGGAACCTATTAGGGAACCTATTAGGGAACCTATTAGGGAACCTATTAGGGAACCAATTAGGGAACCTATTAGGGAACCTATTAGGGAACCTACTAGGGAACCTATTAGGGAACCAATTAGGGAACCTATTAGGGAACCTATTAGGGAACCAATTAGGGAACCTATTAGGGAACCTATTAGGGAACCAATTAGGGAACCTATTAGGGAACCAATTAGGGAACCAATTAGGGAACCAATTAGGGAACCTATTAGGGAACCAATTAGGGAACCAATTAGGGAACCAATTAGGGAACCAATTAGGGAACCTATTAGGGAACCTATTAGGGAACCTATTAGGGAACCTATTAGGGAACCAATTAGGGAACCAATTAGTGAACCTATTAGGGAACCAATTAGGGAACCTATTAGGGAACCAATTAGGGAACCAATTAGGGAACCAATTAGGGAACCTATTAGGGAACCAATTAGGGAACCAATTAGGGAACCAATTAGGGAACCAATTAGGGAACCTATTAGGGAACCTATTAGGGAACCTTTGAGGGAACCTATTAGGGAACCTATTAGGGAACCTATTAGGGAACCAATTAGGGAACCTATTAGGGAACCTATTAGGGAACCTATTAGGGAACCAATTAGGTAACCAATTAGGGAACCTATTAGGGAACCAATTAGGGAACCTATTAGGGAACCAATTAGGGAACCTATTAGAGAACCAATTAGGGAACCTATTAGGGAACCTATTAGGGAACCAATTAGGGAACCAATTAGGGAACCAATTAGGGAACCAATTAGGGAACCAATTAAGGAACCTATTAGGGAACCAATTAGGGAACCTATTGGGGAACCAATTAGGGAACCTATTAGGGAACCAATTAGGGAGCCAATTAGGGAACCATTTAGGGAACCAATTAGGGGACCTATTAGGGAACCTATTAGGGAACCAATTAGGGAACCAATTAGGGAACCAATTAGGGAACCTATTAGGGAACCAATTAGGGAACCTATTAGGGAACCTATTAGGGAACCTATTAGGGAACCAATTGGGGAACCAATTAGGGAACCTATTAGGGAACCTATTAGGGAACCTATTAGGGAACCTATTAGGGAACCTATTAGGGAAGCTATTAGGGAAGCTATTAGGGAACCTATTAGGGAACCAATTAGGGAACCAATTAGGGAACCAATTAAGGAACCTATTAGGGAACCAATTAGGGAACCCATTAGGGAACCAATTAGGGAACCAATTAGGGAACCTATTAGGGAACCAATTAGGGAACCTATTAGGGAACCAATTAGGGAACCTATTAGGGAACCAATTAGGGAACCAATTAGGGAACCAATTAGGGAACCAATTAGGGGACCTATTAGGGAACCAATTAGGGAACCAATTAGGGAACCAATTAGGGAACCTATTGGGGAACCTATTAGGGAACCTATTAGGGAACCAACTAGAAAACCTATTAGGGAACCAATTAGGGAACCTATTAGGGAACCAATTAGGGAACCAATTAGGGAACCAGTTAGGGAACCAATTAGGCAACCTATTAGGGAACCTATTAGGGAACCTATTAGGGAACCTATTAGGGAACCTATTAGGGAAGCTATTAGGGAACCTATTAGGGAACCTATTAGGGAACCTATTAGGGAACCAATTAGGGAACCTACTAGGGAACCAATTAGGGAACCAATTAGGGAACCTATTAGGGAAGCAATTAGGGAACCTATTAGGGAACCAATTAGGGAACCTATTAGAGAACCAATTAGGGAACCTATTAGGGAACCTATTAGGGAACCTATAAGGGAACCAATTAGGGAACCTATTAGGGAACCAATTAGGTAACCAATTAGGGAACCAATTAGGGAACCTATTAGGGAACCAATTAGGGAACCTATTCGGGAACCAATTAGGGAACCTATTAGGGAACCAATTAGGGAACCAATTAGGGAACCAATTAAGGAACCTATTAGGGAACCAATTAGGGAACCCATTAGGGAACCAATTAGGGAACCAATTAGGGAACCTATTAGGGAACCAATTAGGGAACCTATTAGGGAACCTATTAGGGAACCAATTAGGGAACCAATTAGGGAACCAATTAGGGAACCAATTAGGGGACCTATTAGGGAACCAATTAGGGAACCAATTAGGGAACCAATTAGGGAACCTACTAGGGAACCAATTAGGGAACCAATTAGGGAACCAATTAGGGAACCAATTAAGGAACCTATTAGGGAACCAATTAGGGAACCTATTAGGGAACCAATTAGGGAACCTATTAGGGAACCATTTAGGGAACCAATTAGGGAACCTATTAGAGAACCAATTAGGGAACCTATTAGGGAACCTATTAGGGAACCTATTAGGGAACCAATTAGGGAACCTATTAGGGAACCAATTAGGTAACCAATTAGGGAACCAATTAAGGAACCTATTAGGGAACCAATTAGGGAACCTATTCGGGAACCAATTAGGGAACCTATTAGGGAACCAATTAGGGAACCAATTAGGGAACCAATTAAGGAACCTATTAGGGAACCAATTAGGGAACCTATTGGGGAACCAATTAGGGAACCTATTAGGGAACCAATTAGGGAGCCAATTAGGGAACCATTTAGGGAACCAATTAGGGGACCTATTAGGGAACCTATTAGGGAACCAATTAGGGAACCAATTAGGGAACCAATTAGGGAACCTATTAGGGAACCAATTAGGGAACCTATTAGGGAACCTATTAGGGAACCTATTAGGGAACCAATTGGGGAACCAATTAGGGAACCTATTAGGGAACCTATTAGGGAACCTATTAGGGAACCTATTAGGGAACCTATTAGGGAAGCTATTAGGGAAGCTATTAGGGAACCTATTAGGGAACCAATTAGGGAACCAATTAGGGAACCAATTAAGGAACCTATTAGGGAACCAATTAGGGAACCCATTAGGGAACCAATTAGGGAACCAATTAGGGAACCTATTAGGGAACCAATTAGGGAACCTATTAGGGAACCAATTAGGGAACCTATTAGGGAACCAATTAGGGAACCAATTAGGGAACCAATTAGGGAACCAATTAGGGGACCTATTAGGGAACCAATTAGGGAACCAATTAGGGAACCAATTAGGGAACCTATTGGGGAACCTATTAGGGAACCTATTAGGGAACCAACTAGAAAACCTATTAGGGAACCAATTAGGGAACCTATTAGGGAACCAATTAGGGAACCAATTAGGGAACCAGTTAGGGAACCAATTAGGCAACCTATTAGGGAACCTATTAGGGAACCTATTAGGGAACCTATTAGGGAACCTATTAGGGAAGCTATTAGGGAACCTATTAGGGAACCTATTAGGGAACCTATTAGGGAACCAATTAGGGAACCTACTAGGGAACCAATTAGGGAACCAATTAGGGAACCTATTAGGGAAGCAATTAGGGAACCTATTAGGGAACCAATTAGGGAACCTATTAGAGAACCAATTAGGGAACCTATTAGGGAACCTATTAGGGAACCTATAAGGGAACCAATTAGGGAACCTATTAGGGAACCAATTAGGTAACCAATTAGGGAACCAATTAGGGAACCTATTAGGGAACCAATTAGGGAACCTATTCGGGAACCAATTAGGGAACCTATTAGGGAACCAATTAGGGAACCAATTAGGGAACCAATTAAGGAACCTATTAGGGAACCAATTAGGGAACCCATTAGGGAACCAATTAGGGAACCAATTAGGGAACCTATTAGGGAACCAATTAGGGAACCTATTAGGGAACCTATTAGGGAACCAATTAGGGAACCAATTAGGGAACCAATTAGGGAACCAATTAGGGGACCTATTAGGGAACCAATTAGGGAACCAATTAGGGAACCAATTAGGGAACCTACTAGGGAACCAATTAGGGAACCAATTAGGGAACCAATTAGGGAACCAATTAAGGAACCTATTAGGGAACCAATTAGGGAACCTATTAGGGAACCAATTAGGGAACCTATTAGGGAACCATTTAGGGAACCAATTAGGGAACCTATTAGAGAACCAATTAGGGAACCTATTAGGGAACCTATTAGGGAACCTATTAGGGAACCAATTAGGGAACCTATTAGGGAACCAATTAGGTAACCAATTAGGGAACCAATTAAGGAACCTATTAGGGAACCAATTAGGGAACCTATTCGGGAACCAATTAGGGAACCTATTAGGGAACCAATTAGGGAACCAATTAGGGAACCAATTAAGGAACCTATTAGGGAACCAATTAGGGAACCCATTAGGGAACCAATTAGGGAACCAATTAGGGAACCTATTAGGGAACCAATTAGGGAACCAATTAAGGAACCTATTAGGGAACCAATTAGGGAACCCATTAGGGAACCAATTAGGGAACCAATTAGGGAACCTATTAGGGAACCAATTAGGGAACCTATTAGGGAACCAATTAGGGAACCTATTAGGGAACCATTTAGGGAAGCAATTAGGGAACCAATTAAGGAACCTATTAGGGAACCAATTAGGGAACCCATTAGGGAACCAATTAGGGAACCAATTAGGGAACCTATTAGGGAACCAATTAGGGAACTTATTAGGGAACCAATTAGGGAACCTATTAGGGAACCAATTAGGGAACCAATTAGGGAACCAATTAGGGAACCTATCAGCGGACCTATTAAGGAAGCAATTAGGGAACCAATTAGGGAACCAATTAGGGAACCTATTAGGGAACCTATTAGGGAACCTATTAGGGAACCAATTAGGGAACCTATTAGGGAACCTATTAGGGAACCAATTAGGGAACCTATTAGGGAACCAATTAGGGAACCTATTAGGGAACCAATTAGGGAACCAATTAGGGAACCAATTAGGGAACCAATTAGGCAACCTATTAGGGAACCTATTAGGGAACCTATTAGGGAACCTTTTAGGGAACCTATTAGGGAACCTATTAGGGAAGCTATTAGGGAACCTATTAGGGAACCTATTAGGGAACCTATTAGGGAACCAATTAGGGAACCTATTAGGGAACCAATTAGGGAACCAATTAGGGAACCTATTAGGGAACCAATTAGGGAACCTATCAGGGAACCAATTAGGGAACCTATTAGGGAACCAATTAGGGAACCAATTAGGGAACCAATTAAGGAACCTATTAGGGAACCAATTAGGGAACCTATTCGGGAACCAATTAGGGAACCTATTAGGGAACCAATTAGGGAACCAATTAGGGAACCAATTAAGGAACCTATTAGGGAACCAATTAGGGAACCCATTAGGGAACCAATTAGGGAACCAATTAGGGAACCTATTAGGGAACCAATTAGGGAACCAATTAAGGAACCTATTAGGGAACCAATTAGGGAACCCATTAGGGAACCAATTAGGGAACCAATTAGGGAACCTATTAGGGAACCAATTAGGGAACCTATTAGGGAACCATTTAGGGAAGCAATTAGGGAACCAATTAAGGAACCTATTAGGGAACCAATTAGGGAACCCATTAGGGAACCAATTAGGGAACCAATTAGGGAACCTATTAGGGAACCAATTAGGGAACTTATTAGGGAACCAATTAGGGAACCTATTAGGGAACCAATTAGGGAACCAATTAGGGAACCAATTAGGGAACCTATCAGCGGACCTATTAGGGAAGCAATTAGGGAACCAATTAGGGAACCAATTAGGGAACCTATTAGGGAACCTATTAGGGAACCAATTAGGGAACTTATTAGGGAACCAATTAGGGAACCTATTAGGGAACCAATTAGGGAACCAATTAGGGAACCAATTAGGGAACCTATCAGCGGACCTATTAGGGAAGCAATTAGGGAACCAATTAGGGAACCAATTAGGGAACCTATTAGGGAACCTATTAGGGAACCTATTAGGGAACCAATTAGGGAACCTATTAGGGAACCTATTAGGGAACCAATTAGGGAACCTATTAGGGAACCAATTAGGGAACCTATTAGGGAACCAATTAGGGAACCAATTAGGGAACCAATTAGGGAACCAATTAGGCAACCTATTAGGGAACCTATTAGGGAACCTATTAGGGAACCTTTTAGGGAACCTATTAGGGAACCTATTAGGGAAGCTATTAGGGAACCTATTAGGGAACCTATTAGGGAACCTATTAGGGAACCAATTAGGGAACCTATTAGGGAACCAATTAGGGAACCAATTAGGGAACCTATTAGGGAACCAATTAGGGAACCTATCAGGGAACCAATTAGGGAACCTATTAGGGAACCAATTAGGGAACCAATTAGGGAACCAATTAAGGAACCTATTAGGGAACCAATTAGGGAACCTATTCGGGAACCAATTAGGGAACCTATTAGGGAACCAATTAGGGAACCAATTAGGGAACCAATTAAGGAACCTATTAGGGAACCAATTAGGGAACCCATTAGGGAACCAATTAGGGAACCAATTAGGGAACCTATTAGGGAACCAATTAGGGAACCAATTAAGGAACCTATTAGGGAACCAATTAGGGAACCCATTAGGGAACCAATTAGGGAACCAATTAGGGAACCTATTAGGGAACCAATTAGGGAACCTATTAGGGAACCATTTAGGGAAGCAATTAGGGAACCAATTAAGGAACCTATTAGGGAACCAATTAGGGAACCCATTAGGGAACCAATTAGGGAACCAATTAGGGAACCTATTAGGGAACCAATTAGGGAACTTATTAGGGAACCAATTAGGGAACCTATTAGGGAACCAATTAGGGAACCAATTAGGGAACCAATTAGGGAACCTATCAGCGGACCTATTAGGGAAGCAATTAGGGAACCAATTAGGGAACCAATTAGGGAACCTATTAGGGAACCTATTAGGGAACCTATTAGGGAACCAATTAGGGAACCTATTAGGGAACCTATTAGGGAACCAATTAGGGAACCTATTAGGGAACCAATTAGGGAACCTATTAGGGAACCAATTAGGGAACCAATTAGGGAACCAATTAGGGAACCAATTAGGCAACCTATTAGGGAACCTATTAGGGAACCTATTAGGGAACCTTTTAGGGAACCTATTAGGGAACCTATTAGGGAAGCTATTAGGGAACCTATTAGGGAACCTATTAGGGAACCTATTAGGGAACCAATTAGGGAACCTATTAGGGAACCAATTAGGGAACCAATTAGGGAACCTATTAGGGAACCAATTAGGGAACCTATCAGGGAACCAATTAGGGAACCTATTAGGGAACCAATTAGGGAACCAATTAGGGAACCTATTAGGGAACCAATTAGGGAACCAATTAGGGAACCAATTAAGGAACCAATTAGGGAACCAATTAGGGAACGAATTAGAGAACCAATTAGGGAACCTATTAGGGAACCAATTAGGGAACCAATTAGGGAACCAATTAGGGAACCAATTAGGGAACCTATTAGGGAACCAATTAGGGAACCAATTAGGGAACCAATTAAGGAACCTATTAGGGAACCAATTAGGGAACCTATTAGGGAACCAATTAGGGAACCTATTAGGGAACCAATTAGGGAACCAATTAGGGAACCAATTAGGGAACCAATTAGGGGACCTATTAGGGAACCTATTAGGGAACCAATTAGGGAACCAATTGGGGAACCTATTAGGGAACCTATTAGGGAACCAATTAGGGAACCAATTAGGGAACCTATTAGGGAACCAATTAGGGAACCTATTAGGGAACCTTTTAGGGAACCTATTAGGGAACCAATCAGGGAACCAATTAAGGAACATATTAGGGAACCAATTAGGGAACCTATTAGGGAACCAATTAGGGAACCAATTAGGGAACCCATTAGGGAACCTATTAGGGAACCAATTAGGGAACCAATTAGGGGACCTATTAGGGAACCTATTAGGGAACCAATTAGGGAACCAATTAGGGAACCTATTAGGGAACCTATTAGGGAACCAATTAGGGAACCAATTAGGGAACCTATTAGGGAACCAATTAGGGAACCAATTAGGGAACCTATTAGGGAACCAATTAGGGAACCTATTAGGGAACCAATTAGGGAACCAATTAGGGAACCAATTAAGGAACCTATTAGGGAACCAATTAGGGAACCTATTAGGGAACCAATTAGGGAACCTATTAGGGAACCAATTAGGGAACCAATTAGGGAACCAATTAGGGAACCAATTAGGGGACCTATTAGGGAACGTATTAGGGAACCAATTAGGGAACCAATTGGGGAACCTATTAGGGAACCTATTAGGGAACCAATTAGGGAACCAATTAGGGAACCTATTAGGGAACCAATTAGGGAACCTATTAGGGAACCTTTTAGGGAACCTATTAGGGAACCAATTAGGGAACCAATTAAGGAACATATTAGGGAACCAATTAGGGAACCTATTAGGGAACCAATTAGGGAACCTATTAGGGAACCAATTAGGGAACGTATTAGGGAACCAATTAGGGAACCAATTAGGGGACCTATTAGGGAACCTATTAGGGAACCAATTAGGGAACCAATTAGGGAACCTATTAGGGAACCTATTAGGGAACCTATTAGGGAACCTATTAGGGAACCTTTTAGGGAACCTATTAGGGAACCTATTAGGGAAGCTATTAGGGAACCTATTAGGGAACCTATTAGGGAACCTATTAGGGAACCAATTAGGGAACCAATTAGGGAACCCATTAGGGAACCAATTAGGGAACCTATTAGGGAACCAATTAGGGAACCTATTAGAGAACCAATTAGGGAACCTATTAGGGAACCTATTAGGGAACCTATTAGGGAACCAATTAGGGAACCAATTAGGGAACCTATTAGGGAACCTATTAGGGAACCAATTAGGGAACCAATTAGGGAACCAATTAGGGAACCAATTAGGGGACCTACTGGGGAACCTATTAGGGAACCAATTAGGGAACCAATTAGGGAACCAATTAGGGAACCTATTAGGGAACCAATTAGGGAACCTATTAGGGAACCTATTAGGGAACCTATTAGGGAACCAATTAGGGAACCAATTAGGGAACCTATTAGGGAACCTATTAGGGAACCAATTAGGGAACCTATTAGGGAACTTATTAGGGAACCAATTAGGGAACCTATTAGGGAACCTAATAGGGAACCAATTAGGGAACCTATTAGGGAACCAATTAGGGAACCAATTAGGGAACCTATCAGGGAACGAATTAGGGAACCTATTAGGGAACCTATTAGGGAACCAATTAGGGAACCAATTAGGGCACCAATTAGGGAACCAATTAGGGAACCTATTAGGGAACCTATTAGGGAACCTATTGGGGAACCTATTAGGGAACCAATTAGGGCACCAATTAGGGAACCAATTAGGGAACCAATTAGGGAACCTATTAGGGAACCAATTAGGGAACCAATTAGGGAACCAATTAAGGAACCTATTAGGGAACCAATTAGGGAACCTATTAGGGAACCAATTAGGGAACCTATTAGGGAACCAATTAGGGAACCAATTAGGGAACCAATTAGGGAACCAATTAGGGGACCTATTAGGGAACCTATTAGGGAACCAATTAGGGAACCAATTGGGGAACCTATTAGGGAACCTATTAGGGAACCAATTAGGGAACCAATTAGGGAACCTATTAGGGAACCAATTAGGGAACCTATTAGGGAACCTTTTAGGGAACCTATTAGGGAACCAATTAGGGAACCAATTAAGGAACATATTAGGGAACCAATTAGGGAACCTATTAGGGAACCAATTAGGGAACCTATTAGGGAACCAATTAGGGAACCTATTAGGGAACCAATTAGGGAACCAATTAGGGGACCTATTAGGGAACCTATTAGGGAACCAATTAGGGAACCAATTAGGGAACCTATTAGGGAACCTATTAGGGAACCTATTAGGGAACCTATTAGGGAACCTTTTAGGGAACCTATTAGAGAACCAATTAGGGAACCTATTAGGGAACCTATTAGGGAACCTATTAGGGAACCAATTAGGGAACCAATTAGGGAACCTATTAGGGAACCTATTAGGGAACCAATTAGGGAACCAATTAGGGAACCTATTAGGGAACCTATTAGGGAACCAATTAGGGAACCTATTAGGGAACTTATTAGGGAACCAATTAGGGAACCTATTAGGGAACCTAATAGGGAACCAATTAGGGAACCTATTAGGGAACCAATTAGGGAACCAATTAGGGAACCTATCAGGGAACGAATTAGGGAACCTATTAGGGAACCTATTAGGGAACCAATTAGGGAACCAATTAGGGCACCAATTAGGGAACCAATTAGGGAACCTATTAGGGAACCTATTAGGGAACCTATTGGGGAACCTATTAGGGAACCAATTAGGGCACCAATTAGGGAACCAATTAGGGAACCAATTAGGGAACCTATTAGGGAACCAATTAGGGAACCAATTAGGGAACCAATTAAGGAACCTATTAGGGAACCAATTAGGGAACCTATTAGGGAACCAATTAGGGAACCTATTAGGGAACCAATTAGGGAACCAATTAGGGAACCAATTAGGGAACCAATTAGGGGACCTATTAGGGAACCTATTAGGGAACCAATTAGGGAACCAATTGGGGAACCTATTAGGGAACCTATTAGGGAACCAATTAGGGAACCAATTAGGGAACCTATTAGGGAACCAATTAGGGAACCTATTAGGGAACCTTTTAGGGAACCTATTAGGGAACCTATTAGGGAACCAATTAAGGAACATATTAGGGAACCAATTAGGGAACCTATTAGGGAACCAATTAGGGAACCTATTAGGGAACCAATTAGGGAACCTATTAGGGAACCAATTAGGGAACCAATTAGGGGACCTATTAGGGAACCTATTAGGGAACCAATTAGGGAACCAATTAGGGAACCTATTAGGGAACCTATTAGGGAACCTATTAGGGAACCTATTAGGGAACCTTTTAGGGAACCTATTAGAGAACCAATTAGGGAACCTATTAGGGAACCTATTAGGGAACCTATTAGGGAACCAATTAGGGAACCAATTAGGGAACCTATTAGGGAACCTATTAGGGAACCAATTAGGGAACCAATTAGGGAACCAATTAGGGAACCAATTAGGGGACCTACTAGGGAACCTATTAGGGAACCAATTAGGGAACCAATTAGGGAACCAATTAGGGAACCTATTAGGGAACCAATTAGGGAACCTATTAGGGAACCTATTAGGGAACCTATTAGGGAACCAATTAGGGAACCAATTAGGGAACCTATTAGGGAACCTATTAGGGAACCAATTAGGGAACCTATTAGGGAACTTATTAGGGAACCAATTAGGGAACCTATTAGGGAACCTAATAGGGAACCAATTAGGGAACCTATTAGGGAACCAATTAGGGAACCAATTAGGGAACCTATCAGGGAACGAATTAGGGAACCTATTAGGGAACCTATTAGGGAACCAATTAGGGAACCAATTAGGGCACCAATTAGGGAACGTATTAGGGAACCTATTAGGGAACCTATTAGGGAACCTATTGGGGAACCTATTAGGGAACCAATTAGGGAACCAATTAGGGAACCTATTAGAGAACCAATTAGGGAACCAATTAGGGAACCAATTAGGGAACCTATTAGGGAACCAATTAGGGAACCAATTAGGGGACCTATTAGGGAACCTATTAGGGAACCAATTAGGGAACCAATTAGGGAACCTATTAGGGAACCTATTAGGGAACCTATTAGGGAACCTATTAGGGAACCTTTTAGGGAACCTATTAGGGAACCTATTAGGGAAGCTATTAGGGAACCTATTAGGGAACCTATTAGGGAACCTATTAGGGAACCAATTAGGGAACCAATTAGGGAACCCATTAGGGAACCAATTAGGGAACCTATTAGGGAACCAATTAGGGAACCTATTAGAGAACCAATTAGGGAACCTATTAGGGAACCTATTAGGGAACCTATTAGGGAACCAATTAGGGAACCAATTAGGGAACCTATTAGGGAACCTATTAGGGAACCAATTAGGGAACCAATTAGGGAACCAATTAGGGAACCAATTAGGGGACCTACTAGGGAACCTATTAGGGAACCAATTAGGGAACCAATTAGGGAACCAATTAGGGAACCTATTAGGGAACCAATTAGGGAACCTATTAGGGAACCTATTAGGGAACCTATTAGGGAACCAATTAGGGAACCAATTAGGGAACCTATTAGGGAACCTATTAGGGAACCAATTAGGGAACCTATTAGGGAACTTATTAGGGAACCAATTAGGGAACCTATTAGGGAACCTAATAGGGAACCAATTAGGGAACCTATTAGGGAACCTATTAGGGAACCAATTAGGGAACCTATCAGGGAACGAATTAGGGAACCTATTAGGGAACCTATTAGGGAACCAATTAGGGAACCAATTAGGGCACCAATTAGGGAACGTATTAGGGAACCTATTAGGGAACCTATTAGGGAACCTATTGGGGAACCTATTAGGGAACCAATTAGGGCACCAATTAGGGAGCCAATTAGGGAACCAATTACGGAACCTATTAGGGAACCTATTAGGGAACCTATTAGGGAACCAATTAGGGAACCAATTAGGGAACCTATTAGGGAACCTATTAGGGAACCAATTAGAGAACCAATTAGGGAACCAATTAGGGAACCAATTAGGGAACCAATTAGGGAACCTGTTAGGGAACGTATTAGGGAACCTATTAGGGAACCTATTAGGGAACCAATTAGGGAACCTATTAGGGAACCAATTAGGGAACCTATTAGGGAACCAATTAGGGAACCTATTAGGGAACCTATTAGGGAACCTATTAGGGAACCAATTAGGAAACCTATTAGGGAACCAATTAGGGAATCAATTTGGTAACCAATTAGGGAACCTATTAGGGAACCAATTAGGGAACCTATTAGGGAACCAATTAGGGAACCTATTAGGGAACCAATTAGGGAACCAATTAGGGAACCAATTAGGGAACCAATTAGGGGACCTACTAGGGAACCTATTAGGGAACCAATTAGGGAACCAATTAGGGAACCAATTAGGGAACCTATTAGGGAACCAATTAGGGAACCTATTAGGGAACCTATTAGGGAACCTATTAGGGAACCAATTAGGGAACCTATTAGGGAACCAATTAGGGAACCTATTAGGGAACTTATTAGGGAACCAATTAGGGAACCTATTAGGGAACCTATTAGGGAACCAATTAGGGAACCTATTAGGGAACCAATTAGGGAACCAATTAGGGAACCTATCAGGGAACGAATTAGGGAACCTGTTAGGGAACCAATTAGGGAACCAATTAGGGAACCTATTAGGGAACCAATTAGGGAACCAATTAGGGAACCTATTAGGGAACCAATTAGGGAACCTATTAGGGAACCAATTAGGGAACCTATTAGGGAACATATTAGGGAATCTACTAGGGAACCTATTAGGGAACCTATTAGGGAACCAATTAGGGCACCAATTAGGGAGCCAATTAGGGAACCAATTAGGGAACCTATTAGGGAACCTATTAGGGAACCTATTAGGGAACCAATTAGGGAACCAATTAGGGAACCTATTAGGGAACCTATTAGGGAACCTATTAGGGAACCAATTAGGGAACCAATTAGGGAACCTATTAGGGAACCAATTAGGGAACCTATTAGGGAACCTGTTAGGGAACGTATTAGGGAACCTATGAGGGAACCTATTAGGGAACGAATTAGGGAACCTATTAGGGAACCTATTAGGGAACCTTTTAGGGAACCTATTAGGGAACCTATTAGGGAACCTATTAGGGAACCTATTAGGGAACCTATTAGGGAGCCTATTAGGGAACCTATTAGGGAACCTATTAGGGAACCTATTAGGGAACCAATTAGGGAACCTATTAGGGAACCAATTAGGGAACCCATTAGAGAACCAATTAGGGAACCTATTAGGGAACCTATTAGGGAACCAATTAGGGAACCAATTAGGGAACCTATTAGGGAACCAATTAGGGAACCAATTAGGGAACCAATTAAGGAACCTATTAGGGAACCAATTAGGGAACCTATTAGGGAACCAATTAGGGAACCTATTAGGGAACCAATTAGGGAGCCAATTAGGGAACCAATTAGGGAACCAATTAGGGAACCTATTAGGGAACCTATTAGGGAACCAATTAGGGAACCAATTAGGGAACCAATTAGGGAACCTATGAGGGAACCAATTAGGGAACCTATTAGGGAACCTATTAGGGAACCTATTAGGGAACCAATTAGGGAACCAATTAGGGAACCTATTAGGGAACCTATTAGGGAACCTATTAGGGAACCTTTTAGGGAACCTATTAGGGAACCTGTTAGGGAAGCTATTAGGGAAGCTATTAGGGAACCTATTAGGGAACCTATTAGGGAACCAATTAGGGAACCAATTAGGGAACCAATTAAGGAACCTATTAGGGAACCAATTAGGGAACCAGTTAGGGAACCCATTAGGGAACCAATTAGGGAACCTATTAGGGAACCAATTAGGGAACCTATTAGGGAACCAATTAGGGAACCTATTAGGGAACCTATTAGGGAACCAATTAGGGAACCAATTAGGGAACCAATTAGGGAACCTATTAGGGAACCTATTAGGGAACCTATTAGGGAACCTTTTAGGGAACCTATTGGGGAAGCTATTAGGGAAGCTATTAGGGAACCTATTAGGGAACCTATTAGGGAACCTATTAGGGGACCTATTAGGGAACCAATTAGGGAACCAATTAGGGAACCCATTAGGGAACCAAATAAGGAACCTATTAGGGAAGCAATTAGGGAACCAATTAGGGAACCAATTAGGGAACCAATTAGGGAACCAATTAGGTAACCAATTAGGGAACCTATTAGGGAACCAATTAGGGAACCTATTAGGGAACCTATTAGGGAACCTATTAGGGAACCAATTAGGAAACCTATTAGGGAACCAATTAGGGAATCAATTTGGTAACCAATTAGGGAACCTATTAGGGAACCAATTAGGGAACCTATTAGGGAACCAATTAGGGAACCTATTAGGGAACCAATTAGGGAACCAATTAGGGAACCAATTAGGGAACCAATTAGGGGACCTACTAGGGAACCTATTAGGGAACCAATTAGGGAACCAATTAGGGAACCAATTAGGGAACCTATTAGGGAACCAATTAGGGAACCTATTAGGGAACCTATTAGGGAACCTATTAGGGAACCAATTAGGGAACCCATTAGGGAACCTATTAGGGAACCTATTAGGGAACCAATTAGGGAACCTATTAGGGAACTTATTAGGGAACCAATTAGGGAACCTATTAGGGAACCTATTAGGGAACCAATTAGGGAACCTATTAGGGAACCAATTAGGGAACCAATTAGGGAACCTATCAGGGAACGAATTAGGGAACCTGTTAGGGAACCAATTAGGGAACCAATTAGGGAACCTATTAGGGAACCAATTAGGGAACCAATTAGGAAACCTATTAGGGAACCAATTAGGGAACCTATTAGGGAACCAATTAGGGAACCTATTAGGGAACATATTAGGGAATCTACTAGGGAACCTATTAGGGAACCTATTAGGGAACCAATTAGGGCACCAATTAGGGAGCCAATTAGGGAACCAATTAGGGAACCTATTAGGGAACCTATTAGGGAACCTATTAGGGAACCAATTAGGGAACCAATTAGGGAACCTATTAGGGAACCTATTAGGGAACCAATTAGAGAACCAATTAGGGAACCAATTAGGGAACCTATTAGGGAACCAATTAGGGAACCTATTAGGGAACCTGTTAGGGAACGTATTAGGGAACCTATCAGGGAACCTATTAGGGAACGAATTAGGGAACCTATTAGGGAACCAATTAGGGAACCTATTAGGGAACCAATTAGGGAACCTATTAGGGAACCAATTAGGGAACCAATTAGGGAACCAATTAGGGAACCAATTAGGAAACCAATTGGGGAACCTATTAGGGAACCAATTAGGGAACCAATTATGGAATCTATTACGGAACCTATTAGGGAACCAATTAGGGAACCTATTAGGGAACCTATTAGGGAACCAATTAGGGAACCTATTAGGGAACCAATTGGGGAACCAATTAGGGAACCAATTAGGGAACCTATTAGGGAACCTTTTAGGGAACCAATTAGGGAACCTATTAGGGAACCTATTAGGGAACCAATTAGGGAACCTATTAGGGAACCAATTAGGGAACCAATTAGTGAACCTATTAGGGAACCAATTAGGGAACCTATGAGGGAACCTATTAGGGAACCAATTAGGGACCCTATTAGGGAACCAATTAGGGAACCAATTAGGGAACCAATTAGGGAACCAATTGGGGAACCTATTAGGGAACCAATTAGGGAACCAATTAGGGAACCTATTAGGGAACCTATTAGGGAACCTATTAGGGAACGAATTAGGGAACCTATTAGGGAACCTATTAGGGAACCAATTAGGGAACCAATTAGGGACCTATTAGGGAACCAATTAGGGAACCTATTAGGGAACCAATTAGGGAACCAATTAGGGAATCAATTAGGGAACCAATTAGGGAACCAATTGGGGAACCTATTAGGGAACCAATTAGGGAACCAATCAGGGAACCAATTAGGGAACCAATTAGGGAACCAATTGGGGAACCTATTAGGGAACCAATTAGGGAACCAATTAGGGAACCAATTAGGGACCCTGTTAGGGAACCAATTAGGGAACCTATTAGGGAACCTATTAGGGAACCAATTAGGGAACCTATTAGGGAACCAATTAGGGAACCTATTAGGAAACCAATTAGGGAACCTATTAGGGAACCTATTAGGGAACCTATTAGGGAACCAATTAGGGAACCTATTAGGGAACCAATTAGGGAACCAATTAGGGAAACAATTAGGGAACCAATTAGGGAACAAATTGGGGAACCAATGGGGAACCTATTAGGGAACCAATTATGGAACCTATTAGGGAACCTATTAGGGAACCTATTAGGGAACCTATTAGGGAACCTATTAGGGAACCAATTAGGGAAACAATTAGGGAACCTATTAGGGAACCAATTCGGGAACCAATTAGGGAACCTATTAGGGAACCAATTAGGGAACCTATTAGGGAACCTATTAGGGAACCTATTAGGGAACCTATTAGGGAACCTATTAGGGAACCTATTAGGGAACCAATTAGGGAACCTATTAGGGAACCAATTAGGAAACCTATTAGGGAACCTATTAGGGCACCAATTAGGGAACCTATTAGGGAACCTATTAGGGAACCTATTAGGGAACCTATTAGGGAACCTATTAGGGAACCAATTAGGGAAGCAATTAGGGAACGAATTAAGGAACCAATTGGGGAACCTATTAGGGAACCAATTAGGGAACCAATTAGGGAACCTATTAGGGAACCTATTAGGGAACCAACTAGGGAACCTATTAGGGAACCTATTAGGGAACCAATTAGGGAACCAATTAGGGAACGTATTAGGGAACCAATTAGGGAACCTATTAGGGACCCAATTAGGGAACCAATTAGGGAACCAATTAGGGAACCAATTAGGGAACCAATTGGGGAACCTATTAGGGAACCAATTAGGGAACCAATTAGTCAACCAATTAGGGAACCTATTAGGGAACCTATTAGGGAACCTATTAGGGAACCAATTAGGGAACCAATTAGGGAACGTATTAGGGAACCAATTAGGGAACCTATTAGGGAACCAATTAGGGAACCTATTAGGGAACCAATTAGGGAACCAATTAGGGAACCTATTAGGGTACCTATTAGGGAACCTATTAGGGAACCAATTAGGGAACCTATTAGGGAACCAATTAGGGAACCAATTAGGGAACCTATTAGGGAACCTATTAGGGAACCTATTAGGGAACCAATTAGGGAACCAATTAGGGAACCAATTAGGGAACCAATTAGGGAACCAATTGGGGAACCTATTAGGGAACCAGTTAGGGAACCAATTATGGAACCTATTAGGGAACCTATTAGGGAACCAATTAGGGAACGTATTAGGGAACCAATTAGGAAAAGTATTAGGGAACCAATTAGGGAACCTATTAGGGAACCTATTAGGAAACCAATCAGGGAACCAATTAGGGAACCAATTAGTCAACCAATTAGGGAACCTATTAGGGAACCTATTAGGGAACCTATTAGGGAACCAATTAGGGAACCAATTAGGGAACGTATTAGGGAACCAATTAGGGAACCTATTAGGGAACCTATTAGGGAACCAATTAGGGAACCTATTAGGGAACCTATTAGGGAACCTATTAGGGAACCAATTAGGGAACCAATTAGGGAACCTATTAGGGAACCAATTAGGAAACCAATTAGGGAACCAATTAGGGAACCAATTAGGGAACCTATTAGGGAACGAATTAGGGAACCAATTAGGGAACCAATAAGGGAACCAATTAGGGAACCTATTAGGGAACCTATTAGGGAACCAATTAGGGAACCTATTAGGGAACCTATTAGGGAACCTATTAGGGAACCTATTAGGGAACCAATTAGGGAACCTATTAGGGAACCAATTAGGGAACCTATTAGGGAACCTATTAGGGAACCTATTAGGGAACCAATTAGGGAACCAATTAGGGAACCTATTAGGGAACCTATTAGGGAACCTATTAGGGAACCTTTTAGGGAACCTATTAGGGAACCTGTTAGGGAAGCTATTAGGGAAGCTATTAGGGAACCTATTAGGGAACCTATTAGGGAACCAATTAGGGAACCAATTAGGGAACCAATTAAGGAACCTATTAGGGAACCAATTAGGGAACCAGTTAGGGAACCCATTAGGGAACCAATTAGGGAACCTATTAGGGAACCAATTGGGGAACCTATTAGGGAACCAATTAGGGAACCTATTAGGGAACCTATTAGGGAACCAATTAGGGAACCAATTAGGGAACCAATTAGGGAACCTATTAGGGAACCTATTAGGGAACCTATTAGGGAACCTTTTAGGGAACCTATTGGGGAAGCTATTAGGGAAGCTATTAGGGAACCAATTAGGGAACCTATTAGGGAACCTATTAGGGGACCTATTAGGGAACCAATTAGGGAACCAATTAGGGAACCCATTAGGGAACCAAATAAGGAACCTATTAGGGAAGCAATTAGGGAACCAATTAGGGAACCAATTAGGGAACCAATTAGGGAACCAATTAGGTAACCAATTAGGGAACCTATTAGGGAACCAATTAGGGAACCTATTAGGGAACCTATTAGGGAACCTATTAGGGAACCAATTAGGAAACCTATTAGGGAACCAATTAGGGAATCAATTTGGTAACCAATTAGGGAACCTATTAGGGAACCAATTAGGGAACCTATTAGGGAACCAATTGGGGAACCTATTAGGGAACCAATTAGGGAACCAATTAGGGAACCAATTAGGGAACCAATTAGGGGACCTACTAGGGAACCTATTAGGGAACCAATTAGGGAACCAATTAGGGAACCAATTAGGGAACCTATTAGGGAACCAATTAGGGAACCTATTAGGGAACCTATTAGGGAACCTATTAGGGAACCAATTAGGGAACCCATTAGGGAACCTATTAGGGAACCTATTAGGGAACCAATTAGGGAACCTATTAGGGAACTTATTA
The DNA here is from genome assembly GCA_964036045.1 of Eutreptiella sp. 'Long Island Sound 2002'. Taxonomy (NCBI): domain Eukaryota; phylum Euglenozoa; class Euglenophyceae; order Eutreptiales; family Eutreptiaceae; genus Eutreptiella; species Eutreptiella sp. 'Long Island Sound 2002'. Next base: position 176,338,655 of record OZ038380.1, on the reverse strand, counting down.
GGGAACCAATTAGGGAACCTATTAGGGAACCTATTAGGGAACCAATTAGGGAACCTATTAGGGAACCAATTAGGGAACCAATTAGGGAACCTATCAGGGAACGAATTAGGGAACCTGTTAGGGAACCAATTAGGGAACCAATTAGGGAACCTATTAGGGAACCAATTAGGGAACCAATTAGGAAACCTATTAGGGAACCAATTAGGGAACCTATTAGGGAACCAATTAGGGAACCTATTAGGGAACATATTAGGGAATCTACTAGGGAACCTATTAGGGAACCTATTAGGGAACCCATTAGGGCACCAATTAGGGAGCCAATTAGGGAACCAATTAGGGAACCTATTAGGGAACCTATTAGGGAACCTATTAGGGAACCAATTAGGGAACCAATTAGGGAACCTATTAGGGAACCTATTAGGGAACCAATTAGAGAACCAATTAGGGAACCAATTAGGGAACCTATTAGGGAACCAATTAGGGAACCTATTAGGGAACCTGTTAGGGAACGTATTAGGGAACCTATGAGGGAACCTATTAGGGAACGAATTAGGGAACCTATTAGGGAACCAATTAGGGAACCTATTAGGGAACCAATTAGGGAACCTATTAGGGAACCAATTAGGGAACCAATTAGGGAACCAATTAGGGAACCAATTAGGAAACCAATTGGGGAACCTATTAGGGAACCAATTAGGGAACCAATTATGGAATCTATTACGGAACCTATTAGGGAACCAATTAGGGAACCTATTAGGGAACCTATTAGGGAACCAATTAGGGAACCTATTAGGGAACCAATTGGGGAACCAATTAGGGAACCAATTAGGGAACCTATTAGGGAACCTTTTAGGGAACCAATTAGGGAACCTATTAGGGAACCTATTAGGGAACCAATTAGGGAACCTATTAGGGAACCAATTAGGGAACCAATTAGGGAACCTATTAGGGAACCAATTAGGGAACCTATGAGGGAACCTATTAGGGAACCAATTAGGGAACCTATTAGGGAACCAATTAGGGAACCAATTAGGGAACCAATTAGGGAACCAATTAGGGAACCAATTGGGGAACCTATTAGGGAACCAATTAGGGAACCAATTAGGGAACCTATTAGGGAACCTATTAGGGAACCTATTAGGGAACGAATTAGGGAACCTATTAGGGAACCTATTAGGGAACCAATTAGGGAACCAATTAGGGACCTATTAGGGAACCAATTAGGGAACCTATTAGGGAACCAATTAGGGAACCAATTAGGGAATCAATTAGGGAACCAATTAGGGAACCAATTGGGGAACCTATTAGGGAACCAATTAGGGAACCAATCAGGGAACCAATTAGGGAACCAATTAGGGAACCAATTGGGGAACCTATTAGGGAACCAATTAGGGAACCAATTAGGGAACCAATTAGGGAACCTGTTAGGGAACCAATTAGGGAACCTATTAGGGAACCTATTAGGGAACCAATTAGGGAACCTATTAGGGAACCAATTAGGGAACCTATTAGGAAACCAATTAGGGAACCTATTTGGGAACCTATTAGGGAACCTATTAGGGAACCAATTAGGGAACCTATTAGGGAACCAATTAGGGAACCAATTAGGGAAACAATTAGGGAACCAATTAGGGAACAAATTGGGGAACCAATGGGGAACCTATTAGGGAACCAATTATGGAACCTATTAGGGAACCTATTAGGGAACCTATTAGGGAACCTATTAGGGAACCTATTAGGGAACCAATTAGGGAAACAATTAGGGAACCTATTAGGGAACCAATTCGGGAACCAATTAGGGAACCTATTAGGGAACCAATTAGGGAACCTATTAGGGAACCTATTAGGGAACCTATTAGGGAACCAGTTAGGGAACCTATTAGGGAACCTATTAGGGAACCAATTAGGGAACCTATTAGGGAACCAATTAGGAAACCTATTAGGGAACCTATTAGGGAACCAATTAGGGAACCTATTAGGGAACCTATTAGGGAACCTATTAGGGAACCTATTAGGGAACCTATTAGGGAACCAATTAGGGAAGCAATTAGGGAACGAATTAAGGAACCAATTGGGGAACCTATTAGGGAACCAATTAGGGAACCAATTAGGGAACCTATTAGGGAACCTATTAGGGAACCAACTAGGGAACCTATTAGGGAACCTATTAGGGAACCAATTAGGGAACCAATTAGGGAACGTATTAGGGAACCAATTAGGGAACCTATTAGGGACCCAATTAGGGAACCAATTAGGGAACCAATTAGGGAACCAATTAGGGAACCAATTGGGGAACCTATTAGGGAACCAATTAGGGAACCAATTAGTCAACCAATTAGGGAACCTATTAGGGAACCTATTAGGGAACCTATTAGGGAACCAATTAGGGAACCAATTAGGGAACGTATTAGGGAACCAATTAGGGAACCTATTAGGGAACCAATTAGGGAACCTATTAGGGAACCAATTAGGGAACCAATTAGGGAACCTATTAGGGTACCTATTAGGGAACCTATTAGGGAACCAATTAGGGAACCTATTAGGGAACCAATTAGGGAACCAATTAGGGAACCTATTAGGGAACCTATTAGGGAACCTATTAGGGAACCAATTAGGGAACCAATTAGGGAACCAATTAGGGAACCAATTAGGGAACCAATTGGGGAACCTATTAGGGAACCAATTAGGGAACCAATTATGGAACCTATTAGGGAACCTATTAGGGAACCAATTAGGGAACGTATTAGGGAACCAATTAGGGAACGTATTAGGGAACCAATTAGGGAACCTATTAGGGAACCGATTAGGAAACCAATCAGGGAACCAATTAGGGAACCAATTAGTCAACCAATTAGGGAACCTATTAGGGAACCTATTAGGGAACCTATTAGGGAACCAATTAGGGAACCAATTAGGGAACGTATTAGGGAACCAATTAGGGAACCTATTAGGGAACCTATTAGGGAACCAATTAGGGAACCTATTAGGGAACCTATTAGGGAACCTATTAGGGAACCAATTAGGGAAGCAATTAGGGAACGAATTAAGGAACCAATTGGGGAACCTATTAGGGAACCAATTAGGGAACCAATTAGGGAACCTATTAGGGAACCTATTAGGGAACCAACTAGGGAACCTATTAGGGAACCTATTAGGGAACCAATTAGGGAACCAATTAGGGAACGTATTAGGGAACCAATTAGGGAACCTATTAGGGACCCAATTAGGGAACCAATTAGGGAACCAATTAGGGAACCAATTGGGGAACCTATTAGGGAACCAACTAGGGAACCTATTAGGGAACCTATTAGGGAACCAACTAGGGAACCTATTAGGGAACCTATTAGGGAACCAATTAGGGAACCAATTAGGGAACGTATTAGGGAACCAATTAGGGAACCAATTAGGGAACCTATTAGGGAACCAATTAGGGAACCAATTAGGGAACCAATTAGGGAACCAATTGGGGAACCTATTAGGGAACCAATTAGGGAACCAATTAGTCAACCAATTAGGGAACCTATTAGGGAACCTATTAGGGAACCTATTAGGGAACCAATTAGGGAACCAATTAGGGAACGTATTAGGGAACCAATTAGGGAACCTATTAGGGAACCAATTAGGGAACCTATTAGGGAACCAATTAGGGAACCAATTAGGGAACCTATTAGGGTACCTATTAGGGAACCTATTAGGGAACCAATTAGGGAACCTATTAGGGAACCAATTAGGGAACCAATTAGGGAACCTATTAGGGAACCTATTAGGGAACCTATTAGGGAACCAATTAGGGAACCAATTAGGGAACCAATTAGGGAACCAATTAGGGAACCAATTGGGGAACCTATTAGGGAACCAATTAGGGAACCAATTATGGAACCTATTAGGGAACCTATTAGGGAACCAATTAGGGAACGTATTAGGGAACCAATTAGGGAACGTATTAGGGAACCAATTAGGGAACCTATTAGGGAACCGATTAGGAAACCAATCAGGGAACCAATTAGGGAACCAATTAGTCAACCAATTAGGGAACCTATTAGGGAACCTATTAGGGAACCTATTAGGGAACCAATTAGGGAACCAATTAGGGAACGTATTAGGGAACCAATTAGGGAACCTATTAGGGAACCTATTAGGGAACCAATTAGGGAACCTATTAGGGAACCTATTAGGGAACCTATTAGGGAACCAATTAGGGAACCAATTAGGGAACCTATTAGGGAACCAATTAGGAAACCAATTAGGGAACCAATTAGGGAACCAATTAGGGAACCTATTAGAGAACGAATTAGGGAACCAATTAGGGAACCAATAAGGGAACCAATTAGGGAACCTATTAGGGAACCTATTAGGGAACCAATTAGGGAACCTATTAGGGAACCTATTGGGGAACCTATTAGGGAACCTATTAGGGAACCAATTAGGGAACCTATTAGGGAACCAATTAGGGAACCTATTAGGGAACCAATTAGGGAACCAATTAGGGAACCAATTAGGGAACCTATTAGGGAGCCAATTAGGGAACCAATTAGGGAACCAATTAGGGAACCAATTAGGGAACCTATTAGGGAACCAATTAGGGAACCAATTAGGTAACCAATTAGGGAAGCAATTAGGGAACCTATTAGGGAACCTATTAGGGAACCAATTAGGGAACCTATTAGGGAACCTATTAGGGAACCTATTAGGGAACCAATTAGGGAACCAATTAGGGAACCTATTAGGGAACCAATTAGGAAACCAATTAGGGAACCAATTAGGGAACCAATTAGGGAACCTATTAGGGAACCAATTAGGGAACCAATAAGGGAACCAATTAGGGAACCTATTAGGGAACCTATTAGGGAACCAATTAGGGAACCTATTAGGGAACCTATTAGGGAACCTATTAGGGAACCTATTAGGGAACCAATTAGGGAACCTATTAGGGAACCAATTAGGGAACCCATTAGGGAACCTATTAGGGAACCAATTAGGGAACCAATTAGGGAACCTATTAGGGAGCCAATTAGGGAACCAATTAGGGAACCAATTAGGGAACCAATTAGGGAACCTATTAGGGAACCAATTAGGGAACCAATTAGGTAACCAATTAGGGAAGCAATTAGGGAACCTATTAGGGAACCTATTAGGGAACCAATTAGGAAACCAATTAGGGAACCAATTAGGGAACCAATTAGGGAACCTATTAGGGAACCAATTAGGGAACCAATAAGGGAACCAATTAGGGAACCTATTAGGGAACCTATTAGGGAACCAAATAGGGAACCTATTAGGGAACCTATTAGGGAACCTATTAGGGAACCTATTAGGGAACCAATTAGGGAACCTATTAGGGAACCAATTAGGGAACCTATTAGGGAACCTATTAGGGAACCAATTAGGGAACCAATTAGGGAACCTATTAGGGAGCCAATTAGGGAACCAATTAGGGAACCAATTAGGGAACCAATTAGGGAACCTATTAGGGAACCAATTAGGGAACCAATTAGGTAACCAATTAGGGAAGCAATTAGGGAACCTATTAGGGAACCTATTAGGGAACCAATTAGGGAACCTATTAGGGAACCTATTAGGGAACCTATTAGGGAACCAATTAGGGAACCAATTAGGGAACCTATTAGGGAACCAATTAGGAAACCAATTAGGGAACCAATTAGGGAACCAATAAGGGAACCAATTAGGGAACCTATTAGGGAACCTATTGGGGAACCAATTAGGGAACCTATTAGGGAACCAATTAGGGAACCTATTAGGGAGCCAATTAGGGAACCAATTAGGGACCCAATTAGGGAACCAATGAGGGAACCTATTAGGGAACCAATTAGGGAACCAATTAGGTAACCAATTAGGGAAGCAATTAGGGAACCTATTAGGGAACCTATTAGGGAACCAATTAGGGAACCTATTAGGGAACCTATTAGGGAACCTATTAGGGAACCAATTAGGGAACCAATTAGGGAACCTATTAGGGAACCAATTAGGAAACCTATTAGGGAACCAATTAGGGAACCAATTAGGGAACCTATTAGGGAACCAATTAGGGAACCAATTAGGGAACCAATAAGGGAACCAATTAGGGAACCTATTAGGGAACCTATTAGGGAACCAATTAGAAAACCTATTAGGGAACCTATTAGGGAACCAATTAGGGAACCAATTAGGGAACCTATTAGGGAACCAATTAGGGAACCTACTAGGGAACCTATTAGCGAACCAATTAGGGAACCAATTAGGGAACCAATTAGGGAACCTATTAGGGAACCAATTAGGGAACCTATTAGGGAACCTATTAGGGAACCTATTAGGGAACCAATTAGGGAACCAATTAGGGAACCTATTAGGGAACCAATTAGGGAACCTATTAGGGAACCAATTAGGGAACCAATTAGGGAACCTATTAGGGAACCTATTAGGGAACGAATTAGGGAACCAATTAGGGAACCAATTAGGGAACCTATTAGGGAACCTATTAGGGAACCAATTAGGGAACCAATTAGAGAACCTATTAGGGAACCTATTAGGGAACCAATTAGGGAACCAATTAGGGAACCTATTAGGGAACCAATTAGGGAACCAATTAGGGAACCAATTAGGGAACCAATTAGGGAACCTATTAGGGAACCTATTAGGGAACCAATTAGGGAACCAATTAGGGAACCTATTAGGGAACCTATTAGGGAACCAATTAGGGAACGTATTAGGGAACCTATTAGGGAACCTATTAGGGAACCTATTAGGGAACCAATTAGGGAACCTATTAGGGAACCAATTAGGGAACCAATTAGGGAACCAATTAGGGAACCAATTAGGGAACCAATTGGGGAACCTATTAGGGAACCAATTATGGAACCTATTAGGGAACCTATTAGGGAACCAATTAGGGAACCTATTAGGGAACCAATTAGGGAACCTGTTAGGGAACCTATTAGGGAACCAATTAGGGAACCAATTAGGGAACCTATTAGGGAACCAATTAGGGAACCAATTAGGGAACCAATAAGGGAACCAATTAGGGAACCTATTAGGGAACCTATTAGGGAACCAATTAGAAAACCTATTAGGGAACCTATTAGGGAACCAATTAGGGAACCAATTAGGGAACCTATTAGGGAACCAATTAGGGAACCTATTAGGGAACCTATTAGCGAACCAATTAGGGAACCAATTAGGGAACCAATTAGGGAACCTATTAGGGAACCAATTAGGGAACCTATTAGGGAACCTATTAGGGAACCTATTAGGGAACCAATTAGGGAACCAATTAGGGAACCTATTAGGGAACCAATTAGGGAACCTATTAGGGAACCAATTAGGGAACCAATTAGGGAACCTATTAGGGAACCTATTAGGGAACGAATTAGGGAACCAATTAGGGAACCAATTAGGGAACCTATTAGGGAACCTATTAGGGAACCAATTAGGGAACCAATTAGAGAACCTATTAGGGAACCTATTAGGGAACCAATTAGGGAACCAATTAGGGAACCAATTAGGGAACCAATTAGGGAACCAATTAGGGAACCAATTAGGGAACCAATTAGGGAACCTATTAGGGAACCTATTAGGGAACCAATTAGGGAACCAATTAGGGAACCTATTAGGGAACCTATTAGGGAACCAATTAGGGAACGTATTAGGGAACCTATTAGGGAACCTATTAGGGAACCTATTAGGGAACCAATTAGGGAACCTATTAGGGAACCAATTAGGGAACCAATTAGGGAACCAATTAGGGAACCAATTAGGGAACCAATTGGGGAACCTATTAGGGAACCAATTATGGAACCTATTAGGGAACCTATTAGGGAACCAATTAGGGAACCTATTAGGGAACCAATTAGGGAACCTGTTAGGGAACCTATTAGGGAACCTATTAGGGAACCAATTAGGGAACCAATTAGGGAACCTATTAGGGAACCAATTAGGGAACCTATTAGGGAACCAATTAGGGAACCAATTAGGGAACCAATTAGGGAACCAATTAGGGAACCAATTAGGGAACCTGTTAGGGAACCTATTAGGGAACCTATTAGGGAACCAATTAGGGAACCTATTAGGGAACCTCTTAGGGAACCTATTAGGGAACCTATTAGGGAACCAATTAGGGAACCTATTAGGGAACCAATTAGGGAACCTATTAGGGAACCTATTAGGGAACCAATTAGGGAACCAATTAGGGAACCAATTAGGGAACCTATTAGGGAACCAATTAGGGAACCTATTAGGGAACCTATTAGGGAACCTATTAGGGAACCAATTAGGGAACCAATTAGGGAACCTATTAGGGAACCAATTAGGGAACCTAATAGGGAACCAATTAGGGAACCAATTAGGGAACCTATTACGGAACCTATTAGGGAACGAATTAGGGAACCAATTAGGGAACCAATTAGGGAACCTATTAGGGAACCTATTAGGGAACCAATTAGAAAACCTATTAGGGAACCTATTAGGGAACCAATTAGGGAACCAATTAGGGAACCTATTAGGGAACCAATTAGGGAACCTATTAGGGAACCTATTAGCGAACCAATTAGGGAACCAATTAGGGAACCAATTAGGGAACCTATTAGGGAACCAATTAGGGAACCTATTAGGGAACCTATTAGGGAACCTATTAGGGAACCAATTAGGGAACCTATTAGGGAACCTATTAGGGAACCAATTAGGGAACCTATTAGGGAACCAATTAGGGAACCAATTAGGGAACCTATTAGGGAACCTATTAGGGAACGAATTAGGGAACCAATTAGGGAACCAATTAGGGAACCTATTAGGGAACCTATTAGGGAACCAATTAGGGAACCTATTAGGGAACCAATTAGGGAACCTATTAGGGAACCTATTAGGGAACCAATTAGGGAACCAATTAGGGAACCAATTAGGGAACCTATTAGGGAACCAATTAGGGAACCTATTAGGGAACCTATTAGGGAACCTATTAGGGAACCAATTAGGGAACCAATTAGGGAACCTATTAGGGAACCAATTAGGGAACCTAATAGGGAACCAATTAGGGAACCAATTAGGGAACCTATTAGGGAACCAATTAGGGAACCAATTAGGGAACCAATAAGGGAACCAATTAGGGAACCTATTAGGGAACCTATTAGGGAACCAATTAGAAAACCTATTAGGGAACCTATTAGGGAACCAATTAGGGAACCAATTAGGGAACCTATTAGGGAACCAATTAGGGAACCTATTAGGGAACCTATTAGCGAACCAATTAGGGAACCAATTAGGGAACCAATTAGGGAACCTATTAGGGAACCAATTAGGGAACCTATTAGGGAACCTATTAGGGAACCTATTAGGGAACCAATTAGGGAACCAATTAGGGAACCTATTAGGGAACCAATTAGGGAACCTATTAGGGAACCAATTAGGGAACCAATTAGGGAACCTATTAGGGAACCTATTAGGGAACGAATTAGGGAACCAATTAGGGAACCAATTAGGGAACCTATTAGGGAACCTATTAGGGAACCAATTAGGGAACCAATTAGAGAACCTATTAGGGAACCTATTAGGGAACCAATTAGGGAACCAATTAGGGAACCAATTAGGGAACCAATTAGGGAACCAATTAGGGAACCAATTAGGGAACCAATTAGGGAACCTATTAGGGAACCTATTAGGGAACCAATTAGGGAACCAATTAGGGAACCTATTAGGGAACCTATTAGGGAACCAATTAGGGAACGTATTAGGGAACCTATTAGGGAACCTATTAGGGAACCTATTAGGGAACCAATTAGGGAACCTATTAGGGAACCAATTAGGGAACCAATTAGGGAACCAATTAGGGAACCAATTAGGGAACCAATTGGGGAACCTATTAGGGAACCAATTATGGAACCTATTAGGGAACCTATTAGGGAACCAATTAGGGAACCTATTAGGGAACCAATTAGGGAACCTGTTAGGGAACCTATTAGGGAACCTATTAGGGAACCAATTAGGGAACCAATTAGGGAACCTATTAGGGAACCAATTAGGGAACCAATTAGGGAACCTATTAGGGAACCAATTAGGGAACCAATTAGGGAACCAATTAGGGAACCAATTAGGGAATCAATTAGGGAACCTGTTAGGGAACCTATTAGGGAACCTATTAGGGAACCAATTAGGGAACCTATTAGGGAACCTATTAGGGAACCTATTAGGGAACCTATTAGGGAACCAATTAGGGAACCTATTAGGGAACCAATTAGGGAACCTATTAGGGAACCTATTAGGGAACCAATTAGGGAACCAATTAGGGAACCAATTAGGGAACCTATTAGGGAACCAATTAGGGAACCTATTAGGGAACCTATTAGGGAACCTATTAGGGAACCAATTAGGGAACCAATTAGGGAACCTATTAGGGAACCAATTAGGGAACCTAATAGGGAACCAATTAGGGAACCAATTAGGGAACCTATTAGGGAACCTATTAGGGAACGAATTAGGGAACCAATTAGGGAACCAATTAGGGAACCTATTAGGGAACCTATCAGGGAACCAATTAGGGAACCAATTAGGGAACCTATTAGGGAACCTATTAGGGAACCAATTAGGGAACCAATTAGGGAACCAATTAGGGAACCAATTAGGGAACCAATTAGGGAACCAATTAGGGAAACAATTAGGGAACCAATTAGGGAACCAATTAGGGAACCTATTAGGGAACCAATTAGGGAACGTATTAGGGAACCTATTAGGGAACCTACTAGGGAACCTATTAGGGAACCAATTAGGGAACCTATTAGGGAACCAATTAGGGAACCAATTAGGGAACCAATTAGGGAACCAATTGGGGAACCTATTAGGGAACCAATTAGGGAACCAATTATGAAACCTATTAGGGAACCTATTAGGGAACCAATTAGGGAACCTATTAGGGAACCTATTAGGGAACCAATTAGGGAAACAATTAGGGAACCTATTAGGGAACCAATTAGGGAACCAATTAGGGAACCTATTAGGGAACCTATTAGGGAACCAATTAGGGAACCTATTAGGGAACCTATTAGGGAACCAATTAGGGAACCAATTAGGGAACCTATTAGGGAACCAATTAGGGAACCTGTTAGGGAACCTATTAGGGAACCTATTAGGGAACCAAGTAGGGAACCAATTAGGGAACCAATTAGGGAACCTATTAGGGAACCAATTAGGGACCCTATTAGGGAACCTATTAGGCAACCTATTAGGTAACCAATTAGGGAACCTATTAGGGAACCAATTAGGGAACCTATTAGGGAACCAATTAGGGAACCTATTAGGGAACCTATTAGGGAACCAATTAGGGAACCAATTAGGGAACCAATTAGGGAACCTATTAGGGAACCTATTAGGGAACCTATTAGGGAACCTATTAGGGAACCTATTAGGGAACCAATTAGGGAACCAATTAGGGAACCTATTAGGGAACCAATTAGGGAACCTATTAGGGAACCAATTAGGGAACCAATTCGGGAACCTATTGGGGAACCTATTAGGGAACCTATTAGGGAACCAATTAGGGAACCAATTAGGGAACCTATTAGGGAACCTATTAGGGAACCAATTAGGGAACATATTAGGGAACCTATTAGGGAACCAATTAGGGAAACAATTAGGGAACCTATTAGGGAACCAATTAGGGAACCTATTAGGGAACCTATTAGGGAACCAATTAGGGAACCAATTAGGGAACCAATTAGGCAACCTATTAGGGAACCTATTAGGGAACCAATTAGGGAACCAATTAGGGAACCTATTAGGGAACCTATTAGGGAAACTATTAGGGAACCTATTAGGGAACCTATTAGGGAACCTTTTAGGGAACCTATTAGGGAACCTATTAGGGAACCGATTAGGGAACCGATTAGGGAACCAATTAGGGAACCAATTAGGGAACCTATTAGGGAACCTATTAGGGAACCTATTAGGGAACCTATTAGGGAACCTATTAGGTAACCAATTAGGGGACCTATTAGGGAACCAATCAGGGAACTTATTAGGGAACCAATTAGGGAACCAATTAGGGAACCTATTAGGGAACCAATTAGGGAACCAATTAGGGAACCAATTAGGGAACCAATTAGGGAACCTATTAGGGAACCAATTGGGGAACCAATTAGGGAACCTATTAGGGAACCATCTAGGGAACCAATTAGGGAACCAATTAGGGAACCAATTAGGGAACCTATTAGGGAACCAATTAGGGAACCAATTAGGGAACCTATTAGGGAACCAATTAGGGAACCAATTAGGGAACCTATTAGGGAACCAATTAGGGAACGTATTAGGGAACCTATTAGGGAACCTATTAGGGAACCAATTAGGGAACCAATTAGGGAACCTATTCAGGAACCTATTAGGGAACCAATTAGGGAACCAATTAGGGAACCTATTAGGGAACCTATTAGGGAACCTATTAGGGAACCTTTTAGGGAACCTATTAGGGAACCTATTAGGGAACCGATTAGGGAACCGATTAGGGAACCAATTAGGGAACCAATTAGGGAACCTATTAGGGAACCTATTAGGGAACCTATTAGGGGACCTATTAGGGAACCTATTAGGTAACCAATTAGGGAACCTATTAGGGAACCAATCAGGGAACCTATTAGGGAACCAATTAGGGAACCAATTAGGGAACCTATTAGGGAACCAATTAGGGAACCAATTAGGGAACCAATTAGGGAACCAATTAGGGAACCTATTAGGGAACCAATTGGGGAACCAATTAGGGAACCTATTAGGGAACCATCTAGGGAACCAATTAGGGAACCAATTAGGGAACCAATTAGGGAACCTATTAGGGAACCAATTAGGGAACCAATTAGGGAACCTATTAGGGAACCAATTAGGGAACCAATTAGGGAACCTATTAGGGAACCAATTAGGGAACCTATTAGGGAACCTATTAGGGAACCTATTAGGGAACCAATTAGGGAACCAATTAGGGAACCTATTCAGGAACCTATTAGGGAACCAATTAGGGAACCAATTAGGGAACCTATTAGGGAACCTATTAGGGAACCTATTAGGGAACCAATTAGGGAACCAATTAGGGAACCTATTAGGGAACCTATTAGGGAACCAATTAGGGAACCTATTAGGGAACCTATTAGGGAACCAATTAGGGAAACAATTAGGGAACCAATTAGGGAACCAATTAGAGAACCTATTAGGGAACCTATTAGGGAACCAATTAGGGAACCAATTAGGGAACCAATTAGGTAACCTATTAGGGAACCTATTAGGGAACCTATTAGGGAACCTATTAGGGAACCTATTAGGGAACCTATTAGGGAACCTATTAGGGAACCAATTAGGGAACCTATTAGGGAACCTATTAGAGAACCAATTAGGGAACGAATTAGGGAACCTATTAGGGAACCTATTAGAGAACCAATTAGGGAACCTATTAGGGAACCAATTAGGGAACCTATTGGGGAACCTATTAGGGAACCTATTAGGGAACCAATTAGGGAACCAATTAGGGAACCTATTAGGGAACCTATTGGGGAACAATTGGGGAACCTATTAGGGAACCAATTAGGGAACCAATTAGGGAACCTATTAGGGAACCTATTGGGGAACCTATTAGGGAACCTATTAGGGAACCTATTCGGGAACCTATTAGGGAACCTATTAGGGAACCAATTAGGGAACCTATTAGGGAACCTATCAGGGAACCTATTAGGGAACCTATTAGGGAACCAATTAGGGAACCAATTAGGGAACCAATTAGGGAACCTATTGGGGAACCTATTAGGGAACCTATTAGGGAACCTATTAGGGAACCTATTAGGGAACCAATTAGGGAACCTATTAGGGAACCTATTAGGGAACCTATTAGGGAACCTATTAGGGAACCAATTAGGGAACCTATTAGGGAACCTATCAGGGAACCTATTAGGGAACCTATTAGGGAACCTATTAGGGAACCAATTAGGGAACCAATTAGTGAACCTATTAGGGAACCAATTAGGGAACCTATTAGGGAACCTATTAGGGAACCAATTAGGGAACCAATTAGGGAACCAATTAGGCAACCTATTAGGGAACCAATTAGGGAACCAATTAGGGAACCTATTAGGGAACCTATTAGGGAAACTATTAGGGAACCTATTAGGGAACCTATTAGGGAACCTTTTAGGGAACCTATTAGGGAACCTATTAGGGAACCGATTAGGGAACCGATTAGGGAACCAATTAGGGAACCAATTAGGGAACCTATTAGGGAACCTATTAGGGAACCTATTAGGGAACCAATTCGGGAACCTATTAGGGAACCTATTAGGGAACCTATTAGGGAACCTATTAGAGAACCAATTAGGGAACCTATTAGGGAACCAATTAGGGAACCTATTGGGGAACCTATTAGGGAACCTATTAGGGAACCAATTAGGGAACCAATTAGGGAACCTATTAGGGAACCTATTAGGGAACCTATTAGGGAACCAATTAGGGAACCTATTAGGGAACCAATTACTGAACCTATTAGGGAACCTATTAGGGAACCAATTAGGGAACCTATTAGGGAACCTATTAGGGAACCTATTAGGGAACCTATTAGGGAACCAATTAGGGAACCTATTAGGGAACCTATCAGGGAACCTATTAGGGAACCTATTAGGGAACCTATTAGGGAACCAATTAGGGAACCAATTAGTGAACCTATTAGGGAACCAATTAGGGAACCTATTAGGGAACCTATTAGGGAACCAATTAGGGAACCAATTAGGGAACCAATTAGGCAACCTATTAGGGAACCAATTAGGGAACCAATTAGGGAACCTATTAGGGAACCTATTAGGGAAACTATTAGGGAACCTATTAGGGAACCTATTAGGGAACCTTTTAGGGAACCTATTAGGGAACCTATTAGGGAACCGATTAGGGAACCGATTAGGGAACCAATTAGGGAACCAATTAGGGAACCTATTAGGGAACCTATTAGGGAACCTATTAGGGAACCAATTCGGGAACCTATTAGGGAACCTATTAGGGAACCTATTAGGGAACCTATTAGAGAACCAATTAGGGAACCTATTAGGGAACCAATTAGGGAACCTATTGGGGAACCTATTAGGGAACCTATTAGGGAACCAATTAGGGAACCAATTAGGGAACCTATTAGGGAACCTATTAGGGAACCTATTAGGGAACCAATTAGGGAACCTATTAGGGAACCAATTACTGAACCTATTAGGGAACCTATTAGAGAACCAATTAGGGAACCTATTAGGGAACCAATTAGGGAACCTATTGGGGAACCTATTAGGGAACCTATTAGGGAACCAATTAGGGAACCAATTAGGGAACCTATTAGGGAACCTATTAGGGAACAATTGGGGAACCTATTAGGGAACCAATTAGGGAACCAATTAGGGAACCTATTAGGGAACCTATTGGGGAACCTATTAGGGAACCTATTAGGGAACCTATTCGGGAACCTATTAGGGAACCTATTAGGGAACCAATTAGGGAACCTATTAGGGAACCAATTAGGGAACATATTAGGGAACCTATTAGGGAACCAATTAGGGAAACAATTAGGGAACCTATTAGGGAACCAATTAGGGAACCTATTAGGGAACCTATTAGGGAACCAATTAGGGAACCAATTAGGGAACCAATTAGGGAACCTATTAGGGAACCTATTAGGGAACCTATAAGGGAACCTATTAGGGAACCTATTAGGGAACCAATTAGGGAACCTATTAGGGAACCTATTAGGGAACCTATTAGGGAACCTATTAGGGAACCAATTAGGGAACCTATTAGGGAACCTATCAGGGAACCTATTAGGGAACCTATTAGGGAACCTATTAGGGAACCAATTAGGGAACCAATTAGTGAACCTATCAGGGAACCAATTAGGGAACCTATTAGGGAACCAATTAGGGAACCACTTAGGGAACCAATTAGGGAACCAATTAGGCAACCTATTAGGGAACCTATTAGGGAACCAATTAGGGAACCAATTAGGGAACCTATTAGGGAACCTATTGGGGAACCTATTAGGGAACCTATTAGGGAACCTATTCGGGAACCTATTAGGGAACCTATTAGGGAACCAATTAGGGAACCTATTAGGGAACCAATTAGGGAACATATTAGGGAACCTATTAGGGAACCAATTAGGGAAACAATTAGGGAACCTATTAGGGAACCAATTAGGGAACCTATTAGGGAACCTATTAGGGAACCAATTAGGGAACCAATTAGGGAACCAATTAGGGAACCTATTAGGGAACCTATTAGGGAACCTATAAGGGAACCTATTAGGGAACCTATTGGGGAACCAATTAGGGAACCTATTAGGGAACCTATTAGGGAACCTATTAGGGAACCTATTAGGGAACCAATTAGGGAACCTATTAGGGAACCTATCAGGGAACCTATTAGGGAACCTATTAGGGAACCTATTAGGGAACCAATTAGGGAACCAATTAGTGAACCTATCAGGGGACCAATTAGGGAACCTATTAGGGAACCTATTAGGGAACCAATTAGGGAACCAATTAGGGAACCAATTAGGCAACCTATTAGGGAACCTATTAGGGAACCAATTAGGGAACCAATTAGGGAACCTATTAGGGAACCTATTAGGGAAACTATTAGGGAACCTTTTAGGGAACCTATTAGGGAACCTTTTAGGGAACCTATTAGGGAACCTATTAGGGAACCGATTAGGGAACCGATTAGGGAACCAATTAGGGAACCAATTAGGGAACCTATTAGGGAACCTATTAGGGAACCTATTAGGGAACCAATTCGGGAACCTATTAGGGAACCTATTAGGGAACCTATTAGGGAACCAATTAGGGAACCAATTAGGGAACCTATTAGGGAACCTATTAGGGAACCAATTAGGGAACATATTAGGGAACCTATTAGGGAACCAATTAGGGAAACAATTAGGGAACCTATTAGGGAACCAATTAGGGAACCTATTAGGGAACCTATTAGGGAACCAATTAGGGAACCAATTAGGGAACCAATTAGGCAACCTATTAGGGAACCTATTAGGGAACCAATTAGGGAACCAATTAGGGAACCTATTAGGGAACCTATTAGGGAAACTATTAGGGAACCGATTAGGAAACCAATTAGGGAACCAATTAGGGAACCTATTAGGGAACCTATTAGGGAACCTATTAGGGAACCAATTAGGGAACATATTAGGGAACCTATTAGGGAACCAATTAGGGAAACAATTAGGGAACCTATTAGGGAACCAATTAGGGAACCTATTAGGGAACCTATTAGGGAACCAATTAGGGAACCAATTAGGGAACCAATTAGGGAACCTATTAGGGAACCTATTAGGGAACCTATAAGGGAACCTATTAGGGAACCTATTGGGGAACCAATTAGGGAACCTATTAGGGAACCTATTAGGGAACCTATTAGGGAACCTATTAGGGAACCTATTAGGGAACCTATCAGGGAACCTATTAGGGAACCTATTAGGGAACCTATTAGGGAACCAATTAGGGAACCAATTAGTGAACCTATCAGGGAACCAATTAGGGAACCTATTAGGGAACCTATTAGGGAACCAATTAGGGAACCAATTAGGGAACCAATTAGGCAACCTATTAGGGAACCTATTAGGGAACCAATTAGGGAACCAATTAGGGAACCTATTAGGGAACCTATTAGGGAAACTATTAGGGAACCTTTTAGGGAACCTATTAGGGAACCTTTTAGGGAACCTATTAGGGAACCTATTAGGGAACCGATTAGGGAACCGATTAGGGAACCAATTAGGGAACCAATTAGGGAACCTATTAGGGAACCTATTAGGGAACCTATTAGGGAACCAATTCGGGAACCTATTAGGGAACCTATTAGGGAACCTATTAGGGAACCAATTAGGGAACCAATTAGGGAACCTATTAGGGAACCTATTAGGGAACCAATTAGGGAACATATTAGGGAACCTATTAGGGAACCAATTAGGGAAACAATTAGGGAACCTATTAGGGAACCAATTAGGGAACCTATTAGGGAACCTATTAGGGAACCAATTAGGGAACCAATTAGGGAACCAATTAGGCAACCTATTAGGGAACCTATTAGGGAACCAATTAGGGAACCAATTAGGGAACCTATTAGGGAACCTATTAGGGAAACTATTAGGGAACCGATTAGGAAACCAATTAGGGAACCAATTAGGGAACCTATTAGGGAACCTATTAGGGAACCTATTAGGGAACCTATTAGGGAACCTATTAGGTAACCAATTAGGGAACCTATTAGGGAACCAATCAGGGAAGCTATTAGGGAACCAATTAGGGAACCAATTAGGGAACCTATTAGGGAACCAATTAGGGAACCAATTAGGGAACCAATTAGGGAACCAATTAGGGAACCTATTAGGGAACCAATTAGGGACCCTATTAGGGAGCCTATTAGGGAACCTATTAGGTAACCAATTAGGGAACCTATTGGGGAACCTATTAGGGAACCTATTAGGGAACCAATTAGGGAACCAATTAGGGAACCTATTAGGGAACCTATTAGGGAACAATTGGGGAACCTATTAGGGAACCAATTAGGGAACCAATTAGGGAACCTATTAGGGAACCTATTGGGGAACCTATTAGGGAACCTATTAGGGAACCTATTCGGGAACCTATTAGGGAACCTATTAGGGAACCAATTAGGGAACCTATTAGGGAACCAATTAGGGAACATATTAGGGAACCTATTAGGGAACCAATTAGGGAAACAATTAGGGAACCTATTAGGGAACCAATTAGGGAACCTATTAGGGAACCTATTAGGGAACCAATTAGGGAACCAATTAGGGAACCAATTAGGGAACCTATTAGGGAACCTATTAGGGAACCTATAAGGGAACCTATTAGGGAACCTATTAGGGAACCAATTAGGGAACCTATTAGGGAACCTATTAGGGAACCTATTAGGGAACCTATTAGGGAACCAATTAGGGAACCTATTAGGGAACCTATCAGGGAACCTATTAGGGAACCTATTAGGGAACCTATTAGGGAACCAATTAGGGAACCAATTAGTGAACCTATCAGGGAACCAATTAGGGAACCTATTAGGGAACCTATTAGGGAACCAATTAGGGAACCAATTAGGGAACCAATTAGGCAACCTATTAGGGAACCTATTAGGGAACCAATTAGGGAACCAATTAGGGAACCTATTAGGGAACCTATTGGGGAACCTATTAGGGAACCTATTAAGGAACCTATTCGGGAACCTATTAGGGAACCTATTAGGGAACCAATTAGGGAACCTATTAGGGAACCAATTAGGGAACATATTAGAAAAACCTATTAGGGAACCAATTAGGGAAACAATTAGGGAACCTATTAGGGAACCAATTAGGGAACCTATTAGGGAACCTATTAGGGAACCAATTAGGGAACCAATTAGGGAACCAATTAGGGAACCTATCAGGGAACCTATTAGGGAACCTATAAGGGAACCTATTAGGGAACCTATTAGGGAACCAATTAGGGAACCTATTAGGGAACCTATTAGGGAACCTATTAGGGAACCTATTAGGGAACCAATTAGGGAACCTATTAGGGAACCTATCAGGGAACCTATTAGGGAACCTATTAGGGAACCTATTAGGGAACCAATTAGGGAACCAATTAGTGAACCTATCAGGGAACCAATTAGGGAACCTATTAGGGAACCTATTAGGGAACCAATTAGGGAACCAATTAGGGAACCAATTAGGCAACCTATTAGGGAACCTATTAGGGAACCAATTAGGGAACCAATTAGGGAACCTATTAGGGAACCTATTAGGGAAACTATTAGGGAACCTTTTAGGGAACCTATTAGGGAACCTTTTAGGGAACCTATTAGGGAACCTATTAGGGAACCGATTAGGGAACCGATTAGGGAACCAATTAGGGAACCAATTAGGGAACCTATTAGGGAACCTATTAGGGAACCTATTAGGGAACCAATTCGGGAACCTATTAGGGAACCTATTAGGGAACCTATTAGGGAACCAATTAGGGAACCAATTAGGGAACCTATTAGGGAACCTATTAGGGAACCAATTAGGGAACATATTAGGGAACCTATTAGGGAACCAATTAGGGAAACAATTAGGGAACCTATTAGGGAACCAATTAGGGAACCTATTAGGGAACCTATTAGGGAACCAATTAGGGAACCAATTAGGGAACCAATTAGGCAACCTATTAGGGAACCTATTAGGGAACCAATTAGGGAACCAATTAGGGAACCTATTAGGGAACCTATTAGGGAAACTATTAGGGAACCGATTAGGAAACCAATTAGGGAACCAATTAGGGAACCTATTAGGGAACCTATTAGGGAACCTATTAGGGAACCTATTAGGGAACCTATTAGGTAACCTATTAGGGAACCTATTAGGGAACCAATCAGTGAAGCTATTAGGGAACCAATTAGGGAACCAATTAGGGAACCTATTAGGGAACCAATTAGGGAACCAATTAGGGAACCAATTAGGGAACCAATTAGGGAACCTATTAGGGAACCAATTAGGGACCCTATTAGGGAGCCTATTAGGGAACCTATTAGGTAACCAATTAGGGAACCTATTAGGGAACCAATTAGGGAACCTATTAGGGAACCAATTAGGGAACCTATTAGGGAACCAATTAGGGAACCAATTAGGGAACCTATTAGGGAACCATCTAGGGAACCAATTAGGGAACCAATTAGGGAACCAATTAGGGAACCTGATAGGGAACCAATTAGGGAACCTATTAGGGAACCAATTAGGGAACAATTGGGGAACCAATTAGGGAACCAATTAGGGAACCAATTATGGAACCTATTAGGGAACCTATTGGGGAACCTATTAGGGAACCTATTAGGGAACCTATTCGGGAACCTATTAGGGAACCTATTGGGGAACCAATTAGGTAACCTATTAGGGAACCTATTAGGGAACCTATTAGGGAACCTATTAGGGAACCAATTAGGGAACCAATTAGGGAACCTATTAGGGAACCTATTAGGGAACCTATTAGGGAACCTATTAGGGAACCTATTAGGGAACCAATTAGGGAACCTATTAGGGAACCTATTAGGGAACCTATTAGGGAACCTATTAGGGAACCAATTAGGGAACCTATTAGGGAACCTATCAGGGAACCTATTAGGGAACCTATTAGGGAACCTATTAGGGAACCAATTAGGGAACCAATTAGTGAACCTATTAGGGAACCAATTAGGGAACCTATTAGGGAACCTATTAGGGAACCAATTAGGGAACCAATTAGGGAACCAATTAGGCAACCTATTAGGGAACCTATTAGGGAACCAATTAGGGAACCAATTAGGGAACCTATTAGGGAACCTATTAGGGAAACTATTAGGGAACCTATTAGGGAACCTATTAGGGAAGCTTTTAGGGAACCTATTAGGGAACCGATTAGGGAACCGATTAGGGAACCGATTAGGGAACCAATTAGGGAACCTATTAGGGAACCTATTAGGGAACCTATTAGGGAACCAATTCGGGAACCTATTAGGGAACCTATTAGGGAACCTATTAGGGAACCAATTAGGGAACCTATTAGGGAACCTTTTAGGGAACCTATTAGGGAACCTATTAGGGAACCGATTAGGGAACCGATTAGGGAACCAATTAGGGAACCAATTAGGGAACCTATTAGGGAACCTATTAGGGAACCTATTAGGGAACCTATTAGGGAACCTATTAGGTAACCAATTAGGGAACCTATTAGGGAACCAATCAGGGAACCTATTAGGGAACCAATTAGGGAACCAATTAGGGAACCTATTAGGGAACCAATTAGGGAACCAATTAGGGAACCAATTAGGGAACCAATTAGGGAACCAATTAGGGAACCTATTAGGGAACCAATTAGGGAACCTATTAGGGAACCAATTAGGGAACCTATTAGGGAACCAATTAGGGAACCAATTAGGGAACCTATTAGGGAACCATCTAGGGAACCAATTAGGGAACCAATTAGGGAACCTGATAGGGAACCAATTAGGGAACCAATTAGGGAACCTATTGGGGAACCAATTAGGGAACCAATTAGGGAACCAATTAGGGAACCTATTAGGGAACCTATTAGGGAACCAATTAGGGAACCAATTAGGGAACCTATTAGGGAACCTATTAGGGAACCTATTAGGGAACCAATTAGGGAACCAATTAGGGAACCTATTAGGGAACCTATTAGGGAACCAATTAGGGAACCTATTAGGGAACCTATTAGGGAACCAATTAGGGAAACAATTAGGGAACCTATTAGGGAACCTATTAGGGAACCAATTAGGGAACCAATTAGGGAACCTATTAGGGAACCTATTAGGGAAACTATTAGGGAACCTATTAGGGAACCTATTAGGGAAGCTTTTAGGGGACCTATTAGGGAACCTATTAGGGAACCGATTAGGGAACCAATTAGGGAACCTATTAGGGAACCTATTAGGGAACCTATTAGGGAACCAATTCGGGAACCTATTAGGGAACCTATTAGGGAACCTATTAGGGAACCAATTAGGGAACCTATTAGGGAACCTTTTAGGGAACCTATTAGGGAACCTATTAGGGAACCGATTAGGGAACCGATTAGGGAACCAATTAGGGAACCAATTAGGGAACCTATTAGGGAACCTATTAGGGAACCTATTAGGGAACCTATTAGGGAACCTATTAGGTAACCAATTAGGGAACCTATTAGGGAACCAATCAGGGAACCTATTAGGGAACCAATTAGGGAACCAATTAGGGAACCTATTAGGGAACCAATTAGGGAACCAATTAGGGAACCTATTAGGGAACCAATTAGGGAACCTATTAGGGAACCAATTAGGGAACCTATTAGGGGACCAATTAGGGAACCTATTAGGGAACCAATTAGGGAACCAATTAGGGAACCTATTAGGGAACCATCTAGGGAACCAATTAGGGAACCAATTAGGGAACCAATTAGGGAACCTGATAGGGAACCAATTAGGGAACCAATTAGGGAACCTATTGGGGAACCAATTAGGGAACCAATTAGGGAACCAATTAGGGAACCTATTAGGGAACCTATTAGGGAACCAATTAGGGAACCAATTAGGGAACCAATTAGGGAACCTATTAGGGAACCTATTAGGGAACCAATTAGGGAACCAATTAGGGAACCTATTAGGGAACCTATTAGGGAACCAATTAGGGAACCTATTAGGGAACCTATTAGGGAACCAATTAGGGAAACAATTAGGGAACCTATTAGGGAACCAATTAGGGAACCTATTAGGGAACCAATTAGGGAACCAATTAGGGAACCAATTAGGGAACCAATTAGGGAACCAATTAGGGAACCTATTAGGGAACCTATTAGGGAACCTATTAGGGAACCTATTAGGGAACCTATTAGGGAACCAATTAGGGAACCTATTAGGGAACCTATTAGAGAACCAATTAGGGAACCAATTAGGGAACCTATTAGGGAACCTATTAGGGAACCTATTAGGGAACCTATTAGGGAACCTATTAGGGAACCAATTAGGGAACCTATTAGGGAACCTATTAGAGAACCAATTAGGGAACCTATTAGGGAACCAATTAGGGAACCTATTGGGGAACCTATTAGGGAACCTATTAGGGAACCAATTAGGGAACCAATTAGGGAACCTATTAGGGAACCTATTAGGGAACAATCGGGGAACCTATTAGGGAACCTATTAGGGAACCAATTAGGGAACCTATTAGGGAACCTATTGGGGAACCTATTAGGGAACCTATTAGGGAACCTATTCGGGAACCTATTAGGGAACCTATTAGGGAACCAATTAGGGAACCTATTAGGGAACCAATTAGGGAACCAATTAGGGAACCTATTAGGGAACCTATTAGGGAACCTATTAGGGAACCTATTAGGGAACCAATTAGGGAACCAATTAGGGAACCTATTAGGGAACCTATTAGGGAACCTATTAGGGAACCAATTAGGGAACCTATTAGGGAACCTATCAGGGAACCTATTAGGGAACCTATTAGGGAACCTATTAGGGAACCAATTAGGGAACCAATTAGTG
This sequence comes from Eutreptiella sp. 'Long Island Sound 2002', assembly GCA_964036045.1. Classification (NCBI taxonomy): domain Eukaryota; phylum Euglenozoa; class Euglenophyceae; order Eutreptiales; family Eutreptiaceae; genus Eutreptiella; species Eutreptiella sp. 'Long Island Sound 2002'. The sequence goes on along the minus strand of OZ038380.1, from coordinate 176,314,598 downwards.
AACCTATTAGGGAACCAATTAGGGAACCTATTAGGGAACCTATTAGGGAACCAATTAGGGAACCAATTAGGGAACCAATTAGGGAACCTATTAGGGAACCAATTAGGGAACCCATTAGGGAACCAATTAGGGAACCAATTAGGGAACCTATTAGGGAACCAATTAGGGAACCTATTAGGGTACCAATTAGGGAACCTATTAGGGAACCAATTAGGGAACCAATTAGGGAACCAATTAGGGAACCAATTAGGGGACCTATTAGGGAACCAATTAGGGAACCAATTAGGGAACCAATTAGGGAACCAATTAGGGAACCTATTAGGGAACCTGTTAGGGAACCAATTAGGGAACCAATTAGGGAACATATTAGGGAACCTATTAGGGAACCAATTAGGGAACCTATTAGGTAACCAATTAGGGAACCAATTAGGGAACCAATTAGGGAACCAATTAGGGAACCTATTAGGGAACCAATTAGGGAACCAATTAGGGAACCTATTAGGGAACCTATTAGGGAACCTTTTAGGGAACCTATTAGGGAACCTATTAGGGAACCTATTAGGGATCCTATTAGGGAACCTATTAGGGAACCTATTAGGGAACCTATTAGGGAACCTATTAGGGAACCAATTGGGGAACCAATTAGGGAACCAATTAGGGAACCTATTAGGGAACCAATTAGGGAACCTATTAGAGAACCTATTAGGGAACCTATTAGGGAACCTATTAGGGAACCAATTAGGGAACCAATTAGGGAACCTATTAGGGAACCAATTAGGGAACCAATTAGGGAACCAATTAAGGAACCTATTAGGGAACCAATTAGGGAACCTATTAGGGAACCATTTCGGGAACCTATTAGGGAACCAATTAGGGAGCCAATTAGGGAACCAATTAGGGAACCTATTAGGGAACCTATTAGGGAACCTATTAGGGAACCAATTAGGGAACCTATTAGGGAACCTATTAAAGAACCAATTAGGGAACCTATTAGGGAACCTATTAGGGAACCTATTAGGGAACCTATTAGGGAACCTATTAGGGAACCTATTAGGGAACCGATTAGGGAACCTATTAGGGAACCTATTAGAGAACCAATTAGGGAACCTATTAGGGAACCAATTAGGGAACCTATTGGGGAACCTATTAGGGAACCTATTAGGGAACCAATTAGGGAACCTATTAGGGAACCAATTAGGGAACCTATTAGGGAACCAATTGGGGAACCTATTAGGGAACCAATTAGGGAACCTATTAGGGAACCTATTGGGGAACCTATTAGGGAACCTATTAGGGAACCTATTAGGGAACCTATTAGGGAACCAATTAGGGAACCTATTAGGGAACCAATTAGGGAACCTTTTCGGGAACCAATTAGGGAACCAATTAGGGAACCTATTAGGGAACCTGTTAGGGAACCCATTAGGGAACCTATTAGGGAACCAATTAGGGAAACAGTTAGGGAACCTATTAGGGAACCTATTAGGGAACCAATATGGGAACCTATTGGGGAACCAATTAGGGAACCAATTAGGGAACCAATTAGGGAACCAATTAGGGGACCTATTAGGGAACCAATTAGGGAACCAATTAGGGAACCAATTAGGGAACCTATTAGGGAACCTATTAGGGAACCAATTAGGGAACCAATTAGGGAACCAATTAGGGAACCTATTAGGGAACCAATTAGGGAACCTATTAGGGAACCAATTAGGGAACCTATTAGGGAACCAATTAGGGAACCTATTAGGGAACCAATTAGGGAACCAATTAGGGAACCTATTAGGGAACCTGTTAGGGAACCCATTAGGGAACCTATTAGGGAACCAATTAGGGAACCAATTAGGGAACCAATTAGGGAACCTATTAGGGAACCTATTAGGGAACCTATTAGGGAACCAATTATGGAACCTATTAGGGAACCTATTAGGGAACCGATTAGGGAACCTATTAGGGAACCTATTAGAGAACCAATTAGGGAACCAATTAGGGAACCTATTAGGGAACCTATTAGGGAACCTATTAGGGAACCTATTAGGGAACCAATTAGGGAACCAATTAGGGAACCTATTAGGGAACCAATTAGGGAACCTATTAGGGAACCTATTAGGGAACCTATTAGGGAACCTATTAGGGAACCAATTAGGGAACCAATTAGTGAACCTATTAGGGAACCAATTAGGGAACCTATTAGGGAACCTATTAGGGAACCAATTAGGGAACCAATTAGGGAACCAATTAAGGAACGTATTAGGGAACCAATTAGGGAACCCATTAGGGAACCAATTAGGGAACCAATTAGGGAACCTATTAGGGAACCAATTAGGGAACCTATTAGGGAACCAATATGGGAACCTATTAGGGAACCAATTAGGGAACCAATTAGGGAACCAATTAGGGAACCAATTAGGGGACCTATTAGGGAAGCAATTAGGGAACCTATTAGGGAACCTATTAGGGAACCTATTAGGGAACCTATTAGGGCACCAATTAGGGAACCAATTAGGGAGCCAATTAGGGAACCTATTCGGGAACCAATTAGGGAACCTATTAGGGAACCAATTAGGGAACCTATTAGGGAACCAATTAGGGAGCCAATTAGGGAACCAATTAGGGAACCAATTAGGGAACCTATTAGGGAACCTATTAGGGAACCTTTTAGGGAACCTATTAGGGAACCTCCCCGGTCCTCCCCGCATCCTCCCCGGTCCTCCGCGCATCCTCCCCAGTCCTCCGTGCATCCTGACCGGTTCTCCCCGCATCCTCCCCGGTCCTCCCCGCATCCTCCCCAGTCCTCCCCGCATCCTCCCCGGTCCTCCCCGCATCCTCCCCGGTCCTCCCTGCATCTTCCCCGGTCCTCTGCGCATCCTCCCCGGTCCTCCCCGCATCCTCCCCGGTCCTCCCCGCATCCTCCCCGATCCTCCCTGCATCTTCCCCGGTCCTCCCTGCATCCTCTCCGATCCTCCCCGCATCCTCCCCGGTCCTCCCCTCATCCTCCCCGATCCTCCCTGCATCCTCCCCGGTCCTCCCCGCATCCTCCCCGGTCCCCCGCGCATCCTCCCCGGTCCTCCCCGCATCCTCCCCGGTCCTCCCCGCATCCTCTCCGATCCTCCCCGCATCCTCCCCGGTCCTCCCCTCATCCTCCCCGATCCTCCCTGCATCCTCCCCGGTCCTCCCCGCATCCTCCCCGGTCCTCCCCATCTCCTCCCCGGTCCTCCCCGCATCCTCCCCGATCCTCCCCGCATCCTCCCCGATCCTCCCCGCATCCTCCGTGATCCTCCCCGCATCATCCCAGATCTACCCCGCATCCTCCCCGATCCTCCCCGCATCCTCCCCGGTCCCCCGCGCATCCTCCCCGGTCCTCCCCGCATCCTCCCCGGTCCTCCCCGCATCCTCCCCGGTCCTCCCCGCATCCTCCCCGATCCTCCCTGCATCTTCCCCGGTCCTCCCTGCATCCTCTCCGATCCTCCCCGCATCTTCCCCGATCCTCCCCTCATCCTCCCTGATCCTCCCTGCATCCTCCCCGGTCCCCCGCGCATCCTCCCCGGTCCTCCCCATCTCCTCCCCGGTCCTCCCCGCATCCTCCCCGGTCCTCCTTGCATCCTCCCAGATCCTCCACGCATCCTCCTTGATTCTCCCCGCATCCCCCCCGATCCTCCCCGCATCCTCTCCGATCCTCCCCGCATGCTCCCCGGTCCTCCCCGCATGCTCCCCGGTCCTCCCCGCATCCTCCCCGGTCCTCCCTGCATCCTCCTCGGTCCTCCCCGCATCCTCCCCGATCCTCCCTGCATCCTCCCCGATCCTCCCTGCATCCTCCCCGGTCCTCCCCGCATCCTCCCCGATCCTCCCCGCATCCTCCCCGATCTACCCCGCATCCTCCCCGGTCCTCCCCGCATCCTCCCCGGTCCTCCCCGCATCCTCCCCGGGCCTCCCCGCATCCTCCCCGGTCCTCCCCGCATCCTGCCCGGTCCTCCCCGCATCCTCCCCGGTCCTCCCCGCATCCTCCCCGGTCCTCCCCGCATCCTCCCCGGTCCTCCCCGCATCCTCCCCGGTGCTCCCCGCATCCTCCCCGATCCTCCCCGCATCCTCCCCGGTCCTCCCCGCATCCTCCCCGATCCTCCCCGCATCCTCCCCGATCTACCCCGCATCCTCCCCGGTCCTCCCCGCGTCCTCCCCGGTCCTCCCCGCATCCTCCCCGGTCCTCCGCGCACCCTCCCCGGTCCTCCGCGCATCCTGCCCGGTCCTCCCCGCATCCTCCCCGGTCCTCCCCGCATCCTCCCCGATCCTCCCCGCATCCTCCTTGGTCCTCCTTGCATCCTCCCCGGTCCTCCTTGCATCCTCCCCGATCCTCCACGCATCCTCCCCGATTCTCCCCGCATCCCCCCCCGATCCTCCCCGCATCCTCTCCGATCCTCCCCGCATCCTCCCCGGTCCTCCCCGCATCCTCCCTGGTCCTCCTTGCATCCTCCCCGATCCTCCACGCATCCTCCCCGATTCTCCCCGCATCCCCCCCGATCCTCCCCGCATCCTCCCCGGTCCTCCCCGCATCCTCCCCGGTCCTCCCCGCATCCTCCCCGATCCTCCCCGCATCCTCCCCGGTCCTCCCCGCATCCTCCCCGCATCCTCCCCGATCTACCCCGCATCCTCCCCGGTCCTCCCCGCATCCTCCCCGGTCCTCCCCGCATCCTCCCCGGTCCTCCGCGCACCCTCCCCGGTCCTCCGCGCATCCTGCCCGGTCCTCCCCGCATCCTCCCCGGTCCTCCCCGCATCCTCCCCGGTCCTCCCCGCATCCTCCCCGATCCTCCACGCATCCTCCCCGGTCCTCCCCGCATCATCCCTGGTGCTCCCCGCATCCTCCCCGATTCTCCCCGCATCCTCCCCGATCCCCCCCGCATCCTCTCCGATCCTCCCCGCATCCTCCCCGGTCCTCCCCGCATCCTCCCCAATCCTCCTGGCATCGTCCCCGGTCCTCCCCGCATCCTCCCCGATCCTCCCCGCATCCTCCCCGATCCTCCGCATCCTCCCCGGTCCTCCCCGCATCGTCCCCGATCCTCCCCGCATCCTCCACGCTCCTCCCCGCAACCTCCCCGATCCTCCCCAAATCCACCCCGATCCTCCCCGATCCTCCCCGCATCCTCCCCGCTCCTCCCCGCATCCTCCCCGACCCTCCGCGCATCCTCCCCGGTCCTCCCCGCATCCTCCCCGATCCTCCCCGCATCCTCCCCGCTCCTCCCCGCATCCTCCCCCATCGTCCCCGCATCCTCCCCGGTCTTCCCTGCATCCTCCCCGGTCCTCCCCCCATCCTCCCTGGTCCTCCCCGCATCCTCCCCGATCCTCCCCGCATCCTGCTCGGTCCTCCCCGCATCCTCCCCGGTCCTCCCCGCATCCTCCCCGGTCCTCCGCGCATCCTCCCCGGTCCTCCCCGCATCCTCCCCGGTCCTCCCTGCATCCTCCCCGATCGTCCCCGCATCCTCCCCGGTGCTCCCCGCATCCTACCTGGTTCTCCCCGCATTCTCCCCGGTCCTCCCCGCATCCTCCCCGATCCTCCACTCATCCTCCCCGATTATCCCCGCATCCTCCCCGATCCTCCCCGCATCCTCCCCGATCCTCCCCGCATCCTCCCCGATCCTCCCCGCATCCTCCCCGGTCCTCCCCGCATCCTCCCCCGTCCTCCCTGCATCCTCCCCGGTCTCCCCGCATCCTCCCGGTCCCCCCCGCATCCTCCCCGGTCCTCCCCGCATCCTCCCCGGTCCTCCCTGCATCTTCCCCGATCCTCCCCGCATCCTCCTCGATCCTCCCCGCATCATCCCCGTTCTACCCCGCATCCTCCCCGGTCCTCCCCGCATCCTCCCCGGTCCTCCCCGCATCCTCCCCGGTCCTCTGCGCATCCTGCCCGGTCCTCCCCGCATCCTCCCCGGTCCTCCCTTCATCCTCCCCGGTCCTCCCCGCATCCGCCCCGGTCCTCCCCGCATCCTCCCCGGTCCTCCCCGCATCCTCCCCGGTCCTCCCCGCATCCTCCCCGGTCCTCCCTGCATCCTCCCCGGTCCTCCCCGCATCCTCCCCGGTCCTCCCCGCATCCTCCCCGGTCCTCCCTGCATCCTCCCCGGTCCTCCCCGCATCCTCCCTGGTCCTCCTTGCATCCTCCCCGGTCCTCCTTGCATCCTCCCCGATCCTCCACGCATCCTCCCCGATTCTCCCCGCACCCCCCCCGATCCTCTCCGCATCCTCCCCGGTCCTCCCCGCATCCTCCCCGGTCCTCCCCGCATCCTCCCCGGTCTACCCGCATCCTCCCCGGTCCTCCCCGCATCCTCCCCGGTCCTCCCTGCATCCTCCCCGGTCCTCCCCGCATCCTCCCCGGTCCTCCCCGCATCCTCCCTGGTCCTCCTTGCATCCTCCCCGGTCCTCCTTGCATCCTCCCCGATCCTCCACACATCCTCCCTGATTCTCCCCGCATCCCCCCCGAACCTCTCCGCATCCTCCCCGGTCTTCCCTGCATCCTCCCCGGTCCTCCCCCCATCCTCCCTGGTCCTCCCCGCATCCTCCCCGATCCTCCCCGCATCCTGCTCGGTCCTCCCCGCATCCTCCCCGGTCCTCCCCGCATCCTCCCCGGTCCTCCGCGCATCCTCCCCGGTCCTCCCCGCATCCTCCCCGGTCCTCCCTGCATCCTCCCCGATCGTCCCCGCATCCTCCCCGGTGCTCCCCGCATCCTACCTGGTTCTCCCCGCATTCTCCCCGGTCCTCCCCGCATCCTCCCCGATCCTCCACTCATCCTCCCCGATTATCCCCGCATCCTCCCCGATCCTCCCCGCATCCTCCCCGATCCTCCCCGCATCCTCCCCGATCCTCCCCGCATCCTCCCCGGTCCTCCCCGCATCCTCCCCCGTCCTCCCTGCATCCTCCCCGGTCTCCCCGCATCCTCCCGGTCCCCCCCGCATCCTCCCCGGTCCTCCCCGCATCCTCCCCGGTCCTCCCTGCATCTTCCCCGATCCTCCCCGCATCCTCCTCGATCCTCCCCGCATCATCCCCGTTCTACCCCGCATCCTCCCCGGTCCTCCCCGCATCCTCCCCGGTCCTCCCCGCATCCTCCCCGGTCCTCTGCGCATCCTGCCCGGTCCTCCCCGCATCCTCCCCGGTCCTCCCTTCATCCTCCCCGGTCCTCCCCGCATCCGCCCCGGTCCTCCCCGCATCCTCCCCGGTCCTCCCCGCATCCTCCCCGGTCCTCCCCGCATCCTCCCCGGTCCTCCCTGCATCCTCCCCGGTCCTCCCCGCATCCTCCCCGGTCCTCCCCGCATCCTCCCCGGTCCTCCCTGCATCCTCCCCGGTCCTCCCCGCATCCTCCCTGGTCCTCCTTGCATCCTCCCCGGTCCTCCTTGCATCCTCCCCGATCCTCCACGCATCCTCCCCGATTCTCCCCGCACCCCCCCCGATCCTCTCCGCATCCTCCCCGGTCCTCCCCGCATCCTCCCCGGTCCTCCCCGCATCCTCCCCGGTCTACCCGCATCCTCCCCGGTCCTCCCCGCATCCTCCCCGGTCCTCCCTGCATCCTCCCCGGTCCTCCCCGCATCCTCCCCGGTCCTCCCCGCATCCTCCCTGGTCCTCCTTGCATCCTCCCCGGTCCTCCTTGCATCCTCCCCGATCCTCCACACATCCTCCCTGATTCTCCCCGCATCCCCCCCGAACCTCTCCGCATCCTCCCCGGTCCTCCCCGCATCCTCCCCGGTCCTCCCCGCATCCTCCCCGGTCTACCCGCATCCTCCCCGGTCCTCCCCGCATCCTCCCCGGTCCTCCCCGCATCCTCCCCGGTCCTCCCTGCATCTTCCCCGATCTACCCCGCATCCTACCCGGTCCTCCCCGCATCCTCCCCGGTCCTCCCCGCATCCTCCCCGGTCCTCCCCGCATCCTCCCCGGTCCTCCCCGCATCCTCCCCGGTCCTCCCCGCATCCTCCCGGGTCCTCCCCGCATCCTCCCCGGTCCTCCCCGCATCCTCCCCGATCCTCCCCGCATCCTCCCCGGTCCTCCCCGCATCCTCCCTGGTCCTCCTTGCATCCTCCCTGGTCCTCCTTGCATCCTCCCCGATCCTCCAAGCATCCTCCCCGATTCTCCCCGCATCCCCCCCGATCCTCCCCGCATCCTCTCCGATCCTCCCCGCATGCTCCCCGGTCCTCCCCGCATGCTCCCCGGTCCTCCCCGCATCCTCCCCGGTCCTCCCCGCATCCTCCCCGGTCCTCCCCGCATCCTCCCCGATCCTCCCTGCATCCTCCCCGATCCTCCCTGCATCCTCCCCGGTCCTCCCCGCATCCTCCCCGATCCTCCCCGCATCCTCCCCGATCTACCCCGCATCCTCCCCGGTCCTCCCCGCATCCTCCCCGGTCCTCCCCGCATCCTCCCCGGTCCTCCGCGCACCCTCCCCGGTCCTCCGCGCATCCTGTCCGGTCCTCCCCGCATCCTCCCCGGTCCTCCCCGCATCCTCCCCGGTCCTGGGTCTGGGTCTGGGTCTGGGTCAGGGTGTCGCCTTTTCCGGGGAGACGCCCCCTCTGCCCCCTTACCCTTGTGTGCACCTGCATGCCTACGTGTTGTGCTGCACCCAGAGCCAGAGCCGGAACCAGGCACCTATCCCGGCTTGGCCCGGCCCTGCCCTGTCTGCTTCTTTGCTCCTGCTGACTTGAATCGTCTGTCCTACGCCGTTTTGTGATATTTGTGTTTTTTTTTTCCCTGGTTTGTTGCCCCGCCAAATGGTGGAGGGCGATACTGAGCTGCCTATGGCGAACGGCCTTCGCTCCTCTTACCTTGGTCGTTGCTGGTGTTTTCGGTTATTCCTGCTTATTTTTTTTTTCTTGCTCTGCTCTGTGAGACTGGTTGGGGGTGTGTTCTGCTGATTCGGCCCTGCTCTCCTCCTACCATGATATCTAAGAACCTGTGATATGGCTTGCTTGCTGCTGGCGTATGCTCACCGCTGCCACACCATGCATACGGCGTACGTCGGGTTCTTTGATTCCCGTGACTGTGCCCTGCTCTGAGTAACTTACTCATGTGGACCTGCCGACCGTGATGAGGTCCTATATCCCTAGACGCGCCTTTTCCCTCCCCTCAGCCTGAGACACGGCCCCTTGTGAAGTGCAGCACGTCCACTGGTCAACGGTTCATCTTCATCATTGCTGTCTTTGTGCACCTCTCCCTTGGCTTGGCAGGCACGCCACCTGCGCATTGCAGTCCGCGCTTTGGTTGGGTGCCACTGACAGTAATCAGGACCCGGCGCTGGCGTATACGGGCTGAAAGAACGGAAGTTGCTGCAGGGCAAACGGCCCTCATCTGTAGCATGACAGTTAAGTGCAGCCGCCCTTAGGGGCACCAAGCAGAAGAGATTGAAGAACACATCTGCCTAAGCTAGCCCCCACTTACAACAACTGCCAGAAAAAACAAAATCAACAAAAACAAAAAAAATCAAAGGACGACAGATACTGAAAACTGGTCTGCCCGGCAGGGAGGTAACACCAGGGACCGGCCTGTGCGCGCCCGTCACTGTGCACTACCGTGCCAGGACTGCTGCATGACGGCGCCATACCTGCAGGTGCCTCATGCCAGCCACCTGCACGTAGTCTATGGCCATATAGTATACCTGAAGGAGGACCAGAACAGAAAACCCACAACACCAGGTGGGCTGTGCAGATGCACCAATCAGGCGGCAACACCCAGTGCGCATGCACTGCATATCGACCGGAATGAGGCCATCCCCGCCACCATTCAGCTACAGGTGGGCTGCTATCTCCAACGCTGACGATCCCCTTTACCTCCAGAAACGAAGGCGGTCCTCTGCTGCCACGACCGCCCTGACGACGCCCTCTGCTGTGCACTGCTCATAGAACTTTTGGCCTGCAGAGATCACAACGCAGCATGCAGGTCCCGCAAATACGCTCGAACATGCTCGGCTACGATCGTCCCCTGCAGAGCCCTTTCCTTGCGAGCTAGCACCACTACCGACCACCCTGCGTACCACAACTTGCACACTAAGGCCATCCCCCGCCAGCCCTGAACCCACTGTCGTTGTGTCGGTTGGACGGGCCCACGATGCAACAGCACAACCAACTGGGCTGGCACCGCAGACCCCTGTGTAGCTACCGGCAGCACCATGGGACGTCGCGGCCACAGACATACTGCATTGACCAAGTCGGCACCATGCTGCGGGGGGCTAATCCAAAGGCCCCCCTCATCACTCTCATACGCACAGCTCAACTGCCTGTCGAGGCTCAGCAGCGCATCGAGCAGCTCCTGCGGGATACACGATGCCTCCGCATGACCACCTTCTCAACGGAGCCCTGCCATACCCCGGTACCCCATCTGTGACACGGCTGGCAGACCTACGTATCGGCGCACTGCCTGCGTACACCACGGGACCCTGACCCACATACGCCTCGCCACCAAACTCAGCACATCAGCTGCCAGCGCTACCGCGGACGTCTTCACCATGCCGTGCAGAGCACTCATGCACTCCACACTCGGGACTGACGCATGAAACAACGGCCACGTCGCAGCACCTCGCGGTGTCTCTATTGTGTCCGCCAACCTGGGCTCTGTCGACACCAGCATCACTCCACATGGTCCCATCGTATTTTCCAGCCACAGGCCTCTCCACACTCTGGCTATCACGACAGCGTGTCGCAGGTGTCGGCGCAGGGCTTGCAGCACCGCCCCCAACAGGGTTAAGGTGTTCAGGCGCAAGCGCGGGCAACGCACCGCTTTATGCTGGAGCGGGCAGCCCATTGGAAGCCCACACTGCGGGCATACTTCTTTCTCTGCGCTGTCAAAGTACAGCTCGCACGTCTCCTCGTAGAATGCCGACAGCAAAGCCGCCGGTTGATCTTGTGGGTGGTAGAGGCATGACTTGCGCCACCACGTGTGTATTCCCGCATGCACTTGGGTCTTCATGATGTGCCGACAGGGTTGCACTGGAACTGTGGTTTTTTGGATCACATGCGGCATGTGCTTCAGCGCATCCTTGACCGCGCGCTTCACTTTGAGGATGAGGACGCCCCGCTTTGTGAGCACCAGCGTGGCGCCGTTGTCCCACACTCGCGGCCACCTCCAAGGGTTACCCAACCGGCGTTGCTGCTCTGCCCTGGATGCATCATCAACAACCCGGTTGAGCCGAGACAGGACCTCCTTCCGACCCGTGTCATGCTGGGCTGGCACCCAGAACACTTGGCAGGGCACTTGGCTCCGGCATTCGGCATACGTCGCCACCACTCGGTCGCACAAGTCCCAGGCCCGGAACGATAGCCCCTCGTTGGCCAACTTCTCCACTGCTTGCTTGTTATCGGCGCCGGCCAGCAATTGCTCTACGGCGTGACTGATTTGTCCCAGACGCGCTCGCACGGCATCTAGCGCCATGACGACGGCAGTGGCTTCCAACAGCATGGTGCCCGCATACATCACCCGCATCCAAGCCCGGAACAAGGCTACTATATGGCCCATCGGTGTGGCAACACACGCTGCTAACCCCCACACTTCTTGATCCTCGCTGCCACTGACGTCAGCCACGATGATGAGCGTGCGCACCCCCAGGATAGCGTTGGCTGAGAAAGTCGCCTCCCACGCATCCGCGTCCTGCTCGTACCTCAACTCCGGGGACCAGCTGTGCCGCTGACACCACTCGGCGAATAAGACATAGTCACTGCCCATGGGGGTCTGTTGCTGCAGCCCCTTGCAGTGCTGCACAATCAAGGACTGCGTCGTCTCACGGACATAGCGGTGTCGGGAGTTTGCTGCACGCATCAGCTCCTCAATCCCCAGCTCCCACAGCTTGTGGTAGGGGTCACTCAAGCGTAGACCTCGGCTATGTAGCAGAAATTGACGGGGCGTCTTGGGCGGTAGGGACAGCACTTTTCTCAGCAGCTTGCACAGGATGCTCAGCACAGAAGCCCCTTCCCCGCTTGCCAGCGGCCGCATCAGGTCTCGCGGCCAGTGGACCATCCGCTTGTAACACCAGCTAACTAGCAGCAGTCCTTCAGCAATGAGCAAGAGCAGGGGCACTGACGGCGTGCGCAGCCGCAGCTTGCGCTGCAGCCCATAGGATTGCCTGCGCAGCGCGACAACATCTGCTGGACTGGTGCTCAGGAGGTTTGCGTTGCTGCCCGGGACCTTCACGTAACTGTCTTCTGTGGCTGAATGGACTACCTTGGGATGCCCGTTGACACTGGACCGGACCAGGCGCACCTGCCCCTGCGCTCCAAACAAATGCAGCAGGCCAAATTTGTCAGGATTGACTGCCGCGTTCATGGCCTTGAGAACGGGCATGACCTGCTCCACCGCCCGCTGCAGCTCCGCCGGAGAGGAGGCCCACAAGGTAGTGTCATCCACCGTGGCCTGCGCCTTGATGGCCACTTGCGCTCCCCACAGTAAGGTGAGCAAGACCCCGCGGCATCTCTCGTTTATTCCTCGCCACAACAACAGGCTATTCCAAACGTAGAAAAACGGATCCATGCCGCCACCTTGCACCACCCCGCGCAGGATTCGGTAAGCCTGGGCCAACCCCAAGGCCGTTTGGATAAATACCTGGAGTCTCCTATACTGTACCATTTGTTGCTCGTAAGCCGCACGCAGGTACGCCGTCCAGTACACTTGCTGGCCGAGGAGGATGCGGTCCGTCTGCCCGTAGCCGTTGGACAAGTCCAGAAACAGGAGCAGGATATCCTGCCCGTTTTGCACTCGCAGCACCACCGTGTTGTACTGGATTTTTCTGAGCTGCACAAACGAGAGACCCGGCAGGGCAGCATGCTGAAACAAGCCCAAATCCTCAGGACTGAGGAGTCTCTGCAGGCGCATGGAGAGGAACTTTTGGGCGAGCCTCAGGCATCCGGACGTTACAATGATTGGCCGCGAGCACGTGTTCAAGATCAGGCCAGGGCGTTTGCGGTAAGGCAAGTGCAGCGCCTGGAACACCTCATATGGCAGGTGTCCCATGTCCTGCCTCAGGAACTCCTGGACATTTTGCAGCACCCGAAGACCGCCCCACTGTAGCAGGCCCGTCGCAAGGCCGTCGACAGTAGTTGTCAGGCTCGTCTGTGTCGCTACTGCCGCTGCGACTTCCCCTATGCTGGACTGGTACCTCACCGTGTCCATCACTGCCCCGGCGCTCTCTTCATGGAGCTCCTGCCGGCTGGCGGTCAGGAGGCGATCCCCATGGTCCTGTGACGCAGGCCCACTGGCACCCATCCACGACGGCCACACCCCTTGATTGATGTTGAGGTTCTTCTTCTGGGCCTCTTGCGCGATTACCCGCGGCATTGCCTCTCCCCTCACAACCTGCTGGAGCGTGCTGTCCCATACGGCCCCGACATTCATGAAAGGCTTGGATTTACGAATCTTGAGAAGCTGGGACGTTCCTGCCTCAAACCCTGCGCGGTTCAATAGCTTGCGGTTGGCCACCTCGTCTATCCACGACCACCCTGCTACCAGGGCACGTAGGACCTCCTCTTGCGCATCGTCCAGTAGGCCACCAGCTTGCAGTCGGTCCAACAACTCGTCGGTGGCATTCCGCCCCCCCCGATTTTGTACTCGCCGCTCGTCCACAGCCATGCTGACTTCCCTGTTGAGTTGCAGCCACGCTCGAATCTGGGACGGTCAGCAGCTCCATGGCGTCACTGTGCACCTTCTTCTCGTAGGCACTCCAGCACTCATACTTGACGGTGGGCCCACGCTCCGCACACTCCCGTCCATCCTCCACGGCGCCTTGTGGAGCCTGCAGCACCACCACCGGGTGGTCGGCTACCGCCGGCAGGTAACAGACCCTGGAGTTTTGCATCGTGGGGTGTACTACCCCCAAGTCCTTGTGTAGACGCGCTTCCGTGCCATTGGCCACCACACAGAGCCGCAGCCGCTGCACTTCGTGCACCGCCGTGCCGCTCTCCTTGAGGTGCCGGTTCCAGTCCGCCGTCATGACCACGAAATCTGCACGCTCCTTCTGTAACGCTTGATGCACTCGTTGCATTACCGCTCGGAACGCACTGCTGTACGCCCTCTGCGGCATATGGCCACCTACCAGGACCGCATTGCGCTCCCTGGTGCGGGCTGTCACCATCATGGCATGCGGGTCATCCAACACTTTATGCAACTGGGTTGCCTAGTCATGGTGGACCCATACACAAATGCCACCCCCGCGCCTGCAGTGCACTGCCGTGCGCCGGCCGTAGTCCTGCATCTCTAGATTTAACTCCTCTTTACCTGCTCACAAACCATGAGAACCTGAATCCTCAAAAGCGCCGCCATGGACTTGATCCTCTGCCACTTCACCGCCGACATGCCGTAGACATTTAACAGGCACTTGCTGCCCAAACCGTCGTCCCGGCTTCCCGACATCACCTGCACTACGCTCTGCCACATGGGCTCTGTGTACCGGATCACCGGCGCAGGGACGACACCCGGCTGCCTCACTGACACTTGTATCTCCCCGTTCCACACCTCCGTGAGCACGACCACTGTGTCCGTCCAGAGCGGCACGCGCATGCCCGATTTGCGTACCTGCGCTGCCCACACCGTATATTGATCGTGCTCAGCACCCTGCATCACACAGACCTGGGTGGTGACTCCGGACTTTCGCTGTACTCCTATTTCCCGCTGCCACGTTCGACGGTCTCGCGCCCTGCACGCCAAGACGAAGACCTCTCCAAACTCAACTTCCACGGAGTGCAGGACTCCCGGCGGGCCGAGCACCCTGCCCAGACTATAGCTGCACAGGCCGTACGATTGCACCCACTGGGGATCGAGCACCATCCGCACATATGTGTCCCCATACTGGTGTACCCCCGGGCACCAGCTGTCCTCGACGTCCACGTTGGTTGCCACCCACCAGATGGGCTCGGATCCTGTCATCGATTTGCCCTTGGTCCCATATGGGGTGTGCTCCCGGTTGACCTGCCACTCTAGGCCAACATCACTCACTGCCCGTCTCAAGGCTTCTCCACCTAAGAACTGTGCCACGTCACCAGGTTCACACTGCACTCCCACTTGCAGCGGCCATGGCCCATGCGTCAGCTTGTCACCCGGTCCTCCCCGCATCCTCCACGATCCTCCCCGCATCCTCCCTGGTCCTCCCCGCATCCTCCCTGGTCCTCCCCGCATCCTCCCCGATTCTGCCCGCATCCTCCCCGATCCTCCCCGCATCCTCTCCGATCCTCCCCGCATCCTCCCCGGTCCTCCCCGCATCCTCCCCGGTCCTCCCCGCATCCTCCCCGGTCCTCCCCGCATCCTCCCCGATCCTCCCCGCATCCTCCCCGGTCCTCCCCGCATCCTCCCTGGTCCTCCTAGCATCCTCCCCGGTCCTCCTTGCATCCTCCCCGATCCTCCACGCATCCTCCCCGATTCTCCCCGCATCCCCCCCTATCCTCCCCGCATCCTCCCCGGTCCTCCCCGCATCCTCCCCGGTCCTCCCCGCATCCTCCCCGGTCCTCCCCGCATCCTCCCCGGTCCTCCCCGCATCCTCCCCGGTCCTCCCCGCATCCTCCCCGATTCTCCCCGCATCCTCCCCGATCCTCCCCGCATCCTCCCCGATCCTCCCCGCATCCTCCCCGGTCCTCCCCGCATCCTCGCCGGTCCTCCCCGCATCCTCCACGCTCCTCCCCGCATCCTCCCCGGTCCTCCCCGCATCCTCCCCCGTCCTCCCCGCATCCTCCCCGGTCCTCCGCGCATCCTACCCGGTCCTCCGCGCATCCTGCCCGGTCCTCCGCGCATCCTCCCCGATCCTCCCCGCATCCTCCCCGATCTACCCTGCATCCTCCCCGGTCCTCCCCGCATCGTCCCCGGTCCTCCCCGCATCCTCCCCGGTCCTCCGCGCATCCTGCCCGGTCCTCCCCGCATCCTCCCTGGTCCTCCCCTCATCCTCCCCGGTCCTCCCCGCATCCTCCCCGATCCTCCCCGCATCCTCCCCGGTCCTCCCCGCATCCTCCCTGGTCCTCCTTGCATCCTCCCCTGTCCTCCTTGCATCCTCCCCGATCCTCCACGCATCCTCCCCGATTCTCCCCGCATCCCCCCCGATCCTCCCCGCATCCTCTCCGATCCTCCCCGCATCCTCCCCGGTCCTCCCCGCATCCTCCCCGGTCCTCCCCGCATCCTCCCCGGTCCTCCCCGCATCCTCCCCGATCCTCCCTACATCCTCCCCGATCCTCCCTGCATCCTCCCCGGTCCTCCCCGCATCCTCCCCGATCCTCCCCGCATCCTCCCCGGTCCTCTCCGCATCCTCCCCGGTCCTCCACGCACCCTCCCCGGTCCTCCCCGCATCCTCCCCGATCCTCCCCGCATCCTCCCCGGTCCTCCCCGCATCCTCCCTGGTCCCCCCCGCATCCTCCCCGATTCTCCCCGCATCCTCCCCGATCCTCCCCGCATCCTCCCAAGTCCTCCCCGCATCCTCCCCGGTCCTCCCCGCATCCTCCCCAATCCTCCGGGCATCCTCCCCGGTCCTCCCCGCATCCTCCCCGATCCTCTCCACATCCTCCCCAATCCTCCCCGCATCCTCCCCGGTCCTCCACGCACCCTCCCCGGTCCTCCCCGCATCCTCCCCGATCCTCCCCGCATCCTCCCCGGTCCTCCCCGCATCCTCCCTGGTCCCCCCCGCATCCTCCCCGATTCTCCCCGCATCCTCCCCGACCCTCCCCGCATCCTCCCAAGTCCTCCCCGCATCCTCCCCGGTCCTCCCCGCATCCTCCCCAATCCTCCGGACATCCTCCCCGGTCCTCCCCGCATCCTCCCCGATCCTCTCCACATCCTCCCCAATCCTCCCCGCATCCTCCCCGGTCCTCCCCGCATCCTCCCCGGTCCTCCCCGCATCCTCCCTGGTCCTCCTTGCATCCTCCCCGGTCCTCCTTGCATCCTCCCCGATCCTCCACGCATCCTCCCCGATTCTCCCCGCATCCCCCCCGATCCTGTCCGTATCCTCCCCGATCCTCCCCGCATCCTCCCCGGTCCTCCCCGCATCTTCCCCGGTCCTCACCGCATCCTCCCCGGTCCTCCCCGCATCCTCCCCGATCCTCCCCGCATCCTCCCCGGTCCTCCCCGCATCCTCCCCGGTCCTCCCCGCATCCTCCCCGGTCCTCCCCGCATCCTCCCCGGTCCTCCCCGCATCCTCCCCCGTCCTCCCCGCATCCTCCCCGGTCCTCCGCGCATCCTACCCGGTCCTCCGCGCATCCTGCCCGGTCCTCCGCGCATCCTCCCCGATCCTCCCCGCATCCTCCCCGATCTACCCTGCATCCTCCCCGGTCCTCCCCGCATCCTCCCCGGTCCTCCCCGCATCCTCCCCGGTCCTCCGCGCATCCTGCCCGGTCCTCCCCGCATCCTCCCTGGTCCTCCCCTCATCCTCCCCGGTCCTCCCCGCATCCTCCCCGATCCTCCCCGCATCCTCCCCGGTCCTCCCCGCATCCTCCCTGGTCCTCCTTGCATCCTCCCCTGTCCTCCTTGCATCCTCCCCGATCCTCCACGCATCCTCCCCGATTCTCCCCGCATCCCCCCCGATCCTCCCCGCATCCTCTCCGATCCTCCCCGCATCCTCCCCGGTCCTCCCCGCATCCTCCCCGGTCCTCCCCGCATCCTCCCCGGTCCTCCCCGCATCCTCCCCGATCCTCCCTACATCCTCCCCGATCCTCCCTGCATCCTCCCCGGTCCTCCCCGCATCCTCCCCGATCCTCCCCGCATCCTCCCCGGTCCTCTCCGCATCCTCCCCGGTCCTCCACGCACCCTCCCCGGTCCTCCCCGCATCCTCCCCGATCCTCCCCGCATCCTCCCCGGTCCTCCCCGCATCCTCCCTGGTCCCCCCCGCATCCTCCCCGATTCTCCCCGCATCCTCCCCGATCCTCCCCGCATCCTCCCAAGTCCTCCCCGCATCCTCCCCGGTCCTCCCCGCATCCTCCCCAATCCTCCGGGCATCCTCCCCGGTCCTCCCCGCATCCTCCCCGATCCTCTCCACATCCTCCCCAATCCTCCCCGCATCCTCCCCGGTCCTCCACGCACCCTCCCCGGTCCTCCCCGCATCCTCCCCGATCCTCCCCGCATCCTCCCCGGTCCTCCCCGCATCCTCCCTGGTCCCCCCCGCATCCTCCCCGATTCTCCCCGCATCCTCCCCGACCCTCCCCGCATCCTCCCACTCCTCCCCGCATCCTCCCCGGTCCTCCCCGCATCCTCCCCAATCCTCCGGGCATCCTCCCCGGTCCTCCCCGCATCCTCCCCGATCCTCTCCACATCCTCCCCAATCCTCCCCGCATCCTCCCCGGTCCTCCCCGCATCCTCCCCGGTCCTCCCCGCATCCTCCCTGGTCCTCCTTGCATCCTCCCCGGTCCTCCTTGCATCCTCCCCGATCCTCCACGCATCCTCCCCGATTCTCCCCGCATCCCCCCCGATCCTCCCCGCATCCTCTCCGATCCTCCCCGCATCCTCCCCGGTCCTCCCCGCATCCTCCCCGGTCCTCCCCGCATCCTCCCCGGTCCTCCCCGCATCCTCCCCGATCCTCCCTGCATCCTCCACGATCATCCCCGCATCCTCCCTGGTCCTCCCCGCATCCTCCCCGATTCTCCCCGCATCCTCCCCGATCCTCCCCGCATCCTCTCCGATCCTCCCTGCATCCTCCCCGGTCCTCCCCGCATCCTCCCCAATCCTCTTGGCATCCTCCCCGGTCCTCCCCGCATCCTCCCCGATCCTGTCCGTATCCTCCCCGATCCTCCCCGCATCCTCCCCGGTCCTCCCCGCATCTTCCCCGGTCCTCACCGCATCCTCCCCGGTCCTCCCCGCATCCTCCCCGATCCTCCCCGCATCCTCCCCGGTCCTCCCCGCATCCTCCCCGGTCCTCCCCGCATCCTCCCCGGTCCTCCCCGCATCCTCCCCGGTCCTCCCCGCATCCTCCCCGATCCTCCCCGCATCCTCCCCGATCCTCCCTCCATCCTCCCCGATCCTCCCTGCATCCTCTGCGGTCCTCCCCGCATCCTCCCCGATCCTCCCCGCATCCTCCCCGATCCTCCCCGCATCCTCCCCGGTCCTCCCCGCATCCTCCCCGGTCCTCCGCGCACCCTCCCTGGTCCTCGGCGCATCCTGCCCAGTTCTCTCCGCATCCTCCCCGGTCCTCCCCGCATCCTCCCCGGTCCTCCCCGCATCCTCCCCGGTCCTCCCCGCATCCTCCCCGATCCTCCCCGCATCCACCCCTATCCTCCCTGATCCTACCCGCATCCTCCCCGCTCCTCCCCGCATCCTCCCCGATCCTCCGCGCATCCTCCCCGGTCCTCCCCGCATCCTCCCGGTCCTCCCTGCATCCTCCCTAGTCCTCCCCGCATCCTCCCTGATCCTCCCCGCATCCTCCCCGGTCCTCCCCGCATCCTCCCCGGTCCTCCCCGCATCCTCCCCGGTCCTCCCCGCATCCTCCCCGATCCTCCCCGCAACCTGCTCGGTCCTCCCCGCGTCCTCCCCGGTCCTGCCCGCATCCTCCCCGGTCCTCCCCGCATCCTCCCCGGTCCTCCCCGCATCCTCCCCGGTCCTCCCCGCATCCTCCCCGGTCCCGCCCGCATCTTCCCCGGTCCTCCCTGCATCCTCCGCGGTCCTTCCCGCATCCCCCCCGATCCTCCCCGCATCCTCACCGATCCTCCCCGCATCCTCCCCGGTCCTCCCCGCATCCTCCCCGCTCCTCCCCGCATCCTCCCCGCTCCTCCCCGCATCCTGCCCGATCCTCCCTGCATCCTCCCCGGTCCTCCCCTCATCCTCCCTGGTCCTCCCCGCATGCTCCCCGATCCTCCCCCCATCGTCCCCGGTCCTCCCCGCATCCTCCCCGATCCTCCTCGCATCCTGTCCGGTCCTCCCCGCATCCTCCCCGGTCCTCCCCGCATCCTCCCCGGTCCTTCCTGCATCCTCCCCGGTCCTCCCCGCATCCTCCCTGGTCCTCCCCGCATCCTCCCCGGTCCTCCCCGCATCCTCCTCGGTCCTCCCCGCATCCTCCCCGGTCATCCCCGCATCCTCCCCGGTCCTCTCCGCATCTTCCCCGATCCTCCCTACTTCTTCCCCGGTCCTTTCCGCATCCTCCCCGATCCACCCCGCATCCTCCCCGATCATCCCCGTATCCTCCCCGGTCCTCCCCGCATCCTCCTTGGTCCTCCGCGCATCCTCCCCGGTCCTCCGCGCATCCTGCCCGGTCCTCCCCACATCCTCCCCGGTCCTCCCCGCATCCTCCCGGGTCCTCCCCGCATCCTCCCCGGTCCTCCCCGCATCCTCCCCGGTCCCCCCCCCCCCCCCCGATCCTCCGCGCATCCTCCCGGTCCTCCCTGCATCCTCCCTAGTCCTCCCCGCATCCTCCCCGGTCCTCCCCGCATCCTCCCCGATCCTCCACGCATCCTCCCCGGTCCTCCCCACATCCCCTCCGATTCTCCCCGCATCCTCCCCGGTCCTCCCCGCATCCTCCCCAATCCTCCTCGCATCCTCCCCGGTCCTCCCCGCTTCCTCCCCGATCCTCCCCGCATCCTCCCCGGTCCTCCCCGCATCCTCCCCGATCCTTCGCACATCCTCTCTGATCCTCCCGGATACTCCCCGCATCCTCCCCGATCCTCCCCGCGTCCTCCCCGGTCCTCCCCGCATCCTCCCCGGTCCTCCCCGCATCCCCCCCGATCCTCCCCGCATCCTCCCCGGTCCTCCCGCATCCTCCCCGGTCCTCCCCGCATCCTCCCCG
Organism: Eutreptiella sp. 'Long Island Sound 2002'; assembly: GCA_964036045.1. Classification (NCBI taxonomy): domain Eukaryota; phylum Euglenozoa; class Euglenophyceae; order Eutreptiales; family Eutreptiaceae; genus Eutreptiella; species Eutreptiella sp. 'Long Island Sound 2002'. The sequence goes on along the minus strand of OZ038380.1, from coordinate 176,293,918 downwards.
ATCCTCCCCGCATCCTCCCCGGTCCTCCCCGGTCCTCCCCGCATCCTCCCCGGTCCTCGCTGCATCCTCCCCGGTGCTCCCAGCATCCTCCCTGATCCTCCCCGCATCCTCCCCGATCCTCCCCGCATCCTCCCCGGTCCTCCCCGATCCTCCCCGCATCCTCCCCGGTCCTCCCCGATCCTCCCCACATCCTCCCCGGTCCTTGCCGCATCCTCCCCGATCCCCCCAGCATCCTCCCCGATCCTCTCCGCATCCTCCTTGATCCTCCCCGCATCCTCCCCGCTCCTCGCCGCATCCTCCCCGATCCTCCCCGCATCCTCCCGGGTCCTCCCCGCATCCTCCCCGATCCTCCCCGCATCCTCCCCGGTCCTCCCCGCATCCTCCCCGGTCCTCCCGGCATCTTCTCCGATCCTCCCCGCATCCTCCCCGGTCCTCCCCGCATCCTCCTCGGTCCTCCCCGCAACCTCCAAGATCCTCCCCGCATCCTGCCCGGTCCTCCCCACATCCTCCCTGATCCTCCCCGCATCCTCCCCGGTCCTCCCCGCATCCTCCCCGGTCCTCCGCGCACCCTCCCTGGTCCTCGGCGCATCCTGCCCAGTTCTCCCCGCATCCTCCCCGGTCCTCCCCGCATCCTCCCCGGTCCTCCCCGCATCCTCCCCGGTCCTCCCCGCATCCTCCCCGATCCTCCCCGCATCCACCCCTATCCTCCCTGATCCTACCCGCATCCTCCCCGCTCCTCCCCGCATCCTCCCCGATCCTCCGCGCATCCTCCCCGGTCCTCCCCGCATCCTCCCGGTCCTCCCTGCATCCTCCCTAGTCCTCCCCGCATCCTCCCTGATCCTCCCCGCATCCTCCCCGGTCCTCCCCGCATCCTCCCCGGTCCTCCCCCCATCCTCCCCGGTCCTCCCCGCATCCTCCCCGATCCTCCCCGCAACCTGCTCGGTCCTCCCCGCATCCTCCCCGGTCCTGCCCGCATCCTCCCCGGTCCTCCCCGCATCCTCCCCGGTCCTCCCCGCATCCTCCCCGCATCCTCCCCGGTCCCGCCCGCATCTTCCCCGGTCCTCCCTGCATCCTCCGCGGTCCTTCCCGCATCCCCCCCGATCCTCCCCGCATCCTCACCGATCCTCCCCGCATCCTCCCCGGTCCTCCCCGCATCCTCCCCGCTCCTCCCCGCATCCTCCCCGCTCCTCCCCGCATCCTGCCCGATCCTCCCTGCATCCTCCCCGGTCCTCCCCTCATCCTCCCTGGTCCTCCCCGCATGCTCCCCGATCCTCCCCCCATCGTCCCCGGTCCTCCCCGCATCCTCCCCGATCCTCCCCGCATCCTGTCCGGTCCTCCCCGCATCCTCCCCGGTCCTCCCCGCATCCTCCCCGGTCCTTCCTGCATCCTCCCCGGTCCTCCCCGCATCCTCCCTGGTCCTCCCCGCATCCTCCCCGGTCCTCCCCGCATCCTCCTCGGTCCTCCCCGCATCCTCCCCGGTCATCCCCGCATCCTCCCCGGTCCTCCCCGCATCTTCCCCGATCCTCCCTACCTCTTCCCCGGTCCTTTCCGCATCCTCCCCGATCCACCCCGCATCCTCCCCGATCCTCCCCGTATCCTCCCCGGTCCTCCCCGCATCCTCCTTGGTCCTCCGCGCATCCTCCCCGGTCCTCCGCGCATCCTGCCCGGTCCTCCCCACATCCTCCCCGGTCCTCCCCGCATCCTCCCCGGTCCTCCCCGCATCCTCCCCGGTCCCCCCCCCCCCCCCGATCCTCCGCGCATCCTCCCGGTCCTCCCCGCATCCTCCCTAGTCCTCCCCGCATCCTCCCCGGTCCTCCCCGCATCCACCCCGATCCTCCACGCATCCTCCCCGGTCCTCCCCGCATCCTCCCCAATCCTCCTCGCATCCTCCCCGGTCCTCCCCGCTTCCTCCCCGATCCTCCCCGCATCCTCCCCGGTCCTCCCCGCATCCTCCCCGATCCTTCGCACATCCTCTCTGATCCTCCCGGATACTCCCCGCATCCTCCCCGATCCTCCCCGCGTCCTCCCCGGTCCTCCCCGCATCCTCCCCGGTCCTCCCCGCATCCCCCCCGATCCTCCCCGCATCCTCCCCGGTCCTCCCGCATCCTCCCCGGTCCTCCCCGCATCCTCCCCGATCCTCCCCGCATCCTCCCCGGTCCTCCCCGGTCCTCCCCGCATCCTCCCTGGTCCACGCTGCATCCTCCCCGGTGCTCCCAGCATCCTCCCTGATCCTCCCCGCATCCTCCCCGATCCTCCCCGCATCCTCCCCGGTCCTCCCCGATCCTCCCCACATCCTCCCCGGTCCTTGCCGCATCCTCCCCGATCCTCCCAGCATCCTCCCCGATCCTCTCCGCATCCTCCTTGATCCTCCCCGCATCCTCCTCGGTCCTCCCCGCAACCTCCAAGATCCTCCCCGCATCCTGCCCGGTCCTCCCCACATCCTCCCTGATCCTCCCCGCATCCTCCCCGGTCATCCCCGCATCCTTCCCGATCCTCCCCGCATCCTCCCCGATCCTCCCCGCATCCTCCCAGGTCCTCCCCGCATCCTCCCCGGTCCTCCCCACATCCTCCCCGGTCCACCCCGTATCCTCCCCGGTCCTCCCCGCATCCTCCTCGATCGTCCCCGCATCCTCCCCGCATCCTCCCCGGTCCTTTCCGCATCATCCCCGGTCCTCCTTTCATCCTCCCCGGTCCTCCCCAAATCCTCCCCAATCCTCCCTGCATCCTCCCCAATCCTCCCCGCATCCTCCCCGATCCTCTCCGCATCCTCCCCGGTCCTCCCCGCATCCTCCCTGATCCTCCCCGCATCCTCCCCGATCCTCCCCGCATTCTCCCCGGTCCTCCCCGCATCCTCCCCAATCCTCCCCGCATCCTCCCCAATCCACCCCGCGTCCTCCCCGGTCCCCCCCGCATCCTCCCTGGTGCTCCCCGCATCCTCCCCGCATCCTCCCCGCATCCTCCCCGGTCCTCCCCGCATCCTCCCTGATCCCCCAATCATCCTCCCCGATCCTCCCCGCATCCTCCCCGATTCTCCCCACATCCTCCCCGATCCTCCCCACATCCTCCCCGATCCTCCACGCATCCTCCCCGATCCTCCCCGCATTCTCCCCGGTCCTCCCCGCATCCTCCCCAATCCTCCCCGCATCCTCCCCGATCCTCCCCGCGTCCTCCCCGGTCCCCCCCGCATGCTCTCTGGTGCTCCCCGCATCCTCCCCGCATCCTCCCCGCATCCTCCCCGGTCCTCCCCGCATCCTCCCCGATCACCCAATCATCCTCCCCGATCCTCCCCGCATCCTCCCCGATTCTCCCCGCATCCTCCCCGATCCTCCCCACATCCTCCCCGATCCTCCCTGCATCCTCCCCGATCCTCCCCGCATCCTCCCCGGTCCTCCCCGCATCCTCCCCGATCTTACTCGCATCCTCCCCGATCCTCCCCGCATCCTTCCCGGTAATCCCCGCATCCTCCCCCGTCCCGCCTGCATCCTCCCCGATCCTCCCTGCATCCTCCCCGGTCCTCCCCGCATCCTCCCCGGTCCTCCCCGCATCCTCCCCGCATCCTCCCCGGTCCTCCCCGCATCCTGCCTGATCCTCCCCGCATCCCCTCCGATCCTCCCCGCTTCCTCCCCGGTCCTCCCCGCTTCCTCCCCGATCCTCCCCGCATCCCCCCGGTCCTCCCCGCATCCTCGCCGGTCCTCCCCGCTTCCTCCCCGGTCCTCCCCGCTTCCTCCCTGGTGCTCCCCGCATCCTCCCCGCATCCTCCCCGCATCCTCCCTGGTCCTCCCCACATCCTCCCCGGTCCACCCCGTATCCTCCCCGGTCCTCCCCGCATCCTCCTCGATCCTCCCCGCATCCTCCTCGCATCCTCCCCGGTCCTTTCCGCATCATCCCCGGTCCTCCTTTCATCCTCCCCGGTCCTCCCCAAATCCTCCCCGATCCTCCCTGCATCCTCCCCAATCCTCCCCGCATCCTCCCCGATCCTCTCCGCATCCTCCCCGGTCCTCCCCGCATCCTCCCTGATCCTCCCCGCATCCTCCCCGATCCTCCCCGCATTATCCCCGGTCCTCCCCGCATCCTCCCCAATCCTCCCCGCATCCTCCCCGATCCTCCCCGCGTCCCCCCCTGGTCCCCCCCGCATCCTCCCTGGTGCTCCCCGCATCCTCCCCGCATCCTCCCCGGTCCTCCCCGCATCCTCCCCGATCCCCCAATCATCCTCCCCGATCCTCCCCGCATCCTCCGGGATTCTCCCCGCATCCTCCCCGATCCTCCCCACAGCCTCCCCGGTCCTCCCCGCATCCTCCCCGATCCTCCCCGCATCCTCCCCGGTCCTCCCCGCATCCTCCCCGATCCTACTCGCATCCTCCCCGATCCTCCCCGCATCCTTCCCGGTAATCCCCGCATCCTCCCCGGTCCCGCCTGCATCCTCCCCGATCCTCCCCGCATCCTTCCCGGTATTCCCCGCATCCTCCCCGGTCCCGCCTGCATCCTCCCCAATCCTCCTCGCATCCTCCCCGGTCCTCCCCGCTTCCTCCCCGATCCTGCCCGCATCCTCCCCGGTCCTCCCCGCATCCTCCCCGATCCTTCGCACATCCTCTCTGATCCTCCCGGATACTCCCCGCATCCTCCCCGATCCTCCCCGCGTCCTCCCCGGTCCTCCCCGCATCCTCCCCGGTCCTCCCCGCATCCCCCCCGATCCTCCCCGCATCCTCCCCGGTCCTCCCGCATCCTCCCCGGTCCTCCCCGCATCCTCCCCGATCCTCCCCGCATCCTCCCCGGTCCTCCCCGGTCCTCCCCGCATCCTCCCTGGTCCTCGCTGCATCCTCCCCGGTGCTCCCAGCATCCTCCCCGATCCCCCCCGCATCCTCCCCGATCCTCCCCGCATCCTCCCCGGTCCTCCCCGATCCTCCCCACATCCTCCCCGGTCCTTGCCGCATCCTCCCCGATCCTACCAGCATCCTCCCCGATCCTCTCTGCATCCTCCCTGATCCTCCCCGCATCCTCCCCGCTCCTCGCCGCATCCTCCCCGATCCTCCCCGCATCCTCCCGGGTCCTCCCCGCATCCTCCCCGATCCTCCCCGCATCCTCCCCGGTCCTCCCCACATCCTCCCTGATCCTCCCAGCATCCTCCCCGGTCCTCCCCGCATCCTTCCCGATCCTCCCCGCATCCTCCCCGATCCTCCCCGCATCCTCCCAGGTCCTCCCCGCATCCTCCCCGGTCCTCCCCACATCCTCCCCGGTCCACCCCGTATCCTCCCCGGTCCTCCCCGCATCCTCCTCGATCCTCCCCGCATCCTCCCCGCATCCTCCCCGGTCCTCCTTTCATCCTCCCCGGTCCTCCCCAAATCCTCCCCAATCCTCCCTGCATCCTCCCCAATCCTCCCCGCATCCTCCCCGATCCTCTCCGCATCCTCCCCGGTCCTCCCCGCATCCTCCCTGATCCTCCCCGCATCCTCCCCGATCCTCCCCACATTCTCCCCGGTCCTCCCCGCATCCTCCCCAATCCTCCCCGCATCCTCCCCGATCCACCCCGCGTCCTCCCCGGTCCCCCCCGCATCCTCCCTGGTGCTCCCCGCATCCTCCGCGCATCCTCCCCGCATCCTCCCCGGTCCTCCCCGCATCCTCCCTGATCCCCCAATCATCCTCCCCGATCCTCCCCGCATCCTCCCCGATTCTCCCCGCATCCTCCCCGATCCTCCCCACATCCTCCCCGATCCTCCCCGCATCCTCCCCGATCCTCCCCGCATTCTCCCCGGTCCTCCCCGCATCCTCCCCAATCCTCCCCGCATCCTCCCCGATCCTCCCCGCGTCCTCCCCGGTCCCCCCCGCATGCTCTCTGGTGCTCCCCGCATCCTCCCCGCATCCTCCCCGCATCCTCCCCGGTCCTCCCCGCATCCTCCCCGATCCCCCAATCATCCTCCCCGATCCTCCCCGCATCCTCCCCGATTCTCCCCGCATCCTCCCCGATCCTCCCCACATCCTCCCCGATCCTCCCCGCATCCTCCCCGATCCTCCCCGCATCCTCCCCGGTCCTCCCCGCATCCTCCCCGATCTTACTCGCATCCTCCCCAATCCTCCCCGCATCCTTTCCGGTAATCCCCGCATCCTCCCCCGTCCCGCCTGCATCCTCCCCGATCCTCCCCGCATCCTCCCCGGTCCTCCCCGCATCCTCCCCGGTCCTCCCCGCATCCTCCCCGCATCCTCCCCGGTCCTCCCCGCATCCTGCCTGATCCTCCCCGCATCCCCTCCGATCCTCCCCGCTTCCTCCCCGGTCCTCCCCGCTTCCTCCCCGATCCTCCCCACATCCTCCCCGCATCCTCCCCGCATCCCCCCGGTCCTCCCCGCATCCTCCCCGGTCCTCCCCGTATCCTCCCCGGTCCTCCCCGCATCCTCCTCGATCCTCCCCGCATCCTCCTCGCATCCTCCCCGGTCCTTTCCGCATCATCCCCGGTCCTCCTTTCATCCTCCCCGGTCCTCCCCAAATCCTCCCCGATCCTCCCTGCATCCTCCCCAATCCTCCCCGCATCCTCCCCGATCCTCTCCGCATCCTCCCCGGTCCTCCCCGCATCCTCCCTGATCCTCCCCGCATCCTACCCGATCCTCCCCGCATCATCCCCGGTCCTCCCCGCATCCTCCCCAATCCTCCCCGCATCCTCCCCGATCCTCCCCGCGTCCTCCCCGGTCCCCCCCGCATCCTCCCTGGTGCTCCCCGCATCCTCCCCGCATCCTCCCCGGTCCTCCCCGCATCCTCCCCGATCCCCCAATCATCCTCCCCGATCCTCCCCGCATCCTCCGCGATTCTCCCCGCATCCTCCCCGATCCTCCCCACATCCTCCCCGGTCCTCCCCGCATCCTCCCCGATCCTCCCCGCATCCTCCCCGGTCCTCCCCGCATCCTCCCCGATCCTACTCGCATCCTCCCCGATCCTCCCCGCATCCTTCCCGGTAATCCCCGCATCCTCCCCGGTCCCGCCTGCATCCTCCCCGATCCTCCCCGCATCCTCCCCGGTCCTCCCCGCATCCTCCCCGGTCCTCCCTGCATCCTCCCCGCATCCTCCCCGGTCCTCCCCGCATCCTGCCTGATCCTCCCCGCATCCCCTCCGATCCTCCCCGCTTCCTCCCCGGTCCTCCCCGCATCCCCCCGGTCCTCCCCGCATCCTCGCCGGTCCTCCCCGCATCCTCCCCGGTCCTCCCCGCATCCTCCCCGGTCCTCCCCGCATCCTCCCCGGTCCTCCCCGCATCCTCACCGGTCCTCCCCGCATCCTCCCCGCATCCTCACCGGTCCTCCCCGCATCCTCCCCGGTCCTCCCCGCATCCTCCCCGGTCCTCCCCGGTCCTCCGCGCATCCTCCCCGGTCCTCCCCACATCCTCCCCGATCCTCCCCGCATCCTCCCCGATCTTCCCCGCATCCTCCCCGATCCTCACCGCGTCCTCCCCGGTCCTCCCAGCATCCTCCCCGATCCTCCCGGCATCCTCCCCGGTCCTCCCCGCATCCTCCCCGGCCCTCCCCGCATCCTCCCCGGTCCTCGCCGCATCCTCCCCGGTCCTCGCCGCATCCTCCCCGATCCGTCCCGCATCCTCCCCGATCCTCCCCGCATCCTCCCCGATCCTCCGCGCTTCCTCCCCGATCCTCCCCGCATCCTCCCCGATCCTCCGCGCATCCTCCCTGGTCCTCGCCGCATCCTCCCCGGTCCTCCCTGCATCCTCCCCGGTCCTCCCCGCATCCTCCCCGCTCCTCCCCGCATCCTCCCCGGTCCTCCCCGCATCCTCTCCCGTCCTCCCCGCATCCTCCCCGGTCCTCCACGCATCCTCCCCGGTCCTCCCCGCATCCTCCCCGGTCCTGCCCGCATCCTCCCCGATCCTCCCCGCATCCTCCCTGGTCCTCCCCGCATCCTCCCCGGTCCTCCCCGCATCCTCCCCGCATCCTCCCCGGTCCTCCCCGCATCCTGCCTGATCCTCCCCGCATCCCCTCCGATCCTCCCCGCATCCTCCCCGGTGCTCCCCGCATCATCCCCGATCCTCCCCATGTCCTCCCCGATCCTCCCCGCATCCTCCCCGGTCCTCCCCGCTTCCTCCCCGATCCTCCCCGCATCCTCCCCGGTCCTCCCCGCATCCTCCCCGCATCCTCCCCGATCCTCCCCGCATCCTCCCCGATCCTCTCCGCGTCCTCCCCGGTCCTCCCCGCATCCTCCCCGATCCTCCTGGCATCCTCCCCGGTCCTCCCCGCATCCTCCCCGGCCCTCCCCGCATCCTCCCCGGTCCTCGCCGCATCCTCCGCGGTCCTCGCCGCATCCTCCCCGATCCTCCCCGCATCCTCCCCGATCCTCCCCGCATCCTCCCCGATCCTCCCCGCATCCTCCCCGACCCTCCCCGCATCCTCCCCGATCCTCCGCGCATCCTCTCTGGTCCTCGCCGCATTCTCCCCGGTCCTCCCTGCATCCTCCCCGGTCCTACCCGCATCCTCCCCGCTCCTCCCCGCATCCTCCCCGGTCCTCCCCGCATCCTCCCCGGTCCTCCCCGCATCCTCTTCAGTCCTCCCGGCATCCTCCCCAATCCTCCCCGCATCCTCCCCGGTCCTCCCCGCATCCTCCCTGATCCTCCCCGCATCCTCCCCGGTCCTCCCCGCAACCTCCCCGATCCTCCCCGTATCCTCCCTGATCTTCCCCGCATCCTCCCCGGTCCTCCCCGCATGCTCCCCGGTCCTCCCCGCATCCTCCCCGGTCCTCCCGGCATCCTCCCCGGTCCTCCCCGCATCCTCCCCGATCTTCCGCGCATCCTCCCCGGTCCCCGCCGCATCCTCCCCGGTCCTCCCTGCATCCTCCCTGATCCTCTCCGCATCCTCCCCGCTCCTCCCCGCATCCTCCCCGGTGCTCCCCGCATCCACCCCGGTCCTCTCCGCATCCTCCCCGGTCCTCCCCGCATCCTCCACGATCCTCCCCGCATCCTGCCCGGTTCTCCCCGCATCCTCCCCGGTCCTCCCCGCATCCTCCCCGCTCCTTCCCGCATCCTCCCCGGTCCTCCCCGCATCCTCCCCGATCCTCCCCGCATCCTCCCCGGTACTCCCCGCATCCTCCCCGGTCCTCCCCGCATCCTCCCCGGTCCTCCCCGCATCCTCCCCGTTCCTCCCCGCATCCTCCCCGGTCCTCCCTGCATCCTCCCCGATCCTCCCCGCATCCTCCCCGATCCTCCCCGCGTCCTCCCCGGTCCTCCCCGCATCCTCCCATTCCTCCCCGCATCCTCCCCGATCCTCCCCGCAGCCTCCCCGGTCCTCCCCGCATCCTCCACGATCCGCCCCCCATCCTCCCTGATCCTCCCCGCATCCTCCCCGATCCTCCCCGCATCCTCCCCGGACCTGCCTGCATCCTCCCCGGTCCTCCCCGCATCCTCCCCGGTCCTCCCCGCATCCACCCCGATCCTCCTCGCATCCTCCCCGATCCTCTCTGCATCCTCCCGGGTCCTCCCAGCATCCTCCCCGGTCCTCCCCGCATCCTCCCCGGTCCTCCCCGCATCCTGCCCGGTCCTCCCCGCATCCTCCCCGGTCCTCCCCGCATCCTGCCCGGTTCTACCCGCATCCTCCCTGATCCTCCCCGCATCCTCCCCGGTCCTCCCCGCATCCTCCCATTCCTCCCCGCATCCTCCCCGATCCTCCCCGCAGCCTCCCCGGTCCTCCCCGCATCCTCCACGATCCGCCCCCCATCCTCCCTGATCCTCCCCGCAACCTCCCCGATCCTCCCCGCCTCCTCCCGGGTCCTCCCCACATCCTCCCGGGTCCTCCCCGCATCCTCCCCGGTCCTCCCCGGTCCTCCCCGCATCCTCACCGATCCTCCCCGCATCCTCCCCGATCCTCCCCGCATCCTCCCCGGTCCCCCCCGCATCCTCCCCGGTCCTCGCCGCATCCTCCCCGATCCTCCCCGCATCCTCCCCGGTCCTCCCCGCATCCTCCCCGATCCTCCCCGCATCCTCCCCGGTCCTCCCTGCATTCTCCCTGGTCCTCCCCCCATCCTCCCCGCTCCTCCCCGCATCCTCTCCGGTCCTCCTCGCATCCTCCCCGATCCTCCCCGCATCCTGCCCGGTTCTACCCGCATCCTCCCTGATCCTCCCCGCATCCTCCCCGGTCCTCCCCGCAACCTCCCCGATCCTCCCCGTATCCTCCCCGATCCTCCCCGCATCCTGCCCGGTTCTCCCCGCATCCTCCCCGGTCCTCCCCGCATCCTCCCCGGTCCTCCCCGCATCCTCCCCGATCCTCCCCGCATCCTCCCCGGTACTCTCTGCATCCTCCCCGGTCCTCCCCGCATCCTCCCCGGTCCTCCCCGCATCCTCCCCGTTCCTCCCCACATCCTCTCCGGTCCTCCCCGCATCCTCCCCGATCCTCCTCGCATCCTTCCCGATCCTCCCCGCATCCTCCCCGGTCCTCCCCGCATCCTCCCCTTCCTCCCCGCATCCTCCCCGATCCTCCCCGCATCCTCGCCGTTCCTCCCCGCATCCTCCACGATCCGCCCCCCATCCTCCCTGATCCTCCACGCATCCTCCCCGATCCTCCCCGCATCCTCCCCGGACCTGCCCGCATCCTCCCCGGTCCTCCCCACATCCTCCCCGATCCTCGCCGCATCCACCCCGATCCTCCTCGCATCCTCCCCGATCCTCTCTGCATCCTCCCCAGTCCTCCCGGCATCCTCCCCGGTCCTCCCCGCATCCTCCCCGGTCCTCCCCGCATCCTCCCCGTGCCTCCCCGCATCCTCCCCGATCCTCCCCGCATCCTCCCTGGTCCTCCCGGCATCCTCCCCGGTCCTCCCGGCATCCTCCCCGGTCCTCCCCGATCCTCCCCGCCTCCTCCCGGGTCCTCCCCGCATCCTCCCCGGTCCTCCCCGCATCCTCCCCGGTCCTCCCCGGTCCTCCCCGCATCCTCACTGATCCTCCCCGCATCCTCCCCAATCCTCCCCGCATCCTCCCCGGTCCCCCCCGCATCCTCCCCGGTCCTCGCCGCATCCTCCCCGATCCTCCTCGCATCCTCCCCGATCCTCTCTGCATCCTCCCCGGTCCTCCCGGCATCCTCCCCGGTCCTGCCCGCATCCTCCCCGTGCCTCCTCGCATCCTCCCCGATCCTCCCCGCATCCTCCCCGGTCCTCCCCGCATCCTCCCCGGTCCACCCGGCATCCTCCCCGATGCTCCCCGATCCTCCCCGCCTCCTCCCGGGTCCTCCCCGCATCCTCCCCGGTCCTCCCCGCATCCTCCCCGGTCCTCCCCGCATCCTCCCCGGTCCTCCCCGATCCTCCCCGCCTCCTCCCGGGTCCTCCCCGCATCCTCCCCGGTCCTCCCCGCATCCTCCCCGGTCCTCCCCGGTCCTCCCCGCATCCTCACTGATCCTCCCCGCATCCTCCCCAATCCTCCCCGCATCCTCCCCGGTCCCCCCCGCATCCTCCCCGGTCCTCGCCGCATCCTCCCCGATCCTCCTCGCATCCTCCCCGATCCTCTCTGCATCCTCCCCGGTCCTCCCGGCATCCTCCCCGGTCCTCCCCGCATCCTCCCCGTGCCTCCTCGCATCCTCCCCGATCCTCCCCGCATCCTCCCCGGTCCTCCCCGCATCCTCCCCGGTCCACCCGGCATCCTCCCCGATGCTCCCCGATCCTCCCCGCCTCCTCCCGGGTCCTCCCCGCATCCTCCCCGGTCCTCCCCGCATCCTCCCCGGTCCTCCCCGCATCCTCACTGATCCTCCCCGCATCCTCCCCAATCCTCCCCGCATCCTCCCCGGTCCCCCCCGCATCCTCCCATTCCTCCCCGCATCCTCCCCGATCCTCCCCGCAGCCTCCCCGGTCCTCCCCGCATCCTCAACGATCCGCCCCCGGTCCTCCCTGATCCTCCCCGCATCCTCCCCGATCCTCCCCGCATCCTCCCCGGACCTGCCTGCATCCTCCCCGGTCCTCCCCGCATCCTCCCCGGTCCTCCCCGCATCCACCCCGATCCTCCTCGCATCCTCCCCGATCCTCTCTGCATCCTCCCCGGTCCTCCCAGCATCCTCCCCGGTCCTCCCCGCATCCTCCCCGGTCCTCCCCGCATCCTGCCCGGTCCCCCCCGCATCCTCCCCGGTCCACCCGGCATCCTCCCCGATCCTCCCCGATCCTCCCCGCCTCCTCCCGGGTCCTCCCCACATCCTCCCGGGTCCTCCCCGCATCCTCACCGATCCTCCCCGCATCCTCCCCGATCCTCCCTGCATCCTCCCCGGTCCCCCCCGCATCCTCCCCGGTCCTCGCCGCATCCTCCCCGATCCTCCCCGCATCCTCCCCGGTCCTCCCCGCATCCTCCCCGATCCTCCCCGCATCCTCCCCGGTCCTCCCTGCATCCTCCCCGGTCCTCCCCGCATCCTCCCCGCTCCTCCCCGCATCCTCTCCGGTCCTCCCCGCATCCTCCCCGATCCTCCCCGCATCCTGCCCGGTTCTACCCGCATCCTCCCCGATCCTCCCCGCATCCTCCCCGGTCCTCCCCGCAACCCCCCCGATCCTCGCCGTATCCTCCCTGATCTTCCCCGCATCCCCCCCGGTCCTCTCCGCATCCTCCCTGGTCCTCCCCGCATCCTCCCCGGTCCTCCCCGCATCCTCCCCGGTCCTCCCCGCATCCTCCCCAGTCCTCCCCGCATCCTCCCCGATGCTCCGCGCATCCTCCCCGGTCCCCGCCGCATCCTCCCCTGTCCTCCCTGCATCCTCCCCGGTCCTCCCGGCATCCTCCCCGATCCTCCCCGCATCCTCCCCGGTCCTCCCCGCATCCTCCCCGATCCTCCCCGCATCCTGCCCGGTTCTCCCCGCATCCTCCCCGGTCCTCCCCGCATCCTCCCCGGTCCTCCCCGCATCCTCCCCGATCCTCCCCGCATCCTCCCCGGTACTCTCTGCATCCTCCCCGGTCCTCCCCGCATCCTCCCCGGTCCTCCCCGCATCCTCCCCGTTCCTCCCCGCATCCTCTCCGGTCCTCCCCGCATCCTCCCCGATCCTCCCCGCATCCTCCCCGCTCCTCCCCGCATCCTCCCCGGTCCTCCCCGCATCCTCCCCGATCCTCCCCGCATCCTCCCCGATCCTCCCCGCAACCCCCCCGATCCTCGCCGTATCCTCCCTGATCTTCCCCGCATCCTCCCCGATCCTCCCCGCATCCTCCCCGGACCTGCCCGCATCCTCCCCGGTCCTCCCCACATCCTCCCCGATCCTCGCCGCATCCACCCCGATCCTCCTCGCATCGTCCCCGATCCTCTCTGCATCCTCCCCGGTCCTCCCGGCATCCTCCCCGGTCCTCCCCGCATCCTCCCCGGTCCTCCCCGCATCCTCCCCGTGCCTCCCCGCATCCTCCCCGGTCCTCCCTGCATCCTCCCTGGTCCTCCCAGCATTCTCCCCGGTCCTCCCGGCATCCTCCCCGGTCCTCCCCGCATCCTCCCTGTGCCCTCTCGCATCCTCCCCGATCCTCCCCGCATCCTCCCCGGTCCTCCCCGCATCCTCCCCGGTCCACCCGGCATCCTTCCCGATCCTCCCTGATCCTCCCCGCCTCCTCCCGGGTCCTCCCCGCATCCTCCCCGGTCCTCCCTGCATCCTCCCCGGTCCTCCCCGGTCCTCCCCGCATCCTCACTGATCCTCCCCGCATCCTCCCCAATCCTCCCCGCATCCTCCCCGGTCCCCCCCGCATCCTCCCCGGTCCTCGCCGCATCCTCCCCGATCCTCCTCGCATCCTCCCCGATCCTCTCTGCATCCTCCCCGGTCCTCCCGGCATCCTCCCCGGTCCTCCCCGCATCCTCCCCGTGCCTCCTCGCATCCTCCCCGATCCTCCCCGCATCCTCCCCGGTCCTCCCCGCATCCTCCCCGGTCCACCCGGCATCCTCCCCGATCCTCCCCGATCCTCCCCGCCTCCTCCCGGGTCCTCCCCGCATCCTCCCCGGTCCTCCCCGCATCCTCCCCGGTCCTCCCCGCATCCTCACTGATCCTCCCCGCATCCTCCCCAATCCTCCCCGCATCCTCCCCGGTCCCCCCCGCATCCTCCCATTCCTCCCCGCATCCTCCCCGATCCTCCCCGCAGCCTCCCCGGTCCTCCCCGCATCCTCCCCGATCCTCCCCGCATCCTTCCCGATCCTCCCCGCATCCTCCCCGGTCCTCCCCGCATCCTCCCCTTCCTCCCCGCATCCTCCCCGATCCTCCCCGCATCCTCGCCCTTCCTCCCCGCATCCTCCACGATCCGCCCCCCATCCTCCCTGATCCTCCACGCATCCTCCCCGATCCTCCCCGCATCCTCCCCGGACCTGCCCGCATCCTCCCCGGTCCTCCCCACATCCTCCCCGATCCTCGCCGCATCCACCCCGATCCTCCTCGCATCCTCCCCGATCCTCTCTGCATCCTCCCCGGTCCTCCCGGCATCCTCCCCGGTCCTCCCCGCATCCTCCCCGGTCCTCCCCGCATCCTCCCCGTGCCTCCCCGCATCCTCCCCGGTCCTCCCTGCATCCTCCCTGGTCCTCCCGGCATCCTCCCCGGTCCTCCCGGCATCCTCCCCGGTCCTCCCCGCATCCTCCCTGTGCCCTCTCGCATCCTCCCCGATCCTCCCCGCATCCTCCCCGGTCCTCCCCGCATCCTCCCCGGTCCACCCGGCATCCTTCCCGATCCTCCCTGATCCTCCCCGCCTCCTCCCGGGTCCTCCCCGCATCCTCCCCGGTCCTCCCCGCATCCTCCCCGGTCCTCCCCGGTCCTCCCCGCATCCTCACTGATCCTCCCCGCATCCTCCCCAATCCTCCCCGCATCCTCCCCGGTCCCCCCCGCATCCTCCCCGGTCCTCGCCGCATCCTCCCCGATCCTCCTCGCATCCTCCCCGATCCTCTCTGCATCCTCCCCGGTCCTCCCGGCATCCTCCCCGGTCCTCCCCGCATCCTCCCCGTGCCTCCTCGCATCCTCCCCGATCCTCCCCGCATCCTCCCCGGTCCTCCCCGCATCCTCCCCGGTCCACCCGGCATCCTCCCCGATCCTCCCCGATCCTCCCCGCCTCCTCCCGGGTCCTCCCCGCATCCTCCCCGGTCCTCCCCGCATCCTCCCCGGTCCTCCCCGCATCCTCCCTGATCCTCCCCGCATCCTCCCCAATCCTCCCCGCATCCTCCCCGGTCCCCCCCGCATCCTCCCATTCCTCCCCGCATCCTCCCCGATCCTCCCCGCAGCCTCCCCGGTCCTCCCCGCATCCTCAACGATCCGCCCCCCATCCTCCCTGATCCTCCCCGCATCCTCCCCGATCCTCCCCGCATCCTCCCCGGACCTGCCTGCATCCTCCCCGGTCCTCCCCGCATCCTCCCCGGTCCTCCCCGCATCCACCCCGATCCTCCTCGCATCCTCCCCGATCCTCTCTGCATCCTCCCCGGTCCTCCCAGCATCCTCCCCGGTCCTCCCCGCATCCTCCCCGGTCCTCCCCGCATCCTGCCCGGTCCCCCCCGCATCCTCCCCGGTCCACCCGGCATCCTCCCCGATCCTCCCCGATCCTCCCCGCCTCCTCCCGGGTCCTCCCCACATCCTCCCGGGTCCTCCCCGCATCCTCCCCGGTCCTCCCCGGTCCTCCCCGCATCCTCACCGATCCTCCCTGCATCCTCCCCGATCCTCCCTGCATCCTCCCCGGTCCCCCCCGCATCCTCCCCGGTCCTCGCCGCATCCTCCCCGATCCTCCCCGCATCCTCCCCGGTCCTCCCCGCATCCTCCCCGATCCTCCCCGCATCCTCCCCGGTCCTCCCTGCATCCTCCCTGGTCCTCCCCGCATCCTCCCCGCTCCTCCCCGCATCCTCTCCGGTCCTCCCCGCATCCTCCCCGATCCTCCCCGCATCCTGCCCGGTTCTACCCGCATCCTCCCTGATCCTCCCCGCATCCTCCCCGGTCCTCCCCGCAACTTCCCCGATCCTCGCCGTATCCTCCCTGATCTTCCCCGCATCCTCCCCGGTCCTCTCCGCATCCTCCCTGGTCCTCCCCGCATCCTCCCCGGTCCTCCCCGCATCCTCCCCGGTCCTCCCCGCATCCTCCCCAGTCCTCCCCGCATCCTCCCCGATGCTCCGCGCATCCTCCCCGGTCCCCGCCGCATCCTCCCCTGTCCTCCCTGCATCCTCCCCGGTCCTCCCCGCATCCTCCCCGATCCTCCCCGCATCCTCCCCGGTCCTCCCCGCATCCTCCCCGATCCTCCCCGCATCCTGCCCGGTTCTCCCCGCATCCTCCCCGGTCCTCCCCGCATCCTCCCCGGTCCTCCCCGCCTCCTCCCCGATCCTCCCCGCATCCTCCCCGGTACTCTCTGCATCCTCCCCGGTCCTCCCCGCATCCTCCCCGGTCCTCCCCGCATCCTCCCCGTTCCTCCCCGCATCCTCTCCGGTCCTCCCCGCATCCTCCCCGATCCTCACCGCATCCTTCCCGATCCTCCCCGCATCCTCCCCGGTCCTCCCCGCATCCTCCCCGGTCCTCCACGCATCCTCCCCGATCCTCCCCGCATCCTCCCCGGTCCTCCCCGCATCCTCCCCGATCCTCCCCGCATCCTTCCCGATCCTCCCCGCATCCTCCCCGGTCCTCCCCGCATCCTCCCCTTCCTCCCCGCATCCTCCCCGATCCTCCCCGCATCCTCGCCCTTCCTCCCCGCATCCTTCCCGATCCTCCCCGCATCCTCCCCGGTCCTCCACGCATCCTCCCCGATCCTCCCCGCATCCTCCCCGGACCTGCCCGCATCCTCCCCGGTCCTCCCCACATCCTCCCCGATCCTCGCCGCATCCACCCCGATCCTCCTCGCATCCTCCCCGATCCTCTCTGCATCCTCCCCGGTCCTCCCGGCATCCTCCCCGGTCCTCCCCGCATCCTCCCCGGTCCTCCCCGCATCCTCCCCGTGCCTCCCCGCATCCTCCCCGGTCCTCCCTGCATCCTCCCTGGTCCTCCCGGCATCCTCCCCGGTCCTCCCGGCATCCTCCCCGGTCCTCCCTGCATCCTCCCCGGTCCTCCCTGCATCCTCCCCGGTCCTCCCCGCATCCTCCCCGCTCCTCCCCGCATCCTTCCCGGTCCTCCCCGCATCCTCCCCGGTCCTCCCTGCATCCTCCCCGGTCCTCCCCGCATCCTCCCCGATCCTCCCCACATCCTGCCCGGTCCTCGCCGCATCCTCCCCGGTCCTCCCCGCATCCTCCCCGGTCGTCCCCGCATCCTCCCCGGTCCTCCCTGCATCCTCTCCGATCCTCCCCGCATCCTCCCCGGTACTATCCGCATCCTCCCCGGTCCTCCCCGCATCCTCCCCGGTCCTCCCCGCATCCTCCCCGTTCCTCCCCGCGTCCTCCCTGATCCTCCCCGCATCCTCCCCGATCCTCCCCGCATCCTCCCCGATCCTCCCCGCATCCTCCCCGGTCCTCCCCGCATCCTCCCCGGTCCTCCCCGCATCCTCCCCGGTCCTCCCTGCATCCTCTCCGATCCTCCCCGCATCCTCCCCGGTACTCTCCGCATCCTCCCCGGTCCTCCCCGCATC
Source organism: Eutreptiella sp. 'Long Island Sound 2002' (assembly GCA_964036045.1). Classification (NCBI taxonomy): domain Eukaryota; phylum Euglenozoa; class Euglenophyceae; order Eutreptiales; family Eutreptiaceae; genus Eutreptiella; species Eutreptiella sp. 'Long Island Sound 2002'. The sequence continues at coordinate 176,276,450 of OZ038380.1, read as the reverse complement.
CTCCCCGGTCCTCCCCGCATCCTCCCCGTTCCTCCCCGCATCCTCCCCGGTCCTCCCCGCATCCTCCCCGACCCTCCCCGCATCCTCCCCGATCCTCCCCGCATCCTCCCCGGTCCTCCCCGCATCCTCCCATTCCTCCCCGCATCCTCCCCGATCCTCCCCGCATCCTCCCCGGTCCTCCCCGCATCCTCCCATTCCTCCCCGCATCCTCCCCGGTCCTCCCCGCATCCTCCGCGATCCGCCCCCCATCCTCCCTGATCCTCCCCGCATCCTCCCCGATCCTCCCCGCATCCTCCCCGGACCTGCCCGCATCCTCCCCGGTCCTCCCCATATCCTCCTCGATCCTCGCCGCATCCACCCCGATCGTCCTCGCATCCTCCCCGATCCTCTCTGCATCCTCCCCGGTCCTCCCGGCATCCTCCCCGGTCCTCCCCGCATCCTCCCTAGTCCTCCCCGCATCCTCCCCGTGCCTCCCCGCATCCTCCCCGGTCCTCCCTGCATCCTCCCCGGTCCTCCCCGCATCCTCCCCGATCCTCCCCGCATCCTCCCCGGTCCCCCCCGCATCCTCCCCGGTCCTCGCCGCATCCTCCCCGATCCTCCCCGCATCCTCCCCGATCCTCTCTGCATCCTCCCCGGTCCTCCCGGCATCCTCCCCGGTCCTCCCCGCATCCTCCCCGGTCCTCCCCGCATCCTCCCCGTGCCTCCCCGCATCCTCCCCGGTCCTCCCTGCATCCTCCCTGGTCCTCCCGGCATCCTCCCCGGTCCTCCCGGCATCCTCCCCGGTCCTCCCTGCATCCTCCCCGGTCCTCCCTGCATCCTCCCCGGTCCTCCCCGCATCCTCCCCGCTCCTCCCCGCATCCTTCCCGGTCCTCCCCGCATCCTCCCCGGTCCTCCCTGCATCCTCCCCGGTCCTCCCCGCATCCTCCCCGATCCTCCCCACATCCTGCCCGGTCCTCGCCGCATCCTCCCCGGTCCTCCCCGCATCCTCCCCGGTCGTCCCCGCATCCTCCCCGGTCCTCCCTGCATCCTCTCCGATCCTCCCCGCATCCTCCCCGGTACTATCCGCATCCTCCCCGGTCCTCCCCGCATCCTCCCCGGTCCTCCCCGCATCCTCCCCGTTCCTCCCCGCGTCCTCCCTGATCCTCCCCGCATCCTCCCTGATCCTCCCCGCATCCTCCCCGATCCTCCCCGCATCCTCCCCGATCCTCCCCGCATCCTCCCCGGTCCTCCCCGCATCCTCCCCGGTCCTCCCCGCATCCTCCCCGGTCCTCCCTGCATCCTCTCCGATCCTCCCCGCATCCTCCCCGGTACTCTCCGCATCCTCCCCGGTCCTCCCCGCATCCTCCCCGGTCCTCCCCGCATCCTCCCCGTTCCTCCCCGCATCCTCCCCGGTCCTCCCCGCATCCTCCCCGACTGTCCCCGCATCCTCCCCGATCATCCCCGCATCCTCCCCGGTCCTCCCCGCATCCTCCCATTCCTCCCCGCATCCTCCCCGATCCTCCCCGCATCCTCCCCGGTCCTCCCCGCATCCTCCCCGGTCCTCCCCGCATCCTCCCCCATCCTCGCCGCATCCACCCCGATCGTCCTCACATCCTCCCCGATCCTCCCGGCATCCTCCCCGGTCCTCCCGGCATCCTCCCCGGTCCTCCCCGCATCCTCCCCGGTCCTCCCCGCATCCTCCCTGATCCTCCCCGCATCCTCCCCGATCCTCCCCGCATCCTCCCCGGACCTGCCCGCATCCTCCCCGGTCCTCCCCACATCCTCCTCGATCCTCGCCGCATCCACCACGATCGTCCTCGCATCCTCCCCGATCCTCTCTGCATCCTCCCTGGTCCTCCCGGCATCCTCCCCGGTCCTCCCCGCATCCTCCCCGGTCCTCCCCGCATCCTCCCCGTGCCTCCCCGCATCCTCCCCGGTCCTCCCTGCATCCTCCCCGGTCCTCCCCGCATCCTCCCCGGTCCTCCCCGCATCCTCCCCGGTCCACCCGGCATCCTCCCCAATCCTCCCCGCATCCTCCCAAGTCCTCCCCGCATCCTCCCCGGACCTGCCCGCATCCTCCCCGGTCCTCCCCACATCCTCCCCGATCCTCGCCGCATCCACCCCGATCGTCCTCACATCCTGCCCGGTTCTCCCCGCATCCTCCCCGGTCCTCCCCGCATCCTCCCCGGTCATCCCCGCATCCTCCCCGGTCCTCCCTGCATCCTCTCCGATCCTCCCCGCATCCTCCCCGGTACTATCCGCATCCTCCCCGGTCCTCCCCGCATCCTCCCCGGTCCTCCCCGCATCCTCCCCGATCCTCCCCACATCCTGCCCGGTTCTCCCCGCATCCTCCCCGATCCTCCCCGCATCCTCCCCGGTCGTCCCCGCATCCTCCCCGGTCCTCCCTGCATCCTCTCCGATCCTCCCCGCATCCTCCCCGGTACTATCCGCGTCCTCCCTGATCCTCCCCGCATCCTCCCCGATCCTCCCCGCATCCTCCCCGATCCTCCCCGCATCCTCCCCGGTCCTCCCCGCATCCTCCCCGGTCCTCCCCGCATCCTCCCCGGTCCTCCCTGCATCCTCTCCGATCCTCCCCGCATCCTCCCCGGTACTCTCCGCATCCTCCCCGGTCCTCCCCGCATCCTCCCCGGTCCTCCCCGCATCCTCCCCGTTCCTCCCCGCATCCTCCCCGGTCCTCCCCGCATCCTCCCCGACTGTCCCCGCATCCTCCCCGATCCTCCCCGCATCCTCCCCGGTCCTCCCCGCATCCTCCCATTCCTCCCCGCATCCTCCCCGATCCTCCCCGCATCCTCCCCGGTCCTCCCCGCATCCTCCCCGGTCCTCCCCACATCCTCCCCCATCCTCGCCGCATCCACCCCGATCGTCCTCACATCCTCCCCGATCCTCCCGGCATCCTCCCCGGTCCTCCCGGCATCCTCCCCGGTCCTCCCCGCATCCTCCCCGGTCCTCCCCGCATCCTCCCTGATCCTCCCCGCATCCTCCCCGATCCTCCCCGCATCCTCCCCGGACCTGCCCGCATCCTCCCCGGTCCTCCCCACATCCTCCTCGATCCTCGCCGCATCCACCACGATCGTCCTCGCATCCTCCCCGATCCTCTCTGCATCCTCCCTGGTCCTCCCGGCATCCTCCCCGGTCCTCCCCGCATCCTCCCCGGTCCTCCCCGCATCCTGCCCGTGCCTCCCCGCATCCTCCCCGGTCCTCCCTGCATCCTCCCCGGTCCTCCCCGCATCCTCCCCGGTCCTCCCCGCATCCTCCCCGGTCCACCCGGCATCCTCCCCAATCCTCCCCGCATCCTCCCAAGTCCTCCCCGCATCCTCCCCGGACCTGCCCGCATCCTCCCCGGTCCTCCCCACATCCTCCCCGATCCTCGCCGCATCCACCCCGATCGTCCTCACGTCCTCCCCGATCCTCTCCGCATCCTCCCCGGTCCTCCCGGCATCCTCCCCGGTCCTCCCCGCATCCTCCCCGGTCCTCCCCGCATCCTCCCCGTGCCTCCCCGCATCCTCCCCGGTCCTCCCTGCATCCTCCCCGGTCCTCCCCGCATCCTCCCCGATCCTCCCCGCATCCTCCCCGATCCTCCCCGCATCCTCCCCGGTCCTCCCCGCATCCTCCCCAGTCCTCCCCGATCCTCCCCGCATCCTCCCCGATGCTCCGCGCATCCTCCCCGGTCCCCGCCGCATCCTCCCCGGTCCTCCCTGCATCCTCCCCGGTCCTCCCCGCATCCTCCCCCCTCCTCCCCGCATCCTTCCCGGTCCTCCCCGCATCCTCCCCGGTCCTCCCCGCATCCTCCCCGATCCTCCCCGCATCCTCCCCGATCCTCCCCACATCCTGCCCGGTTCTCCCCGCATCCTCCCCGGTCCTCCCTGCATCCTCCCCGGTCGTCCCCGCATCCTCCCCGGTCCTCCCTGCATCCTCTCCGATCCTCCCCGCATCCTCCCCGGTACTATCCGCATCCTCCCCGGTCCTCCCCGCATCCTCCCCGGTCCTCCCCGCATCCTCCCCGTTCCTCCCCGCGTCCTCCCCGATCCTCCCCGCATCCTCCCCGATCCTCCCCGCATCCTCCCCGATCCTCCCCGCATCCTCCCCGGTCCTCCCCGCATCCTCCCCGGTCCTCCCCGCATCCTCCCCGGTCCTCCCTGCATCCTCTCCGATCCTCCCCGCATCCTCCCCGGTCCTCCCCGCATCCTCCCCGGTCCTCCCCGCATCCTCCCCGGTCCTCCCCGCATCCTCCCCGTTCCTCCCCGCATCCTCCCCGGTCCTCCCCGCATCCTCCCCGATCCTCCCCGCATCCTCCCCGATCCTCCCCGCATCCTCCCCGGTCCTCCCCGCATCCTCCCATTCCTCCCCTCATCCTCCCCAATCCTCCCCGCATCCTCCCCGGACCTGCCCGCATCCTCCCTGGTCCTCCCCACATCCTCCCCGATCCTCGCCGCATCCACCCCGATCGTCCTCGCATCCTCCCCGATCCTCTCTGCATCCTCCCCGGTCCTCCCGGCATCCTCCCCGGTCCTCCCCGCATCCTCCCCGGTCCTCCCCGCATCCTCCCCATGCCTCCCCGCATCCTCCCCGGTCCTCCCGGCATCCTCCCCGGTCCTCCCCGCATCCTCCCCGGTCCTCCCCGCATCCTCCCCAGTGCACCCGGCATCCTCCCCGATCCTCCCCGATCCTCCCCGCCTCCTCCCGGGTCCTCCCCGCATCCTCACCAATCCTCCCCGCATCTGCCCCGATCCTTCCCGCATCCTCCCCGGTCCCCCCCACATCCTCCCCGGTCCTCCCCGCATCCTCCCCGATCCTCCCCGCATCCTCCCCGGTCCTCCCCGCATCCTCCGCGGTCCTCCCTGCATCCTCCCCGGTCCTCCCCGCATCCTCCCCGGTCCACCCGGCATCCTCCCCGATCCTCTCCGCATCCTCCCTGGACCTGCCCGCATCCTCCCCGGTCCTCCCCACATCCTCCCCGATCCTCGCCGCATCCACCCCGATCGTCCTCGCATCCTCCCCGATCCTCTCTGCATCCTCCCCGGTCCTCCCGGCATTCTCCCCGGTCCTCCCCGCATCCTCCCCGGTCCTCCCCGCATCCTCCCGGTGCCTCCCCGCATCCTCCCCGGTCCTCCCTGCAACCTCCCCGGTCCTCCCCGCATCCTCCCCGGTCCTCCCCGCATCCTCCCCGGTCCACCCGGCATCCTCCCCGCATCCTCCCCGGTCCTCCCCGGTCCCCACCGCATCCTCACCGATCCTCCCCGCATCCTCCCCGATCCTCCCCGCATCCTCCCCGGTCCCCCCCGCATCCTCCCCGGTCATCGCCGCATCCTCCCCGATCCTGCCCGCATCCTCCCCGATCCTCCCCGCATCCTCCCCGGTCCTCCCCGCATCCTCCCCGATCCTCCCCGCATCCTCCCCGGTCACCCCCGCATCCTCCCCGGTCCTCGCCGCATCCTCCCCGATCCTCCCCGCATCCTCCCCGCATCCTCCCCGCATCCTCCCCGCATCCTCCCCGATCCTCCCCGCATCCTCCCCGGTTCTCCCCACATCCTCCCCGCTCCTCCCCGCATCCTCCCCGGTCCTCCCCGCATCCTCCCCGGTCCTCGCCGCATCCTCCCTGGTCCTCCCCGCATCCTCCCCAATCCTCCCCGCATCCTTCCCGGTCCTCCCCGCATCCTCCCCGGTCCTCCCCGCATCCTTCCCGGTCCTCCCCGCATCCTCCCCGGTCCTCCCCGATCCTCCCCGCATCCTCCCCGGTCCTCCCCGCATCCTCTCTGATCCTCCCCGCATCCTCCCCGGTCCTCCCTGCATCCTCCCCGGTCCTCCCCGCATCCTCCCCGCTCCTCCCTGCATCCTCCCCGGTCCTCCCCGCATCCTCTCCGATCCTCCCCGCATCCTGCCCGGTCCTCCCCGCATCCTCCCGGATCCTCCCCGCATCCTCCCCAGTCCTCCCTGCATCCTCCCCGGTCCTCCCCGCATCCTCCCTGCTCCTCCCCGCATCCTCCCCGGTCCTCCCCGCATCCTCCCCGATCCTCCCCGCATCCTGCCCGGTCCTCCCCGCATCCTCCCTGATCCTCCCCTCATCCTCCCCGATCCTCCCCGCATCCTCCCCGGACCTGCCCGCATCCTCCCCGGTCCTCCCTACATCCTCCCCGATCCTCGCCGCATCCACCCCGATCGTCCTCGCATCCTCCCCGATCCTCTCTGCATCCTCCCCGGTCCTGCCGGCATCCTCCCCGGTCCTCCCCGCATCCTCCCCGGTCCTCCCCGCATCCTCCCCGTGCCTCCCCGCATCCTCCCCGGTACTCCCTGCATCCTCCCCGGTCCTCCCCGCATCCTCCCCGGTCCTCCCCGCATCCTCCCTGGTCCACCCGGCATCCTCCCCGATCCTCCCCGATCCTCCTCGCCTCCTCCCGGGTCCTCCCCGCATCCTCACCGATCCTCCCCGCATCCTCCCCGATCCTCCCCGCATCCTCCCCGGTCCCCCCCGCATCCTCCCCGGCCCTCGCCGCATCCTCCCCGATCCTCCCCGCATCCTCCCCGGTCCTCCCCGGTCCTCCCCGCATCCTCCCCGGTCCTCCCGGCATCCTCCCCGGTCCTCCCTGCATCCTCCCCGGTCCTCCCCGCATCCTCCCCGGTCCACCCGGCATCCTCCCCGATCCTCCCCCATCCTCCCCGCCTCCTCCCGGGTCCTCCACGCATCCTCCCCGGTCCTCCCCGCATCCTCCCCGGTCCTCCCCGGTCCCCACCGCACCCTCACCGATCCTCCCCGATCCTTCCCGCATCCTCCCCGGTCCCCCCCGCATCCTCCCCGGTCCTCGCCGCATCCTCCCCGATCCTCCCCGCATCCTCCCCGCTCCTCCCCGCATCCTCCCCGGTCCTCCCCGCATCCTCCCCGATCCTCCCCGCATCCTCCCCGGTCCCCCCCCGCATCCTCCCCGGTCCTCGCCGCATCCTCCCCGATCCTCCCCGCATCCTCCCCGCACCATCCCCGATCCTCCCCGCATCCTCCCCGCTCCTCCCCGCATCCTCCCCGGTCCTCCCCGCATCCTCCCCGATCCTCCCCGCATCCTCCCCGGTCCCCCCCCGCATCCTCCCCGGTCCTCCCTGCATCCTCCCCGGTCCTCCCCGCATCCACCCCGGTCCTCCCCGCATCCTCCCCGGTCCTCCCCGCATCCTCCCCGATCCTCCCCGCATCCTGCCCGGTCCTCCCCGCGTCCTCCCCGGTCCTCCCGGCATCCTCCCCGGTCCTCCCCGCATCCTCCCCGTGCCTCCCCGCATCCTCCCCGGTCCTCCCTGCATCCTCCCCGGTCCTCCCCGCATCCTCCCCGTCCACCCGGCATCCTCCCCGATCCTCCCCGATCCTCCCCGCCTCCTCCGGGGTCCTCCCCGCATCCTCCCCGGTCCTCCCCGCATCCTCACTGATCCTCCCCGCATCCTCCCCGATCCTCCCCGCATCCTCCCTGGTCCCCCCCGCATCCTCCCCGGTCCTCGCCGCATCCTCCCCGATCCTCCCCGCATCCTCCCTGATCCTCCCCGCATCCTCCCCGGTCCTCCCCGCATCCTCCCCGATCCTCCCCGCATCCTCCCCGGTCCTCCCTGCATCCTCCCCGGTCCTCCCCGCATCCTCCCCGCATCCTCCCCGCTCCTCCCCGCATCCTCCCCGGTCCTCCCCGCATCCTCCCCGATCCTCCCCGCATCCTGCCCGGTCCTCCCCGCATTCTCCCTGATCCTCCCCGGTCCTCCCTGCATCCTCCCCGGTCCTCCCCGCATCCTCCCCGGTCCACCCGGCATCCTCCCCGATCCTCCCCGATCCTCCCCGCCTCTTCCCGGGTCCTCCCCGCATCCTCCCCGGTCCTTCCCGCATCCTCCCCGGTCCTCCTCGGTCCTCCCCGCATCCTCACCGATCCTCCCCGCATCATCCCCGAACCTCCTCGCATCCTCCCCGGTCCCCCCCGCATCCTCCCCGGTCCTCGCCGCATCCTCGCCGCATCCTCCCCGCATCCTCCCCGGTCCTCCCCGATCCTCCCCACATCCTCCCCGGTCCCCCCTGCATCCTCCCCGGTCCTCCCCGCATCCTCCCCGGTCCTCCCGGCATCCTCCCCGATCCTCCCCGCCTCCTCCCCGATCCTCCCAGCCCCCTACCCGGTCCTCCCCGCATCCTCCCTGGTCCCCCCCGCATCCTCCCCGGTCCTCGCCGCATCCTCCCCGATCCTCCCCGCATCCTCCCTGATCCTCCCCGCATCCTCCCCGGTCCTCCCCGCATCCTCCCCGATCCTCCCCGCATCCTCCCCGGTCCTCCCTGCATCCTCCCCGGTCCTCCCCGCATCCTCCCCGCATCCTCCCCGCTCCTCCCCGCATCCTCCCCGGTCCTCCCCGCATCCTCCCCGATCCTCCCCGCATCCTGCCCGGTCCTCCCCGCATTCTCCCTGATCCTCCCCGGTCCTCCCTGCATCCTCCCCGGTCCTCCCCGCATCCTCCCCGGTCCACCCGGCATCCTCCCCGATCCTCCCCGATCCTCCCCGCCTCCTCCCGGGTCCTCCCCGCATCCTCCCCGGTCCTTCCCGCATCCTCCCCGGTCCTCCTCGGTCCTCCCCGCATCCTCACCGATCCTCCCCGCATCATCCCCGAACCTCCTCGCATCCTCCCCGGTCCCCCCCGCATCCTCCCCGGTCCTCGCCGCATCCTCGCCGCATCCTCCCCGCATCCTCCCCGGTCCTCCCCGATCCTCCCCACATCCTCCCCGGTCCCCCCTGCATCCTCCCCGGTCCTCCCCGCATCCTCCCCGGTCCTCCCGGCATCCTCCCCGATCCTCCCCGCCTCCTCCCCGATCCTCCCAGCCCCCTACCCGGTCCTCCCCGCATCCTCCCCGGTCCTCCCCGGTCCTCCTCGCATCCTCCCCGGTCCTCCCCGGTCCTCCCCGCATCCTCCCCGCATCCTCCCCGGTCCTCCCCGCATCCTCCCCGTGCCTCCCCGCATCCTCCCCGGTCCTCCCTGCATCCTCCCCGGTCTTCCCCGCATCCTCCCCGGTCCTCCCCAGTCCTCCCCGCATCCTCACCGATCCTCCCCGCATCCTTCCCGATCCTCCCCGCATCCTCCCTTGTCCTCCCCGCATCCTCCCCGATCCTCTCCGCATCCTCCCCGGTCCTCCCCGCATCCTCCCCGGTCCTCCCCGCATCTGCCCCGATCCTCCCCGCATCCTCCCCGGTCCTCCCTGCATCCTCCCCGGTCCTCCCCGCATCCTCCCCGGTCCTCCCCGCATCCTCCCCGGTCCTCCCCGCATCCTCCCCGATCCTCCCCACATCCTCCCCGGTCCTCCCTGCATCCTCCTCGGTCCTCCCGGTATGCTCCCCGATCCTCCCCGCCTCCTCCCCGGTCCTCCCCGCATCCTCCCCGGTCCTCCCCGCATCCGCCCCGATCCTCCCCGCATCCTCCCCGGTCCTCCCTGCATCCTCCCCGGTCCTCCCCGCATCCTCCCCGGTCCTCCCCGCATCCTCCCCGGTCCTCCGCGCATCCTCCCCGGTCCTCCCCGCATCCTCCCCGATCCTCCCCACATCCTCCCCGGTCCTCCCCGCATCCTCCTCGGTCCTCCCGGTATGCTCCCCGATCCTCCCCGCCTCCTCCCCAGTCCTCCCCGCATCCTCCCCTTCCTCCCCGCATCCTCCCCGGTCCTCTCCGGTCCTCCCCGCATCCTCACCGATCCTCCCCGCATCCTCCCCGATCCTCCCCGCATCCTCCCCAGTCCCCCCCGCATCCTCCCCGGTCCTCGCCGCATCTTCGCCGCATCCTCCCCGGTCCTCCCCGCATCCTCCCCGATCCTCCCCACATCCTCCCCGGTCCTCCCTGCATCCTCCCCGGTCCTCCCCGCATCCTCCCCGGTCCTCCCGGCATCCTCCCCGATCCTCCCCGCCTCCTCCCCGATCCTCCCCGCCCCCTACCCGGTCCTCTCCGCATCCTCCCCGGTCCTCCCCGGTCCTCCCCGCATCCTCCCCGGTCCGCCCCGCATCCTCCCCGGTCCTCCCCGCATCCTCCCCGTGCCTCCCCACATCCTCCCCGGTCCTCCCTGCATCCTCCCCGGTCTTCCCCGCATCCTCCCCGGTCCAGCCGGCATCCTCCCCGATCCTCCCCGATCCTCCCCGCCTCCCCCCGGGTCCTCCCCGCATCCTCCCCGGTCCTCCCCGCATCCTCCCCGGTACTCCCCGGTCCTCCCCGCATCCTCCCCGGTACTCCCCGGTCCTCCCCGCATCCTCCCCGATCCTCCCCGCATCCTCCCCGGTCCCCCCCGTATCCTCCCAGGTCCTCGCCGCATCCTCCCCGATTCTCCCCGCATCCTCCCCGGTCCTCCCCGCATCCTCCCCGATCCTCCCCACATCCTCCCCGGTCCTCCCCGCATCCTCCCCGATCCTCCCCACATCCTCCCCAATCCTCCCCGCATCCTCCCCGGTCCTCCCCGCATCCTCCCCGGTGCTCCCCGCATCCTCCCCGATCCTCCCCACATCCTCCCCGGTCCTCCCCGCATCCTCCTCGGTCCTCCCGGTATGCTCCCCGGTCCTCCCTGCATCCTCCCTGGTCCTCCCCGGTCCTCCCCGCATCCTCACCGATCCTCCCCGCATCCTCCCTGATCCTCCCCGCATCCTCCCCGGTCCCCCCCGCATCCTCCCCGGTCCTCGCCGCATCCTCGCCGCATCCTCCCCGCATCCTGCCCGGTCCTCCCCGCATCCTCCCCGATCCTCCCCACATCCTCCCCGGTCCTCCCTGCATCCTCCCCGGTCCTCTCCGCATCCTCCCCGGTTTTCCCGGCATCCTCCCCGATCCTCCCCGCCTCCTCCCCGATCCTCCCCGCCCCCTACCCGGTCCTCCCCGCATCCTCCCCGGTCCTCCCCGGTCCTCCCCGCATCCTCCCCGGTCCTCCCCGCATCCTCCCCGGTCCTCCCCGCATCCACCCCGTGCCTCCCCACATCCTCCCCGGTCCTCCCTGCATCCTCCCCGGTCTTCCCCGCATCCTCCCCGGTCCAGCCGGCATCCTCCCCGATCCTCCCCGATCCTCCCCGCCTCCTCCCGGGTCCTCCCCGCATCCTCACCGGTCCCCCCCGCATCCTCCCCGGTCCTCGCCGCATCCTCCCCGATTCTCCCCGCATCCTCCCCGGTCCTCCCCGCATCCTCCCCGGTCCTCACCGCATCCTCCCCGGTCCTCCCCGCATCCCGCCCGATCCTCCCTGCATCCTCCTCGGTCCTCCCGGCACGCTCCCCGATCCTCCCCGCATCCTCCCTGATCCTCCCCGCATCCTCCCCGGTCCTCCCCGGTCCTCCCCGCATCCTCCCCGGTCCTCCCCGCATCCTCCACGGTCCTCGCCGCATCCTCCCCGGTCCTCCCCGCATCCTCCCCGATCCTCCCCTCATCCTCCCCAGTCCTCCCCGCATCCTCCCCGATCCTCCCCGCATCCTCCCCGATCCTCCCCGCATCCTCCCCGATCCTCCCCTCATCCTCCCCGGTCCTCCCCGCATCCTCCCCGGTCCTCCCCGCATCCTCCCCGGTCCTCCCCGCATCCTCCCCGGTCCTCCCTGCATACTCCCCGGTCCTCCGCGCATCCTCCCCGGTCCTCCCCGCATCCTCCACGGTCCTCCGCGCATCCTCCCCGGTCCTTCCCGCATCCTCCCCGGTCCTCCCCGCATCCTCCCCGGTCCTCCCTGCATCCTCCCCGGGCCTCCCCGCATCCTCCCCGGTCATCCCCGCATCCTCTCCGATCCTCCCCGCATCCTCCCCGATCCCCCCCGCATCCTCCCCGATCCTCCCCGCATCCTTCCCGCTCATCCCCGCATCCTCCCCGATCCTCCCCGCATCCTCGCCGATCCTCCCCGCATCCTCCCCGGTCCCCCCCGCATCCTCCCCGGTCCCGCCCGCATCCTCCCCGATCCTCCCCGCATCTTTCCGATCCTCCCCGCATCCTCCCCCGTCCTCCCCGAATCCTCCCGGGTCTTCCCCGCATTGTCCCTGGTCCTCCCCGCATCCTCCCCGATCCTCCCCGCATCCTCCGCGGCCCCCCCCCGCATCCTCCCCGGTCCTCGCCGCATCCTCCCCGGTCCTCCCCGCATCCTCCCCGGTCCTCCCCGAATCCTCCCCGGTCCTCCGCGCATCCTCCCCGGTCCTCACCGCATCCTCCCCGGTCCTCCCCGCATCCTCCCCGGTCCTCCCCGCATCCTCCCCGGTCCTCCCCGCATCCTACCCGATCCTCCCCGCATCCTCCCCGATCCTCCCCGCATCCTCCCCGGTCCTCCCCGCATCCTCCCCGGTCCTCGCTGCATCCTCCCCGGTCCTCCCCGCATCCTCCCCGGTCATCACCGCATCCTCCCCGGTCCTCCCCGCATCCTCCCCGATCCTGCCCGCATCCTCCCCGGTCCTCCCCGCATCCTCCCCGGTCCTCCCCGCATCCTCCCTGGTCCTCCCCGCATCCTCCCCGGTCCTCCCCGCATCCTCCCCGGTCCTCCCCGCATCCTCCCCGATCCTCCCCGCATCCTCCCCGGTCCTCCCCGCATCCTCACCGATCCTCCCCGCATCCTCCCCGGTCCCCCCCGCATCCTCCCCGGTCCTCGCCGCATCCTCCCTGATCCTCCCCGCATCCTCCCCGGTCCTCCCCGCATCCTCCCCAATCCTCCCCGCATCCTCCCCGGTCCTCGCTGCATCCTCCTAGGTCCTCCCCGCATCCTCCCCGGTCCTCCCCGCATCCTCCCCGGTCCTCCCCGCATCCTCCCCAGTCCTCCCCGCATCCTCCCCGGTCCTCCCCGCATCCTCACCGATCCTCCCGGCATCCTCCCCGATCCTCCCCGCCTCCTCCCCGATGCTCCCCGCCCCCTACCCGGTCCTCCCCGCATCCTCCCCGGTCCTCCCCGCATCCTCCCCGATCCTCCCCGCATCCTCCCCGGTCCTCCCCGCATCCTCCCCGGTCCCCCGCGCATCCTCCCCGGTCCTCCCCACAACCTCCCCGGTCCTCCCTGCATCCCGCCCGATCCTCCCCGCATCCTCCCCGGTCCTCCCCGCATCCTCCCCGGTCCTCCCCGCATCCTCCCCGGTCCCCCACGCATCCTCCCCGGTCCTCGCCGCATCCTCCTCGATCCTCCCCGCATCCTCCCGGATCCTCCCCGCATCCTCCCCGGTCCTCCCCGCATCCTCCCCGGTCCTCCTTGCATCCTCCCTGATCCTCCCCGCATCCTCCCCGATCCTGCCCGCATCCTCCCCGGACCCCCCCGCATCCTCCCCGGTCCTCGCTGCATCCTCCTAGGTCCTCCCCGCATCCTCCCCGGTCCTCCCTACATCCTCCCCGGTCCTCCCCGCATCCTCCCCAGTCCTCCCCGCATCCTCCCCGGTCCTCCCCGCATCCTCACCGATCCTCCCCGCATCCTCCCCGATCCTCCCCGCATCCTCCCCGGTCCCCCCCGCATTCTCCCCGGTCCTCGCCGCATCCTCCCCGATCCTCCCCGCATCCTCCCCGATCCTCCCCGCATCCTCCCCGGTCCTCCCCGCATCGTCCCCGATCCTCCCCGCATCCTCTCCGGTCCTCCCTGCATCCTCCCCGGTCCTCCCCGCATCCTCCACGGTCCTCCCCGCATCGTCCCCGGTCCTCCCTGCATCCTCCCCGGGCCTCCCCGCATCCTCCCGGGTCCTCCCCGCATCCTCCCCGGTCCTCCCCGCATCCTCCCCGGTCCTCCCCGGTCCTCCCCGCATCCTCCCCGGGCCTCCCCGCATCCTCCCCGATCCTCCCTGCATCCTCCCCGGTCCCCCCCGCATCCTCCCCGGTCCTCGCCGCATCCTCGCCGGATCCTCCCCGCATCCTCCCCGGTCCTCCCCGCATCCTCCCCGATCCTCCCCACATCCTCCCCGGTCCTCCCTGCATCCTCCCCGGTCCTCCCCGCATCCTCCCCGGTCCTCCCGGCATCCTCCCCGATCCTCCCCGCCTCCTCCCCGATGCTCCCCGCCCCCTACCCGGTCCTCCCCGCATCCTCCCCGGTCCTCCCTGCATCCTCCCCGGGCCTCCCCGCATCCTCCCCGGTCCTCCCCGCATCCTCCCCGGTCCTCCCCGCATCCTCCCCGATCCTCCCCGCATGCTCCCCGGTCCTCCCCGCATCCTCCCCGGTCCCCCCCGCATCCTCCCCGGTCCTCGCCGCATCCTCCTTGATCCTCCCCGCATCCTCCCCGATCCTCCCCGCATCCTCCCCGGTCCTCCCCGCATCCTCCCCGATCCTCCCCGCATCCTCCCCGGTCCTCCCCGCATCCTCCCCGATCCTCCCCGCATCCTCCCCGGTCCTCCTTGCATCCTCCCCGATCCTCCCCGCATCCTCCCCGATCCTGCCCGCATCCTCCCCGGACCCCCCCGCATCCTCCCCGGTCCTCGCTGCATCCTCCCCGGTCCACCCCGCATCCTCCCCAGTCCTCCCCGCGTCCTCCCCGGTCCTCCCCGGTCCCCCCCGCATCCTCCCCGGTGCTCGCCCCATCCTCCCCGGTCCTCCCCGCATCCTCCCCGATCCTCCCCGCATCCTCCCCGGTCCTCCCCGCATCCTCCCCGATCCTCCCCGCATCCTCTCCGGTCCTCCCTGCATCCTCCCCGGTCCTCCCCGCATCCTCCACGGTCCTCCCCGCATCGTCCCCGTGCCTCCGCGCATCCTCCCCGGTCCTCCCTGCATCCTCCCCGGGCCTCCCCGCATCCTCCCGGGTCCTCCCCGCATCCTCCCCGGTCCTCCCCGCATCCTCCCCGGTCCTCCCCGGTCCTCCCCGCATCCTCCCCGGGCCTCCCCGCATCCTCCCCGATCCTCCCTGCATCCTCCCCGGTCCCCCCCGCATCCTCCCCGGTCCTCGCCGCATCCTCGCCGGATCCTCCCCGCATCCTCCCCGGTCCTCCCCGCATCCTCCCCGATCCTCCCCACATCCTCCCCGGTCCTCCCTGCATCCTCCCCGGTCCTCCCCGCATCCTCCCCGGTCCTCCCGGCATCCTCCCCGATCCTCCCCGCCTCCTCCCCGATGCTCCCCGCCCCCTACCCGGTCCTCCCCGCATCCTCCCCGGTCCTCCCCGGTCCTCCCCGCATCCTCCCCGATCCTCCCCGCATCCTCCCCGGTCCTCCCCGCATCCTCCCCGGTCCCCCGCGCATCCTCCCCGGTCCTCCCCACAACCTCCCCGGTCCTCCCTGCATCCCGCCCGATCCTCCCCGCATCCTCCCCGGTCCTCCCCGCATCCTCCCCGGTCCTCCCCGCATCCTCCCCGGTCCCCCACGCATCCTCCCCGGTCCTCGCCGCATCCTCCTCGATCCTCCCCGCATCCTCCCGGATCCTCCCCGCATCCTCCCCGGTCCTCCCCGCATCCTCCCCGGTCCTCCTTGCATCCTCCCTGATCCTCCCCGCATCCTCCCCGATCCTGCCCGCATCCTCCCTGGACCCCCCCGCATCCTCCCCGGTCCTCGCTGCATCCTCCTAGGTCCTCCCCGCATCCTCCCCGGTCCTCCCCGCATCCTCCCCGGTCCTCCCTACATCCTCCCCGGTCCTCCCCGCATCCTCCCCGATCCTCCCCGCATCCTCCCCGGTCCTCCCCGCATCGTCACCGATCCTCCCCGCATCCTCCCCGATCCTCCCCGCATCCTCCCCGGTCCCCCCCGCATCATCCCCGGTCCCCGCCGCATCCTCCCTGATCCTCCCCGCATCCTCCACCATCCTCCCCGCATCCTCCCCGGTCCTCGCCGCATCCTCCCCGATCCTCCCCGCATCCTCCCCGGTCCTCCCCGCATCCTCCACGGTCCTCCCCGCATCCTCCCCGTGCCTCCCCGCATCCTACCTGGTCCTCCCCGCATCCTCCCGGGTCCTCCCCGCATCCTCCCCGGTCCTCCCCGCATCCTCCCCGGTCCTCCCCGGTCCTCCCCGCATCCTCCCCGGTCCTCCTTGCATCCTCCGCGATCCTCCCCGCATCCTCCCCGGTCCTCCTTACATCCTCCCCGGTCCTCCCCGCAATCTCCCCGATCCTCCCCGCATCCTCCCCGGTCCTCCCCGCATCGTCACCGATCCTCCCCGCATCCTCCCCGATCCTCCCCGCATCCTCCCCGGTCCCCCCCGCATCCTCCCCGGTCCTCGCCGCATCCTCCCTGATCCTCCCCGCATCCTCCACGATCCTCCCCGCATCCTCCCCGGTCCTCCCCGCATCCTCCCCGATCCTCCCCGCATCCTCCCCGGTCCTCCCTGCATCCTCCCCGGTCCTCCCCTCATCCTCCACGGTCTTCCCCGCATCCTCCCCATGCCTCCGCGCATCCTCCCCGGTCCTCCCTACATCCTCCCTGGTCCTCCCCGCATCCTCCCGGGTCCTCCCCGCATCCTCCCCGGTCCTCCCCGCATCCTCCCCGGTCCTCCCCGGTCCTCCCCGCATCCTCCCCGATCCTCCCCGCATCCTCCCCGCCCCCCCCCCGCATCCTCCCCGGTCCTCGCCGCATCCTCGCCGTATCCTCCCCGCATCCACCCCGGTCCTCCCCGCATCCTCCCCGATCCTACCCACATCCTCCCCGGTCCTCCCTGCATCCTCCCCGGTCCTCCTTACATCCTCCCCGGTCCTCCCCGCATCCTCCCCGATCCTCCCCGCATCCTCCCCGGTCCTCCCCGCATCGTCACCGATCCTCCCCGCATCCTCCCCGATCCTCCCCGCATCCTCCCCGGTCCCCCCCGCATCCTCCCCGGTCCCCGCCGCATCCTCCCCGATCCTCCCCGCATCCTGCACCATCCTCCCCGCATCCTCCCCGGTCCTCGCCGCATCCTCCCCGATCCTCCCCGCATCCTCCCCGGTCCTCCCCGCATCCTCCACGGTCCTCCCCGCATCCTCCCCGTGCCTCCGCGCATCCTCCCCGGTCCTCCCTGCATCCTCCCCGATCCTCCCCGCCTCCTCCGCGGTCCTCCCCGGTCCTCCCCGCATCCTCCCCGCTCCTCCCCGCATCCTCCTAGGTCCTCGCTGCATCCTCCCCGGTCCTCCCCGCATCCTCCCCGATCCTCCCAGCATCCTCCCCGGTCCTCCCCGCATCCTCCCCGATCCTCCCCACATCCTCCCCGAACCTCCCCGCATCCTCCCCGGTCCCCCCCGCATCCCCCCCGGTCCTCCCCGCATCCTCCCCGGTCCTCCCTGCATCCTCCCCGGTCTTCCCCGCATCCTCCCCGGTCCTCCCCGCATCCTCCCCGGTCCTCCGCGCATCCTCCCCGGTCCTCCCCGCATCCTCCCCGGTCCTCCGCGCATCCTCCCCGGTCCTCCCCGCATCCTCCCCGGTCCTCCCCGCATCCTCCCCGATCCTCCCCGCATCCTCGCCGATCCTCCCCGCATCCTCCCCGGTCCCCCCCGCATCCTCCCCGGTCCTCCCCGGATCCTCCCCGGTCCTCCCCGCATCCTCCCCGACCCTCCCCGCATCCTCGCCGATCCTCCCCGCATCCTCCCCGGTCCCCCCCGCATCCTCCCCGATCCTCCCCGCATCCTCCCCGGTCCCCCCCGCATCCCCCCCGGTCCTCGCCGCATCCTCCCCGGTCCTCCCCGCATCCTCCCCGGTCCTCCCCGCATCCTCCCCGGTCCTCCCCGCATCCTCCCCGGTCCTCCGCGCATCCTCCCTGGTCCTCCCCGCATCCTCCCTGGTCCTCCCCGCATCCTCCCCGGTCCCCCCCGCATCCTCCCCGGTCCTCGCCGCATCCTCCCCGGTCCTGCCCGCATCCTCCCCGGTCCTAACCCGCATCCTCCCCGGTCCTCCCCGAATCCTCCCCGGTACTCCCCGCATCCTCCACGGTCCTCGCTGCATCCTCCCCGGTCCTCCCCGCATCCTCCCCGATCCTCCCCGCATCCTCCCCGGTCCTCCCCGCATCCTCCCCGATCCTCCCCGCATCCTCCCCGAACCTCCCCGCATCCTCCCCGGTCCCCCCCGCATCCTCCCCGATCCTCCCCGCATCCTCCCCGGTCCCCCCCGCATCCTCCCCGGTCCTCCCCGGATCCTCCCCGGTCCTCCCCGCATCCTCCCCGACCCTCCCCGCATCCTCGCCGATCCTCCCCGCATCCTCCCCGGTCCCCCCCGCATCCTCCCCGATCCTCCCCGCATCCTCCCAGGTCCCCCCCGCATCCCCCCCGGTCCTCGCTGCATCCTCCCCGGTCCTCCCCGCATCCTCCCCGGTCCTCCCCGCATCCTCCCCGGTCCTCCGCGCATCCTCCCTGGTCCTCCGCGCATCCTCCCTGGTCCTCCCCGCATCCTCCCTGGTCCTCCCCGCATCCTCCCCGGTCCCCCCCGCATCCTCCCCGGTCCTCGCCGCATCCTCCCCGGTCCTGCCCGCATCCTCCCCGGTCCTAACCCGCATCCTCCCCGGTCCTCCCCGAATCCTCCCCGGTACTCCGCGCATCCTCCCCGGTCCTCCCAGCATCCTCCCCAGTCCTCCCCGCATCCTCCCCGATCCTCCCCGCATCCTCCCCGATCCTCCCCGCATCCTCCCCGATCCTCCCCGCATCCTCCCCGGTCCTCGCTGCATCCTCCCCGGTCCTCCCCGCATCCTCACCGGTCATCACCGCATCCTCCCCGGTCCTCTCCGCATCCTCCCCGGTCCGCCCCGCATCCTCCCCGATCCTCCCCGCATCCTCCCCTATCCTGCCCGCATCCTCCCCGGTCCTCCCCGCATCCTCCCCGGTCCTCCCCGCATCCTCCCCGGTCCTCCCCGCATCCTCCCCGGTCCTCCCCGCATCCTCCCCGGTCCTCCCCGCATCCTCCCCGATCCTCCCCGCATCCTCCCCGGTCCCCCCCGCATCCTCCCCGGTCCTCGCCGCATCCTCCCCGATCCTCACCGCATCCTCCCCGATCCTCCCCGCAGCCTCCCCGGTCCTCCCCGCATCCTCCCCGATCCTCCCCGCATCCTCCCCGGTCCCCCCCGCATTCCCCCCGGTCCTCACCGCATCCTCCCCGTTCCTCCCCGCATCCTCCCCGATCCTCCCCGCATCCTCCACGGTCCTCCCCGCATCCTCCCCGGTCCTCCCCGCATCCTACCCGATCCTCCCCGCATCCTCCCCGCATCCTCCCCGCATCCTCCCCGGTCCTCCCCGCATCCTCCCCTGTCCTCCCCGCATCCTCCCCGGTCCTCCCCGCATCCTCCCCGGTCCCCCCCGCATCCTCCCCGGTCCTCGCCGCATCCTCCCCGATCCTCCCCGCATCCTCCCCGATCCTCCCCGCATCCTCCACGGTCCTCCCCGCATCCTCCCCGGTCCTCCCCGCATCCTACCCGATCCTCCCCGCATCCTCCCCGCATCCTCCCCGCATCCTCCCCGGTCCTCCCCGCATACTCCCGGATCCTCCCCGCATCCTCCCCGATCCTGCCCGCATCCTCCCCGGTCCTCCCCGCATCCTCCCCGGTCCTCCCCGCATCCTACCCGATCCTCCCCGCATCCTCCCCGCATCCTCCCCGGTCCTCCCCGCATACTCCCCGATCCTCCCCGCATCCTCCCCGATCCTGCCCGCATCCTCCCCGGTCCTCCCCGCATCCTCCCCGATCCTGCCCGCATCCTACCCGATCCTCCCCGCATCCTCCCCGATCCTCCCCGCATCCTCCCTGGTCCCCCCCG
The DNA here is from genome assembly GCA_964036045.1 of Eutreptiella sp. 'Long Island Sound 2002'. Classification (NCBI taxonomy): domain Eukaryota; phylum Euglenozoa; class Euglenophyceae; order Eutreptiales; family Eutreptiaceae; genus Eutreptiella; species Eutreptiella sp. 'Long Island Sound 2002'. The sequence goes on along the minus strand of OZ038380.1, from coordinate 176,256,879 downwards.
CATCCTCCCCGATCCTCTCCGCATCCTCCCTGGTCCTCCCCGCATCCTCCCCGATCTTCCCCGCATCCCCCCCGGTCCTCCCCGCATCCTCCCCGATCCTCCCCGCATCCTCCCCGGTCCTCCCCGCATCCTCCCCGGCCCTCCGCCCCGGTCCTCCCCGCATCCTCCCCGGTCCTCCCCGCATCCTCCCCGGTCCTCCCCGCATCCCCCCCGGCCATCCCTGCATCCTCTGCGATCCTTCCCGCATCCTCCCCGGTCCTCCCCGCATCCTCCCCGATTCTCCCCGCATCCTCCCCGATCCTCCCCGCATCCTCTCCGGTCCTCCCCGCATCCTCCCCGGTCCTCCCCGCATCCTCCCCGATCCTCCCCGCATCCTCCCCGATCCTCCCCGCATCCTCCCCGATCCCCCCCCCATCCTCCCCGATCCCCCCCGCATCCTCCCCGGTCCTCCCCACATCCTCCCCAACCCTCCCCGCATCCTCCCCGATCCTCCCCGCATCCTCCCCGGTCCTCCCCGCATCCTCACCGATCCTCCCCGCATCCTCCCCGATCCTCCCCGCATCCTCCCCGGTCCCCCCCGCATCCCCCCCGGTCCTCGCCGCATCCTCCCCGCTCCTCCCCGCATCCTCCCCGGTCCTCCCCGCATCCTCCCCGGTCCTCCCCGCATCCTCCCCGGTCCTCCGCGCATCCTCCCCGATCCTCCCCGCATCCTTCCCGGTCATCCCCGCATCCTCCCCGATCCTCCCCGCATCCTCGCCGATCCTCCCCGCATCCTCCCCGGTCCCCCCCGCATCCTCCCCGGTCCCGCCCGCATCCTCCCCGATCTTCCCCGCATCTTTCCGATCCTCCCCGCATCCTCCCCCGTCCTCCCCGAATCCTCCCCGGTCTTCCCCGCATTGTCCCTGGTCCTCCCCGCATCCTCCCCGGTCCTCCCCGCATCCTACCCGATCCTCCCCGCATCCTCCCCGATCCTCCCCGCATCCTTCCTGGTCATCCCCGCATCCTCCCCGATCCTCCCCGCATCCTCGCCGATCCTCCCCGCATCCTCCCCGGTCCCGCCCGCATCCTCCCCGGTCCCGCCCGCGTCCTCCCCGATCCTCCCCGCATCTTTCCGATCCTCCCCGCATCCTCCCCCGTCCTCCCCGCATCCTCCCCGGTCCTCCCCGCATCCTCCCCGATCCTCCCCGCATCCTCCCCGATCCTCCCCGCATCCTCCCCGGTCCCCCCCGCATCCCCCCCGGTCCTCGCCGCATCCTCCCCGGTCCTCCCCGGCCCTCCGCCCCGGTCCTCCCCGCATCCTCCCCGGTCCTCCCCGCATCCTCCCCGGTCCTCCCCGCATCCTCCCCGATCCTCCCCGAATCCTTCCCGGACATCCCCGCATCCTCCCCGATCCTCCCCGCATCCTCGCCGATCCTCCCCGCATCCTCCCCGGTCCCCCCCGCATCCTCCCCGGTCCCGCCCGCATCCTCCCCGATCCTCCCCGTATCTTTCCGATCCTCCCCGCATCCTCCCCGGTCCTCCCCGCATCCTCCCCGATCCTGCCCGCATCCTCCCCGGTCCTCCCCGCATCCTCCCCGGTCCTCCCCGCATCCTCCCCGGTCCTCCCCGCATACTCCCCGATCCTCCCCGCATCCTCCCCGATCCTGCCCGCATCCTCCCCGGTCCTCCCCGCATACTCCCCGGTCCTCCCCGCATCCTCCTCGATCCTCCCCGCATCCTCCCCGGTCCTCCCCGCATCCTCCCCGGTCCTCCCCGCATCATCCCCGATCCTCCCCGCATCCCCCCCGGTCCTCCCCGCATCCTCCCCGGTCCTCCCCGCATCCTCCCCGATCCTCCCCGCATCCTCCCCGATCCTCCCCGCATCCTCCCCAATCCTCCCCGCATCCTCCCCGGTCCTCCCCACATCCTCCCCGATCCCGCCCCCATCCTCCCCGATCCCCCCCGCATCCGCCCCAATCCTCCCCGCATCCTCCGCGGTCATGCCCGCATCCTACCCGGTCCTCCCCACATCCTCCCCAATCCTCCCCGCATCCACCCCGATCCTCCTCGCATCCTCCCCGATCGTCTCCGCATCCTCCCCGGTCCTCCCGGCATCCTCCCCGGTCCTCCCCGCATCCTCCCCGGTCCTCCGCGCATCCTCCCCGTGCCTCCCCGCATCCCCCCCCGTCCTCCCTGCATCCTCCCCGGTCCTCCCCGCATCCTCCCCGGTCCACCCGGCATCCTCCCCGGTCCTCCCCGCATCCTCCACGGTCCTCAGCGCATCCTCCCGGGTCCTCCCCGCATCCTCCCCGATCCTCCCCGCATCCTCGCCGATCCTCCCCGCATCCTCCCCGGTCCCCCCCGCATCCTCCCCGGTCCTCGCCGCATCCTCCCCGAACCTCCCCGCATCCTCCCCGGTCCTCCCCGCATCCTCCCCGCCCTCCCCACATCCTCCCCGGTCCTCCCTGCATCCTCCCCGGTAGCCCCCATATCCTCCCCGGTCCTCCCGGCATCCTACTTGATCCTCCCAGCCTCCTCCCCGATCCTCCCCGGTCCTCCCCGCATCCTCCCCGTTCCTCCCCGGTCCACCCCGCATCCTCCCTGGTCCTCCCCGCATCCTCCCAGGTCCTCCCCGCATCCTCCCCGATCCTCCACGCATCCTCCCCGATCCTCCCCGCATCCTCCCCGGTACTCGCCGCATCCCCCCCGGTCCTCCCCGCATCCTCCCCGGTCCTCCCCGCATCCTCCCGGGTCCTCTCCGCATCCTCCCCGGTCCTCTGCGCATCCTCCCCGATCCTCCTCGCATCCTCCCCGATCCTGCCCGCATCCTCCCCGGTCCTCCCCGCATCCTCCCCGATCCTCCCCGCATCCTCCCCGATCCTCCCCGCATCCTCCCCGATCCTCCCCGCATCCTCCCCGGTCCCCCCCGCATCCTCCCCGATCCTCTCCGCATCCTCCCCGGTCCTCCCCGCATCCTCCCCGATCCTCCCCGCATCCTCCCCGGTCCTCCCCGCATCCTCCCCGGTCCCCCCCGCATCCTCCCCGATCCTCCCCGCATCCTCCCCGATCCTCCCCACATCCTCCCCGGTCCTCCCCGCATCCTCCCGGGTCCTCCCCGCATCCTCCCCGATCCTCCCCGCATCCTCCCCGGTCCTCCCCGCATCCTCCCCGACCCCCCCCCCTCCTCCCCGACCCCCCCCGCATCCTCCCCGATCCTCCCCGCATCCTCCGCGGTCCTGCCCGCATCCTCCCCGGTCCTCCCCGCATCCTCCCCGGTCCTCCCCGCATCCTCCCCGATCCTCCCCGCATCCTCCCCAATCCTCCCCGCATCCACCCCGATCCTCCTCGCATCCTCCCTGATCCTCTCCGCATCCTACCCGGTCCTCCCCACATCCTCCCCGATCCTCTCCGCATCCTCCCCGGTCCTCCCCGCATCCTCACCGGTCCTCCCCGCATCCTCCCCGTGCCTCCCCGCATCCCCCCCGGTCCTCCCTGCATCCTCCCCGGTCCTCCCCGCATCCTCCCCGGTCCACCCGGCATCCTCCCCGGTCCTCCCCGCATCCTCCACGGTCCTCAGCGCATCCTCCCGGGTCCTCCCCGCATCCTCCCCGATCCTCCCCGCATCCTCGCCGATTCTCCCCGCATCCTCCCCGGTCCCCCCCGCATCCTCCCCGGTCCTCGCCGCATCCTCCCCGAACCTCCCCGCATCCTCCCCGGTCCTCCCCGCATCCTCCCCGCCCTCCCCACATCCTCCCCGGTCCTCCCTGCATCCTCCCCGGTAGCCCCCGCATCCTCCCCGGTCCTCCCGGCATCCTACTTGATCCTCCCAGCCTCCTCCCCGATCCTCCCCGGTCCTCCCCGCATCCTCCCCGTTCCTCCCCGGTCCACCCCGCATCCTCCCTGGTCCTCCCCGCATCCTCCCAGGTCCTCCCCGCATCCTCCCCGATCCTCCACGCATCCTCCCCGATCCTCCCCGCATCCTCCCCGGTACTCGCCGCATCCCCCCCGGTCCTCCCCGCATCCTCCCCGGTCCTCCCCGCATCCTCCCGGGTCCTCTCCGCATCCTCCCCGGTCCTCTGCGCATCCTCCCCGATGCTCCTCACATCCTCCCCGATCCTGCCCGCATCCTCCCCGGTCCTCCCCGCATCCTCCCCGATCCTCCCCGCATCCTCCCCGATCCTCCCCGCATCCTCCCCGGTCCCCCCCGCATCCTCCCCGGTCATCACCGCATCCTCCCCGGTCCTCTCCGCATCCTCCCCGGTCCGCCCCGCATCCTCCCCGATCCTCCCCGCATCCTCCCCTATCCTGCCCGCATCCTCCCCGGTCCTCCCCGCATCCTCCCCGGTCCTCCCCGCATCCTCCCCGGTCCTCCCCGCATCCTCCCCGGTCCTCCCCGCATCCTCCCCGGTCCTCCCCGCATCCTCCCCGATCCTCCCCGCATCCTCCCCGGTCCCCCCCGCATCCTCCCCGGTCCTCGCCGCATCCCCCCCGATCCTCACCGCATCCTCCCCGATCCTCCCCGCAGCCTCCCCGGTCCTCCCCGCATCCTCCCCGATCCTCCCCGCATCCTCCCCGGTCCCCCCCGCATTCCCCCCGGTCCTCGCCGCATCCTCCCCGATCCTCCCCGGATCCTCCCCGATCCTCCCCGCATCCTCCACGGTCCTCCCCGCATCCTCCCCGGTCCTCCCCGCATCCTACCCGATCCTCCCCGCATCCTCCCCGCATCCTCCCCGCATCCTCCCCGGTCCCCCCCGCATCCTCCCCGGTCCTCGCTGCATCCTCCCCGGTGCTCCCCGCATCCTCCCCTGTCCTCCCCGCATCCTCCCCGGTCCTCCCCGCATCCTCCCCGGTCCCCCCCGCATCCTCCCCGGTCCTCGCCGCATCCTCCCCGATCCTCCCCGCATCCTCCCCGATCCTCCCCGCATCCTCCACGGTCCTCCCCGCATCCTCCCCGGTCCTCCCCGCATCCTACCCGATCCTCCCCGCATCCTCCCCGCATCCTCCCCGGTCCTCCCCGCATACTCCCCGATCCTCCCCGCATCCTCCCCGATCCTGCCCGCATCCTCCCCGGTCCTCCCCGCATCCTCCCCGATCCTGCCCGCATCCTACCCGATCCTCCCCGCATCCTCCCCGATCCTCCCCGCATCCTCCCTGGTCCCCCCCGCATCCTCCCCGATCCTCTCCGCATCCTCCCTGGTCCTCCCCGCATCCTCCCCGATCTTCCCCGCATCCCCCCCGGTCCTCCCCGCATCCTCCCCGATCCTCCCCGCATCCTCCCCGGTCCTCCCCGCATCCTCCCCGGCCCTCCGCCCCGGTCCTCCCCGCATCCTCCCCGGTCCTCCCCGCATCCTCCCCGGTCCTCCCCGCATCCCCCCCGGCCATCCCTGCATCCTCTGCGATCCTTCCCGCATCCTCCCCGGTCCTCCCCGCATCCTCCCCGATTCTCCCCGCATCCTCCCCGATCCTCCCCGCATCCTCTCCGGTCCTCCCCGCATCCTCCCCGGTCCTCCCCGCATCCTCCCCGATCCTCCCCGCATCCTCCCCGCATCCTCCCCGATCCCCCCCCCATCCTCCCCGATCCCCCCCGCATCCTCCCCGGTCCTCCCCACATCCTCCCCAACCCTCCCCGCATCCTCCCCGATCCTCCCCGCATCCTCCCCGGTCCTCCCCGCATCCTCCCCGATCCTCCCCGCATCCTCCCCGATCCTCCCCGCATCCTCCCCGGTCCCCCCCGCATCCCCCCCGGTCCTCGCCGCATCCTCCCCGCTCCTCCCCGCATCTTCCCCGGTCCTCCCCGCATCCTCCCCGGTCCTCCCCGCATCCTCCCCGGTCCTCCGCGCATCCTCCCCGATCCTCCCCGCATCCTTCCCGGTCATCCCCGCATCCTCCCCGATCCTCCCCGCATCCTCGCCGATCCTCCCCGCATCCTCCCCGGTCCCCCCCGCATCCTCCCCGGTCCCGCCCGCATCCTCCCCGATCCTCCCCGCATGTTTCCGATCCTCCCCGCATCCTCCCCCGTCCTCCCCGAATCCTCCCCGGTCTTCCCCGCATTGTCCCTGGTCCTCCCCGCATCCTCCCCGGTCCTCCCCGCATCCTACCCGATCCTCCCCGCATCCTCCCCGATCCTCCCCGCATCCTTCCCGGTCATCCCCGCATCCTCCCCGATCCTCCCCGCATCCTCGCCGATCCTCCCCGCATCCTCCCCGGTCCCCCCCGCATCCTCCCCGGTCCCGCCCGCATCCTCCCCGATCCTCCCCGCATCTTTCCGATCCTCCCCGCATCCTCCCCCGTCCTCCCCGCATCCTCCCCGGTCCTCCCCGCATCCTCCCCGATCCTCCCCGCATCCTCCCCGATCCTCCCCGCATCCTCCCCGGTCCCCCCCGCATCCCCCCCGGTCCTCGCCGCATCCTCCCCGGTCCTCCCCGGCCCTCCGCCCCGGTCCTCCCCGCATCCTCCCCGGTCCTCCCCGCATCCTCCCCGGTCCTCCCCGCATCCTCCCCGATCCTCCCCGAATCCTTCCCGGTCATCCCCGCATCCTCCCCGATCCTCCCCGCATCCTCGCCGATCCTCCCCGCATCCTCCCCGGTCCCCCCCGCATCCTCCCCGGTCCCGCCCGCATTCTCCCCGATCCTCCCCGTATCTTTCCGATCCTCCCCGCATCCTCCCCGGTCCTCCCCGCATCCTCCCCGATCCTGCCCGCATCCTCCCCGGTCCTCCCCGCATCCTCCCCGGTCCTCCCCGCATCCTCCCCGGTCCTCCCCGCATACTCCCCGATCCTCCCCGCATCCTCCCCGATCCTGCCCGCATCCTCCCCGGTCCTCCCCGCATACTCCCCGGTCCTCCCCGCATCCTCCTCGATCCTCCCCGCATCCTCCCCGGTCCTCCCCGCATCCTCCCCGGTCCTCCCCGCATCATCCCTGATCCTCCCCGCATCCCCCCCGGTCCTCCCCGCATCCTCCCCGGTCCTCCCCGCATCCTCCCCGATCCTCCCCGCATCCTCCCCGATCCTCCCCGCATCCTCCCCGATCCTCCCCGCATCCTCCCCGGTCCTCCCCACATCCTCCCCGATCCCGCCCCCATCCTCCCCGATCCCCCCCGCATCCGCCCCAATCCTCTCCGCATCCTCCCCGGTCCTCTGCGAATCCTCCCCGATGCTCCTCGCATCCTCCCCGATCCTGCCCGCATCCTCCCCGGTCCTCCCCGCATCCTCCCCGATCCTCCCCGCATCCTCCCCGATCCTCCCCGCATCCTCCCCGGTCCCCCCCGCATCCTCCCCGATCCTCTCCGCATCCTCCCCGGTCCTCCCCGCATCCTCCCCGATCCTCCCCGCATCCTCCCTGGTCCTCCCCGCATCCTCCCCGGTCCCCCCCGCATCCTCCCCGATCCTCCCCGCATCCTCCCCGATCCTCCCCGCATCCTCCCCGGTCCTCCCCGCATCCTCCCGGGTCCTCCCCGCATCCTCCCCGATCCTCCCCGCATCCTCCCCGGTCCTCCCCGCATCCTCCCCGATCCCCCCCCCCTCCTCCCCGACCCCCCCCGCATCCTCCCCGATCCTCCCCGCATCCTCCGCGGTCCTGCCCGCATCCTCCCCGGTCCTCCCCGCATCCTCCCCGGTCCTCCCCGCATCCTCCCCGATCCTCCCCGCATCCTCCCCAATCCTCCCCGCATCCACCCCGATCCTCCTCGCATCCTCCCTGATCCTCTCCGCATCCTCCCCGGTCCTCCCCACATCCTCCCCGATCCTCTCCGCATCCTCCCCGGTCCTCCCCGCATCCTCCCCGGTCCTCCCCGCATCCTCCCCGTGCCTCCCCGCATCCCCCCCGGTCCTCCCTGCATCCTCCCCGGTCCTCCCCGCATCCTCCCCGGTCCACCCGGCATCCTCCCCGGTCCTCCCCGCATCCTCCCCGGTCCTCAGCGCATCCTCCCCGGTCCTCCCCGGTCCTCCCCGCATCCTCCCCGATCCTCCCCGCATCCTCGCCGATCCTCCCCGCATCCTCCCCGGTCCCCCCCGCATCCTCCCCGGTCCTCGCCGCATCCTCCCCGATCCTCCCCGCATCCTCCCCGGTCCTCCCCGCATCCTCCCTGATCCTCCCCACATCCTTCCCGGTCCTCCCTGCATCCTCCTCGGTCCTCCCCGCTTCCTCCCCGGTCCTCCCCGCATCCTCCCCGATCCTCCCCACATCCTTCCCGATCCTCCCCGCCTCCTCCCCGGTCCTCCCCGCATCCTCCCCGTTCCTCCCCGGTCCACCCCGCATCCTCCCTGGTCCTCCCCGCATCCTCCCCGGTACTCGCCGCATCCTCCCCGGTCCTCGCCGCATCCTCTCCAATCCTGCGCGCATCCTCCCAGGTCCTCCCCGCATCCTCCCCGATCCTCCACGCATCCTCCCCGATCCTCCCCGCATCCTCCCCGGTCCCCCCCGCATCCTCCCCGGTCCTCGCCGCATCCTCCCCGGTCCTCCCCGCATCCTCCCCGGTCCTCCCCGCATTCTCCCCGGTCCTCCGCGCATCCTCCCCGGTCCTCCCCGCATCCTCCCCGGTCCTCTGCGCATCCTCCCCGGTCCTCCCCGCATCCTCCCCGGTCCTCCCCACATCCTCCACGGTCCTCCCCGCATCCTCGCCGGTCCTCCCCGCATCCTGCCCAGTCATCCCCGCATCCTCTCCGATCCTCCCCGCATCCTCCCCGATCCCCCCCGCATCCTCCCCGATCCTCCCCGCATCCTTCCCGGTCCTCCCCGCATCCTCCCCGTGCCCTTTCCCGCATCCTCCCCGATCCTCCCCGCATCCTCCCCGGTCCTCCCCGCATCCTCCCCGGTCCCCCCCGCATCCTCCCTGGTCGCCCCCGCATCCTCCCCGATCCTCCTAGCATCTTGCCCGATCCTGCCCGCATCCTCCCCGGTCCTCCCCGAATCCTCCCCGGTCTTCCCCGCATTGTCCCTGGTCCTTCCCGCATCGTCCCTGGTCCTCCCCGCATCCTCCCCGGTCCTCCGCGCATCCTCCCCGGTCCTCTGCGCATCCTCCCCGGTCCTCCCCGCATCCTCCCCGGTCCTCCCCAAATCCTCCACGGTCCTCCCCGCATCCTCGCCGGTGCTCCCCGCATCCTGCCCGGTCATCCCCGCATCCTCTCCGATCCTCCCCGCATCCTCCCGGATCCCCCCCGCATCCTCCCCGATCCTCCCCGCATCCTTCCCGGTCCTCCCCGCATCCTCCCTGTGCCCTTTCCCGCATCCTCCCCGATCCTCCCCGCATCCTCCCCGGTCCTCCCCGCATCCTCCCCGGTCCCCCCCGCATCCTCCCCGGTCGCCCCCGCATCCTCCCCGATCCTCCACGCATCCTCCCCGGTCCCCCCCGCATCCTCCCCGGTCCTCGCCGCATCCTCCCCGCCCCCCCCCCGCATGCTCCCCGGTCCTCCCCGCATCCTTCCCGGTCCTCCCCGCACCCTCCCCGGTCCTCCGCGCATCCTTCCCGGTCCTCCCCACATCCTCCCCGGTCCTCCGCGCATCCTCCCCGGTCCTCCCCGCAACCTCCCCGGTCCTCCCCGCATCCTCCCCGATCCTCCCCCCATCCTCCCCGGTCCCCCCCGCATCCTCCCCGGTCCTCGACGCATCCTCCCTGGTCCTCCCCGCTTCCTCCCTGGTCCTCCCCGCACCCTCCCCGGTCCTCCGTGCATCCTCCCCGGTCCTCCCCGCATCCTCTCCGGTCCTCCCCGCATCCTCCCTGGTCCTCCGCGCATCCTCTCCGATCCTCCCTGCATCCTCCCCGGTCCTCCCCGCATCCTCCCCGGTCCCCCCCGCATCCTCCCCGGTCCTCCGCGTATCCTCCCCGGTCCTCCCCGCATCCTCCCCGATCCTCCCCGCATCCTCCCCGCGCCCCCCCCGCATCCTCCCCGGTCCTCCCCGCATCCTCCCCGATCCTCCCCGCATCCTCTCCGGTGCTCCCCGCATCCTCCCCGGTCCTCCCCGCATCCTCCCCGGTCCCCGCCGCATCCTCCCCGATCCCCCCCGCATCCTCCCCGATCCTCCCCGCATCATCCCCGATCGTTCCCGCATCCTCCCCGGTCCTCCCCGCATCCACCCCGGTCCTCACCGCATCCTCCCCGGTCCTCCCCGCATCCTCCCCCGTCCTCCCCGCATCCTTCCCGGTCCTCCCTGCATCCTCCCCGGTCCCCCCTGCATCCTCCCCGATCCTCCCTGCATCCTCTGCGCATCCTCCCCGCATCCTCCCCGATCTATCCCGCATCCTCCCCGATCCTCCCCGCATCCTCCCCGGTCCTCCCCGCATCCTCTCCGATCCTCCCCGCATCCTCCCCGATCCTCCCTGCATCCTCCCCGCATCCTGCCTGATCCTCCCCGCATCCTCCCGGTCCTCCCCGCCTCCTACCCCATCCTCCCCGCCTCCTCCCCGGTCCTCGGCGCATCCTCCCCGGTCCTCCCCGCATCATCCCCGATCCTCCCCGCATCCTCCCCGGTCCTCCCCGCATCCTCCCCGGTCCTCCCCGCATCCTCCCGGGTCCTCCCCGCATCCTCCCCGGTCCTCCCCGCATCCTCCAGCGTCCTCCCCGCATCCTCCCCGGTCCTCCCCGCATCATCCCCGGTCCTCCGCGTATCCTCCCCGATCTTCCCCGCCTCCTCCCCGATCCTCCCCGTCTCCTCCCCGATCCTCCCCGCATCCTCCCCGATCCTCCCCGCATCCTCCCTGATCCTCCCCGCATCTTCCCCGGTCCCCCCCGCATCCTCCCCGGTCCTCCCCGCATCCTCCCCGGTCCTCCGCGCATCCTCCCCGGTCCTGTCCTCGATCCTCCCCGCATCCTCCCCGGTCCTCCCCGCATCCTCCCATGTCCTCCCCGCATCCTCCCCGATCCTCCCCGCATCCTCCCCGGTCCTCCTCGCATCCTCCCCGGTCCTCCCCGCATCCTCCCCGGTCCTCCGCGCATCCTGCCCTGTCCTCCGCGCATCCTCCCCGGTCCTCCCTGCATCCTCCCCGGTCCTCCCTGCAACCTCCCAGATCCTCCCCGCATCCTCCCCGGGCCTCCCCGCATCCTCCCCGGTCCTCCCCGCATCCTCCCCGATCCTCCCCGCATCCTCGCCGGTGCTCCCCGCATCCTCGCCGGTCCTCCCCGCATCCTGCCCGGTCATCCCCGCATCCTCTCCGATCCTCCCCGCATCCTCCCCGATCCCCCCCGCATCCTCCCCGATCCTCCCCGCATCCTTCCCGGTCCTCCCCGCATCCTCCCCGTGCCTTTTCCCGCATCCTCCCCGATCCTCCCCGCATCCTCCCCGGTCCTCCCCGCATCCTCCCCGGTCCCCCCCGCATCCTCCCTGGTCGCCCCCGCATCCTCCCCGATCCTCCCCGCATCTTCCCCGATCCTCCCCGCATCCTCCCCGGTCTTCCCCGCATTGTCCCTGGTCCTCCACGCATCCTCCCCGGTCCTCGCCGCATCCTCCCCGGGCCCCCCCCCCGCATCCTCCCCGGTCCTCCCCGCATCCTCCCCGGTCCTCCCCGCATCCTCCCCGGTCCTCCGCGCATCCTCCCCGGTCCTCCCCACATCCTCCCCGGTCCTCCGCGCATCCTCTCCGGGCCCCCCCCGCATCCTCCCCGGTCCTCCCCGCATCCTCCCCGGTCCTCCCCGCATCCTCCCCGGTCCTCCGCGCATCCTCCCCGGTCCTCCCCGCATCCTCCCCGGTCCTCCCCGCATCCTCCACGATCCTCCCCGCATCCTCCCCGATCCTCCCCCCATCCTCCCCGGTCCCCCCCGCATCCTCCCCGGTCCTCCCCGCATCCTCCCCGCTCCTCCCCGCATCCTCCCCGGTCCTCGACGCATCTTCCCCGGTCCTCCCCGCATCCTCCCACGTCCTCCCCGCACCCTCCCTGGTCCTCCGTGCATCCTCCCCGGTCCTCCCCGCATCCTCTCCGGTCCTCCCCGCATCCTCCCCGGTCCTCTTCGCATCCTCTCCGATCCTCCCTGCATCCTCCCCGGTCCTCCCCGCATGCTCCCCGGTCCCCCCCGCATCCTCCCCGGTCCTCCGCGTATCCTCCCCGCTCCTCCCCGCATCCTCCCCGGTCCTCGACGCATCTTCCCCGGTCCTCCCCGCATCCTCCCACGTCCTCCCCGCACCCTCCCTGGTCCTCCGTGCATCCTCCCCGGTCCTCCCCGCATCCTCTCCGGTCCTCCCCGCATCCTCCCCGGTCCTCTTCGCATCCTCTCCGATCCTCCCTGCATCCTCCCCGGTCCTCCCCGCATGCTCCCTGGTCCTCCCCGCATCCTCCTTGGGCCTCCCCGCATCCTCCCCGGTCCTCCCCGCAACCTCCTTGGGCCTCCCCGCATCCTCCCCGATCCTCCCCGCATCATCCCCGATCCTTCCCGCATCCTCCCCGGTCCTCCCCGCATCCACCCTGGTCCTCCCCGCATCCTCCTTGGGCCTCCCCGCATCCTCCCCGGTCCTCCCCGCATCCTCCCCGATCCTCCCTGCATCCTCTGCGCATCCTCCCCGCATCCTCCCCGATCCTTCCCGCATCCTCCCCGATCCTCCCCGCACCCTCCCGGTCCTCCCCGCATCCTCCCCGATCCTCCCCGCCTCCTCCCCGATCCTCCCCGCCTCCTCCCCGGTCCTCCCCGCATCCTCCCCGGTCCTCCCCGCATCCTCCCCGATCCTCCCCGCATCCTCCCCGATCCTCCCCGCATCCTCCCCGGTCCTCCCCGCATCCTCCCCGGTCCTCCCCGCATCCTCCCCGGTCCTCCCCGCATCCTCCCCGGTCCTCCCCGCATCCTCCCCGGTCCTCCCCGCATCCTCCCCGGTCCTCCCCGCATCCTCCCCGGTCCTCCCCGCATCCTCCCCGATCCTCCCCGCATCCTCCCCGATCCTCCCCGCATCCTCGCCGGTCCGCGCCGCATCCTCCCCGATCCTCCCCGCATCCTCCCCGGTCCTCCCCGCATCCTGCCCGGTCCTCCCCGCATCCTCCCCGATCCTCCCCGCATCCTCCCCGGTCATCCCCGCATCCTCCCCGGTCCTCCCCGCATCCTCCCCGATCCTCCCCGCATCCTCTCCGGTCCTCCCCGCATCCTCCCGGTCCTCCCCGCATCCTTCCCGATCCTCCCCGCCTCCTCCCCGATCCTCCCCGCATCCTCCCCGATCCTCCCCGCATCCTCGCCGGTCCGCGCCGCATCCTCCCCGATCCTCCCCGCATCCTCCCCGGTCCTCCCCGCATCCTCCCTGGTCCACCGCGCATCCTCCCCGATCCTCCCCGCATCCTCCCCGGTCCTCCCCGCATCCTTCCTGGTCCTGCTCGCATCCTCCCTGGTCCTCCCCACATCCTCCCCGGTCCTCCCCGCATCCTCCCGGTCCTCCCCGCATCCTTCCCGATCCTCCCCGCCTCCTCCCCGGTCCTCCGCGCATCCTCCCCGGTCCTCCCCGCATTCTCCCCGGGCCTCCCCGCATCCTCCCCGGTCCTCGCCGCATCCTCCCCGGTCCTCGCCGCATCCTCCCCGATCCTCCCCGCATCCTCCCCGGTCCTCCCCGCATCCTCCCCGATCCTCCTTGCATCCTCCCCAATCCTCCCCGCATCTTCCCCGGTCCCCCCCCGCATCCTCCCCCGTCCCCCCCGCATCCTCCCCGATCTTCCCCGCATCCTCCCCGATCCTCCCCGCATCCTCCCCGATCCTCCCCGCATCCTCCCCGGTCCTCCCCGCCTGGGTCTGGGTCTGGGTGTGGGTGCCGCTTTTTCCGGGGAGACGCCCCCTCTGCCCCCTTACCCTTGTGTGCACCTGCATGCCTGTTTGTTGTGCTACACCCAGAGCCAGAACCTGAACCAGGCACCTATCCCGGCTTGGCTCGGCCCTGCTCCCGTGTCTCCCAGCTCTTGCGCTATGTTTCTTTGCTCTTGCCTACTTGAATCTTTAGTCCTACGTCTTTTCGTGATATTTGTGTTTTTCTTTGCTCTCTGGTCCGTTGCCCCGCCAAATGGTGGAGGGCTATACGGTGCTGCCGATGGCGAATGGACTCTTTCTCCCCTCTTACCTTGGACGTTGCGGGTTCTTTCGTTTTTTTTTGTATCCTGCGACTTCGCTCTGCCCTGTGAGACTGTGTTCTGGGACTCTGCTTCATTTTGGTTGGAGGTGTGTTTTGCTTTTACGGCCCTGCTCTCTTCCTACCACGATAGAAACTGCAGCAGGTGTATGCTCATTGCTGCCACACCATGCATACGGCATACGTTGGGTTCATTGATTCCTGAGACCATGCCCTGCCCTGAGTAACCTAGTCTTGTGGGCCGGCCGACCGTGATGAGCTCCCATATCCCAAGACGCACCTTTGCCCTCCCCTCGGCATGCTGCCCCCTGTGAAATGCGACACATCCAATGGTCAACTGCCCATCAACCTCATCGTTGTCTTTGTGCGCCACTCCCATGGTCTGGCAGGCATGCTACCTGCGCATTGCAGTCCGCATGGGAACCACTGACAAAAATCAGGACCAGGCGCTAGGCGCTGGCGTTATATGGGCAGAATAAAACGGAAGTTGCTGCAGGGCAAACGGCTCACCGCTGTAGCACGATCCTCAAGTGTAGCCACCCTTAGGGGCACTTAGCAGAATATATTGAAGAACACATCTGCCCGAGCCAGCCCCCACAAACGACTATTGCCAGAAAAACAAAGGACGACTCATACTGAAAACTGGCCTGCCTGGCAGGGAGGTAACATCAATGATTGGCCTGTGCGTGCCTGTCGCCGTGCACTACCGTGCCAGGATTGCTGCATGATGGCGCCATACCTGCATGTGCCTCACGCCAGCCACCTGCACGTAGTCTACGGCCATATATGATACCTGAAGGAAGACCAGAAATGACAACCCACAACATCAGGTGGACCTTGCAGATGCACCATTTAGGCGGCAACAGCCAGTGCGCATGCACTGTACATCGACCAGAGAGTGAAGCCATCCCCGGCACTATTCAGCCACAGGCGGGCTGCTATCTCCAATGCTGACGATCACCCTTACCTCCAGAAACGAAGGAGGTCCTCTGCTGCCACGACCGCCCCGACGACGCCCTCTGCTGAGCCCTCTGCTCATAGAACTTTTGGCCTGCAGAAATAACAACGCCCTTGCCCTTGGCCGTCGGGTGCTCGGGCTGCCCGCGAATTGCCTGCGCCAGAGCCTGCATATGCCTGGACCTCGACACAACCACTGATACCGCTGCTCGTCGGATCTTCAAGCGGCGTTCCTCCTGTCCGTCTAGAAGCATGCGCTGCACTGAGGCGGCATCCACACAGAGGTTCAGTCGGTCCTGGGCCTTGCCATCGCACGCCCCAGCCAGCAAGGAGTACATGTTCGCGAGGTTGTTGAAGGTGAATTCGGCATTGACTAACTTGGCAACTGTGGCTGGATCTGCCCCTCTGAGGCATGTCAAGGTGATCACTTCAGTGCTCTGCGAGGCGGTCGTGACATCCTGGTAGTCTGGGCCTTTCTTTTCATCTTCCCCCCCCGACCAATCCTCCCCATGCTTCAGGGCTCTGAGCTGCTTATGGAGCTTGCGCAGCTCCTTCTGGTGCTGTGCATCCTTCTGCTCCGCCCCCGCTGTGTCGTCGCCGTCTGCGTCAACCCTGACCGCCGCCGCCCGGTCTTTGGCTTTCTGGTCATCGTCTCGCTTGCGCTGATCCTCACGGCGCTGTCGGTCGGCCTCGCGCTTGCGCTCACGTTCCACTTCAGCATCTCTCGCCCTCTCTTGCACGCCCAAGCGCTCCCTCTCGTTGCGCAACCGGACGATCTCCCGAACGATATTTGTGACGCAATCATCGATGATGCCCATCCCGTCGGCGGTGTTCTGGTCATCAAGCACTTGCTGCATGGCATTGGGCACATCGTCCAACTCTCCTTGCATGATGTCCATGACTTTGACTTTGGTGTTGGTGGCACGGATGTAGTCCCAGTGGTCCAGCACTACCCTGTACCATACTCCCATCTCGGACGTGTCCTGCGGGGCGAACTTCAGCTTGACCTTGCGGGACTGGGCTTTTTGTTTGTCAATGTTCTCATCCTCCGCCAACGGTTTGGACTTTGGCGGCTGTGCTGCTGCTGGGCGATCAGCGACCTCAAACCCACATTCCGTCATTGCACGCACAATCTGGGGGCACCACAACGGCTGGTTCCACTCTGACGCCTGGAACTGCTTGTGTACATCGTATCCTGCATATTTTTCAGACCGACGCATCGTACCTGCCACCACTTTGAACGCGACCTCCAGCTTCTTGATCAAGGGAATGCCCTCCATCGTGGTCAGGTTTGCGTCCTCATCACAGCCGGCCTCCCTCAGAATCCGTCGCTGGTCAGGGCCCGGCAACATGGCAAGAGCTGCACCATACGACCGCACCGCGCAGAGCTCGTCAGACGCCTGCAGGTTAGCACGAAGCAACTCCGGGACCAGCGTGTCCGTCAATAAGTGCAGAGCCAGTAACCGAGACGGTGCTCTCCAGGCTTGATCAGCGGCCTTGGACACGACCTCCTGGTACTCAATGTCCTTCACAGCCCCTTCGATGTCCTTCCACTTCAGCAGGGCACCTATGCCATCACTGCCGCGCGACACAGACACCCAGGACCCCAGCGTGTCCGGGCGGACGGCTCCTTGAAGAGGTGGCATTGCTATACAACGAACATACAACAGCACATGCAATAGCACGTCGAACCACTCCAGCAATCAAGGCTAACACGTCCGATCGGGGCATGCACGTCTCTACTTGATTCTTTGCACGTCGCGCTCCGGTGTCTATGTATGCTGGCTGCACACTTCATCGGACCGACGTTACCTCACGCAATGCACTCGTCGCACCCACGTATAAACCACCAAGGGTACTGTGGTACTCCTCCTGCCTTTGCGCAGGGCCATACTTTCCTCTGTATCCCAGATACCAGGGGCCACGCCCCCTCCTGCACCTCCGCAGGGCCCGTAACATGACGCTGTACATGGCTCTGCGCTCTTGCCAGGTCGCACGTCGCACTGCAACCCCAGCTCCAGCCCCAGCCCCCTCCTGCACCGGTGCACGGCATGCTTCAGTTTATGGGGGCATGTCGCCACAGGGCATTGCCCCTCCCGGCTAAAGCCGGGGATGCTCTCAGCACATCTGGGCTGGGACCAAGCCGCCCGATGATGGTTGTTGAGGCAGATGACGCGGTCCACTCTCTCTACAGGGCTGGGACCCAGACGCCCGATGGTGGTGAGGTGGAAGCCAGCCGGCAGTGCACGCAACAGCACTCTCACATCTGTGTACGCAGAGGTCCATAGTAGCAGCAGGCGCAGCACCATCCTGCATGCGCTCTGAGACGGGCTCCCTGTCAGTGGCATCACACGCAGCCGAGTAACCACACGCTCTCTACTGTCCACGGCCGCAGAACCCTGGTACCTTTCCTGCGTTCTTGCCGGGTTGCACGTCGCATTGCAACTCCAGCTCCAGAGGCCCTGCCCCCTCCTGCACTGGTGCAGGGCACGCTTCAGTTCATGGGGGTATATCGCCACAGGGCGTTGCCCCTCCCGGCCATGGTCGGGGATGCTCGCAGCACACCAACTGTGCACGCAACAGCACTCTCATATCCGTGTAAGCAGCGGTCCACAGTAGCGGCAGGCGCAACACCATCCCGCATGCGCCCTCAGCCGGGCTCCTTGTCAGTGGCATTCTGAGCACACACAGCCGAGGAGCCAGAGACTGCCCTGCCTTGTAAGCGGAGCAGAGCTTTGATGCCAGCAGCCTCCAAGGGGCTATATCCAGAGGCACATCGCTGCTGCACTCTGCAAGCTCCGTCAACGACATGGCAGCCCCAGTCGCACAAGCGCACCGCCGCGGACTGCCATCATGTACAGCAGCGGAGACACAAGCTGCATTGTCCCGCGTGCGGCGCCAGCAATGCCCCGCGGCGACGAAGACAGCGACAGTGGGCGGCAGCCTCCAGGGGCTATATCCAGAGGCACATCGCTGCTGCACTCCGCAAGCTCCGTCAACGACATGGCAGCCACCGTCGCACAAGCGCACCGCTGCTGACCGCCATCATGTACAGCAGCAGAGACACAAGCTGCATTGTCCCGCGTGCGGTGCCAGCAATGCCCCGCGGCGACGAAGACAGCGACTGTGGGCGGCAAGAGCGTGGCACGCGGTGATCCCCAGATGCACGCCGCCGCTGCTCCTGTCGATGGCCTCGCTGCACCCACGCTTCATTGTCCCCTTCTCGTCATCATCGTTGCCCGCTGTCCATCGCACTCAGTGCCACACGCAACGTCGAAGGTGCGGCAGTGCGGCTGTGCGGAACGGCACTCGTTGTTGACTCTGTTCACCGGCCCATCGCTGAGACACGGCTGCACAGAAGCAACAAGACGAGTGCGCACCTTAGATCACAAATGCATGCATTTGGGGTGCGGGTAAGGACGGAGAACCTCCCCGCCTCCTCCCCGATCCTCCTCGCATCCTCCCCGGTCCTCCCCGCATCCTCTCCGGTCCTCCCCGCATCCTCCCCGGTCCTCCCCGCATCCTCCCCAGTCCTCCCCGCATCCTCCCCGGTCCTCCCCGCATCCTACCCGGTCCTCCCCGCATCCTCCCCGGTCCCCCCCGCATCCTCCCCGGTCGCCCCCGCATCCTCCCCGATCCTCCCCGCATCCTCCCCGGTCCTCCCCGATCCTCCCCGCATCCTCCCTGAGCGCCCCGCATCCTCCCCGCATCCTCCCCGGTCCTCCCCGCATCCTCCCCGGGCCTCCCCGCATCCTCCCCGGTCCTCCCCGCATCCTACCCGGTCCTCCCCGCATCCTCCCCGGTCCCCCCCGCATCCTCCCCGGTCGCCCCCGCATCCTCCCCGATCCTCCCCGCATCCTCCCCGGTCCTCCCCGATCCTCCCCGCATCCTCCCTGAGCGCCCCGCATCCTCCCCGCATCCTCCCCGGTCCTCCCCGCATCCTCCCCGGTCCTCCCCGCATCCTCCCCGGTCCTGCCCGCATCCTCCCCGGTCCTCCGCGCATCCTCCCCGGTCCTCCCCGCATCCTCCCCGGTCCTCCCCGCATCCTCCCCGGTCCTCCCCGCATCCTCCCCGGTCCTCCCCGCATCCTCCCCGGTCCTCCGCGCATCCTCCCCGGACCTCCCCGCATCCTTCCCGGTCCTCCCCGCATCCTCCCCGGTCCTCCGCGCATCCTCCCCGGTCCTCCTCTCATCCTCCCCGGTCCTCGGCGCATCCTCCCCGATCCTCCCCGCATCCTCCCCGGTCCTCCCCGCAACCTCCCCGATCCTCCCCGCATCCTCCCCGGTCCTCCCCGCATCCTCCCCGGTCCTCCGCGCATCCTCCCCGATCCTTCCCGCATCCACCCCGGTCGTCCCCGCATCCTCTCCGGTCCTCCCCGCATCCTCCCCGGTCCTCCCCGCATCCTCCCCGGTCCTCCCCGCATCCTCCCCGGTCCCCCCCGCATCCTCCCCGGTCTCCGCCGCATCCTCCCCGATCCTCCCCGCATCCTCCCCGGTCCTCCCCGCATCCTCCCCGGTCCTCCCCGCATCCTCCCCGGTCCCCGGCGCATCCTCCCCGGTCCTCCGCGCATCTTCCCCGGTCCTCCGCGCATCCTCCCCGGTCCTCCCCGCATCCTCCCGGTCCTCCCCGCATCCTTCCCGGTCCTCCTCGCATCCTCCCCGGTCCTCCCCGCATCCTCCCGGTCCTCCCCGCATCCTCCCCGGTCCTCCGCGCATCCTCCCCTGTCCTCCCCGCATCCTCCCCGGTCCTCCCCGCATCCTCCGCGGTCCTCCCCGCAACCTCCCCGATCCTCCCCGCATCCACCCCGGTCCTCCGCGCATCCGTCCCGATCCTCCCCGCCTCCTCCCCGATCCTCCCCGCATCCTCCCCGGTCCTCCCCGCATCCTCTCCGGTCCTCCCCGCATCCTCCCCGGTCCTCCCCGCATCCTCCGCGGTCCTTCCCGCATCCTCCCCGGTCCTCCCCGCATCCAACCCGGTCCTCCCCGCATCCTCCCCGGTCCCCCCCGCATCCTCCCCGGTCGCGCCCGCATCCTCCCCGATCCTTCCCGCATCCTCCCCGGTCCTCCCCTATCCTCCCCGCATCCTCCCTGAGCGCCCCGCATCCTCCCCGCACCCTCCCCGGTCCTCCCCGCATCCTCCCCGGTCCTCCCTGCATCCTCCCCGGTCCTCCCCGCATCCTCCCCGGTCCTCCGCGCATCCTCCCCGGTCCTCCGCGCATCCTCCCCGGTCCTCCCCGCATCCTCCCCGGTCCTTCGCGCATCCTTCCTGGTCCTCCTCGTATCCTCGCCGGTCCTCCCCGCATCCTCCCGGTCCTCCCCGCATCCTCCCCGGTCCTCCGCGCATCCTCCCCGGTCCTCCCCGCATCCTCCCCGGTCCTCGGCGCATCCTCCCCGATCCTCGCCGCATCCTCCCCGGTCCTCCCCGCAACCTCCCCGATCCTCCTCGCATCCTCCCCGGTCCTCCCCGCATCCTCCCCGGTCCTCCGCGCATCCTCCCCGATCCTCCCCGCATCCACCCCGGTCCACCCCGCATCCTCCCCGGTCCTCCCCGCATCCTCCCCGGTCCTCGCCGCATCCTCCCCGGTCCTCCCCGCATCCTCCCCGGTCCCCCCCGCATCCTCCCCGGTCGCCGCCGCATCCTCCCCGATCCTCCCCGCATCCTCCCCGGTCCTCCCCGCATCCTCCCCGGTCCTCCCCGCATCCTCCCCGGTCCTCGGCGCATCCTCCCCGGTCCTCCGCGCATCCTCCCCGGTCCTCCGCGCATCCTCCCCGGTCCTCCCCGCATCCTTCCCGGTCCTCCTCGCATCCTCCCCGGTCCTCCCTGCATCCTCCCGGTCCTCCCCGCATCCTCCCCGGTCCTCCGCGCATCCTCCCCTGTCCTCCCCGCATCCTCCCCGGTCCTCCCCGCATCCTCCCCGATCCTCCCCGCACCCTCCCCGGTCCTCCGCGCATCCTCCCCGATCCTCCCCGCATCCACCCCGGTCCTCCCCGCATCCTCCCCGGTCCTCCCCGAATCCTCCCCGGTCCTCCCCGCATCCTCCCCGGTCCTCCCCGCATCCTCCCCGATCCTCCCCGCCTCCTCCCCGGTCCTCCCCGCATCCTCCCCGATCCTCCCCGCATCCTCCCCGATCCTCCCCGCATCCTCCCCGGTCCTCCGCGCATCCTCCCCGGTCCTCCGCGCATCCTCCCCAGTCCTCCGCGAATCCTCCCCGGTCCTCCCCGCATCCTCCCCGGTCCTCCCCGCATCCTTCCCGGTCCTCCTCGCATCCTCCCCGGTCCTCCCCGCATCCTCCCCGGTCCTCCCCGCATCCTCCCCGGTCCTCCCCGCATCCTCCCCGGTCCTCCGCGAATCCTCCCCGGTCCTCCCCGCATCCTCCCCGGTCCTCCCCGCATCCTTCCCGGTCCTCCTCGCATCCTCTCCGGTCCTCCCCGCATCCTCCCCGGTCCTCCCCGCATCCTCCCCGGTCCTCCCCGCATCCTCCCCGGTCCTCCCCGCATCCTCCCCGGTCCTCCCCGCATCCTCCCCGGTCCTCCCCGCATCCTCCCCGGTCCTCCCCGCATCCTCCCCGATCCTCCCCGCATCCTCCCCAGTCCTCCCCGCATCCTTCCCGGTCCTCCCCGCATCCTCCCCGGTCCTCCGCGCATCCTCCCCGGTCCTCCACGCATCCTCCCCGGTCCTCCCCGCATCCTCCCCGGTCCTTCGCGCATCCTTCCCGGTCCTCCTCGTATCCTCGCCGGTCCTCCCCGCATCCTCCCGGTCCTCCCCGCATCCTCCCCGGTCCTCCGCGCATCCTCCCCGGTCCTCCCCGCATCCTCCCCGGTCCTCGGCGCATCCTCCCCGATCCTCGCCGCATCCTCCCCGGTCCTCCCCGCATCCTCCCCGGTCCTCCGCGCATCCTCCCCGATCCTCCCCGCATCCACCCCGGTCCACCCCGCATCCTCCCCGGTCCTCCCCGCATCCTCCCCGGTCCTCCCCGCATCCTCCCCGGTCCTCCCCGCATCCTCCCCGGTCCCCCCCGCATCCTCCCCGGTCGCCGCCGCATCCTCCCCGATCCTCCCCGCATCCTCCCCGGTCCTCCCCGCATCCTCCCCGGTCCTCCCCGCATCCTCCCCGGTCCTCGGCGCATCCTCCCCGGTCCTCCGCGCATCCTCCCCGGTCCTCCCCGCATCCTCCCCGGTCCTCCCCGCATCCTTCCCGGTCCTCCTCGCATCCTCCCCGGTCCTCCCTGCATCCTCCCGGTCCTCCCCGCATCCTCCCCGGTCCTCCGCGCATCCTCCCCTGTCCTCCCCGCATCCTCCCCGGTCCTCCCCGCATCCTCCCCGATCCTCCCCGCATCCTCCCCGGTCCTCCGCGCATCCTCCCCGATCCTCCCCGCATCCTCCCCGGTCCTCCCCGCATCCTCCCCGATCCTCCCCGCATCCTCCCCGGTCCTCCGCGCATCCTCCCCGGTCCTCCGCGCATCCTCCCCGGTCCTCCGCGAATCCTCCCCGGTCCTCCCCGCATCCTCCCCGGTCCTCCCCGCATCCTTCCCGGTCCTCCTCGCATCCTCCCCGGTCCTCCGCGCATCCTCCCCGATCCTCCCCGCATCCACCCCGGTCCTCCCCGCATCCTCCCCGGTCCTCCCCGCATCCTCCCCGGTCCTCGCCGCATCCTCCCCGGTCCTCCCCGCATCCTCCCCGATCCTCCCCGCCTCCTCCCCGGTCCTCCCCGCATCCTCCCCGATCCTCCCCGCATCCTCCCCGATCCTCCCCGCATCCTCCCCGGTCCTCCGCGCATCCTCCCCGGTCCTCCCCGCATCCTCCCCGGTCCCCCCCGCATCCTCCCCGGTCGCCGCCGCATCCTCCCCGATCCTCCCCGCATCCTCCCCGGTCCTCCCCGCATCCTCCCCGGTCCTCCCCGCATCCTCCCCGGTCCTCCCCGCATCCTCCCCGGTCCCCCGCGAATCCTCCCCGGTCCTCCCCGCATCCTCCCCAGTCCTCCCCGCATCCTTCCCGGTCCTCCTCGCATCCTCCCCGGTCCTCCCCGCATCCTCCCCGGTCCTCCCCGCATCCTCCCCGGTCCTCCCCGCATCCTCCCCGGTCCTCCCCGCATCCTCCCCGGTCCTCCCCGCATCCTCCCCGGTCCTCCCCGCATCCTCCCCGGTCCTCCCCGCATCCTCCCCGATCCTCCCCGCATCCTCCCCAGTCCTCCCCGCATCCTTCCCGGTCCTCCCCGCATCCTCCCCAGTCCTCCGCGCATCCTCCCCGGTCCTCCCCGCATCCTCCCCGGTCCTCCCCGCATCCTCCCCGGTCCTCCCCGCATCCTCCCCGGTCCTCCGCGCATCCTCCCCGGTCCTCCGCGCATCCTCCCCGGTCCTCCCCGCATCCTCCCCGGTCCTTCCCGCATCCTTCCCGGTCCTCCTTGTATCCTCGCCGGTCCTCCCCGCATCCTCCCGGTCCTCCCCGCATCCTCCCCGGTCCTCCCCACATCCTCCCCGGTCCTCGGCGCATCCTCCCCGATCCTCCCCGCATCCTCCCCGGTCCTCCCCGCAACCTCCCCGATCCTCCCCGCATCCTCCCCGGTCCTCCCCGCATCCTCCCCGGTCCTCCGCGCATCCTCCCCGATCCTCCCCGCATCCACCCCGGTCCACCCCGCATCCTCCCCGGTCCTCCCCGCATCCTCCCCGGTCCTCCCCGCATCTTCCCCGGTCCTCCTCGCATCCTCCCCGGTCCCCCCCGCATCCTCCCCGATCCTCCCCGCATCCTCCCCGGTCCTCCCCGCATCCTCCCCGGTCCTCCCCGCATCCTCCCCGGTCCTCCGCGCATCCTCCCCGGTCCTCCCTGCATCCTCCCCGGTCCTCCCCGCATCCTCCCCGGTCCCCCCCGCATCCTCCCCGGTCGCCGCCGCATCCTCCCCGATCCTCCCCGCATCCTCCCCGGTCCTCGGCGCATCCTCCCCGATCCTCGCCGCATCCTCCCCGGTCCTCCCCGCAACCTCCCCGATCCTCCCCGCATCCTCCCCGCAACCTCCCCGATCCTCCCCGCATCCTCCCCGGTCCTCCCCGCATCCTCCCCGGTCCTCCGCGCATCCTCCCCGATCCTCCCCGCATCCACCCCGGTCCACCCCGCATCCTCCCCGGTCCTCCCCGCATCCTCCCCGGTCCTCCCCGCATCTTCCCCGGTCCTCCTCGCATCCTCCCCGGTCCCCCCCGCATCCTCCCCGATCCTCCCCGCATCCTCCCCGGTCCTCCCCGCATCCTCCCCGGTCCTCCCCGCATCCTCCCCGGTCCTCCGCGCATCCTCCCCGGTCCTCCCTGCATCCTCCCCGGTCCTCCCCGCATCCTCCCCGGTCCCCCCCGCATCCTCCCCGGTCGCCGCCGCATCCTCCCCGATCCTCCCCGCATCCTCCCCGGTCCTCGGCGCATCCTCCCCGGTCCTCCCCGCATCCTCCCAGTTCCTCCCCGCATCCTCCCCGATCCTCCCCGCATCCTCCCCGGACCTCCCCGCATCCTCCCCGGTCCCCCTCGCATCTTCCGCGGTCCCCCCCGCATCCTCCTCGATCCTCCCCGCATCCTCCCCGGTCCTCCGCGCATCCTCCCCGGTCCTCCCCGCATCCTCCCCGGTCCTCCGCGCATCCTCCCCGATCCTCCCCGAATCCTCCACGGTCCTCCCCGCATCCTCCCCGGGCCTGCCCGCATCCTCCCCGGTCCTCGCCGCATCCTCCCCGGTCCTCGCCGCATCCTCCCCGATCCTCCCCGTATCCTCCCCGGTCCTCCCCGCATCCTCCGCTGTCCTCCCGGCATCCTCCCCGATCCTGCCCGCATCCTCCCCGGTCCCCCCCGCATCCTCCCTGGTCCCCCCCGCATCCTCCCCGGTCACCCCCGCATCCTCCCCGATCCTCTCCGCCCCCTCCCCGACCCTTCCCGCATCCTCCCCGATCCTCCCCGGCATCCTCCCCGACCCTTCCCGCATCCTCCCCGATCCTCCCCGCATCCTCCCCGGTCCTCCCCGGCATCCTCCCCGACCCTTCCCGCATCCTCCCCGATCCTCCCCGCATCCTCCCCGGTCCTCACCGCATCCTCCCCGGTCCTCCCCGCATCCTCTCTGGTCCTCCCCGCATCCTCTCCGGTCCTCCACGCATTCTCCCCGGGCCTCCCCGCATCCTCCCCGGTCCTCCCCGCATCCTCCCCGATCCTCCCCGCATCCTCTCCGGTCCTCCCCGCATCCTCCCCATTCCTCCCCGCATCCTCCCCGGTCCCCCCCGCATCTTCCCCGGTCCCCCCCGCATCCTCCCCGATCTTCCCCGCAGCCTCCCCGGGCCTCCCCGCATCCTCCCCGGTCCTCCCCGCATCGTCCCCGATCCTCCCCGCATCCTCTCCGGTCCTCCCCGCATCCTCCTCGATCCTCCCTGCATCCTCCCCGGTCCCCCCCGCATCCTCCCCGGTCACCCCCGCATCCTCCCCGGTCCTCCCCGCGTCCTCCCCGACCCTTCCCGCATCCTCCCCGATCCTCCCCGCATCCTCCCCGACCCTTCCCGCATCCTCGCCGATCCTCGCCGCATCCTCCCCGGTCCTCCCCGCATCCTCCCCGGTCCTCCCCGCATCCTCCCCGGTCCTCTCCGCATCCTCTCCGGTCCTCCCCGCATTCTCCCCGGGCCTCCCCGCATCCTCCCCGGTCCTCCCCGCATCCTCCCCGATCCTCCCCGCATCCTCTCCGGTGCTCCCCGCATCCTCCCCGGTCCTCCCCGCATCCTCCCCAGTCCTCCCCGCATCCTCCCCGGTCCCCCCCGCATCCTCCCCGATCCTCCGTGCAGCCTCCCCGGTCCTCCGAGCATCCTCCCCGGTCCTCCCCGCATCCTCCCCGGTCCTCCCCGCATCCTCCCCGATCCTCCCCGCATCCTCCCCGGTCCTCCCCGCATCCTCCCCGGTCCTCCCCGCATCCTCCCCGGTCCTCCCCGCATCCTCGCCGGTCCTCCACGCATCCTCCCCGATCCTCCCCGCATCCTCCTCGGTCCTCCCCGCATCCTCCCCGGTCCTCCCCGCATCCTTCCCGGTCCTCCTCGCATCCTCCCCGGTCCTCCCCGCATCCTCCCCGGTCCTCCCCGCATCCTCCCCTGTCCTTCCCGCATCCTCCCCGATTCTCCCCGCATCCTCCCCGGTCCTCCCCGCATCCTCCCCGGTCCTCCCCGCAACCTCCCCGATCCTCCCCGCATCCTCCCCGGTCCTCCCCGCATCCTCCCCGGTCCTCCGTGCATCCTCCCCGATCCTCCCCGCATCCTTCCCGGTCCTCCCCGCATCCTCCCCGGTCCTCCCCGCATCCTCCCCGGTCCTCTTCGCATCCTCCCCCGTTTTCCCCGCATCCTCCCCGGTCCTCCCCGCATCCTCCCCGGTCCTCCCCGCATCCTCCCCCATCCTCCCCGCATCCTCTCCGGTCCTCCCCGCATCCTCCCCGGTCCTCCCCGCATCCTCGAGGTCGTCCCCGCATCCTTCCCGATCCTCCCCGCCTCCTCCCCGGTCCTCCCTGCATCCTCCCAGTTCCTCCCCGCATCCTCCCCGATCCTCCCCGCATCCTCCCCGGACCTCCCCGCATCCTCCCCGGTCCCCCCCGCATCTTCCCCAGTCCCCCCCGCATCCTCCCCGATCCTCCCCGCATCCTCCCCGGTCCTCCGCGCATCCTCCCCGGTCCTCCCCGCATCCTCCCCGGTCCTCCGCGCATCCTCCCCGATCCTCCCCGAATCCTCCTCGGTCCTCCCCGCATCCTCCCCGGTCCTCCCCGCATCCTTCCCGGTCCTCCTCGCATCCTCCCCGGTCCTCCCCGCATCCTCCCCGGTCCTCCCCGCATCCTCCCCTGTCCTTCCCGCATCCTCCCCGATTCTCCCCGCATCCTCCCCGGTCCTCCCCGCATCCTCCCCGGTCCTCCCCGCAACCTCCCCGATCCTCCCCGCATCCTCCCCGGTCCTCCCCGCATCCTCCCCGGTCCTCCACGCATCCTCCCCGATCCTCCCCGAATCCTCCTCGGTCCTCCCCGCATCCTCCCCGGTCCTCCCCGCATCCTTCCCGGTCCTCCTCGCATCCTCCCCGGTCCTCCCCGCATCCTCCCCGGTCCTCCCCGCATCCTCCCCTGTCCTTCCCGCATCCTCCCCGATTCTCCCCGCATCCTCCCCGGTCCTCCCCGCATCCTCCCCGGTCCTCCCCGCAACCTCCTCGATCCTCCCCGCATCCTCCCCGGTCCTCCCCGCATCCTCCCCGGTCCTCCGTGCATCCTCCCCGATCCTCCCCGCATCCTTCCCGGTCCTCCCCGCATCCTCCCCGGTCCTCCCCGCATCCTCCCCGGTCCTCTTCGCATCCTCCCCCGTTTTCCCCGCATCTTCCCCAGTCCCCCCCGCATCCTCCCCGATCCTCCCCGCATCCTCCCCGGTCCTCCGCGCATCCTCCCCGGTCCTCCCCGCATCCTCCCCGGTCCTCCGCGCATCCTCCCCGATCCTCCCCGAATCCTCCTCGGTCCTCCCCGCATCCTCCCCGGTCCTCCCCGCATCCTTCCCGGTCCTCCTCGCATCCTCCCCGGTCCTCCCCGCATCCTCCCCGGTCCTCCCCGCATCCTCCCCTGTCCTTCCCGCATCCTCCCCGATTCTCCCCGCATCCTCCCCGGTCCTCCCCGCATCCTCCCCGGTCCTCCCCGCAACCTCCCCGATCCTCCCCGCATCCTCCCCGGTCCTCCCCGCATCCTCCCCGGTCCTCCACGCATCCTCCCCGATCCTCCCCGAATCCTCCTCGGTCCTCCCCGCATCCTCCCCGGTCCTCCCCGCATCCTTCCCGGTCCTCCTCGCATCCTCCCCGGTCCTCCCCGCATCCTCCCCGGTCCTCCCCGCATCCTCCCCTGTCCTTCCCGCATCCTCCCCGATTCTCCCCGCATCCTCCCCGGTCCTCCCCGCATCCTCCCCGGTCCTCCCCGCAACCTCCCCGATCCTCCCCGCATCCTCCCCGGTCCTCCCCGCATCCTCCCCGGTCCTCCGTGCATCCTCCCCGATCCTCCCCGCATCCTTCCCGGTCCTCCCCGCATCCTCCCCGGTCCTCCCCGCATCCTCCCCGGTCCTCTTCGCATCCTCCCCCGTTTTCCCCGCATCCTCCCCGGTCCTCCCCGCATCCTCCCCGGTCCTCCCCGCATCCTCCCCCATCCTCCCCGCATCCTCTCCGGTCCTCCCCGCATCCTCCCCGGTCCTCCCCGCATCCTCGAGGTCGTCCCCGCATCCTTCCCGATCCTCCCCGCCTCCTCCCCGGTCCTCCCTGCATCCTCCCAGTTCCTCCCCGCATCCTCCCCGATCCTCCCCGCATCCTCCCCGGACCTCCCCGCATCCTCCCCGGTCCCCCCCGCATCTTCCCCAGTCCCCCCCGCATCCTCCCCGATCCTCCCCGCATCCTCCCCGGTCCTCCGCGCATCCTCCCTGGTCCTCCCCGCATCCTCCCCGGTCCTCCGCGCATCCTCCCCGATCCTTCCCGAATCCTCCACGGTCCTCCCCGCATCCTCCCCGGGCCTGCCCGCATCCTCCCCGGTCCTCGCCGCATCCTCCCCGGTCCTCGACGCATCCTCCCCGATCCTCCCCGTATCCTCCCCGGTCCTCCCCGCATCCTCCGCGATCCTCCCCGCATCCTCCCCGATCCTCCCCGCATCCTCCCCGGTCCCCCCCGCATCCTCCCTGGTCCCCCCCGCATCCTCCCCGGTCACCCCCGCATCCTCCCCGATCCTCCCCGCCCCCTCCCCGACCCTTCCCGCATCCTCCCCGATCCCCCCGGCATCCTCCCCGACCCTTCCCGCATCCTCCCCGATCCTCCCCGCATCCTCCCCGGTCCTCCCTGGCATCCTCCCCGACCCTTCCCGCATCCTCCCCGATCCTCCCCGCATCCTCCCCGGTCCTCACCGCATCCTCCCCGGTCCTCCCCGCATCCTCGCCGATCCTCCCCGCATCCTCCCCGGTCCTCCTCGCATCCTCCCCGGTCCTCCCCGCATCCTCCCCGGTCCTCCCCGCATCCTCCCCTGTCCTTCCCGCATCCTCCCCGATTCTCCCCGCATCCTCCCCGGTCCTCCCCGCATCCTCCCCGGTCCTCCCCGCATCCTCCCCGGTCCTCCCCGCATCCTCTCCGGTCCTCCCCGCATTCTCCCCGGGCCTCCCCGCATCCTCCCCGGTCCTCCCCGCATCCTCCCCGATCCTCCCCGCATCCTCTCCGGTGCTCCCCGCATCCTCCCCGGTCCTCCCCGCATCCTCCCCAGTCCTCCCCGCATCCTCCCCGCCCCCCCCGCATCCTCCCCGATCCTCCGTGCAGCCTCCCCGGTCCTCCGAGCATCCTCCCCGGTCCTCCCCGGTCCTCCCCGCATCCTCCCCGATCCTCCCTGCATCCTCCCCGGTCCTCCCCGCATCCTCCCCGATCCTCCCCGCATCCTCTCCGGTGCTCCCCGCATCCTCCCCGGTCCTCCCCGCATCCTCCCCGGTCCTCCCCGCATCCTCCCCGGTCCCCCCCGCATCCTCTCCGGTGCTCCCCGCAGCCTCCCCGGTCCTCCGAGCATCCTCCCCGGTCCTCCGCGCATCCTCCCCGGTCCTCTTCGCATCCTCCCCCGTTTTCCCCGCATCCTCCCCGGTCCTCCCCGCATCCTCCCCGGTCCTCCCCGCATCCTCCCCCATCCTCCCCGCATCCTCTCCGGTCCTCCCCGCATCCTCCCCGGTCCTCCCCGCATCCTCGAGGTCGTCCCCGCATCCTTCCCGATCCTCCCCGCCTCCTCCCCGGTCCTCCCTGCATCCTCCCAGTTCCTCCCCGCATCCTCCCCGATCCTCCCCGCATCCTCCCCGGACCTCCCCGCATCCTCCCCGGTCCCCCCCGCATCTTCCCCAGTCCCCCCCGCATCCTCCCCGATCCTCCCCGCATCCTCCCCGGTCCTCCGCGCATCCTCCCCGGTCCTCCCCGCATCCTCCCCGGTCCTCCGCGCATCCTCCCCGATCCTCCCCGAATCCTCCACGGTCCTCCCCGCATCCTCCCCGGGCCTGCCCGCATCCTCCCCGGTCCTCGCCGCATCCTCCCCGGTCCTCGCCGCATCCTCCCCGATCCTCCCCGTCTCCTCCCCGGTCCTCCCCGCATCCTCCGCGATCCTCCCCGCATCCTCCCCGATCCTCCCCGCATCCTCCCCGGTCCCCCCCGCATCCTCTTTGGTCCCCCCCGCATCCTCCCCGGTCACCCCCGCATCCTCCCCGATCCTCCCCGCCCCCTCCCCGACCCTTCCCGCATCCTCCCCGATCCTCCCCGGCATCCTCCCCGACCCTTCCCGCATCCTCCCCGGTCCCCCCCGCATCTTCCCCAGTCCCCCCCGCATCCTCCCCGATCCTCCCCGCATCCTCCCCGGTCCTCCGCGCATCCTCCCCGGTCCTCCCCGCATCCTCCCCGGTCCACCGCGCATCCTCCCCGATCCTCCCCGAATCCTCCACGGTCCTCCCCGCATCCTCCCCGGGCCTGCCCGCATCCTCCCCGGTCCTCGCCGCATCCTCCCCGGTCCTCGCCGCATCCTCCCCGATCCTCCCCGTATCCTCCCCGTTCCTCCCCGCATCCTCCGCGATCCTCCCCGCATCCTCCCCGATCCTCCCCGCATCCTCCCTGGTCCCCCCCGCATCCTCCCCGGTCACCCCCGCATCCTCCCCGATCCTCCCCGCCCCCTCCCCGACCCTTCCCGCATCCTCCCCGATCCCCCCGGCATCCTCCCCGACCCTTCCCGCATCCTCCCCGATCCTCCCCGCATCCTCCCCGGTCCTCCCCGGCATCCTCACCGACCCTTCCCGCATCCTCCCCGATCCTCCCCGCATCCTCCCCGGTCCTCACCGCATCCTCCCCGGTCCTCCCCGCATCCTCGCCGATCCTCCCCGCATCCTCCCCGGTCCTCCCCGCATCCTCCCCGGTCCTCCCCGCATCCTCCCCGGTCCTCCCCGCATCCTCTCCGGTCCTCCCCGCATTCTCCCCGGGCCTCCCCGCATCCTCCCCGGTCCTCCCCGCATCCTCCCCGATCCTCCCCGCATCCTCTCCGGTGCTCCCCGCATCCTCCCCGGTCCTCCCCGCATCCTCCCCAGTCCTCCCCGCATCCTCCCCGGTCCCCCCCGCATCCTCCCCGATCCTCCGTGCAGCCTCCCCGGTCCTCCGAGCATCCTCCCCGGTCCTCCCCGCATCCTCCCCGGTCCTCCCCGCATCCTCCCCGATCCTCCCCGCATCCTCCCCGGTCCTCCCCGCATCCTCCCCGGTCCTCCCCGCATCCTCCCCGGTCCTCCCCGCATCCTCCTCGGTCCTCCGCGCATCCTCCCCGGTCCTCCCCGCATCCTCCCCGGTCCTCCGCGCATCCTCCCCGATCCTCCCCGAATCCTCCACGGTCCTCTCCGCATCCTCCCCGGGCCTGCCCGCATCCTCCCCGGTCCTCGCCGCATCCTCCCCGGTCCTCGCCGCATCCTCCCCGATCCTCCCCGTATCCTCCCCGTTCCTCCCCGCATCCTCCGCGATCCTCCCCGCATCCTCCCCGATCCTCCCCGCATCCTCCCTGGTCCCCCCCGCATCCTCCCCGGTCACCCCCGCATCCTCCCCGATCCTCCCCGCCCCCTCCCCGACCCTTCCCGCATCCTCCCCGATCCCCCCGGCATCCTCCCCGACCCTTCCCGCATCCTCCCCGATCCTCCCCGCATCCTCCCCGGTCCTCCCCGGCATCCTCCCCGACCCTTCCCGCATCCTCCCCGATCCTCCCCGCATCCTCCCCGGTCCTCACCGCATCCTCCCCGGTCCTCCCCGCATCCTCGCCGATCCTCTCCGCATCCTCCCCGGTCCTCCCCGCATCCTCCCCGGTCCTCCCCGCATCCTCCCCGGTCCTCCCCGCATCCTCTCCGGTCCTCCCCGCATTCTCCCCGGGCCTCCCCGGATCCTCCCCGGTCCTCCCCGCATCCTCCCCGATCCTCCCCGCATCCTCTCCGGTGCTCCCCGCATCCTCCCCGGTCCTCCCCGCAACCTCCCCAGTCCTCCCCGCATCCTCCCCGGTCCCCCCCGCATCCTCCCCGATCCTCCGTGCAGCCTCCCCGGTCCTCCGAGCATCCTCCCCGGTCCTCCCCGCATCCTCCCCGGTCCTCCCCGCATCCTCGCCGATCCTCCCCGCATCCTCCCCGGTCCTCCCTGCATCCTCCCCGGTCCTCCCCGCATCCTCCCCGGTCCTCCCCGCATCCTCTCCGGTCCTCCCCGCATTCTCCCCGGGCCTCCCCGGATCCTCCCCGGTCCTCCCCGCATCCTCCCCGATCCTCCCCGCATCCTCTCCGGTGCTCCCCGCATCCTCCCCGGTCCTCCCCGCATCCTCCCCAGTCCTCCCCGCATCCTCCCCGGTCCCCCCCGCATCCTCCCCGATCCTCCGTGCAGCCTCCCCGGTCCTCCGAGCATCCTCCCCGGTCCTCCCCGCATCCTCCCCGGTCCTCCCCGCATCCTCCCCGGTCCCCCCCGCATCCTCCCCGATCCTCCGTGCAGCCTCCCCGGTCCTCCGAGCATCCTCCCCGGTCCTCCCCACATCCTCCCCGGTACTCTTCGCATCCTCCCCCGTTTTCCCCGCATCCTCCCCGGTCCTCCCCGCATCCTCCCCGGTCCTCCCCGCATCCTCCCCCATACTCCCCGCATCCTCTCCGGTCCTCCCCGCATCCTCCCCGGTCCTCCCCGCATCCTCGAGGTCGTCCCCGCATCCTTCCCGATCCTCCTCGCCTCCTCCCCGGTCCTCCCTGCATCCTCCCAGTTCCTCCCCGCATCCTCCCCGATCCTCCCCGCATCCTCCCCGGACCTCCCCGCATCCTCCCCGGTCCCCCCCCGCATCTTCCCCAGTCCCCCCCGCATCCTCCCCGATCCTCCCCGCATCCTCCCCGGTCCTCCGCGCATCCTCCCCGGTCCTCCCCGCATCCTCCCCGGTCCTCCGCGCATCCTCCCAGATCCTCCCCGAATCCTCCACGGTCCTCCCCGCATCCTCCCCGGGCCTGCCCGCATCCTCCCCGGTCCTCGCCGCATCCTCCCCGGTCCTCGCTGCATCCTCCCCGATCCTCCCCGTATCCTCCCCGGTCCTCCCCGCATCCTCCGCGATCCTCCCCGCATCCTCCCCGATCCTCCCCGCATCCTCCCCGGTCCCCCCCGCATCCTCCCTGGTCCCCCCCGCATCCTCCCCGGTCACCCCCGCATCCTCCCCGATCCTCCCCGCCCCCTCCCCGACCCTTCCCGCATCCTCCCCGATCCCCCCGGCATCCTCCCCGACCCTTCCCGCATCCTCCCCGATCCTCCCCGCATCCTCCCCGGTCCTCCCCGGCATCCTCCCCGACCCTTCCCGCATCCTCCCCGATCCTCCCCGCATCCTCCCCGGTCCTCACCGCATCCTCCCCGGTCCTCCCCGCATCCTCGCCGATCCTCTCCGCATCCTCCCCGGTCCTCCCCGCATCCTCCCCGGTCCTCCCCGCATCCTCCCCGGTCCTCCCCGCATCCTCTCCGGTCCTCCCCGCATTCTCCCCGGGCCTCCCCGGATCCTCCCCGGTCCTCCCCGCATCCTCCCCGATCCTCCCCGCATCCTCTCCGGTGCTCCCCGCATCCTCCCCGGTCCTCCCCGCAACCTCCCCAGTCCTCCCCGCATCCTCCCCGGTCCCCCCCGCATCCTCCCCGATCCTCCGTGCAGCCTCCCCGGTCCTCCGAGCATCCTCCCCGGTCCTCCCCGCATCCTCCCCGGTCCTCCCCGCATCCTCGCCGATCCTCCCCGCATCCTCCCCGGTCCTCCCTGCATCCTCCCCGGTCCTCCCCGCATCCTCCCCGGTCCTCCCCGCATCCTCTCCGGTCCTCCCCGCATTCTCCCCGGGCCTCCCCGGATCCTCCCCGGTCCTCCCCGCATCCTCCCCGATCCTCCCCGCATCCTCTCCGGTGCTCCCCGCATCCTCCCCGGTCCTCCCCGCATCCTCCCCAGTCCTCCCCGCATCCTCCCCGGTCCCCCCCGCATCCTCCCCGATCCTCCGTGCAGCCTCCCCGGTCCTCCGAGCATCCTCCCCGGTCCTCCCCGCATCCTCCCCGGTCCTCCCCGCATCCTCCCCGGTCCCCCCCGCATCCTCCCCGATCCTCCGTGCAGCCTCCCCGGTCCTCCGAGCATCCTCCCCGGTCCTCCCCACATCCTCCCCGGTACTCTTCGCATCCTCCCCCGTTTTCCCCGCATCCTCCCCGGTCCTCCCCGCATCCTCCCCGGTCCTCCCCGCATCCTCCCCCATACTCCCCGCATCCTCTCCGGTCCTCCCCGCATCCTCCCCGGTCCTCCCCGCATCCTCGAGGTCGTCCCCGCATCCTTCCCGATCCTCCTCGCCTCCTCCCCGGTCCTCCCTGCATCCTCCCAGTTCCTCCCCGCATCCTCCCCGATCCTCCCCGCATCCTCCCCGGACCTCCCCGCATCCTCCCCGGTCCCCCCCCGCATCTTCCCCAGTCCCCCCCGCATCCTCCCCGATCCTCCCCGCATCCTCCCCGGTCCTCCGCGCATCCTCCCCGGTCCTCCCCGCATCCTCCCCGGTCCTCCGCGCATCCTCCCAGATCCTCCCCGAATCCTCCACGGTCCTCCCCGCATCCTCCCCGGGCCTGCCCGCATCCTCCCCGGTCCTCGCCGCATCCTCCCCGGTCCTCGCTGCATCCTCCCCGATCCTCCCCGTATCCTCCCCGGTCCTCCCCGCATCCTCCGCGATCCTCCCCGCATCCTCCCCGATCCTCCCCGCATCCTCCCCGGTCCCCCCCGCATCCTCCCTGGTCCCCCCCGCATCCTCCCCGGTCACCCCCGCATCCTCCCCGATCCTCCCCGCCCCCTCCCCGACCCTTCCCGCATCCTCCCCGATCCTCCCCGGCATCCTCCCCGACCCTTCCCGCATCCTCCCCGATCCTCCCCGCATCCTCCCCGGTCCTCCCCGGCATCCTCCCCGACCCTTCCCGCATCCTCCCCGATCCTCCCCGCATCCTCCCCGGTCCTCACCGCATCCTCCCCGGTCCTCCCCGCATCCTCGCCGATCCTCCCCGCATCCTCCCCGGTCCTCCCCGCATCCTCCCCGGTCCTCCCCGCATCCTCCCCGGTCCTCCCCGCATCCTCTCCGGTCCTCCCCGCATTCTCCCCGGGCCTCCCCGCATCCTCCCCGGTCCTCCCCGCATCCTCCCCGATCCTCCCCGCATCCTCTCCGGTGCTCCCCGCATCCTCCCCGGTCCTCCCCGCATCCTCCCCAGTCCTCCCCGCATCCTCCCCGGTCCCCCCCGCATCCTCCCCGATCCTCCGTGCAGCCTCCCCGGTCCTCCGAGCATCCTCCCCGGTCCTCCCCGCATCCTCCCCGGTCCTCCCCGCATCCTCCCCGGTCCTCCCCGCATCCTCCCCGGTCCTCCCCGCATCCTCCCCGGTCCTCCCCGCATCCTCCCCGGTCCTCCCCGCATCCTCGCCGGTCCTCCACGCATCCTCCCCGATCCTCCGTGCATCCTCCCCGATCCTCCCCGCATCCTTCCCGGTCCTCCCCGCATCCTCCCCGGTCCTCCCCGCATCCTCCCCGGTCCTCCCCGCATCCTCCCCGGTTTTCCCCGCATCCTCCCCGGTCCTCCCCGCATCCCCCCCGGTCCTCCCGGCATCCTCCCCCATCCTCCCCGCATCCTCTCCGGTCCTCCCCGCATCCTCCCCGGTCCTCCCCGCATCCTCCCCGGTCCTCCCCGCATCCTCGAGGTCGTCCCCGCATCCTTCCCGATCCTCCCCGCGTCCTCCCCGGTCCTCCCTGCATCCTCCCAGTTCCTCCCCGCATCCTCCCCGATCCTCCCCGCATCCTCCCCGGACCTCCCCGCATCCTCCCCGGTCCTCCCCGCATCCTCCCCGGTCCTCCCGGCATCCTCCCCCATCCTCCGCGCATCCTCTCCGGTCCTCCCCGCATCCTCCCCGGTCCTCCCCGCATCCTCCCCGGTCCTCCCCGCATCCTCGAGGTCGTCCCCGCATCCTTCCCGATCCTCCCCGCCGCCTCCCCGGTCCTCCGAGCATCCTCCCCGGTCCTCCCCGCATCCTCCCCGGTCCTCTTCGCATCCTCCCCCGTTTTCCCCGCATCCTCCCCGGTCCTCCCCGCATCCTCCCCGGTCCTCCCCGCATCCTCCCCCATCCTCCCCGCATCCTCTCCGGTCCTCCCCGCATCCTCCCCGGTCCTCCCCGCATCCTCGAGGTCGTCCCCGCATCCTTCCCGATCCTCCTCGCCTCCTCCCCGGTCCTCCCTGCATCCTCCCAGTTCCTCCCCGCATCCTCCCCGATCCTCCCCGCATCCTCCCCGGACCTCCCCGCATCATCCCCGGTCCCCCCCCGCATCTTCCCCAGTCCCCCCCGCATCCTCCCCGATCCTCCCCGCATCCTCCCCGGTCCTCCGCGCATCCTCCCCGGTCCTCCCCGCATCCTCCCCGGTCCTCCGCGCATCCTCCCCGATCCTCCCCGAATCCTCCACGGTCCTCCCCGCATCCTCCCCGGGCCTGCCCGCATCCTCCCCGGTCCTCGCCGCATCCTCCCCGGTCCTCGCCGCATCCTCCCCGATCCTCCCCGTATCCTCCCCGGTCCTCCCCGCATCCTCCGCGATCCTCCCCGCATCCTCCCCGATCCTCCCCGCATCCTCCCCGGTCCCCCCCGCATCCTCCCTGGTCCCCCCCGCATCCTCCCCGGTCACCCCCGCATCCTCCCCGATCCTCCCCGCCCCCTCCCCGACCCTTCCCGCATCCTCCCCGATCCTCCCCGGCATCCTCCCCGACCCTTCCCGCATCCTCCCCGATCCTCCCCGCATCCTCCCCGGTCCTCCCCGGCATCCTCCCCGACCCTTCCCGCATCCTCCCCGATCCTCCCCGCATCCTCCCCGGTCCTCACCGCATCCTCCCCGGTCCTCCCCGCATCCTCGCCGATCCTCCCCGCATCCTCCCCGGTCCTCCCCGCATCCTCCCCGGTCCTCCCCGCATCCTGCCCGGTCACCCCCGCATCCTCCCCGATCCTCCCCGCCCCCTCCCCGACCCTTCCCGCATCCTCCCCGATCCTCCCCGGCATCCTCCCCGACCCTTCCCGCATCCTCCCCGATCCGCCCTGCATCCTCCCCGGTCCTCCCCGGCATCCTCCCCGACCCTTCCCGCATCCTCCCCGATCCTCCCCGCATCCTCCCCAGTCCTCACCGCATCCTCCCCGGTCCTCCCCGCATCCTCGCCGATCCTCCCCGCAACCTCCCCGATCCTCCCCGCATCCTCTCCGGTCCTCCCCGCATTCTCCCCGGGCCTCCCCGCATCCTCCCCGGTCCTCCCCGCGTCCTCCCCGATCCTCCCCGCATCCTCTCCGGTGCTCCCCGCATCCTCCCCGGTCCTCCCCGCATCCTCCCCAGTCCTCCCCGCATCCTCCCCGGTCCCCCCCGCATCCTCCCCGATCCTCCGTGCAGCCTCCCCGGTCCTCCGAGCATCCTCCCCGGTCCTCCCCGCATCCTCCCAGGTCCTCCCCGCATCCTCCCCGATCCTCCCCGCATCCTCCCCGGTCCTCCCCGCATCCTCCCCGGTCCTCCCCGCATCCTCGCCGGTCCTCCCCGCATCCTCGCCGGTCCTCCACGCATCCTCCCCGGTCCTCCCCGCATCCTCCCCGGTCCTCCCCGCATCCTCCCCGGTCCTCCCCGCATCCTCCCCGGTCCTCCCCGCATCCTCCCCGATCCTCCCAGCATCCTCCCCAGTCCTCCCCGCATCCTCCCGGTCCTCCCCGCATCCTCCCCGGTCCTCCCCGCATCCTCCCCGATCCTCCCCGCATCCTCCCCGGTCCTCCCCGCATCCTCCCCGGTCCTCCCCGCATCCTCCCCGGTCCTCCCCGCATCCTCGCCGGTCCTCCACGCATCCTCCCCGATCCTCCCCGCATCCTCCCCGGTCCTCCCCGCATCCTCCCCGGTCCTCCCCGCATCCTCCCCGGTCCTCCCCGCATCCTCCCCGATCCTCCCAGCATCCTCCCCAGTCCTCCCCGCATCCTCCCGGTCCTCCCCGCATCCTCCCCGGTCCTCCGCGCATCCTCCCCGGTCCTCCCCGCATCCTCCCCGGTCCTCCCCGCATCCTCCCCGGTCCTCCCCGCATCCTCCCCGGTCCTCCCCGCATCCTTCCCGGTCCTCCTCGCATCCTCCCCGGTCCTCCCCGCATCCGCCCCGGTCCTCCCCGCATCCTCCCCTGTCCTTCCCGCATCCTCCCCGATTCTCCCCGCATCCTCCCCGATCCCCCCCGTATCCTCCCTGGTCCTCCCCGCAACCTCCCCGATCCTCCCCGCATCCTCCCCGGTCCTCCCCGCATCCTCCCCGGTCCTCCGTGCATCCTCCCCGATCCACCCCGCATCCTTCCCGGTCCTCCCCGCATCCTCCCCGGTCCTCCCCGCATCCTCCCCGGTCCTCCCCGCATCCTCCCCGGTCCTCCCGGCATCCTCCCCCATCCTCCCCGCATCCTCTCCGGTCCTCCCCGCATCCTCCCCGGTCCTCCCCGCATCCTCCCCGGTCCTCCCCGCATCCTCGAGGTCGTCCCCGCATCCTTCCCGATCCTCCCCGCCTCCTCCCCGGTCCTCCCTGCATCCTCCCAGTTCCTCCCCGCATCCTCCCCGATCCTCCCCGCATCCTCCCTGGACCTCCCCGCATCCTCCCCGGTCCCCCCCGCATCTTCCCCAGTCCCCCCCGCATCCTCCCCGATCCTCCCCGCATCCTCCCCGGTCCTCCGCGCATCCTCCCCGGTCCTCCGCGCATCCTCCCCGGTCCTCCCCGCATCCTCCCCGGTCCTCCGCGCATCCTCCCCGATCCTCCCCGAATCCTCCACGGTCCTCCCCGCATCCTCCCCGGGCCTGCCCGCATCCTCCCCGGTCCTCGCCGCATCCTCCCCGGTCCTCGCCGCATCCTCCCCGATCCTCCCCGTATCCTCCCCGGTCCTCCCCGCATCCTCCGCGATCCTCCCCGCATCCTCCCCGATCCTCCCCGCATCCTCCCCGGTCCCCCCCGCATCCTCCCTGGTCCCCCCCGCACCCTCCCCGGTCACCCCCGCATCCTCCCCGATCCTTCCCGCCCCCTCCCCGACCCTTCCCGCATCCTCCCCGATCCTCCCCGGCATCCTCCCCGACCCTTCCCGCATCCTCCCCGATCCTCCCCGCATCCTCCCCGGTCCTCCCCGGCATCCTCCCCGACCCTTCCCGCATCCTCCCCGATCCTCCCCGCATCCTCCCCGGTCCTCACCGCATCCTCCCCGGTCCTCCCCGCATCCTCTCCGGTCCTCCCCGCATCCTCCCCGGTCCTCCCCGCATCCTCGAGGTCGTCCCCGCATCCTTCCCGATCCTCCCCGCCTCCTCCCCGGTCCTCCCTGCATCCTCCCAGTTCCTCCCCGCATCCTCCCCGATCCTCCCCGCATCCTCCCCGGACCTCCCCGCATCCTCCCCGGTCCCCCCCGCATCTTCCCCAGTCCCCCCCGCATCCTCCCCGGTCCTCCCCGCATCCTCCCCGGTCCTCCCCGCATCCTCCCCGCATCCTCCCCGGTCCTCCCCGCAACCTCCCCGATCCTCCCCGCATCCTCCCCGGTCCTCCGTGCATCCTCCCCGATCCTCCCCGCATCCTTCCCGGTCCTCCCCGCATCCTCCCCGGTCCTCCCCGCATCCTCCCCGGTCCTCCCGGCATCCTCCCCCATCCTCCCCGCATCCTCTCCGGTCCTCCCCGCATCCTCCCCGGTCCTCCCCGCATCCTCCCCGGTCCTCCCCGCATCCTCGAGGTCGTCCCCGCATCCTTCCCGATCCTCCCCGCGTCCTCCCCGGTCCTCCCTGCATCCTCCCAGTTCCTCCCCGCATCCTCCCCGATCCTCCCCGCATCCTCCCCGGACCTCCCCGCATCCTCCCCGGTCCTCCCCGCATCCTCCCCGGTC
Organism: Eutreptiella sp. 'Long Island Sound 2002'; assembly: GCA_964036045.1. Lineage (NCBI taxonomy): Eukaryota > Euglenozoa > Euglenophyceae > Eutreptiales > Eutreptiaceae > Eutreptiella > Eutreptiella sp. 'Long Island Sound 2002'. The sequence continues at coordinate 176,217,006 of OZ038380.1, read as the reverse complement.
CTCCCGGCATCCTCCCCCATCCTCCGCGCATCCTCTCCGGTCCTCCCCGCATCCTCCCCGGTCCTCCCCGCATCCTCCCCGGTCCTCCCCGCATCCTCGAGGTCGTCCCCGCATCCTTCCCGATCCTCCCCGCCTCCTCCCCGGTCCTCCCTGCATCCTCCCAGTTCCCCCCCGCATCCTCCCCGATCCTCCCCGCATCCTCCCCGGTCCTCCGCGCATCCTCCCCGGTCCTCCCCGCATCCTCCCCCATCCTCCCCGCATCCTCTCCGGTCCTCCCCGCATCCTCCCCGGTCCTCCCCGCATCCTCCCCGGTCCTCCCCGCATCCTCGAGGTCGTCCCCGCATCCTTCCCGATCCTCCCCGCCTCCTCCCCGGTCCTCCCTGCATCCTCCCAGTTCCTCCCCGCATCCTCCCCGCATCCTCCCCGGACCTCCCCGCATCCTCCCCGGTCCCCCCCGCATCTTCCCCAGTCCCCGCCGCATCCTCCCCGATCCTCCCCGTATCCTCCCCGGTCCTCCGCGCATCCTCCACGGTCCTCCCCGCATCCTCCCCCATCCTCCCCGCATCCTCTCCGGTCCTCCCCGCATCCTCCCCGGTCCTCCCCGCATCCTCCCCGGTCCTCCCCGCATCCTCGAGGTCGTCCCCGCATCCTTCCCAATCCTCCCCGCCTCCTCCCCGGTCCTCCCTGCATCCTCCCAGTTCCTCCCCGCATCCTCCCCGATCCTCCCCGCATCCTCCCCGGACCTCCCCGCATCCTGCCCGGTCCCCCCCGCATCTTCCCCAGTCCCCCCCGCATCCTCCCCGATCCTCCCCGCATCCTCCCCGGTCCTCCGCGCATCCTCCACGGTCCTCCCCGCATCCTCCCCGGGCCTGCCCGCATCCTCCCCGGTCCTCGCCGCATCCTCCCGGGTCCTCGCCGCATCCTCCCCGATCCTCCCCGTATCCCCCCCGGTCCTCCCCGCATCCTCCGCGATCCTCCCCGCATCCTCCCCGATCCTCCCCGCATCCTCCCCGGTCCCCCCCGCATCCTCCCTGGTCCCCCCCGCATCCTCCCCGGTCACCCCCGCATCCTCCCCGATCCTCCCCGCCCCCTCCCCGACCCTTCCCGCATCCTCCCCGATCCTCCCCGGCATCCTCCCCGACCCTTCCCGCATCCTCCCCGATCCTCCCCGCATCCTCCCCGGTCCTCCCCGACATCCTCCCCGACCCTTCCCGCATCCTCCCCGATCCTCCCCGCATCCTCCCCGGTCCTCACCGCATCCTCCCCGGTCCTCCCCGCATCCTCTCCGGTCCTCCCCGCATCCTCTCCGGTCCTCCACGCATTCTCCCCGGTCCTCCCCGCATCCTCCCCGGTCCTCCCTGCATCCTCCCCGATCCTCCCCGCATCCTCTCCGGTCCTCCCCGCATCCTCCCCAATCCTCCCCGCATCCTCCCCGGTCCCCCCCGCATCCTCCCCGGTCCTCCCCGCATCCTCCCCGATCCTCCCCGCATCCTCTCCGGTCCTCCCCGCATCCTCCCCGATCCTCCCTGCATCCTCCCCGGTCCCCCCCGCATCCTCCCTGGTCCCCCCCGCATCCTCCCCGGTCAACCCCGCATCCTCCCCGATCCTCCCCGCGTCCTCCCCGACCCTTCCCGCATCCTCCCCGATCCTCCCCGCATCCTCCCCGACCCTTCCCGCATCCTCGCCGATCCTCCCCGCATCCTCCCCTGTCCTCCCCGCATCCTCCCCGGTCCTCCCCGCATCCTCCCCGGTCCTCCCCGCATCCTCTCCGGTCCTCCCCGCATTCTCCCCGGGCCTCCCCGCATCCTCCCCGGTCCTCCCCGCATCCTCCCCGATCCTCCCCGCATCCTCTCCGGTGCTCCCCGCATCCTCCCCGGTCCTCCCCGCATCCTCCCCAGTCCTCCCCGCATCCTCCCCGGTCCCCCCCGCATCTTCCCCGGTCCCCCCCGCATCCTCCCCGATCCTCCGTGCAGCCTCCCCGGTCCTCCGAGCATCCTCCCCGGTCCTCCCCGCATCCTCTCCGGTGCTCCCCGCATCCTCCCCGGTCCTCCCCGCATCCTCCCCAGTCCTCCCCGCATCCTCCCCGGTCCCCCCCGCATCCTCCCCGGTCCCCCCCGCATCCTCCCCGATCCTCCGTGCAGCCTCCCCGGTCCTCCGAGCATCCTCCCCGGTCCTCCCCGCATCCTCCCCGGTCCTCCCCGCATCCTCCCCGGTCCTCCCCGCATCCTCCCCGGTCCTCCGCGAATCCTCCCCGGTCCTCCCCGCATCCTCCCCGGTCCTCCCCGCATCCTTCCCGGTCCTCCTCGCATCCTCCCCGGTCCTCCCCGCATCCTCCCCGGTCCTCCCCGCATCCTCCCCTGTCCTCCCCGCATCCTCCCCGATTCTCCCCGCATCCTCCCCGGTCCTCCCCGCATCCTCCCCGGTCCTCCCCGCAACCTCCCCGATCCTCCCCGCATCCTCCCCGGTCCTCCCCGCATCCTTCCCGGTCCTCCCCGCATCCTCCCCGGTCCTCCCCGCATCCTCCCCGGTCCTCCCTGCATCCTCCCAGTTCCTCCCCGCATCCTCCCTGATCCTCCCCGCATCCTCCCCGGACTTCCCCGCATCCTCCCCGGTCCCCCCAGCATCTTCCCCAGTCCCCCCCGCATCCTCCCCGATCCTCCCCGCATCCTCCCCGGTCCTCCGCGCATCCTCCCCGGTCCTCCCCGCATCCTCCCCGGTCCTCCGCGCATCCTCCCCGATCCTCCCCGAATCCTCCCCGGTCCTCCCCGCATCCTCCCCGGGCCTGCCCGCATCCTCCCCGGTCCTCGCCGCATCCTCCCCGGTCCTCGCCGCATCCTCCCCGATCCTCCCCGTATCCTCCCCGGTCCTCCCCGCATCCTCCGCGATCCTCCCCGCATCCTCCCCGATCGTCCCCGCATCCTCCCCGGTCCCCCCCGCATCCTCCCTGGTCCCCCCCGCATCCTCCCCGGTCACCCCCGCATCCTCCCCGATCCTCCCCGACCCTTCCCGCATCCTCCCCGATCCTCCCCGGCATCCTCCCCGACCCTTCCCGCATCCTCCCCGATCCTCCCCGCATCCTCCCCGGTCCTCCCCGGCATCCTCCCCGACCCTTCCCGCATCCTCCCCGATCCTCCCCGTATCCTCCCCGGTCCTCACCGCATCCTCCCCGGTCCTCCCCGCATCCTCTCCGGTCCTCCCCGCATCCTCTCCGGTCCTCCACGCATTCTCCCCGGGCCTCCCCGCATCCTCCCCGGTCCTCCCTGCATCCTCCCCGATCCTCCCCGCATCCTCTCCGGTCCTCCCCGCATCCTCCCCAATCCTCCCCGCATCCTCCCCGGTCCCCCTCGCATCCTCCCTGGTCCCCCCCGCATCCTCCCCGATCTTCCCCGCAGCCTCCCCGCATCCTCCCCGACCCTTCCCGCATCCTCCCCGATCCTCCCCGGCATCCTCCCCGACCCTTCCCGCATCCTCCCCGATCCTCCCCGCATCCTCCCCGGTCCTCCCCGGCATCCTCCCCGACCCTTCCCGCATCCTCCCCGATCCTCCCCGTATCCTCCCCGGTCCTCACCGCATCCTCCCCGGTCCTCCCCGCATCCTCTCCGGTCCTCCCCGCATCCTCTCCGGTCCTCCACGCATTCTCCCCGGGCCTCCCCGCATCCTCCCCGGTCCTCCCTGCATCCTCCCCGATCCTCCCCGCATCCTCTCCGGTCCTCCCCGCATCCTCCCCAATCCTCCCCGCATCCTCCCCGGTCCCCCTCGCATCTTCCCTGGTCCCCCCCGCATCCTCCCCGATCTTCCCCGCATCCTCCCCGATCCTCCCCGACCCTTCCCGCATCCTCCCCGATCCTCCCCGGCATCCTCCCCGACCCTTCCCGCATCCTCCCCGATCCTCCCCGCATCCTCCCCGGTCCTCCCCGGCATCCTCCCCGACCCTTCCCGCATCCTCCCCGATCCTCCCCGTATCCTCCCCGGTCCTCACCGCATCCTCCCCGGTCCTCCCCGCATCCTCTCCGGTCCTCCCCGCATCCTCTCCGGTCCTCCACGCATTCTCCCCGGGCCTCCCCGCATCCTCCCCGGTCCTCCCTGCATCCTCCCCGATCCTCCCCGCATCCTCTCCGGTCCTCCCCGCATCCTCCCCAATCCTCCCCGCATCCTCCCCGGTCCCCCTCGCATCTTCCCTGGTCCCCCCCGCATCCTCCCCGATCTTCCCCGCAGCCTCCCCGCATCCTCCCCGGTCCTCCCCGCATCCTCCCCGATCCTCCCCGCATCCTCTCCGGTCCTCCCCGCATCCTCCCCGATCCTCCCCGATCCTCCCTGCATCCTCCCCGGTCCCCCCCGCATCCTCCCTGGTCCCCCCCGCATCCTCCCCGGTCCTCCCCGCATCCTCTCCGGTGCTCCCCGCATCCTCCCCGGTCCTCCCCGCGTCCTCCCCGACCCTTCCCGCATCCTCCCCGATCCTCCCCGCATCCTCCCCGACCCTTCCCGCATCCTCGCCGATCCTCCCCGCATCTTCCCCGGTCCTCCCCGCATCCTCCCCGGTCCTCCCCGCATCCTCCCCGGTCCTCCCCGCATCCTCTCCGGTCCTCCCCGCATTCTCCCCGGGCCTCCCCGCATCCTCCCCGGTCCTCCCCGCATCCTCCCCGATCCTCCCCGCATCCTCTCCGGTGCTCCCCGCATCCTCCCCGGTCCTCCCCGCAACCTCCCCGATCCTCCCCGCATCCTCCCCGGTCCTCCCCGCATCCTCCCCGGTCCTCCGCGCATCCTCCCCGATCCTCCCCGCATCTTTCCCGGTCCTCCCCGCATCCTCCCCGGTCCTCCCCGCATCCTCCCCGGTCCTCCCCGCATCCTCCCCGGTTTTCCCCGCATCTACCCCGATCCTCCCCGCATCCTCCCCGGTCCTCCCCGCATCCTCCCCGATCCTCCCCGCATCCTCTCCGGTCCTCCCCGCATCCTCCCCGGTCCTCCCCGGCATCCTCCCCGACCCTTGCCGCATCCTCCCCGATCCTCCCCGCATCCTCCCCGGTCCTCACCGCATCCTCCCCGGTCCTCCCCGCATCCTCTCCGGTCCTCCCCGCATCCTCTCCGGTCCTCCACGCATCCTCCCCAATCCTCCCCGCATCCTCCCCGGTCGCCCCCGCATCTTCCTTGGTCCCCCCCGCATCCTCCCCGATCTTCCCCGCAGCCTCCCTGGGCCTCCGCGCATCCTCCCCGGTCCTCCCTGCATCCTCCCCGATCCTCCCCGCATCCTCTCCGGTCCTCCCCGCATCCTCCCCAATCCTCCCCGCATCCTCCCCGGTCCCCCCCGCATCTTCCTTGGTCCCCCCCGCATCCTCCCCGATCTTCCCCGCAGCCTCCCCGGGCCCCCCCGCATCCTCCCCGGTCCTCCCCGCATCCTCCCCAGTCCTCCCCGCATCCTCCCCGGTCCCCCCCGCATCTTCCGCGGTCCCCCCCGCATCCTCCCCGATCCTCCGTGCAGCCTCCCCGGTCCTCCGAGCATCCTCCCCGGTCCTCCCCGCATCCTCCCCGGTCCTCCCCGCATCCTCCCCGATCCTCCCCGCATCCTCCCGGGTCCTCCCCGCATCCTCCCCGGTCCTCCCCGCATCCTCCCCGGTCCTCCGCGAATCCTCCCCGGTCCTCCCCGCATCCTCCCCGGTCCTCCCCGCATCCTTCCCGGTCCTCCTCGCATCCTCCCCGGTCCTCCCCGCATCCTCCCCGGTCCTCCCCGCATCCTCCCCTGTCCTCCCCGCATCCTCCCCGGTCCTCCCCGCATCCTTCCCGGTCCTCCCCGCATCCTCCCCGGTCCTCCCCGCATCCTCCCCGGTCCTCCCCGCATCCTCCCCGATCCTCCCCGCATCCTCCCCGGTCCTCCCCGCATCCTCCCCGATTCTCCCCGCATCCTTCCCGGTCCTCCCCGCATCCTCCCCGGTCCTCCCCGCATCCTCCCCGGTCCTCCCCGCATCCTCCCCGGTCCTCCCCGCATCCTCCCCGGTCCTCCCCGCATCCTCGAGGTCGTCCCCGCATCCTTCCCGATCCTCCCCGCCTCCTCCCCGGTCCTCCCTGCATCCTCCCAGTTCCTCCCCGCATCCTCCCCGATCCTCCCCGCATCCTCCCCGGACCTCCCCGCATCCTCCCCGGTCCCCCCAGCATCTTCCCCAGTCCCCCCCGCATCCTCCCCGATCCTCCCCGCATCCTCCCCGGTCCTCCCCGCATCCTCCCCGGTCCTCCGCGCATCCTCCCCGATCCTCCCCGAGTCCTCCCCGGTCCTCCCCGCATCCTCCTCGGGCCTGCCCGCATCCTCCCCAGTCCTCGCCGCATCCTCCCTGGTCCTCGCCGCATCCTCCCCGATCCTCCCCGTATCCTCCCCGGTCCCCCCCGCATCCTCCGCGATCCTCCCCGCATCCTCCCCGATCCTCCCCGCATCCTCCCCGGTCCCCCCCGCATCCTCCCTGGTCCCCCCCGCATCCTCCCCGGTCACCCCCGCATCCTCCCCGATCCTCCCCGCCCCCTCCCCGACCCTTCCCGCATCCCCCCCGATCCTCCCCGGCATCCTCCCCGACCCTTCCCGCATCCTCCCCGATCCTCCCCGCATCCTCCCCGGTCCTCCCCGCATCCTGCCCAATCCTCGCCGCATCCTCTCCGGTCCTCCCCGCATTCTCCCCGGGCCTCCCCGCATCCTCCCCGGTCCTCCCCGCATCCTCCCCGATCCTCCCCGCATCCTCTCCGGTCCTCCCCGCATCCTGCCCAATCCTCGCCGCATCCTCCCCGGTCCCCCCCGCATCTTCCCCGGTCCCCCCCGCATCCTCCCCGATCCTCCCAGCAGCCTCCCCGGGCCTCCCCGCATCCTCCCCGGTCCTCCCCGCATCCTCCCCGATCCTCCCCGCATCCTCTCCGGTCCTCCCCGCATCCTCCCCGATCCTCCCCGCATCCTCCCCGATCCTCCCTGCATCCTCCCTAGTCCCCCCCGCATCCTCCCTGGTCCCCCCCGCATCCTCCCCGGTCACCCCCGCATCCTCCCCGATCCTCCCCGCGTCCTCCCCGACCCTTCCCGCATCCTCCCCGATCCTCCCCGCATCCTCCCCGACCCTTCCCGCATCCTCGCCGCATTCTCCCCGGGCCTCCCCGCATCCTCCCCGGTCCTCCCCGCATCCTCCCCGATCCTCCCCGCATCCTCTCCGGTGCTCCCCGCATCCTCCCCGGTCCTCCCCGCATCCTCCCCAGTCCTCCCCGCATCCTCCCCGGTCCCCCCCGCATCTTCCCGGGTCCCCCCCGCATCCTCCCCGATTCTCCGTGCAGCCTCCCCGGTCCTCCGAGCATCCTCCCCGGTCCTCCCCGCATCCTCCCCGGTCCTCCCCGCATCCTCCCCGATCCTCCCCGCATCCTCCCCGGTCCTCCCCGCATCCTCCCCGGTCCTCCCCGCATCCTCCCCGGTCCTCCGCGAATCCTCCCCGGTCCTCCCCGCATCCTCCCCGGTCCTCCCCGCATCCTTCCCGGTCCTCCTCGCATCCTCCCCGGTCCTCCCCGCATCCTCCCCGGTCCTCCCCGCATCCTCCCCTGTCCTCCCCGCATCCTCCCCGATTCTCCCCGCATCCTCCCCGGTCCTCCCCGCATCCTCCCCGGTCCTCCCCGCATCCTCCCCGATCCTCCCCGCATCCTCCCCGGTCCTCCCCGCATCCTCCCCGGTCCTCCGCGCATCCTCCCCGATCCTCCCCGCATCCTTCCCGGTCCTCCCCGCATCCTCCCCGGTCCTCCCCGCATCCTCCCCGGTCCTCCCCGCATCCTCCCCGGTTTTCCCCGCATCCTCCCCGATCCTCCCCGCATCCTCCCCGGTCCTCCCCGCATCCTCCCCGATCCTCCCCGCATCCTCTCCGGCTCTCCCCGCATCCTCCCCGGTCCTCCCCGCATCCTCCCCGGTCCTCCCCGCATCCTCGAGGTCGTCCCCGCATCCTTCCCGATCCTCCCCGCCTCCTCCCCGGTCCTCCCTGCATCCTACCAGTTCCTCCCCGCATCCTCCCCGATCCTCCCCGCATCCTCCCCGGACCTCCCCACATCCTCCCCGGTCCCCCCAGCATCTTCCCCAGTCCCCCCCGCATCCTCCCCGATCCTCCCCGCATCCTCCCCGGTCCTCCGCGCATCCTCCCCGGTCCTCCCCGCATCCTCCCCGGTCCTCCGCGCATCCTCCCCGATCCTCCCCGAGTCCTCCCCGGTCCTCCCCGCATCCTCCCCGGACCTGCCCGCATCCTCCCCGGTCCTCGCCGCATCCTCCCTGGTCCTCGCCGCATCCTCCCCGATCCTCCCCGTATCCTCCCCGGTCCTCCCCGCATCCTCCGCGATCCTCCCCGCATGCTCCCCGATCCTCCCCGCATCCTCCCCGGTCCCCCCCGCATCCTCCCTGGTCCCCCCCGCATCCTCCCCGGTCACCCCCGCATCCTCCCCGATCCTCCCCGCCCCCTCCCCGACCCTTCCCGCATCCTCCCCGATCCTCCCCGGCATCCTCCCCGACCCTTCCCGCATCCTCCCCGATCCTCCCCGCATCCTCCCCGGTCCTCCCCGGCATCCTCCCCGACCCTTCCCGCATCCTCCCCGATCCTCCCCGCATCCTCCCCGGTCCTCACCGCATCCTCCCCGGTCCTCCCCGCATCCTCCCCGGTCCTCGCCGCATCCTCTCCGGTCCTCCCCGCATTCTCCCCGGGCCTCCCCGCATCCTCCCCGGTCCTCCCCGCATCCTCCCCGATCCTCCCCGCATCCTCTCCGGTCCTCCCCGCATCCTCCCCAATCCTCGCCGCATCCTCCCCGGTCCCCCCCGCATCTTCCCCGGTCCCCCCCGCATCCTCCCCGATCCTCCCAGCAGCCTCCCCGGGCCTCCCCGCATCCTCCCCGCATCCTCCCCGATCCTCCCCGCATCCTCTCCGGTCCTCCCCGCATCCTCCCCGATCCTCCCCGCATCCTCCCCGATCCTCCCTGCATCCTCCCCAGTCCCCCCCGCATCCTCCCTGGTCCCCCCCGCATCCTCCCCGGTCACCCCCGCATCCTCCCCGATCCTCCCCGCGTCCTCCCCGACCCTTCCCGCATCCTCCCCGATCCTCCCCGCATCCTCCCCGACCCTTCCTGCATCCCCGCCGATCCTCCCCGCATCCTCCCCGGTCCTCCCCGCATCCTCCCCGGTCCTCCCCGCATCATCCCCGGTCCTCCCCGCATCCTCTCCGGTCCTCCCCGCATTCTCCCCGGGCCTCCCCGCATCCTCCCCGGTCCTCCCCGCATCCTCCCCGATCCTCCCCGCATCCTCTCCGGTGCTCCCCGCATCCTCCCCGGTCCTCCCCGCATCCTCCCCAATCCTCCCCGCATCCTCCCCGGTCCCCCCCGCATCTTCCCCGGTCCCCCCCGCATCCTCCCCGATCCTCCGTGCAGCCTCCCCGGTCCTCCGAGCATCCTCCCCGGTCCTCCCCGCATCCTCCCCGGTCCTCCTCGCATCCTCCCCGATCCTCCCCGCATCCTCCCGGGTCCTCCCCGCATCCTCCCCGGTCCTCCCCGCATCCTCCCCGGTCCTCCCCGCATCCTGTCCGGTCCTCCCCGCATCCTCCCCGATCCTCCCTGCATCCTCCCCGATCCTCCCTGCATCCTCCCCGGTGCCCCCCGCATCCTCCTTGGTCCCCCCCGCATCCTCCCCGGTCACCCCCGCATCCTCCCCGATCCTCCCCGCGTCCTCCCCGACCCTTCCCGCATCCTCCCCGATCCTCCCCGCATCCTCTCCGGTCCTCCCCGCATTCTCCCCGGGCCTCCCCGCATCCTCCCCGGTCCTCCCCGCATCCTCCCCGATCCTCCCTGCATCCTCTCCGGTGCTCCCCGCATCCTCCCCGGTCCTCCCCGCATCCTCCCCAGTCCTCCCCGCATCCTCCCCGGTCCCCCCCGCATCTTCCCCGGACCCCCCCGCATCCTCCCCGATCCTCCGTGCAGCCTCCCCGGTCCTCCGCGCATCCTCCCCGGTCCTCCCCGCATCCTCCCCGGTCCTCCCCGCATCCTCCCCGATCCTCCCCGCATCCTCCCCGGTCCTCCCCGCATCCTCCCCGGTCCTCCCCGCATCCTCCCCGATCCTCCCCGCATCATCCCCGATCCTCCCCGCATCCTCCCCGATCCTCTTCGCATCCTCCCCGGTCCTCGGCGCATCCTCCCCGGTCCTCCCCGCATCCTCCCCGGTCCTCCCCGCATCCTCCCCGGTCCTCCCCGCAACCTCCCCGATCCTCCCCGCATCCTCCCCGGTCCTCCCCGCATCCTCCCCGGTCCTCCCCGCATCCTCCCCGGTCCTCCCCGCAACCTCCCCGATCCTCCCCGCATCGTCCCCGGTCCTCCCCGCATCCTCCCCGGTCCTCCCCGCATCCTCCCCGGTCCTCCCCGCATCCTTCCCGGTCCTCGGCGCATCCTCCCCGATCCTCCCCGCATCCTCCCCGGTCCTCCCCGCAACCTCCCCGATCCTCCCCGCATCCTCCCCGGTCCTCCCCGCAACCTCCCCGATCCTCCCCGCATCCTCCCCGGTCCTCCCCGCATCCTCCCCGGTCCTCCGCGCATCCTCCCCGGTCCTCCCCGCATCCTCCCCGATCCTCCCTGCATCCTCTCCGGTGCTCCCCGCATCCTCCCCGGTCCTCCCCGCATCCTCCCCAGTCCTCCCCGCATCCTCCCCGGTCCCCCCCGCATCTTCCCCGGACCCCCCCGCATCCTCCCCGGTCCTCCGCGCATCCTCCCCGGTCCTCCCCGCATCCTCCCCGGTCCTCCCCGCATCCTCCCCGGTCCTCCCCGCAACCTCCCCGATCCTCCCCGCATCCTCCCCGGTCCTCCCCGCATCCTCCCCGGTCCTCCCCGCATCCTCCCCGGTCCTCCCCGCATCCTCCCCGGTCCTCGGCGCATCCTCCCCGATCCTCCCCGCATCCTCCCCGCTCCTCCCCGCAACCTCCCCGATCCTCCCCGCATCCTCCCCAGTCCTCCCCGCATCCTCCCCGGTCCTCCCCGCATCCTCCCCGATCCTCCCCGCATCCTCCCCGGTCCTCCCCGCATCCTCCCCGGTCCTCCTCGCATCCTCCCCGGTCCTCCCCGCATCCTCCCCGGTCCTCACCGCACCCTCCCCGATCCTCCCCGCCTCCTCCCCGGTCCTCCCCGCATCCTCCCCGATCCTCCCCGCATCCTCCCCGATCCTCCCCGCATCCTCCCCGGTCCTCCCCGCATCCTTCCCGGTCCCCCCCGCATCTTCCCCGGTCCCCCCCGCATCCTCCCCGGTCCTCCCCGCATCCTCCCCGGTCCTCCCCGCATCCTCCCCGGTCCTCCCCGCATCCTCCCTGTCCTCCCCGCATCCTCCCCGATCCTCCCCGCACCCTCCCCCGTCCCCCCCGCATACTCCCCGGTCCTCCCCGCATCCTCCCCGGTCCTCCCCGCATCCTCCCTGGTCCTCCCCGCATCCTCCCTGATCCTCCCCGCATCCTCCCCGATCCTCCCCGCATCCTCCCCGGTCCTCCCCGCATCCTCCCCTGTCCTCCCCGATCCTCCCCGCATCCTCCCCGGTCCTCCCCGCATCCTCCCCGGTCCTCCCCGCATCCTCCCCGGTCCTCCCCGCATCCTCCCCGATCCTCCCCGCATCCTCTCCGGTCCTCCCCGCATCCTCCCCAATCCTCGCCGCATCCTCCCCGGTCCCCCCCGCATCTTCCCCGGTCCCCCCCGCATCCTCCCCGATCCTCCCAGCAGCCTCCCCGGGCCTCCCCGCATCCTCCCCGCATCCTCCCCGATCCTCCCCGCATCCTCTCCGGTCCTCCCCGCATCCTCCCCGATCCTCCCCGCATCCTCCCCGATCCTCCCTGCATCCTCCCCAGTCCCCCCCGCATCCTCCCTGGTCCCCCCCGCATCCTCCCCGGTCACCCCCGCATCCTCCCCGATCCTCCCCGCGTCCTCCCCGACCCTTCCCGCATCCTCCCCGATCCTCCCCGCATCCTCCCCGACCCTTCCTGCATCCCCGCCGATCCTCCCCGCATCCTCCCCGGTCCTCCCCGCATCCTCCCCGGTCCTCCCCGCATCATCCCCGGTCCTCCCCGCATCCTCTCCGGTCCTCCCCGCATTCTCCCCGGGCCTCCCCGCATCCTCCCCGGTCCTCCCCGCATCCTCCCCGATCCTCCCCGCATCCTCTCCGGTGCTCCCCGCATCCTCCCCGGTCCTCCCCGCATCCTCCCCAATCCTCCCCGCATCCTCCCCGGTCCCCCCCGCATCTTCCCCGGTCCCCCCCGCATCCTCCCCGATCCTCCGTGCAGCCTCCCCGGTCCTCCGAGCATCCTCCCCGGTCCTCCCCGCATCCTCCCCGGTCCTCCTCGCATCCTCCCCGATCCTCCCCGCATCCTCCCGGGTCCTCCCCGCATCCTCCCCGGTCCTCCCCGCATCCTCCCCCATCCTCCCCGCATCCTGTCCGGTCCTCCCCGCATCCTCCCCGATCCTCCCTGCATCCTCCCCGATCCTCCCTGCATCCTCCCCGGTGCCCCCCGCATCCTCCTTGGTCCCCCCCGCATCCTCCCCGGTCACCCCCGCATCCTCCCCGATCCTCCCCGCGTCCTCCCCGACCCTTCCCGCATCCTCCCCGATCCTCCCCGCATCCTCTCCGGTCCTCCCCGCATTCTCCCCGGGCCTCCCCGCATCCTCCCCGGTCCTCCCCGCATCCTCCCCGATCCTCCCTGCATCCTCTCCGGTGCTCCCCGCATCCTCCCCGGTCCTCCCCGCATCCTCCCCAGTCCTCCCCGCATCCTCCCCGGTCCCCCCCGCATCTTCCCCGGACCCCCCCGCATCCTCCCCGATCCTCCGTGCAGCCTCCCCGGTCCTCCGCGCATCCTCCCCGGTCCTCCCCGCATCCTCCCCGGTCCTCCCCGCATCCTCCCCGATCCTCCCCGCATCCTCCCCGGTCCTCCCCGCATCCTCCCCGGTCCTCCCCGCATCCTCCCCGATCCTCCCCGCATCATCCCCGATCCTCCCCGCATCCTCCCCGATCCTCTTCGCATCCTCCCCGGTCCTCGGCGCATCCTCCCCGGTCCTCCCCGCATCCTCCCCGGTCCTCCCCGCATCCTCCCCGGTCCTCCCCGCAACCTCCCCGATCCTCCCCGCATCCTCCCCGGTCCTCCCCGCATCCTCCCCGGTCCTCCCCGCATCCTCCCCGGTCCTCCCCGCAACCTCCCCGATCCTCCCCGCATCCTCCCCGGTCCTCCCCGCATCCTCCCCGGTCCTCCCCGCATCCTCCCCGGTCCTCCCCGCATCCTTCCCGGTCCTCGGCGCATCCTCCCCGATCCTCCCCGCATCCTCCCCGGTCCTCCCCGCAACCTCCCCGATCCTCCCCGCATCCTCCCCGGTCCTCCCCGCAACCTCCCCGATCCTCCCCGCATCCTCCCCGGTCCTCCCCGCATCCTCCCCGGTCCTCCGCGCATCCTCCCCGGTCCTCCCCGCATCCTCCCCGATCCTCCCTGCATCCTCTCCGGTGCTCCCCGCATCCTCCCCGGTCCTCCCCGCATCCTCCCCAGTCCTCCCCGCATCCTCCCCGGTCCCCCCCGCATCTTCCCCGGACCCCCCCGCATCCTCCCCGGTCCTCCGCGCATCCTCCCCGGTCCTCCCCGCATCCTCCCCGGTCCTCCCCGCATCCTCCCCGGTCCTCCCCGCAACCTCCCCGATCCTCCCCGCATCCTCCCCGGTCCTCCCCGCATCCTCCCCGGTCCTCCCCGCATCCTCCCCGGTCCTCCCCGCATCCTCCCCGGTCCTCGGCGCATCCTCCCCGATCCTCCCCGCATCCTCCCCGCTCCTCCCCGCAACCTCCCCGATCCTCCCCGCATCCTCCCCAGTCCTCCCCGCATCCTCCCCGGTCCTCCCCGCATCCTCCCCGATCCTCCCCGCATCCTCCCCGGTCCTCCCCGCATCCTCCCCGGTCCTCCTCGCATCCTCCCCGGTCCTCCCCGCATCCTCCCCGGTCCTCACCGCACCCTCCCCGATCCTCCCCGCCTCCTCCCCGGTCCTCCCCGCATCCTCCCCGATCCTCCCCGCATCCTCCCCGATCCTCCCCGCATCCTCCCCGGTCCTCCCCGCATCCTTCCCGGTCCCCCCCGCATCTTCCCCGGTCCCCCCCGCATCCTCCCCGGTCCTCCCCGCATCCTCCCCGGTCCTCCCCGCATCCTCCCCGGTCCTCCCCGCATCCTCCCTGTCCTCCCCGCATCCTCCCCGATCCTCCCCGCATCCTCCCCCGTCCCCCCCGCATACTCCCCGGTCCTCCCCGCATCCTCCCCGGTCCTCCCCGCATCCTCCCTGGTCCTCCCCGCATCCTCCCTGATCCTCCCCGCATCCTCCCCGATCCTCCCCGCATCCTCCCCGGTCCTCCCCGCATCCTCCCCGGTCCTCCCCGCAACCTCCCCGATCCTCCCCGCATCCTCCCCGGTCCTCCCCGCATCCTCCCCGGTCCTCCCCGCATCCTCCCCGCTCCTCCCCGCATCCTTCCCGGTCCTCCCCGCATCCTCCCCGATCCTCCCCGCATCCTCCCCGCTCCTCCCCGCAACCTCCCCGATCCTCCCCGCATCCTCCCCAGTCCTCCCCGCATCCTCCCCGGTCCTCCCCGCATCCTCCCCGATCCTCCCCGCATCCTCCCCGGTCCTCCCCGCATCCTCCCCGGTCCTCCTCGCATCCTCCCCGGTCCTCCCCGCATCCTCCCCGGTCCTCACCGCACCCTCCCCGATCCTCCCCGCCTCCTCCCCGGTCCTCCCCGCATCCTCCCCGATCCTCCCCGCATCCTCCCCGATCCTCCCCGCATCCTCCCCGGTCCTCCCCGCATCCTTCCCGGTCCCCCCCGCATCTTCCCCGGTCCCCCCCGCATCCTCCCCGGTCCTCCCCGCATCCTCCCCGGTCCTCCCCGCATCCTCCCCGGTCCTCCCCGCATCCTCCCTGTCCTCCCCGCATCCTCCCGGATCCTCCCCGCATCCTCCCCGGTCCCCCCCGCATACTCCCCGGTCCTCCCCGCATCCTCCCCGGTCCTCCCCGCATCCTCCCCGGTCCTCCCCGCATCCTCCCTGGTCCTCCCCGCATCCTCCCTGATCCTCCCCGCATCCTCCCCGATCCTCCCCGCATCCTGCCCGGTCCTCCCCGCAACCTCCCCGATCCTCCCCGCATCCTCCCCGCTCCTCCCCGCATCCTCCCCGCTCCTCCCCGCATCCTCCCCGGTCCTCCCCGCAACCTACCCGATCCTCCCCGCATCCTCCCCGGTCCTCCCCGCATCCTCCCCGGTCCTCCCCGCATCCCCCCCGGTCCTCGGCGCATCCTCCCCGATCCTCCCCGCATCCTCCCCGGTCCTCCCCGCAACCTCCCCGATCCTCCCCGCATCCTCCCCAGTCCTCCCCGCATCCTCCCCGGTCCTCCCCGCATCCTCCCCGATCCTCCCCGCATCCTCCCCGGTCCTCCCCACATCCTCCCCGGTCCTCCTCGCATCCTCCCCGGTCCTCCCCGCATCCTCCCCGGTCCTCACCGCATCTTCCCCGATCCTCCCCGCCTCCTCCCCAGTCCTCCCCGCATCCTCCCCGATCCTCCCCGCATCCTCCCCGATCCTCCCCGCATCCTCCCCGGTCCTCCCCGCATCCTCCCCGGTCCCCCCCGCATCTTCCCCGGTCCCCCCCGCATCCTCCCCGGTCCTCCCCGCATCCTCCCCGGTCCTCCCCGCATCCTCCCCGGTCCTCCCCGCATCCTCCCTGTCCTCCCCGCATCCTCCCCGATCCTCCCCGCATCCTCCCCGGTCCCCCCCGCATACTTCCCGGTCCTCCCCGCATCCTCCCCGGTCCTCTCCGCATCCTCCCCGGTCCTCCCCGCATCCTCCCTGGTCCTCCCCACATCCTCCCTGATCCTCCCCGCATCCTCCCCGATCCTCCCCGCATCCTCCCCGGTCCTCCCCGCAACCTCCCCGATCCTCCCCGCATCCTCCCCGCTCCTCCCCGCATCCTCCCCGGTTCTCCCCGCATCCTCCCCGGTCCTCCCCGCAACCTCCCCGATCCTCCCCGCATCCTCCCCGGTCCTCCCCGCATCCTCCCCGGTCCTCGGCGCATCCTCCCCGGTCCTCCCCGCATCCTCCCCGCTCCTCCCCGCATCCTCCCCGGTCCTCCCCGCATCCTCCCCGGTCCTCCCCGCAACCTCCCCGATCCTCCCCGCATCCTCCCCGGTCCTCCCCGCATCCTCCCCGGTCCTCCCCGCATCCTCCCCGGTCCTCCCCGCAACCTCCCCGATCCTCCCCGCATCCTCCCCGGTCCTCCCCGCATCCTCCCCGGTCCCCCCCGCATCTTCCCCGGTCCCCCCCGCATCCTCCCCGGTGCTCCGCGCATCCTCCCCGGTCCTCCCCGCATCCTCCCCGGTCCTCCCCGCATCCTCCCCGATCCTCCCCGCATCCTCCGCGGGCCTCCCCGCATCCTCCCCGATCCTCCCCGCATCCTCCCCGGTCCTCCCCGCATCCTCCCCGATCCTCCCCGCATCCTCCCCGGTCCTCCCCGCATCCTCCCCGGTCCTCCCCGCATCCTCCCCGGTCCTCCTCGCAACCTCCCCGATCCTCCCCGCATCCTCCCCGGTCCTCCCCGCATCCTCCCCGGTCCTCCCCGCATCCTCCCCGGTCCTCCGCGAATCCTCCCCGATCCTCCCCGCATCCTCCCCGGTCCTCTCCGCAACCTCCCCGATCCTCCCCGCATCCTCCCCGGTCCTCCCCGCATCCTCCCCGGTCCTCCCCGCATCCTCCCCGATCCTCCCCGCATCCTCCCCGGTCCTCCGCGCATTATGCCCGGTCCTCCTCGCATCCTCCCCAGTCCTCCCCGCATCCTCCCCGGTCCTCACCGCATCCTCCCCGATCCTCCCCGCCTCCTCCCCGGTCCTCCCCGCATCCTCCCCGATCCTCCCCGCATCCTCCCCGATCCTCCCCGCATCCTCCCCGGTCCTCCCCGCATCCTCCCCGGTCCCCCCCGCATCTTCGCCGGTCCCCCCCGCATCCTCCCCGGTCCTCCCCGCATCCTCCCCGGTCCTCCCCGCATCCTCCCTGTCCTCCCCGCATCCTCCCCGATCCTCCCCGCATCCTCCCCGGTCCTCCGCGCATCCTCCCCGGTCCTCCCCGCATCCTCCCCGGTCCTCACCGCATCCTCCCCAATCCTCCCCGCATCCTCCCCGGTCCTCAGCGCGTCCTCCCCGATCCTCCCCGCATCCTCCCCGCATCCTCCCCGATCCTCCCCTGCATCCTTCCCGATCCTCCCCGCATCCTCCCCGGTCCCCCCCGCATCCTCCCCGGTCCCCCCCGCATCCTCCCCGATCGTCCCCGCATCCTCCCCGGTCCTCCGCGCATCCTCCCCCGTCCTCCCCGCATCCTCCCCGGTCCTCCCCGCATCCTCCCCGATCCTCCCCGCATCCTCCCCGATCCTCCCCGCATCCTCCCCGATCCTCCCCGCATCCTCCCCGGTCCTCCCCGAAACCTCCCCAGACCTCCCCGCATCCCCCCCGGTCCTCCGTGCATCCTCCCCGATCCTGCCCGCATCCTCCCTGGTCCTCCCCGCATCCTCCCCGATCCTCCACGCATCCTCCCCGGTCCTCCCCGCATCCTCCCCGGTCCTCCTCGCATCCTCCCCGGTCCTCCGCGCATCCTCCCCGGTCCTCCCCGCATCCTCCCCGGTCCTCCCCGCATCCTCCCCGGTCCTCCCCGCATCTTCGCCGGTCTCCCCCGCATCCTCCCCGGTCCTCCCCGCATCCTCCCCGGTCCTCCCCGCATCCTCCCCGGTCCTCCCCGAAACCTCCCCGGTCCTCTCCGCATCCTCCCCGATCCTCCCCGCATCCTCCCCGGTCCTCCCCGCATCCTCCCCGGTCCTCCTCGCATCCTCCCCGGTCCTCCCCGCATCCTCCCCGGTCCTCCCCGCATCCTCCCCGGTCCTCGCCGCATCCTCCCCGATCCTGCCCGCATCCTCCCCGGTCCTCCCCGCAACCTCCCCGATCCTCTCCGCATCCTCCCCGATCCTCCCCGCCTACTCCCCGGTCCTCCCCGCATCCTCCCCGGTCCTCCCCGCATCCTCCCCGGTCCTCCGCGCATCCTCCCCGGTCCTCCCCGCATCCTCCCCAATCCTCCCCGCATCCTCCCCGGTCCTCAGCGCGTCCTCCCCGATCCTCCCCGCATCCTCCCCGGTTCTCCCCGCATCCTCCCCGATCGTCCCCGCATCCTCCCCGGTCCACCCCGCATCCTTCCCGATCCTCCCCGCATCCCCCCCGGTCCTCCCCGCATCCTCCCCGATCCTCCCCGCATCCTCCCCGGTCCTCCGCGCATCCTCCCTGGTCCTCCCCGCATCCTCCCCGGTTCTCCCCGCATCCTCCCCGATCCTTCCCGCATCCTCCCCGATCCTCCCCGCATCCTCCCCGATCCTCCCCGCATCCTCCCCGGTCCTCCCCGCAACCTCCCCGATCCTCCCCGCATCCTTCCCGGTCCTCCCCGCATCCTCCCCGGTCCTCCCCGCATCCTCCCCGATCCTGCCCGCATCCTCCCTGGTCCTCCCCGCATCCTCCCCGCATCCTCCCCGGTCCTCCCCGCATCCTCCCCGGTCCTCCTCGCATCCTCCCCGGTCCTCCGCGCATCCTCCCCGGTCCTCCCCGCATCCTCCCCGGTCCTCGGCGCATCCTCCCCGATCCTCCCCGCATCCTCCCCGGTCCTCCCCGCAACCTCCCCGATCCTCCCCGCATCCTCCCCGATCCTCCCCGCCTACTCCACGGTCCTCCCCGCATCCTCCACGATCCTCCCCGCATCCTCCCCGATCCTCCCCGCATCCTCCCCGGTCCCCCCCGCATCCTCCCCGGTCCCCCCCGCATCCTCCCCGATCCTCCCCGCATCCTCCCCGGTCCTGCGCGCATCCTCCCCGGTCCTCCCCGCATCCTCCCCGGTCCTCCCCGCATCCTCCCCGATCCTCCCCGCATCCTCCCCGATCCTCCCCGCATCCTCCCCGGTCCTCCCCGCATCCTCCCCGGTCCCCCCCGCATCCTCCCCGATCCTCCCCGCATCCTCCCCAGTCCTGCGCGCATCCTCCGCGGTCCTCCCCGCATCCTCCCCGGTCCTCCCCGCATCCTCCCCGATCCTCCCCGCATCCTCCCCGATCCTCCCCGCATCCTCCCCGGTCCTCCCCGCATCCTCCCCGATCCTCCCCGCATCCTCACCGGTCCTCCCCGCATCCTCCCCGGTGCTCCTCGCATCCTCCCCGGTCCTCCGCGCATCCTCCCCGGTCCTCCCCGCATCCTCCCCGGTCCCCGGCGCATCCTCCCCGATCCTCCCCGCATCCTCCCCGGTCCTCCCCGCCCCGGAGCCACACCCTTGTCGCGGCGAACAAGGTCCACCCACCCCACGGGCGGGCTCAGCCCTGTGGATGAGGCCTAATTCGGCCGCCCTCCCTGTGCGAGGACTCTGAGCGCGTCTCACCGACGTTGCGCCAAGACCCGCGACAGCCTACATCAAACAGGCTAGGGAGGCCACACAAACACACACCGGCAGCAAGAGGCAACGCGCAGAGCGAGCCCCAAGTGGCCCCCCAGAGGCAGGCGGCCCCATACCCCGCGGCCTCGGGCACCATGCCAACATGGTGGGGAGCTAGCGCCGTGACCATCGGCTGGACGTCCAGCGCTGAGCCAGCTCAACCCATGACTGGAGGACGTCCTCCACGCACGGTCCTCCTCAAACACGCGGAGCGACCGGCACCTGGGGTGGGTACACACCAACAGAGCAGCGCGCCAGCGCCCACACCCCGAGCAGTGCACGCTACAAGCAAGCCCCGCGCCGTGCACGTGAACAACGAAGCAGCCAGAGCCCATGACAGGTACGGGTGCCACACGAGGGCGGCAGCTGAAGTGCCGCTGACACAGCACCCCCATAGCTCCTGCATTGGTAACGGGGCGGGGGTTGGCTGCGGTCAGCTGCAGCCCACGAACTGCAGCACGACAGTGGCTGCAGCAGCTGCAGCACACCTGACGTGGTGCTGCAGCTGCACCCCCACAGCCGCTGGATTGCTACCGGGGGGGTTGGCTGCGGTCAGCTGCAGCACATGGACAGCACATGGACTGCAGCGTGAAGAGCTGCGGCTGCTGCAACATGAGGGCTGCACCTGGTGCGTTGCTGATCCAGCACCCCATAGCCCCTAGATTGGTAACGGGGCGGGGGTTGGCTGCAGTGAGCTGCAACACACGCTGCAGCACCCAACGAGCCACAGCTGCTGCAACACTCGGGCGGCAGCTGAAGTGCTGCCGATGCAGCTTCCCCCATAGCTCCTGCATTGGTAACGGGGCGGGGGTCAGCTGCACTGAGCTGCGGCCCACGAACTACAGCAAGAAAGTGGCTGCAGCAGCCGCAGCACACCGGAAGTGTTGCAGGTGCAGCAACCCCGCAGCCCCCGCAAAGATAACCGAGCTGGGTTTGGCTGCAGACAGCTGCAGCACGCGTACTGCAGCATGAAGGGCTGCAGGTGCTGCAGCGTGAGGGCTGCCCTTGACGTGCTGCTGACGCAGCACCCCCATAGCCCCTAGATTGGTAACGGGGCGGGGGTTGGCTGCAGTGAGCTACACAACATGTGCAGCAGCGTGAAAGGAAAGGCAGCAGCTGCTGCACAACGGCTGCACCTGACGTGCTGCTGGTGCTGCACCCTCGACACCCCTAGTTTGGTAACCGGGCGGGGGTTGCCTGCAGCACACAGCGAGCCCACCACGTGGTGGCACAAAGCCCAGCGCGTGGAAGCACCGAGTCCACCATGTGGTGGCACGCGGCCCACCGCAAGGAAGCACAAAGCCCACCGCGTGGTGGCACAAAGTCCACCGCGTGGTGGCACAAAGCCCACCAAGTGGTGGCACAAAGTCCACCGCGTGGTGGCACAAAGCCCACCGCGTGGTGGCACAAAGCCCACCAAGTGGTGGCACAAAGTCCACCGCGTGGTGGCACAAAGCCCACCAAGTGGTGGTACAAAGCCCACTAAGTGGTGGCACCAAGTTGCGAGGCAGGAGCATGTAGTGCGCGGGGTGCAGCGAGCGGCGCGACAAAGAGCGAAACAGCCGGCAAGAAACACAGCGCGTGGGTGAGGGGCCTCGTTGTGTTGGACGGAGACCTCCCGCCAACCGTCGGGGCGTGCGGCTTCCAAGAAAAGCCTATATCATCAGGTCACGCTACACCTACACCTACACCCGGTCCTCCCCGCAACCTCCCCGGTCCTCCCCGCATCCTCCCCGGTCCTCCCCGCATCCTCCCCGGTCCTCCCCGCATCCTCCCCGGTCCTCCCCGCATCCTCCCCGATCCTCCCCGCCTCCTCCCCGGTCCTCCCCGCATCCTCCCCGATCCTCCCCGCATCCTCCCCGATCCTCCCCGCATCCTCCCCGGTCCTCCCCGCATCCTCCCCGGTCCTCCCCGCATCCTCCCCGGTCCTCCCCGCATACTCCCCGATCCTCCCCGCATCCTCCCCGGTCCTCCCCGCATCCTCCCCGGTCCTCCCTGCATCCTCCCCGGTCCTCCCCGCATCCTCCCCGATCCTCCCCGCCTCCTCCCCGGTCCTCCCCGCATCCTCCCCGATCCTCCCCGCATCCTCCCCGGTCCTCCCCGCATCCTCCCCGATCCTCCCCGCATCCTCCCCGATCCTCCCCGCATCCTCCCCGGTCCTCCCCGCATCCTGCCCGGTCCCCCCCGCATCTTCCCCGGTCCCCCCCGCATCCTCCCCGATCCTCCCCGCATCCTGTCCGGTCCTCCCCGCATCCTTCCCGGTCCTCCCCGCATCCTCCCTGGTCCTCCCCGATCCTCCCCGCATCCTTCCCGGTCCTCCGCGCATCCTCCCCGGTCCTCCCCGCATCCTCCCCGGTCCTCACCGCATCCTCCCCAATCCTCCCCGCATCCTCCCCGGTCCTCCCCGCATCCTGACGGTCCTCCCCGCCTCCTCCCCGATCCTCCCCGCCTCCTCCCCGGTCCTCCCCGCATCCTCCCCGATCCTCCCCGCATCCTCCCCATTGCTCCCCGCATCCTCCCTGGTCCTCCCCGCACCCTCCCCGGTCCCCCCCCGCATCTTCCCCGGTCCCCCCCGCATCCTCCCCGATCCTCCCCGCATCCTCCCCGGTCCTCCGCGCATCCTCCCCGGTCCTCCCCGCATCCTCCCCGGTCCTCCCCGCATCCTCCCCGATCCTCCCGGCATCCTCCCCGATCGTCCCCGCATCCTCCTCGGTCCACCCTGCATCCTTCCCGATCCTCCCCGCATCCCCCCCGGTCCTCCCCGCGTTCTCCCCGGTCCCCCCCGCATCCTCCCCGCATCCTCCCCGGTCCTCCGCGCATCCTCCCTGGTCCTCCCCGCATCCTCCCCGGTCCTCCCCGCATCCTCCCCGATCCTCCCCGCATCCTCCCCGATCCTCCCCGCATCCTCCCCGATCCTCCCCGCATCCTCCCCGATCCTCCCCGCAACCTCCCCGATCCTCCCCGCATCCTCCCCGGTCCTCCCCGCATCCTCCCCGGTCCTCCCCGCATCCTCCCCGATCCTGCCCGCATCCTCCCTGGTCCTCCCCGCATCCTCCCCGGTCCTCCCTGCATCCTCACCGGTCCTCCCCGCATCCTCCCCGGTCCTCCCCGCATCCTCCCCGATCCTCCCCGCCTCCTCCCCGGTCCTCCCCGCATCCTCCCCGATCCTCCCCGCATCCTCCCCGATCCTCCCCGCATCCTCCCCGGTCCTCCCCGCATCCTGCCCGGTCCCCCCCGCATCTTCCCCGGTCCTCCCCGCATCCTCCCCGGTCCTCCCCGCATCCTCCCCGGTCCTCCCCGCATCCTCCCCGATCCTCCCCGCATCCTCCCCGGTCCTCCCCGCATCCTCCCCGGTCCTCCCCGCATCCTCCCCGGTCCTCCCCGCATACTTCCCGATCCTCCCCGCATCCTCCCCGGTCCTCCCCGCATCCTCCCCGGTCCTCCCCGCATCCTCCCCGGTCCTCCCCGCATTCTCCCCGATCCTCCCCGCATCCTCCCCGGTCCTCCCTGCATCCTCCCCGGTCCTCCCCGCATCCTCCCCGATCCTCCCCGCCTCCTCCCCGGTCCTCCCCGCATCCTCCCCGATCCTCCCCGCATCCTCCCCGATCCTCCCCGCATCCTCCCCGGTCCTCCCCGCATCCTGCCCGGTCCCCCCCGCATCCTCCCCAGTCCTCCCCGCATCCTCCCCGGTCCTCCCCGCATCCTCCCTGGTCCTCCCCGCATCCTCCCCGATCCTCCCCGCATCCTCCTCGGTCCTCCGCGCATCCTCCCCGGTCCTCCCCGCATCCTCCCCGGTCCTCACCGCATCCTCCCCAATCCTCCCCGCATCCTCCCCGGTCCTCCCCGCATCCTCCCCGGTCCTCCCCGCATCCTCACGGTCCTCCCCGCCTCCTCCCCCATCCTCCCCGCCTCCTCCCCGGTCCTCCCCGCATCCTCCCCGATCCTCCCCGCATCCTCTCCGATCCTCCCCGCATCCTCCCCGGTCCTCCCCGCATCCTCCCCGGTCCCCCCCGCATCTTCCCCGGACCCCCCGCATCCTCCCCGGTCCTCCCCGCATCCTCCCCGGTCCTCCCCGGATCCTCCCCGGTCCTCCCCGCATCCTCCCCGATCCTCCGCGCATCCTCCCCGGTCGTCCGCGCATCCTCCCCGATCCTCACCGCATCCTCCCCGGTCCTCACCGCATCCTCCCCAATCCTCCCCGCATCCTCCCCGGTCCTCGGCGCGTCCTCCCCGATCCTCCCCGCATCCTTCCCGGTCCTCCCCGCATCCTCCCCGATCGTCCCCGCATCCTCCCCGGTCCTCCCCGCATCCTTCCCGGTCCTCCTCGCATCCTCCCCGGTCCTCCCCGCATCCTCCCGGTCCTCCCCGCACTCTCCCCGGTCCTCCCTGCATCCTCCCCGGTCCTCCCCGCATCCTCCCCGGTCCTCCCCGCATCCTCCCCGATCCTCCCCGCATCCTCCCCGGTCCTCCCCACAACCTCCCCGATCCTCCCCGCATCCTCCCCGGTCCTCCCCGCATCCTCCCCGGTCCTCCCCGCATCCTCCCCGATCCTGCCCGCATCCTTCCCGGTCCTCCCCGCATCCTCCCCGGTCCTCCCCACATACTCCCCGGTCCTCCCCGCATCCTCCCCGGTCCTCCCCGCATCCTCCCCGGTCCTCCCCGCATCCTCCCCGATCCTCCTTGCATCCTCCCCGGTCCTCCCCGCATCCTCCCCGGTCCTCCCCGCATCCTCCCCGGTCCTCCCCGCATCCTCCCGGTCCTCCCCGCATCCTCCCCGATCCTCCCCGCCTCCTCCCCGGTCCTCCCCGCATCCTCACCGATCCTCCCAACATCCCCCCCGATCCTCCCCGCATCCTCCCCGGTCCTCGGCGCGTCCTCCCCGATCCTACCCGCATCCTCCCCGATCCTCCCCGCATCCTCCCCGATCCTCCCCGCATCCTCCCCGGTCCTCCCTGCATCCTCCCCGGTCCCCCCCGCATCTTCGCCGGTCCCCCCCGCATCCTACCCGGTCCTCCCCGCATCCTCCCCGGTCCTCCCCGCATCCTCCCCGGTCCTCCCCGCATCCTCCCTGTCGTCCCCGCATCCTCCCCGATCCTCCCCGCATCCTCCCCGATCCTCCCCGCATCCTCCCCGATCCTCCCCGCATCCTCCCCGGTCCTCCCCGCATCCTCCCCGGTCCCCCCCGCATCTTCGCCGGTCCCCCCCGCATCCTACCCGGTCCTCCCCGCATCCTCCCCGGTCCTCCCCGCATCCTCCCCGGTCCTCCCCGCATCCTCCCCGGTCCTCACCGCATCCTCCCCAATCCTCCCCGCATCCTCCCCGGTCCTCAGCGCGTCCTCCCCGATCCTCCCCGCATCCACCCCGGTCCTCCCCGCATCCTCCCCGATCCTCCCCGCATCCTTCCCGATCCTCCCCGCATCCTCCCCGGTCCCTCCCGCATCCTCCCCGGTCCCCCCCGCATCCTCCCCGGTCCTCCCCGCATCCTCCCCGGTCCTCCGCGCATCCTCCCCGGTCCTCCCCGCATCCTCCCCAGTCCTCCCCGCATCCTCCCCGATCCTCCCCGCATCCTCCCCGATCGTCCCCGCATCCTCCTCGGTCCACCCTGCATCCTTCCCAATCCTCCCCGCACCCCCCCCGGTCCTCCCCGCATTCTCCCCGGTCCCCCCCGCATTCTCCGCGCATCCTCCCCGGTCCTCCGCGCATCCTCCCTGGTCCTCCCCGCATCCTCCCCGGTCCTCCCCGCATCCTCCCCGATCCTCCCCGCATCCTCCCCGATCCTCCCCGCATCCTCCCCGATCCTCCCCGCATCCTCCCCGATCCTCCCCGCAACCTCCCCGATCCTCCCCGCATCCTCCCCGGTCCTCCCCGCATCCTCCCCGGTCCTCCCCGCATCCTCCCCGATCCTGCCCGCATCCTCCCTGGTCCTCCCCGCATCCTCCCCGGTCCTCCCTGCATCCTCCCCGGTCCTCCCCGCATCCTCCCCGGTCCTCCCCGCATCCTCCCCGATCCTCCCCGCCTCCTCCCCGGTCCTCCCCGCATCCTCCCCGATCCTCCCCGCATTCTCCCCGATCCTCCCCGCATTCTCCCCGGTCCTCCCCGCATCCTGCCCGGTCCCCCCCGCATCTTCCCCGGTCCTCCCCGCATCCTCCCCGGTCCTCCCCGCATCCTCCCCGATGCTCCCCGCATCCTCCCCGGTCCTCCCCGCATCCTCCCCGGTCCTCCCCGCATCCTCCCCGGTCCTCCCCGCATACTTCCCCATCCTCCCCGCATCCTCCCCGGTCCTCCCCGCATCCTCCCCGGTCCTCCCCGCATCCTCCCCGATCCTCCCCGCATCCTCCCCGGTCCTCCCTGCATCCTCCCCGGTCCTCCCCGCATCCTCCCCGGTCCTCCCCGCATCCTCCCCGATCCTCCCCGCCTCCTCCCCGGTCCTCCCCGCATCCTCCCCGATCCTCCCCGCATCCTCCCCGATCCTCCCCGCATCCTCCCCGGTCCTCCCCGCATCCTGCCCGGTCCCCCCCACATCCTCCCTGGTCCTCCCCGCATCCTCCCCGATCCTCCCCGCATCCTCCTCGGTCCTCCGCGCATCCTCCCCGGTCCTTCCCGCATCCTCCCCGGTCCTCACCGCATCCTCCCCAATCCTCCCCGCATCCTCCCCGGTCCTCCCCGCATCCTCCCCGGTCCTCCCCGCATCCTCACGGTCCTCCCCGCCTCCTCCCCCATCCTCCCCGCCTCCTCCCCGGTCCTCCCCGCATCCTCCCCGATCCTCCCCGCATCCTCCCCGGTCCTCACCGCATCCTCCCCAATCCTCCCCGCATCCTCCCCGGTCCTCGGCGCGTCCTCCCCGATCCTCCCCGCATCCTTCCCGGTCCTCCCCGCATCCTCCCCGATCGTCCCCGCATCCTCCCCGGTCCTCCCCGCATCCTTCCCGGTCCTCCTCGCATCCTCCCCGGTCCTCCCCGCATCCTCCCCGGTCCTCGGCGCATCCTCCCCGATCCTCCCCGCATCCTCCCCGGTCCTCCCCACAACCTCCCCGATCCTCCCCGCATCCTCCCCGGTCCTCCCCGCATCCTCCCCGGTCCTCCCCGCATCCTCCCCGATCCTGCCCGCATCCTTCCCGGTCCTCCCCGCATCCCCCCCAGGTCCTCCCCACATACTCCCCGGTCCTCCCCGCATCCTCCCCGGTCCTCCCCGCATCCTCCCCGGTCCTCCCCGCATCCTCCCCGATCCTCCTTGCATCCTCCCCGGTCCTCCCCGCATCCTCCCCGGTCCTCCCCGCATCCTCCCCGGTCCTCCCCGCATCCTCCCGGTCCTCCCCGCATCCTCCCCGATCCTCCCCGCCTCCTCCCCGGTCCTCCCCGCATCCTCACCGATCCTCCCAACATCCTCCCCGATCCTCCCCGCATCCTCCCCGGTCCTCGGCGCGTCCTCCCCGATCCTCCCCGCATCCTCCCCGATCCTCCCCGCATCCTCCCCGATCCTCCCCGCATCCTCCCCGGTCCTCCCCGCATCCTCCCCCGTCCCCCCCGCATCTTCGCCGGTCCCCCCCGCATCCTACCCGGTCCTCCCCGCATCCTCCCCGGTCCTCCCCGCATCCTCCCCGGTCCTCCCCGCATCCTCCCTGTCCTCCCCGCATCCTCCCCGATCCTCCCCGCATCCTCCCCGATCCTCCCCGCAAACTCCCCGGTCCTCCGCGCATCCTCTCCGGTCCTCCCCGCATCCTCCCCGGTCCTCACCGCATCCTCCCCAATCCTCCCCGCATCCTCCCCGGTCCTCAGCGCGTCCTCCCCGATCCTCCCCGCATCCACCCCGGTCCTCCCCGCATCCTTCCCGATCCTCCCCGCATCCTCCCCGGTCCCCCCCGGATCCTCCCCGGTCCCCCCCGCATCCTCCCCGATCCTCCCCGCATCCTCCCCGGTCCTCCGCGCATCCTCCCCGGTCCTCCCCGCATCCTCCCCGGTCCTCCCCGCATCCTCCCCGATCCTCCCCGCATCCTCCCCGATCGTCCCCGCATCCTCCTCGGTCCACCCTGCATCTTTCCCGATCCTCCCCGCATCCCCCCCGGTCCTCCCCGCATTCTCCCCGGTCCCCCCCGCATCCTCCCCGCATCCTCCCCGGTCCTCCGCGCATCCTCCCTGGTCCTCCCCGCACCCTGCCCGGTCCTCCCCGCATACTCCCCGATCCTCCCCGCATCCTCCCCGATCCTCCCCGCATCCTCCCCGATCCTCCCCGCATCCTCCCCGATCCTCCCCGCAACCTCCCCGATCCTCCCCGCATCCTCCCTGGTCCTCCCCGCATCCTCCCCGGTCCTCCCCGCATCCTCCCCGATCCTGCCCGCATCCTCCCTGGTCCTCCCCGCATCCTCCCCGGTCCTCCCTGCATCCTCCCCGGTCCTCCCCGCATCCTCCCCGGTCCTCCCCGCATCCTCCCCGATCCTCCCCGCCTCCTCCCCGGTCCTCCCCGCATCCTCCCCGATCCTCCCCGCATCCTCCCCGATCCTCCCCGCATCCTCCCCGGTCCTCCCCGCATCCTCCCCGGTCCCCCCCGCATCTTCCCCGGTCCTCCCCGCATCCTCCCCGATCCTCCCCGCATCCTCCCCGGTCCTCCCCGCATCCTCCCCGGTCCTCCCCGCATCCTCCCCGGTCCTCCCCGCATACTTCCCGATCCTCCCCGCATCCTCCCCGGTCCTCCCCGCATCCTCCCCGGTCCTCCCCGCATCCTCCCCGGTCCTCCCCGCATCCTCCCTGATCCTCCCCGCATCCTCCCCGGTCCTCCCTGCATCCTCCCCGGTCCTCCCCGCATCCTCCCCGGTCCTCCCCGCATCCTCCCCGATCCTCCCCGCCTCCTCCCCGGTCCTCCCCGCATCCTCCCCGATCCTCCCCGCATCCTCCCCGATCCTCCCCGCATCCTCCCTGGTCCTCCCCGCATCCTGCCCGGTCCCCCCCGCATCCTCCCCGGTCCTCCCCGCATCCTCCCCGGTCCTCCCCGCATCCTCCCTGGTCCTCCCCGCATCCTCCCCGATCCTCCCCGCATCCTCCTCGGTCCTCCGCGCATCCTCCCCGGTCCTCCCCGCATCCTCCCCGGTCCTCACCGCATCCTCCCCAATCCTCCCCGCATCCTCCCCGGTCCTCCCCGCATCCTCCCCGGTCCTCCCCGCATCCTCACGGTCCGCCCCGCCTCCTCCCCCATCCTCCCCGCCTCCTCCCCGGTCCTCCCCGCATCCTCCCCGATCCTCCCCGCATCCTCTCCGATCCTCCCCGCATCCTCCCCGGTCCTCCCCGCATCCTCCCCGGTCCCCCCCGCATCTTCCCCGGACCCCCCGCATCCTCCCCGGTCCTCCCCGCATCCTCCCCGGTCCTCCCCGCATCCTCCCCGGTCCTCCCCGCATCCTCCCCGATCCTCCGCGCATCCTCCCCGGTCGTCCGCGCATCCTCCCCGATCCTCACCGCATCCTCCCCGGTCCTCACCGCATCCTCCCCAATCCTCCCCGCATCCTCCCCGGTCCTCGGCGCGTCCTCCCCGATCCTCCCCGCATCCTCCCCGGTCCTCCCCGCATCCTCCCCGATCGTCCCCGCATCCTCTCCGGTCCTCCCCGCATCCTTCCCGGTCCTCCTCGCATCCTCCCCGGTCCTCCCCGCATCCTCCCGGTCCTCCCCGCACTCTCCCCGGTCCTCCGCGCATCCCCCCCGGTCCTCCCCGCATCCTCCCCGGTCCTCGGCGCATCCTCCCCGATCCTCCCCGCATCCTCCCCGGTCCTCCCCACAACCTCCCCGATCCTCCCCGGTCCTCCCCGCATCCTCCCCGGTCCTCCCCGCATCCTCCCCGATCCTGCCCGCATCCTTCCCGGTCCTCCCCGCATCCTCCCCGGTCCTCCCCGCATACTCCCCGGTCCTCCCCGCATCCTCCCCGGTCCTCCCCGCATCCTCCCCGGTCCTCCCCGCATCCTCCCCGATCCTCCCCGCATCCTCCCCGGTCCTCCCCGCATCCTCCCCGATCCTCCCAACATCCTCCCCGATCCTCCCCGCATCCTCCCCGGTCCTCGGCGCGTCCTCCCCGATCCTCCCCGCATCCACCCCGGTCCTCCCCGCATTCTCCCCCGGACCTCCCCGCATCCTCCCCGGTCCTCCCCTCATCCTCCCCGGTCCTCCCAGCATCCTCCCGGTCCTCCCCGCATCCTCTCCGATCCTCCCCGCATCCTCCCTGATCCTCCCCGCATCCTCCCCGGTCCTCCGCGCATCCTCCCCGGTCCTCCCCGCATCCTCCCCGGTCCTCACCGCATCCTCCCCAATCCTCCCCGCATCCTCCCCGGTCCTCCCCGCATCCTCCCCGGTCGTCCCCTAACCTCCCCGGTCCTCCCCGCATCCTCCCCGGTCCTCCCCGCATCCTCCCCGGTCCCCCCCGCATCCTCCCCGGTCCTCCCCGCATCCTCCCCAGTCCTCCCCGCATCCTCCCCGGTCCCCCCCGCATCTTCCCCGGTCCACCCCGCATCCTCCCCGGTCCTCCCCGCATCCTCCCCGGTCCTCCCCGCATCCTCCCCAGTCCTCCCCGCATCCTCCCCGGTCCTCCCCGCATCCTCCCCGATCCTCCCCGCATCCTCCCCGGTCCTCCCCGCATCCTCCCCGATCCCCCCCGCATCCTCCCCGGTCCTCAGCGCATCCTCCCCAATCCTCCTCGCATCCTCCCCGGTCCTCGGCACGTCCTCCCCGATCCTCCCCGCATCCTCCCCGGTCCTCCCCGGAATCCTCCCCGATCCTCCCCGCATCCTCCCCGGTCCTCCCCGCATCATCCCCGGTCCTCCCCGCATCCTCCCCGGTCCTCCCCGCATACTCCCCGGTCCTCCCCGCATCCTCCCCGGTCCCCCCCGCATCTTCCCCGTTCCCCCCCGCATCCTCCCCGGTCCTCCCCGCATCCTCCCCGGTTCTCCCCGCATCCTCCCCAGTCCTCCCCGCATCCTCCCCGGTCCTCCCCGTATCCTCCCCGATCCTCCCCGCATCCTCCCCGGTCCTCCGCGCATCCTCCCCGGTCCTCCCCGCATCCTCCCCGGTCCTCACCGCATCCTCCCCGATGCTCCCCGCATCCTCCCCGGTCCTCCTCGGCATCCTCCCCGATCCTCCCCGCATCCTCCCCGGTCCACCGCGCATCCTCCCCGGTCCTCCCCGGATGCTCCCCGGTCCTCGGCGCATCCTCCCCGATCCTCCCCGCATCCTCCCCGGTCGTCCCCGCAACCTCCCCGGTCCTCCCCGCATCCTCCCCGGTCCTCCGCGCACTCTCCCCGGTCCACCGCGCATCCTCCCCGGTCCTCCCCGGATGCTCCCCGGTCCTCGGCGCATCCTCCCCGATCCTCCCCGCATCCTCCCCGGTCGTCCCCGCAACCTCCCCGGTCCTCCCCGCATCCTCCCCGATCCTCCCCGCATCCTCCCCGGTCCTCCGCGCATCCTCCCCGGTCCTCCCCGCATCCTCCCCGGTCCTCGGCACGTCCTCTCCGATCCTCCCCGCATCCTCCCCGGTCCTCCCCGGCATCCTCCCCGATCCTCCCCGCATCCTCCCCGGTCCTCCCCGCATCCTCCCCGGTCCTCCGCGCACTCTCCCCGGTCCACCGCGCATCCTCCCCGGTCCTCCCCGGATGCTCCCCGGTCCTCGGCGCATCCTCCCCGATCCTCCCCGCATCCTCCCCGGTCGTCCCCGCAACCTCCCCGATCCTCCCCGCATCCTCCCCGGTCCTCCCCGCATCCTCCCCGATCCTGCCCGCATCCTCCCCGGTCCTCCCCGCATCCTCCCCGGTCCTCCCCGCATCCTGCCCGGTCCTCTCCGCATCCTCCCCGGTCCTCCCCGCATACTCCCCGGTCCTCCCCGCATCCTCCCCGGTCCTCCGCGCATCCTCCCCGATCCTCCCTGCATCCTCCCCGGTCCTCCCCGCATCCTCCCCGGTCCTCCCCGCATCCTCTCCGGTCCTCCCCGCATCCTCCCGGTCCTCCCCGCATCCTCCCCGCATCCTCCCCGCCTCCTCCCCGGTCCTCTCCGCATCCTCCCCGATCCTCCCAACATCCTCCCCGATCCTCCCCGCATCCTCCCCGGTCCTCAGCGCGTCCTCCCCGATCCTCCCCGCATCCACCCCGGTCCTCCCCGCATGCTCCCCGGTCCTCGCCGCATCCTCCCCGGTCCTCCCCGCATCCTCCCCGATCCTCCCCGCATCCTCCCCGGTCCTCCCCGCATCCTCCCCGGTCCTCCCCGCATCCTCCCCGGTCCTCACCGCATCCTCCCCAATCCTCCTCGCATCCTCCCCGGTCCTCGGCACGTCCTCCCCGATCCTCCCCGCATCCTCCCCGGTCCTCCCCGGAATCCTCCCCGATCCTCCCCGCATCCTCCCCGGTCCTCCCCGCATCCTCCCCGGTCCTCCCCGCATCCTCCCCGGTCCTCCCCGCATACTCCCCGGTCCTCCCCGCATCCTCCCCGGTCCCCCCCGCATCTTCCCCGTTCCCCCCCGCATCCTCCCCGGTCCTCCCCGCATCCTCCCCGGTTCTCCCCGCATCCTCCCCAGTCCTCCCCGCATCCTCCCCGGTCCTCCCCGTATCCTCCCCGATCCTCCCCGCATCCTCCCCGGTCCTCCGCGCATCCTCCGCGGTCCTCCCCGCATCCTCCCCGGTCCTCACCGCATCCTCCCCGATGCTCCCCGCATCCTCCCCGGTCCTCCTCGGCATCCTCCCCGATCCTCCCCGCATCCTCCCCGGTCCACCGCGCATCCTCCCCGGTCCTCCCCGGATGCTCCCCGGTGCTCGCCGCATCCTCCCCGATCCTCCCCGCATCCTCCCCGGTCGTCCCCGCAACCTCCCCGGTCCTCCCCGCATCCTCCCCGGTCCTCCGCGCACTCTCCCCGGTCCACCGCGCATCCTCCCCGGTCCTCCCCGGATGCTCCCCGGTCCTCGGCGCATCCTCCCCGATCCTCCCCGCATCCTCCCCGGTCGTCCCCGCAACCTCCCCGGTCCTCCCCGCATCCTCCCCGATCCTCCCCGCATCCTCCCCGGTCCTCCGCGCATCCTCCCCGGTCCTCCCCGCATCCTCCCCGGTCCTCGGCACGTCCTCTCCGATCCTCCCCGCATCCTCCCCGGTCCTCCCCGGCATCCTCCCCGATCCTCCCCGCATCCTCCCCGGTCCTCCCCGCATCCTCCCCGGTCCTCCGCGCACTCTCCCCGGTCCACCGCGCATCCTCCCCGGTCCTCCCCGGATGCTCCCCGGTCCTCGGCGCATCCTCCCCGATCCTCCCCGCATCCTCCCCGGTCGTCCCCGCAACCTCCCCGGTCCTCCCCGCATCCTCCCCGGTCCTCCCCGCATCCTCCCCGATCCTGCCCGCATCCTCCCCGGTCCTCCCCGCATCCTCCCCGGTCCTCCCCGCATCCTGCCCGGTCCTCTCCGCATCCTCCCCGGTCCTCCCCGCATACTCCCCGGTCCTCCCCGCATCCTCCCCGGTCCTCCGCGCATCCTCCCCGATCCTCCCTGCATCCTCCCCGGTCCTCCCCGCATCCTCCCCGGTCCTCCCCGCATCCTCTCCGGTCCTCCCCGCATCCTCCCGGTCCTCCCCGCATCCTCCCCGCATCCTCCCCGCCTCCTCCCCGGTCCTCTCCGCATCCTCCCCGATCCTCCCAACATCCTCCCCGATCCTCCCCGCATCCTCCCCGGTCCTCAGCGCGTCCTCCCCGATCCTCCCCGCATCCACCCCGGTCCTCCCCGCATCCTCCCCGGTCCTCGCCGCATCCTCCCCGGTCCTCCCCGCATCCTTCCCGGTCCTCCTCGCATCCTCCCCGGTCCTCCCCGCATCCTCCCGGTCCTCCCCGCATCCTCCCCGGTCCTCCGCGCATCCTCCCCGGTCCTTGGCGCATCCTGCCCGATCCTCCCCGCATCCTCCCTGGTCCTCCCCGCATCCTCCCCGATCCTCCCCGCATCCTCCCCGGTCCTCCCCGCATCCTCCCGGTCCTCCCCGCATCCTCTCCGGTCATCCCCGCCTCTTCCCCGGTCTTCCCCGCATCCTCCCCGATCCTCCCCGCATCCTCCCCGATCCTCCCCGCATCCTCCCCGGTCCCCCCCGCATCTTCCCCGGTCCCCCCCGCATCCTCCCCGGTCCTCCCCGCATCCTGACTGGTCCTCCGCGCATCCTCCCCGGTCCTCCCCGCATCCTCCCCGGTCCTTGGCGCATCCTCCCCGATCCTCCCCGCATCCTCCCCGGTCCTCCGCGCATCCTCCCCGGTCCTTGGCGGATCCTGCCCGATCCTCCCCGCATCCTCCCTGGTCCTCCCCGCATCCTCCCCGATCCTCCCCGGATCCTGCCCGGTCCTCCCCGCATCCTCCCGGTCCTCCCCGCATCCTCTCCGGTCATCCCCGCCTCTTCCCCGGTCTTCCCCGCATCCTCCCCGATCCTCCCCGCATCCTCCCCGATCCTCCCCGCATCCTCCCCGGTCCCCCCCGCATCTTCCCCGGTCCCCCCCGCATCCTCCCCGGTCCTCCCCGCATCCTGACCGGTCCTCCGCGCATCCTCCCCGGTCCTCCCCGCATCCTCCCCGGTCCTTGGCGCATCCTCCCCGATCCTCCCCGCATCCTCCCCGGTCCTCCCCGCATCCTTCCCGGTCCTCCTCGCATCTTCCCCGGTCCTCCCCGCATCCTCCCGCTCCTCCCCGCATCCTCCCCGGTCCTCCGCGCATCCTCCCCGCATCCTCCCCGGTCCTCGGCGCATCCTCCCCGATCCTCCCCGCATCCTCCCCGGTCCTCCGCGCATCCTCCCCGGTCCTCCCCGCATCCTCCCCGGTCCTCCCCGCAACCTCCCCGATCCTCCCCGCATCCTCCCCGGTCCTCCCCGCATCCTCCCCGGTCCTCCCCGCATCCTCCCCGGTCCTCCCCGCATCCTCCTCGGTCCTCCCCGCATCCTCCCCGATCCTCCCCGCATCCTCCCCGATCCTCCCCGCATCCTCCCCGGTCCTCCCCGGATGATCCCCGGTCCTCCCCGCATCCTTCCCGATCCTCCCAACATCCTCCCCGATCCTCCCCGCATCCTCCCCGATCCTCCCCGCATCCTCCCCGACCCTCCCCGCATCCTCCCCGGGCCTCCCCGCACTCTCCCCGGTCCTCCCCGCATCCTCCCCGATCCTCCCCGCATCCTCCCCGGTCCTCCCCGGATGCTCCCCGGTCCTCCCCGCATCCTCCCCGGTCCTCCCCGCATCCTCCCCGACCCTCCCCGCATCCTCCCCGGTCCTCCCCGCACTCTCCCCGGTCCTCCGCGCATCCTCCCCGGTCCTCCCCGCATCCTCCCCGGTCCTCGGCACATCCTCCCCGATCCTCCCCGCATCCTCCCCGGTCCTCCCCGCAACCTCCCCGATCCTCCCCGCATCCTCCCCGGTCCTCCCCGAATCCTCTCCGGTCCTCCCCGCATCCTCCCCGGTCCTCCCCGCCTCCTCCCCGGTCCTCCCCGCATCCTCCCCGGTCCTCCCCGCATCCTCCCCGGTCCTCCCGCCGTCCTCCCCGGTCCTCCCCGCAATCTCCCCGGTCCTCCCCGCATCCTCCCCGGTCCTCCCCGCATCCTCCCCGATCCTCTCCGCATCCTCCCCGGTCCTCCCCGCATCCTCCCCGGTTCTCCCCGCATCCTCCCCGGTCCTTCCCGCATCCTCCGGGTCCCCCCCGCATCCTCCCCGATCCTCCCCGCATCCTCCCAAGTCCTCCCCGCATCCTCCCCGATCCTCCCCGATCCTCCCAACATCCTCCCCGATCCTGCCCGCATCATCCCTAGTCCTCCCCGCATCCTCACCGATCCTCCCCGCATCCTTCCCGGTCCTCCTCGCATCCTCCCCAGTCCTCCCCGCATCCTCCCCGGTCCTCCCCGCAACCTCCCCGATCCTCCCCGCATCTTCCCCAGTCCTCCCCGCGACCTCCCCGATCCTCCCCGCATCCTCCCCGGTCCTCCCCGCATCCTCCCCGGTCCTCCCCGCATCCTCCCCGATCCTGCCCGCATCATCCCTGGTCCTCCCCGCATCCTCCCCGATCCTCCCCGCATCCTCCCCGGTCCTCCCCGCATCCTCCCCGAAGCTGCCCGCATCATCCCTGGTCCTCCCCGCATCGTCTCCGGTCCTTCCCGCATCTTCCCCGGTCCCCCCCGCATCCTCCCCGGTCCTCCCCGCATCCTCCCCGGTCCTCCGCGCATCCTCCCCGGTCCTCCCCGCATCCTCCCCGGTCCTCCCCGCATCCTCCCCGGTCCTCGGCGCATCCTCCCCGGTCCCCCCTGCATCCTCCCCGGTCCTCCTCTCATCCTCCCCGGTCCTCCCCGAATCCTCCCGGTCCTCCCCGCATCCTCCCCGGTCCTCCGCACAACCTCCCCGGTCCTTCCCGCATCCTCCCCGGTCCTCGGCGCATCCTCCCCGGTCCTCCCCGCGTCCGCCCCGGTCCTCCCCGCAACCTCCCCGATCCTCCCCGCATCCCCCCCGATCCTCCGCGCATCCTCCCCGGATCTCCCCGCATCCTCCCCGGTCCTCGCCGCATCCTTTTCGGTCCTCCCCGCATCCTCCCCGATCCTCCCCGCATCCTCCCCAATCCTCCCCGCATCCTCCCCGGTCCTCCCCGCATCCCCCCCGGATCTTCCCCGGTCCCCCCCGCATCCTCCCCGGTCCTCCCCGCATCCTCCCCGGTCCTCCCCGCATCCTTCCCAGTCCTCCCCGCATCCTCCCCGGTCCCCCCCGCATCCTCCCCGATCCTCCCAGCATCCTCCCCGATCCTCCGCGCATCCTCCCAGGTCCTCCCCGCATCCTCTCCGGTCCTCACCGCATCCTCCCCAATCCTCCCCGCATCCTCCCCGGTACTCGGCGCGTCCTCCCCGATCCTCCCCGCATCCTCCCTGGTCCTCCCCGCATCCTCCCCGATCCTCCCCGCATCCTCCCCGGTCCTCCCCGCATCCTTCCCGGTCCTCCTCGCATCCTCCCCGGTCCTCCCCGCATCCTCCCGGTCCTCACCGCACTCTCCCCGGTCCTCCGCGCATCCTCCCCGCCTCCGCATCCTCCCCGGTCCTCCGCGCATCCTCCCCGGTCCTCCCCGCATCCTAACCGGTCCTCCCCGCATCCTCCCCGATCCTCCCCGCATCCTCCCCGATCCTCCCTGCCTCCTCCCCGGTTCTCCCCGCATCCTCCCCGATCCTCCCCGCATCCTCCCCGATCCTCCGCGCATCCTCTCCGGTCCTCCCGGCATCCTCCCCGGTCCTCCCCGCATCCTCCCCGATCCTCCCCGCATGCTCCCCGGTTCTGCGCGCATCCTCCCCGGTCCTCCCCGCATCCTCCCCGGTCCTCCCCTCATCCTCCCCGGTCCTCCCCGCATCCTCCCCGGTCCTCCCCGCATCCTCCCCGGTCCCCCCCGCATCCTCCCTGGTCCCCCCCGCATCCTCCCCGGTCCCCCCCGCATCCTCCCCGGTCCTCCCCGCATCCTCCCGGTCCTCCCCGCATCCTCCCCGATCCTCCCAACATCCTTCCCGGTCCTCCCCGCATCCTCCCCGGTCCTCCCCGCATCCTCCCCGGTCCTCCCCGCATCCTCCCCGATCCTCCCCGCCTCCGCATCCTCCCCGGTCCTCCGCGCATCCTCCCCGGTCCTCCCCGCATCCCCCCCGGTCCTCCCCGCATCCTCCCGGTCCTCCCCGCATCCTCTCGGATCCTCCCCGCCTCCTCCCCGGTTCTCCCCGCATCCTCCCCGATCCTCCCCGCATCCTCCCCGATCCTCCGCGCATCCTCCCCGGTCCTCCCGGCATCCTCCCCGGTCCTCCCCGCATCCTCGCCGGTCCTCCCCGCATGCTCCCCGGTCCTCCGCGCATGCTCCCCGGTCCTCCCCGCATCCTCCCCGGTCCTCCCCGGATCCTCCCCGGTCCCCCCCGCATCCTCCCCGGTCCTCCCCGCATCCTCCACGGTCCTCCCTGCATCCTCCCCGGTCCTCCCCGCATCCTCCCCGCTCCTCCCCGCATCCTCCCCGATCCTCCCTGCATCCTCCCCGCATCCTCCCCGCTCCCCGCATCCTCCCCGGTCCCCCCCGCATCCTCCCCGGTCCCCCCCGCATCCTCCCCGATCCTCGCCGCATCCTCCCCGGTCCTCCCCGCATCCTCCCCGGTCCTGCCCGCATCCTCCCCGGTCCTCGCCGCATCCTCCCCGGTCCTCGCCGCATCCTCCCCGGTCCTCCCCGCATCCTCCCCGGTCCCCCCCGCATCCTCCCCGGTCCTCCCCGCATCCTCCCCGGTCGTGCCCGCATCCTCCCCGGTCCTCGCCGCATCCTCCCCGGTCCTCGCCGCATCCTCCCCGATCCTCCCTGCATCCTCCCCGATCCTCCCTGCATCCTCCCCGATCCTCCCCGGATCCTCCCCGGTCCTCCACGCATCCTCCCCGGTCCTCCCCGCATCCTCCCCGGTCCTCCCCGCATCCTCCCCGGTCCTCCGCGCATTCTCCCCGGTCCTCCCCGCATCCTCCCCGATCCTCCCCGCATCCTATCCGGTCCTCCCCGCATCCTCCCCGGTCCTCGCCGCATCCTCCCCGGTCCCGCCCGCATCCTCCCCGGTCGCCCCCGCATCCTCCCCAATCATCCCCGCATCCTCCCCGATCCTCCCCGCATCCTCCCCGCATCCTCCCTGATCCTCCGCGCATCCTCCCCGGTCCTCCCGGCAACCTCCCCGGTCCTCCCCGCATCCTCCCCGGTCCTCCCCGCATCCTCCCCGGTCCTCCCCGCATCTTCCCCGGTCCTCCCCGCATCCTCCCCGATCCTCCCCGCATCCTCTCCGGTCCTCCGCACATCCTCCCCGGTCCTCCCCGCATCCTCCCCGGTCCTTCCCACATCCTCCCGGTCCTCCCTGGATCCTCCCTGATCCTCCCCGCCTCCTCCCCGGTCCTCCCCGCATCCTCCCCGATCCTCCGCGCATCCTCCCCGATCCTCCCCGCATCCTCCCCGGTCCCCCCCGCATCATCCCCGGTCCCCGCCGCATCCTCCCCGATCCTCCCCGCATCCTCCCCGGTCCTCCCCGCATCCTCTTCGGTCCTCCCCGCATCCTCCCCGGTCCTCCGCGCATCCTCCCCGATCCTCGCCGCATCCTCCCCGATCCTCGCCGCATCCTCCCCGGTCCTCGCCGCATTCTCCCCGGTCCTGCCCGCATCCTCCCCGGTCCTCCCCGCATCCACCCCGGTCCTCCCCGCATCCTCCACGATCCTCCCCGCATCCTCCCCGGTCCTCCCCGCATCCTCCCCGGTCCTCCCCGCATCCTCCCCGATCCTCCCCGCATCCTCCCCGGTCCTCGGCGGATCCTCCCCGGTGCTCGCCGCATCCTCCCCGGCCCCCCCCGCATCCTCCCCGGTCCTCCCCGCATCCTCCCAGTCCTCCCCGCATCCTCTCCGGTCCTCGGCGCATCCTCCCCGGTCCTCCGCGCATCCTCCCTGATCCTCCCCGCATCCTCCCCGGTCTTCCCCGCATCCTCCCCGACCCTCCCCGCATCCTCCCCGGTCCTCCCCGCATCCTCCCCAGTCCTCCCCACATCCTCCCCGATCCTCCCCGCATCCTCCCCGGTCCTCCCGGCATCCTCCCCGGCCCTCCGCGCATCCCCCCCAGTCCTCCCCGCATCCTCCCCGGTCCCCCGCGCATCCTCCCCGGTCCTCCCCGCATCCTCCCTGGTCCTCCGCGCATCCTCCTCGGTCCTCGGCGCATCCTCCCCGATCCTCTCCGCATCCTCCCAGATCCTCCTCGCATCCTCCCCGGTCCTCCCCGCATCCTCCCCGGTCCTCCCCGCATCCTCTCCGCTCCTCCCGGCATCCTCCCCGATCCTCCTTGCATCCTCCCTGGCCCTCCGCGCATCCTCCCCGGTCATCCGGGCATCCTCACCGGTCCTCCCCGCATCCTCCCTAATCCTCCCCGACTCCTCCCCGATCCTCCCCGCCTCCTCCCCGGTCCTCCCCGCATCCCCCCCGGTCCTCCCCGCATCCTCCCCGGTCCTCCCCCCATCCTCCCCAGTCCTCGCCGCATCCTCCCCGGTCCTCGCTGCATCCTCCCCGATCATCCCCGCATCCTCCCCGGTCCTCCCCGCCCCCTCCCTGGTCCTCCCCGCATCCTCCCCGGTCCTCCCCGCATCCTCCCCGATCCTCCCCGCATCCTCCCCGGTCCTCGGCGGATCCTCCCCGGTGCTCGCCGCATCCTCCCCGGTCCTCCGCGCATCCTCCCCGGTCCTCCCCGCATCCTCCTCGGTCCTCGGCGCATCCTCCCCGATCCTCTCCGCATTGTCCCCGATCCTCCCCGCATCCTCCCCGGGCGTCCACGCATCCTCCCCGGTCCTCCCCGCATCCTTCCCGGTCCTCCCCGCATCCTCCCCGATCCTCCCCGCATCCTCCCCGGTCCTCCCCGCATCCTCCCCGATCCTCCCCGCATCCTCCCCGGTTCCCCCCGCATCCTCCCCGGTCCCCCCTGCAACCTCCCCGATCATCCCCACATCCTCCCCGGTCCCCCGCGCATCCTCCCCGGTCCTCCCCGCATCCTCCCCGGTCCTCCGCGCATCCCCTCCGGTCCTCCCCGCATCCTCCTCGGTCCTCGGCGCATCCTCCCCGATCCTCTCCGCATCCTCCCCGATCCTCCCCGCATCCTGCCCGGTCCTCCACGCATCCTCCCCGGTCCTCCCCGCATCCTTCCCGGTCCTCCCCGCATCCTCACCGGTCCTCCCCGCATCCTCCCAGTCCTCCCCGCATCCTCTCCGGTCCTCCGCGCATCCTCCCTCGTCCTCTCCGCATCCTCCCCGGTCCTCGGCGCATCCTCCCTGATCCTCCCCGCATCCTCCCCGGTCTTCCCCGCATCCTCCCCGGTCCTCCCCACATCCTCCCCGATCCTCCCCGCATCCTCCCCAGTCCTCCCCGCATCCACCCCGGTCCTCGGCGCATCCTCCCCCGTCCTCCCCGGTCCTCCCCGCAGCCTCCCCGATCCTCCTCGCATCCTCCCCGGTCCTCCCCGCATCCTCCCCGGTCCTCCCCGCATCCTCTCCACTGCTCCCGGCATCCTCCCCGATCCTCCCTGAATCCTCCCTGGCCCTCCGCGCATCCTCCCCGGTCATCCGGGCATCCTCACCGGTCCTCCCCGCATCCTCCCTAATCCTCCCCGCCTCCTCCCCGATCCTCCCAGCCTCCTCCCCGGTCCTCCCCGTATCCCCCCCGGTCCTCCCCGCATCCTCCCCGGTCCTCCCCCCATCCTCCCCAGTCCTC
Organism: Eutreptiella sp. 'Long Island Sound 2002'; assembly: GCA_964036045.1. Lineage (NCBI taxonomy): Eukaryota > Euglenozoa > Euglenophyceae > Eutreptiales > Eutreptiaceae > Eutreptiella > Eutreptiella sp. 'Long Island Sound 2002'. Next base: position 176,176,275 of record OZ038380.1, on the reverse strand, counting down.
GCCGCATCCTCCCCGGTCCTCCCCGCATCCTCCCCGGTCCTCCCCGCATCCTCCCCGGTCCCCCCCGCATCCTCCCCGGTCCCCCCCGCATCCTCCCCGGTCCTCCGCGCATCCTCCCCGGTCCTCCGCGCATCCTCCCCGATCCTCCGCGCATCCTCCCCGGTCCTCCCCGCATCCTCCCCGATCCTCCCCGCATCCTCGCCGGTCCTCGGCGCGTCCTCCCCGATCCTCCCCGCATCCTCCCCACATCCTCCCCGCATCCTCCCGGTCCTCCCCGCATCCTCCCCGGTCCTCCCTGCATACTCCCCGTTCCTCCCCGCAACCTCCCTGGTCCTCCCCGCATCCTCCCCGATCCTCCCCGCATCCTCCCCGGTCCTCCCCGCATCCTCCCCGATCCTCCCTGCATCCTCGCCGGTCCTCCCCGCATCCTCCCCGATCCTCCCCGGATCCTCCCCGGTCCTCCACGCATCCTCCCCGGTCCTCCCCGCATCCTCCCCGGTCCTCCCCGCATCCTCCCCGGTCCTCCGCGCATTCTCCCCGGTCCTCCCCGCATCCTCCCCGATCCTCCCGGCAACCTCCCCGGTCCTCCCCGCATCCTCCCCGGTCCTCCCCGCATCCTCCCCGGTCCTCCCCGCATCTTCCCCGGTCCTCCCCGCATCCTCCCCGATCCTCCCCGCATCCTCTCCGGTCCTCCGCACATCCTCCCCGGTCCTCCCCGCATCCTCCCCGGTCCTTCCCACATCCTCCCGGTCCTCCCTGGATCCTCCCTGATCCTCCCCGCCTCCTCCCCGGTCCTCCCCGCATCCTCCCCTATCCTCCGCGCATCCTCCCCGATCCTCCCCGCATCCTCCCCGGTCCCCCCCGCATCATCCCCGGTCCCCGCCGCATCCTCCCCGATCCTCCCCGCATCCTCCCCGGTACCTCCCCGCATCCTCTTCGGTCCTCCCCGCATCCTCCCCGGTCCTCCGCGCATCCTCCCCGATCCTCGCCGCATCCTCCCCGATCCTCGCCGCATCCTCCCCGGTCCTCGCCGCATCCTCCCCGGTCCTGCCCGCATCCTCCCCGGTCCCCCCCGCATCCACCCCGGTCCTCCCCGCATCCTCCACGATCCTCCCCGCATCCTCCCCGGTCCTCGCCGCATCCTCCCCGGTCCTCCCCGCATCCTCCCCGGTCCTGAACGCATCCTCCCCGGTCCTCGCCGCATCCTCCCCGGTCCTCGCCGCATCCTCCCTGATCCTCCCCGCATCCTCCCCGCTCTCGCCGCATCCTGCCCGGTCCTCCCGGCATGCTCCCCGATCCTCCCTGCATCCTCCCCGATCCTTCCCGCATCCTCCTTGGTCCCCCCCGCATCCTCCCCGGTCCCCCCCGCATCCTCCCCGGTCCTCCCCGCATCCTCCCCGATCCTCCCGGCATCCTCCCCGATCCTCCCCGGTCCTCCCCGCATCCTCTCCGATCCTCCCCTCATCCTCCCCGGTCCTCCCGGCAACCTCCCCGGTCCTCCCCGCATCCTCGCCGGTCCTGCGCGCCTCCTCCCCGGTCCTCCCCGCATCCTCCCCGGCCCTCCCCGCATCCTCCCCGGTCCTCCCCGCATCCTCCCCGGTCCCCGGCGCATCCTCGCCGATACTCCCCGCATCCTCCCCGGTCCTCCCCGCATCCTCCCCGATCCTCCCTGCATCCTCCCTGATCCTCCCCGCATCCTCCATGGTCCTCCCCGCATCCTCCCCGATCCTCCCCGCACACTCCCCGGTCCTCCCTGCATCCTCCCCGGTCCTCCCCGCGTCCTCCCCGGTCTTCCCCGCATCCTCCCCGGTCCTCCGCGCATTCTCCCCGGTCCTCCCCGCATCCTCCCCGATCTTCCCCGCATCCTCTCCGGTCCTCCCCGCATCCTCCCCGGTCCTCCCCGCATCCTCCCCGGTCCCGCCCGCATCCTCCCCGGTCCCCCCTGCATCCTCCCCGGTCCCCCCTGCAACCTCCCCGATCATCCCCGCATCCTCCCCGGTCCCCCGCGCATCCTCCCCGGTCCTCCCTGCATCCTCCCCGGTCCTCCGCGCATCCTCCTCGGTCCTCGGCGCATCCTCCCCGATCCTCTCCGCATCCTCCCCGATCCTCCACGAATCCTCCCCGGTCCTCCCCGCATCCTTCCCGGCCCCCCCCGCATCCTCCCCGGTCCTCCCCGCATCCTCCCAGTCCTCCCCGCATCCTCTCCGGTCCTCGGCGCATCCTCCCCGGTCCTCCGCGCATCCTCCCTGATCCTCCCCGCATCCTCCCCGGTCTTCCCCGCATCCTCCCCGACCCTCCCCGCATCCTCCCCGGTCCTCCCCGCATCCTCCCCGGTCCTCCCCACATCCTCCCCGATCCTCCCCGCATCCTCCCCGGTCCTCCCGGCATCCTCCCCGGCCCTCCGCGCATCCCCCCCAGTCCTCCCCGCATCCTCCCCGGTCCCCCGCGCATCCTCCCCGGTCCTCCCCGCATCCTCCCTGGTCCTCCGCGCATCCTCCTCGGTCCTCGGCGCATCCTCCCCGATCCTCTCCGCATCCTCCCAGATCCTCCTCGCATCCTCCCCGGTCCTCCCCGCATCCTCCCCGGTCCTCCCCGCATCCTCTCCGCTCCTCCCGGCATCCTCCCCGATCCTCCTTGCATCCTCCCTGGCCCTCCGCGCATCCTCCCCGGTCATCCGGGCATCCTCACCGGTCCTCCCCGCATCCTCCCTAATCCTCCCCGACTCCTCCCCGATCCTCCCCGCCTCCTCCCCGGTCCTCCCCGCATCCCCCCCGGTCCTCCCCGCATCCTCCCCGGTCCTCCCCCCATCCTCCCCAGTCCTCGCTGCATCCTCCCCGATCATCCCCGCATCCTCCCCGGTCCTCCCCGCCCCCTCCCTGGTCCTCCCCGCATCCTCCCCGGTCCTCCCCGCATCCTCCCCGATCCTCCCCGCATCCTCCCCGGTCCTCGGCGGATCCTCCCCGGTGCTCGCCGCATCCTCCCCGGTCCTCCGCGCATCCTCCCCGGTCCTCCCCGCATCCTCCTCGGTCCTCGGCGTATCCTCCCCGATCCTCCGCGCATCCTCCCCGGTCCTCCCCGCATCCTCCTCGGTCCTCGGCGCATCCTCCCCGATCCTCTCCGCATTGTCCCCGATCCTCCCCGCATCCTCCCCGGGCGTCCACGCATCCTCCCCGGTCCTCCCCGCATCCTTCCCGGTCCTCCCCGCATCCTCCCCGATCCTCCCCGCATCCTCCCCGGTCCTCCCCGCATCCTCCCCGATCCTCCCCGCATCCTCCCCGGTTCCCCCCGCATCCTCCCCGGTCCCCCCTGCAACCTCCCCGATCATCGCCACATCCTCCCCGGTACCCCGCGCATCCTCCCCGGTCCTCCCCGCATCCTCCCCGGTCCTCCGCGCATCCCCTCCGGTCCTCCCCGCATCCTCCTCGGTCCTCGGCGCATCCTCCCCGATCCTCTCCGCATCCTCCCCGATCCTCCCCGCATCCTGCCCGGTCCTCCACGCATCCTCCCCGGTCCTCCCCGCATCCTTCCCGGTCCTCCCCGCATCCTCACCGGTCCTCCCCGCATCCTCCCAGTCCTCCCCGCATCCTCTCCGGTCCTCCGCGCATCCTCCCTCGTCCTCTCCGCATCCTCCCCGGTCCTCGGCGCATCCTCCCTGATCCTCCCCGCATCCTCCCCGGTCTTCCCCGCATCCTCCCCGGTCCTCCCCACATCCTCCCCGATCCTCCCCGCATCCTCCCCAGTCCTCCCCGCATCCACCCCGGTCCTCGGCGCATCCTCCCCCGTCCTCCCCGGTCCTCCCCGCAGCCTCCCCGATCCTCCTCGCATCCTCCCCGGTCCTCCCCGCATCCTCCCCGGTCCTCCCCGCATCCTCTCCACTCCTCCCGGCATCCTCCCCGATCCTCCCTGAATCCTCCCTGGCCCTCCGCGCATCCTCCCCGGTCATCCGGGCATCCTCACCGGTCCTCCCCGCATCCTCCCTAATCCTCCCCGCCTCCTCCCCGATCCTCCCAGCCTCCTCCCCGGTCCTCCCCGCATCCCCCCCGGTCCTCCCCGCATCCTCCCCGGTCCTCCCCCCATCCTCCCCAGTCCTCGCCGCATCCTCCCCGGTCCTCGCCGCATCCTCCCCGAGCATCCCCGCATCCTCCCCGGTCCTCCCCGCATCCTCCCTGGTCCTCCCCGCATCCTCCCCGGTCCTCCCCGCATCCTCCCTGATCCTCCCCGCATCCTCCCCGGTCCTCGGCGGATCCTCTCCGGTGCTCGCCGCATCCTCCCCGGTCCTCCCCGCATCCTCCCCGATCCTCCCCGCATCCTCCCTGGTCCTCCGCGCATCCTCCCCGATCCTCCCCGCATCCTCCCCGGTCCTCCCCGCATCCTCCCCGGTCCTCCCCGCATCCTCCCCGATCCTCCCCGCCTCCTCCCCGGTCCTCCCCGCATCCTCCCCGATCCTCCCCGCATCCTCCCCGGTCCTCCCCGCATCCTCCCCGGTGCACCCCGCATCCTCCCCGGTCCCCCCTGCATCCTCCCCGGTCCTCCCTGCCTCCTCCCCGCATCCTCCCCGCATCCTCCCCGGTCCTCCCCGCATCCTCCCCGATCCTCCCCGCATCCTCCCCGGTTCTCCCCGCATCCTCCCCGATCCTCCCTGCATCCTACCCGGTCCTCCCCGCATCCTCCCCGGTCCTCGCTGCATCCTCCCTGATCCTCCCTGCATCCACCCCGATCCTCCCCGCATCCTCCCCGGTCCCCCCCTCATCCTCCCTGGTCCCCCCAGAGTCCTCCCCGGTCCTCCCCGCATCCTCCCCGGTCCTCCCCGCATCCTCCCCGGTCCTCCGCGCATTCTGCCCGGTCCTCCCCGCATCCTCCTCAGTCCTCCCCGCATCCTCCCCGATCCTCCCCGCACCCTCTCCGGTCCTCCCCGCATCCTCCCCGGTCCTCCCCGCATCCTCCCCGATCCTCCCCGCATCCTCCCCGGTCCTCGGCGGATCCTCCCCGGTGCTCGCCGCATCCTCCCCGGTCCTCCGCGCATCCTCCCCGGTCCTCCCCGCATCATCCTCGGTCCTCGGCGCATCCTCCCCGATCCTCCGCGCATCCTCCCCGGTCCTCCCCGCATCCTCCTCGGTCCTCGGCGCATCCTCCCCGATCCTCTCCGCATTGTCCCCGATCCTCCCCGCATCCTCCCCGGGCGTCCACGCATCCTCCCCGGTCCTCCCCGCATCCTTCCCGGTCCTCCCCGCATCCTCCCCGATCCTCCCCGCATCCTCCCCGGTCCTCCCCGCATCCTCCCCGATCCTCCCCGCATCCTCCCCGGTCCCCTCCGCATCCTCCCCGGTCCCCCCTGCAACCTCCCCGATCATCCCCACATCCTCCCCGGTCCCCCGCGCATCCTCCCCGGTCCTCGCCGCATCCTCCCCGGTCCTCCGCGCATCCCCTCCGGTCCTCCCCGCATCCTCCTCGGTCCTCGGCGCATCCTCCCCGATCCTCTCCGCATCCTCCCCGATCCTCCCCGCATCCTCCCCGATCCTCCACGCATCCTCCCCGGTCCTCCCCGCATCCTCCCCGGTCCTCCCCGCATCCTCACCGGTCCTCCCCGCATCCTCCCAGTCCTCCCCGCATCCTCTCCGGTCCTCCGCGCATCCTCCTTCGTCCTCTCCGCATCCTCCCCGGTCCTCGGCGCATCCTCCCTGATCCTCCCCGCATCCTCCCCGGTCTTCCCCGCATCCTCCCCGACCCTCCCCGCATCCTCCCCGGTCCTCCCCGCATCCTCCCCGGTCCTCCCCACATCCTCCCCGATCCTCCCCGCATCCTCCCCAGTCCTCCCCGCATCCACCCCGGTCCTCGGCGCATCCTCCCCCGTCCTCCCCGCATCCTCCCCGGTCCTCCCCCCATCCTCCCCAGTCCTCGCCGCATCCTCCCCGGTCCTCGCCGCATCCTCCCCGAGCATCCCCGCATCCTCCCCGGTCCTCCCCGCATCCTGCCTGGTCCTCCCCGCATCCTCCCCGGTCCTCCGCGCATCCTCCCCGATCCTCCCCGCATCCTCCCTGGTCCTCCGCGCATCCTCCCCGATCCTCCCCGCATCCTCCCCGGTCCTCCCCGCATCCTCCCCGGTCCTCCCCGCATCCTCCCCGGTCCTCCCCGCATCCTCCCCGATCCTCCCCGCCTCCTCCCCGGTCCTCCCCGCATCCTCCCCGATCCTCCCCGCATCCTCCCCGGTCCTCCCCGCATCCTCCCCGGTGCACCCCGCATCCTCCCCGGTCCCCCCTGCATCCTCCCCGGTCCTCCCTGCCTCCTCCCCGCATCCTCCCCGCATCCTCCCCGGTCCTCCCCGCATCCTCCCCGATCCTCCCCGCATCCTCCCCGGTTCTCCCCGCATCCTCCCCGATCCTCCCTGCATCCTACCCGGTCCTCCCCGCATCCTCCCAGATCCTCCCTGCATCCTCCCCGTTCCTCCCCGCATCCTCCCCGGTCCTCCCCGCATCCTCCCCGGTCCTCCCCGCATCCTCCCCGGTCCTCCCCGCATCCTCCCCGGTCCTCCCCGCATCCTCCCCGATCCTCCCCGCACCCTCTCCGGTCCTCCCCGCATCCTCCCCGGTCCTTTCCGCATCCTCCCCGGTCCTCCCCGCATCCTCCCCGGTCCTCCGCGCATTCTGCCCGGTCCTCCCCGCATCCTCCCCAGTCCTCCCCGCATCCTCCCCGATCCTCCCCGCACCCTCTCCGGTCCTCCCCGCATCCTCCCCGGTCCTCCCCGCATCCTCCCCGGTCCCGCCCGCATCCTCCCCGATCCCCCCCGCATCCTCCCCGGTCCCCCCTGCATCCTCCCCGCATCCTGCCCGATCTTCCCCGCATCCTCCCCGGTCCTCCCCGCATCCTCCCCGATTCTCCCAGCATCCTCCCCGGTCCTCCCCGCATCCTCCCCGGTCCTCCGCGCATCCTCCCCGGTCCTCCCCGCATCCTCCCCGGTCCTCCCCACATCCTCCCCGATCCTCCCCGCAACCTCCCCGGTCCTCGGCGCATCCTCCCCGGTGCTCGCCGCATCCTCCCCGGTCCTCCCCGCATCCTCCCTGATCCTCCCCGCATCCTCCCCGGTCCTCCGCGCATCCTCCCCGATCCTCCCGGCATCCTCCCCGATCCTCCCCGCATCCTCCCCGATCCTACCCGCATCCTCCCCGATCCTCCGGGCATCCTCCCTGGTCATCCGCGCATCCTCCTCGGTCCTCCCCGCATCCTCCCCGGTCCTCTCCGCATCCTCCCCGGTCCTCGCCGAATCCTCCGCGGTCCTCGCCGCATCCTCCCCGATCCTCCCCGCATCCTGCCCGGTCCTCGCCGCATTCTCCCCGGTCCTCCTCGCATCCTCCACGGTCCTCCCCGCATCCTCCCCGGTCCTCCCCGCATCCTCCCCGGTCCCCCCCGCATCCTCCCTGATCCTCCCCGCATCCTCCCCGGTCCTCCCCGCATCCTCCCTGATCCTCCCTGCATCCACCCCGATCCTCCCCGCATCCTCCCCGGCCCCCCCCTCATCCTCCCTGGTCCCCCCAGAATCCTCCCCGGTCCTCCCCGCATCCTCCCCGGTCCTCACCGCATCATCCCCGTGCCTCCGCGCATCCTCCCCGATCCTCCGCGCATCGTCCCCAGTCCTCCCCGCATCGTCCCCGATCCTCCCCGCATCCTCGCCGGTCCTCGGCGCGTCCTCCCCGGTCCTCCCCGCATCCTCCCCGGTCCTCCCCGCATCCTCCCCGGTCCTCGGCGCATCCTCGCCGATACTCCCCGCAATCACCGGTCCTCCCCGCATCCTCCCCGATCCTCCCTGCATCCTCCCCGATCCTCCCCGCATCCTCCCTGGTCCTCCCCGCATCCTCCACGATCCTCCCCGCATCCTCCCCGGTCCTCCCCGCATCTTCTCCGGTCCTCCCCGCATCCTCCCCGGTCCTCCCCGCATCCTCCCCGGTCCCGCCCACATCCTCCCCGGTCCCCCCCGCATCCTCCCCGGTCCCCCCTGCAACCTCCCCGATCATCCCCGCATCCTCCCCGGTCCCCCGCGCATCCTCCCCGGTCCTCCCCGCATCCTCCCCGGTCCTCCGCGCATCCTCCCTGGTCCTCCCCGCATCCTCCTCGGTCCTCGGCGCATCCTCCCGGATCCTCTCCGCATCCTCCCCGATCCTCCCCGCATCCTCCCCGATCCTCCACGCATCCTCCCCGTTCCTCCCCGCATCCTTCCCGGTCCTCCTCGCATCCTCCCCGGTCCTCCCTGCATCCTCCCAGTCCTCCCCGCATCCTCTCCGGTCCTCCGCGCATCCTCCCCGCTCCTCCCCGCATCCTCCCCGGTCCTCGGCGCATCCTCCCTGATCCTCCCCGCATCCTCCCCGGTCTTCCCCGCATCCTCCCCGACCATCCCCGCATCCTCCCCGGTCCTCCCCGCATCCTCCCCGGTCCTCCCCGCATCCTCCCCGGTCCTCCCCGCATCCTCCCCGGTCCTCCCCGCATCCTCCCCGGTCCTCCGCGCATCCTCGCCAGTCCTCCCCGCATCCAACCCGGTCCTCCGCGCATCCTCCCCCGTCCTCCCCGGTCCTCCCCGCATCCTCCCCGATCCTCCTCGCATCCTCCCCGGTCCTCCCCGCATCCTCCCCGGTCCTCCCCGCATCCTCTCCGCTCCTCCCGGCATCCTCCCCGATCCTCCCTGCATCCTCCCTGGCCCTCCGCGCATCCTCCCCGGTCATCCGGGCATCCTCACCGGTCCTCCCCGCATCCTCCCTAATCCTCCCCGCCTCCTCCCCGATCCTCCCCGCCTCCTCCCCGGTCCTCCCCGCATCCCCCCCCGGTCCTCCCCCCATCCTCCCTAGTCCTCGCCGCATCCTCCCCGGTCCTCCCGCATCCTCCCTGGTCCTCCCCGCATCCTCCCCGGTCCTCCCCGCATCCTCCCTGATCCTCCCCGCATCCTCCCCGGTCCTCGGCGGATCCTCCCCGGTCCTCGCCGCATCCTCCCCGGTCCTCCCCGCATCCTCCCCGATCCTCCGCGCATCCTCCCTGGTCCTCCGCGCATCCTCCCCGATCCTCCCCGCATCCTCCCCGGTCCTCCCCGCATCCTCCCCGGTCCTCCCCGCATCCTCTCCGGTGCACCCCGCATCCTCCTTGGTCCCCCCTGCATCCTCCCCGGTCCTCCCTGCCTCCTCCCCGGTCCTCCCCGCATCCTGCCCGGTCCTCCCCGCATCCTCCCCGATCCTCCCTGCATCCTCCCCGGTCCTCCCCGCATCCTCCCCGATCCTCCCCGCATCCTCCCCGGTCCTCCCCGCATCCTCCCCGGTCCTCCCCGCATCCTCCCCGGTCCTCCGCGCATTCTCCCCGGTCCTCCCCGCATCCTCCCTGGTCCTCCCCGCATCCTCCCCGGTCCTCCCCCCATCCTCCCTAGTCCTCGCCGCATCCTCACCGGTCCTCGCCGCACCCTCCCCGATCATCCCCGCATCCTCCCCGGTCCTCCCGCATCCTCCCTGGTCCTCCCCGCATCCTCCCCGGTCCTCCCCGCATCCTCCCTGATCCTCCCCGCATCCTCCCCGGTCCTCGGCGGATCCTCCCCGGTGCTCGCCGCATCCTCCCCGGTCCTCCCCGCATCCTCCCCGATCCTCCCCGCATCCTCCCTGGTCCTCCGCGCATCCTCCCCGATCCTCCCCGCATCCTCCCCGGTCCTCCCCGCATCCTCCCCGGTCCTCCCCGCATCCTCTCCGATCCTCCCCGCCTCCTCCCCGGTCCTCCCCTCCCCCTGATCCTCCCCGGTCCTCCCCGCATCCTCCCCGGTGCACCCCGCATCCTCCTTGGTCCCCCCTGCATCCTCCCCGGTCCTCCCTGCCTCCTCCCCGGTCCTCCCCACATCCTACCCGATCCTCCCCGCATCCTCCCCGGTCCTCCCCGCATCCTCCCCGGTCCTCCCCGCATCCTCCCCGGTCCTCCCCGCATCCTCCCCGGTCCTCCGCGCATTCTCCCCGGTCCTCCCCGCATCCTCCCTGGTCCTCCCCGCATCCTCCCCGATCCCCCCCGCACCACCTCCGGTCCTCCCCGCATCCTCCCCGCACCCTCCCCGGTCCTCCCCGCATCCTCCCCGGTCCTCCGCGCATTCTGCCCGGTCCTCCCCGCATCCTCCCCAGTCCTCCCCGCATCCTCCCCGATCCTCCCCGCACCCTCTCCGGTCCTCCCCGCATCCTCCCCGGTCCTCCCTGCATCCTCCCCGGTCCCGCCCGCATCCTCCCCGGTCCCCCCCCGCATCCTCCCCGGTCCCCCCTGCATCCTCCCCGCATCCTGCCCGATCCTCCCCGCATCCTCCCCGGTCCTCCCCGCATCCTCACCGGTCCTCCCCGCATCCTCCCCGGTCCTCCCCGCATCCTCCCCGCTCCTCCCCGCATCCTCCCCGATCCTCCCAGCATCCTCCCCGGTCCTCCCCGCATCCTCCCCGGTCCTCCGCGCATCCTCCCCGGTCCTCCCCGCATCCTCCCCGGTCCTCCCCACATCCTCCCCGATCCTCCCCGCAACCTCCCTGGTCCTCGGCGCATCCTCCCCGGTGCTCGCCGCATCCTCCCCGGTCCTCCCCGCATCCTCCCTGATCCTCCCCGCATCCTCCCCGGTCCTCCGCGCATCCTCCCCGATCCTCCCCGCATCCTCCCCGGTCCGCCCCGCATCCTCCCCGGTCCTCCCCGCATCCTCCCCGATCCTCCCCGCCTCCTCCCCGGTCCTCCCCGCATCCTCTCCGATCCTCCCGGCATCCTCCCCGATCCTCCCCGCATCCTCCCCGATCCTTCCCGCATCCTCCGTGATCCTCCGGGCATCCTCCCCGGTCATCCGCGCATCCTCCTCGGTCCTCCCCGCATCCTCCCCGGTCCTCCCCGCATCCTCCCCGGTCCTCGCCGCATCCTCCGCGGTCCTCGCCGCATCCTCCCCGATCATCCCCGCATCCTGCCCGGTCCTCGCCGCATTCTCCCCGGTCCTCGCCGCATCCTCCCCGGTCCTCCCCATATCCTCCCCGGTCCTCCCCGCATCCTCCCCGGTCCTCCCAGCAGCCTCCCCGATCCTCCCCGCATCCTCCCCGGTCCCCCCCGCATCCTTCCCGGTCCCCGCCGCATCCTCCCCGATCCTCCCTGCATCCTCCCCGGTCCTCCCTGCCTCCTCCCCGATCCTCCCCGCATCCTCCCCGGTCCTCCCCGCATCCTCCCCGATCCTCCCCGCATCCTCCCCGGTCCTCGGCGCATCCTCCCCGATCCTCCCCGCATCCTCCCCGGTCCTCCCAGCATCCTCCCCGATCCTCCCTGCATCCTCCCCGTTCCTCCCCGCATCCTCCCCGGTCCTCCCCGCATCCTCCCTGGTCCTCCCCGCATCCTCTCCGGTCCTCCCCGCATCCTCCCCGGTTCTCCCCGCATCCTCCCCGGTCCTCCGCGCATTCTCCCCGGTCCTCCGCGCATCCTCCCCGGTCCTCCCCGCATCCTCCCCGATCCTCCCCGCACCCTCTCCGGTCCTCCCCGCATCCTCCCCGGTCCTCCCCGCATCCTCCCTGGTCCTCCCCGCATCCTCCCCGGTCCTCCGCGCATTCTGCCCGGTCCTCCCCGCATCCTCCCCGGTCCCCCCCGCATCCTCCGCGGTCCCCCCTGCATCCTCCCCGATCCTCCCCGCATCCTCCCCGGTCCTCCGCGCATCCTCCCCGGTCCACCCCGCATCCTCCCCGGTCCTCCCCGCATTCACCCGGTCCTCCCCGCATCCTTCCCGGTCCTCCCCGCATCCTCCCCGGTACTCCCCGCATCCTCCCGGTCCTCCCCGCATCCTCCCCGGTCCTCCCCGCATCCTCCCCGGTCCTCCCCGCATCCTCCCCGGTCCTCCCCGCATCCTCCCCGGTCCTCCGCGCATTCTCCCCGGTCCTCCCCGCATCCTCCCCGGTCCTCCCCGCATCCTCCCCGATCCTCCCCGCACCCTCTCCGGTCCTCCCCGCATCCTCCCCGGTCCTCCCCGCATCCTCCCCGGTCCCCCCCGCATCCTTCCCGGTCCTCCCCGCATCCTCCCCGATCCTCCCTGCATCCTCCGCGGTCCTCCCTGCCTCCTCCCCGATCCTCCCCGCATCCTCCCCGGTCCTCCCCGCATCCTCCCCGATCCTCCCCGCATCCTCCCCGGTCCTCGGCGCATCCTCCCCGATCCTCCCCGCATCCTCCCCGGTCCTCCCCGCATCCCCCCCGATCCTCCCTGCATCCTCCCCGTTCCTCCCCGCATCCTCCCCGGTCCTCCCCGCATCCTCCCCGGTCCTCCCCGCATCCTCCCCGGTCCTCCCCGCATCCTCCCCGGTCCTCCCCGCATCCTCCCCGGTCCTCCGCGCATTCTCCCCGGTCCTCCCCGCATCCTCCCCGGTCCTCCCCGCATCCTCCCCGATCCTCCCCGCACCCTCTCCGGTCCTCCCCGCATCCTCCCCGGTCTTCCCCGCATCCTCCCTGGTCCTCCCCGCATCCTCCCCGGTCCTCCCCGCATCCTCCCCGGTCCTCCCCGCATCCTCCCGGTCCTCCCCGCATCCTCCCCGGTCCTCCCCGCATCCTCCCCGGTCCTCCCCGCATCCTCCCCGGTCCTCCCCGCATCCTCCCCGGTCCTCCGCGCATTCTCCCCGGTCCTCCCCGCATCCTCCCCGGTCCTCCTCGCATCCTCCCCGATCCTCCCCGCACCCTCTCCGGTCCTCCCCGCATCCTCCCCGGTCCTACCCGCATCCTCCCTGGTCCTCCCCGCATCCTCCCCGGTCCTCCGCGCATTCTGCCCGGTCCTCCCCGCATCCTCCCCGGTCCCCCCCGCATCCTCCCCGGTCCCCCCTGCATCCTCCCCGATCCTCCCCGCATCCTCCCCGGTCCTCCGCGCATCCTCCCCGGTCCTCCCCGCATCCTCCCCGGTCCTCCCCGCATCCTCCCCGGTCCTCCCCGCATCCTCCCCGGTCCTCCCCGCATCCTCCCCGGTCCTCCGCGCATCCTCACCGGTCCTCCCGGCAACCTCCCCGATCCTCCCCGCATCCTCCCCGATCCTCCCCGCATCCTCCCCGATCCTTTCCGCATCCACCCCGGTCCTCCCCGCATCCTTCCCGGTCCCCCCCGCATCCTCCCCGGTCCTCCCCGCATCCTCCCCGATCCTCCCCGCATCCTCCCCGGCCCCCCCTGCATCCTCTCGGTCCCCCCTGAATCCTGCCAGATCCTCCCCGCATTATCCCCGATCCTCCGCGCATCCTCCCCGGTCCTCCCCGCATGCTGCCCGGTCCTCCGCGCATCCTCCCCGGTCCTCCCCGCACCCCCCCCCGGTCCTCCCCGCATCCTCCCCGGTCCTCCCCCCATCCTCCCCGGTCCTCGCCGCATCCTCCCGGTCCTCCCCGCATCCTCCCCGGTCCTCCGCGCATCCTCCCCGGTCCTCCCCGCATCCTCCCTGGTCCTCCCCCCATCCTCCCCGGTCCTCCCCGCATCCTCCCGGTCCTCCCCGCATCCTCCCCGGTCATCCGCGCATCCTCCCCGGTCCTCCCCGCATCCTCCCCGGTCCTCCGCGCATCCTCACCGGTCCTCCCCGCATCCTCCCCGATCCTCCCCACATCCTCCCCGGTCCTCGGCGCGTCCTCCCCGATCCTCCCCGCATCCTCCCCGGTCCTCCCCGCATCCTCCCCGATCCTCCCCGCATCCACCCCGGTCCTCCCCGCATCCTTCCCGGTCCCCCCCGCATCCTCCCCGGTCCTCCCCGCATCCTCCCCGATCCTCCCCGCATCCTCCCCGGCCCCCCCTGCATCCTCCCCGGTCCCCCCTGCATCCTGCCCGATCCTCCCCGCATCCTCCCTGATCCTCCGCGCATCCTCCCCGGTCCTCCCCGCATCCTCCCCAGTCCTCCCCGCATCCTCCCCGGTCCTCCGCGCATCCTCCCCGGTCCTCCCCGCATCCTCCCCGGTCCTCCCCGCATCCTCCCCGGTCCTCCCCGCATCCTCCCCGGTCCTCCCCGCATCCTCCCCGGTCCTCCGCGCATCCTCACCGGTCCTCCCGGCAACCTCCCCGATCCTCCCCGCATCCTCCCCGATCCTCCCCGCATCCTCCCCGATCCTTTCCGCATCCACCCCGGTCCTCCCCGCATCCTTCCCGGTCCCCCCCCGCATCCTCCCTGGTCCTCCCCGCATCCTCCCCGATCCTCCCCGCATCCTCCCCGGCCCCCCCTGCATCCTCTCGGTCCCCCCTGCATCCTGCCAGATCCTCCCCGCATTATCCCCGATCCTCCGCGCATCCTCCCCGGTCCTCCCCGCATGCTGCCCGGTCCTCCGCGCATCCTCCCCGGTCCTCCCCGCACCCCCCCCGGTCCTCCCCGCATCCTCCCCGGTCCTCCCCCCATCCTCCCCGGTCCTCGCCGCATCCTCCCGGTCCTCCCCGCATCCTCCCCGGTCCTCCGCGCATCCTCCCCGGTCCTCCCCGCATCCTCCCTGGTCCTCCCCCCATCCTCCCCGGTCCTCCCCGCATCCTCCCGGTCCTCCCCGCATCCTCCCCGGTCATCCGCGCATCCTCCCCGGTCCTCCCCGCATCCTCCCCGGTCCTCCGCGCATCCTCCCCGGTCCTCCCCGCATCCTCCCCGGTCCTCCGCGCATCCTCACCGGTCCTCCCCGCATCCTCCCCGATCCTCCCTGCATCCTCCCCGATCCTCCCCGCATCCTCCCCGGTCCTCGGCGCGTCCTCCCCGATCCTCCCCGCATCCTCCCTGGTCCTCCCCGCATCCTCCCCGATCCTCCCCGCATCCACCCCGGTCCTCCCCGCATCCTTCCCGGTCCCCCCCGCATCCTCCCCGGTCCTCCCCGCATCCTCCCCGATCCTGCCCGCATCCTCCCCGGCCCCCCCTGCATCCTCTCCGGTCCCCCCTGCATCCTGCCCGATCCTCCCCGCATCCTCCCTGATCCTCCGCGCATCCTCCCCGGTCCTCCCCGCATGCTGCCCGGTCCTCCGCGCATCCTCCCCGGTCCTCCCCGCACCCCCCCCGGTCCTCCTCGCATCCTCCCCGGTCCTCCCCCCATCCTCCCCGGTCCTCGCCGCATCCTCCGCGGTCCTCGCCGCATCCTCCCTGATCCTCCCCGCATCCTCCCCGGTCCTCCCCGCATCCTCCCCGGTCCTCCCCGCATCCTCCCCGGTCCTCCGCGCATCCTCCCCGATCCTCCCAGCATCCTCCCCGGTCCTCCCCGCATCCTCTCCGGTCCTCCGCGCACCCTCCCCGGTCCTCCCCGCATCCTCCCCGGTCCTCCCCGCATCCTCCCCGGTCCTCTCCGCGTCCTCCCCGGTCCTCCCCGCATCCTCCCCGATCCTCCTCGCATCCTCCCCGGTCCTCCGCGCATCCTCCCCGATCCTCCCCGCATCCTCCCCGGTCCTCCCTGCCTCCTCCCCGGTCCTCCCCGCATCCTCCCCGGTCCTCCCCGCCTCCTCCCCGGTCCTCCCCGCATCCTCCCCGATCCTCCCCACATCCTCCCCGGTCCCCCCTGCATCCTCCCCGATCCTCCCCGCATCCTCCCCGGTCCTCCGCGCATCCTCCCCGATCCTCCCCGCATCCTCCCCGGTTCTCCGCGCATCCTCCCCGGTCCTCCCCGCATCCCATTCCAGCCAAATCTGGGTATGTCACCGGGGGTACCCCAGTTTGACCCGGAATTTCAAAGCCATCTTTTCCTACATTTTTAAGCATGCAGATTCCTCACAAATCGATTCCCGGTCAAAACAGAAACTTTTTTGCGTGCCACGCCGCGCGCGCGCCTGGGCAAAATCAGTTCTGGCCAGCCCAGCCCAGGGCCATTCCAGCCAAATCTGGGTATGTCACCGGGGGTACCCCAGTTTGACCCAGAATTTCAAAGCCATCTTTCCCTACGTTTTTCAGCATGCCGATTCCACCCAAATCGATTCCCGGTCAAAACGGAAACTTTTTTGCGCGCCGCGCCGCGCGCGCGCCTGGGCAAAATCAGTTCTGGCCAGCCCAGCCTAGGGCCATTCCAGCCAAATCTGGGTATGTCACCGGGGGTACCCCAGTTTGACCCAGAATTTCAAAGCCATCTTTCCCTACATTTTTAAGCATGCAGATTCCTCACAAATCGATTGCCGGTCAAAACAGAAACTTTTTTGCGCGCCGCGCCGCGCGCGCGCCTGGGCAAAATCAGTTCTGGCCAGCCCAGCCCAGGGCCATTCCAGCCAAATCTGGGCATGTCACCGGGGGTACCCCAGTTTGACCCAGAATTTCAAACCCATCTTTCCCTACGTTTTTCAGCATGCCGATTCCACCCAAATCGATTCCCGGTCAAAACGGAAACTTTTTTGCGCGCCGCGCCGCGCGCGCGCCTGGGCAAAATCAGTTCTGGCCAGCCCAGCCTAGGGCCATTCCAGCCAAATCTGGGTATGTCACCGGGGGTACCCCAGTTTGACCCAGAATTTCAAAGCCATCTTTTCCTACATTTTTAAGCATGCAGATTCCTCACAAATCGATTGCCGGTCAAAACAGAAACTTTTTTGCGTGCCACGCCGCGCGCGCGTCTGGGCAAAATCAGTTCTGGCCAGCCCAGCCCAGGGCCATTCCAGCCAAATCTGGGTATGTCACCGGGGGTACCCCAGTTTGACCCAGAATTTCAAACCCATCTTTCCCTACATGTTTCAGCATGCCGATTCCACTCAAATCGATTCCCGGTCAAAACGGAAACTTTTTTGCGCGCCGCGCCGCGCGCGCGCCTGGGCAAAATCAGTTCTGGCCAGCCCAGCCTAGGGCCATTCCAGCCAAATCTGGGTATGTCACCGGGGGTACCCCAGTTTGACCCAGAATTTCAAAGCCATCTTTTCCTACATTTTTAAGCATGCAGATTCCTCACAAATCGATTGCCGGTCAAAACAGAAACTTTTTTGCGCGCCGCGCCGCGCGCGCGCCTGGGCAAAATCAGTTCTGGTCAGCCCAGCCTAGGGCCATTCCAGCCAAATCTGGGTATGTCACCGGGGGTACCCCAGTTTGACCCAGAATTTCAAACCCATCTTTTCCTACATTTTTAAGCATGCAGATTCCTCACAAATCGATTCCCGGTCAAAACAGAAACTTTTTTGCGCGCCGCGCCGCGCGCGCGCCTGGGCAAAATCAATTCTGGCCAGCCCAGCCCAGGGCCATTCCAGCCATATCTGGGTATGTCACCGGGGGTACCCCAGTTTGACCCAGAATTTCAAACCTATTTTTTCCTACATGTTTCAGCATGCCGATTCCTCCCGAATCGATTGCCGGTCAAAACGGAAATTTTTTTGCGCGCCGCGCCGCGCGCGCGCCTGGGCAAAATCAGTTCTGGCCAGCTCAGCCTAGGGCCATTCCAGCCAAATCTGGGTATGTCACCGGGGGTACCCCAGTTTGACCCAGAATTTTAAAGCCATCTTTTCCTACATTTTTAAGCATGCAGATTCCTCACAAATCGATTCCCGGTCAAAACAGAAACTTTTTTGCGTGCCGCGCCGCGCGCGCGCCTGGGCAAAATCAGTTCTGGCCAGCCCAGCCCAGGGCCATTCCAGCCAAATCTGGGTATGTCACCGGGGGTACCCCAGTTTGACCCAGAATTTCAAAGCCATCTTTCCCTACGTTTTTCAGCATGCCGATTCCACCCAAATCGATTCCCGGTCAAAACGGAAACTTTTTTGCGCGCCGCGCCGCGCGCGCGCCTGGGCAAAATCAGTTCTGGCCAGCCCAGCCTAGGGCCATTCCAGCCAAATCTGGGTATGTCACCGGGGGTACCCCAGTTTGACCCAGAATTTCAAAGCCATCTTTTCCTACATTTTTAAGCATGCAGATTCCTCACAAATCGATTCCCGGTCAAAACGGAAACTTTTTTGCGCGCCGCGCCGCGCGCGCGCCTGGGCAAAATCAGTTCTGGCCAGCCCAGCCCAGGGCCATTCCAGCCAAATCTGGGTATGTCACCGGGGGTACCCCAGTTTGACCCAGAATTTCAAACCCATCTTTTCCTACATTTTTAAGCATGCAGATTCCTCACAAATCGATTCCCGGTCAAAACAGAAACTTTTTTGCGCGCCGGGCCGCGCGCGCGCCTGGGCAAAATCAATTCTGGCCAGCCCAGCCCAGGGCCATTCCAGCCATATCTGGGTATGTCACCGGGGGTACCCCAGTTTGACCCAGAATTTCAAACCTATTTTTTCCTACATGTTTCAGCATGCCGATTCCTCCCAAATCGATTGCCGGTCAAAACGGAAATTTTTTTGCGCGCCGCGCCGCGCGCGCGCCTGGGCAAAATCAGTTCTGGCCAGCTCAGCCTAGGGCCATTCCAGCCAAATCTGGGTATGTCACCGGGGGTACCCCAGTTTGACCCAGAATTTCAAAGCCATCTTTTCCTACATTTTTAAGCATGCAGATTCCTCACAAATCGATTCCCGGTCAAAACAGAAACTTTTTTGCGTGCCGCGCCGCGCGCGCGCCTGGGCAAAATCAGTTCTGGCCAGCCCAGCCCAGGGCCATTCCAGCCAAATCTGGGTATGTCACCGGGGGTACCCCAGTTTGACCCAGAATTTCAAACCCATCTTTCCCTACGTTTTTCAGCATGCCGATTCCACCCAAATCGATTCCCGGTCAAAACGGAAACTTTTTTGCGCGCCGCGCCGCGCGCGCGCCTGGGCAAAATCAGTTCTGGCCAGCCCAGCCTAGGGCCATTCCAGCCAAATCTGGGTATGTCACCGGGGGTACCCCAGTTTGACCCAGAATTTCAAAGCCATCTTTTCCTACATTTTTAAGCATGCAGATTCCACCCAAATCGATTCCCGGTCAAAACAGAAACTTTTTTGCGCGCCGCGCCGCGCGCGCGCCTGGGCAAAATCAGTTCTGGCCAGCCCAGCCTAGGGCCATTCCAGCCAAATCTGGGTATGTCACCGGGGGTACCCCAGTTTGACCCAGAATTTCAAAGCCATCTTTTCCTACATTTTTAAGCATGCCGATTCCTCCCAAATCGATTGCCGGTCGAAACAGAAACTTTTTTGCGCGCCGCGCCGCGCGCGCGCCTGGGCAAAATCAGTTCTGGCCAGCCCAGCCCAGGGCCATTCCAGCCATATCTGGGTATGTCACCGGGGGTACCCCAGTTTGACCCAGAATTTCAAAGCCATCTTTTCCTACATTTTTAAGCATGCAGATTCCACCCAAATCGATTCCCGGTCAAAACGGAAACTTTTTTGCGCGCCGCGCCGCGCGCGCGCCTGGGCAAAATCAGTTCTGGCCAGCCCAGCCTAGGGCCATTCCAGCCAAATCTGGGTATGTCACCGGGGGTACCCCAGTTTGACCCAGAATTTCAAACCTATTTTTTCCTACATGTTTCAGTATGCCGATTCCTCCCAAATCGATTGCCGGTCAAAACGAAAACTTTTTTGCGCGCCGCGCCGCGCGCGCGCCTGGGCAAAATCAGTTCTGGCCAGCCCAGCCTAGGGCCATTCCAGCCAAATTTGGGTATGTCACCGGGGGTACCCCAGTTTGACCCAGAATTTCAAAGCCATCTTTTCCTACATTTTTAAGCATGCAGATTCCTCACAAATCGATTCCCGGTCAAAACAGAAACTTTTTTGCGCGCCGCGCCGCGCGCGCGCCTGGGCAAAATCAGTTCTGGCCAGCCCAGCCTAGGGCCATTCCAGCCAAATCTGGGTATGTCACCGGGGGTACCCCAGTTTGACCCAGAATTTCAAAGCCATCTTTTCCTACATTTTTAAGCATGCAGATTCCTCACAAATCGATTCCCGGTCAAAACGGAAATTTTTTTGCGCGCCGCGCCGCGCGCGCGCCTGGGCAAAATCAGTTCTGGCCAGCCCAGCCTAGGGCCATTCCAGCCAAATCTGGGTATGTCACCGGGGGTACCCCAGTTTGACCCAGAATTTCAAAGCCATCTTTTCCTACATTTTTAAGCATGCAGATTCCTCACAAATCGATTCCCGGTCAAAACAGAAACTTTTTTGCGCGCCGCGCCGCGCGCGCGCCTGGGCAAAATCAGTTCTGGCCAGCCCAGCCCAGGGCCATTCCAGCCAAATCTGGGTATGTCACCGGGGGTACCCCACTTTGACCCAGAATTTCAAACCTATTTTTTCCTACATGTTTCAGTATGCCGATTCCTCCCAAATCGATTGCCGGTCAAAACGGAAACTTTTTTGCGCGCCGCGCCGCGCGCGCGCCTGGGCAAAATTAGTTCTGGCCAGCCCAGCCTAGGGCCATTCCAGCCAAATTTGGGTATGTCACCGGGGGTACCCCAGTTTGACCCAGAATTTCAAAGCCATCTTTTCCTACATTTTTAAGCATGCAGATTCCTCACAAATCGATTAACGGTCAAAACAGAAACTTTTTTGCGTGCCGCGCCGCGCGCGCGCCTGGGCAAAATCAGTTCTGGCCAGCCCAGCCCAGGGCCATTCCAGCCAAATCTGGGTATGTCACCGGGGGTACCCCAGTTTGACCCAGAATTTCAAACCCATCTTTCCCTACGTTTTTCAGCATGCCGATTCCACCCAAATCGATTCCCGGTCAAAACGGAAACTTTTTTGCGCGCCGCGCCGCGCGCGCGCCTGGGCAAAATCAGTTCTGGTCAGATCAGCCTAGGGCCATTCCAGCCAAATCTGGGTATGTCACCGGGGGTACCCCAGTTTGACCCAGAATTTCAAACCCATCTTTTCCTACATTTTTAAGCATGCAGATTCCTCACAAATCGATTCCCGGTCAAAACAGAAACTTTTTTGCGCGCCGCGCCGCGCGCGCGCCTGGGCAAAATCAGTTCTGGCCAGCCCAGCCCCGGGCCATTCCAGCCAAATCTGGGTATGTCACCGAGGGTACCCCAGTTTGACCCAGAATTTCAAACCCATTTTTCCCTACGTTTTTCAGCATGCCGATTCCACCCAAATCGATTCCCGGTCAAAACGGAAACTTTTTTGCGCGCCGCGCCGCGCGCGCGCCTGGGCAAAATCAGTTCTGGCCAGCCCAGCCTAGGGCCATTCCAGCCAAATCTGGGTACGTCACCGGGGGTACCCCAGTTTGACCCAGAATTTCAAACCCATCTTTCCCTACATTTTTAAGCATGCAGATTCCTCACAAATCGATTCCCGGTCAAAACAGAAACTTTTTTGCGCGCCGCGCCGCGCGCGCGCCTGGGCAAAATCAGTTCTGGCCAGCCCAGCCCAGGGCCATTCCAGCCAAATCTGGGTATGTCACCGAGGGTACCCCAGTTTGACCCAGAATTTCAAACCCATCTTTCCCTACGTTTTTCAGCATGCCGATTCCACCCAAATCGATTCCCGGTCAAAACGGAAACTTTTTTGCGCGCCGCGCCGCGCGCGCGCCTGGGCAAAATCAGTTCTGGCCAGCCCAGCCCAGGGCCATTCCAGCCAAATCTGGGTATGTCACCGGGGGTACCCCAGTTTGACCCAGAATTTCAAACCCATCTTTCCCTACGTTTTTCAGCATGCCGATTCCACCCAAATCGATTGGCGGTCAAAACGGAAACTTTTTTGCGCGCCGCGCCGCGCGCGCGCCTGGGCAAAATCAGTTCTGGCCAGCCCAGCCTAGGGCCATTCCAGCCAAATCTGGGTATGTCACCGGGGGTACCCCAGTTTGACCCAGAATTTCAAAGCCATCTGTTCCTACATTTTTAAGCATGCAGATTCCTCACAAATCGATTCCCGGTCAAAACAGAAACTTTTTTGCGCGCCGCGCCGCGCGCGCGCCTGGGCAAAATCAATTCTGGCCAGCCCAGCCCAGGGCCATTCCAGCCATATCTGGGTATGTCACCGGGGGTACCCCACTTTGACCCAGAATTTCAAACCTATTTTTTCCTACATTTTTAAGCATGCAGATTCCTCACAAATCGATTCCCGGTCAAAACAGAAACTTTTTTGCGCGCCGCGCCGCGCGCGCGCCTGGGCAAAATCAGTTCTGGCCAGCCCAGCCCAGGGCCATTCCAGCCAAATCTGGGTATGTCACCGGGGGTACCCCACTTTGACCCAGAATTTCAAACCTATTTTTTCCTACATGTTTCAGTATGCCGATTCCTCCCAAATCGATTGCCGGTCAAAACGGAAATTTTTTTGCGCGCCGCGCCGCGCGCGCGCCTGGGCAAAATCAGTTCTGGCCAGCCCAGCCTAGGGCCATTCCAGCCAAATTTGGGTATGTCACCGGGGGTACCCCAGTTTGACCCAGAATTTCAAAGCCATCTTTTCCTACATTTTTAAGCATGCAGATTCCTCACAAATCGATTCCCGGTCAAAACAGAAACTTTTTTGCGTGCCGCGCCGCGCGCGCGCCTGGGCAAAATCAGTTCTGGCCAGCCCAGCCCAGGGCCATTCCAGCCAAATCTGGGTATGTCACCGGGGGTACCCCAGTTTGACCCAGAATTTCAAACCCATCTTTCCCTACGTTTTTCAGCATGCCGATTCCACCCAAATCGATTCCCGGTCAAAACGGAAACTTTTTTGCGCGCCGCGCCGCGCGCGCGCCTGGGCAAAATCAGTTCTGGTCAGATCAGCCTAGGGCCATTCCAGCCAAATCTGGGTATGTCACCGGGGGTACCCCAGTTTGACCCAGAATTTCAAAGCCATCTTTTCCTACATTTTTAAGCATGCAGATTCCTCACAAATCGATTCCCGGTCAAAACAGAAACTTTTTTGCGCGCCGCGCCGCGCGCGCGCCTGGGCAAAATCAGTTCTGGCCAGCCCAGCCCAGGGCCATTCCAGCCAAATCTGGGTATGTCACCGGGGGTACCCCAGTTTGACCCAGAATTTCAAACCCATCTTTCCCTACGTTTTTCAGCATGCCGATTCCACCCAAATCGATTCCCTGTCAAAACGGAAACTTTTTTGCGCGCCGCGCCGCGCGCGCGCCTGGGCAAAATCAGTTCTGGTCAGCCCAGCCTAGGGCCATTCCAGCCAAATCTGGGTATGTCACCGGGGGTACCCCAGTTTGACCCAGAATTTCAAACCCATCTTTCCCTACATTTTTAAGCATGCAGATTCCTCACAAATCGATTCCCGGTCAAAACAGAAACTTTTTTGCGCGCCGCGCCGCGCGCGCGCCTGGGCAAAATCAGTTCTGGCCAGCCCAGCCCAGGGCCATTCCAGCCAAATCTGGGTATGTCACCGAGGGTACCCCAGTTTGACCCAGAATTTCAAACCCATCTTTCCCTACGTTTTTCAGCATGCCGATTCCACCCAAATCGATTCCCGGTCAAAACGGAAACTTTTTTGCGCGCCGCGCCGCGCGCGCGCCTGGGCAAAATCAGTTCTGGCCAGCCCAGCCTAGGGCCATTCCAGCCAAATCTGGGTATGTCACCGGGGGTACCCCAGTTTGACCCAGAATTTCAAACCCATCTTTCCCTACGTTTTTCAGCATGCCGATTCCACCCAAATCGATTCCCGGTCAAAACGGAAACTTTTTTGCGCGCCGCGCCGCGCGCGCGCCTGGGCAAAATCAGTTCTGGCCAGCCCAGCCTAGGGCCATTCCAGCCAAATCTGGGTATGTCACCGGGGGTACCCCAGTTTGACCCAGAATTTCAAAGCCATCTTTTCCTACATTTTTAAGCATGCAGATTCCTCACAAATCGATTCCCGGTCAAAACAGAAACTTTTTTGCGCGCCGCGCCGCGCGCGCGCCTGGGCAAAATCAATTCTGGCCAGCCCAGCCCAGGGCCATTCCAGCCATATCTGGGTATGTCACCGGGGGTACCCCATCTTGACCCAGAATTTCAAACCTATTTTTTCCTACATGTTTCAGCATGCCGATTCCTCCCAAATCGATTGCCGGTCGAAACGGAAATTTTTTTGCGCGCCGCGCCGCGCGCGCGCCTGGGCAAAATCAGTTCTGGCCAGCCCAGCCTAGGGCCATTCCAGCCAAATCTGGGTATGTCACCGGGGGTACCCCAGTTTGACCCAGAATTTCAAAGCCATCTTTTCCTACATTTTTAACCATGCAGATTCCTCACAAATCGATTCCCGGTCAAAACAGAAACTTTTTTGCGCGCCGCGCCGCGCGCGCGCCTGGGCAAAATCAGTTCTGGCCAGCCCAGCCTAGGGCCATTCCAGCCAAATCTGGGTATGTCACCGGGGGTACCCCAGTTTGACCCAGAATTTCAAATCCATCTTTTCCTACATTTTTAAGCATGCAGATTCCTCACAAATCGATTCCCGGTCAAAACGGAAACTTTTTTGCGCGCCGCGCCGCGCGCGCGCCTGGGCAAAATCAGTTCTGGCCAGCTCAGCCCAGGGCTGATCCACCAAATCTGGGTATGTCACCGGGGGTACCCGAGTTTTACCCAGAATTTCAAACCTATTTTTTCCTACATGTTTCAGCATGCCGATTCCACCCAAATCGATTCCCGGTCAAAACGGAAACTTTTTTGCGCGCCGCGCCGCGCGCGCGCCTGGGCAAAATCAGTTCTTGCCAGCCCAGCCTAGGGCCATTCCAGCCAAATCTGGGTATGTCACCGGGGGTACCCCACTTTGACCCAGAATTTCAAAGCCATCTTTTCCTACATTTTTAAGCATGCAGATTCCTCACAAATCGATTCCCGGTCAAAACAGAAACTTTTTTGCGCGCCGCGCCGCGCGCGCGCCTGGGCAAAATCAATTCTGGCCAGCCCAGCCCAGGGCCATTCCAGCCATATCTGGGTATGTCACCGGGGGTACCCCAGTTTGACCCAGAATTTCAAACCTATTTTTTCCTACATGTTTCAGCATGCCGATTCCTCCCAAATCGATTGCCGGTCGAAACGGAAATTTTTTTGCGCGCCGCGCCGCGCGCGCGCCTGGGCAAAATCAGTTCTGGCCAGCCCAGCCTAGGGCCATTCCAGCCAAATCTGGGTATGTCACCGGGGGTACCCCAGTTTGACCCAGAATTTCAAAGCCATCCTTTCCTACATTTTTAACCATGCAGATTCCACCCAAATCGCTTCCCGGTCAAAACAGAAACTTTTTTGCGCGCCGCGCCGCGCGCGCGCCTGGGCAAAATCAGTTCTGGCCAGCCCAGCCTAGGGCCATTCCAGCCAAATCTGGGTATGTCACCGGGGGTACCCCAGTTTGACCCAGAATTTCAAATCCTTCTTTTCCTACATTTTTAAGCATGCAGATTCCTCACAAATCGATTCCTGGTCAAAACGGAAACTTTTTTGCGCGCCGCGCCGCGCGCGCGCCTGGGCAAAATCAGTTCTGGCCAGCTCAGCCCAGGGCTGATCCACCAAATCTGGGTATGTCACCGGGGGTACCCGAGTTTTACCCAGAATTTCAAACCTATTTTTTCCTACATGTTTCAGCATGCCGATTCCACCCAAATCGATTCCCGGTCAAAACGGAAACTTTTTTGCGCGCCGCGCCGCGCGCGCGCCTGGGCAAAATCAGTTCTTGCCAGCCCAGCCTAGGGCCATTCCAGCCAAATCTGGGTATGTCACCGGGGGTACCCCAGTTTGACCCAGAATTTCAAAGCCATCTTTTCCTACATTTTTAAGCATGCAGATTCCTCACAAATCGATTCCCGGTCAAAACAGAAACTTTTTTGCGCGCCGCGCCGCGCGCGCGCCTGGGCAAAATCAGTTCTGGCCAGCCCAGCCCAGGGCCATTCCAGCCAAATCTGGGTATGTCACCGGGGGTACCCCGGTTTGACCCAGAATTTAAAACCCATCTTTCCCTACGTTTTTCAGCATGCCGATTCCACCCAAATCGATTCCCGGTCAAGACGGAAACTTTTTTGCGCGCCGCGCCGCGCGCGCGCCTGGGCAAAATCAGTTCTGGCCAGCCCAGCCTAGGGCCATTCCAGCCAAATCTGGGTATGTCACCGGGGGTACCCCAGTTTGACCCAGAATTTCAAAGCCATCTTTTCCTACATTTTTAAGGATGCAGATTCCACCCAAATCAATTCCCGGTCAAAACGGAAACTTTTTTGCGCGCCGCGCCGCGCGCGGGCCTGGGCAAAATCAGTTCTGGCCAGCCCAGCCTAGGGCCATTCCAGCCAAATCTGGGTATGTCACCGGGGGTACCCCAGTTTGACCCAGAATTTCAAACCCATCTTTCCCTACGTTTTTCAGCATGCCGATTCCACCCAAATCGATTCCCGGTCAAAACGGAAACTTTTTTGCGCGCCGCGCCGCGCGCGCGCCTGGGCAAAATCAGTTCTGGCCACCCCAGCCTAGGGCCATTCCAGCCAAATCTGGGTATGTCACCGGGGGTACCCCAGTTTGACCCAGAATTTCAAACCCATCTTTCCCTACATTTCTAAGCATGCAGATTCCTCACAAATCGATTCCCGGTCAAAACAGAAACTTTTTTGCGCGCCGCGCCGCGCGCGCGCCTGGCCAAAATTAGTTCTGGCCAGCCCAGCCCAGGGCCATTCCACCAAATCTGGGTATGTCACCGGGGGTACCCCAGTTTGACCCAGAATTTCAAACCTACTTTTTCCTACATGTTTCAGCATGCCGATTCCACCCAAATCGATTCCCGGTCAAAACGGAAACTTTTTTGCGCGCCGCGCCGCGCGCGCGCCTGGGCAAAATCAGTTCTTGCCAGCCCAGCCTAGGGCCATTCCAGCCAAATCTGGGTATGTCACCGGGGGTACCCCAGTTTGACCCAGAATTTCAAAGCCATCTTTTCCTACATTTTTAAGCATGCAGATTCCTCACAAATCGATTCCCGGTCAAAACGGAAACTTTTTTGCGCGCCGCGCCGCGCGCGCGCCTGAGCAAAATCAGTTCTGGCCAGCCCAGCCCAGGGCCATTCCAGCCAAGTCTGGGTATGTCACCGGGGGTACCCCAGTTTGACCCAGAATTTCAAACCCATCTTTCCCTACGTTTTTCAGCATGCCGATTCCACCCAAATCGATTCCCGGTCAAAACGGAAACTTTTTTGCGCGCCGCGCCGCGCGCGCGCCTGGGCAAAATCAGTTCTGGCCAGCCCAGCCCAGGGCCATTCCAGCCAAATCTGGGTATGTCACCGGGGGTGCCCCAGTTTGACCCAGAATTTCAAAGCCATCTTTTCCTACATTTTTAAGCATGCAGATTCCTCACAAATTGATTCCCGCTCAAAACAGAAACTTTTTTGCGCGCCGCGCCGCGCGCGCGCCTGGGCAAAGTCAGTTCTGGCCAGCCCAGCCCAGGGCCATTCCAGCCAAATCTGGGTATGTCACCGGGGGTACCCCAGTTTGACCCAGAATTTCAAAGCCATCTTTCCCTACGTTTTTCAGCATGCCGATTCCACCTAAATCGATTCCCGGTCAAAACGGAAACTTTTTTGCGTGCCGCGCCCCGCGCGCGCCTGGGCAAAATCAGTTCTGGCCAGCCCAGCCCAGGGCCATTCCAGCCAAATCTGGGTGTGTCACCGGGGCTACCCCAGTTTGACCCAGAATTTCAAAGCCATCTTTTCCTACATTTTTAAGCATGCAGATTCCTCACAAATCGATTCCCGGTCAAAACAGAAACTTTTTTGCGCGCCGCGCCGCGCGCGCGCCTGGGCAAAATCAGTTCTGGCCAGCCCAGCCCAGGGCCATTCCAGCCAAATCTGGGTATGTCACCGGGGGTACCCCAGTTTGACCCAGAATTTCAAACCCATCTTTCCCTACGTTTTTCAGCATGCCGATTCCACCCAAATCGATTCCCGGTCAAAACGGAAACTTTTTTGCGCGCCGCGCCGCGCGCGCGCCTGGGCAAAATGAGTTCTGGCCAGCCCAGCCTAGGGCCATTCCAGCCAAATCTGGGTATGTCACCGGGGGTACCCCAGTTTGACCCAGAATTTCAAAGCCATCTTTTCCTACATTTTTAAGCATGCAGATTCCTCACAAATCGATTCCCGGTCAAAACAGAAACTTTTTTGCGCGCCGCGCCGCGCGCGCGCCTGGGCAAAATCAATTCTGGCCAGCCCAGCCCAGGGCCATTCCAGCCAAATCTGGGTATGTCACCGGGGGTACCCCACTTTGACCCAGAATTTCAAACCTATTTTTTCCTACATGTTTCAGCATGCCGATTCCACCCAAATCGATTCCCGGTCAAAACAGAAACAATTTTGCGCGCCGCGCCGCACGCGCGCCTGGGCAAAATCAGTTCTGGCCAGCCCAGCCTAGGGCCATTCCAGCCAAATCTGGGTATGTCACCGGGGGTACCCCAGTTTGACCCAGAAATTCAAAGCCATCTTTTCCTACATTTTTAAGCATGCAGATTCCTCACAAATCGATTCCCGGTCAAAACAGAAACAATTTTGCGCGCCGCGCCGCACGCGCGCCTGGGCAAAATCAGTTCTGGCCAGCCCAGCCTAGGGCCATTCCAGCCAAATCTGGGTATGTCACCGGGGGTACCCCAGTTTGACCCAGAATTTCAAAGCCATCTTTTCCTACATTTTTAAGCATGCAGATTCCTCACAAAGCGATTCCCGGTCAAAACAGAAACTTTTTTGCGCGCCGCGCCGCGCGCGCGCCTGGGCAAAATCAATTCTGGCCAGCCCAGCCCAGGGCCATTCCAGCCAAATCAGGGTATGTCACCGGGGGTACCCCAGTTTGACCCAGAATTTCAAACCTATTTTTTCCTACATGTTTCAGCATGCCGATTCCACCCAAATCGATTCCTGGTCAAAACGGAATTTTTTTTGCGCGCCGCGCCGCGCGCGCGCCTGGGCAAAATCAGTTCTGGCCAGCCCAGCCTAGGGCCATTCCAGCCAAATCTGGGTATGTCACCGGGGGTACCCCAGTTTGACCCAGAATTTCAAACCCATCTTTCCCTACGTTTTTCAGCATGCCGATTCCACCCAAATCGATTCCCGGTCAAAACGGAAACTTTTTTGCGCGCCGCGCCGCGCGCGCGCCTGGGCAAAATCAGTTCTGGCCAGCCCAGCCCAGGGCCATTCCAGCCAAATCTGGGTGTGTCACCGGGGCTACCCCAGTTTGACCCAGAATTTCAAAGCCATCTTTTCCTACATTTTTAAGCATGCAGATTCCTCACAAATCGATTCCCGGTCAAAACAGAAACTTTTTTGCGCGCCGCGCCGCGCGCGCGCCTGGGCAAAATCAGTTCTGGCCAGCCCAGCCTAGGGCCATTCCAGCCAAATCTGGGTATGTCACCGGGGGTACCCCAGTTTGACCCAGAATTTCAAAGCCATCTTTTCCTACATTTTTAAGCATGCAGATTCCTCACAAATCGATTCCCGGTCAAAACAGAAACTTTTTTGCGCGCCGCGCCGCGCGCGCGCCTGGGCAAAATCAATTCTGGCCAGCCCAGCCCAGGGCCATTCCAGCCAAATCTGGGTATGTCACCGGGGGTACCCCACTTTGACCCAGAATTTCAAACCTATTTTTTCCTACATGTTTCAGCATGCCGATTCCACCCAAATCGATTCCCGGTCAAAACAGAAACAATTGTGCGCGCCGCGCCGCGCGCGCGCCTGGGCAAAATCAGTTCTGGCCAGCCCAGCCTAGGGCCATTCCAGCCAAATCTGGGTATGTCACCGGGGGTACCCCAGTTTGACCCAGAAATTCAAAGCCATCTTTTCCTACATTTTTAAGCATGCAGATTCCTCACAAATCGATTCCCGGTCAAAACAGAAACAATTTTGCGCGCCGCGCCGCACGCGCGCCTGGGCAAAATCAGTTCTGGCCAGCCCAGCCTAGGGCCATTCCAGCCAAATCTGGGTATGTCACCGGGGGTACCCCAGTTTGACCCAGAATTTCAAAGCCATCTTTTCCTACATTTTTAAGCATGCAGATTCCTCACAAATCGATTCCCGGTCAAAACAGAAACTTTTTTGCGCGCCGCGCCGCGCGCGCGCCTGGGCAAAATCAATTCTGGCCAGCCCAGCCCAGGGCCATTCCAGCCAAATCAGGGTATGTCACCGGGGGTACCCCAGTTTGACCCAGAATTTCAAACCTATTTTTTCCTACATGTTTCAGCATGCCGATTCCACCCAAATCGATTCCTGGTCAAAACGGAATTTTTTTTGCGCGCCGCGCCGCGCGCGCGCCTGGGCAAAATCAGTTCTGGCCAGCCCAGCCTAGGGCCATTCCAGCCAAATCTGGGTATGTCACCGGGGGTACCCCAGTTTGACCCAGAATTTCAAACCCATCTTTCCCTACGTTTTTCAGCATGCCGATTCCACCCAAATCGATTCCCGGTCAAAACGGAATTTTTTTTGCGCGCCGCGCCGCGCGCGCGCCTGGGCAAAATCAGTTCTGGCCAGCCCAGCCTAGGGCCATTCCAGCCAAATCTGGGTATGTCACCGGGGGTACCCCAGTTTGACCCAGAATTTCAAAGCCATCTTTTCCTACATTTTTAAGCATGCAGATTCCTCACAAATCGATTCCCGGTCAAAACAGAAACTTTTTTGCGCGCCGCGCCGCGCGCGCGCCTGGGCAAAATCAGTTCTGGCCAGCCCAGCCCAGGGCCATTCCAGCCAAATCTGGGTATGTCACCGGGGGTACCCCAGTTTGACCCAGAATTTCAAACCCATCTTTCCCTACGTTTTTCAGCATGCCGATTCCACCCAAATCGATTCCCGGTCAAAACGGAAACTTTTTTGCGCGCCGCGCCGCGCGCGCGCCTGGGCAAAATCAGTTCTGGCCAGCCCAGCCTAGGGCCATTCCAGCCAAATCTGCGTATGTCACCGGGGGTACCCCAGTTTGACCCAGAATTTCAAACCCATCTTTCCCTACATTTTTAAGCATGCAGATTCCACCCAAATCGATTCCCGGTCAAAACGGAAACTTTTTTGCGCGCAGCGCCGCGCGCGCGCCTGGGCAAAATCAGTTCTGGCCAGCCCAGCCTAGGGCCATTCCAGCCAAATCTGGGTATGTCACCGGGGGTACCCCAGTTTGACCCAGAATTTCAAAGCCATCTTTTCCTACATTTTTCAGCATTCAGATTCCACCGAAATCGATTCCCGGTCAAAACAGAAACTTTTTTGCGCGCCGCGCCGCCCGCGCGCCTGGGCAAAATCAGTTCTGGCCAGCCCAGCCTAGGGCCATTCCAGCCAAATCTGGGTATGTCACCGGGGGTACCCCAGTTTGACCCAGAATTTCAAAGCCATCTTTTCCTACATTTTTAAGCATTCAGATTCCACCCAAATCGATTCCCGGTCAAAACGGAAACTTTTTTGCGCGCCGCGCCGCGCGCGCGCCTGGGCAAAATCAGTTCTGGCCAGCCCAGCCTAGGGCCATTCCAGCCAAATCTGGGTATGTCACCGGGGGTACCCCAGTTTGACCCAGAATTTCAAAGCCATCTTTTCCTACATTTTTAAGCATGCAGATTCCTCACAAATCGATTACCGGTCAAAACAGAAACTTTTTTGCGCGCCGCGCCGCGCGCGCGCCTGGGCAAAATCAGTTCTGGCCAGCCCAGCCCAGGGCCATTCCAGCCAAATCTGGGTATGTCACCGGCGGTACCCCAGTTTGACCCAGAATTTCAAACCCATCTTTCCCTACGTTTTTCAGCATGCCGATTCCACCCAAATCGATTCCCGGTCAAAACGGAAACTTTTTTGCGCGCCGCGCCGCGCGCGCGCCTGGGCAAAATCAGTTCTGGCCAGCCCAGCCTAGGGCCATTCCAGCCAAATCTGGGTATGTCACCGGGGGTACCCCAGTTTGACCCAGAATTTCAAAGCCATCTTTTCCTACATTTTTAAGCATTCAGATTCCACCCAAATCGATTCCCGGTCAAAACGGAAACTTTTTTGCGCGCCGCGCCGCGCGCGCGCCTGGGCAAAATCAGTTCTGGCCAGCCCAGCCTAGGGCCATTCCAGCCAAATCTGGGTATGTCACCGGGGGTACCCCAGTTTGACCCAGAATTTCAAAGCCATCTTTTCCTACATTTTTAAGCATGCAGATTCCTCACAAATCGATTCCCGGTCAAAACAGAAACTTTTTTGCGCGCCGCGCCGCGCGCGCGCCTGGGCAAAATCAGTTCTGGCCAGCCCAGCCCAGGGCCATTCCAGCCAAATCTGGGTATGTCACCGGCGGTACCCCAGTTTGACCCAGAATTTCCAACCCATCTTTTCCTACGTTTTTCAGCATGCCGATTCCTCTCAAATCGATTCCCGGTCAAAACGGAATTTTTTTTGCGCGCCGCGCCGCGCGCGCGCCTGGGCAAAATCAGTTCTGGCCAGCCCAGCCTAGGGCCATTCCAGCCAAATCTGGGTATGTCACCGGGGGTACCCCAGTTTGACCCAGAATTTCAAAGCCATCCTTTCCTACATTTTTAAGCATGCAGATTCCTCACAAATCGATTCCCGGTCAAAACGGAAACTTTTTTGCGCGCCGCGCCGCGCGCGCGCCTGGGCAAAATCAGTTCTGGCCAGCCCAGCCCAGGGCCATTCCAGCCAAATCTGGGTATGTCACCGGGGGTACCCCAGTTTGACCCAGAATTTCAAACCCATCTTTCCCTACGTTTTTCAGCATGCCGATTCCACCCAAATCGATTCCCGGTCAAAACGGAAACTTTTTTGCGCGCCGCGCCGCACGCGCGCCTGGGCAAAATCAGTTCTGGCCAGC
Organism: Eutreptiella sp. 'Long Island Sound 2002'; assembly: GCA_964036045.1. Lineage (NCBI taxonomy): Eukaryota > Euglenozoa > Euglenophyceae > Eutreptiales > Eutreptiaceae > Eutreptiella > Eutreptiella sp. 'Long Island Sound 2002'. The sequence goes on along the minus strand of OZ038380.1, from coordinate 176,143,809 downwards.
CCAGCCTAGGGCCATTCCAGCCAAATCTGGGTATGTCACCGGGGGTACCCCAGTTTGACCCAGAATTTCAAAGCCATCTTTCCCTACGTTCTTCAGCATGCCGATTCCACCCAAATCGATTCCCGGTCAAAACGGAAACTTTTTTGCGCGCCGCGCCGCGCGCGCGCCTGGGCAAGATCAGTTCTTGCCAGCCCAGCCTAGGGCCATTCCAGCCAAATCTGGGTATGTCACCGGTGGTACCCCAGTTTGACCACGATTTTCAAAGCCATCTTTTCCTACATTTTTAAGCATGCAGATTCCTCACAAATCGATTCCCGGTCAAAACAGAAATTTTTTTGCGTGCCGCGCCGCGCGCGCGCCTGGGCAAAATCAGTTCTGGCCAGCCCAGCCCAGGGCCATTCCAGCCAAATCTGGGTATGTCACCGGGGGTACCCCAGTTTGACCCAGAATTTCAAACCCATCTTTCCCTACGTTTTTCAGCATGCCGATTCCACCCAAATCGATTCCCGGTCAAAACGGAAACTTTTTTGCGCGCCGCGCCGCGCGCGCGCCTGGGCAAAATCAGTTCTGGCCAGCCCAGCCTAGGGCCATTCCAGCCAAATCTGGGTATGTCACCGGGGGTACCCCAGTTTGACCCAGAATTTCAAACCCATCTTTCCCTACATTTTTAAGCATGCAGATTCCACCCAAATCGATTCCCGGTCAAAACGGAAACTTTTTTGCGCGCCGCGCCGCGCGCGCGCCTGGGCAAAATCAGTTCTGGCCAGCCCAGCCTGGGGCCATTCCAGCCAAATCTGGGTATGTCACCGGGGGTACCCCAATTTGACCCAGAATTTCAAACCCATCTTTCCCTACGTTTTTCAGCATGCCGATTCCACCCAAATCGATTCCCGGTCAAAACGGAAACTTTTTTGCGCGCCGCGCCGCGCGCGCGCCTGGGCAAAATCAGTTCTGGCCAGCCCAGCCTAGGGCCATTCCAGCCAAATCTGGGTATGTCACCGGGGGTACCCCAGTTTGACCCAGAATTTCAAACCCATCTTTCCCTACATTTCTAAGCATGCAGATTCCACCCAAATCGATTCCCGGTCAAAACGGAAACTTTTTTGCGCGCAGCGCCGCGCGCGCGCCTGGGCAAAATCAGTTCTGGCCAGCCCAGCCTAGGGCCATTCCAGCCAAATCTGGGTATGTCACCGGGGGTACCCCAGTTTGACCCAGAATTTCAAAGCCATCTTTTCCTACATTTTTAAGCATGCAGATTCCACCCAAATCGATTCCCGGTCAAAACGGAAACTTTTTTGCGCGCCGCGCCGCGCGCGCGCCTGGGCAAAATCAGTTCTGGCCAGCCCAGCCTAGGGCCATTCCAGCCAAATCTGGGTATGTCACCGGGGGTACCCCAGTTTGACCCAGAATTTCAAAGCCATCTTTTCCTACATTTTTAAGCATGCAGATTCCTCACAAATCGATTCCCGGTCAAAACAGAAACTTTTTTGCGCGCCGCGCCGCGCGCGGGCCTGGGCAAAATCAGTTCTGGCCAGCCCAGCCCAGGGCCATTCCAGCCAAATCTGGGTATGTCACCGGGGGTACCCCAGTTTGACCCAGAATTTCAAACCCATCTTTCCCTACGTTTTCCAGCATGCCGATTCCACCCAAATCGATTCCCGGTCAAAACAGAAACTTTTTTGCGCGCCGCGCCGCGCGCGCGCCTGGGCAAAATCAGTTCTGGCCAGCCCAGCCTAGGGCCATTCCAGCCAAATCTGGGTATGTCACCGGGGGTACCCCAGTTTGACCCAGAATTTCAAAGCCATCTTTTCCTACATTTTTAAGCATGCAGATTCCACCCAAATCGATTCCCGGTCAAAACGGAAACTTTTTTGCGCGCCGCGCCGCGCGCGCGTCTGGGCAAAATCAGTTCTGGCCAGCCCAGCCTAGGGCCATTCCAGCCAAATCTGGGTATGTCACCGGGGGTACCCCAGTTTGACCCAGAATTTCAAAGCCATCTTTTCCTACATTTTTAAGCATGCAGATTCCTCACAAATCGATTCCCGGTCAAAACAGAAACTTTTTTGCGCGCCGCGCCGCGCGCGCGCCTGGGCAAAATCACTTCTGGCCAGCCCAGCCCAGGGCCATTCCAGCCAAATCTGGGTATGTCACCGGGGGTACCCCAATTTGACCCAGAATTTCAAAGCCATCTTTCCCTACGTTTTTCAGCATGCCGATTCCACCCAAATCGATTCCCGGTCAAAACGGAAACTTTTTTGCGCGCCGCGCCGCGCGCGCGCCTGGGCAAAATCAGTTCTGGCCAGCCCAGCCTAGGGCCATTCCAGCCAAATCTGGGTATGTCACCGGGGGTACCCCAGTTTGACCCAGAATTTCAAACCCATCTTTCCCTACATTTTTAAGCATGCCGATTCCACCCAAATCGATTCCCGGTCAAAACGGAAACTTTTTTGCGCGCAGCGCCGCGCGCGCGCCTGGGCAAAATCAGTTCTGGCCAGCCCAGCCCAGGGCCATTCCAGCCAAATCTGGGTATGTCACCGGGGGCACCCCAGTTTGACCCAGAATTTCAAAGCCATCTTTTCCTACATTTTTAAGCATTCAGATTCCACCCAAATCGATTCCCGGTCAAAACAGAAACTTTTTTGCGCGCCGCGCCGCGCGCGCGCCTGGGCAAAATCAGTTCTGGCCAGCCCAGCCTAGGGCCATTCCAGCCAAATCTGGGTATGTCACCGGGGGTACCCCAGTTTGACCCAGAACTTCAAAGCCATTTTTTCCTACATTTTTAAGCATGCAGATTCCTCACAAATCGATTCCCGGTCAAAACAGAAACTTTTTTGCGCGCCGCGCCGCGCGCGGGCCTGGGCAAAATCAGTTCTGGCCAGCCCAGCCCAGGGCCATTCCAGCCAAATCTGGGTATGTCACCGGGGGTACCCCAGTTTGACCCAGAATTTCAAACCCATCTTTCCCTACGTTTTTCAGCATGCCGATTCCACCCAAATCGATTCCCGGTCAAAACAGAAACTTTTTTGCGCGCCGCGCCGCGCGCGCGCCTGGGCAAAATCAGTTCTGGCCAGCCCAGCCTAGGGCCATTCCAGCCAAATCTGGGTATGTCACCGGGGGTACCCCAGTTTGACCCAGAATTTCAAACCCATCTTTTCCTACATTTTTAAGCATGCAGATTCCACCCAAATCGATTCCCGGTCAAAACGGAAACTTTTTTGCGCGCCGCGCCGCGCGCGCGCCTGGGCAAAATCAGTTCTGGCCAGCCCAGCCTAGGGCCATTCCAGCCAAATCTGGGTATGTCACCGGGGGTACCCCAGTTTGACCCAGAATTTCAAAGCCATCTTTTCCTACATTTTTAAGCATGCAGATTCCTCACAAATCGATTCCCGGTCAAAACAGAAACTTTTTTGCGCGCCGCGCCCCGCGCGCGCCTGGGCAAAATCAGTTCTGGCGAGCCCAGCCCAGGGCCATTCCAGCCAAATCTGGGTATGTCACCGGGGGTACCCCAATTTGACCCAGAATTTCAAAGCCATCTTTCCCTACGTTTTTCAGCATGCCGATTCCACCCAAATCGATTCCCGGTCAAAACGGAAACTTTTTTGCGCGCCGCGCCGCGCGCGCGCCTGGGCAAAATCAGCTCTGGCCAGCCCAGCCTAGGGCCATTCCAGCCAAATCTGGGTATGTCACCGGGGGTACCCCAGTTTGACCCAGAATTTCAAACACATCTTTCCCTACATTTTTAAGCATGCCGATTCCACCCAAATTGATTCCCGGTCAAAACGGAAACTTTTTTGCGCGCAGCGCCGCGCGCGCGCCTGGGCAAAATCAGTTCTGGCCAGCCCAGCCTGGGGCCATTCCAGCCAAATCTGGGTATGTCACCGGGGGTACCCCAGTTTGACCCAGAATTTCAAAGCCATCTTTTCCTACATTTTTAAGCATTCAGATTCCACCCAAATCGATTCCCGGTCAAAACGGAAACTTTTTTGCGCGCCGCGCCCCGCGCGCGCCTGGGCAAAATCAGTTCTGGCCAGCCCAGCCTAGGGCCATTCCAGCCAAATCTGGGTATGTCACCGGGGGTACCCCAGTTTGACCCAGAATTTCAAACCCATCTTTTCCTACATTTTTAAGCATGCAGATTCCACCCAAATCGATTCCCGGTCAAAACAGAAACTTTTTTGCGCGCCGCGCCGCGCGCGGGCCTGGGCAAAATCAGTTCTGGCCAGCCCAGCCCAGGGCCATTCCAGCCAAATCTGGGTATGTCACCGGGGGTACCCCAGTTTGACCCAGAATTTCAAACCCATCTTTCCCTACGTTTTTCAGCATGCCGATTCCACCCAAATCGATTCCCGGTCAAAACAGAAACTTTTTTGCGCGCCGCGCCGCGCGCGCGCCTGGGCAAAATCAGTTCTGGCCAGCCCAGCCTAGGGCCATTCCAGCCAAATCTGGGTATGTCACCGGGGGTACCCCAGTTTGACCCAGAATTTCAAACCCATCTTTTCCTACATTTTTAAGCATGCAGATTCCACCCAAATCGATTCCCGGTCAAAACGGAAACTTTTTTGCGCGCCGCGCCGCGCGCGCGCCTGGGCAAAATCAGTTCTGGCCAGCCCAGCCCAGGGCCATTCCAGCCAAATCTGGGTATGTCACCGGGGGTACCCCAGTTTGACCCAGAATTTCAAAGCCATCTTTTCCTACATTTTTAAGCATGCAGATTCCTCAAAAATCGACTCCCGGTCAAAACGGAAACTTTTTTGCGCGCCGCGCCGCGCCGCGCGCGCGCCTGGGCAAAATCAGTTCTGGCCAGCCCAGCCTAGGGCCATTCCAGCCAAATCTGGGTATGTCACCGGGGGTACCCCAGTTTGACCCAGAATTTCAAAGCCATCTTTTCCTACATTTTTAAGCATGCAGATTCCACCCAAATCGATTCCCGGTCAAAACAGAAACTTTTTTGCGCGCCGCGCCGCACGCGCGCCTGGGCAAAATCAGTTCTGGCCCGCCCAGCCCAGGGGCATTCCAGCCAAATCTGGGTATGTCACCGGGGGTACCCCAGTTTGACCCAGAACTTCAAACCCATCTTTCCCTACGGTTTTCAGCATGCCGATTCCACCCAAATCGATTCCCGGTCAAAACAGAAACTTTTTTGCGCGCCGCGCCGCGCGCGCGCCTGGGCAAAATCAGTTCTGGCCAGCCCAGCCTAGGGCCATTCCAGCCAAATCTGGGTATGTCACCGGGGGTACCCCAGTTTGACCCAGAATTTCAAAGCCATCTTTTCCTACATTTTTAAGCATGCAGATTCCACCCAAATCGATTCCCGGTCAAAACGGAAACTTTTTTGCGCGCCGCGCCCCGCGCGCGCCTGGGCAAAATCAGTTCTGGCCAGCCCAGCCTAGGGCCATTCCAGCCAAATCTGGGTATGTCACCGGGGGTACCCCAGTTTGACCCAGAATTTCAAAGCCATCTTTTCCTACATTTTTAAGCATGCAGATTCCTCACAAATCGATTCCCGGTCAAAACAGAAACTTTTTTGCGCGCCGCGCCGCGCGCGGGCCTGGGCAAAATCAGTTCTGGCCAGCCCAGCCCAGGGCCATTCCAGCCAAATCTGGGTATGTCACCGGGGGTACCCCAGTTTGACCCAGAATTTCAAACCCATCTTTCCCTACGTTTTTCAGCATGCCGATTCCACCCAAATCGATTCCCGGTCAAAACAGAACTTTTTTGCGCGCCGCGCCGCGCGCGCACCTGGGCAAAATCAGTTCTGGCCAGCCCAGCCTAGGGCCATTCCAGCCAAATCTGGGTATGTCACCGGGGGTACCCCAGTTTGACCCAGAATTTCAAAGCCATCTTTTCCTACATTTTTAAGCATGCAGATTCCTCACAAATCGATTCCCGGTCAAAACAGAAACTTTTTTGCGCGCCGCGCCGCGCGCGCGCCTGGGCAAAATCAGTTCTGGCCAGCCCAGCCCAGGGCCATTCCAGCCAAATCTGGGTATGTCACCGGGGGTACCCCAGTTTGACCCAGAATTTCCAACCCATCTTTCCCTACGTTTTTCAGCATGCCGATTCCACCCAAATCGATTCCCGGTCAAAACGGAAACTTTTTTGCGCGCCGCGCCGCGCCGCGCGCGCGCCTGGGGAAAATCAGTTCTGGCCAGCCCAGCCTAGGGCCATTCCAGCCAAATCTGGGTATGTCACCGGGGGTACCCCAGTTTGACCCAGAATTTCAAAGCCATCTTTTCCTACATTTTTAAGCATGCAGATTCCACCCAAATCGATTCCCGGTCAAAACAGAAACTTTTTTGCGCGCCGCGCCGCGCGCGCGCCTGGGCAAAATCAGTTCTGGCCCGCCCAGCCCAGGGCCATTCCAGCCAAATCTGGGTATGTCACCGGGGGTACCCCAGTTTGACCCAGAATTTCAAACCCATCTTTCCCTACGGTTTTCAGCATGCCGATTCCACCCAAATCGATTCCCGGTCAAAACAGAAACTTTTTTGCGCGCCGCGCCGCGCGCGCGCCTGGGCAAAATCAGTTCTGGCCAGCCCAGCCTAGGGCCATTCCAGCCAAATCTGGGTATGTCACCGGGGGTACCCCAGTTTGACCCAGAATTTCAAAGCCATCTTTTCCTACATTTTTAAGCATGCAGATTCCACCCAAATCGATTCCCGGTCAAAACGGAAACTTTTTTGCGCGCCGCGCCGCGCGCGCGCCTGGGCAAAATCAGTTCTGGCCAGCCCAGCCTAGGGCCATTCCAGCCAAATCTGGGTATGTCACCGGGGGTACCCCAGTTTGACCCAGAATTTCAAAGCCATCTTTTCCTACATTTTTAAGCATGCAGATTCCTCACAAATCGATTCCCGGTCAAAACAGAAACTTTTTTGCGCGCCGCGCCGCGCGCGCGCCTGGGCAAAATCACTTCTGGCCAGCCCAGCCCAGGGCCATTCCAGCCAAATCTGGGTATGTCACCGGGGGTACCCCAATTTGACCCAGAATTTCAAAGCCATCTTTCCCTACGTTTTTCAGCATGCCGATTCCACCAAAATCGATTCCCGGTCAAAACGGAAACTTTTTTGCGCGCCGCGCCGCGCGCGCGCCTGGGCAAAATCAGTTCTGGCCAGCCCAGCCTAGGGCCATTCCAGCCAAATCTGGGTATGTCACCGGGGGTACCCCAGTTTGACCCAGAATTTCAAACCCATCTTTCCCTACATTTTTAAGCATGCCGATTCCTCACAAATCGATTCCCGGTCAAAACAGAAACTTTTTTGCGCGCCGCGCCGCGCGCGCGCCTGGGCAAAATCAGTTCTGGCCAGCCCAGCCCAGGGCCATTCCAGCCAAATCTGGGTATGTCACCGGGGGTACCCCAGTTTGACCCAGAATTTCAAACCCATCTTTCCCTACGTTTTTCAGCATGCCGATTCCACCCAAATCGATTCCTGGTCAAAACGGAAACTTTTTTGCGCGCCGCGCCGCGCGCGCACCTGGGCAAAATCAGTTCTGGCCAGCCCAGCCTAGGGCCATTCCAGCCAAATCTGGGTATGTCACCGGGGGTACCCCAGTTTGACCCAGAATTTCAAACCCATCTTTCCCTACGTTTTTCAGCATGCCGATTCCACCCAAATCGATTCCCGGTCAAAACGGAAACTTTTTTGCGCGCCGCGCCGCGCGCGCGCCTGGGCAAAATCAGTTCTGGCCAGCCCAGCCTAGGGCCATTCCAGCCAAATCTGGGTATGTCACCGAGGGTACCCCAGTTTGACCCAGAATTTCAAACCCATTTTTCCCTACGTTTTTCAGCATGCCGATTCCACCCAAATCGATTCCCGGTCAAAACGGAAACTTTTTTGCGCGCCGCGCCGCGCGCGCGCCTGGGCAAAATCAGTTCTGGCCAGCCCAGCCTAGGGCCATTCCAGCCAAATCTGGGTATGTCACCGGGGGTACCCCAGTTTGACCCAGAATTTCAAACCCATCTTTCCCTACATTTTTAAGCATGCAGATTCCTCACAAATCGATTCCCGGTCAAAACAGAAACTTTTTTGCGCGCCGCGCCGCGCGCGCGCCTGGGCAAAATCAGTTCTGGCCAGCCCAGCCTAGGGCCATTCCAGCCAAATCTGGGTATGTCACCGGGGGTACCCCAGTTTGACCCAGAATTTCAAACCCATCTTTTCCCACATTTTTAAGCATGCAGATTCCACCCAAATCGATTCGCGGTCAAAACGGAAACTTTTTTGCGCGCCGCGCCGCACGCGCGCCTGGGCAAAATCAGTTCTGGCCAGCCCAGCCTAGGGCCATTCCAGCCAAATCTGGGTATGTCACCGGGGGTACCCCAGTTTGACCCAGAATTTCAAAGCCATCTTTTCCTACATTTTTGAGCGTGCAGATTCCTCAGAAATCGATTCCCGGTCAAAACAGAAACTTTTTTGCGCGCCGCGCCGCGCGCGCGCCTGGGCAAAATCAGTTCTGGCCAGCCCAGCCCAGGGCCATTCCAGCCAAATCTGGGTATGTCACCGGGGGTACCCCAGTTTGACCCAGAATTTCAAACCCATCTTTCCCTACGTTTTTCAGCATGCCGATTCCACCCAAATCGATTCCAGGTCAAAACGGAAACTTTTTTGCGTGCCGCGCCGCGCGCGCGCCTGGGCAAAATCAGTTCTGGCCAGCCCAGCCTAGGGCCATTCCAGCCAAATCTGGGTATGTCACCGGGGGTACCCCAGTTTGACCCAGAATTTCAAAGCCATCTTTTCCTACATTTTTAAGCATGCAGATTCCACCCAAATCGATTCCCGGTCAAAACGGAAACTTTTTTGCGCGCCGCGCCGCGCGCGCGCCTGGGCAAAATCAGTTCTGGCCAGCCCAGCCTAGGGCCATTCCAGCCAAATCTGGGTATGTCACCGGGGGTACCCCAGTTTGACCCAGAATTTCAAAGCCATCTTTTCCTACATTTTTAAGCATGCAGATTCCTCACAAATCAATTCCCGGTCAAAACAGAAACTTTTTTGCGCGCCGCGCCGCGCGCGCGCCTGGGCAAAATCAGTTCTGGCCAGCCCAGCCCAGGGCCATTCCAGCCAAATCTGGGTATGTCACCGGGGGTACCCCGGTTTGACCCAGAATTTCAAACCCATCTTTCCCTACGTTTTTCAGCATGCCGATTCCACCCAAATCGATTCCCGGTCAAAACGGAAACTTTTTTGCGCGCCGCGCCGCACGCGCGCCTGGGCAAAATCAGTTCTGGCCAGCCCAGCCTAGGGCCATTCCAGCCATATCTGGGTATGTCACCGGGGGTACCCCAGTTTGACCCAGAATTTCAAAGCCATCTTTTCCTACATTTTTAAGCATGCAGATTCCACCCAAATCGATTCCCGGTCAAAACGGAAATTTTTTGCGCGCCGCGCCGCGCGCGCGCCTGGGCAAAATCAGTTCTGGCCAGCCCAGCCTAGGGCCATTCCAGCCAAATCTGGGTATGTCACCGGGGGTACCCCAGTTTGACCCAGACTTTCAAAGCCATCTTTTCCTACATTTTTAAGCATGCAGATTCCTCACAAATCGATTCCCGGTCAAAACAGAAACTTTTTTGCGCGCCGCGCCGCGCGCGCGCCTGGGCAAAATCAGTTCTGGCCAGCCCAGCCCAGGGCCATTCCAGCCAAATCTGGGTATGTCACCGGGGGTACCCCAGTTTGAGCCAGAATTTCAAACCCATCTTTCCCTACGTTTTTCAGCATGCCGATTCCACCCGAATCGATTCCCGGTCAAAACGGAAACTTTTTTGCGCGCCGCGCCGCGCGCGCGCCTGGGCAAAATCAGTTCTGGCCAGCCCAGCCTAGGGCCATTCCAGCCAAATCTGGGTATGTCACCGGGGGTACCCCAGTTTGACCCAGAATTTCAAAGCCATCTTTTCCTACATTTTTAAGCATGCAGATTCCACCCAAATCGATTCGCGGTCAAAACGGAAACTTTTTTGCGCGCCGCGCCGCGCGCGCGCCTGGGCAAAATCAGTTCTGGCCAGCCCAGCCTAGGGCCATTCCAGCCAAATCTGGGTATGTCACCGGGGGTACCCCAGTTTGACCCAGAATTTCAAAGCCATCTTTTCCTACATTTTTAAGCATGCAGATTCCTCACAAATCAATTCCCGGTCAAAACAGAAACTTTTTTGCGCGCCGCGCCGCGCGCGCGCCTGGGCAAAATCAGTTCTGGCCAGCCCAGCCCAGGGCCATTCCAGCCAAATCTGGGTATGTCACCGGGGGTACCCCAGTTCGACCCAGAATTTCAAACCCATCTTTCCCTACGTTTTTCAGCATGCCGATTCCTCACAAATCGATTCCCGGACAAAACGGAAACTTTTTTGCGCGCCGCGCCGCGCGCGCGCCTGGGCAAAATCAGTTCTGGCCAGCCCAGCCTAGGGCCATTCCAGCCAAATCTGGGTATGTCACCGGGGGTACCCCAGTTTGACCCAGAATTTCAAAGCCATCTTTTCCTACGTTTTTAAGCATGCAGATTCCACGCAAATCGATTCCCGGTCAAAACAGAAACTTTTTTGCGCGCCGCGCCGCGCGCGCGCCTGGGCAAAATCAGTTCTGGCCAGCCCAGCCTAGGGCCATTCCAGCCAAATCTGGGTATGTCACCGGGGGTACCCCAGTTTGACCCAGAATTTCAAAGCCATCTTTTCCTACGTTTTTAAGCATGCAGATTCCACCCAAATCGATTCCCGGTCAAAACAGAAACTTTTTTGCGCGCCGCGCCGCGCGCGCGCCTGGGCAAAATCAGTTCTGGCCAGCCCAGCCTAGGGCCATTCCAGCCAAATCTGGGTATGTCACCGGGGGTACCCAAGTTTGACCCAGAATTTCAAAGCCATCTTTTCCTACATTTTTAAGCATGCAGATTCCTCACAAATCGATTCCCGGTCAAAACAGAAACTTTTTTGCGCGCCGCGCAGCGCGCGCGCCTGGGCAAAATCAGTTCTGGCCAGCCCAGCCCAGGGCCATTCCAGCCAAATCTGGGTATGTCACCGGGGGTACCCCAGTTTGACCCAGAATTTCAAACCCATCTTTCCCTACGTTTTTCAGCATGCCGATTCCACCCAAATCGATTCCCGGTCAAAACGGAAACTTTTTTGCGCGCCGCGCCGCGCGCGCGCCTGGGCAAAATCAGTTCTGGCCAGCCCAGCCTAGGGCCATTCCAGCCAAATCTGGGTATGTCACCGGGGGTACCCCAGTTTGACCCAGAATTTCAAAGCCATCTTTTCCTACATTTTTAAGCATGCAGATTCCACCCAGATCGATTCCCGGTCAAAACGGAAACTTTTTTGCGCGCCGCGCCGCGCGCGCGCCTGGGCAAAATCAGTTCTGGCCAGCCCATCCCAGGACCATTCCAGCCAAATCTGGGTATGTCACCGGGGGTACCCCAGTTTGACCCAGAATTTCAAACCCATCTTTCCCTACGTTTTTCAGCATGCCGATTCCACCCAAATCGATTCCCGGTCAAAACGGAAACTTGTTTGCGCGCCGCGCCGCGCGCGCGCCTGGGCAAAATCAGTTCTGGCCAGCCCAGCCTAGGGGCATTCCAGCCAAATCTGGGTATGTCACCGGGGGTACCCCCGTTTGACCCAGAATTTCAAAGCCATCTTTTCCTACGTTTTTAAGCATGCAGATTCCACCCAAATCGATTCCCGGTCAAAACAGAAACTTTTTTGCGCGCCGCGCCGCGCGCGCGCCTGGGCAAAATCAGTTCTGGCCAGCCCAGCCTAGGGCCATTCCAGCCAAATCTGGGTATGTCACCGGGGGTACCCAAGTTTGACCCAGAATTTCAAAGCCATCTTTTCCTACATTTTTAAGCATGCAGATTCCTCACAAATCGATTCCCGGTCAAAACACAAACTTTTTTGCGCGCCGCGCAGCGCGCGCGCCTGGGCAAAATCAGTTCTGGCCAGCCCAGCCCAGGGCCATTCCAGCCAAATCTGGGTATGTCACCGGGGGTACCCCAGTTTGACCCAGAATTTCAAACCCATCTTTCCCTACGTTTTTCAGCATGCCGATTCCACCCAAATCGATTCCCGGTCAAAACGGAAACTTTTTTGCGCGCCGCGCCGCGCGCGCGCCTGGGCAAAATCAGTTCTGGCCAGCCCAGCCTAGGGCCATTCCAGCCAAATCTGGGTATGTCACCGGGGGTACCCCAGTTTGACCCAGAATTTCAAAGCCATCTTTTCCTACATTTTTAAGCATGCAGATTCCACCCAGATCGATTCCCGGTCAAAACGGAAACTTTTTTGCGCGCCGCGCCGCGCGCGCGCCTGGGCAAAATCAGTTCTGGCCAGCCCATCCCAGGACCATTCCAGCCAAATCTGGGTATGTCACCGGGGGTACCCCAGTTTGACCCAGAATTTCAAACCCATCTTTCCCTACGTTTTTCAGCATGCCGATTCCACCCAAATCGATTCCCGGTCAAAACGGAAACTTGTTTGCGCGCCGCGCCGCGCGCGCGCCTGGGCAAAATCAGTTCTGGCCAGCCCAGCCTAGGGGCATTCCAGCCAAATCTGGGTATGTCACCGGGGGTACCCCCGTTTGACCCAGAATTTCAAAGCCATCTTTTCCTACGTTTTTAAGCATGCAGATTCCTCACAAATCGATTCCCGGTCAAAACGGAAACTTTTTTGCGCGCCGCGCCGCGCGCGCGCCTGGGCAAAATCAGTTCTGGCCAGCCCAGCCTAGGGCCATTCCAGCCAAATCTGGGTATGTCACCGGGGGTACCCCAGTTTGACCCAGAATTTCAAAGCCATCTTTTCCTACATTTTTAAGCATGCAGATTCCACCCAAATCGATTCCCGGTCAAAACGGAAACTTTTTTGCGCGCCGCGCCGCGCGCGCGCCTGGGCAAAATCAGTTCTGGCCAGCCCAGCCTAGGGCCATTCCAGCCAAATCTGGGTATGTCACCGGGGGTACCCCAGTTTGACCCAGAATTTCAAAGCCATCTTTTCCTACATTTTTAAGCATGCAGACTCCACCCAAATCGATTCCCGGTCAAAACAGAAACATTTTTGTGCGCCGCGCCGCGCGCGCGCCTGGGCAAAATCAGTTCTGGCCAGCCCAGCCCAGGGCCATTCCAGCCAAATCTGGGTATGTCACCGGGGGTACCCCAGTTTGACCCAGAATTTCAAACCCATCTTTCCCTACGTTTTTAAGCATGCCGATTCCACCCAAATCGATTCCCGGTCAAAACGGAAACTTTTTTGCGCGCCGCGCCGCGCGCGCGCCTGGGCAAAATCAGTTCTGGCCAGCCCAGCCCAGGGCCATTCCAGCCAAATCTGGGTATGTCACCGGGGGTACCCCAGTTTGACCCAGAATTTCAAACCCATCTTTCCCTACGTTTTTCAGCATGCAGATTCCACCGAAATCGATTCCCGGTCAAGACGGAAACTTTTTTGCGCGCCGCGCCGCGCGCGCGCCTGGGCAAAATCAGTTCTGGCCAGCCCAGCCTAGGGCCATTCCAGCCAAATCTGGGTATGTCACCGGGGGTACCCCAGTTTGACCCAGAATTTCGAAGCCATCTTTTCCTACATTTTTAAGCATGCAGATTCCACCCAAATCGATTCCCTGTCAAAACGGAAACTTTTTTGCGCGCCGCGCCGCGCGCGCGCCTGGGCAAAATCAGTTCTGGCCAGCCCAGCCTGAGGCCATTCCAGCCAAATCTGGGTATGTCACCGGGGGTACCCCAGTTTGACCCAGAATTTCAAAGCCATCTTTTCCTACATTTTTAAGCATGCAGATTCCACCCAAATCGATTCCCGGTCAAAACAGAAACTTTTTTGCGCGCCGCGCCGCGCGCGCGCCTGGGCAAAATCAGTTCTGGCCAGCCCAGCCTGAGGCCATTCCAGCCAAATCTGGGTATGTCACCGGGGGTACCCCAGTTTGACCCAGAATTTCAAAGCCATCTTTTCCTACATTTTTAAGCTTGCAGATTCCTCACAAATCGATTCCCGGTCAAAACAGAAACTTTTTTGCGCGCCGCGCCGCGCGCGCGCCTGGGCAAAATCAGTTCTGGTCAGCCCAGCCCAGGGCCATTCCAGCCAAATCTGGGTATGTCACCGGGGGTACCCCAGTTTGACCCAGAATTTCAAACCCATCTTTCCCCACGTTTTTCAGCATGCCGATTCCACCCAAATCGATTCCCGGTCAAAACGGAAACTTTTTTGCGCGCCGCGCCGCGCGCGGGCCTGGGCAAAATCAGTTCTGGCCAGCCCAGCCTAGGGCCATTCCAGCCAAATCCGGGTATGTCACCGGGGGTACCCCAGTTTGACCGAGAATTTCAAAGCCATCTTTTCCTACATTTTTAAGCATGCAGATTCCTCACAAATCGATTCCCGGTCAAAACAGAAACTTTTTTGCGCGCCGCGCCGCGCGCGCGCCTGGGCAAAATCAGTTCTGGCCAGCCCAGCCCAGGGCCATTCCAGCCAAATCTGGGTATGTCACCGGGGGTACCCCAGTTTGACCCAGAATTTCAAAGCCATCTTTCCCTACGTATTTCAGCATGCCCATTCCACCCAAATCGATTCCCGGTCAAAACGGAAACTTTTTTGCGCGCCGCGCCGCGCGCGCGCCTGGGCAAAATCAGTTCTGGCCAGCCCAGCCTAGGGCCATTCCAGCCAAATCTGGGTATGTCACCGGGGGTACCCCAGTTTGACCCAGAATTTCAAAGCCATCTTTTCCTACATTTTTAAGCATGCAGATTCCTCACAAATCGATTCCCGGTCAAAACAGAAACTTTTTTGCGCGCCGCGCCGCGCGCGCGCCTGGGCAAAATCAGTTCTGGCCAGCCCAGCCCAGGGCCATTCCAGCCAAATCTGGGTATGTCACCGGGGGTACCCCAGTTTGACCCAGAATTTCAAACCCATCTTTCCCTACGTTTTTCAGCATGCCGATTCCACCCAAATCGATTCCCGGTCAAAACGGAAACTTTTTTGCGCGCCGCGCCGCGCGCGCGCCTGGGCAAAATCAGTTCTGGCCAGCCCAGCCTAGGGCCATTCCAGCCAAATCTGGGTATGTCACCGGGGGTACCCCAGTTTGACCCAGAATTTCAAAGCCATCTTTTCCTACATTTTTAAGCATGCAGATTCCTCTCAAATCGATTCCCGGTCAAAACAGAAACTTTTTTGCGCGCCGCGCCGCGCGCGCGCCTGGGCAAAATCAGTTCTGGCCAGCCCAGCCCAGGGCCATTCCAGCCAAATCTGGGTATGTCACCGGGGGTACCCCAGTTTGACCCGGAATTTCAAACCCATCTTTCCCTACGTTTTTCAGCATGCAGATTCCACCCAAATCGATTCCCGGTCAAAACGGAAACTTTTTTGCGCGCCGCGCCGCGCGCGCGCCTGGGCAAAATCAGTTCTGGCCAGCCCAGCCTAGGGCCATTCCAGCCAAATCTGGGTATGTCACCGGGGGTACCCCAGTTTGACCCAGAATTTCAAAGCCATCTTTTCCTACATTTTTAAGCATGCAGATTCCACCCAAATCGATTCCCGGTCAAAACAGAAACTTTTTTGCGCGCCGCGCCGCGCGCGCGCCTGGGCAAAATCAGTTCTGGCCAGCCCAGCCTGAGGCCATTCCAGCCAAATCTGGGTATGTCACCGGGGGTACCCCAGTTTGACCCAGAATTTCAAAGCCATCTTTTCCTACATTTTTAAGCATGCAGATTCCACCCAAATCGATTCCCGGTCAAAACAGAAACTTTTTTGCGCGCCGCGCCGCGCGCGCGCCTGGGCAAAATCAGTTCTGGCCAGCCCAGCCTGAGGCCATTCCAGCCAAATCTGGGTATGTCACCGGGGGTACCCCAGTTTGACCCAGAATTTCAAAGCCATCTTTTCCTACATTTTTAAGCTTGCAGATTCCTCACAAATCGATTCCCGGTCAAAACAGAAACTTTTTTGCGCGCCGCGCCGCGCGCGCGCCTGGGCAAAATCAGTTCTGGCCAGCCCAGCCCAGGGCCATTCCAGCCAAATCTGGGTATGTCACCGGGGGTACCCCAGTTTGACCCAGAATTTCAAACCCATCTTTCCCTACGTTTTTCAGCATGCCGATTCCACCCAAATCGATTCCCGGTCAAAACGGAAACTTTTTTGCGCGCCGCGCCGCGCGCGGGCCTGGGCAAAATCAGTTCTGGCCAGCCCAGCCTAGGGCCATTCCAGCCAAATCCGGGTATGTCACCGGGGGTACCCCAGTTTGACCCAGAATTTCAAAGCCATCTTTTCCTACATTTTTAAGCATGCAGATTCCTCACAAATCGATTCCCGGTCAAAACAGAAACTTTTTTGCGCGCCGCGCCGCGCGCGCGCCTGGGCAAAAATCAGTTCTGGCCAGCCCAGCCCAGGGCCATTCCAGCCAAATCTGGGTATGTCACCGGGGGTACCCCAGTTTGACCCAGAATTTCAAACCCATCTTTCCCTACGTTTTTCAGCATGCCGATTCCACCCAAATCGATTCCCGGTCAAAACGGAAACTTTTTTGCGTGCCGCGCCGCGCGCGCGCCTGGGCAAAATCAGTTCTGGCCAGCCCAGCCTAGGGCCATTCCAGCCAAATCTGGGTATGTCACCGGGGGTACCCCAGTTTGACCCAGAATTTCAAAGCCATCTTTTCCTACATTTTTAAGCTTGCAGATTCCTCACAAATCGATTCCCGGTCAAAACAGAAACTTTTTTGCGCGCCGCGCCGCGCGCGCGCCTGGGCAAAATCAGTTCTGGCCAGCCCAGCCCAGGGCCATTCCAGCCAAATCTGGGTATGTCACCGGGGGTACCCCAGTTTGACCCAGAATTTCAAACCCATCTTTCCCTACGTTTTTCAGCATGCAGATTCCACCCAAATCGATTCCCGGTCAAAACAGAAACTTTTTTGCGCGCCGCGCCGCGCGCGCGCCTGGGCAAAATCAGTTCTGGCCAGCCCAGCCTGGGGCCATTCCAGCCAAATCTGGGTATGTCACCGGGGGTACCCCAGTTTGACCCAGAATTTCAAACCCATCTTTTCCTACATTTTTCAGCATGCAGATTCCACCCAAATCGATTCCCGGTCAAAACAGAAACTTTTTTGCGCGCCGCGCCGCGCGCGCGCCTGGGCAAAATCAGTTTTGGCCAGCCCAGCCCGGGGCCATTCCAGCCAAATCTGGGTATGTCACCGGGGGTACCCCAGTTTGACCCAGAATTTCAAAGCCATCTTTCCCTACGTTTTTCAGCATGCCGATTCCACCCAAATCGATTCCCGGTCAAAACTGAAACTTTTTTGCGCGCCGCGCCGCGCGCGCGCCTGGGCAAAATCAGTTCTGGCCAGCCCAGCCTAGGGCCATTCCAGCCAAATTTGGGTATGTCACCGGGGGTACCCCAGTTTGACCCAGAATTTCAAAGCCATCTTTTCCTACATTTTTAAGCATGCAGACTCCACCCAAATCGATTCCCGGTCAAAACGGAAACTTTTTTGCGCGCCGCTCCGCGCGCGCGCCTGGGCAAAATCAGTTCTGGCCAGCCCAGCCTAGGGCCATTCCAGCCAAATCTGGGTATGTCACCGGGGGTACCCCAGTTTGACCCAGAATTTCAAAGCCATCTTTTCCTACATTTTTAAGCATGCAGATTCCTCACAAATCGATTCCCGGTCAAAACAGAAACTTTTTTGCGCGCCGCGCCGCGCGCGCGCCTGGGCAAAATCAGTTCTGGCCAGCCCAGCCCAGGGCCATTCCAGCCAAATCTGGGTATGTCACCGGGGGTACCCCAGTTTGACCCGGAATTTCAAACCCATCTTTCCCTACGTTTTTCAGCATGCCGATTCCACCCAAATCGATTCCCGGTCAAAACGGAAACTTTTTTGTGCGCCGCGCCGCGCGCGCGCCTGGGCAAAATCAGTTCTGGCCAGCCCAGCCTAGGGCCATTCCAGCCAAATCTGGGTATGTCACCGGGGGTACCCCAGTTTGACCCAGAATTTCAAACCCATCTTTTCCTACATTTTTAAGCATGCAGACTCCACCCAAATCGATTCCCGGTCAAAACAGAAACTTTTTTGCGCGCCGCGCCGCGCGCGCGCCTGGGCAAAATCAGTTCTGGCCAGCCCAGCCCAGGGCCATTCCAGCCAAATCTGGGTATGTCACCGGGGGTACCCCAGTTTGACCCAGAATTTCAAACCCATCTTTCCCTACGTTTTTCAGCATGCCGATTCCACCCAAATCGATTCCCGGTCAAAACGGAAACTTTTTTGCGCGCCGCGCCGCGCGCGCGCCTGGGCAAAATCAGTTCTGGCCAGCCCAGCCTAGGGCCATTCCAGCCAAATCTGGGTATGTCACCGGGGGTACCCCAGTTTGACCCAGAATTTCAAAGCCATCTTTTCCTACATTTTTAAGCATGCAGATTCCACCCAAATCGATTCCCGGTCAAAACGGAAACTTTTTTGCGCGCCGCGCCGCGCGCGCGCCTGGGCAAAATCAGTTCTGGCCAGCCCAGCCTAGGGCCATTCCAGCCAAATCTGGGTATGTCACCGGGGGTACCCCAGTTTGACCCAGAATTTCAAAGCCATCTTTTCCCACATTTTTAAGCATGCAGATTCCTCACAAATCGATTCCCGGTCAAAACAGAAACTTTTTTGCGCGCCGCGCCGCGCGCGCGCCTGGGCAAAATCAGTTTTGGCCAGCCCAGCCCGGGGCCATTCCAGCCAAATCTGGGTATGTCACCGGGGGTACCCCAGTTTGACCCAGAATTTCAAAGCCATCTTTCCCTACGTTTTTCAGCATGCCGATTCCACCCAAATCGATTCCCGGTCAAAACTGAAACTTTTTTGCGCGCCGCGCCGCGCGCGCGCCTGGGCAAAATCAGTTCTGGCCAGCCCAGCCTAGGGCCATTCCAGCCAAATTTGGGTATGTCACCGGGGGTACCCCAGTTTGACCCAGAATTTCAAAGCCATCTTTTCCTACATTTTTAAGCATGCAGACTCCACCCAAATCGATTCCCGGTCAAAACGGAAACTTTTTTGCGCGCCGCTCCGCGCGCGCGCCTGGGCAAAATCAGTTCTGGCCAGCCCAGCCTAGGGCCATTCCAGCCAAATCTGGGTATGTCACCGGGGGTACCCCAGTTTGACCCAGAATTTCAAAGCCATCTTTTCCTACATTTTTAAGCATGCAGATTCCTCACAAATCGATTCCCGGTCAAAACAGAAACTTTTTTGCGCGCCGCGCCGCGCGCGCGCCTGGGCAAAATCAGTTCTGGCCAGCCCAGCCCAGGGCCATTCCAGCCAAATCTGGGTATGTCACCGGGGGTACCCCAGTTTGACCCGGAATTTCAAACCCATCTTTCCCTACGTTTTTCAGCATGCCGATTCCACCCAAATCGATTCCCGGTCAAAACGGAAACTTTTTTGTGCGCCGCGCCGCGCGCGCGCCTGGGCAAAATCAGTTCTGGCCAGCCCAGCCTAGGGCCATTCCAGCCAAATCTGGGTATGTCACCGGGGGTACCCCAGTTTGACCCAGAATTTCAAAGCCATCTTTTCCTACATTTTTAAGCATGCAGACTCCACCCAAATCGATTCCCGGTCAAAACAGAAACTTTTTTGCGCGCCGCGCCGCGCGCGCGCCTGGGCAAAATCAGTTCTGGCCAGCCCAGCCCAGGGCCATTCCAGCCAAATCTGGGTATGTCACCGGGGGTACCCCAGTTTGACCCAGAATTTCAAACCCATCTTTCCCTACGTTTTTCAGCATGCCGATTCCACCCAAATCGATTCCCGGTCAAAACGGAAACTTTTTTGCGCGCCGCGCCGCGCGCGCGCCTGGGCAAAATCAGTTCTGGCCAGCCCAGCCTAGGGCCATTCCAGCCAAATCTGGGTATGTCACCGGGGGTACCCCAGTTTGACCCAGAATTTCAAAGCCATCTTTTCGTACATTTTGAAGCATGCAGATTCCACCCAAATCGATTCCCGGTCAAAACGGAAACTTTTTTGCGCGCCGCGCCGCGCGCGCGCCTGGGCAAAATCAGTTCTGGCCAGCCCAGCCTAGGGCCATTCCAGCCAAATCTGGGTATGTCACCGGGGGTACCCCAGTTTGACCCAGAATTTCAAAGCCATCTTTTCCCACATTTTTAAGCATGCAGATTCCTCACAAATCGATTCCCGGTCAAAACAGAAACTTTTTTGCGCGCCGCGCCGCGCGCGCGCCTGGGCAAAATCAGTTCTGGCCAGCCCAGCCCAGGGCCATTCCAGCCAAATCTGGGTATGTCACCGGGGGTACCCCAATTTGACCCAGAATTTCAAAGCCATCTTTTCCTACATTTTTAAGCATGCAGATTCCTCTCAAATCGATTCCCGGTCAAAACAGAAACTTTTTTGCGCGCCGCGCCGCGCGCGCGCCTGGGCAAAATCAGTTCTGGCCAGCCCAGCCCAGGGCCATTCCAGCCAAATCTGGGTATGTCACCGGGGGTACCCCAGTTTGACCCAGAATTTCAAACCCATCTTTCCCTACGTTTTTCAGCATGCCGATTCCACCCAAATCGATTCCCGGTCAGAACGGAAACTTTTTTGCGCGCCGCGCCGCGCGCGCGCCTGGGCAAAATCAGTTCTGGCCAGCCCAGCCTAGGGCCATTCCAGCCAAATCTGGGTATGTCACCGGGGATACCCCAGTTTGACCCAGAATTTCAAAGCCATCTTTTCCTACATTTTTAAGCATGCAGATTCCACCCAAATCGATTCCCGGTCAAAACAGAAACTTTTTTGCGCGCCACGCCGCGCGCGCGCCTGGGCAAAATCAGTTCTGGCCAGCCCAGCCCAGGGCCATTCCAGCCAAATCTGGGTATGTCACCGGGGGTACCCCAGTTTGACCCAGAATTTCAAACCCATCTTTCTCTACGTTTTTCAGCATGCCGATTCCACCCAAATCGATTCCCGGTCAAAACGGAAACTTTTTTGCGCGCCGCGCCGCGCGCGCGCCTGGGCAAAATCAGTTCTGGCCAGCCCAGCCTAGGGCCATTCCAGCCAAATCTGGGTATGTCACCGGGGGTACCCCAGTTTGACCCAGAATTTCAAAGCCATCTTTTCCTACATTTTTAAGCATGCAGACTCCACCCAAATCGATTCCCGGTCAAAACGGAAACTTTTTTGCGCGCCGCTCCGCGCGCGCGCCTGGGCAAAATGAGTTCTGGCCAGCCCAGCCTAGGGCCATTCCAGCCAATTCTGGGTATGTCACCGGGGGTACCCCAGTTTGACCCAGAATTTCAAAGCCATCTTTTCCTACATTTCTAAGCTTGCAGATTCCTCACAAATCGATTCCCGGTCAAAACAGAAACTTTTTTGCGCGCCGCGCCGCGCGCGCGCCTGGGCAAAATCAGTTCTGGCCAGCCCAGCCTAGGGCCATTCCAGCCAAATCTGGGTATGTCACCGGGGGTACCCCAGTTTGACCCAGAATTTCAAAGCCATCTTTTCCCACATTTTTAAGCATGCAGATTCCTCACAAATCGATTCCCGGTCAAAACAGAAACTTTTTTGCGCGCCGCGCCGTGCGCGCGCCTGGGCAAAATCAGTTCTGGCCAGCCCAGCCCAGGGCCATTCGCGCCAAATCTGGGTATGTCACCGGGGGTACCCCAATTTGACCCAGAATTTCAAAGCCATCTTTTCCTACATTTTTAAGCATGCAGATTCCTCTCAAATCGATTCCCGGTCAAAACAGAAACTTTTTTGCGCGCCGCGCCGCGCGCGCGCCTGGGCAAAATCAGTTCTGGCCAGCCCAGCCCAGGGCCATTCCAGCCAAATCTGGGTATGTCACCGGGGGTACCCCAGTTTGACCCAGAGTTTCAAACCCATCTTTCACTACGTTTTTCAGCATGCCGATTCCACCCAAATCGATTCCCGGTCAAAACGGAAACTTTGTTGCGCGCCGCGCCGCGCGCGCGCCTGGGCAAAATCAGTTCTGGCCAGCCCAGCCTAGGGCCATTCCAGCCAAATCTGGGTATGTCACCGGGGATACCCCAGTTTGACCCAGAATTTCAAAGCCATCTTTTCCTACATTTTTAAGCATGCAGATTCCACCCAAATCGATTCCCGGTCAAAACAGAAACTTTTTTGCGCGCCACGCCGCGCGCGCGCCTGGGCAAAATCAGTTCTGGCCAGCCCAGCCCAGGGCCATTCCAGCCAAATCTGGGTATGTCACCGGGGGTACCCCAGTTTGACCCAGAATTTCAAACCCATCTTTCTCTACGTTTTTCAGCATGCCGATTCCACCCAAATTGATTCCCGGTCAAAACGGAAACTTTTTTGCGCGCCGCGCCGCGCGCGCGCCTGGGCAAAATCAGTTCTGGCCAGCCCAGCCTAGGGCCATTCCAGCCAAATCTGGGTATGTCACCGGGGGTACCCCAGTTTGACCCAGAATTTCAAAGCCATCTTTTCCTACATTTTTAAGCATGCAGACTCCACCCAAATCGATTCCCGGTCAAAACGGAAACTTTTTTGCGCGCCGCTCCGCGCGCGCGCCTGGGCCAAATGAGTTCTGGCCAGCCCAGCCTAGGGCCATTCCAGCCAAATCTGGGTATGTCACCGGGGGTACCCCAGTGTGACCCAGAATTTCAAAGCCATCTTTTCCTACATTTTTAAGCATGCAGACTCCACCCAAATCGATTGCCGGTCAAAACGGAAACTTTTTTGCGCGCCGCGCCGCGCGCGCGCCTGGGCAAAATCAGTTCTGGCCAGCCCAGCCCAGGGCCATTCCAGCCAAATCTGGGTATGTCACCGGGGGTACCCCAGTTTGACCCAGAATTTCAAACCCATCTTTCCCTACGTTTTTCAGCATGCCGATTCCACCCAAATCGATTCCCGGTCAAAACGGAAACTTTTTTGCGTGCCGCGCCGCGCGCGCGCCTGGGCAAAATCAGTTCTGGCCAGCCCAGCCTAGGGCCATTCCAGCCAAATCTGGGTATGTCACCGGGGGTACCCCAGTTTGACCCAGAATTTCAAACCCATCTTTTGCTACATTTTTAAGCATGCAGACTCCACCCAAATCGATTGCCGGTCAAAACGGAAACTTTTTTGCGCGCCGCTCCGCGCGCGCGCCTGGGCAAAATCAGTTCTGGCCAGCCCAGCCTAGGGCCATTCCAGCCAAATCTGGGTATGTCACCGGGGGTACCCCAGTTTGACCCAGAATTTCAAAGCCATCTTTTCCTACATTTTTAAGCATGCAGACTCCACCCAAATCGATTGCCGGTCAAAACGGAAACTTTTTTGCGCGCCGCGCGCGCGCCTGGGCAAAATCAGTTCTGGCCAGCCCAGCCCAGGGCCATTCCAGCCCAATCTGGGTATGTCACCGGGGGTACCCCAGTTTGACCCAGAATTTCAAAGCCATCTTTTCCTACATTTTTAAGCATGCAGATTCCTCACAAATCGATTCCCGGTCAAAACAGAAACTTTTTTGCGCGCCGCGCCGCGCGCGCGCCTGGGCAAAATCAGTTCTGGCCAGCCCAGCCCAGGGCCATTCCAGCCAAATCTGGGTATGTCACCGGGGGTACCCCAGTTTGACCCGGAATTTCAAACCCATCTTTCCCTACGTTTTTCAGCATGCCGATTCCACCCAAATCGATTCCCGGTCAAAACGGAAACTTTTTTGCGCGCCGCGCCGCGCGCGCGCCTGGGCAAAATCAGTTCTGGCCAGCCCAGCCTAGGGCCATTCCAGCCAAATCTGGGTATGTCACCGGGGGTACCCCAGTTTGACCCAGAATTTCAAACCCATCTTTTCCTACATTTTTAAGCATGCAGATTCCACCCAAATCGATTCCCGGTCAAAACGGAAACTTTTTTGTGCGCCGCGCCGCGCGCGCGCCTGGGCAAAATCAGTTCTGGCCAGCCCAGCCTAGGGCCATTCCAGCCAAATCTGGGTATGTCACCGGGGGTACCCCAGTTTGACCCAGAATTTCAAAGCCATCTTTTCCTACATTTTTAAGCATGCAGACTCCACCCAAATCGGTTCCCGGTCAAAACAGAAACTTTTTTGCGCGCCGCGCCGCGCGCGCGCCTGGGCAAAATCAGTTCTGGCCAGCCCAGCCTAGGGCCATTCCAGCCAAATCTGGGTATGTCACCGGGGGTACCCCAGTTTGACCCAGAATTTCAAAGCCATCTTTTCCTACATTTTTAAGCATGCAGACTCCACCCAAATCGATTGCCCGTCAAAACGGAAACTTTTTTGCGCGCCGCGCGCGCGCCTGGGCAAAATCAGTTCTGGCCAGCCCAGCCCAGGGCCATTCCAGCCAAATCTGGGTATGTCACCGGGGGTACCCTAGTTTGACCCAGAATTTCAAAGCCATCTTTTCCTACATTTTTAAGCATGCAGATTCCTCACAAATCGATTCCCGGTCAAAACAGAAACTTTTTTGCGCGCCGCGCCGCGCGCGCGCCTGGGCAAAATCAGTTCTGGCCAGCCCAGCCCAGGGCCATTCCAGCCAAATCTGGGTATGTCACCGGGGGTACCACAGTTTGACCCAGAATTTCAAACCCATCTTTTCCTACATTTTTAAGCATGCCGATTCCACCCAAATCGATTCCCGGTCAAAACGGAAACTTTTTTGCGCGCCGCGCCGCGCGCGCGCCTGGGCAAAATCAGTTCTGGCCAGCCCAGCCTAGGGCCATTCCAGCCAAATCTGGGTATGTCACCGGGGGTACCCCAGTTTGACCCGGAATTTCAAACCCATCTTTTCCTGCATTTTTAAGCATGCAGATTCCACCCGAATCGATTCCCGGTCAAAACGGAAACTTTGTTGCGCGCCGCGCCGCGCGCGCGCCTGGGCAAAATCAGTTCTGGCCAGCCCAGCCTAGGGCCATTCCAGCCAAATCTGGGTATGTCACCGGGGGTACCCCAGTTTGACCCAGAATTTCAAACCCATCTTTTCCTACATTTTTAAGCATGCAGATTCCACCCAAATCGATTCCCGGTCAAAACAGAAACTTTTTTGCGCGCCGCGCCGCGCGCGCGCCTGGGCAAAATCAGTTCTGGCCAGCCCAGCCCAGGGCCATTCCAGCCAAATCTGGGTATGTCACCGGGGGTACCCCAGTTTGACCCGGAATTTCAAACCCATCTTTCCCTACGTTTTTCAGCATGCCGATTCCACCCAAATAGATTCCCGTTCAAAACGGAAACTTTTTTGTGCGCCGCGCCGCGCGCGCGCCTGGGCAAAATCAGTTCTGGCCAGCCCAGCCTAGGGCCATTCCAGCCAAATCTGGGTATGTCACCGGGGGTACCCCAGTTTGACCCAGATTTTCAAAGCCATCTTTTCCTACATTTTTAAGCATGCAGACTCCACCCAAATCGGTTCCCGGTCAAAACAGAAACTTTTTTGCGCGCCGCGCCGCGCGCGCGCCTGGGCAAAATCAGTTCTGGCCAGCCCAGCCCAGGGCCATTCCAGCCCAATCTGGGTATGTCACCGGGGGTACCCCAGTTTGACCCAGAATTTCAAACCCATCTTTCCCTACGTTTTTCAGCATGCCGATTCCACCCAAATCGATTCCCGGTCAAAACGGAAACTTTTTTGCGCGCTGCGCCGCGCGCGCGCCTGGGCAAAATCAGTTCTGGCCAGCCCAGCCTAGGGCCATTCCAGCCAAATCTGGGTATGTCACCGGGGGTACCCCAGTTTGACCCAGAAGTTCAAACCCATCTTTTCCTACATTTTTAAGCATGCAGATTCCACCCCAATCGATTCCCGGTCAAAACGGAAACTTTGTTGCGCGCCGCGCCGCGCGCGCGCCTGGGCAAAATCAGTTCTGGCCAGCCCAGCCTACGGCCATTCCAGCCAAATATGGGTATGTCACCGGGGGTACCCCAGTTTGACCCAGAATTTCAAAGCCATCTTTTCCCACATTTTTAAGCATGCAGATTCCTCACAAATCGATTCCCGGTCAAAACGGAAACTTTTTTGCGCGCCGCGCCGCGCGCGCGCCTGGGCAAAATCAGTTCTGGCCAGCCCAGCCCAGGGCCATTCCAGCCAAATGTGGGTATGTCACCGGGGGTACCCCAATTTGACCCAGAATTTCAAAGCCATCTTTTCCTACATTTTTAAGCATGCAGATTCCTCTCAAATCGATTCCCGGTCAAAACAGAAACTTTTTTGCGCGCCGCGCCGCGCGCGCGCCTGGGCAAAATCAGTTCTGGCCAGCCCAGACCAGGGCCATTCCAGCCAAATCTGGGTATGTCACCGGGGGTACCCCAGTTTGACCCAGAATTTCAAACCCATCTTTCCCTACGTTTTTCAGCATGCCGATTCCACCCAAATCGATTCCCGGTCAAAAAGGAAACTTTTTTGCGCGCCGCGCCGCGCGCGCGCCTGGGCAAAATCAGTTCTGGCCAGCCCAGCCTAGGGCCATTCCAGCCAAATCTGGGTATGTCACCGGGGGTACCCCAGTTTGACCCAGAATTTGAAAGCCATCTTTTCCTACATTTTTAAGCATGCAGATTCCACCCAAATCGATTCCCGGTCAAAACAGAAACTTTTTTGCGCGCCGCGCCGCGCGCGCGCCTGGGCAAAATCAGTTCTGGCCAGCCCAGCCTAGGGCCATTCCAGCCAAATCTGGGTATGTCACCGGGGGTACCCCAGTTTGACCCAGAATTTCAAACCCATCTTTTCCTACATTTTTAAGCATGCAGATTCCACCCAAATCGATTCCCGGTCAAAACGGAAACTTTTTTGCGCGCCACGCCGCGCGCGCGTCTGGGCAAAATCAGTTCTGGCCAGCCCAGCCCAGGGCCATTCCAGCCAAATCTGGGTATGTCACCGGGGGTACCGCAGTTTGACCCGGAATTTCAAACCCATCTTTCCCTACGTTTTTCAGCATGCCGATTCCACCCAAATCGATTCCTGGTCAAAACGGAAACTTTTTTGCGCGCCGCGCCGCGCGCGCGCCTGGGCAAAATCAGTTCTGGCCAGCCCAGCCTAGGGCCATTCCAGCCAAATCTGGGTATGTCACCGGGGATACCCCAGTTTGACCCAGAATTTCAAAGCCATCTTTTCCTACATTTTTAAGCATGCAGACTCCACCCAAATCGATTGCCGGTCAAAACGGAAACTTTTTTGCGCGCCGCTCCGCGCGCGCGCCTGGGCAAAATCAGTTCTGGCCAGCCCAGCCCAGGGCCATTCCAGCCAAATCTGGGTATGTCACCGGGGGTACCCCAGTTTGACCCAGAATTTCAAACCCATCTTTTCCTACATTTTTAAGCATGCAGATTCCTCACAAATCGATTCCTGGTCAAAACAGAAACTTTTTTGCGCGCCGCGCCGCGCGCGCGCCTGGGCAAAATCAGTTCTGGCCAGCCCAGCCCAGGGCCATTCCAGCCAAATCTGGGTATGTCACCGGGGGTACCCCAGTTTGACCCGGAATTTCAAACCCATCTTTCCCTACGTTTTTCAGCATGCCGATTCCACCCAAATCGATTCCCGGTCAAAACGGAAACTTTTTTGCGCGCCGCGCCGCGCGCGCGCCTGGGCAAAATCAGTTCTGGCCAGCCCAGCCTAGGGCCATTCCAGCCAAATCTGGGTATGTCACCGGGGGTACCACAGTTTGACCCAGAATTTCAAAGCCATCTTTTCCTACATTTTTAAGCATGCAGATTCCACCCAAATCGATTCCCGGTCAAAACGGAAACTTTTTTGCGCGCCGCGCCGCGCGCGCGCCTGGGCAAAATCAGTTCTGGCCAGCCCAGCCTAGGGCCATTCCAGCCAAATCTGGGTATGTCACCGGGGGTACCCCAGTTTGACCCAGAATTTCAAAGCCATCTTTTCCCACATTTTTAAGCATGCAGATTCCTCACAAATCGATTCCCGGTCAAAACAGAAACTTTTTTGCGCGCCGCGCCGCGCGCGCGCCTGGGCAAAATCAGTTCTGGCCAGCCCAGCCCAGGGCCATTCCAGCCAAATGTGGGTATGTCACCGGGGGTACCCCAATTTGACCCAGAATTTCAAAGCCATCTTTTGCTACATTTTTAAGCATGCAGATTCCTCTCAAATCGATTCCGGGTCAAAACAGAAACTTTTTTGCGCGCCGCGCCGCGCGCGCGCCTGGGCAAAATCAGTTCTGGCCAGCCCAGCCCAGGGCCATTCCAGCCGAATCTGGGTATGTCACCGGGGGTACCCCAGTTTGACCCAGAATTTCAAACCCATCTTTCCCTACGTTTTTCAGCATGCCGATTCCACCCAAATCGATTCCCGGTCAAAACGGAAACTTTTTTGCGCGCCGCGCCGCGCGCGCGCCTGGGCAAAATCAGTTCTGGCCAGCCCAGCCCAGGGCCATTCCAGCCAAATCTGGGTATGTCACCGGGGGTACCCCAGTTTGACCCAGAATTTCAAACCCATCTTTCCCTACGTTTTTCAGCATGCCGATTCCTCTCAAATCGATTCCCGGTCAAAACGGAAACTTTTTTGCGCGCCGCGCCGCGCGCGCGCCTGGGCAAAATCAGTTCTGGCCAGCCCAGCCTAGGGCCATTCCAGCCAAATCTGGGTATGTCACCGGGGGTACCCCAGTTTGACCCATAATTTGAAAGCCATCTTTTCCTACATTTTTAAGCATGCAGATTCCACCCAAATCGATTCCCGGTCAAAACAGAAACTTTTTTGCGCGCCGCGCCGCGCGCGCGCCTGGGCAAAATCAGTTCTGGCCAGCCCAGCCCAGGGCCATTCCAGCCAAATCTGGGTATGTCACCGGGGGTACCCCAGTTTGACCCAAAATTTCAAACCCATCTTTCCCTACGTTTTTCAGCATGCCGATTCCTCTCAAATCGATTCCCGGTCAAAACGGAAACTTTTTTGCGCGCCGCGCCGCGCGCGCGCCTGGGCAAAATCAGTTCTGGCCAGCCCAGCCCAGGGCCATTCCAGCCAAATCTGGGTATGTCACCGGGGGTACCCCAGATTGACCCAGAATTTCAAACCCATCTTTCCCTACGTTTTTCAGCATGCCGATTCCACCCAAATCGATTCCCGGTCAAAACGGAAACTTTTTTGCGCGCCGCGCCGCGCGCGCGCCTGGGCAAAATCAGTTCTGGCCAGCCCAGCCTAGGGCCATTCCAGCCAAATCTGGGTATGTCACCGGGGGTACCCCAGTTTGACCCAGAATTTGAAAGCCATCTTTTCCTACATTTTTAAGCATGCAGATTCCACCCAAATCGATTCCCGGTCAAAACAGAAACTTTTTTGCGCGCCGCGCCGCGCGCGCGCCTGGGCAAAATCAGTTCTGGCCAGCCCAGCCTAGGGCCATTCCAGCCAAATCTGGGTATGTCACCGGGGGTACCCCAGTTTGACCCAGAATTTCAAAGCCATCTTTTCCTACATTTTTAAGCTTGCAGATTCCTCACAAATCGATTCCCGGTCAAAACAGAAACTTTTTTGCGCGCCACGCCGCGCGCGCGTCTGGGCAAAATCAGTTCTGGCCAGCCCAGCCCAGGGCCATTCCAGCCAAATCTGGGTATGTCACCGGGGGTACCGCAGTTTGACCCAGAATTTCAAACCCATCTTTCCCTACGTTTTTCAGCATGCCGATTCCACCCAAATCGATTCCCGGTCAAAACGGAAACTTTTTTGCGCGCCGCGCCGCGCGCGCGCCTGGGCAAAATCAGTTCTGGCCAGCCCAGCCTAGGGCCATTCCAGCCAAATCTGGGTATGTCACCGGGGGTACCCCAGTTTGACCCAGAATTTCAAAGCCATCTTTTCCTACATTTTTAAGCATGCAGACTCCACCCAAATCGATTCCCGGTCAAAACAGAACCTTTTTTGCGCGCCGCTCCGCGCGCGCGCCTGGGCAAAATGAGTTCTGGCCAGCCCAGCCTAGGGCCATTCCAGCCAAATCTGGGTATGTCACCGGGGGTACCCCAGTTTGACCCAGAATTTCAAAGCCATCTTTTCCTACATTTTTAAGCATGCAGATTCCTCACAAATCGATTCCCGGTCAAAACAGAAACTTTTTTGCGCGCCGCGCCGCGCGCGCGCCTGGGCAAAATCAGTTCTGGCCAGCCCAGCCTAGGGCCATTCCAGCCAAATCTGGGTATGTCACCGGGGGTACCCCAGTTTGACCCAGAATTTCAAACCCATCTTTCCCTACGTTTTTCAGCATGCCGATTCCGCCCAAATCGATTCCCGGTCAAAACGGAAACTTTTTTGCGCGCCGCGCCGCGCGCGCGCCTGGGCAAAATCAGTTCTGGCCAGCCCAGCCTAGGGCCATTCCAGCCAAATCTGGGTATGTCACCGGGGGTACCCCAGTTTGACCCAGAATTTCAAAGCCATCTTTTCCTACATTTTTAAGCTTGCAGATTCCTCACAAATCGATTCCCGGTCAAAACAGAAACTTTTTTGCGCGCCACGCCGCGCGCGCGCCTGGGCAAAATCAGTTCTGGCCAGCCCAGCCTAGGGCCATTCCAGCCAAATCTGGGTATGTCACCGGGGGTACCCCAGTTTGACCCAGAATTTCAAAGCCATCTTTTCCTACATTTTTAAGCATGCAGATTCCTCACAAATCGATTCCTGGTCAAAACAGAAACTTTTTTGCGCGCCGCGCCGCGCGCGCGCCTGGGCAAAATCAGTTCTGGCCAGCCCAGCCCAGGGCCATTCCAGCCAAATCTGGGTATGTCACCGGGGGTACCCCAGTTTGACCCGGAATTTCAAACCCATCTTTCCCTACGTTTTTCAGCATGCCGATTCCACCCAAATCGATTCCCGGTCAAAACGGAAACTTTTTTGCGCGCCGCGCCGCGCGCGCGCCTGGGCAAAATCAGTTCTGGCCAGCCCAGCCTAGGGCCATTCCAGCCAAATCTGGGTATGTCACCGGGGGTACCACAGTTTGACCCAGAATTTCAAAGCCATCTTTTCCTACATTTTTAAGCATGCAGATTCCACCCAAATCGATTCCCGGTCAAAACGGAAACTTTTTTGCGCGCCGCGCCGCGCGCGCGCCTGGGCAAAATCAGTTCTGGCCAGCCCAGCCTAGGGCCATTCCAGCCAAATCTGGGTATGTCACCGGGGGTACCCCAGTTTGACCCAGAATTTCAAAGCCATCTTTTCCCACATTTTTAAGCATGCAGATTCCTCACAAATCGATTCCCGGTCAAAACAGAAACTTTTTTGCGCGCCGCGCCGCGCGCGCGCCTGGGCAAAATCAGTTCTGGCCAGCCCAGCCCAGGGCCATTCCAGCCAAATGTGGGTATGTCACCGGGGGTACCCCAATTTGACCCAGAATTTCAAAGCCATCTTTTGCTACATTTTTAAGCATGCAGATTCCTCTCAAATCGATTCCGGGTCAAAACAGAAACTTTTTTGCGCGCCGCGCCGCGCGCGCGCCTGGGCAAAATCAGTTCTGGCCAGCCCAGCCCAGGGCCATTCCAGCCGAATCTGGGTATGTCACCGGGGGTACCCCAGTTTGACCCAGAATTTCAAACCCATCTTTCCCTACGTTTTTCAGCATGCCGATTCCACCCAAATCGATTCCCGGTCAAAACGGAAACTTTTTTGCGCGCCGCGCCGCGCGCGCGCCTGGGCAAAATCAGTTCTGGCCAGCCCAGCCCAGGGCCATTCCAGCCAAATCTGGGTATGTCACCGGGGGTACCCCAGTTTGACCCAGAATTTCAAACCCATCTTTCCCTACGTTTTTCAGCATGCCGATTCCTCTCAAATCGATTCCCGGTCAAAACGGAAACTTTTTTGCGCGCCGCGCCGCGCGCGCGCCTGGGCAAAATCAGTTCTGGCCAGCCCAGCCTAGGGCCATTCCAGCCAAATCTGGGTATGTCACCGGGGGTACCCCAGTTTGACCCATAATTTGAAAGCCATCTTTTCCTACATTTTTAAGCATGCAGATTCCACCCAAATCGATTCCCGGTCAAAACAGAAACTTTTTTGCGCGCCGCGCCGCGCGCGCGCCTGGGCAAAATCAGTTCTGGCCAGCCCAGCCCAGGGCCATTCCAGCCAAATCTGGGTATGTCACCGGGGGTACCCCAGTTTGACCCAAAATTTCAAACCCATCTTTCCCTACGTTTTTCAGCATGCCGATTCCTCTCAAATCGATTCCCGGTCAAAACGGAAACTTTTTTGCGCGCCGCGCCGCGCGCGCGCCTGGGCAAAATCAGTTCTGGCCAGCCCAGCCCAGGGCCATTCCAGCCAAATCTGGGTATGTCACCGGGGGTACCCCAGATTGACCCAGAATTTCAAACCCATCTTTCCCTACGTTTTTCAGCATGCCGATTCCACCCAAATCGATTCCCGGTCAAAACGGAAACTTTTTTGCGCGCCGCGCCGCGCGCGCGCCTGGGCAAAATCAGTTCTGGCCAGCCCAGCCTAGGGCCATTCCAGCCAAATCTGGGTATGTCACCGGGGGTACCCCAGTTTGACCCAGAATTTGAAAGCCATCTTTTCCTACATTTTTAAGCATGCAGATTCCACCCAAATCGATTCCCGGTCAAAACAGAAACTTTTTTGCGCGCCGCGCCGCGCGCGCGCCTGGGCAAAATCAGTTCTGGCCAGCCCAGCCTAGGGCCATTCCAGCCAAATCTGGGTATGTCACCGGGGGTACCCCAGTTTGACCCAGAATTTCAAAGCCATCTTTTCCTACATTTTTAAGCTTGCAGATTCCTCACAAATCGATTCCCGGTCAAAACAGAAACTTTTTTGCGCGCCACGCCGCGCGCGCGTCTGGGCAAAATCAGTTCTGGCCAGCCCAGCCCAGGGCCATTCCAGCCAAATCTGGGTATGTCACCGGGGGTACCGCAGTTTGACCCAGAATTTCAAACCCATCTTTCCCTACGTTTTTCAGCATGCCGATTCCACCCAAATCGATTCCCGGTCAAAACGGAAACTTTTTTGCGCGCCGCGCCGCGCGCGCGCCTGGGCAAAATCAGTTCTGGCCAGCCCAGCCTAGGGCCATTCCAGCCAAATCTGGGTATGTCACCGGGGGTACCCCAGTTTGACCCAGAATTTCAAAGCCATCTTTTCCTACATTTTTAAGCATGCAGACTCCACCCAAATCGATTCCCGGTCAAAACAGAACCTTTTTTGCGCGCCGCTCCGCGCGCGCGCCTGGGCAAAATGAGTTCTGGCCAGCCCAGCCTAGGGCCATTCCAGCCAAATCTGGGTATGTCACCGGGGGTACCCCAGTTTGACCCAGAATTTCAAAGCCATCTTTTCCTACATTTTTAAGCATGCAGATTCCTCACAAATCGATTCCCGGTCAAAACAGAAACTTTTTTGCGCGCCGCGCCGCGCGCGCGCCTGGGCAAAATCAGTTCTGGCCAGCCCAGCCTAGGGCCATTCCAGCCAAATCTGGGTATGTCACCGGGGGTACCCCAGTTTGACCCAGAATTTCAAACCCATCTTTCCCTACGTTTTTCAGCATGCCGATTCCGCCCAAATCGATTCCCGGTCAAAACGGAAACTTTTTTGCGCGCCGCGCCGCGCGCGCGCCTGGGCAAAATCAGTTCTGGCCAGCCCAGCCTAGGGCCATTCCAGCCAAATCTGGGTATGTCACCGGGGGTACCCCAGTTTGACCCAGAATTTCAAAGCCATCTTTTCCTACATTTTTAAGCTTGCAGATTCCTCACAAATCGATTCCCGGTCAAAACAGAAACTTTTTTGCGCGCCACGCCGCGCGCGCGCCTGGGCAAAATCAGTTCTGGCCAGCCCAGCCCAGGGCCATTCCAGCCAAATCTGGGTATGTCACCGGGGGTACCGCAGTTTGACCCAGAATTTCAAACCCATCTTTCCCTACGTTTTTCAGCATGCCGATTCCACCCAAATCGATTCCCGGTCAAAACGGAAACTTTTTTGCGCGCCGCGCCGCGCGCGCGCCTGGGCAAAATCAGTTCTGGCCAGCCCAGCCTAGGGCCATTCCAGCCAAATCTGGGTATGTCACCGGGGGTACCCCAGTTTGACCCAGAATTTCAAAGCCATCTTTTCCTACATTTTTAAGCATGCAGACTCCACCCAAATCGATTCCCGGTCAAAACAGAAACTTTTTTGCGCGCCGCTCCGCGCGCGCGCCTGGGCAAAATGAGTTCTGGCCAGCCCAGCCTAGGGCCATTCCAGCCAAATCTGGGTATGTCACCGGGGGTACCCCAGTTTGACCCAGAATTTCAAACCCATCTTTTCCTACATTTTTAAGCATGCAGATTCCTCACAAATCAATTCCCGGTCAAAACAGAAACTTTTTTGCGCGCCGCGCCGCGCGCGCGCCTGGGCAAAATCAGTTCTGGCCAGCCCAGCCTAGGGCCATTCCAGCCAAATCTGGGTATGTCACCGGGGGTACCCCAGTTTGACCCAGAATTTCAAACCCATCTTTCCCTACGTTTTTCAGCATGCAGATTCCACCCAAATCGATTCCCGGTCAAAACAGAAACTTTTTTGCGCGCCGCGCCGCGCGCGCGCCTGGGCAAAATCAGTTCTGGCCAGCCCAGCCTAGGGCCATTCCAGCCAAATCTGGGTATGTCACCGGGGGTACCCCAGTTTGACCCAGAATTTCAAAGCCATCTTTTCCTACATTTTTAAGCATGCAGATTCCACCCAAATCGATTCCCGGTCAAAACGGACTCTTTTTTGTGCGCCGCGCCGCGCGCGCGCCTGGGCAAAATCAGTTCTGGCCAGCCCAGCCTAGGGCCATTCCAGCCAAATCTGGGTATGTCACCGGGGGTACCCCAGTTTGACCCAGAATTTCAAAGCCATCTTTTCCTACATTTTTAAGCATGCAGATTCCTCACAAATCGATTCCCGGTCAAAACGGAAATCTTTTTTGCGCGCCGCGCCGCGCGCGCGCCTGGACAAAATCAGTTCTGGCCAGCCCAGCCCAGGGCCATTCCAGCCAAATCTGGGTATGTCACCGGGGGTACCCCAGTTTGACCCAGAATTTCAAACCCATCTTTCCCTACGTTTTTCAGCATGCCGATTCCACCCAAATCGATTCCCGGTCAAAACGGAAACTTTTTTGCGCGCCGCGCCGCGCGCGCGCCTGGGCAAAATCAGTTCTGGCCAGCCCAGCCTAGGGCCATTCCAGCCAAATCTGGGTATGTCACCGGGGGTACCCCAGTTTGACCCAGAATTTCAAAGCCATCTTTCCCTACATTTTTAAGCATGCAGATTCCACCCAAATCGATTCCCGGTCAAAACGGAAACTTTTTTGCGCGCCGCGCCGCGCGCGCGCCTGGGCAAAATCAGTTCTGGCCAGCCCAGCCCAGGGCCATTCCAGCCAAATCTGGGTATGTCACCGGGGGTACCCCAGTTTGACCCAGAATTTCAAACCCATCTTTTCCCACATTTTTAAGCATGCAGATTCCTCACAAATCGATCCCCGGTCAAAACAGAAACTTTTTTGCGCGCCGCGCCGCGCGCGCGCCTGGGCAAAATCAGTTCTGGCCAGCCCAGCCCAGGGCCATTCCAGCCAAATCTGGGTATGTCACCGGGGGTACCCCAGTTTGACCCGGAATTTCAAACCCATCTTTCCCTACGTTTTTCAGCATGCCAATTCCACCAAAATCGATTCCCGGTCAAAACAGAAACTTTTTTGCGTGCCGCGCCGCGCGCGCGCCTGGGCAAAATCAGTTCTGGCCAGCCCAGCCCAGGGCCGTTCCAGCCAAATCTGGGTATGTCACCGGGGGTACCCCAGTTTGACCCAGAATTTCAAACCCATCTTTCCTTACGTTTTTCAGCATGCCGATTCCACCCAAATCGATTCCCGGTCAAAACGGAAACTTTTTTGCGCGCCGCGCCACGCGCGCGCCTGGGCAAAATCAGTTCTGGCCAGCCCAGCCTAGGGCCATTCCAGCCAAATCTGGGTATGTCACCGGGGGTACCCCAGTTTGACCCAGAATCTTTTCCTACATTTTTAAGCATGCAGATTCCTCACAAATCGATTCCCGGTCAAAACAGAAACTTTTTTGCGCGCCGCGCCGCGCGCGCGCCTGGGCAAAATCCGTTCTGGCCAGCCCAGCCCAGGGCCATTCCAGCCAAATCTGGGTATGTCACCGAGGGTACCCCAGTTTGACCCAGAATTTCAAACCCATCTTTCCCTACGTTTTTCAGCATGCCGATTCCATCAAAATCGATTCCCGGTCAAAACGGAAATCTTTTTGCGCGCCGCGCCGCGCGCGCGCCTGGGCAAAATCAGTTCTGGCCAGCCCAGCCTAGGGCCATTCCAGCCAAATCTGGGTATGTCACCGGGGGTAC
Source organism: Eutreptiella sp. 'Long Island Sound 2002' (assembly GCA_964036045.1). NCBI lineage: Eukaryota > Euglenozoa > Euglenophyceae > Eutreptiales > Eutreptiaceae > Eutreptiella > Eutreptiella sp. 'Long Island Sound 2002'. Next base: position 176,107,676 of record OZ038380.1, on the reverse strand, counting down.
CCCAGTTTGACCCAGAATTTCAAAGCCATCTTTTCCTACATTTTGAAGCATGCAGATTCCACCCAAATCGATTCCCGGTCAAAACGGAAACTTTTTTGCGCGCCGCGCCGCGCGCGCGCCTGGGCAAAATCAGTTCTGGCCAGCCCAGCCTAGGGCCATTCCAGCCAAATCGTGGTATGTCACCGGGGGTACCCCAGTTTGACCCAGAATTTCAAAGCCATCTTTTCCTACATTTTTAAGCATGCAGATTCCTCACAAATCGATTCCCGGTCAGAACAGAAACTTTTTTGCGCGCCGCGCCGCGCGCGCGCCTGGGCAAAATCAGTTCTGGCCAGCCCAGCCCAGGGCCATTCCAGCCAAATCTGGGTATGTCACCGGGGGTACCCCAGTTTGACCCAGAATTTCAAAGCCATCTTTCCCTACATTTTTAAGCATGCAGATTCCACCCAAATCGATTCCCGGTCTAAACGGAAACTTTTTTGCGCGCCGCTCCGCGCGCGCGCCTGGGCAAAATCAGTTCTGGCCAGCCCAGCCTAGGGCCATTCCAGCCAAATCTGGGTATGTCACCGGGGGTACCCCAGTTTGACCCAGAATTTCAAAGCCATCTTTTCCTACATTTTTAAGCATGCAGATTCCTCACAAATCGATTCCCGGTCAAAACAGAAACTTTTTTGCGCGCCGCGCCGCGCGCGCGCCTGGGCAAAATCAGTTCTGGCCAGCCCAGCCCAGGGCCATTCCAGCCAAATCTGGGTATGTCACCGGGGGTACCCCAGTTTGACCCAGAATTTCAAACCCATCTTTCCCTACGTTTTTCAGCATGCCGATTCCACCCAAATCGATTCCCGGTCAAAACGGAAACTTTTTTGCGCGCCGCGCCGCGCGCGCGCCTGGGCAAAATCAGTTCTTGCCAGCCCAGCCTAGGGCCATTCCAGCCAAATCTGGGTATGTCACCGGGGGTACCCCAGTTTGACCCAGAATTTCAAACCCATCTTTCCCTACGTTTTTCAGCATGCCGATTCCACCCAAATCGATTCCCGGTCAAAACGGAAACTTTTTTGCGCGCCGCGCCGCGCGCGCGCCTGGGCAAAATCAGTTCTTGCCAGCCCAGCCTAGGGCCATTCCAGCCAAATCTGGGTATGTCACCGGGGGTACCCCAGTTTGACCCAGAATTTCAAAGCCATCTTTCCCTACATTTTTAAGCATGCAGATTCCACCCAAATCGATTCCCGGTCAAAACGCAAACTTTTTTGCGCGCCGCGCCGCGCGCGCGCCTGGGCAAAATCAGTTCTGGCCAGCCCAGCCTAGGGCCATTCCAGCCAAATCTGGGTATGTCACCGGGGGTACCCCAGTTTGACCCAGAATTTCAAACCCATCTTTTCCCACATTTTTAAGCATGCAGATTCCTCACAAATCGATTCCCGGTCAAAACAGAAACTTTTTTGCGCGCCGCGCCGCGCGCGCGCCTGGGCAAAATCAGTTCTGGCCAGCCCAGCCCAGGGCCATTCCAGCCAAATCTGGGTATGTCACCGGGGGTACCCCAGTTTGACCCAGAATTTCAAACCCATCTTTCCCTACGTTTTTCAGCATGCCGATTCCACCCAAATCGATTCCCGGTCAAAACAGAAACTTTTTTGCGTGCCGCGCCGCGCGCGCGCCTGGGCAAAATCAGTTCTGGCCAGCCCAGCCCAGGACCGTTCCAGCCAAATCTGGGTATGTCACCGGGGGTACCCCAGTTTGACCCAGAATTTCAAAGCCATCTTTCCTTACGTTTTTCAGCATGCCGATTCCACCCAAATCGATTCCCGGTCAAAACGGAAACTTTTTTGCGCGCCGCGCCACGCGCGCGCCTGGGCAAAATCAGTTCTGGCCAGCCCAGCCTAGGGCCATTCCAGCCAAATCTGGGTATGTCACCGGGGGTACCCCAGTTTGACCCAGAATTTCAAACCCATCTTTCCTTACGTTTTTCAGCATGCCGATTCCATCCAAATCGATTCCCGGTCAAAACGGAAATCTTTTTGCGCGCCGCGCCGCGCGCGCGCCTGGGCAAAATCAGTTCTGGCCAGCCCAGCCTAGAACCATTCCAGCCAAATCTGGGTATGTCACCGGGGGTACCCCAGTTTGACCCAGAATTTCAAAGCCATCTTTCCCTACATTTTGAAGCATGCAGATTCCACCCAAATCGATTCCCGGTCAAAACGGAAACTTTTTTGCGCGCCGCGCCGCGCGCGCGCCTGGGCAAAATCAGTTCTGGCCAGCCCAGCCTAGGGCCATTCCAGCCAAATCTGGGTATGTCACCGGGGGTACCCCAGTTTGACCCAGAATTTCAAAGCCATCTTTTCCTACATTTTTAAGCATGCAGATTCCTCACAAATCGATTCCCGGTCAGAACAGAAACTTTTTTGCGCGCCGCGCCGCGCGCGCGCCTGGGCAAAATCAGTTCTGGCCAGCCCAGCCCAGGGCCATTCCAGCCAAATCTGGGTATGTCACCGGGGGTACCCCAGTTTGACCCAGAATTTCAAAGCCATCTTCTCCTATGTTTTTCAGCATGCCGATTCCACCCAAATCGATTCCCGGTCAAAACGGAAACTTTTTTGCGCGCCGCGCCGCGCGCGCGCCTGGGCAAAATCAGTTCTGGCCAGCCCAGCCTAGGGCCATTCCAGCCAAATCTGGGTATGTCACCGGGGGTACCCCAGTTTGACCCAGAATTTCAAAGCCATCTTCTCCTACATTTTTAAGCATGCAGATTCCACCCAAATCGATTCCCGGTCAAAACGGAAACTTTTTTGCGCGCCGCGCCGCGCGCGCGCCTGGGCAAAATCAGTTCTGGCCAGCCCAGCCTAGGGCCATTCCAGCCAAATCTGGGTATGTCACCGGGGGTACCCCAGTTTGACCCAGAATTTCAAACCCATCTTGCCCTACGTTTTTCAGCATGCCGATTCCACCCAAATCGATTCCCGGTCAAAACGGAAACTTTTTTGCGCGCCGCGCCGCGCGCGCGCCTGGGCAAAATCAGTTCTGGCCAGCCCAGCCTAGGGCCATTCCAGCCAAATCTGGGTATGTCACCGGGGGTACCCCAGTTTGACCCAGAATTTCAAACCCATCTTTTCCTACATTTTTAAGCATGCAGATTCCACCCAAATCGATTCCCGGTCAAAACGGACTCTTTTTTGTGCGCCGCGCCGCGCGCGCGCCTGGGCAAAATCAGTTCTGGCCAGCCCAGCCTAGGGCCATTCCAGCCAAATCTGGGTATGTCACCGGGGGTACCCCAGTTTGACCCAGAATTTCAAAGCCATCTTTTCCTACATTTTTAAGCATGCAGATTCCTCACAAATCGATTCCCGGTCAAAACGGAAACTTTTTTGCGCGCCGCGCCGCGCGCGCGCCTGGGCAAAATCAGTTCTGGCCAGCCCAGCCCAGGGCCATTCCAGCCAAATCTGGGTATGTCACCGGGGGTACCCCAGTTTGACCCGGAATTTCAAACCCATCTTTCCCTACGTTTTTCAGCATGCCGATTCCACCCAAATCGATTCCCGGTCAAAACGGAAACTTTTTTGCGCGCCGCGCCGCGCGCGCGCCTGGGCAAAATCAGTTCTGGCCAGCCCAGCCTAGGGCCATTCCAGCCAAATCTGGGTATGTCACCGGGGGTACCCCAGTTTGACCCAGAATTTCAAACCCATCTTTTCCCACATTTTTAAGCATGCACATTCCTCACAAATCGATTCCCGGTCAAAACAGAAACTTTTTTGCGCGCCGCGCCGCGCGCGCGCCTGGGCAAAATCAGTTCTGGCCAGCCCAGCCCAGGGCCATTCCAGCCAAATCTGGGTATGTCACCGGGGGTACCCCAGTTCGACCCGGAATTTCAAAGCCATCTTTTCCTACGTTTTTCAGCATGCCGATTCCACCCAAATCGATTCCCGGTCAAAACAGAAACTTTTTTGCGTGCCGCGCCGCGCGCGCGCCTGGGCAAAATCAGTTCTGGCCAGCCCAGCCCAGGGCCGTTCCAGCCAAATCTGGGTATGTCACCGGGGGTACCCCAGTTTGACCCAGAATTTCAAACCCATCTTTCCTTACGTTTTTCAGCATGCCGATTCCACCCAAATCGATTCCCGGTCAAAACGGAAACTTTTTTGCGCGCCGCGCCACGCGCGCGCCTGGGCAAAATCAGTTCTGGCCAGCCCAGCCTAGGGCCATTCCAGCCAAATCTGGGTATGTCACCGGGGGTACCCCAGTTTGACCCAGAATCTTTTCCTACATTTTTAAGCATGCAGATTCCTCACAAATCGATTCCCGGTCAAAACAGAAACTTTTTTGCGCGCCGCGCCGCGCGCGCGCCTGGGCAAAATCAGTTCTGGCCAGCCCAGCCCAGGGCCATTCCAGCCAAATCTGGGTATGTCACCGAGGGTACCCCAGTTTGACCCAGAATTTCAAACCCATCTTTCCCTACGTTTTTCAGCATGCCGATTCCATCCAAATCGATTCCCGGTCAAAACGGAAATCTTTTTGCGCGCCCCGCCGCGCGCGCGCCTGGGCAAAATCAGTTCTGGCCAGCCCAGCCTAGGGCCATTCCAGCCAAATCTGGGTATGTCACCGGGGGTACCCCAGTTTGACCCAGAATTTCAAAGCCATCTTTTCCTACATTTTGAAGCATGCAGATTCCACAGAAATCGATTCCCGGTCAAAACGGAAACTTTTTTGCGCGCCGCGCCGCGCGCGCGCCTGGGCAAAATCAGTTCTGGCCAGCCCAGCCTAGGGCCATTCCAGCCAAATCGGGGTATGTCACCGGGGGTACCCCAGTTTGACCCAGAATTTCAAAGCCATCTTTTCCTACATTTTTAAGCATGCAGATTCCACCCAAATCGATTCCCGGTCAGAACAGAAACTTTTTTGCGCGCCGCGCCGCGCGCGCGCCTGGGCAAAATCAGTTCTGGCCAGCCCAGCCCAGGGCCATTCCAGCCAAATCTGGGTATGTCACCGGGGGTACCCCAGTTTGACCCAGAATTTCAAAGCCATCTTTTCCTACATTTTTAAGCATGCAGATTCCACCCAAATCGATTCCCGGTCAAAACGGAAACTTTTTTGCGCGCCGCGCCGCGCGCGCGCCTGGGCAAAATCAGTTCTGGCCAGCCCAGCCTAGGGCCATTCCAGCCAAATCTGGGTATGTCACCGGGGGTACCCCAGTTTGACCCAGAATTTCAAAGCCATCTTTTCCTACATTTTTAAGCATGCAGATTCCTCACAAATCGATTCCCGGTCAAAACAGAAACTTTTTTGCGCGCCGCGCCGCGCGCGCGCCTGGGCAAAATCAGTTCTGGCCAGCCCAGCCCAGGGCCATTCCAGCCAAATCTGGGTATGTCACCGGGGGTACCCCAGTTTGACCCGGAATTTCAAACGCATCTTTCCCTACGTTTTTCAGCATGCCGATTCCACCCAAATCGATTCCCGGTCAAAACGGAAACTTTTTTGCGCGCCGCGCCGCACGCGCGCCTGGGCAAAATCAGTTCTGGCCAGCCCAGCCTAGGGCCATTCCAGCCAAATCTGGGTATGTCACCGGGGGTACCCCAGTTTGACCCAGAATTTCAAAGCCATCTTCTCCTACATTTTTAAGCATGCAGATTCCACCCAAATCGATTCCCGGTCAAAACGGAAACTTTTTTGCGCGCCGCGCCGCGCGCGCGCCTGGGCAAAATCAGTTCTGGCCAGCCCAGCCTAGGGCCATTCCAGCCAAATCTGGGTATGTCACCGGGGGTACCCCAGTTTGACCCAGAATTTCAAAGCCATCTTCTCCTACATTTTTAAGCATGCAGATTCCACCCAAATCGATTCCCGGTCAAAACGGAAACTTTTTTGCGCGCCGCGCCGCGCGCGCGCCTGGGCAAAATCAGTTCTGGCCAGCCCAGCCCAGGGCCATTCCAGCCAAATCTGGGTATGTCACCGGGGGTACCCCAGTTTGCCCCAGAATTTCAAAGCCATCTTCTCCTACATTTTTAAGCATGCAGATTCCACCCAAATCGATTGCCGGTCAAAACGGAAACTTTTTTGCGCGCCGCGCCGCGCGCGCGCCTGGGCAAAATCAGTTCTGGCCAGCCCAGCCTAGGGCCATTCCAGCCAAATCTGGGTATGTCACCGGGGGTACCCCAGTTTGACCCAGAATTTCAAAGCCATCTTCTCCTACATTTTTAAGCATGCAGATTCCACCCAAATCGATTCCCGGTCAAAACGGAAACTTTTTTGCGCGCCGCGCCGCGCGCGCGCCTGGGCAAAATCAGTTCTGGCCAGCCCAGCCCAGGGCCATTCCAGCCAAATCTGGGTATGTCACCGAGGGTACCCCAGTTTGACCCAGAATTTCAAACCCATCTTTCCCTACGTTTTTCAGCATGCCGATTCCACCCAAATCGATTCCCGGTCAAAACAGAAACTTTTTTGCGTGCCGCGCCGCGCGCGCGCCTGGGCAAAATCAGTTCTGGCCAGCCCAGCCCAGGGCCGTTCCAGCCAAATCTGGGTATGTCACCGGGGGTACCCCAGTTTGACCCAGAATTTCAAACCCATCTTTCCTTACGTTTTTCAGCATGCCGATTCCACCCAAATCGATTCCCGGTCAAAACGGAAACTTTTTTGCGCGCCGCGCCACGCGCGCGCCTGGGCAAAATCAGTTCTGGCCAGCCCAGCCTAGGGCCATTCCAGCCAAATCTGGGTATGTCACCGGGGGTACCCCAGTTTGACCCAGAATCTTTTCCTACATTTTTAAGCATGCAGATTCCTCACAAATCGATTCCTGGTCAAAACAGAAACTTTTTTGCGCGCCGCGCCGCGCGCGCGCCTGGGCAAAATCAGTTCTGGCCAGCCCAGCCCAGGGCCATTCCAGCCAAATCTGGGTATGTCACCGAGGGTACCCCAGTTTGACCCAGAATTTCAAACCCATCTTTCCCTACGTTTTTCAGCATGCCGATTCCATCCAAATCGATTCCCGGTCAAAACGGAAATCTTTTTGCGCGCCCCGCCGCGCGCGCGCCTGGGCAAAATCAGTTCTGGCCAGCCCAGCCTAGGGCCATTCCAGCCAAATCTGGGTATGTCACCGGGGGTACCCCAGTTTGACCCAGAATTTCAAAGCCATCTTTTCCTACATTTTTAAGCATGCACATTCCACCCAAATCGATTCCCGGTCAAAACGGAAACTTTTTTGCGCGCCGCGCCGCGCGCGCGCCTGGGCAAAATCAGTTCTGGCCAGCCCAGCCTAGGGCCATTCCAGCCAAATCGGGGTATGTCACCGGGGGTACCCCAGTTTGACCCAGAATTTCAAAGCCATCTTTTCCTACATTTTTAAGCATGCAGATTCCACCCAAATCGATTCCCGGTCAGAACAGAAACTTTTTTGCGCGCCGCGCCGCGCGCGCGCCTGGGCAAAATCAGTTCTGGCCAGCCCAGCCCAGGGCCATTCCAGCCAAATCTGGGTATGTCACCGGGGGTACCCCAGTTTGACCCAGAATTTCAAAGCCATCTTTTCCTACATTTTTAAGCATGCAGATTCCACCCAAATCGATTCCCGGTCAAAACGGAAACTTTTTTGCGCGCCGCGCCGCGCGCGCGCCTGGGCAAAATCAGTTCCGGCCAGCCCAGCCTAGGGCCATTCCAGCCAAATCTGGGTATGTCACCGGGGGTACCCCAGTTTGACCCAGAATTTCAAAGCCATCTTTTCCTACATTTTTAAGCATGCAGATTCCTCACAAATCGATTCCCGGTCAAAACAGAAACTTTTTTGCGCGCCGCGCCGCGCGCGCGCCTGGGCAAAATCAGTTCTGGCCAGCCCAGCCCAGGGCCATTCCAGCCAAATCTGGGTATGTCACCGGGGGTACCCCAGTTTGACCCGGAATTTCAAACGCATCTTTCCCTACGTTTTTCAGCATGCCGATTCCACCCAAATCGATTCCCGGTCAAAACGGAAACTTTTTTGCGCGCCGCGCCGCACGCGCGCCTGGGCAAAATCAGTTCTGGCCAGCCCAGCCTAGGGCCATTCCAGCCAAATCTGGGTATGTCACCGGGGGTACCCCAGTTTGACCCAGAATTTCAAAGCCATCTTCTCCTACATTTTTAAGCATGCAGATTCCACCCAAATCGATTCCCGGTCAAAACGGAAACTTTTTTGCGCGCCGCGCCGCGCGCGCGCCTGGGCAAAATCAGTTCTGGCCAGCCCAGCCTAGGGCCATTCCAGCCAAATCTGGGTATGTCACCGGGGGTACCCCAGTTTGACCCAGAATTTCAAAGCCATCTTCTCCTACATTTTTAAGCATGCAGATTCCACCCAAATCGATTCCCGGTCAAAACGGAAATTTTTTTGCGCGCCGCGCCGCGCGCGCGCCTGGGCAAAATCAGTTCTGGCCAGCCCAGCCCAGGGCCATTCCAGCCAAATCTGGGTATGTCACCGGGGGTACCCCAGTTTGCCCCAGAATTTCAAAGCCATCTTCTCCTACATTTTTAAGCATGCAGATTCCACCCAAATCGATTCCCGGTCAAAACGGAAACTTTTTTGCGCGCCGCGCCGCGCGCGCGCCTGGGCAAAATCAGTTCTGGCCAGCCCAGCCTAGGGCCATTCCAGCCAAATCTGGGTATGTCACCGGGGGTACCCCAGTTTGACCCAGAATTTCAAAGCCATCTTCTCCTACATTTTTAAGCATGCAGATTCCACCCAAATCGATTCCCGGTCAAAACGGAAACTTTTTTGCGCGCCGCGCCGCGCGCGCGCCTGGGCAAAATCAGTTCTGGCCAGCCCAGCCCAGGGCCATTCCAGCCAAATCTGGGTATGTCACCGAGGGTACCCCAGTTTGACCCAGAATTTCAAACCCATCTTTCCCTACGTTTTTCAGCATGCCGATTCCACCCAAATCGATTCCCGGTCAAAACGGAAATCTTTTTGCGCGCCGCGCCGCGCGCGCGCCTGGGCAAAATCAGTTCTGGCCAGCCCAGCCTAGGGCCATTCCAGCCAAATCTGGGTATGTCACCGGGGGTACCCCAGTTTGACCCAGAATCTTTTCCTACATTTTTAAGCATGCAGATTCCTCACAAATCGATTCCCGGTCAAAACAGAAACTTTTTTGCGCGCCGCGCCGCGCGCGCGCCTGGGCAAAATCAGTTCTGGCCAGCCCAGCCCAGGGCCATTCCAGCCAAATCTGGGTATGTCACCGAGGGTACCCCAGTTTGACCCAGAATTTCAAACCCATCTTTCCCTACGTTTTTCAGCATGCCGATTCCATCCAAATCGATTCCCGGTCAAAACGGAAATCTTTTTGCGCGCCGCGCCGCGCGCGCGCCTGGGCAAAATCAGTTCTGGCCAGCCCAGCCTAGGGCCATTCCAGCCAAATCTGGGTATGTCACCGGGGGTACCCCAGTTTGACCCAGAATTTCAAAGCCATCTTTTCCTACATTTTGAAGCATGCAGATTCCACCCAAATCGATTCCCGGTCAAAACGGAAACTTTTTTGCGCGCCGCGCCGCGCGCGCGCCTGGGCAAAATCAGTTCTGGCCAGCCCAGCCTAGGGCCATTCCAGCCAAATCGGGGTATGTCACCGGGGGTACCCCAGTTTGACCCAGAATTTCAAAGCCATCTTTTCCTACATTTTTAAGCATGCAGATTCCACCCAAATCGATTCCCGGTCAGAACAGAAACTTTTTTGCGCGCCGCGCCGCGCGCGCGCCTGGGCAAAATCAGTTCTGGCCAGCCCAGCCCAGGGCCATTCCAGCCAAATCTGGGTATGTCACCGGGGGTACCCCAGTTTGACCCAGAATTTCAAAGCCATCTTTTCCTACATTTTTAAGCATGCAGATTCCACCCAAATCGATTCCCGGTCAAAACGGAAACTTTTTTGCGCGCCGCGCCGCGCGCGCGCCTGGGCAAAATCAGTTCTGGCCAGCCCAGCCTAGGGCCATTCCAGCCAAATCTGGGTATGTCACCGGGGGTACCCCAGTTTGACCCAGAATTTCAAAGCCATCTTTTCCTACATTTTTAAGCATGCAGATTCCTCACAAATCGATTCCCGGTCAAAACAGAAACTTTTTTGCGCGCCGCGCCGCGCGCGCGCCTGGGCAAAATCAGTTCTGGCCAGCCCAGCCCAGGGCCATTCCAGCCAAATCTGGGTATGTCACCGGGGGTACCCCAGTTTGACCCGGAATTTCAAACCCATCTTTCCCTACGTTTTTCAGCATGCCGCTTCCACCCAAATCGATTCCCGGTCAAAACGGAAACTTTTTTGCGCGCCGCGCCGCGCGCGCGCCTGGGCAAAATCAGTTCTGGCCAGCCCAGCCTAGGGCCATTCCAGCCAAATCTGGGTATGTCACCGGGGGTACCCCAGTTTGACCCAGAATTTCAAAGCCATCTTCTCCTACATTTTTAAGCATGCAGATTCCACCCAAATCGATTCCCGGTCAAAACGGAAACTTTTTTGCGCGCCGCGCCGCGCGCGCGCCTGGGCAAAATCAGTTCTGGCCAGCCCAGCCCAGGGCCATTCCAGCCAAATCTGGGTATGTCACCGGGGGTACCCCAGTTTGCCCCAGAATTTCAAAGCCATCTTCTCCTACATTTTTAAGCATGCAGATTCCACCCAAATCGATTCCCGGTCAAAACGGAAACTTTTTTGCGCGCCGCGCCGCGCGCGCGCCTGGGCAAAATCAGTTCTGGCCAGCCCAGCCTAGGGCCATTCCAGCCAAATCTGGGTATGTCACCGGGGGTACCCCAGTTTGACCCGGAATTTCAAAGCCATCTTTTCCTACATTTTTAAGCATGCAGATTCCACCCAAATCGATTCCCGGTCAAAACGGAAACTTTTTTGCGCGCCGCGCCGCGCGCGCGCCTGGGCAAAATCAGTTCTGGCCAGCCCAGCCCAGGGCCATTCCAGCCAAATCTGGGTATGTCACCGAGGGTACCCCAGTTTGACCCAGAATTTCAAACCCATCTTTCCCTACGTTTTTCAGCATGCCGATTCCATCCAAATCGATTCCCGGTCAAAACGGAAATCTTTTTGCGCGCCGCGCCGCGCGCGCGCCTGGGCAAAATCAGTTCTGGCCAGCCCAGCCTAGGGCCATTCCAGCCAAATCTGGGTATGTCACCGGGGGTACCCCAGTTTGACCCAGAATTTCAAACCCATCTTTTCCTACATTTTTAAGCATGCAGATTCCACCCAAATCGATTCCCGGTCAAAACGGAAACTTTTTTGCGCGCCGCGCCGCGCGCGCGCCTGGGCAAAATCAGTTCTGGCCAGCCCAGCCTAGGGCCATCCCAGCCAAATCTGGGTATGTCACCGGGGGTACCCCAGTTTGACCCAGAATTTCAAAGCCATCTTTTCCTACATTTTTAAGCATGCAGATTCCACCCAAATCGATTCCCGGTCAAAACGGAAACTTTTTTGCGCGCCGCGCCGCGCGCGCGCCTGGGCAAAATCAGTTCTGGCCAGCCCAGCCCAGGGCCATTCCAGCCAAATCTGGGTATGTCACCGGGGGTACCCCAGTTTGACCCAGAATTTCAAAGCCATCTTCTCCTACATTTTTAAGCATGCAGATTCCACCCAAATCGATTCCCGGTCAAAACGGAAACTTTTTTGCGCGCCGCGCCGCGCGCGCGCCTGGGCAAAATCAGTTCTGGCCAGCCCAGCCTAGGGCCATTCCAGCCAAATCTGGGTATGTCACCGGGGGTACCCCAGTTTGACCCAGAATTTCAAACCCATCTTCTCCTACATTTTTAAGCATGCAGATTCCACCCAAATCGATTCCCGGTCAAAACGGAAACTTTTTTGCGCGCCGCGCCGCGCGCGCGCCTGGGCAAAATCAGTTCTGGCCAGCCCAGCCCAGGGCCATTCCAGCCAAATCTGGGTATGTCACCGGGGGTACCCCAGTTTGCCCCAGAATTTCAAAGCCATCTTCTCCTACATTTTTAAGCATGCAGATTCCACCCAAATCGATTCCCGGTCAAAACGGAAACTTTTTTGCGCGCCGCGCCGCGCGCGCGCCTGGGCAAAATCAGTTCTGGCCAGCCCAGCCTAGGGCCATTCCAGCCAAATCTGGGTATGTCACCGGGGGTACCCCAGTTTGACCCGGAATTTCAAAGCCATCTTTTCCTACATTTTTAAGCATGCAGATTCCACCCAAATCGATTCCCGGTCAAAACGGAAACTTTTTTGCGCGCCGCGCCGCGCGCGCGCCTGGGCAAAATCAGTTCTGGCCAGCCCAGCCCAGGGCCATTCCAGCCAAATCTGGGTATGTCACCGAGGGTACCCCAGTTTGACCCAGAATTTCAAACCCATCTTTCCCTACGTTTTTCAGCATGCCGATTCCATCCAAATCGATTCCCGGTCAAAACGGAAATCTTTTTGCGCGCCGCGCCGCGCGCGCGCCTGGGCAAAATCAGTTCTGGCCAGCCCAGCCTAGGGCCATTCCAGCCAAATCTGGGTATGTCACCGGGGGTACCCCAGTTTGACCCAGAATTTCAAACCCATCTTTTCCTACATTTTTAAGCATGCAGATTCCACCCAAATCGATTCCCGGTCAAAACGGAAACTTTTTTGCGCGCCGCGCCGCGCGCGCGCCTGGGCAAAATCAGTTCTGGCCAGCCCAGCCTAGGGCCATCCCAGCCAAATCTGGGTATGTCACCGGGGGTACCCCAGTTTGACCCAGAATTTCAAAGCCATCTTTTCCTACATTTTTAAGCATGCAGATTCCACCCAAATCGATTCCCGGTCAAAACGGAAACTTTTTTGCGCGCCGCGCCGCGCGCGCGCCTGGGCAAAATCAGTTCTGGCCAGCCCAGCCCAGGGCCATTCCAGCCAAATCTGGGTATGTCACCGGGGGTACCCAAGTTTGACCAAGAATTTCAAAGCCATCTTCTCCTACATTTTTAAGCATGCAGATTCCACCCAAATCGATTCCCGGTCAAAACGGAAACTTTTTTGCGCGCCGCGCCGCGCGCGCGCCTGGGCAAAATCAGTTCTGGCCAGCCCAGCCTAGGGCCATTCCAGCCAAATCTGGGTATGTCACCGGGGGTACCCCAGTTTGACCCAGAATTTCAAAGCCATCTTCTCCTACATTTTTAAGCATGCAGATTCCACCCAAATCGATTCCCGGTCAAAACGGAAACTTTTTTGCGCGCCGCGCCGCGCGCGCGCCTGGGCAAAATCAGTTCTGGCCAGCCCAGCCCAGGGCCATTCCAGCCAAATCTGGGTATGTCACCGGGGGTACCCCAGTTTGCCCCAGAATTTCAAAGCCATCTTCTCCTACATTTTTAAGCATGCAGATTCCACCCAAATCGATTCCCGGTCAAAACGGAAACTTTTTTGCGCGCCGCGCCGCGCGCGCGCCTGGGCAAAATCAGTTCTGGCCAGCCCAGCCTAGGGCCATTCCAGCCAAATCTGGGTATGTCACCGGGGGTACCCCAGTTTGACCCAGAATTTCAAAGCCATCTTCTCCTACATTTTTAAGCATGCAGATTCCACCCAAATCGATTCCCGGTCAAAACGGAAACTTTTTTGCGCGCCGCGCCGCGCGCGCGCCTGGGCAAAATCAGTTCTGGCCAGCCCAGCCCAGGGCCATTCCAGCCAAATCTGGGTATGTCACCGAGGGTACCCCAGTTTGACCCAGAATTTCAAAGCCATCTTCTCCTACGTTTTTCAGCATGCCGATTCCACCCAAATCGATTCCCGGTCAAAACGGAAATCTTTTTGCGCGCCGCGCCGCGCGCGCGCCTGGGCAAAATCAGTTCTGGCCAGCCCAGCCTAGGGCCATTCCAGCCAAATCTGGGTATGTCACCGGGGGTACCCCAGTTTGACCCAGAATCTTTTCCTACATTTTTAAGCATGCAGATTCCTCACAAATCGATTCCCGGTCAAAACAGAAACTTTTTTGCGCGCCGCGCCGCGCGCGCGCCTGGGCAAAATCAGTTCTGGCCAGCCCAGCCCAGGGCCATTCCAGCCAAATCTGGGTATGTCACCGAGGGTACCCCAGTTTGACCCAGAATTTCAAACCCATCTTTCCCTACGTTTTTCAGCATGCCGATTCCATCCAAATCGATTCCCGGTCAAAACGGAAATCTTTTTGCGCGCCGCGCCGCGCGCGCGCCTGGGCAAAATCAGTTCTGGCCAGCCCAGCCTAGGGCCATTCCAGCCAAATCGGGGTATGTCACCGGGGGTACCCCAGTTTGACCCAGAATTTCAAAGCCATCTTTTCCTACATTTTTAAGCATGCAGATTCCACCCAAATCGATTCCCGGTCAGAACAGAAACTTTTTTGCGCGCCGCGCCGCGCGCGCGCCTGGGCAAAATCAGTTCTGGCCAGCCCAGCCCAGGGCCATTCCAGCCAAATCTGGGTATGTCACCGGGGGTACCCCAGTTTGACCCAGAATTTCAAAGCCATCTTTTCCTACATTTTTAAGCATGCAGATTCCACCCAAATCGATTCCCGGTCAAAACGGAAACTTTTTTGCGCGCCGCGCCGCGCGCGCGCCTGGGCAAAATCAGTTCTGGCCAGCCCAGCCTAGGGCCATTCCAGCCAAATCTGGGTATGTCACCGGGGGTACCCCAGTTTGACCCAGAATTTCAAAGCCATCTTTTCCTACATTTTTAAGCATGCAGATTCCTCACAAATCGATTCCCGGTCAAAACAGAAACTTTTTTGCGCGCCGCGCCGCGCGCGCGCCTGGGCAAAATCAGTTCTGGCCAGCCCAGCCCAGGGCCATTCCAGCCAAATCTGGGTATGTCACCGGGGGTACCCCAGTTTGACCCGGAATTTCAAACCCATCTTTCCCTACGTTTTTCAGCATGCCGCTTCCACCCAAATCGATTCCCGGTCAAAACGGAAACTTTTTTGCGCGCCGCGCCGCGCGCGCGCCTGGGCAAAATCAGTTCTGGCCAGCCCAGCCTAGGGCCATTCCAGCCAAATCTGGGTATGTCACCGGGGGTACCCCAGTTTGACCCAGAATTTCAAAGCCATCTTCTCCTACATTTTTAAGCATGCAGATTCCACCCAAATCGATTCCCGGTCAAAACGGAAACTTTTTTGCGGGCCGCGCCGCGCGCGCGCCTGGGCAAAATCAGTTCTGGCCAGCCCAGCCCAGGGCCATTCCAGCCAAATCTGGGTATGTCACCGGGGGTACCCCAGTTTGCCCCAGAATTTCAAAGCCATCTTCTCCTACATTTTTAAGCATGCAGATTCCACCCAAATCGATTCCCGGTCAAAACGGAAACTTTTTTGCGCGCCGCGCCGCGCGCGCGCCTGGGCAAAATCAGTTCTGGCCAGCCCAGCCTAGGGCCATTCCAGCCAAATCTGGGTATGTCACCGGGGGTACCCCAGTTTGACCCGGAATTTCAAAGCCATCTTTTCCTACATTTTTAAGCATGCAGATTCCACCCAAATCGATTCCCGGTCAAAACGGAAACTTTTTTGCGCGCCGCGCCGCGCGCGCGCCTGGGCAAAATCAGTTCTGGCCAGCCCAGCCCAGGGCCATTCCAGCCAAATCTGGGTATGTCACCGAGGGTACCCCAGTTTGACCCAGAATTTCAAACCCATCTTTCCCTACGTTTTTCAGCATGCCGATTCCATCCAAATCGATTCCCGGTCAAAACGGAAATCTTTTTGCGCGCCGCGCCGCGCGCGCGCCTGGGCAAAATCAGTTCTGGCCAGCCCAGCCTAGGGCCATTCCAGCCAAATCTGGGTATGTCACCGGGGGTACCCCAGTTTGACCCAGAATTTCAAACCCATCTTTTCCTACATTTTTAAGCATGCAGATTCCACCCAAATCGATTCCCGGTCAAAACGGAAACTTTTTTGCGCGCCGCGCCGCGCGCGCGCCTGGGCAAAATCAGTTCTGGCCAGCCCAGCCTAGGGCCATCCCAGCCAAATCTGGGTATGTCACCGGGGGTACCCCAGTTTGACCCAGAATTTCAAAGCCATCTTTTCCTACATTTTTAAGCATGCAGATTCCACCCAAATCGATTCCCGGTCAAAACGGAAACTTTTTTGCGCGCCGCGCCGCGCGCGCGCCTGGGCAAAATCAGTTCTGGCCAGCCCAGCCCAGGGCCATTCCAGCCAAATCTGGGTATGTCACCGGGGGTACCCCAGTTTGACCCAGAATTTCAAACCCATCTTTCCCTACGTCTTTCAGCATGCCGATTCCACCCAAATCGATTCCCGGTCAAAACGGAAACTTTTTTGCGCGCCGCGCCGCGCGCGCGCCTGGGCAAAATCAGTTCTGGCCAGCCCAGCCTAGGGCCATTCCAGCCAAATCTGGGTATGTCACCGGGGGTACCCCAGTTTGACCCAGAATTTCAAAGCCATCTTTTCCTACATTTTTAAGCATGCACATTCCACCCAAATCGATTCCCGGTCAAAACGGAAACTTTTTTGCGCGCCGCGCCGCGCGCGCGCGCCTGGGCAAAATCAGTTCTGGCCAGCCCAGCCTAGGGCCATTCCAGCCAAATATGGGTATGTCACCGGGGGTACCCCAGTTTGACCCAGAATTTCAAAGCCATCTTTTCCTACATTTTTAAGCATGCAGATTCCTCACAAATCGATTCCCGGTCAAAACAGAAACTTTTTTGCGCGCCGCGCCGCGCGCGCGCCTGGGCAAAATCAGTTCTGGCCAGCCCAGCCCAGGGCCATTCCAGCCAAATCTGGGTATGTCACCGGGGGTACCCCAGTTTGACCCGGAATTTCAAACCCATCTTTCCCTACGTTTTTCAGCATGCCGATTCCACCCAAATCGATTCCCGGTCAAAACGGAAACTTTTTTGCGCGCCGCGCCGCGCGCGCGCCTGGGCAAAATCAGTTCTGGCCAGCCCAGCCTAGGGCCATTCCAGCCAAATCTGGGTATGTCACTGGGGGTACCCCAGTTTGACCCAGAATTTCAAAGCCATCTTTTCCTACATTTTTAAGCATGCAGATTCCACCCAAATCGATTCCCGGTCAAAACGGAAACTTTTTTGCGCGCCGCGCCGCGCGCGCGCCTGGGCAAAATCAGTTCTGGCCAGCCCAGCCCAGGGCCATTCCAGCCAAATCTGGGTATGTCACCGGGGGTACCCCAGTTTGACCCGGAATTTCAAACCCATCTTTCCCTACGTTTTTCAGCATGCCGATTCCATCCAAATCGATTCCCGGTCAAAACGGAAATCTTTTTGCGCGCCGCGCCGCGCGCGCGCCTGGGCAAAATCAGTTCTGGCCAGCCCAGCCTAGGGCCATTCCAGCCAAATCTGGGTATGTCACCGGGGGTACCCCAGTTTGACCCAGAATTTCAAACCCATCTTTTCCTACATTTTTAAGCATGCAGATTCCACCCAAATCGATTCCCGGTCAAAACGGAAACTTTTTTGCGCGCCGCGCCGCGCGCGCGCCTGGGCAAAATCAGTTCTGGCCAGCCCAGCCTAGGGCCATCCCAGCCAAATCTGGGTATGTCACCGGGGGTACCCCAGTTTGACCCAGAATTTCAAAGCCATCTTTTCCTACATTTTTAAGCATGCAGATTCCACCCAAATCGATTCCCGGTCAAAAAGGAAACTTTTTTGCGCGCCGCGCCGCGCGCGCGCCTGGGCAAAATCAGTTCTGGCCAGCCCAGCCCAGGGCCATTCCAGCCAAATCTGGGTATGTCACCGGGGGTACCCCAGTTTGACCCAGAATTTCAAACCCATCTTTCCCTACGTTTTTCAGCATGCCGATTCCACCCAAATCGATTCCCGGTCAAAACGGAAACTTTTTTGCGCGCCGCGCCGCGCGCGCGCCTGGGCAAAATCAGTTCTGGCCAGCCCAGCCTAGGGCCATTCCAGCCAAATCTGGGTATGTCACCGGGGGTACCCCAGTTTGACCCAGAATTTCAAAGCCATCTTTTCCTACATTTTTAAGCATGCACATTCCACCCAAATCGATTCCCGGTCAAAACGGAAACTTTTTTGCGCGCCGCGCCGCGCGCGCGCCTGGGCAAAATCAGTTCTCGCCAGCCCAGCCTAGGGCCATTCCAGCCAAATCTGGGTATGTCACCGGGGGTACCCCAGTTTGACCCAGAATTTCAAAGCCATCTTTTCCTACATTTTTAAGCATGCAGATTCCTCACAAATCGATTCCCGGTCAAAACAGAAACTTTTTTGCGCGCCGCGCCGCGCGCGCGCCTGGGCAAAATCAGTTCTGGCCAGCCCAGCCCAGGGCCATTCCAGCCAAATCTGGGTATGTCACCGGGGGTACCCCAGTTTGACCCGGAATTTCAAACCCATCTTTCCCTACGTTTTTCAGCATGCCGATTCCACCCAAATCAATTCCCGGTCTAAACGGAAACTTTTTTGCGCGCCGCGCCGCGCGCGCGCCTGGGCAAAATCAGTTCTGGCCAGCCCAGCCTAGGGCCATTCCAGCCAAATCTGGGTATGTCACTGGGGGTACCCCAGTTTGACCCAGAATTTCAAAGCCATCTTTTCCTACATTTTTAAGCATGCAGATTCCTCACAAATCGATTCCCGGTCAAAACGGAAACTTTTTTGCGCGCCGCGCCGCGCGCGCGCCTGGGCAAAATCAGTTCTGGCCAGCCCAGCCCAGGGCCATTCCAGCCAAATCTGGGTATGTCACCGGGGGTACCCCAGTTTGACCCAGAATTTCAAACCCATCTTTCCCTACGTTTTTCAGCATGCCGATTCCACCCAAATCGATTCCCGGTCAAAACGGAAACTTTTTTGCGCGCCGCGCCGCGCGCGCGGCTGGGCAAAATCAGTTCTGGCCAGCCCAGCCTAGGGCCATTCCAGCCAAATCTGGGTATGTCACCGGGGGTACCCCAGTTTGACCCAGAATTTCAAAGCCATCTTTTCCTACATTTTTAAGCATGCACATTCCACCCAAATCGATTCCCGGTCAAAACGGAAACTTTTTTGCGCGCCGCGCCGCGCGCGCGCCTGGGCAAAATCAGTTCTGGCCAGCCCAGCCTAGGGCCATTCCAGCCAAATCTGGGTATGTCACCGGGGGTACCCCAGTTTGACCCAGAATTTCAAAGCCATCTTTTCCTACATTTTTAAGCATGCAGATTCCTCACAAATCGATTCCCGGTCAAAACAGAAACTTTTTTGCGCGCCGCGCCGCGCGCGCGCCTGGGCAAAATCAGTTCTGGCCAGCCCAGCCCAGGGCCATTCCAGCCAAATCTGGGTATGTCACCGGGGGTACCCCAGTTTGACCCGGAATTTCAAACCCATCTTTCCCTACGTTTTTCAGCATGCCGATTCCACCCAAATCGATTCCCGGTCAAAACGGAAACTTTTTTGCGCGCCGCGCCGCGCGCGCGCCTGGGCAAAATCAGTTCTGGCCAGCCCAGCCTAGGGCCATTCCAGCCAAATCTGGGTATGTCACTGGGGGTACCCCAGTTTGACCCAGAATTTCAAAGCCATCTTTTCCTACATTTTTAAGCATGCAGATTCCACCCAAATCGATTCCCGGTCAAAACGGAAACTTTTTTGCGCGCCGCGCCGCGCGCGCGCCTGGGCAAAATCAGTTCTGGCCAGCCCAGCCCAGGGCCATTCCAGCCAAATCTGGGTATGTCACCGGGGGTACCCCAGTTTGACCCAGAATTTCAAACCCATCTTTCCCTACGTTTTTCAGCATGCCGATTCCACCCAAATCGATTCCCGGTCAAAACGGAAACTTTTTTGCGCGCCGCGCCGCGCGCGCGCCTGGGCAAAATCAGTTCTGGCCAGCCCAGCCCAGGGCCATTCCAGCCAAATCTGGGTATGTCACCGGGGGTACCCCAGTTTGACCCGGAATTTCAAACCCATCTTTCCCTACGTTTTTCAGCATGCCGATTCCACCCAAATCGATTCCCGGTCAAAACGGAAACTTTTTTGCGCGCCGCGCCGCGCGCGCGCCTGGGCAAAATCAGTTCTGGCCAGCCCAGCCTAGGGCCATTCCAGCCAAATCTGGGTATGTCACCGGGGGTACCCCAGTTTGACCCGGAATTTCAAACCCATCTTTCCCTACGTTTTTCAGCATGCCGATTCCATCCAAATCGATTCCCGGTCAAAACAGAAATCTTTTTGCGCGCCGCGCCGCGCGCGCGCCTGGGCAAAATCAGTTCTGGCCAGCCCAGCCTAGGGCCATTCCAGCCAAATCTGGGTATGTCACCGGGGGTACCCCAGTTTGACCCAGAATTTCAAACCCATCTTTTCCTACATTTTTAAGCATGCAGATTACACCCAAATCGATTCCCGGTCAAAACGTAAACTTTTTTGCGCGCCGCGCCGCGCGCGCGCCTGGGCAAAATCAGTTCTGGCCAGCCCAGCCTAGGGCCATCCCAGCCAAATCTGGGTATGTCACCGGGGGTACCCCAGTTTGACCCAGAATTTCAAAGCCATCTTTTCCTACATTTTTAAGCATGCAGATTCCACCCAAATCGATTCCCGGTCAAAAAGGAAACTTTTTTGCGCGCCGCGCCGCGCGCGCGCCTGGGCAAAATCAGTTCTGGCCAGCCCAGCCCAGGGCCATTCCAGCCAAATCTGGGTATGTCACCGGGGGTACCCCAGTTTGACCCAGAATTTCAAACCCATCTTTCCCTACGTTTTTCAGCATGCCGATTCCACCCAAATCGATTCCCGGTCAAAACGGAAACTTTTTTGCGCGCCGCGCCGCGCGCGCGCCTGGGCAAAATCAGTTCTGGCCAGCCCAGCCTAGGGCCATTCCAGCCAAATCTGGGTATGTCACCGGGGGTACCCCAGTTTGACCCAGAATTTCAAAGCCATCTTTTCCTACATTTTTAAGCATGCACATTCCACCCAAATCGATTCCCGGTCAAAACGGAAACTTTTTTGCGCGCCGCGCCGCGCGCGCGCCTGGGCAAAATCAGTTCTGGCCAGCCCAGCCTAGGGCCATTCCAGCCAAATCTGGGTATGTCACCGGGGGTACCCCAGTTTGACCCAGAATTTCAAAGCCATCTTTTCCTACATTTTTAAGCTTGCAGATTCCTCACAAATCGATTCCCGGTCAAAACAGAAACTTTTTTGCGCGCCGCGCCGCGCGCGCGCCTGGGCAAAATCAGTTCTGGCCAGCCCAGCCCAGGGCCATTCCAGCCAAATCTGGGTATGTCACCGGGGGTACCCCAGTTTGACCCGGAATTTCAAACCCATCTTTCCCTACGTTTTTCAGCATGCCGATTCCACCCAAATCAATTCCCGGTCAAAACGGAAACTTTTTTGCGCGCCGCGCCGCGCGCGCGCCTGGGCAAAATCAGTTCTGGCCAGCCCAGCCTAGGGCCATTCCAGCCAAATCTGGGTATGTCACTGGGGGTACCCCAGTTTGACCCAGAATTTCAAACCCATCTTTTCCTACATTTTTAAGCATGCAGATTCCTCACAAATCGATTCCCGGTCAAAACGGAAACTTTTTTGCGCGCCGCGCCGCGCGCGCGCCTGGGCAAAATCAGTTCTGGCCAGCCCAGCCCAGGGCCATTCCAGCCAAACCTGGGTATGTCACCGGGGGTACCCCAGTTTGACCCGGAATTTCAAACCCATCTTTCCCTACGTTTTTCAGCATGCCGATTCCACCCAAATCGATTCCCGGTCAAAACGGAAACTTTTTTGCGCGCCGCGCCGCGCGCGCGCCTGGGCAAAATCAGTTCTGGCCAGCCCAGCCTAGGGCCATTCCAGCCAAATCTGGGTATGTCACCGGGGGTACCCCAGTTTGACCCGGAATTTCAAACCCATCTTTCCCTACGTTTTTCAGCATGCCGATTCCACCCAAATCGATTCCCGGTCAAAACGGAAACTTTTTTGCGCGCCGCGCCGCGCGCGCGCCTGGGCAAAATCAGTTCTGGCCAGCCCAGCCTAGGGCCATTCCAGCCAAATCTGGGTATGTCACCGGGGGTACCCCAGTTTGACCCAGAATTTCAAAGCCATCTTCTCCTACATTTTTAAGCATGCAGATTCCACCCAAATCGATTCCCGGTCAAAACAGAAACTTTTTTGCGCGCCGCGCCGCGCGCGCGCCTGGGGAAAATCACTTCTGGCCAGCCCAGCCCAGGGCCATTCCAGCCAAATCTGGGTATGTCACCGGGGGTACCCCAGTTTGACCCAGAATTTCAAACCCATCTTTCCCTACGTTTTTCAGCATGCCGATTCCACCCAAATCGATTCCCGGTCAAAACGGAAACTTTTTTGCGCACGGCGCCGCGCGCGCGCCTGGGCAAAATCAGTTCTGGCCAGCCCAGCCTAGGGCCATTCCAGCCAAATCTGGGTATGTCACCGGGGGTACCCCAGTTTGACCCGGAATTTCAAACCCATCTTTCCCTACGTTTTTCAGCATGCCGATTCCACCCAAATCGCCTCCCGGTCAAAACGGAAACTTTTTTGCGCGCCGCGCCGCGCGCGCGCCTGGGCAAAATCAGTTCTGGCCAGCCCAGCCTAGGGCCATTCCAGCCAAATCTGGGTATGTCACCGGGGGTACCCCAGTTTGACCCAGAATTTCAAAGCCATCTTCTCCTACATTTTTAAGCATGCAGATTCCACCCAAATGGATTTCCAGGTCAAAACGGAAACTTTTTTGCGCGCCGCGCCGCGCGCGCGCCTGGGCAAAATCAGTTCTGGCCAGCCCAGCCTAGGGCCATTCCAGCCAAATCTGGGTATGTCACCGGGGGTACCCCAGTTTGACCCAGAATTTCAAACCCATCTTCTCCTACATTTTTAAGCATGCAGATTCCACCCAAATCGATTCCCGGTCAAAACGGAAACTTTTTTGCGCGCCGCGCCGCGCGCGCGCCTGGGCAAAATCAGTTCTGGCCAGCCCAGCCCAGGGCCATTCCAGCCAAATCTGGGTATGTCACCGGGGGTACCCCAGTTTGCCCCAGAATTTCAAAGCCATCTTCTCCTACATTTTTAAGCATGCAGATTCCACCCAAATCGATTCCCGGTCAAAACGGAAACTTTTTTGCGCGCCGCGCCGCGCGCGCGCCTGGGCAAAATCAGTTCTGGCCAGCCCAGCCTAGGGCCATTCCAGCCAAATCTGGGTATGTCACCGGGGGTACCCCAGTTTGACCCGGAATTTCAAAGCCATCTTTTCCTACATTTTTAAGCATGCAGATTCCTCACAAATCGATTCCCGGTCAAAACAGAAACTTTTTTGCGCGCCGCGCCGCGCGCCCGCCTGGGCAAAATCAGTTCTGGCCAGCCCAGCCCAGGGCCATTCCAGCCAAATCTGGGTATGTCACCGAGGGTACCCCAGTTTGACCCAGAATTTCAAACCCATCTTTCCCTACGTTTTTCAGCATGCCCATTCCATCCAAATCGATTCCCGGTCAAAACGGAAATCTTTTTGCGCGCCGCGCCGCGCGCGCGCCTGGGCAAAATCAGTTCTGGCCAGCCCAGCCTAGGGCCATTCCAGCCAAATCTGGGTATGTCACCGGGGGTACCCCAGTTTGACCCAGAATTTCAAAGCCATCTTTTCCTACATTTTTAAGCATGCAGATTCCACCCAAATCGATTCCCGGTCAAAACGGAAACTTTTTTGCGCTCCGCGCCTGGGCAAAATCAGTTCTGGCCAGCCCAGCCTAGGGCCATCCCAGCCAAATCTGGGTATGTCACCGGGGGTACCCCAGTTTGACCCAGAATTTCAAAGCCATCTTTTCCTACATTTTTAAGCATGCAGATTCCACCCAAATCGATTCCCGGTCAAAAAGGAAACTTTTTTGCGCGCCGCGCCGCGCGCGCGCCTGGGCAAAATCAGTTCTGGCCAGCCCAGCCCAGGGCCATTCCAGCCAAATCTGGGTATGTCACCGGGGGTACCCCAGTTTGACCCAGAATTTCAAACCCATCTTTCCCTACGTTTTTCAGCATGCCGATTCCACCCAAATCGATTCCCGGTCAAAACGGAAACTTTTTTGCGCGCCGCGCCGCGCGCGCGCCTGGGCAAAATCAGTTCTGGCCAGCCCAGCCTAGGGCCATTCCAGCCAAATCTGGGTATGTCACCGGGGGTACCCCAGTTTGACCCAGAATTTCAAAGCCATCTTTTCCTACATTTTTAAGCATGCACATTCCACCCAAATCGATTCCCGGTCAAAACGGAAACTTTTTTGCGCGCCGCGCCGCGCGCGCGCCTGGGCAAAATCAGTTCTGGCCAGCCCAGCCTAGGGCCATTCCAGCCAAATCTGGGTATGTCACCGGGGGTACCCCAGTTTGACCCAGAATTTCAAAGCCATCTTTTCCTACATTTTTAAGCATGCAGATTCTTCACAAATCGATTCCCGGTCAAAACAGAAACTTTTTTGCGCGCCGCGCCGCGCGCGCGCCTGGGCAAAATCAGTTCTGGCCAGCCCAGCCCAGGGCCATTCCAGCCAAATCTGGGTATGTCACCGGGGGTACCCCAGTTTGACCCGGAATTTCAAAGCCATCTTTCCCTACGTTTTTCAGCATGCCGATTCCACCCAAATCGATTCCCGGTCAAAAAGGAAACTTTTTTGCGCGCTGCGCCGCGCGCGCGCCTGGGCAAAATCAGTTCTGGCCAGCCCAGCCTAGGGCCATTCCAGCCAAATCTGGGTATGTCACTGGGGGTACCCCAGTTTGACCCAGAATTTCAAAGCCATCTTTTCCTACATTTTTAAGCATGCAGATTCCTCACAAATCGATTCCCGGTCAAAACGGAAACTTTTTTGCGCGCCGCGCCGCGCGCGCGCCTGGGCAAAATCAGTTCTGGCCAGCCCAGCCCAGGGCCATTCCAGCCAAATCTGGGTATGTCACCGGGGGTACCCCAGTTTGACCCGGAATTTCAAACCCATCTTTCCCTACGTTTTTCAGCATGCCGATTCCACCCAAATTGATTCCCGGTCAAACCGGAAACTTTTTTGCGCGCCGCGCCGCGCGCGCGCCTGGGCAAAATCAGTTCTGGCCAGCCCAGCCTAGGGCCATTCCAGCCAAATCTGGGTATGTCACCGGGGGTACCCCAGTTTGACCCAGAATTTCAAAGCCATCTTCTCCTACATTTTTAAGCATGCAGATTACACCCAAATCGATTCCCGGTCAAAACGGAAACTTTTTTGCGCGCCGCGCCGCGCGCGCGCCTGGGCAAAATCAGTTCTGGCCAGCCCAGCCTAGGGCCATTCCAGCCAAATCTGGGTATGTCAGCGGGGGTACCCCAGTTTGACCCAGAATTTCAAAGCCATCTTCTCCTACATTTTTAAGCATGCAGATTCCACCCAAATCGATTCCCGGTCAAAACGGAAAATTTTTTGCGCGCCGCGCCGCGCGCGCGCCTGGCCAAAATCACTTCTGGCCAGCCCAGCCCAGGGCCATTCCAGCCAAATCTGGGTATGTCACCGGGGGTACCCCAGTTTGACCCAGAATTTCAAACCCATCTTTCCCTACCTTTTTCAGCATGCCGATTCCACCCAAATCGATTCCAGGTCAAAACAGAAACTTTTTTGCGCGCCGCGCCGCGCGCGCGCCTGGGCAAAATCAGTTCTGGCCAGCCCAGCCTAGGGCCATTCCAGCCAAATCTGGGTATGTCACCGGGGGTACCCCAGTTTGACCCAGAATTTCAAAGCCATCTTTTCCTACATTTTTAAGTATGCAGATTCCACCCAAATCGATTCCCGGTCAAAACGGAAACTTTTTTGCGCGCCGCGCCGCGCGCGCGCCTGGGCAATATCAGTTCTGGCCAGCCCAGCCTAGGGCCATTCCAGCCAAATCTGGGTATGTCACCGGGGGTACCCCAGTTTGACCCGGAATTTCAAAGCCATCTTTTCCTACGTTTTTAAGCATGCACATTCCACCCGAATCGATTCCCGGTCAAAACGGAAACTTTTTTGCGCGCCGCGCCGCGCGCGCGCCTGGGCAAAATCAGTTCTGGCCAGCCCAGCCTAGGGCCATTCCAGCCTGGGTATGTCACCGGGGGTACCCCAGTTTGACCCAGAACTTCAAAGCCATCTTTTCCTACATTTTTAAGCATGCAGATTCCACCCAAATCGATTCCCGGTCAAAACAGAATCTTTTTTGCGCGCCGCGCCGCGCGCGCGCCTGGGCAAAATCAGTTCTGGCCAGCCCAGCCTAGGGCCATTCCAGCCAAATCTGGGTATGTCACCGGGGGTACCCCGGTTTGACCCAGAATTTCAAAGCCATCTTTTCCTACATTTTTAAACATGCAGATTCCTCACAAATCGATTCCCGGTCAAAACAGAAACTTTTTTGCGCGCCGCGCCGCGCGCGCGCCTGGGCAAAATCAGTTCTGGCCAGCCCAGCCTAGGGCCATTCCAGCCAAATCTGGGTATGTCACCGGGGGTACCCCAGTTTGACCCAGAATTTCAAAGCCATCTTCTCCTACATTTTTAAGCATGCAGATTCCACCCAAATCGATTCCCGGTCAAAACGGAAACTTTTTTGCGCGCCGCGCCGCGCGCGCGCCTGGGCAAAATCAGTTCTGGCCAGCCCAGCCTAGGGCCATTCCAGCCAACTCTGGGTATGTCACCGGGGGTACCCCAGTTTGACCCAGAATCTTTTCCTACATTTTTAAGCATGCAGATTCCTCACAAATCGATTCCCGGTCAAAACGGAAACTTTTTTGCGCGCCGCGCCGCGCGCGCGCCTGGGCAAAATCAGTTCTGGCCAGCCCAGCCCAGGGCCATTCCAGCCAAATCTGGGTATGTCACCGGGGGTACCCCAGTTTGACCCGGAATTTCAAACCCATCTTTCCCTACGTTTTTCAGCATGCCGATTCCACCCAAATCGATTCCCGGTCAAACCGGAAACTTTTTTGCGCGCCGCGCCGCGCGCGCGCCTGGGCAAAATCAGTTCTGGCCAGCCCAGCCTAGGGCCATTCCAGCCAAATCTGGGTATGTCACCGGGGGTACCCCAGTTTGACCCAGAATTTCAAAGCCATCTTCTCCTACATTTTTAAGCATGCAGATTACACCCAAATCGATTCCCGGTCAAAACGGAAACTTTTTTGCGCGCCGCGCCGCGCGCGCGCCTGGGCAAAATCAGTTCTGGCCAGCCCAGCCTAGGGCCATTCCAGCCAAATCTGGGTATGTCAGCGGGGGTACCCCAGTTTGACCCAGAATTTCAAAGCCATCTTCTCCTACATTTTTAAGCATGCAGATTCCACCCAAATCGATTCCCGGTCAAAACGGAAAATTTTTTGCGCGCCGCGCCGCGCGCGCGCCTGGGCAAAATCACTTCTGGCCAGCCCAGCCCAGGGCCATTCCAGCCAAATCTGGGTATGTCACCGGGGGTACCCCAGTTTGACCCAGAATTTCAAACCCATCTTTCCCTACCTTTTTCAGCATGCCGATTCCACCCAAATCGATTCCCGGTCAAAACAGAAACTTTTTTGCGCGCCGCGCCGCGCGCGCGCCTGGGCAAAATCAGTTCTGGCCAGCCCAGCCTAGGGCCATTCCAGCCAAATCTGGGTATGTCACCGGGGGTACCCCAGTTTGACCCAGAATTTCAAAGCCATCTTTTCCTACATTTTTAAGTATGCAGATTCCACCCAAATCGATTCCCGGTCAAAACGGAAACTTTTTTGCGCGCCGCGCCGCGCGCGCGCCTGGGCAAGATCAGTTCTGGCCAGCCCAGCCTAGGGCCATTCCAGCCAAATCTGGGTATGTCACCGGGGGTACCCCAGTTTGACCCGGAATTTCAAAGCCATCTTTTCCTACGTTTTTAAGCATGCACATTCCACCCGAATCGATTCCCGGTCAAAACGGAAACTTTTTTGCGCGCCGCGCCGCGCGCGCGCCTGGGCAAAATCAGTTCTGGCCAGCCCAGCCTAGGGCCATTCCAGCCTGGGTATGTCACCGGGGGTACCCCAGTTTGACCCAGAATTTCAAAGCCATCTTTTCCTACATTTTTAAGCATGCAGATTCCACCCAAATCGATTCCCGGTCAAAACAGAATCTTTTTTGCGCGCCGCGCCGCGCGCGCGCCTGGGCAAAATCAGTTCTGGCCAGCCCAGCCTAGGGCCATTCCAGCCAAATCTGGGTATGTCACCGGGGGTACCCCGGTTTGACCCAGAATTTCAAAGCCATCTTTTCCTACATTTTTAAACATGCAGATTCCTCACAAATCGATTCCCGGTCAAAACAGAAACTTTTTTGCGCGCCGCGCCGCGCGCGCGCCTGGGCAAAATCAGTTCTGGCCAGCCCAGCCTAGGGCCATTCCAGCCAAATCTGGGTATGTCACCGGGGGTACCCCAGTTTGACCCAGAATTTCAAAGCCATCTTCTCCTACATTTTTAAGCATGCAGATTCCACCCAAATCAATTCCCGGTCAAAACGGAAACTTTTTTGCGCGCCGCGCCGCGCGCGCGCCTGGGCAAAATCAGTTCTGGCCAGCCCAGCCTAGGGCCATTCCAGCCAACTCTGGGTATGTCACCGGGGGTACCCCAGTTTGACCCAGAATCTTTTCCTACATTTTTAAGCATGCAGATTCCTCACAAATCGATTCCCGGTCAAAACAGAAACTTTTTTGCGCGCCGCGCCGCGCGCGCGCCTGGGCAAAATCAGTTCTGGCCAGCCCAGCCCAGGGCCATTCCAGCCAAATCTGGGTATGTCACCGAGGGTACCCCAGT
The DNA here is from genome assembly GCA_964036045.1 of Eutreptiella sp. 'Long Island Sound 2002'. Taxonomy (NCBI): domain Eukaryota; phylum Euglenozoa; class Euglenophyceae; order Eutreptiales; family Eutreptiaceae; genus Eutreptiella; species Eutreptiella sp. 'Long Island Sound 2002'. Next base: position 176,079,146 of record OZ038380.1, on the reverse strand, counting down.
TTGACCCAGAATTTCAAACCCATCTTTCCCTACGTTTTTCAGCATGCCGATTCCATCCAAATCGATTCCCGGTCAAAACGGAAATCTTTTTGCGCGCCGCGCCGCGCGCGCGCCTGGGCAAAATCAGTTCTGGCCAGCCCAGCCTAGGGCCATTCCAGCCAAATCTGGGTATGTCACCGGGGGTACCCCAGTTTGACCCAGAATTTCAAAGCCATCTTTTCCTACATTTTTAAGCATGCAGATTCCACCCAAATCGATTCCCGGTCAAAACAGAAACTTTTTTGCGCGCCGCGCGGCGCGCGCGCCTGGGCAAAATCAGTTCTGGCCAGCCCAGCCTAGGGCCATTCCAGCCAAATCGGGGTATGTCACCGGGGGTACCCCAGTTTGACCCAGAATTTCAAAGCCATCTTTTCCTACATTTTTAAGCATGCAGATTCCTCACAAATCGATTCCCGGTCAAAACAGAAACTTTTTTGCGCGCCGCGCCGCGCACGCGCCTGGGCAAAATCAGTTCTGGCCAGCCCAGCCCAGGGCCATTCCAGCCAAATCTGGGTATGTCACCGGGGGTACCCCAGTTTGACCCAGAATTTCAAACCCATCTTTTCCTACATTTTTAAGCATGCAGATTCCACCCAAATCGATTCCCGGTCAAAACGGAAACTTTTTTGCGCGCCGCGCCGCGCGCGCGCCTGGGCAAAATCAGTTCTGGCCAGCCCAGCCCAGGGCCATTCCAGCGAAAAATCTGGGTATGTCACCGGGGGTACCCGAGTTTGACCCAGAATTTCAAACCCATCTTTCCCTACGTTTTTCAGCATGCCGATTCCACCCAAATCGATTCCCGTCCGAAACGGAAACTTTTTTGCGCGCCGCGCCGCGCGCGCGCCTGGGCAAAATCAGTTCTGGCCAGCCCAGCCTAGGGCCATTCCAGCCAAATCTGGGTATGTCACCGGGGGTACCCCAGTTTGACCCGGAATTTCAAACACATCTTTCCCTACATTTTTAAGCATGCAGATTCCTCACAAATCGATTCCCGGTCAAAACAGAAACTTTTTTGCGCGCCGCGCCGCGCGCGCGCCTGGGCAAAATCAGTTCTGGCCAGCCCAGCCTAGGGCCATTCCAGCCAAATCTGGGTATGTCACCGGGGGTACCCCAGTTTGACCCAGAATTTCAAAGCCATCTTTTCCTACATTTTTAAGCATGCAGATTCCTCACAAATCGATTCCCGGTCAAAACAGAAACTTTTTTGCGCGCCGCGCCGCGCGCGCGCCTGGGCAAAATCAGTTCTGGCCAGCCCAGCCCAGGGCCATTCCAGCCAAATCTGGGTATGTCACCGGGGGTACCCCAGTTTGACCCAGAATTTAAAACCCATCTTTCCCTACGTTTTTCAGCATGCCGATTCCACCCAAATCGATTCCCGGTCAAAACGGAAACTTTTTTGCGCGCCGCGCCGCGCGCGCGCCTGGGCAAAATCAGTTCTGGCCAGCCCAGCCTAGGGCCATTCCAGCCAAATCTGGGTATGTCACCGGGGGTACCCCAGTTTGACCCAGAATTTCAAAGCCATCTTTGCCTACATTTTTAAGCATGCAGATTCCTCACAAATCGATTCCCGGTCAAAACAGAAACTTTTTTGCGCGCCGCGCCGCGCGCGCGCCTGGGCAAAATCAGTTCTGGCCAGCCCAGCCTAGGGCCATTCCAGCCAAATCTGGGTATGTCACCGGGGGTACCCCAGTTTGACCCAGAATTTCAAAGCCATCTTCTCCTACATTTTTAAGCATGCAGATTCCACCCAAATCGATTCCCGGTCAAAACGGAAACTTTTTTGCGCGCCGCGCCGCGCGCGCGCCTGGGCAAAATCAGTTCTGGCCAGCCCAGCCTAGGGCCATTCCAGCCAAATCTGGGTATGTCACCGGGGGTACCCCAGTTTGACCCAGAATTTCAAAGCCATCTTCTCCTACATTTTTAAGCATGCAGATTCCACCCAAATCGATTCCCGGTCAAAACGGAAACTTTTTTGCGCGCCGCGCCGCGCGCGCGCCTGGGCAAAATCAGTTCTGGCCAGCCCAGCCTAGGGCCATTCCAGCCAACTCTGGGTATGTCACCGGGGGTACCCCAGTTTGACCCAGAATCTTTTCCTACATTTTTAAGCATGCAGATTCCTCACAAATCGATTCCCGGTCAAAACAGAAACTTTTTTGCGCGTCGCGCCGCGCGCGCGCCTGGGCAAAATCAGTTCTGGCCAGCCCAGCCCAGGGCCATTCCAGCCAAATCTGGGTATGTCACCGAGGGTACCCAGTTTGACCCAGAATTTCAAACCCATCTTTCCCTACGTTTTTCAGCATGCCGATTCCATCCAAATCGATTCCCGGTCAAAGCGGAAATCTTTTTGCGCGCCGCGCCGCGCGCGCGCCTGGGCAAAATCAGTTCTGGCCAGCCCAGCCTAGGGCCATTCCAGCCAAATCTGGGTATGTCACCGGGGGTACCCCAGTTTGACCCAGAATTTCAAAGCCATCTTTTCCTACATTTTTAAGCATGCAGATTCCACCCAAATCGATTCCCGGTCAAAAAGGAAACTTTTTTGCGCGCCGCGCCGCGCGCGCGCCTGGGCAAAATCAGTTCTGGCCAGCCCAGCCTAGGGCCATTCCAGCCAAATCGGGGTATGTCACCGGGGGTACCCCAGTTTGACCCAGAATTTCAAACCCATCTTTTCCTACATTTTTAAGCATGCAGATTCCACCCAAATCGATTCCCGGTCAAAACGGAAACTTTTTTGCGCGCCGCGCCGCGCGCGCGCCTGGGCAAAATCAGTTCTGGCCAGCCCAGCCCAGGGCCATTCCAGCCAAATCTGGGTATGTCACCGGGGGTACCCCAGTTTGACCCAGAATTTCAAACCCATCTTTCCCTACGTTTTTCAGCATGCCGATTCCACCCAAATCGATTCCCGGTCGAAACGGAAACTTTTTTGCGCGCCGCGCCGCGCGCGCGCCTGGGCAAAATCAGTTCTGGCCAGCCCAGCCTAGGGCCATTCCAGCCAAATCTGGGTATGTCACCGGGGGTACCCCAGTTTGACCCGGAATTTCAAAGCCATCTTTTCCTACATTTTTAAGCATGCAGATTGCACCCAAATCGATTCCCGGTCAAAGCGGAAATCTTTTTGCGCGCCGCGCCGCGCGCGCGCCTGGGCAAAATCAGTTCTGGCCAGCCCAGCCCAGGGCCATTCCAGCCAAATCTGGGTATGTCACCGGGGGTACCCCAGTTTGACCCAGAATTTAAAACCCATCTTTCCCTACGTTTTTAAGCATGCAGATTCCACCCAAATCGATTCCCGGTCAAAACGGAAACTTTTTTGCGCGCCGCGCCGCGCGCGCGCCTGGGCAAAATCAGTTCTGGCCAGCCCAGCCTAGGGCCATTCCAGCCAAATCTGGGTATGTCACCGGGGGTACCCCAGTTTGACCCAGAATTTCAAAGCCATCTTTTCCTACATTTTTAAGCATGCAGATTCCTCACAAATCGATTCCCGGTCAAAACAGAAACTTTTTTGCGCGCCGCGCCGCGCGCGCGCCTGGGCAAAATCAGTTCTGGCCAGCCCAGCCCAGGGCCATTCCAGCCAAATCTGGGTATGTCACCGGGGGTACCCCAGTTTGACCCAGAATTTAAAACCCATCTTTCCCTACGTTTTTCAGCATGCCGATTCCACCCAAATCGATTCCCGGTCAAAACGGAAACTTTTTTGCGCGCCGCGCCGCGCGCGCGCCTGGGCAAAATCAGTTCTGGCCAGCCCAGCCTAGGGCCATTCCAGCCAAATCTGGGTATGTCACCGGGGGTACCCCAGTTTGACCCAGAATTTCAAACCCATCTTTTCCTACATTTTTAAGCATGCAGATTCCTCACAAATCGATTCCCGGTCAAAACAGAAACTTTTTTGCGCGCCGCGCCGCGCGCGCGCCTGGGCAAAATCAGTTCTGGCCAGCCCAGCCTAGGGCCATTCCAGCCAAATCTGGGTATGTCACCGGGGGTACCCCAGTTTGACCCAGAATTTCAAAGCCATCTTCTCCTACATTTTTAAGCATGCAGATTCCACCCAAATCGATTCCCGGTCGAAACGGAAACTTTTTTGCGCGCCGCGCCGCGCGCGCGCCTGGGCAAAATCAGTTCTGGCCAGCCCAGCCTAGGGCCATTCCAGCCAACTCTGGGTATGTCACCGGGGGTACCCCAGTTTGACCCAGAATCTTTTCCTACATTTTTAAGCATGCAGATTCCTCACAAATCGATTCCCGGTCAAAACAGAAACTTTTTTGCGCGCCGCGCCGCGCGCGCGCCTGGGCAAAATCAGTTCTGGCCAGCCCAGCCCAGGGCCATTCCAGCCAAATCTGGGTATGTCACCGAGGGTACCACAGTTTGACCCAGAATTTCAAACCCATCTTTCCCTACGTTTTTCAGCATGCCGATTCCATCCAAATCGATTCCCGGTCAAAGCGGAAATCTTTTTGCGCGCCGCGCCGCGCGCGCGCCTGGGCAAAATCAGTTCTGGCCAGCCCAGCCTAGGGCCATTCCAGCCAAATCTGGGTATGTCACCGGGGGTACCCCAGTTTGACCCAGAATTTCAAAGCCATCTTTTCCTACATTTTTAAGCATGCAGATTCCACCCAAATCGATTCCCGGTCAAAAAGGAAACTTTTTTGCGCGCCGCGCCGCGCGCGCGCCTGGGCAAAATCAGTTCTGGCCAGCCCAGCCTAGGGCCATTCCAGCCGAATCGGGGTATGTCACCGGGGGTACCCCAGTTTGACCCAGAATTTCAAAGCCACCTTTTCCTACATTTTTAAGCATGCAGATTCCTCACAAATCGATTCCCGGTCAAAACAGAAACTTTTTTGCGCGCCGCGCCGCGCGCGCGCCTGGGCAAAATCAGTTCTGGCCAGCCCAGCCCAGGGCCATTCCAGCCAAATCTGGGTATGTCACCGGGGGTACCCCGGTTTGACCCAGCATTTCAAACCCATCTTTCCCTACGTTTTTCAGCATGCCGATTCCACCCAAATCGATTCCCAGTCAAAACGGAAATCTTTTTGCGCGCCGCGCCGCGCGCGCGCCTGGGCAAAATCAGTTCTGGCCAGCCCAGCCTAGGGCCATTCCAGCCAAATCTGGGTATGTCACCGGGGGTACCCCAGTTTGACCCAGAATTTCAAAGCCATCTCTTCCTACATTTTTAAGCATGCACATTCTACCCAAATCGATTCCCGGTCAAAACGGAAACTTTTTTGCGCGCCGCGCCGCGCGCGCGCCTGGGCAAAATCAGTTCTGGCCAGCCCAGCCTAGGGCCATTCCAGCCAAATCTGGGTATGTCACCGGGGGTACCCCAGTTTGACCCGGAATTTCAAACCCATCTTTCCCTACGTTTTTCAGCATGCCGATTCCACCCAAATCGATTCCCGGTCAAAACGGAAACTTTTTTGCGCGCCGCGCCGCGCGCGCGCCTGGGCAAAATCAGTTCTGGCCAGCCCAGCCTAGGGCCATTCCAGCCAAATCTGGGTATGTCACCGGGGGTACCCCAGTTTGACCCAGAATTTCAAAGCCATCTTCTCCTACATTTTTAAGCATGCAGATTCCACCCAAATCAATTCCCGGTCAAAACGGAAACTTTTTTGCGCGCCGCGCCGCGCGCGCGCCTGGGCAAAATCAGTTCTGGCCAGCCCAGCCCAGGGCCATTCCAGCCAAATCTGGGTATGTCACCGGGGGTACCCCAGTTTGACCCAGAATTTCAAAGCCATCTTTTCCTACATTTTTAAGCATGCAGATTCCACCCAAATCGATTCCCGGTCAAAACGGAAACTTTTTTGCGCGCCGCGCCGCGCGCGCGCCTGGGCAAAATCAGTTCTGGCCAGCCCAGCCTAGGGCCATTCCAGCCAAATCTGGGTATGCCACCGGGGGTACCCCAGTTTGACCCGGAATTTCAAAGCCATCTTTTCCTACATTTTTAAGCATGCAGATTCCTCACAAATCGATTCCCGGTCAAAACAGAAACTTTTTTGCGCGCCGCGCCGCGCGCGCGCCTGGGCAAAATCAGTTCTGGCCAGCCCAGCCTGGGGCCATTCCAGCCAAATCTGGGTATGTCACCGAGGGTACCCCAGTTTGACCCAGAATTTCAAACCCATCTTTCCCTACGTTTTTCAGCATGCCGATTCCATCCAAATCGATTCCCGGTCAAAACGGAAATCTTTTTGCGCGCCGCGCCGCGCGCGCGCCTGGGCAAAATCAGTTCTGGCCAGCCCAGCCTAGGGCCATTCCAGCCAAATCTGGGTATGTCACCGGGGGTACCCCAGTTTGACCCAGAATTTCAAAGCCATCTTTTCCTACATTTTTAAGCATGCAGATTCCACCCAAATCGATTCCTGGTCAAAACGGAAACTTTTTTGCGCGCCGCGCCGCGCGCGCGCCTGGGCAAAATCAGTTCTGGCCAGCCCAGCCTAGGGCCATTCCAGCCAAATCTGGGTATGTCACCGGGGGTACCCCAGTTTGACCCAGAATTTCAAAGCCATCTTTTCCTACATTTTTAAGCATGCAGATTCCACCCAAATCGATTCCCAATCAAAATGGAAACTTTTTTGCGCGCCGCGCCGCGCGCGCGCCTGAGCAAAATCAGTTCTGGCCAGCCCAGCCCAGGGCCATTCCAGCCAAATCTGGGTATGTCACCGGGGGTACCCCAGTTTGACCCAGAATTTCAAACCCATCTTTCCCTACGTTTTTCAGCATGCCGATTCCACCCAAATCGATTCCCGGTCAAAACGGAAACTTTTTTGCGCGCCGCGCCGCGCGCGCGCCTGGGCAAAATCAGTTCTGGCCAGCCCAGCCTAGGGCCATTCCAGCCAAATCTGGGTATGTCACCGGGGGTACCCCAGTTTGACCCAGAATTTCAAAGCCATCTTTTCCTACATTTTTAAGCATGCACATTCCACCCAAATCGATTCCCGGTCAAAACGGAAACTTTTTTGCGCGCCGCGCCGCGCGCGCGCCTGGGCAAAATCAGTTCTGGCCAGCCCAGCCTAGGGCCATTCCAGCCAAATCTGGGTATGCCACCGGGGGTACCCCAGTTTGACCCGGAATTTCAAAGCCATCTTTTCCTACATTTTTAAGCATGCAGATTCCTCACAAATCGATTCCCGGTCAAAACAGAAACTTTTTTGCGCGCCGCGCCGCGCGCGCGCCTGGGCAAAATCAGTTCTGGCCAGCCCAGCCTGGGGCCATTCCAGCCAAATCTGGGTATGTCACCGAGGGTACCCCAGTTTGACCCAGAATTTCAAACCCATCTTTCCCTACGTTTTTCAGCATGCCGATTCCATCCAAATCGATTCCCGGTCAAAACGGAAATCTTTTTGCGCGCCGCGCCGCGCGCGCGCCTGGGCAAAATCAGTTCTGGCCAGCCCAGCCTAGGGCCATTCCAGCCAAATCTGGGTATGTCACCGGGGGTACCCCAGTTTGACCCAGAATTTCAAAGCCATCTTTTCCTACATTTTTAAGCATGCAGATTCCACCCAAATCGATTCCTGGTCAAAACGGAAACTTTTTTGCGCGCCGCGCCGCGCGCGCGCCTGGGCAAAATCAGTTCTGGCCAGCCCAGCCTAGGGCCATTCCAGCCAAATCTGGGTATGTCACCGGGGGTACCCCAGTTTGACCCAGAATTTCAAAGCCATCTTTTCCTACATTTTTAAGCATGCAGATTCCACCCAAATCGATTCCCAATCAAAATGGAAACTTTTTTGCGCGCCGCGCCGCGCGCGCGCCTGAGCAAAATCAGTTCTGGCCAGCCCAGCCCAGGGCCATTCCAGCCAAATCTGGGTATGTCACCGGGGGTACCCCAGTTTGACCCAGAATTTCAAACCCATCTTTCCCTACGTTTTTCAGCATGCCGATTCCACCCAAATCGATTCCCGGTCAAAACGGAAACTTTTTTGCGCGCCGCGCCGCGCGCGCGCCTGGGCAAAATCAGTTCTGGCCAGCCCAGCCTAGGGCCATTCCAGCCAAATCTGGGTATGTCACCGGGGGTACCCCAGTTTGACCCAGAATTTCAAAGCCATCTTTTCCTACATTTTTAAGCATGCACATTCCACCCAAATCGATTCCCGGTCAAAACAGAAACTTTTTTGCGCGCCGCGCCGCGCGCGCGCCTGGGCAAAATCAGTTCTGGTCAGCCCAGCCCAGGGCCATTCCAGCCAAATCTGGGTATGTCACCGGGGGTACCCCAGTTTGACCCGGAATTTCAAACCCATCTTTCCCTACGTTTTTCAGCATGCCGATTCCACCCAAATCGATTCCCGGTCAAAACGGAAACTTTTTTGCGCGCCGCGCCGCGCGCGCGCCTGGGCAAAATCAGTTCTGGCCAGCCCAGCCTAGGGCCATTCCAGCCAAATCTGGGTATGTCACCGGGGGTACCCCAGTTTGACCCAGAATTTCAAAGCCATCTTCTCCTACATTTTTAAGCATGCAGATTCCACCCAAATCGATTCCCGGTCAAAACGGAAACTTTTTTGCGCGCCGCGCCGCGCGCGCGCCTGGGCAAAATCAGTTCTGGCCAGCCCAGCCTAGGGCCATTCCAGCCAAATCTGGGTATGTCACCGGGGGTACCCCAGTTTGACCCAGAATTTCAAAGCCATCTTTTCCTACATTTTTAAGCATGCAGATTCCACCCAAATCGATTCCCAATCAAAATGGAAACTTTTTTGCGCGCCGCGCCGCGCGCGCGCCTGAGCAAAATCAGTTCTGGCCAGCCCAGCCCAGGGCCATTCCAGCCAAATCTGGGTATGTCACCGGGGGTACCCCAGTTTGACCCAGAATTTCAAACCCATCTTTCCCTACGTTTTTCAGCATGCCGATTCCACCCAAATCGATTCCCGGTCAAAACGGAAACTTTTTTGCGCGCCGCGCCGCGCGCGCGCCTGGGCAAAATCAGTTCTGGCCAGCCCAGCCTAGGGCCATTCCAGCCAAATCTGGGTATGTCACCGGGGGTACCCCAGTTTGACCCAGAATTTCAAAGCCATCTTTTCCTACATTTTTAAGCATGCACATTCCACCCAAATCGATTCCCGGTCAAAACGGAAACTTTTTTGCGCGCCGCGCCGCGCGCGCGCCTGGGCAAAATCAGTTCTGGCCAGCCCAGCCTAGGGCCATTCCAGCCAAATCTGGGTATGTCACCGGGGGTACCCCAGTTTGACCCAGAATTTCAAAGCCATCTTTTCCTACATTTTTAAGCATGCAGATTCCTCACAAATCGATTCCCGGTCAAAACAGAAACTTTTTTGCGCGCCGCGCCGCGCGCGCGCCTGGGCAAAATCAGTTCTGGCCAGCCCAGCCCAGGGCCATTCCAGCCAAATCTGGGTATGTCACCGGGGGTACCCCAGTTTGACCCGGAATTTCAAACCCATCTTTCCCTACGTTTTTCAGCATGCCGATTCCACCCAAATCGATTCCCGGTCAAAACGGAAACTTTTTTGCGCGCCGCGCCGCGCGCGCGCCTGGGCAAAATCAGTTCTGGCCAGCCCAGCCTAGGGCCATTCCAGCCAAATCTGGGTATGTCACCGGGGGTACCCCAGTTTGACCCAGATTTTCAAAGCCATCTTCTCCTACATTTTTAAGCATGCAGATTCCACCCAAATCGATTCCCGGTCAAAACGGAAACTTTTTTGCGCGCCGCGCCGCGCGCGCGCCTGGGCAAAATCAGTTCTGGCCAGCCCAGCCTAGGGCCATTCCAGCCAAATCTGGGTATGTCACCGGGGGTACCCCAGTTTGACCCAGAATTTCAAAGCCATCTTCTCCTACATTTTTAAGCATGCAGATTCCACCCAAATCGATTCCCGGTCAAAACGGAAACTTTTTTGCGCGCCGCGCCGCGCGCGCGCCTGGGCAAAATCAGTTCTGGCCAGCCCAGCCCAGGGCCATTCCAGCCAAATCTGGGTATGTCACCGGGGGTACCCCAGTTTGACCCAGAATTTCAAACCCATCTTTCCCTACGTTTTTCAGCATGCCGATTCCACCCAAATCGATTACCGGTCAAAACGGAAACTTTTTTGCGCGCCGCGCCGCGCGCGCGCCTGGGCAAAATCAGTTCTGGCCAGCCCAGCCCAGGGCCATTCCAGCCAAATCTGGGTATGTCACCGGGGGTACCCCAGTTTGACCCAGAATTTCAAACCCATCTTTTCCTACATTTTTAAGCATGCAGATTCCTCACAAATCGATTCCCGGTCAAAACAGAAACTTTTTTGCGCGCCGCGCCGCGCGCGCGCCTGGGCAAAATCAGTTCTGGCCAGCCCAGCCCAGGGCCATTCCAGCCAAATCCGGGTATGTCACCGGGGGTACCCCAGTTTGACCCGAAATTTCAAACCCATCTTTCCCTACGTTTTTCAGCATGCCGATTCCACCCAAATCGATTCCCGGTCAAAACGGAAACTTTTTTGCGCGCCGCGCCGCGCACGCGCCTGGGCAAAATCAGTTCTGGCCAGCCCAGCCTAGGGCCATTCCAGCCAAATCTGGGTATGTCACCGGGGGTACCCCAGTTTGACCCAGAATTTCAAAGCCATCTTTTCCTACATTTTTAAGCATGCAGATTCCACCCAAATCGATTCCCGGTCAAAACGGAAACTTTTTTGCGCGCCGCGCCGCGCGCGCGCCTGGGCAAAATCAGTTCTGGCCAGCCCAGCCCAGGGCCATTCCAGCCAAATCTGGGTATGTCACCGGGGGTACCCCAGTTTGACCCAGAATTTCAAAGCCATCTTCTCCTACATTTTTAAGCATGCAGATTCCACCCAAATCGATTCCCGGTCAAAACGGAAACTTTTTTGCGCGCCGCGCCGCGCGCGCGCCTGGGCAAAATCAGTTCTGGCCAGCCCAGCCCAGGGCCATTCCAGCCAAATCTGGGTATGTCACCGGGGGTACCCCAGTTTGACCCAGAATTTCAAACCCATCTTTCCCTACGTTTTTCAGCATGCCGATTCCACCCAAATCGATTCCCGGTCAAAACGGAAACTTTTTTGCGCGCCGCGCCGCGCGCGCGCCTGGGCAAAATCAGTTCTGGCCAGCCCAGCCTAGGGCCATTCCAGCCAAATCTGGGTATGTCACCGGGGGTACCCCAGTTTGACCCAGAATTTCAAAGCCATCTTTTCCTACATTTTTAAGCATGCAGATTCCACCCAAATCGATTCCCGGTCAAAACGGAAACTTTTTTGCGCGCCGCGCCGCGCGCGCGCCTGGGCAAAATCAGTTCTGGCCAGCCCAGCCTAGGGCCATTCCAGCCAAATCTGGGTATGTCACTGGGGGTACCCCAGTTTGACCCAGAATTTCAAAGCCATCTTCTCCTACATTTTTAAGCATGCAGATTCCACCCAAATCGATTCCCGGTCAAAAAGGAAACTTTTTTGCGCGCCGCGCCGCGCGCGCGCCTGGGAAAAATCAGTTCTGGCCAGCCCAGCCCAGGGCCATTCCAGCCAAATCTGGGTATGTCACCGGGGGTACCCCAGTTTGACCCGGAATTTCAAACCCATCTTTCCCTACGCTTTTCAGCATGCCGATTCCACCCAAATCGATTCCCGGTCAAAACAGAAACTTTTTTGCGCGCCGCGCCGCGCGCGCGCCTGGGCAAAATCAGTTCTGGCCAGCCCAGCCTAGGGCCATTCCACCCAAATCTCGGTATGTCACCGGGGGTACCCCAGTTTGACCCAGAATTTCAAAGCCATCTTCTCCTACATTTTTAAGCATGCAGATTCCACCCAAATCGATTCCCGGTCAAAACGGAAACTTTTTTGCGCGCCGCGCCGCGCGCGCGCCTGGGCAAAATCAGTTCTGGCCAGCCCAGCCTAGGGCCATTCCAGCCAAATCTGGGTATGTCACCGGGGGTACCCCAGTTTGACCCAGAATTTCAAAGCCATCTTCTCCTACATTTTTAAGCATGCAGATTCCACCCAAATCGATTCCCGGTCAAAACGGAAACTTTTTTGCGCGCCGCGCCGCGCGCGCGCCTGGGCAAAATCAGTTCTGGCCAGCCCAGCCTAGGGCCATTCCAGCCAAATCTGGGTATGTCACCGGGGGTACCCCAGTTTGACCCAGAATTTCAAAGCCAGCTTTTCCTACATTTGTAAGCATGCAGATTCCACCCAAATCGATTCCCGGTCAAAACGGAAACTTTTTTGCGCGCCGCGCCGCGCGCGCGCCTGGGCAAAATCAGTTCTGGCCAGCCCAGCCCAGGGCCATTCCAGCCAAATCTGGGTATGTCACCGGGGGTACCCCAGTTTGACCCAGAATTTCAAACCCATCTTTCCCTACGTTTTTCAGCATGCCGATTCCACCCAAATCGATTCCCGGTCAAAACGGAAACTTTTTTGCGCGCCGCGCCGCGCGCGCGCCTGGGCAAAATCAGTTCTGGCCAGCCCAGCCTAGGGCCATTCCAGCCAAATCTGGGTATGTCACCGGGGGTACCCCAGTTTGACCCAGAATTTCAAAGCCATCTTTTCCTACATTTTTAAGCATGCAGATTGCACCCAAATCGATTCCCGGTCAAAACGGAAATTTTTTTGCGCGCCGCGCCGCGCGCGCGCCTGGGCAAAATCAGTTCTGGCCAGCCCAGCCTAGGGCCATTCCAGCCAAATCTGGGTATGTCACCGGGGGTACCCCAGTTTGACCCAGAATTTCAAAGCCATCTTCTCCTACATTTTTAAGCATGCAGATTCCTCACAAATCGATTCCCGGTCAAATCGGAAACTTTTTTGCGCGCCGCGCCGCGCGCGCGCCTGGGCAAAATCAGTTCTGGCCAGCCCAGCCTAGGGCCATTCCAGCCAAATCTGGGTATGTCACCGGGGGTACCCCAGTTTGACCCAGAATTTCAAAGGCATCTTCTCCTACATTTTTAAGCATGCAGATTCCACCCAAATCGATTCCCGGTCAAAACAGAAACTTTTTTGCGCGCCGCGCCGCGCCCGCGCCTGGGCAAAATCAGTTCTGGCCAGCCCAGCCTAGGGCCATCCCAGCCAAATCTGGGTATGTCACCGGGGGTACCCCAGTTTGACCCAGAATTTCAAAGCCATCTTCTCCTACATTTTTAAGCATGCAGATTCCACCCAAATCGATTCCCGGTCAAAACGGAAACTTTTTTGCACGCCGCGCCGCGCGCGCGCCTGGGCAAAATCAGTTCTGGTCAGCCCAGCCCAGGGCCATTCCAGCCAAATCTGGGTATGTCACCGGGGGTACCCCAGTTTGACCCAGAATTTCAAAGCCATCTTTTCCTACATTTTTAAGCATGCAGATTCCTCTCAAATCGATTCCCGGTCAAAACAGAAACTTTTTTGCGCGCCGCGCCGCGCGCGCGCCCGGGCAAAATCAGTTCTGGCCAGCCCAGCCCAGGGCCATTCCAGCCAAATCTGGGTATGTCACCGGGGGTACCCCAGTTTGACCCAGAATTTCAAAGCCATCTTTTCCTACATTTTTAAGCATGCCGATTCCACCCAAATCGATTCCCGGTCAAAACGGAAACTTTTTTGCGCGCCGCGCCGCACGCGCGCCTGGGCAAAATCAGTTCTGGCCAGCCCAGCCTAGGGCCATTCCAGCCAAATCTGGGTATGTCACCGGGGGTACCCCAGTTTGACCCAGAATTTCAAAGCCATCTTTTCCTACATTTTTAAGCATGCAGATTCCACCCAAATCGATTCCCGGTCAAAACGGAAACTTTTTTGCGCGCCGCGCCGCGCGCGCGCCTGGGCAAAATCAGTTCTGGCCAGCCCAGCCTAGGGCCATTCCAGCCAAATCTGGGTATGTCACCGGGGGTACCCCAGTTTGACCCAGAATTTCAAAGCCATCTTTTCCTACATTTTTAAGCATGCAGATTCCTCACAAATCGATTCCCGGTCAAAACAGAAACTTTTTTGCGCGCCGCGCCGCGCGCGCGCCTGGGCAAAATCAGTTCTGGCCAGCCCAGCCCAGGGCCATTCCAGCCAAATCTGGGTATGTCACCGGGGGTACCCCAGTTTGACCCGGAATTTCAAACCCATCTTTCCCTACGTTTTTCAGCTTGCAGATTCCTCACAAATCGATTCCCGGTCAAAACGGAAACTTTTTTGCGCGCCGCGCCGCGCGCGCGCCTGGGCAAAATCAGTTCTGGCCAGCCCAGCCTAGGGCCATTCCAGCCAAATCTGGGTATGTCACCGGGGGTACCCCAGTTTGACCCAGAATTTCAAAGCCATCTTTTCCTACATTTTTGAGCATGCAGATTGCACCCAAATCGATTCCCGGTCAAAACGGAAATTTTTTTGCGCGCCGCGCCGCGCGCGCGCCTGGGCAAAATCAGTTCTGGCCAGCCCAGCCTAGGGCCATTCCAGCCAAATCTGGGTATGTCACCGGGGGTACCCCAGTTTGACCCAGAATTTCAAAGCCATCTTTTCCTACATTTTTAAGCATGCAGATTCCACCCAAATCGATTCCCGGTCAAAACGGAAACTTTTTTGCGCGCCGCGCCGCGCGCGCGCCTGGGCAAAATCAGTTCTGGCCAGCCCAGCCTAGGGCCATTCCAGCCAAATCTGGGTATGTCACCGGGGGTACCCCAGTTTGACCCAGAATTTCAAAGCCATCTTTTCCTACATTTTTAAGCATGCAGATTCCTCACAAATCGATTCCCGGTCAAAACAGAAACTTTTTTGCGCGCCGCGCCGCGCGCGCGCCTGGGCAAAATCAGTTCTGGCCAGCCCAGCCCAGGGCCATTCCAGCCAAATCTGGGTATGTCACCGGGGGTACCCCAGTTTGACCCGGAATTTCAAACCCATCTTTCCCTACGTTTTTCAGCTTGCAGATTCCTCACAAATCGATTCCCGGTCAAAACGGAAACTTTTTTGCGCGCCGCGCCGCGCGCGCGCCTGGGCAAAATCAGTTCTGGCCAGCCCAGCCTAGGGCCATTCCAGCCAAATCTGGGTATGTCACCGGGGGTACCCCAGTTTGACCCAGAATTTCAAAGCCATCTTTTCCTACATTTTTGAGCATGCAGATTGCACCCAAATCGATTCCCGGTCAAAACGGAAATTTTTTTGCGCGCCGCGCCGCGCGCGCGCCTGGGCAAAATCAGTTCTGGCCAGCCCAGCCTAGGGCCATTCCAGCCAAATCTGGGTATGTCACCGGGGGTACCCCAGTTTGACCCAGAATTTCAAAGCCATCTTTTCCTACATTTTTAAGCATGCAGATTCCACCCAAATCGGTTCCCGGTCAAAACAGAAACTTTTTTGCGCGCCGCGCCGCGCGCGCGCCTGGGCAAAATCAGTTCTGGCCAGCCCAGCCCAGGGCCATTCCAGCCAAATCTGGGTATGTCACCGGGGGTACCCCAGTTTGACCCAGAATTTCAAAGCCATCTTCTCCTACATTTTTAAGCATGCAGATTCCACCCAAATCGATTCCCGGTCAAAACGGAAACTTTTTTGCGCGCCGCGCCGCGCGCGCGCCTGGGCAAAATCAGTTCTGGCCAGCCCAGCCTAGGGCCATTCCAGCCAAATCTGGGTATGTCACCGGGGGTACCCCAGTTTGACCCAGAATTTCAAAGCCATCTTCTCCTACATTTTTAAGCATGCAGATTCCACCCAAATCGATTCCCGGTCAAAACGGAAACTTTTTTGCGCGCCGCGCCGCGCGCGCGCCTGGGCAAAATCAGTTCTGGCCAGCCCAGCCCAGGGCCATTCCAGCCAAATCTGGGTATGTCACCGGGGGTACCCCAGTTTGACCCAGAATTTCAAAGCCATCTTCTCCTACATTTTTAAGCATGCAGATTCCACCCAAATCGATTCCCGGTCAAAACGGAAACTTTTTTGCGCGCCGCGCCGCGCGCGCGCCTGGGCAAAATCAGTTCTGGCCAGTCCAGCCCAGGGCCATTCCAGCCAAATCTGGGTATGTCACCGGGGGTACCCCAGTTTGACCCAGAATTTCAAGGCCATCTTTTCCTACATTTTTAAGCATGCAGATTCCTCTCAAATCGATTCCCGGTCAAAACAGAAACTTTTTTGCGCGCCGCGCCGCGCGCGCGCCTGGGCAAAATCAGTTCTGGCCAGCCCAGCCCAGGGCCATTCCAGCCAAATCTGGGTATGTCACCGGGGGTACCCCAGTTTGACCCAGAATTTCAAAGCCATCTTTTCCTACATTTTTAAGCATGCAGATTCCACCCAAATCGATTCCCGGTCAAAACGGAAACTTTTTTGCGCGCCGCGCCGCACGCGCGCCTGGGCAAAATCAGTTCTGGCCAGCCCAGCCTAGGGCCATTCCAGCCAAATCTGGGTATGTCACCGGGGGTACCCCAGTTTGACCCAGAATTTCAAAGCCATCTTTTCCTACATTTTTAAGCATGCAGATTCCTCACAAATCGATTCCCGGTCAAAACAGAAACTTTTTTGCGCGCCGCGCCGCGCGCGCGCCTGGGCAAAATCAGTTCTGGCCAGCCCAGCCTAGGGCCATTCCAGCCAAATCTGGGTATGTCACCGGGGGTACCCCAGGTTGACCCAGAATTTCAAAGCCATCTTTTCCTACATTTTTAAGCATGCAGATTCCTCACAAATCGATTCCCGGTCAAAACAGAAACTTTTTTGCGCGCCGCGCCGCGCGCGCGCCTGGGCAAAATCAGTTCTGGCCAGCCCAGCCCAGGGCCATTCCAGCCAAATCTGGGTATGTCACCGGGGGTACCCCAGTTTGACCCAGAATTTCAAAGCCATCTTCTCCTACATTTTTAAGCATGCAGATTCCACCCAAATCGATTCCCGGTCAAAACGGAAACTTTTTTGCGCGCCGCGCCGCGCGCGCGCCTGGGCAAAATCAGTTCTGGCCAGCCCAGCCTAGGGCCATTCCAGCCAAATCTGGGTATGTCACCGGGGGTACCCCAGTTTGACCCAGAATTTCAAAGCCATCTTCTCCTACATTTTTAAGCATGCAGATTCCACCCAAATCGATTCCCGGTCAAAACGGAAACTTTTTTGCGCGCCGCGCCGCGCGCGCGCCTGGGCAAAATCAGTTCTGGCCAGCCCAGCCCAGGGCCATTCCAGCCAAATCTGGGTATGTCACCGGGGGTACCCCAGTTTGACCCAGAATTTCAAAGCCATCTTCTCCTACATTTTTAAGCATGCAGATTCCACCCAAATCGATTCCCGGTCAAAACGGAAACTTTTTTGCGCGCCGCGCCGCGCGCGCGCCTGGGCAAAATCAGTTCTGGCCAGTCCAGCCCAGGGCCATTCCAGCCAAATCTGGGTATGTCACCGGGGGTACCCCAGTTTGACCCAGAATTTCAAGGCCATCTTTTCCTACATTTTTAAGCATGCAGATTCCTCTCAAATCGATTCCCGGTCAAAACAGAAACTTTTTTGCGCGCCGCGCCGCGCGCGCGCCTGGGCAAAATCAGTTCTGGCCAGCCCAGCCCAGGGCCATTCCAGCCAAATCTGGGTATGTCACCGGGGGTACCCCAGTTTGACCCAGAATTTCAAAGCCATCTTTTCCTACATTTTTAAGCATGCAGATTCCACCCAAATCGATTCCCGGTCAAAACGGAAACTTTTTTGCGCGCCGCGCCGCACGCGCGCCTGGGCAAAATCAGTTCTGGCCAGCCCAGCCTAGGGCCATTCCAGCCAAATCTGGGTATGTCACCGGGGGTACCCCAGTTTGACCCAGAATTTCAAAGCCATCTTTTCCTACATTTTTAAGCATGCAGATTCCACCCAAATCGATTCCCGGTCAAAACAGAAACTTTTTTGCGCGCCGCGCCGCGCGCGCGCCTGGGCAAAATCAGTTCTGGCCAGCCCAGCCTAGGGCCATTCCAGCCAAATCTGGGTATGTCACCGGGGGTACCCCAGGTTGACCCAGAATTTCAAAGCCATCTTTTCCTACATTTTTAAGCATGCAGATTCCTCACAAATCGATTCCCGGTCAAAACAGAAACTTTTTTGCGCGCCGCGCCGCGCGCGCGCCTGGGCAAAATCAGTTCTGGCCAGCCCAGCCCAGGGCCATTCCAGCCAAATCTGGGTATGTCACCGGGGGTACCCCAGTTTGACCCGGAATTTCAAACCCATCTTTCCCTACGTTTTTCAGCATGCCGATTCCACCCAAATCGATTCCCGGTCAAAACGGAAACTTTTTTGCGCGCCGCGCCGCGCGCGCGCCTGGGCAAAATCAGTTCTGGCCAGCCCAGCCTAGGGCCATTCCAGCCAAATCTGGGTATGTCACCGGGGGTACCCCAGTTTGACCCAGAATTTCAAAGCCATCTTCTCCTACATTTTTAAGCATGCAGATTCCTCACAAATCGATTCCCGGTCAAAACGGAAACTTTTTTGCGCGCCGCGCCGCGCGCGCGCCTGGGCAAAATCAGTTCTGGCCAGCCCAGCCTAGGGCCATTCCAGCCAAATCTGGGTATGTCACCGGGGGTACCCCAGTTTGACCCAGAATTTCAAAGCCATCTTCTCCTACATTTTTAAGCATGCAGATTCCACCCAAATCGATTCCCGGTCAAAACGGAAACTTTTTTGCGCGCCGCGCCGCGCGCGCGCCTGGGCAAAATCAGTTCTGGCCAGCCCAGCCCAGGGCCATTCCAGCCAAATCTGGGTATGTCACCGGGGGTACCCCAGTTTGACCCAGAATTTCAAACCCATCTTTCCCTACGTTTTTCAGCATGCCGATTCCACCCAAATCGATTCCCGGTCAAAACGGAAAGTTTTTGGTCCGCCGCGCCGCGCGCGCGCCTGGGCAAAATCAGTTCTGGCCAGCCCAGCCTAGGGCCATTCCAGCCAAATCTGGGTATGTCACCGGGGGTACCCGAGTTTGACCCAGAATTTCAAACCCATCTTTTCCTACATTTTTAAGCATGCAGATTCCTCACAAATCGATTCCCGGTCAAAACGGAAACTTTTTTGCGCGCCGCGCCGCGCGCGCGCCTGGGCAAAATCAGTTCTGGCCAGCCCAGCCTAGGGCCATTCCAGCCAAATCTGGGTATGTCACGGGGGGTACCCCAGTTTGACCCAGAATTTCAAAGCCATCTTCTCCTACATTTTTAAGCATGCAGATTCCACCCAAATCGATTCCCGGTCAAAACGGAAACTTTTTTGCGCGCCGCGCCGCGCGCGAGCCTGGGCAAAATCAGTTCTGGCCAGCCCAGCCCAGGGCCATTCCAGCCAAATCTGGGTATGTCACCGGGGGTACCCCAGTTTGACCCAGAATTTCAAACCCATCTTTCCCTACGTTTTTCAGCATGCCGATTCCACCCAAATCGATTCCCGGTCAAAACGGAAACTTTTTTGCGCGCCGCGCCGCGCGCGCGCCTGGGCAAAATCAGTTCTGGCCAGCCCAGCCCAGGGCCATTCCAGCCAAATCTGGGTATGTCACCGGGGATACCCCAGTTTGACCCAGAATTTCAAAGCCATCTTTTCCTACATTTTTAAGCATGCAGATTCCTCACAAATCGATTCCCGGTCAAAACGGAAACTTTTTTGCGCGCCGCGCCGCGCGCGCGCCTGGGCAAAATCAGTTCTGGCCAGCCCAGCCCAGGGCCATTCCAGCCAAATCTGGGTATGTCACCGGGGGTACCCCAGTTTGACCCGGAATTTCAAACCCATCTTTCCCTACGTTTTTCAGCATGCCGATTCCACCCAAATCGATTCCCGGTCAAAACGGAAACTTTTTTGCGCGCCGCGCCGCGCGCGCGCCTGGGCAAAATCAGTTCTGGCCAGCCCAGCCTAGGGCCATTCCAGCCAAATCTGGGTATGTCACCGGGGGTACCCCAGTTTGACCCAGAATTTCAAAGCCATCTTTTCCTACATTTTTAAGCATGCAGATTCCTCACAAATCGATTCCCGGTCAAAACAGAAACTTTTTTGCGCGCCGCGCCGTGCGCGCGCCTGGGCAAAATCAGTTCTGGCCAGCCCAGCCCAGGGCCATTCCAGCCAAATCTGGGTATGTCACCGGGGGTACCCCAGTTTGACCCGGAAGTTCAAACCCATCTTTCCCTACGTTTTTCAGCATGCCGATTCCACCCAAATCGATTCCCAGTCAAAACGGAAACTTTTTTGCGCGCCGCGCCGCGCGCGCGCCTGGGCAAAATCAGTTCTGGCCAGCCCAGCCCAGGGCCATTCCAGCCAAATCTGGGTATGTCACCGGGGGTACCCCAGTTTGACCCAGAAGTTCAAACCCATCTTTCCCTACTTTTCTCAGCATGCCGATTCCACCCAAATCGATTCCCGGTCAAAACGGAAACTTTTTTGCGCGCCGCGCCGCGCGCGCGCCTGGGCAAAATCAGTTCTGGCCAGCCCAGCCCAGGGCCATTCCAGCCAAATCTGGGTATGTCACCGGGGGTACCCCAGTTTGACCCAGAATTTCAAACCCATCTTTCCCTACGTTTTTCAGCATGCCGATTCCACCCAAATCGATTCCCGGTCAAAACGGAAACTTTTTTGCGCGCCGCGCCGCGCGCGCGCCTGGGCAAAATCAGTTCTGGCCAGCCCAGCCTAGGGCCATTCCAGCCAAATCTGGGTATGTCACCGGGGGTACCCCAGTTTGACCCAGAATTTCAAACCCATCTTTCCCTACGTTTTTCAGCATGCCGATTCCACCCAAATCAATTCCCGGTCAAAACAGAAACTTTTTTGCGCGCCGCGCCGCGCACGCGCCTGGGCAAAATCAGTTCTGCCCAGCCCAGCCTAGGGCCATTCCAGCCAAATCTGGGTATGTCACCGGGGGTACCCCAGTTTGACCCAGAATTTCAAAGCCATCTTTTCCTACATTTTTAAGCATGCAGATTCCTCACAAATCGATTCCCGGTCAAAACAGAAACTTTTTTGCGCGCCGCGCCGCGCGCGCGCCTGGGCAAAATCAGTTCTGGCCAGCCCAGCCCAGGGCCATTCCAGCCAAATCTGGGTATGTCACCGGGGGTACCCCAGTTTGACCCGGAATTTCAAACCCATCTTTCCCTACGTTTTTCAGCATGCCGATTCCACCCAAATCGATTCCCGGTCAAAACGGAAACTTTTTTGCGCGCCGCGCCGCGCGCGCGCCTGGGCAAAATCAGTTCTGGCCAGCCCAGCCTAGGGCCATTCCAGCCAAATCTGGGTATGTCACCGGGGGTACCCCAGTTTGACCCAGAATTTCAAAGCCATCTTTTCCTACATTTTTAAGCATGCAGATTCCTCACAAATCGATTCCCGGTCAAAACAGAAACTTTTTTGCGCGCCGCGCCGTGCGCGCGCCTGGGCAAAATCAGTTCTGGCCAGCCCAGCCCAGGGCCATTCCAGCCAAATCTGGGTATGTCACCGGGGGTACCCCAGTTTGACCCGGAAGTTCAAACCCATCTTTCCCTACGTTTTTCAGCATGCCGATTCCACCCAAATCGATTCCCGGTCAAAACGGAAACTTTTTTGCGCGCCGCGCCGCGCGCGCGCCTGGGCAAAATCAGTTCTGGCCCGCCCAGCCTAGGGCCATTCCAGCCAAATCTGGGTATGTCACCGGGGGTACCCCAGTTTGACCCAGAATTTCAAAGCCATCTTTTCCTACATTTTTAAGCATGCAGATTCCTCACAAATCGATTCCCGGTCAAAACAGAAACTTTTTTGCGCGCC
The DNA here is from genome assembly GCA_964036045.1 of Eutreptiella sp. 'Long Island Sound 2002'. NCBI lineage: Eukaryota > Euglenozoa > Euglenophyceae > Eutreptiales > Eutreptiaceae > Eutreptiella > Eutreptiella sp. 'Long Island Sound 2002'. The sequence goes on along the minus strand of OZ038380.1, from coordinate 176,057,565 downwards.
GCGCCGCGCGCGCGCCTGGGCAAAATCAGTTCTGGCCAGCCCAGCCCAGGGCCATTCCAGCCAAATCTGGGTGGGTCACCGGGGGTACCCCAGTTTGACCCAGAATTTCAAACCCATCTTTCCCTACGTTTTTAAGCATGCCGATTCCACCCAAATCGATTCCCGGTCAAAACGGAAACTTTTTTGCGCGCGGCGCCCGGCGCGCGCCTGGGCAAAATCAGTTCTGGCCAGCCCAGCCTAGAAGCATTCCAGCCAAATCTGGGTATGTCACCGGGGGTACCCCAGTTTGACCCAGAATTTCAAAGCCATCTTTTCCTACATTTTTAAGCATGCAGATTCCTCACAAATCGATTCCCGGTCTAAACGGAAACTTTTTTGCGCGCCGCGCCGCGCGCGCGCCTGGGCAAAATCAGTTCTGGCCAGCCCAGCCTAGGGCCATTCCAGCCAAATCTGGGTATGTCACCGGGGGTACCCCAGTTTGACCCAGAATTTCAAAGCCATCTTTTCCTACATTTTTAAGCATGCAGATTCCTCACAAATCGATTCCCGGTCAAAACAGAAACTTTTTTGCGCGCCGCGCCGCGCGCGCGCCTGGGGAAAATCAGTTCTGGCCAGCCCAGCCCAGGGCCATTCCAGCCAAATCTGGGTATGTCACCGGGGGTACCCCAGTTTGACCCAGAATTTCAAACCCATCTTTCCCTACGTTTTTCAGCATGCCGATTCCACCCAAATCGATTCCCGGTCAAAACGGAAACTTTTTTGCGCGCCGCGCCGCGCGCGCGCCTGGGCAAAATCAGTTCTGGCCAGCCCAGCCTAGGGCCATTCCAGCCAAATCTGGGTATGTCACTGGGGGTACCCCAGTTTGACCCAGAATTTCAAACCCATCTTTTCCTACATTTTTAAGCATGCAGATTCCTCACAAATCGATTCCCGGTCAAAACGGAAACTTTTTTGCGCGCCGCGCCGCGCGCGCGCCTGGGCAAAATCAGTTCTGGCCAGCCCAGCCCAGGGCCATTCCAGCCAAATCTGGGTATGCCACCGGGGGTACCCCAGTTTGACCCAGAATTTCAAACCCATCTTTCCCTACGTTTTTAAGCATGCCGATTCCACCCAAATCGATTCCCGGTCAAAACAGAAACTTTTTTGCGCGCCGCGCCGCGCGCGCGCCTGGGCAAAATGAGTTCTGGCCAGCCCAGCCTAGGGCCATTCCAGCCAAATCTGGGTATGTCACCGGGGGTACCCCAGTTTGACCCAGAATTTCAAACCCATCTTCTCCTACATTTTTAAGCATGCAGATTCCACCCAAATCGATTCCCGGTCAAAACGGAAACTTTTTTGCGCGCCGCGCCGCGCGCGCGCCTGGGCAAAATCAGTTCTGGCCAGCCCAGCCTAGGGCCATTCCAGCCAAATCTGGGTATGTCACCGGGGGTACCCCAGTTTGACCCAGAATTTCAAAGCCATCTTTTGCTACATTTTTAAGCATGCCGATTCCTCACAAATCGATTCCCGGTCAAAACGGAAACTTTTTTGCGCGCCGCGCCGCGCGCGCGCCTGGGCAAAATCAGTTCTGCCCAGCCCAGCCTAGGGCCATTCCAGCCAAATCTGAGTATGTCACCGGGGGTACCCCAGTTTGACCCGGAATTTCAAGCGCATCTTTCCCTACGTTTTTCAGCATGCCGATTCCACCCAAATCGATTCCCGGTCAAAACGGAAACTTTTTTGCGCGCCGCGCCGCGCGCGCGCCTGGGCAAAATCAGTTCTGGCCAGCCCAGCCTAGGGCCATTGCAGCCAAATCTGGGTATGTCACCGGGGGTACCCCAGTTTGACCCAGAATTTCAAAGCCATCTTTCCCTACGTTTTTCAGCATGCCGATTCCACCCAAATCGATTCCCGGTCAAAACAGAAACTTTTTTGCGCGCCGCGCCGCGCGCGCGCCTGGGCAAAATCAGTTCTGGCCAGCCCAGCCCAGGGCCATTCCAGCCAAATCTGGGTATGTCACCGGGGGTACCCCAGTTTGACCCAGAATTTCAAACCCATCTTTCCCTACGTTTTTCAGCATGCCGATTCCACCCAAATCGATTCCCGGTCAAAACGGAAACTTTTTTGCGCGCCGCGCCGCGGGCGCGCCTGGGCAAAATCAGTTCTGGCCAGCCCAGCCTAGGGCCATTCCAGCCAAATCTGGGTATGTCACCGGGGGTACCCCAGTTTGACCCAGAATTTCAAAGCCATCTTTTCCTACATTTTTAAGCATGCAGATTCCTCACAAATCGATTCCCGGTCAAAACAGAAACTTTTTTGCGCGCCGCGCCGCGCGCGCGCCTGGGCAAAATCAGTTCTGGCCAGCCCAGCCCAGGGCCATTCCAGCCAAATCTGGGTATGTCACCGGGGGTACCCCAGTTTGACCCAGAATTTCAAAGCCATCTTTTCCTACATTTTTAAGCATGCAGATTCCTCACAAATCGATTCCCGGTCAAAACGGAAACTTTTTTGCGCGCCGCGCCGCGCGCGCGCCTGGGCAAAATCAGTTCTGGCCAGCCCAGCCCAGGGCCATTCCAGCCAAATCTGGGTATGTCACCGGGGGTACCCCAGTTTGACCCAGAATTTCAAACCCATCTTTCCCTACGTTTTTCAGCATGCCGATTCCACCCAAATCGATTCCCGGTCAAAACGGAAACTTTTTTGCGCGCCGCGCCGCGCGCGCGCCTGGGCAAAATCAGTTCTGGCCAGCCCAGCCTAGGGCAATTCCAGCCAAATCTGGGTATGTCACCGGGGGTACCCCAGTTTGACCCAGAATTTCAAAGCCATCTTTTCCTACATTTTTAAGCATGCAGATTCCACCCAAATCGATTCCCGGTCAAAGCGGAAATCTTTTTGCGCGCCGCGCCGCGGGCGCGCCTGGGCAAAATCAGTTCTGGCCAGCCCAGCCTAGGGCCATTCCAGCCAAATCTGGGTACGTCACCGGGGGTACCCCAGTTTGACCCAGAATTTCAAACCCATCTTTCCCTACGTTTTTCAGCATGCCGATTCCACCCAAATCGATTCCCGGTCAAAACGGAAACTTTTTTGCGCGCCGCGCCGCGCGCGCGCCTGGGCAAAATCAGTTCTGGCCAGCCCAGCCTAGGGCCATTCCAGCCAAATCTGGGTATGTCACCGGGGGTACCCCAGTTTGACCCAGAATTTCAAAGCCATCTTTTCCTACATTTTTAAGCATGCAGATTCCTCTCAAATCGATTCCCGGTCAAAACGGAAACTTTTTTGCGCGCCGCGCCGCGCGCGCGCCTGGGCAAAATCAGTTCTGGCCAGCCCAGCCCAGGGCCATTCCAGCCAAATCTGGGTATGTCACCGGGGGTACCCCAGTTTGACCCAGAATTTCAAACCCATCTTTCCCTACGTTTTTCAGCATGCCGATTCCACCCAAATCGATTCCCGGTCAAAACGGAAACTTTTTTGCGCGCCGCGCCGCGGGCGCGCCTGGGCAAAATCAGTTCTGGCCAGCCCAGCCTAGGGCCATTCCAGCCAAATCTGGGTATGTCACCGGGGGTACCCCAGTTTGACCCAGAATTTCAAAGCCATCTTTTCCTACGTTTTTCAGCATGCCGATTCCACCCAAATCGATTCCCGGTCAAAACGGAAACTTTTTTGCGCGCCGCGCCGCGCGCGCGCCTGGGCAAAATCAGTTCTGGCCAGCCCAGCCTAGGGCCATTCCAGCCAAATCTGGGTACGTCACCGGGGGTACCCCAGTTTGACCCAGAATTTCAAACCCATCTTTCCCTACGTTTTTCAGCATGCCGATTCCACCCAAATCGATTCCCGGTCAAAACGGAAACTTTTTTGCGCGCCGCGCCGCGCGCGCGCCTGGGCAAAATCAGTTCTGGCCAGCCCAGCCTAGGGCCATTCCAGCCAAATCTGGGTATGTCACCGGGGGTACCCCAGTTTGACCCAGAATTTCAAAGCCATCTTTTCCTACATTTTTAAGCATGCAGATTCCTCACAAATCGATTCCCGGTCAAAACAGAAACTTTTTTGCGCGCCGCGCCGCGCGCGCGCCTGGGCAAAATCAGTTCTGGCCAGCCCAGCCCAGGGCCATTCCAGCCAAATCTGGGTATGTCACCGGGGGTACCCCAGTTTGACCCAGAATTTCAAACCCATCTTTCCCTACGTTTTTCAGCATGCCGATTCCACCCAAATCGATTCCCGGTCAAAACGGAAACTTTTTTGCGCGCCGCGCCGCGGGCGCGCCTGGGCAAAATCAGTTCTGGCCAGCCCAGCCTAGGGCCATTCCAGCCAAATCTGGGTATGTCACCGGGGGTACCCCAGTTTGACCCAGAATTTCAAAGCCATCTTTTCCTACGTTTTTCAGCATGCCGATTCCACCCAAATCGATTCCCGGTCAAAACGGAAACTTTTTTGCGCGCCGCGCCGCGCGCGCGCCTGGGCAAAATCAGTTCTGGCCAGCCCAGCCTAGGGCCATTCCAGCCAAATCTGGGTATGTCACCGGGGGTACCCCAGTTTGACCCAGAATTTCAAACCCATCTTTCCCTACGTTTTTCAGCATGCCGATTCCACCCAAATCGATTCCCGGTCAAAACGGAAACTTTTTTGCGCGCCGCGCCGCGCGCGCGCCTGGGCAAAATCAGTTCTGGCCAGCCCAGCCTAGGGCCATTCCAGCCAAATCTGGGTATGTCACCGGGGGTACCCCAGTTTGACCCAGAATTTCAAAGCCATCTTTTCCTACATTTTTGAGCATGCAGATTCCTCACAAATCGATTCCCGGTCAAAACAGAAACTTTTTTGCGCGCCGCGCCGCGCGCGCGCCTGGGCAAAATCAGTTCTGGCCAGCCCAGCCCAGGGCCATTCCAGCCAAATCTGGGTATGTCACCGGGGGTACCCCAGTTTGACCCAGAATTTCAAACCCATCTTTCCCTACGTTTTTCAGCATGCCGATTCCACCCAAATCGATTCCCGGTCAAAACGGAAACTTTTTTGCGCGCCGCGCCGCGGGCGCGCCTGGGCAAAATCAGTTCTGGCCAGCCCAGCCTAGGGCCATTCCAGCCAAATCTGGGTATGTCACCGGGGGTACCCCAGTTTGACCCAGAATTTCAAAGCCATCTTTTCCTACATTTTTAAGCATGCAGATTCCTCACAAATCAATTCCCGGTCAAAACAGAAACTTTTTTGCGCGCCGCGCCGCGCGCGCGCCTGGGCAAAATCAGTTCTGGCCAGCCCAGCCCAGGGCCATTCCAGCCAAATCTGGGTATGTCACCGGGGGTACCCCAGTTTGACCCAGAGTTTCAAACCCATCTTTCCCTACGTTTTTCAGCATGCCGATTCCACCCAAATCGATTCCCGGTCAAAACGGAAACTTTTTTGCGCGCCGCGCCGCGCGCGCGCCTGGGCAAAATCAGTTCTGGCCAGCCCAGCCCAGGGCCATTCCAGCCAAATCTGGGTATGTCACCGGGGGTACCCCAGTTTGACCCAGAATTTCAAACCCATCTTTCCCTACGTTTTTCAGCATGCCGATTCCACCCAAATCGATTCCCGGTCAAAACGGAAACTTTTTTGCGCGCCGCGCCGCGGGCGCGCCTGGGCAAAATCAGTTCTGGCCAGCGCAGCCTAGGGCCATTCCAGCCAAATCTGGGTATGTCACCGGGGGTACCCCAGTTTGACCCAGAATTTCAAAGCCATCTTTTCCTACATTTTTAAGCATGCAGATTCCTCACAAATCAATTCCCGGTCAAAACAGAAACTTTTTTGCGCGCCGCGCCGCGCGCGCGCCTGGGCAAAATCAGTTCTGGCCAGCCCAGCCCAGGGCCATTCCAGCCAAATCTGGGTATGTCACCGGGGGTACCCCAGTTTGACCCAGAATTTCAAACCCATCTTTCCCTACGTTTTTCAGCATGCCGATTCCACCCAAATCGATTCCCGGTCAAAACGGAAACTTTTTTGCGCGCCGCGCCGCGCGCGCGCCTGGGCAAAATCAGTTCTGGCCAGCCCAGCCTAGGGCCATTCCAACCAAATCTGGGTATGTCACCGGGGGTACCCCAGTTTGACCCAGAATTTCAAAGCCATCTTTTCCTACATTTTTAAGCATGCAGATTCCTCACAAATCGATTCCCGGTCAAAACGGAAACTTTTTTGCGCGCCGCGCCGCGCGCGCGCCTGGGCAAAATCAGTTCTGGCCAGCCCAGCCTAGGGCCATTCCAGCCAAATCTGGGTATGTCACCGGGGGTACCCCAGTTTGACCCAGAATTTCAAACCCATCTTTTCCTACATTTTTAAGCATGCAGATTCCTCACAAATCGATTCCTGGTCAAAACAGAAACTTTTTTGCGCGCCGCGCCGCGCGCGCGCGTGGCCAAAATCAGTTCTGGCCAGCCCAGCCCAGGGCCATTCCAGCCAAATCTGGGTATGTCACCGGGGGTACCCCAGTTTGACCCAGAATTTCAAACCCATCTTTCCCTACGTTTTTCAGCATGCCGATTCCACCCAAATCGATTCCCGGTCAAAACGGAAACTTTTTTGCGCGCCGCGCCGCGCGCGCGCCTGGGCAAAATCAGTTCTGGCCAGCCCAGCCTAGGGCCATTCCAGCCAAATCTGGGTATGTCACCGGGGGTACCCCAGTTTGACCCAGAATTTCAAACCCATCTTTTCCTACATTTTTAAGCATGCAGATTCCACCCAAATCAATTCCCGGTCAAAACGGAAACTTTTTTGCGCGCCGCGCCGCGCGCGCGCCTGGGCAAAATCAGTTCTGGCCAGCCCAGCCTAGGGCCATTCCAGCCAAATCTGGGTATGTCACCGGGGGTACCCCAGTTTGACCCAGAATTTCAAAGCCATCTTTTCCTACATTTTTAAGCATGCAGATTCCACCCAAATCGATTCCCGGTCAAAAAGGAAACTTTTTTGGACGCCGCGCCGCGCGCGCGCCTGGGCAAAATCAGTTCTGGCCAGCCCAGCCTAGGGCCATTCCAGCCAAATCTGGGTATGTCACCGGGGGTACCCCAGTTTGACCCAGAATTTCAAACCCATCTTTCCCTACGTTTTTCAGCATGCCGATTCCACCCAAATCGATTCCCGGTCAAAACGGAAACTTTTTTGCGCGCCGCGCCGCGCGCGCGCCTGGGCAAAATCAGTTCTGGCCAGCCCAGCCTAGGGCCATTCCAGCCAAATCTGGGTATGTCACCGGGGGTACCCCAGTTTGACCCAGAATTTCAAAGCCATCTTTTCCTACATTTTTAAGCATGCAGATTCCACCCAAATCGATTCCCGGTCAAAACGGAAACTTTTTTGCGCGCCGCGCCGCGCGCGCGCCTGGGCAAAATCAGTTGTGGCCAGCCCAGCTTAGGGCCATTCCAGCCAAATCTGGGTATGTCACCGGGGGTACCCCAGTTTGACCCAGAATTTCAAAGCCAGCTTTTCCTACATTTTTAAGCATGCAGATTCCTCACAAATCGATTCCCGGTCAAAACAGAAACTTTTTTGCGCGCCGCGCCGCGCGTGCGCCTGGGCAAAATCAGTTCTGGCCAGCCCAGCCCAGGGCCATTGCAGCCAAATCTGGGTATGTCACCGGGGGTACCCCAGTTTGACCCAGAATTTCAAACCCATCTTTCCCTACGTTTTTCAGCATGCCGATTCCACCCAAATCGATTCCCGGTCAAAACGGAAACTTTTTTGCGCGCCGCGCCGCGCGCGCGCCTGGGCAAAATCAGTTCTGGCCAGCCCAGCCTAGGGCCATTCCAGCCAAATCTGGGTATGTCACCGGGGGTACCCCAGTTTGACCCAGAATTTCAAACCCATCTTTTCCTACATTTTTAAGCATGCAGATTCCACCCAAATCAATTCCCGGTCAAAACGGAAACTTTTTTGCGCGCCGCGCCGCGCGCGCGCCTGGGCAAAATCAGTTCTGGCCAGCCCAGCCTAGGGCCATTCCAGCCAAATCTGGGTATGTCACCGGGGGTACCCCAGTTTGACCCAGAATTTCAAAGCCATCTTTTCCTACATTTTTAAGCATGCAGATTCCACCCAAATCGATTCCCGGTCAAAAAGGAAACTTTTTTGGACGCCGCGCCGCGCACGCGCCTGGGCAAAATCAGTTCTGGCCAGCCCAGCCTAGGGCCATTCCAGCCAAATCTGGGTATGTCACCGGGGGTACCCCAGTTTGACCCAGAATTTCAAACCCATCTTTCCCTACGTTTTTCAGCATGCCGATTCCACCCAAATCGATTCCCGGTCAAAACGGAAACTTTTTTGCGCGCCGCGCCGCGCGCGCGCCTGGGCAAAATCAGTTCTGGCCAGCCCAGCCTAGGGCCATTCCAGCCAAATCTGGGTATGTCACCGGGGGTACCCCAGTTTGACCCAGAATTTCAAAGCCATCTTTTCCTACATTTTTAAGCATGCATATTCCACCCAAATCGATTCCCGGTCAAAACGGAAACTTTTTTGCGCGCCGCGCCGCGCGCGCGCCTGGGCAAAATCAGTTGTGGCCAGCCCAGCTTAGGGCCATTCCAGCCAAATCTGGGTATGTCACCGGGGGTACCCCAGTTTGACCCAGAATTTCAAAGCCAGCTTTTCCTACATTTTTAAGCATGCAGATTCCTCACAAATCGATTCCCGGTCAAAACAGAAACTTTTTTGCGCGCCGCGCCGCGCGTGCGCCTGGGCAAAATCAGTTCTGGCCAGCCCAGCCCAGGGCCATTGCAGCCAAATCTGGGTATGTCACCGGGGGTACCCCAGTTTGACCCAGAATTTCAAACCCATCTTTCCCTACGTTTTTCAGCATGCCGATTCCACCCAAATCGATTCCCGGTCAAAACGGAAACTTTTTTGCGCGCCGCGCCGCGCCGTGCGCGCGCCTGGGCAAAATCAGTTCTGGCCAGCCCAGCCCAGGGCCATTCCAGCCAAATCTGGGTATGTCACCGGGGGTACCCCAGTTTGACCCAGAATTTCAAACCCATCTTTCCCTACGTTTTTCAGCATGCCGATTCCACCCAAATCGATTCCCGGTCAAAACGGAAACTTTTTTGCGCGCCGCGCCGCGCGCGCGCCTGGGCAAAATCAGTTCTTGCCAGCCCAGCCTAGGGCCATTCCAGCCAAATCTGGGTATGTCACCGGGGGTACCCCAGTTTGACCCAGAATTTCAAACCCATCTTTCCCTACGTTTTTCAGCATGCCGATTCCACCCAAATCGATTCCCGGTCAAAACGGAAACTTTTTTGCGCGCCGCGCCGCGCGCGCGCCTGGGCAAAATCAGTTCTGGCCAGCCCAGCCTAGGGCCATTCCAGCCAAATCTGGGTATGTCACCGGGGGTACCCCAGTTTGACCCAGAATTTCAAACCCATCTTTCCCTACGTTTTTCAGCATGCCGATTCCACCCAAATCGATTCCCGGTCAAAACGGAAACTTTTTTGCGCGCCGCGCCGCGCGCGCGCCTGGGCAAAATCAGTTCGTGCCAGCCCAGCCTAGGGCCATTCCAGCCACATCTGGGTATGTCACCGGGGGTACCCCAGTTTGACCCAGAATTTCAAAGCCATCTTTTCCAACATTTTTAAACATGCAGATTCCACCCAAATCGATTCCCGGTCAAAACGGAAACTTTTTTGCGCGCCGCGCCGCGCGCGCGCCTGGGCAAAATCAGTTCTGGCCAGCCCAGCCTAGGGCCATTCCAGCCAAATCTGGGTATGTCACCGGGGGTACCCCAGTTTGACCAGAATTTCAAAGCCATCTTTTCCTACATTTTTAAGCATGCAGATTCCTCACAAATCGATTCCCGGTCAAAACAGAAACTTTTTTGCGCGCCGCGCCGCGCGCGCGCCTGGGCAAAATCAGTTGTGGCCAGCCCAGCCTAGGGCCATTCCAGCCAACTCTGGGTATGTCACCGGGGGTACCCCAGTTTGACCAGAATTTCAAAGCCATCTTTTCCTACATTTTTAAGCATGCAGATTCCTCACAAATCGATTCCCGGTCAAAACAGAAACTTTTTTGCGCGCCGCGCCGCGCGCGCGCCTGGGGAAAATCAGTTCTGGCCAGCCCAGCCCAGGGCCATTCCAGCCAAATCTGGGTATGTCACCGGGGGTACCCCAGTTTGACCCAGAATTTCAAACCCATCTTTCCCTACGTTTTTCAGCATGCCGATTCCACCCAAATCGATTCCCGGTCAAAACGGAAACTTTTTTGCGCGCCGCGCCGCGCGCGCGCCTGGGGAAAATCAGTTCTGGCCAGCCCAGCCCAGGGCCATTCCAGCCAAATCTGGGTATGTCACCGGGGGTACCCCAGTTTGACCCAGAATTTCAAACCCATCTTTCCCTACGTTTTTCAGCATGCCGATTCCACCCAAATCGATTCCCGGTCAAAACGGAAACTTTTTTGCGCGCCGCGCCGCGCGCGCGCCTGGGCAAAATCAGTTCTTGCCAGCCCAGCCTAGGGCCATTCCAGCCAAATCTGGGTATGTCACCGGGGGTACCCCAGTTTGACCCAGAATTTCAAACCCATCTTTCCCTACGTTTTTCAGCATGCCGATTCCACCCAAATCGATTCCCGGTCAAAACGGAAACTTTTTTGCGCGCCGCGCCGCGCGCGCGCCTGGGCGAAATCAGTTCTGGCCAGCCCAGCCTAGGGCCATTCCAGCCAAATCTGGGTATGTCACCGGGGGTACCCCAGTTTGACCAGAATTTCAAAGCCTTCTTTTCCTACATTTTTAAGCATGCAGATTCCTCACAAATCGATTCCCGGTCAAAACAGAAACTTTTTTGCGCGCCGCGCCGTGCGCGCGCCTGGGCAAAATCAGTTCTGGCCAGCCCAGCCCAGGGCCATTCCAGCCAAATCTGGGTATGTCACCGGGGGTACCCCAGTTTGACCCAGAATTTCAAACCCATCTTTCCCTACGTTTTTCAGCATGCCGATTCCACCCAAAATCGATTCCCGGTCAAAACGGAAACTTTTTTGCGCGCCGCGCCGCGCGCGCGCCTGGGCAAAATCAGTTCTTGCCAGCCCAGCCTAGGGCCATTCCAGCCAAATCTGGGTATGTCACCGGGGGTACCCCAGTTTGACCCAGAATTTCAAAGCCATCTTTTCCTACATTTTTAAGCATGCAGATTCCTCACAAATCGATTCCCGGTCAAAACAGAAACTTTTTTGCGCGCCGCGCCGCGCGCGCGCCTGGGCAAAATCAGTTCTGGCCAGCCCAGCCCAGGGCCATTCCAGCCAAATCTGGGTATGTCACCGGGGGTACCCCAGTTTGACCCAGAATTTCAAACCCATCTTTCCCTACGTTTTTCAGCATGCCGATTCCACCCAAATCGATTCCCGGTCAAAACGGAAACTTTTTTGCGCGCCGCGCCGCGCGCGCGCCTGGGCAAAATCAGTTCTTGCCAGCCCAGCCTAGGGCCATTCCAGCCAAATCTGGGTATGCCACCGGGGGTACCCCAGTTTGACCCAGAATTTCAAAGCCATCTTTTCCAACATTTTTAAGCATGCAGATTCCACCCAAATCGATTCCCGGTCAAAACGGAAACTTTTTTGCGCGCCGCGCCGCGCGCGCGCCTGGGCAAAATCAGTTCTGGCCAGCCCAGCCTAGGGCCATTCCAGCCAAATCTGGGTATGTCACCGGGGGTACCCCAGTTTGACCAGAATTTCAAAGCCATCTTTTCCTACATTTTTAAGCATGCAGATTCCTCACAAATCGATTCCCGGTCGAAACAGAAACTTTTTTGCGCGCCGCGCCGCGCGCGCGCCTGGGCAAAATCAGTTCTGGCCAGCCCAGCCTAGGGCCATTCCAGCCAACTCTGGGTATGTCACCGGGGGTACCCCAGTTTGACCAGAATTTCAAAGCCATCTTTTCCTACATTTTTAAGCATGCAGATTCCTCACAAATCGATTCCCGGTCAAAACAGAAACTTTTTTGCGCGCCGCGCCGCGCGCGCGCCTGGGGAAAATCAGTTCTGGCCAGCCCAGCCCAGGGCCATTCCAGCCAAATCTGGGTATGTCACCGGGGGTACCCCAGTTTGACCCAGAATTTCAAACCCATCTTTCCCTACGTTTTTCAGCATGCCGATTCTACCCGAATCGATTCCCGGTCAAAACGGAAACTTTTTTGCGCGCCGCGCCGCGCGCGCGCCTGGGGAAAATCAGTTCTGGCCAGCCCAGCCCAGGGCCATTCCAGCCAAATCTGGGTATGTCACCGGGGGTACCCCAGTTTGACCCAGAATTTCAAACCCATCTTTCCCTACGTTTTTCAGCATGCCGATTCCACCCAAATCGATTCCTGGTCAAAACGGAAACTTTTTTGCGCGCCGCGCCGCGCGCGCGCCTGGGCAGAATCAGTTCTTGCCAGCCCAGCCTAGGGCCATTCCAGCCAAATCTGGGTATGTCACCGGGGGTACCCCAGTTTGACCCAGAATTTCAAACCCATCTTTCCCTACGTTTTTCAGCATGCCGATTCCACCCAAATCGATTCCCGGTCAAAACGGAAACTTTTTTGCGCGCCGCGCCGCGCGCGCGCCTGGGCAAAATCAGTTCTGGCCAGCCCAGCCTAGGGCCATTCCAGCCAAATCTGGGTATGTCACCGGGGGTACCCCAGTTTGATCCAGAATTTCAAAGCCATCTTTTCCAACATTTTTAAGCATGCAGATTCCACCCAAATCGATTCCCGGTCAAAACGGAAACTTTTTTGCGCGCCGCGCCGCGCGCGCGCCTGGGCAAAATCAGTTCTGGCCAGCCCAGCCTAGGGCCATTCCAGCCAAATCTGGGTATGTCACCGGGGGTACCCCAGTTTGACCAGAATTTCAAAGCCATCTTTTCCTACATTTTTAAGCATGCAGATTCCTCACAAATCGATTCCCGGTCAAAACAGAAACTTTTTTGCGCGCCGCGCCGCGCGCGCGCCTGGGCAAAATCAGTTCTGGCCAGCCCAGCCCAGGGCCATTCCAGCCAAATCTGGGTATGTCATCGGGCGTACCCCAGTTTGACCCAGAATTTCAAACCCATCTTTCCCTACGTTTTTCAGCATGCCGATTCCACCCAAATCGATTCCCGGTCAAAACGGAAACTTTTTTGCGCGCCGCGCCGCGCGCGCGCCTGGGCAAAATCAGTTCTTGCCAGCCCAGCCTAGGGCCATTCCAGCCAAATCTGGGTATGTCACCGGGGGTACCCCAGTTTGACCCAGAATTTCAAAGCCATCTTTTCCTACATTTTTAAGCATGCAGATTCCTCACAAACCGATTCCCGGTCAAAACAGAAACTTTTTTGCGCGCCGCGCCGCGCGCGCGCCTGGGCAAAATCAGTTCTGGCCAGCCCAGCCCAGGGCCATTCCAGCCAAATCTGGGTATGTCACCGGGGGTACCCCAGTTTGACCCAGAATTTCAAAGCCATCTTTTCCTACATTTTTAAGCATGCAGATTCCTCACAAATCGATTCCCGGTCAAAACAGAAAGTTTTTTGCGCGCCGCGCCGCGCGCGCGCCTGGGCAAAATCAGTTCTGGCCAGCCCAGCCCAGGGCCATTCCAGCCAAATCTGGGTATGTCACCGGGGGTACCCCAGTTTGACCCAGAATTTCAAACCCATCTTTCCCTACGTTTTTCAGCATGCCGATTCCACCCAAATCGATTCCCGGTCAAAACGGAAACTTTTTTGCGCGCCGCGCCGCGCGCGCGCCTGGGCAAAATCAGTTCTTGCCAGCCCAGCCTAGGGCCATTCCAGCCAAATCTGGGTATGTCACCGGGGGTACCCCAGTTTGACCCAGAATTTCAAAGCCATCTTTTCCTACATTTTTAAGCATGCAGATTCCTCACAAATCGATTCCCGGTCAGAACAGAAACTTTTTTGCGCGCCGCGCCGCGCGCGCGCCTGGGCAAAATCAGTTCTGGCCAGCCCAGCCCAGGGCCATTCCAGCCAAATCTGGGTATGTCACCGGGGGTACCCCAGTTTGACCCAGAATTTCAAACCCATCTTTCCCTACGTTTTTCAGCATGCCGATTCCACCCAAATCGATTCCCGGTCAAAACGGAAACTTTTTTGCGCGCCGCGCCGCGCGCGCGCCTGGGCAAAATCAGTTCTTGCCAGCCCAGCCTAGGGCCATTCCAGCCAAATCTGGGTATGTCACCGGGGGTACCCCAGTTTGACCCAGAATTTCAAAGCCATCTTTTCCAACATTTTTAAACATGCAGATTCCACCCAAATCGATTCCCGGTCAAAACGGAAACTTTTTTGCGCGCCGCGCCGCGCGCGCGCCTGGGCAAAATCAGTTCTGGCCAGCCCAGCCTAGGGCCATTCCAGCCAAATCTGGGTATGTCACCGGGGGTACCCCAGTTTGACCAGAATTTCAAAGCCATCTTTTCCTACATTTTTAAGCATGCAGATTCCTCACAAATCGATTCCCGGTCAAAACAGAAACTTTTTTGCGCGCCGCGCCGCGCGCGCGCCTGGGCAAAATCAGTTCTGGCCAGCCCAGCCTAGGGCCATTCCAGCCAACTCTGGGTATGTCACCGGGGGTACCCCAGTTTGACCAGAATTTCAAAGCCATCTTTTCCTACATTTTTAAGCATGCAGATTCCTCACAAATCGATTCCCGGTCAAAACAGAAACTTTTTTGCGCGCCGCGCCGCGCGCGCGCCTGGGGAAAATCAGTTCTGGCCAGCCCAGCCCAGGGCCATTCCAGCCAAATCTGGGTATGTCACCGGGGGTACCCCAGTTTGACCCAGAATTTCAAACCCATCTTTCCCTACGTTTTTCAGCATGCCGATTCTACCCAAATCGATTCCCGGTCAAAACGGAAACTTTTTTGCGCGCCGCGCCGCGCGCGCGCCTGGGGAAAATCAGTTCTGGCCAGCCCAGCCCAGGGCCATTCCAGCCAAATCTGGGTATGTCACCGGGGGTACCCCAGTTTGACCCAGAATTTCAAACCCATCTTTCCCTACGTTTTTCAGCATGCCGATTCCACCCAAATCGATTCCCGGTCAAAACGGAAACTTTTTTGCGCGCCGCGCCGCGCGCGCGCCTGGGCAAAATCAGTTCTTGCCAGCCCAGCCTAGGGCCATTCCAGCCAAATCTGGGTATGTCACCGGGGGTACCCCAGTTTGACCCAGAATTTCAAACCCATCTTTCCCTACGTTTTTCAGCATGCCGATTCCACCCAAATCGATTCCCGGTCAAAACGGAAACTTTTTTGCGCGCCGCGCCGCGCGCGCGCCTGGGCAAAATCAGTTCTGGCCAGCCCAGCCTAGGGCCATTCCAGCCAAATCTGGGTATGTCACCGGGGGTACCCCAGTTTGACCCAGAATTTCAAAGCCATCTTTTCCAACATTTTTAAGCATGCAGATTCCACCCAAATCGATTCCCGGTCAAAACGGAAACTTTTTTGCGCGCCGCGCCGCGCGCGCGCCTGGGCAAAATCAGTTCTGGCCAGCCCAGCCTAGGGCCATTCCAACCAAATCTGGGTATGTCACCGGGGGTACCCCAGTTTGACCAGAATTTCAAAGCCATCTTTTCCTACATTTTTAAGCATGCAGATTCCTCACAAATCGATTCCCGGTCAAAACAGAAACTTTTTTGCGCGCCGCGCCGCGCGCGCGCCTGGGCAAAATCAGTTCTGGCCAGCCCAGCCCAGGGCCATTCCAGCCAAATCTGGGTATGTCATCGGGGGTACCCCAGTTTGACCCAGAATTTCAAACCCATCTTTCCCTACGTTTTTCAGCATGCCGATTCCACCCAAATCGATTCCCGGTCAAAACGGAAACTTTTTTGCGCGCCGCGCCGCGCGCGCGCCTGGGCAAAATCAGTTCTGGCCAGCCCAGCCTAGGGCCATTCCAGCCAAATCTGGGTATGTCACCGGGGGTACCCCAGTTTGACCCAGAATTTCAAAGCCATCTTTTCCTACATTTTTAAGCATGCAGATTCCTCACAAATCGATTCCCGGTCAAAACAGAAACTTTTTTGCGCGCCGCGCCGCGCGCGCGCCTGGGCAAAATCAGTTCTGGCCAGCCCAGCCCAGGGCCATTCCAGCCAAATCTGGGTATGTCATCGGGGGTACCCCAGTTTGACCCAGAATTTCAAACCCATCTTTCCCTACGTTTTTCAGCATGCCGATTCCACCCAAATCGATTCCCGGTCAAAACGGAAACTTTTTTGCGCGCCGCGCCGCGCGCGCGCCTGGGCAAAATCAGTTCTTGCCAGCCCAGCCTAGGGCCATTCCAGCCAAATCTGGGTATGTCACCGGGGGTACCCCAGTTTGACCCAGAATTTCAAAGCCATCTTTTCCTACATTTTTAAGCATGCAGATTCCTCACAAATCGATTCCCGGTCAAAACAGAAACTTTTTTGCGCGCCGCGCCGCGCGCGCGCCTGGGCAAAATCAGTTCTGGCCAGCCCAGCCCAGGGCCATTCCAGCCAAATCTGGGTATGTCACCGGGGGTACCCCAGTTTGACCCAGAATTTCAAACCCATCTTTCCCTACGTTTTTCAGCATGCCGATTCCACCCAAATCGATTCCCGGTCAAAACGGAAACTTTTTTGCGCGCCGCGCCGCGCGCGCGCCTGGGCAAAATCAGTTCTGGCCAGCCCAGCCCAGGGCCATTCCAGCCAAATCTGGGTATGTCACCGGGGGTACCCCAGTTTGACCCAGAATTTCAAACCCATCTTTCCCTACATTTTTAAGCATGCAGATTCCACCCAAATCGATTCCCGGTCAAAACGGAAACTTTTTTGCGCGCCGCGCCGCGCGCGCGCCTGGGCAAAATCAGTTCTGGCCAGCCCAGCCTAGGGCCATTCCAGCCAAATCTGAGTATGTCACCGGGGGTACCCCAGTTTGACCCAGAATTTCAAACCCATCTTTTCCTACATTTTTAAGCATGTAGATTCCTCACAAATCGATTCCCGGTCAAAACAGAAACTTTTTTGCGCACCGCGCCGCGCGCGCGCCTGGGCAAAATCAGTTCTGGCCAGCCCAGCCCAGGGCCATTCCAGCCAAATCTGGGTATGTCACCGGGGGTACCCCAGTTTGACCCAGAATTTCAAAGCCATCTTTTCCTACATTTTCAAGCATGCTGATTCCACCCAAATCGATTCCTGGTCAAAACGGAAACTTTTTTGCGCGCCGCGCCGCGCGCGCGCCTGGGCAAAATCAGTTCTGGCCAGCCCAGCCTAGGGCCATTCCAGCCAAATCTGGGTATGTCACCGGGGGTACCCCAGTTTGACCCAGAATTTCAAAGCCATCTTTTCCAACATTTTTAAGCATGCAGATTCCTCACAAATCGATTCCCGGTCAAAACAGAAACTTTTTTGCGCGCCGCGCCGCGCGCGCGCCTGGGCAAAATCAGTTCTGGCCAGGCCAGCCCAGGGCCATTCCAGCCAAATCTAGGTATGTCACCGGGGGTACCCCAGTTTGACCCAGAATTTCAAACCCATCTTTCCCTGCGTTTTTCAGCATGCCGATTCTACCCAAATTGATTCCCGGTCAAAACGGAAAATTTTTGGCGCGCCGCGCCGCGCGCGCGCCTGGGCAAAATCAGTTCTGGCCAGCCCAGCCTAGGGCCATTCCAGCCAAATCTGGGTATGTCACCGGGGGTACCCCAGTTTGACCCAGAATTTCAAAGCCATCTTTTCCTACATTTTTAAGCATGCAGATTCCACCCAAGTCGATTCCCGGTCAAAACAGAAACTTTTTTGCGCGCCGCGCCGCGCGCGCGCCTGGGCAAAATCAGTTCTGGCCAGCCCAGCCCAGGGCCATTCCAGCCAAATCTGGGTATGTCACCGGGGGTACCCCAGTTTGACCCAGAATTTCAAACCCATCTTTCCCTACGTTTTTCAGCATGCCGATTCCACCCAAATCGATTCCCGGTTACAACGGAAACTTTTTTGCGCGCCGCGCCGCGCGCGCGCCTAAGCAAAATCAGTTCTGGCCAGCCCAGCCTAGGGCCATCCCAGCCAAATCTGGGTATGTCACCGGGGGTACCCCAGTTTGACCCAGAATTCCAAAGGCATCTATTCCTACATTTTTAAGCATGCAGATTCCTCACAAATCGATTCCCGGTCAAAACGGAAACTTTTTTGCGCGCCGCGCCGCGCGGGCGCCTGGGCGAAATCAGTTCTGGCCAGCCCAGCCTAGGGCCATTCCAGCCAAATCTGGGTATGTCACCGGGGGTACCCCAGTTTGACCCAGAATTTCAAAGCCATCTTTTCCTACATTTTTAAGCATGCTGATTCCACCCAAATCGATTCCCGGTCAAAACGGAAACTTTTTTGCGCGCCGCGCCGCGCGCGCGCCTGGGCAAAATCAGTTCTGGCCAGCCCAGCCTAGGGCCATTCCAGCCAAATCTGGGTATGTCACGGGGGGTACCCCAGTTTGGCCCAGAATTTCAAAGCCATCTTTTCCAACATTTTTTAAGCATGCAGATTCCTCACAAATCGATTCCCGGTCAAAACAGAAACTTTTTTGCGCGCCGCGCCGCGCGCGCGCCTGGGCAAAATCAGTTCTGGCCAGCCCAGCCCAGGGCCATTCCAGCCAAATCTGGGTATGTCACCGGGGGTACCCCAGTTTGACCCAGAATTTCAAAGCCATCTTTTCCTACATTTTTAAGCATGCAGATTCCACCCAAATCGATTCCCGGTCAAAACGGAAACTTTTTTGCGCGCCGCGCCGCGCGTGCGCCTGGGCAAAATCAGTTCTGGCCAGCCCAGCCTAGGGCCATTCCAGCCAAATCTGGGTATGTCACCGGGGGTACCCCAGTTTGACCCAGAATTTCAAACCCATCTTTTCCTACATTTTTAAGCATGCTGATTCCACCCAAATCGATTCCTGGTCAAAACGGAAACTTTTTTGCGCGCCGCGCCGCGCGCGCGCCTGGGCAAAATCAGTTCTGGCCAGCCCAGCCTAGGGCCATTCCAGCCAAATCTGGGTATGTCACCGGGGGTACCCCAGTTTGACCCAGAATTTCAAAGCCATCTTTTCCAACATTTTTAAGCATGCAGATTCCTCACAAATCGATTCCCGGTCAAAACAGAAACTTTTTTGCACGCCGCGCCGCGCGCGCGCCTGGGCAAAATCAGTTCTGGCCAGCCCAGCCCAGGGCCATTCCAGCCAAATCTGGGTATGTCACCGGGGGTACCCCAGTTTGACCCAGAATTTCAAACCCATCTTTCCCTACGTTTTTCAGCATGCCGATTCCACCCAAATCGATTCCCGGTCAAAACGGAAACTTTTTTGCGCGCCGCGCCGCGCGCGCGCCTGGGCAAAATCAGTTCTGGCCAGCCCAGCCTAGGGCCATTCCAGCCAAATCTGGGTATGTCACCGGGGGTACCCCAGTTTGACCCAGAATTTCAAAGCCATCTTTTCCTATATTTTTAAGCATGCAGATTGCACCCAAATCGATTCCCGGTCAAAACAGAAACTTTTTTGCGCGCCGCGCCGCGCGCGCGCCTGGGCAAAATCAGTTCTGGCCAGCCCAGCCTAGGGCCATTCCAGCCAAATCTGGGTATGTCACCGGGGGTACCCCAGTTTGGCCCAGAATTTCAAAGCCATCTTTTCCTACATTTTTAAGCATGCAGATTCCTCACAAATCGATTCCCGGTCAAAACGGAAACCTTTTTGCGCGCCGCGCCGCGCGCGCGCCTGGGCAAAATCAGTTCTGGCCAGCCCAGCCCAGGGCCATTCCAGCCAAATCTTGGTATGTCACCGGGGGTACCCCAGTTTGACCCAGAATTTCAAAGCCATCTTTCCCTACGCTTTTCAGCATGCCGATTCCACCCAAATCGATTCCCGGTCAAACCGGAAACTTTTTTGCGCGCCGCGCCGCGCGCGCGCCTGGGCAAAATCAGTTCTGGCCAGCCCAGCCTAGGGCCATTCCAGCCAAATCTGAGTATGTCACCGGGGGTACCCCAGTTTGACCCAGAATTTCAAAGCCATCTTTTCCTACATTTTTAAGCATGCAGATTCCACCAAAATCGATTCCCGGTCAAAACGGAAACTTTTTTGCGCGCCGCGCCGCGCGCGCGCCTGGGCAAAATCAGTTCTGGCCAGCCCAGCCTAGGGCCATTCCAGCCAAATCTGGGTATGTCACCGGGGGTACCCCAGTTTGACCCAGAATTTCAAAGCCATCTTTTCCTACATTTTTAAGCATGCAGATTCCTCACAAATCGATTCCCGGTCAAAACAGAAACTTTTTTGCGCGCCGCGCCGCGCGCGCGCCTGGGCAAAATCAGTTCTGGCCAGCCCAGCCCAGGGCCATTCCAGCCAAATCTGGGTATGTCACCGGGGGTACCCCAGTTTGACCCAGAATTTCAAACCCATCTTTCCCTACGTTTTTCAGCATGCCGATTCCACCCAAATCGATTCCCCGTCAAAACGGAAACTTTTTTGCGCGCCGCGCCGCGCGCGCGCCTGGGCAAAATCAGTTCTGGCCAGCCCAGCCTAGGGCCATTCCAGCCAAATCTGGGTATGTCACCGGGGGTACCCCAGTTTGACCCAGAATTTCAAAGCCATCTTTTCCTACATTTTTAAGCATGCTGATTCCACCCAAATCGATTCCCGGTCAAAACGGAAACTTTTTTGCGCGCCGCGCCGCGCGCGCGCCTGGGCAAAATCAGTTCTCGCCAGCCCAGCCCAGGGCCATTCCAGCCAAATCTGGGTATGTCACCGGGGGTACCCCAGTTTGACCCAGAATTTCAAACCCATCTTTCCCTACGTTTTTCAGCATGCCGATTCCACCCAAATCGATTCCCGGTCAAAACGGAAACTTTTTTGCGCGCCGCGCCGCGCGCGCGCGTGGGCAAAATCAGTTCTGGCCAGCCCAGCCTAGGGCCATTCCAGCCAAATCTGGGTATGTCACCGGGGGTACCCCAGTTTGACCCAGAATTTCAAAGCCATCTTTTCCTACATTTTTAAGCCTGCAGATTCCTCACAAATCGATTCCCGGTCAAAACAGAAACTTTTTTGCGCGCCGCGCCGCGCGCGCGCCTGGGCAAAATCAGTTCTGGCCAGCCCAGCCCAGGGCCATTCCAGCCAAATCTGGGTATGTCACCGGGGGTACCCCAGTTTGACCCAGAATTTCAAACCCATCTTTCCCTACGTTTTTCAGCATGCCGATTCCACCCAAATCGATTCCCGGTCAAAACGGAAACTTTTTTGCGCGCCGCGCCGCGCGCGCGCCTGGGCAAAATCAGTTCTGGCCAGCCCAGCCTAGGGCCATTCCAGCCAAATCTGGGTATGTCACCGGGGGTACCCCAGTTTGACCCAGAATTTCAAAGCCATCTTTTCCTACATTTTTAAGCATGCAGATTCCACCCAAATCGATTCCCGGTCAAAACGGAAACTTTTTTGCGCGCCGCGCCGCGCGCGCGCCTGGGCAAAATCAGTTCTGGCCAGCCCAGCCTAGGGCCATTCCAGCCAAATCTGGGTATGTCACCGGGGGTACCCCAGTTTGACCCAGAATTTCAAAGCCATCTTTTCCTACATTTTTAAGCATGCAGATTCCTCACAAATCGATTCTCGGTCAAAACAGAAACTTTTTTGCGCGCTGCGCCGCGCGCGCGCCTGGGCAAAATCAGTTCTGGCCAGCCCAGCCCAGGGCCATTCCAGCCAAATCTGGGTATGTCACCGGGGGTACCCCAGTTTGACCCAGAATTTCAAAGCCATCTTTCCCTACGTTTTTCAGCATGCCGATTCCACCCAAATCGATTCCCGGTCAAAACGGAAACTTTTTTGCGCGCCGCGCCGCGCGCGCGCCTGGGCAAAATCAGTTCTGGCCAGCCCAGCCCAGGGCCATTCCAGCCAAATCTGGGTATGTCACCGGGGGTACCCCAGTTTGACCCAGAATTTCAAAGCCATCTTTCCCTACGTTTTTCAGCATGCCGATTCCACCCAAATCGATTCCCGGTCAAAACAGAAACTTTTTTGCGCGCCGCGCCGCGCGCGCGCCTGGGCAAAATCAGTTCTGGCCAGCCCAGCCCAGGGCCATTCCAGCCAAATCTGGGTATGTCACCGGGGGTACCCCAGTTTGACCCAGAATTTCAAAGCCATCTTTTCCTACATTTTTAAGCATGCAGATTCCACCCAAATCGATTCCCCGTCAAAACGGAAACTTTTTTGCGCGCCGCGCCGCGCGCGCGCCTGGGCAAAATCAGTTCTGGCCAGCCCAGCCTAGGGCCATTCCAGCCAAATCTGGGTATGTCACCGGGGGTACCCCAGTTTGACCCAGAATTTCAAAGCCCTCTTTTCCTACATTTTCAAGCATGCAGATTCCTCACAAATCGATTCCCGGTCAAAACAGAAACTTTTTTGCGCGCCGCGCCGCGCGCGCGCCTGGGCAAAATCAGTTCTGGCCAGCCCAGCCTGGGGCCATTCCAGCCAAATCTGGGTATGTCACCGGGGGTACCCCAGTTTGACCCAGAATTTCAAACCCATCTTTCCCTACGTTTTTCAGCATGCCGATTCCACCCAAATCGATTCCCCGTCAAAACGGAAACTTTTTTGCGCGCCGCGCCGCGCGCGCGCCTGGGCAAAATCAGTTCTGGCCAGCCCAGCCTAGGGCCATTCCAGCCAAATCTGGGTATGTCACCGGGGGTACCCCAGTTTGACCCAGAATTTCAAACCCATCTTTTCCTACATTTTTAAGCATGCTGATTCCACCCAAATCGATTCCCGGTCAAAACAGAAACTTTTTTGCGCGCCGCGCCGCGCGCGCGCCTGGGCAAAATCAGTTCTCGCCAGCCCAGCCCAGGGCCATTCCAGCCAAATCTGGGTATGTCACCGGGGGTACCCCAGTTTGACCCAGAATTTCAAACCCATCTTTCCCTACGTTTTTCAGCATGCCGATTCCACCCAAATCGATTCCCGGTCAAAACGGAAACTTTTTTGCGCGCCGCGCCGCGCGCGCGCCTGGGCAAAATCAGTTCTGGCCAGCCCAGCCTAGGGCCATTCCAGCCAAATCTGGGTATGTCACCGGGGGTACCCCAGTTTGACCCAGAATTTCAAAGGCATCTTTTCCTACATTTTTAAGCCTGCAGATTCCTCACAAATCGATTCCCGGTCAAAACAGAAACTTTTTTGCGCGCCGCGCCGCGCGCGCGCCTGGGCAAAATCAGTTCTGGCCAGCCCAGCCCAGGGCCATTCCAGCCAAATCTGGGTATGTCACCGGGGGTACCCCAGTTTGACCCAGAATTTCAAACCCATCTTTTCCTACGTTTTTCAGCATGCCGATTCCACCCAAATCGATTCCCGGTCAAAACGGAAACTTTTTTGCGCGCCGCGCCGCGCGCGCGCCTGGGCAAAATCAGTTCTGGCCAGCCCAGCCTAGGGCCATTCCAGCCAAATCTGGGTATGTCACCGGGGGTACCCCAGTTTGACCCAGAATTGCAAACCCATCTTTCCCTACGTTTTTCAGCATGCCGATTCCACCCAAATCGATTCCCCGTCAAAACGGAAACTTTTTTGCGCGCCGCGCCGCGCGCGCGCCTGGGCAAAATCAGTTCTGGCCAGCCCAGCCTAGGGCCATTCCAGCCAAATCTGGGTATGTCACCGGGGGTACCCCAGTTTGACCCAGAATTTCAAAGCCATCTTTTCCTACATTTCTAAGCATGCTGATTCCACCCAAATCGATTCCCGGTCAAAACAGAAACTTTTTTGCGCGCCGCGCCGCGCGCGCGCCTGGGCAAAATCAGTTCTCGCCAGCCCAGCCCAGGGCCATTCCAGCCAAATCTGGGTATGTCACCGGGGGTACCCCAGTTTGACCCAGAATTTCAAACCCATCTTTCCCTACGTTTTTCAGCATGCCGATTCCACCCAAATCGATTCCCGGTCAAAACGGAAACTTTTTTGCGCGCCGCGCCGCGCGCGCGCCTGGGCAAAATCAGTTCTGGCCAGCCCAGCCTAGGGCCATTCCAGCCAAATCTGGGTATGTCACCGGGGGTACCCCAGTTTGACCCAGAATTTCAAAGCCATCTTTTCCTACATTTTTAAGCCTGCAGATTCCTCACAAATCGATTCCCGGTCAAAACAGAAACTTTTTTGCGCGCCGCGCCGCGCGCGCGCCTGGGCAAAATCAGTTCTGGCCAGCCCAGCCCAGGGCCATTCCAGCCAAATCTGGGTATGTCACCGGGGGTACCCCAGTTTGACCCAGAATTTCAAACCCATCTTTCCCTACGTTTTTCAGCATGCCGATTCCACCCAAATCGATTCCCGGTCAAAACGGAAACTTTTTTGCGCGCCGCGCCGCGCGCGCGCCTGGGCAAAATCAGTTCTGGCCAGCCCAGCCTAGGGCCATTCCAGCCAAATCTGGGTATGTCACCGGGGGTACCCCAGTTTGACCCAGAATTTCAAAGCCATCTTTTCCTACATTTTTAAGCATGCAGATTCCACCCAAATCGATTCCCGGTCAAAACAGAAACTTTTTTGCGCGCCGCGCCGCGCGCGCGCCTGGGCAAAATCAGTTCTGGCCAGCCCAGCCTAGGGCCATTCCAGCCAAATCTGGGTATGTCACCGGGGGTACGCCAGTTTGACCCAGAATTTCAAAGCCATCTTTTCCTACATTTTTAAGCATGCAGATTCCTCACAAATCGATTCCCGGTCAAAACAGAAACTTTTTTGCGCGCTGCGCCGCGCGCGCGCCTGGGCAAAATCAGTTCTGGCCAGCCCAGCCCAGGGCCATTCCAGCCAAATCTGGGTATGTCACCGGGGGTACCCCAGTTTGACCCAGAATTTCAAAGCCATCTTTCCCTACGTTTTTCAGCATGCCGATTCCACCCAAATCGATTCCCGGTCAAAACGGAAACTTTTTTGCGCGCCGCGCCGCGCGCGCGCCTGGGCAAAATCAGTTCTGGCCAGCCCAGCCCAGGGCCATTCCAGCCAAATCTGGGTATGTCACCGGGGGTACCCCAGTTTGACCCAGAATTTCAAACCCATCTTTCCCTACGTTTTTCAGCATGCCGATTCCACCCAAATCGATTCCCGGTCAAAACGGAAACTTTTTTGCGCGCCGCGCCGCGCGCGCGCCTGGGCAAAATCAGTTCTGGCCAGCCCAGCCCAGGGCCATTCCAGCCAAATCTGGGTATGTCACCGGGGGTACCCCAGTTTGACCCAGAATTTCAAACCCATCTTTCCCTACGTTTTTCAGCATGCCGATTCCACCCAAATCGATTCCCGGTCAAAACGGAAACTTTTTTGCGCGCCGCGCCGCGCGCGCGCCTGGGCAAAATCAGTTCTGGCCAGCCCAGCCTAGGGCCATTCCAGCCAAATCTGGGTATGTCACCGGGGGTACCCCAGTTTGACCCAGAATTTCAAAGCCATCTTTTCCTACATTTTTAAGCCTGCAGATTCCACCCAAATCGATTCCCGGTCAAAACGGAAACTTTTTTGCGCGCCGCGCCGCGCGCGCGCCTGGGCAAAATCAGTTCTGGCCAGCCCAGCCTAGGGCCATTCCAGCCAAATCTGGGTATGTCACCGGGGGTACCCCAGTTTGACCCAGAATTTCAAAGCCATCTTTTCCTACATTTTTAAGCATGCAGATTCCTCACAAATCGATTCCCGGTCAAAACAGAAACTTTTTTGCGCGCCGCGCCGCGCGCGCGCCTGGGCAAAATCAGTTCTGGCCAGCCCAGCCCAGGGCCATTCCAGCCAAATCTGGGTATGTCACCGGGGGTACCCCAGTTTGACCCAGAATTTCAAAGCCATCTTTTCCTACATTTTTAAGCATGCAGATTCCTCACAAATCGATTCCCGGTCAAAACAGAAACTTTTTTGCGCGCCGCGCCGCGCGCGCGCCTGAGCAAAATCAGTTCTGGCCAGCCCAGCCTAGGGCCATTCCAGCCAAATCTGGGTATGTCACCGGGGGTACCCCAGTTTGACCCAGAATTTCAAACCCATCTTTTCCTACATTTTTAAGCATGCAGATTCCACCCAAATCGATTCCCGGTCAAAACAGAAACTTTTTTGCGCGCCGCGCCGCGCGCGCGCCTGGGCAAAATCAGTTCTGGCCAGCCCAGCCTAGGGCCATTCCAGCCAAATCTGGGTATGTCACCGGGGGTACCCCAGTTTGACCCAGAATTTCAAAGCCATCTTTTCCTACATTTTTAAGCATGCAGATTCCTCACAAATCGATTCCCGGTCAAAACAGAAACTTTTTTGCGCGCTGCGCCGCGCGCGCGCCTGGGCAAAATCAGTTCCGGCCAGCCCAGCCCAGGGCCATTCCAGCCAAATCTGGGTATGTCACCGGGGGTACCCCAGTTTGACCCAGAATTTCAAACCCATCTTTCCCTACGTTTTTCAGCATGCCGATTCCACCCAAATCGATTCCCGGTCAAAACGGAAACTTTTTTGCGCGCCGCGCCGCGCGCGCGCCTGGGCAAAATCAGTTCTGGCCAGCCCAGCCTAGGGCCATTCCAGCCAAATCTGGGTATGTCACCGGGGGTACCCCAGTTTGACCCAGAATTTCAAACCCATCTTTTCCTACATTTTTAAGCCTGCAGATTCCACCCAAATCGATTCCCGGTCAAAACGGAAACTTTTTTGCGTGCCGCGCAGCGCGCGCGCCTGGGCAAAATCAGTTCTGGCCAGCCCAGCCTAGGGCCATTCCAGCCAAATCTGGGTATGTCACCGGGGGTACCCCAGTTTGACCCAGAATTTCAAAGCCATCTTTTCCTACATTTTTAAGCATGCAGATTCCTCACAAATCGATTCCCGGTCAAAACAGAAACTTTTTTGCGCGCCGCGCCGCGCGCGCGCCTGGGCAAAATCAGTTCTGGCCAGCCCAGCCCAGGGCCATTTGAGCCAAATCTGGGTATGTCACCGGGGGTACCCCAGTTTGACCCAGAATTTCAAACCCATCTTTCCCTACGATTTTCAGCATGCCGATTCCACCCAAATCGATTCCCCGTCAAAACGGAAAATTTTTTGCGCGCCGCGCCGCGCGCGCGCCTGGGCAAAATTAGTTCTGGCCAGCCCAGCCTAGGGCCATTCCAGCCAAATCTGGGTATGTCACCGGGGGTACCCCGGTTTGACCCAGAATTTCAAAGCCATCTTTTCCTACATTTTTAAGCATGCAGATTCCTCACAAATCGATTCCCGGTCAAAACAGAAACTTTTTTGCGCGCCGCGCCGCGCGCGCGCCTGGGCAAAATCAGTTCTGGCCAGCCCAGCCTAGGGCCATTCCAGCCAAATCTGGGTATGTCACCGGGGGTACCCCAGTTTGACCCAGAATTTCAAACCCATCTTTCCCTACGTTTTTCAGCATGCCGATTCCACCCAAATCGATTCCCGGTCAAAACGGAAACTTTTTTGCGCGCCGCGCCGCGCGCGCGCCTGGGCAAAATCAGTTCTGGCCAGCCCAGCCCAGGGCCATTCCAGCCAAATCTGGGTATGTCATCGGGGGTACCCCAGTTTGACCCAGAATTTCAAACCCATCTTTCCCTACGATTTTCAGCATGCCGATTCCACCCAAATCGATTCCGCGTCAAAACGGAAACTTTTTTGCGCGCCGCGCCGCGCGCGCGCCTGGGCAAAATTAGTTCTGGCCAGCCCAGCCTAGGGCCATTCCAGCCAAATCTGGGTATGTCACCGGGGGTACCCCGGTTTGACCCAGAATTTCAAAGCCATCTTTTCCTACATTTTTAAGCATGCAGATTCCTCACAAATCGATTCCCGGTCAAAACAGAAAGTTTTTTGCGCGCCGCGCCGCGCGCGCGCCTGGGCAAAATCAGTTCTGGCCAGCCCAGCCTAGGGCCATTCCAGCCAAATCTGGGTATGTCACCGGGGGTACCCCAGTTTGACCCAGAATTTCAAACCCATCTTTCCCTACGTTTTTCAGCATGCCGATTCCACCCAAATCGATTCCCGGTCAAAACAAAAACTTTTTTGCGCGCCGGGGCAAAATTAGTTCTGGCCAGCCCAGCCCAGGGCCATTCCAGCCAAATCTGGGTATGTCACCGGGGGTACCCCGGTTGGACCCAGAATTTCAAAGCCATCTTTTCCTACATTTTTAAGCATGCAGATTCCTCACAAATCGATTCCCGGTCAAAACGGAAACTTTTTTGCGCGCCGCGCCGCGCGCGCGCCTGGGCAAAATCAGTTCTGCCCAGCCCAGCCTAGGGCCATTCCAGCCAAATCTGGGTATGTCACCGGGGGTACCCCAGTTTGACCCAGAATTTCAAAGCCATCTTTTCCTACATTTTTAAGCATGCAGATTCCACCCAAATCGATTCCCGGTCAAAACAAAAACTTTTTTGCGCGCCGGGGCAAAATCAGTTCTGGCCAGCCCAGCCCAGGGCCATTCCAGCCAAATCTGGGTATGTCACCGGGGGTACCCCAGTTTGACCCAGAATTTCAAACCCATCTTTCCCTACGTTTTTCAGCATGCCGATTCCACCCAAATCGATTCCCGGTCAAAACGGAAACTTTTTTGCGCGCCGCGCCGCGCGCGCGCCTGGGCAAAATCAGTTCTGGCCAGCCCAGCCTAGGGCCATTCCAGCCAAATCTGGGTATGTCACCGGGGGTACCCCAGTTTGACCCAGAATTTCAAAGCCATCTTTTCCTACATTTTTAAGCATGCAGATTCCACCCAAATCGATTCCCGGTCAAAACGGAAACTTTTTTGCGCGCCGCGCCGCGCGCGCGCCTGGGCAAAATCAGTTCTGGCCAGCCCAGCCCAGGGCCATTCCAGCCAAATCTGGGTATGTCACCGGGGGTACCCCAGTTTGACCCAGAATTTCAAACCCATCTTTCCTTACGTTTTTCAGCATGCCGATTCCACCCAAATCGATTCCCGGTCAAAACGGAAACTTTTTTGCGCGCCGCGCGGCGCGCGCGCCTGGGCAAAATCAGTTCTGGCCAGCCCAGCCTAGGGCCATTCCAGCCAAATCTGGGTATGTCACCGGGGGTACCCCAGTTTGACCCAGAATTTCAAAGCCATCTTTTCCTACATTTTTAAGCATGCAGATTCCACCCAAATCGATTCCCGGTCAAAACGGAAACTTTTTTGCGCGCCGCGCCGCGCGCGCGCCTGGGCAAAATCAGTTCTGGCCAGCCCACCCCAGGGCCATTCCAGCCAAATCTGGGTATGTCACCGGGGGTACCCCAGTTTGACCCAGAATTTCAAAGCCCTCTTTTCCTACATTTTTAAGCATGCAGATTCCTCACAAATCGATTCCCGGTCAAAACAGAAACTTTTTTGCGCGCCGCGCCGCGCGCGCGCCTGGGCAAAATCAGTTCTGGCCAGCCCAGCCCAGGGCCATTCCAGCCAAATCTGGGTATGTCAGCGGGGGTACCCCAGTTTGACCCAGAATTTCAAACCCATCTTTTCCTACGTTTTTCAGCATGCCGATTCCACCCAAATCGATTCCTGGTCAAAACGGAAAGTTTTTTGCGCGCCGCGCCGCACGCACGCCTGGGCAAAATCAGTTCTGGCCAGCCCAGCCTAGGGCCATTCCAGCCAAATCTGGGTATGTCACCGGGGGTACCCCAGTTTGACCAAGAATTTCAAACCCATCTTTTCCTACATTTTTAAGCATGCCGATTCCACCCAAATCGATTCCCGGTCAAAACGGAAACTTTTTTGCGCGCCGCGCCGCGCGCGCGCGCCTGGGCAAAATCATTTCTGGCCAGCCCAGCCTACGGCCATTCAAGCCAAATCTGGGTATGTCACCGGGGGTACCCCAGTTTGACCCAGAATTTCAAAGCCATCTTTTCCTACATTTTTAAGCATGCAGATTCCACCCAAATCGATTCCCGGTCAAAACGGAAACTTTTTTGCGCGCCGCGCCGCGCGCGCGCCTGGGCAAAATCAGTTCTGGCCAGCCCAGCCTAGGGCCATTCCAGCCAAATCTGGGTATGTCACCGGGGGTACCCCAGTTTGACCCAGAATTTCAAACCCATCTTTCCCTTCGTTTTTCAGCATGCCGATTCCACCCAAATCGATTCCCGGTCAAAACGGAAACTTTTTTGCGCGCCGCGCCGCGCGCGCGCCTGGGCAAAATCAGTTCTGGCCAGCCCAGCCTAGGGCCATTCCAGCCAAATCTGGGTATGTCACCGGGGGTACCCCAGTTTGACCCAGAATTTCAAACCCATCTTTTCCTACATTTTTAAGCATGCAGATTCCACCTAAATCGATTCCCGGTCAAAACAAAAACTTTGTTGCGCGCCGGGGCAAAATCAGTTCTGGCCAGCCTAGCCCAGGGCCATTCCAGCCAAATCTGGGTATGTCACCGGGGGTACCCCAGTTTGACCCAGAATTTCAAACCCATCTTTCCCTACGTTTTTCAGCATGCCGATTCCACCCAAATCGATTCCCGGTCAAAACGGAAACTTTTTTGCGCGCCGCGCCGCGCGCGCGCCTGGGCAAAATCAGTTCTGGCCAGCCCAGCCTAGGGCCATTCCAGCCAAATCTGGGTATGTCACCGGGGGTACCCCAGTTTGACCCAGAGTTTCAAAGCCATCTTTTCCTACATTTTTAAGCATGCAGATTCCACCCAAATCGATTCCCGGTCAAAACGGAAACTTTTTTGCGCGCCGCGCCGCGCGCGCGCCTGGGCAAAATCAGTTCTGGCCAGCGCAGCCCAGGGCCAATCCAGCCAAATCTGGGTATGTCACCGGGGGTACCCCAGTTTGACCCAGAATTTCAAACCCATCTTTCCTTACGTTTTTCAGCATGCCGATTCCACCCAAATCGATTCCCGGTCAAAACGGAAACTTTTTTGCGCGCCGCGCCGCGCGCGCGCCTGGGCAAAATCAGTTCTGGCCAGCCCAGCCCAGGGCCATTCCAGCCAAATCTGGGTATGTCACCGGGGGTACCCCAGTTTGACCCGGAATTTCAAACCCATCTTTCCCTACGTTTTTCAGCATGCCGATTCCACCCAAATCGATTCCCGGTCAAAACGGAAACTTTTTTGCGCGCCGCGCCGCGCGCGCGCCTGGGCAAAATCAGTTCTGGCCAGCCCACCCCAGGGCCATTCCAGCCAAATCTGGGTATGTCACCGGGGGTACCCCAGTTTGACCCAGAATTTCAAAGCCCTCTTTTCCTACATTTTTAAGCATGCAGATTCCTCACAAATCGATTCCCGGTCAAAACAGAAACTTTTGTGCGCGCCGCGCCGCGCGCGCGCCTGGGCAAAATCAGTTCTGGCCAGCCCAGCCCAGGGCCATTCCAGCCAAATCTGGGTATGTCACCGGGGGTACCCCAGTTTGACCCGGAATTTCAAACCCATCTTTCCCTACGTTTTTCAGCATGCCGATTCCACCCAAATCGATTCCCGGTCAAAACGGAAACTTTTTTGCGCGCCGCGCCGCGCGCGCGCCTGGGCAAAATCGGTTCTGGCCAGCCCAGCCTAGGGCCATTCCAGCCAAATCTGGGTATGACCGGGGGTACCCCAGTTTGACCCAGAATTTCAAACCCATCTTTCCCTACGTTTTTCAGCATGCCGATTCCACCCAAATCGATTCCCGGTCAAAACGGAAACTTTTTTGCGCGCCGCGCCGCGCGCGCGCCTGGGCAAAATCAGTTCTGGCCAGCCCAGCCTAGGGCCATTCCAGCCAAATCTGGGTATGACCGGGGGTACCCCAGTTTGACCCAGAATTTCAAAGCCATCTTTTCCTACATTTTTAAGCATGCAGATTCCACCCAAATCGATTCCCGGTCAAAACGGAAACTTTTTTGCGCGCCGCGCCGCGCGCGCGCCTGGGCAAAATCAGTTCTGGCCAGCCCAGCCCAGGGCCATTCCAGCCAAATCTGGGTATGTCAGCGGGGGTACCCCAGTTTGACCCAGAATTTCAAAGCCATCTTTCCCTACGTTTTTCAGCATGCCGATTCGACCCAAATCGATTCCTGGTCAAAACGGAAACTTTTTTGCGCGCCGCGCCGCGCGCGCGCCTGGGCAAAATCAGTTCTGGCCAGCCCAGTCTAGGGCCATTCCAGCCAAATCTGGGTATGTCACCGGGGGTACCCCAGTTTGACGCAGAATTTCAAACCCATCTTTTCCTACATTTTTAAGCATGCCGATTCCACCCAAATCGATTCCCGGTCAAAACGGAAACTTTTTTGCGCGCCGCGCCGCGCGCGCGCGCCTGGGCAAAATCAGTTCTGGCCAGCCCAGCCTAGGGCCATTCCAGCCAAATCTGGGTATGTCACCGGGGGTACCCCAGTTTGACCCAGAATTTCAAAGCCTTCTTTTCCTACATTTTTAAGCATGCAGATTCCACCCAAATCGATTCCCGGTCAAAACGGAAACTTTTTTGCGCGCCGCGCCGCGCGCGGGCCTGGGCAAAATCAGTTCTGGCCAGCCCAGCCCAGGGCCATTCCAGCCAAATCTGGGTATGTCACCGGGGGTACCCCAGTTTGACCCAGAATTTCAAACCCATCTTTCCCTACGTTTTTCAGCATGCCGATTCCACCCAAATCGATTCCCGGTCAAAGCGGAAACTTTTTTGCGCGCCGCGCCGCGCGCGCGCCTGGGCAAAATCAGTTCTGGCCAGCCCAGCCTAGGGCCATTCCAGCCAAATCTGGGTATGTCACCGGGGGTACCCCAGTTTGACCCAGAATTTCAAAGCCATCTTTTCCTACATTTTTAAGCATGCAGATTCCACCCAAATCGATTCCCGGTCAAAACGGAAACTTTTTTGCGCGCCGCGCCGCGCGCGCGCCTGGGCAAAATCAGTTCTGGCCAGCCCAGCCTAGGGCCATTCCAGCCAAATCTGGGTATGTCATCGGGGGTACCCCAGTTTGACCCAGAATTTCAAAGCCATCTTTTCCTACATTTTTAAGCATGCAGATTCCTCACAAATCGATTCCGGGTCTAAACAGAACCTTTTTTGCGCGCCGCGCCGCGCGCGCGCCTGGGCAAAATCAGTTCTGGCCAGCCCAGCCCAGGGCCATTCCAGCCAAATCTGGGTATGTCACCGGGGGTACCCCAGTTTGACCCAGAATTTCAAAGCCATCTTTTCCTACATTTTTAAGCATGCAGATTCCACCCAAATCGATTCCCGGTCAAAACGGAAACTTTTTTGCGCGCCGCGCCGCGCGCGCGCCTGGGCAAAATCAGTTCTGGCCAGCCCACCCCAGGGCCATTCCAGCCAAATCTGGGTATGTCACCGGGGGTACCCCAGTTTGACCCAGAATTTCAAAGCCCTCTTTTCCTACATTTTTAAGCATGCAGATTCCTCACAAATCGATTCCCGGTCAAAACAGAAACTTTTTTGCGCGCCGCGCCGCGCGCGCGCCTGGGCAAAATCAGTTCTGGCCAGCCCAGCCCAGGGCCATTCCAGCCAAATCTGGGTATGTCACCAGGGGTACCCCAGTTTGACCCAGAATTTCAAAGCCATCTTTCCTTACGTTTTTCAGCATGCCGATTCCACCCAAATCGATT
This sequence comes from Eutreptiella sp. 'Long Island Sound 2002', assembly GCA_964036045.1. NCBI lineage: Eukaryota > Euglenozoa > Euglenophyceae > Eutreptiales > Eutreptiaceae > Eutreptiella > Eutreptiella sp. 'Long Island Sound 2002'. The sequence continues at coordinate 176,024,238 of OZ038380.1, read as the reverse complement.
CCCGGTCAAAACGGAAACTTTTTTGCGCGCCGCGCCGCGCGCGCGCCTGGGCAAAATCAGTTCTGGCCAGCCCAGCCTAGGGCCATTCCAGCCAAATCTGGGTATGTCACCGGGGGTACCCCAGTTTGACGCAGAATTTCAAAGCCATCTTCTCCTACATTTTTAAGCATGCCGATTCCATCCAAATCGATTCCCGGTCAAAACGGAAACTTTTTTGCGCGCCGCGCCGCGCGCGCGCGCCTGGGCAAAATCAGTTCTGGCCAGCCCAGCCTAGGGCCATTCCAGCCAAATCTGGGTATGTCACCGGGGGTACCCCAGTTTGACCCAGAATTTCAAAGCCTTCTTTTCCTACATTTTTAAGCATGCAGATTCCACCCAAATCGATTCCCGGTCAAAACGGAAACTTTTTTGCGCGCCGCGCCGCGCGCGGGCCTGGGCAAAATCAGTTCTGGCCAGCCCAGCCCAGGGCCATTCCAGCCAAATCTGGGTATGTCACCGGGGGTACCCCAGTTTGACCCAGAATTTCAAACCCATCTTTCCCTACGTTTTTCAGCATGCCGATCCCACCCAAATCGATTCCCGGTCAAAACGGAAACTTTTTTGCGCGCCGCGCCGCGCGCGCGCCTGGGCAAAATCAGTTCTGGCCAGCCCAGCCTAGGGCCATTCCAGCCAAATCTGGGTATGTCACCGGGGGTACCCCAGTTTGACCCAGAATTTCAAAGCCATCTTTTCCTACATTTTTAAGCATGCAGATTCCACCCAAATCGATTCCCGGTCAAAACGGAAACTTTTTTGCGCGCCGCGCCGCGCGCGCGCCTGGGCAAAATCAGTTCTGGCCAGCCCAGCCTAGGGCCATTCCAGCCAAATCTGGGTATGTCACCGGGGGTACCCCAGTTTGACCCAGAATTTCAAAGCCATCTTTTCCTACATTTTTAAGCATGCAGATTCCACCCAAATCGATTCCGGGTCTAAACAGAACCTTTTTTGCGCGCCGCGCCGCGCGCGCGCCTGGGCAAAATCAGTTCTGGCCAGCCCAGCCCAGGGCCATTCCAGCCAAATCTGGGTATGTCACCGGGGGTACCCCAGTTTGACCCAGAATTTCAAACCCATCTTTCCCTACGTTTTTCAGCATGCCGATTCCACCCAAATCGATTCCCGGTCAAAACGGAAACTTTTTTGCGCGCCGCGCCGCGCGCGCGCCTGGGCAAAATCAGTTCTGGCCAGCCCAGCCTAGGGCCATTCCAGCCAAATCTGGGTATGTCACCGGGGGTACCCCAGTTTGACCCAGAATTTCAAACCCATCTTTCCCTACGTTTTTCAGCATGCCGATTCCACCCAAATCGATTCCCGGTCAAAACGGAAACTTTTTTGCGCGCCGCGCCGCGCGCGCGCCTGGGCAAAATCAGTTCTGGCCAGCCCAGCCCAGGGCCATTCCAGCCAAATCTGGGTATGTCACCGGGGGTACCCCAGTTTGACCCAGAATTTCAAACCCATCTTTCCCTACGTTTTTCAGCGTGCCGATTCCACCCAAATCGATTCCCGGTCAAAACGGAAACTTTTTTGCGCGCCGCGCCGCGCGCGCGCCTGGGCAAAATCAGTTCTGGCCAGCCCAGCCTAGGGCCAGTCCAGCCAAATCTGGGTATGTCACCGGGGGTACCCCAGTTTGACCCAGAATTTCAAACCCATCTTTTCCTACATTTTTAAGCATGCAGATTCCACCCAAATCGATTCCCGGTCAAAACGGAAACTTTTTTGCGCGCCGCGCCGCGCGCGCGCCTGGGCAAAATCAGTTCTGGCCAGCCCAGCCTAGGGCCATTCCAGCCAAATCTGGGTATGTCACCGGGGGTACCCCAGTTTGACCCAGAATTTCAAAGCCCTCTTTTCCTACATTTTTAAGCATGCAGATTCCTCACAAATCGATTCCCGGTCAAAACAGAAACTTTTTTGCGCGCCGCGCCGCGCGCGCGCCTGGGCAAAATCAGTTCTGGCCAGCCCAGCCCAGGGCCATTCCAGCCAAATCTGGGTATGTCACCGGGGGTACCCCAGTTTGACCCAGAATTTCAAAGCCATCTTTCCCTACGTTTTTCAGCATGCCGATTCCACCCAAATCGATTCCCGGTCAAAACAGAAACTTTTTTGCGCGCCGCGCCGCGCGCGCGCCTGGGCAAAATCAGTTCTGGCCAGCCCAGCCTAGGGCCATTCCAGCCAAATCTGGGTATGTCACCGGGGGTACCCCAGTTTGACCCAGAATTTCAAAGCCATCTTTTCCTACATTTTTAAGCATGCAGATTCCACCCAAATCGATTCCCGGTCAAAACGGAAACTTTTTTCGCGCCGCGCCGCGCGCGCGCCTGGGCAAAATCAGTTCTGGCCAGCCCAGCCTAGGGCCATTCCAGCCAAATCTGGGTATGTCACCGGGGGTACCCCAGTTTGACCCAGAATTTCAAAGCCATCTTTTCCTACATTTTTAAGCATGCATATTCCTCACAAATCGATTCCCGGTCAAAACAGAAACTTTTTTGCGCGCCGCGCCGCGCGCGCGCCTGGGCAAAATCAGTTCTGGCCAGCCCAGCCCAGGGCCATTCCAGCCAAATCTGGGTATGTCACCGGGGGTACCCCAGTTTGACCCAGAATTTCAAACCCATCTTTCCCTACGTTTTTCAGCATGCCGATTCCACCAAAATCGATTCCCGGTCAAAACGGAAACTTTTTTGCGCGCCGCGCCGCGCGCGCGCCTGGGCAAAATCAGTTCTGGCCAGCCCAGCCTAGGGCCATTCCAGCCAAATCTGGGTATGTCACCGGGGGTACCCCAGTTTGACCCAGAATTTCAAACCCATCTTTCCCTACGTTTTTCAGCATGCCGATTCCACCCAAATCGATTCCCGGTCAAAACGGAAACTTTTTTGCGCGCCGCGCCGCGCGCGCGCCTGGGCAAAATCAGTTCTGGCCAGCCAGCCTAGGGCCATTCCAGCCAAATCTGGGTATGTCACCGGGGGTACCCCAGTTTGACCCACAATTTCAAAGCCATCTTTTCCTACATTTTTAAGCATGCAGATTCCACCCAAATCGATTCCCGGTCAAAACGGAAACTTTTTTGCGCGCCGCGCCGCGCGCGTGCCTGGGCAAAATCAGTTCTGGCCAGCCCAGCCTAGGGCCATTCCAGCCAAATCTGGGTATGTCACCGGGGGTACCCCAGTTTGACCCAGAATTTCAAACCCATCTTTTCCTACGTTTTTCAGCATGCCGATTCCACCCAAATCGATTCCCGGTCAAAACGGAAACTTTTTTGCGCGCCGCGCCGCGCGCGCGCCTGGGCAAAATCAGTTCTGGCCAGCCCAGCCTAGGGCCATTCCAGCCAAATCTGGGTATGTCACCGGGGGTACCCCAGTTTGACCCAGAATTTCAAAGCCATCTTTTCCTACATTTTTAAGCATGCAGATTCCTCACAAATCGATTCCCGGTCAAAACAGAAACTTTTTTGCGCGCCGCGCCGCGCGCGCGCCTGGGCAAAATCAGTTCTGGCCAGCCCAGCCCAGGGCCATTCCAGCCAAATCTGGGTATGTCACCGGGGGTACCCCGGTTTGACCCAGAATTTCAAACCCATCTTTCCCTACGTTTTTCAGCATGCCGATTCCACCCAAATCGATTCCCGGTCACAACGGAAACTTTTTTGCGCGCCGCGCCGCGCGCGCGCCTGGGCAAAATCAGTTCTGGCCAGCCCAGCCTAGGGCCATTCCAGCCAAATCTGGGTATGTCACCGGGGGTACCCCAGTTTGACCCAGAATTTCAAAGCCATCTTTTCCTACATTTTTAAGCATGCAGATTCCACCCAAATCGATTCCCGGTCAAAACGGAAACTTTTTTGCGCGCCGCGCCGCGCGCGCGCCTGGGCAAAATCAGTTCTGGCCAGCCCAGCCTAGGGCCATTCCAGCCAAATCTGGGTATGTCACCGGGGGTACCCCAGTTTGACCCAGAATTTCAAACCCATCTTTCCCTACGTTTTTCAGCATGCCGATTCCACCCAAATCGATTCCCGGTCACAACGGAAACTTTTTTGCGCGCCGCGCCGCGCGCGCGCCTGGGCAAAATCAGTTCTGGCCAGCCCAGCCTAGGGCCATTCCAGCCAAATCTGGGTATGTCACCGGGGGTACCCCAGTTTGACCCACAATTTCAAAGCCATCTTTTCCTACATTTTTAAGCATGCAGATTCCACCCAAATCGATTCCTGGTCAAAACGGAAACTTTTTTGCGCGCCGCGCCGCGCGCGCGCCTGGGCAAAATCAGTTCTGGCCAGCCCAGCCTAGGGCCATTCCAGCCAAATCTGGGTATGTCACCGGGGGTACCCCAGTTTGACCCAGAATTTCAAACCCATCTTTTCCTACGTTTTTCAGCATGCCGATTCCACCCAAATCGATTCCCGGTCAAAACGGAAACTTTTTTGCGCGCCGCGCCGCGCGCGCGCCTGGGCAAAATCAGTTCTGGCCAGCCCAGCCTAGGGCCATTCCAGCCAAATCTGGGTATGTCACCGGGGGTACCCCAGTTTGACCCAGAATTTCAAAGCCATGTTTTCCTACATTTTTAAGCATGCAGATTCCTCACAAATCGATTCCCGGTCAAAACAGAAACTTTTTTGCGCGCCGCGCCGCGCGCGCGCCTGGGCAAAATCAGTTCTGGCCAGCCCAGCCCAGGGCCATTCCAGCCAAATCTGGGTATGTCACCGGGGGTACCCCAGTTTGACCCAGAATTTCAAACCCATCTTTCCCTACGTTTTTCAGCATGCCGATTCCACCCAAATCGATTCCCGGTCACAACGGAAACTTTTTTGCGCGCCGCGCCGCGCGCGCGCCTGCACAAAATCAGTTCTGGCCAGCCCAGCCTAGGGCCATTCCAGCCAAATCTGGGTATGTCACCGGGGGTACCCCAGTTTGACCCAGAATTTCAAAGCCATCTTTTCCTACATTTTTAAGCATGCAGATTCCACCCAAATCGATTCCCGGTCAAAACGGAAACTTTTTTGCGCGCCGCGCCGCGCGCGCGCCTGGGCAAAATCAGTTCTGGCCAGCCCAGCCTAGGGCCATTCCAGCCAAATCTGGGTATGTCACCGGGGGTACCCCAGTTTGACCCAGAATTTCAAACCCATCTTTCCCTACGTTTTTCAGCATGCCGATTCCACCCAAATCGATTCCCGGTCACAACGGAAACTTTTTTGCGCGCCGCGCCGCGCGCGCGCCTGGGCAAAATCAGTTCTGGCCAGCCCAGCCTAGGGCCATTCCAGCCAAATCTGGGTATGTCACCGGGGGTACCCCAGTTTGACCCACAATTTCAAAGCCATCTTTTCCTACATTTTTAAGCATGCAGATTCCACCCAAATCGATTCCTGGTCAAAACGGAAACTTTTTTGCGCGCCGCGCCGCGCGCGCGCCTGGGCAAAATCAGTTCTGGCCAGCCCAGCCTAGGGCCATTCCAGCCAAATCTGGGTATGTCACCGGGGGTACCCCAGTTTGACCCAGAATTTCAAAGCCATCTTTTCCTACATTTTTAAGCATGCAGATTCCACCCAAATCGATTCCCGGTCAAAACAGAAACTTTTTTGCGCGCCGCGCCGCGCGCGCGCCTGGGCAAATTCAGTTCTGGCCAGCCCAGCCCAGGGCCATTCCAGCCAAATCTGGGTATGTCACCGGGGGTACCCCAGTTTGACCCAGAATTTCAAACCCATCTTTCCCTACGTTTTTCAGCATGCCGATTCCACCCAAATCGATTCCCGGTCAAAACGGAAACTTTTTTGCGCGCCGCGCCGCGCGCGCGCCTGGGCAAAATCAGTTCTGGCCAGCCCAGCCTAGGGCCATTCCAGCCAAATCTGGGTATGTCACCGGGGGTACCCCAGTTTGACCCAGAATTTCAAAGCCATCTTTTCCTACATTTTTAAGCATGCAGATTCCACCCAAATCGATTCCCGGTCAAAACGGAAACTTTTTTGCGCGCCGCGCCGCGCGCGCGCCTGGGCAAAATCAGTTCTGGCCAGCCCAGCCCAGGGCCATTCCAGCCAAATCTGGGTATGTCACCGGGGGTACCCCAGTTTGACCCAGAATTTCAAACCCATCTTTCCCTACGTTTTTCAGCATGCCGATTCCACCCAAATCGATTCCCGGTCAAAACAGAAACTTTTTTGCGCGCCGCGCCGCGCGCGCGCCTGGGCAAAATCAGTTCTGGCCAGCCCAGCCTAGGGCCATTCCAGCCAAATCTGGGTATGTCACCGGGGGTACCCCAGTTTGACCCAGAATTTCAAAGCCATCTTTTCCTACATTTTTAAGCATGCAGATTCCACCCAAATCGATTCCCGGTCAAAACGGAAACTTTTTTGCGCGCCGCGCCGCGCGTGCGCCTGGGCAAAATCAGTTCTGGCCAGCCCAGCCTAGGGCCATTCCAGCCAAATCTGGGTATGTCACCGGGGGTACCCCAGTTTGACCCAGAATTTCAAACCCATCTTTCCCTACGTTTTTCAGCATGCCGATTCCACCCAAATCGATTCCCGGTCAAAACGGAAACTTTTTTGCGCGCCGCGCCGCGCGCGCGCCTGGGCAAAATCAGTTCTGGCCAGCCCAGCCTAGGGCCATTCCAGCCAAATCTGGGTATGTCACCGGGGGTACCCCAGTTTGACCCAGAATTTCAAACCCATCTTTCCCTACGTTTTTCAGCATGCCGATTCCACCCAAATCGATTCCTGGTCAAAACGGAAACTTTTTTGCGCGCCGCGCCGCGCGCGCGCCTGGGCAAAATCAGTTCTGGCCAGCCCAGCCCAGGGCCATTCCAGCCAAATCTGGGTATGTCACCGGGGGTACCCCAGTTTGACCCAGAATTTCAAAGCCATCTTTTCCTACATTTTTAAGCATGCCGATTCCACCCAAATCGATTCCCGGTCAAAACGGAAACTTTTTTGCGCGCCGCGCCGCGCGCGCGCCTGGGCAAAATCAGTTCTGGCCAGCCCAGCCTAGGGCCATTCCAGCCAAATCTGGGTATGTCACCGGGGGTACCCCAGTTTGACCCAGAATTTCAAAGCCATCTTTCCCTACGTTTTTCAGCATGCCGATTCAACCCAAATCGATTCCCGGTCAAAACGGAAACTTTTTTGCGCGCCGCGCCGCGCGCGCGCCTGGGCAAAATCAGTTCTGGCCAGCCCAGCCTAGGGCCATTCCAGCCAAATCTGGGTATGTCACCGGGGGTACCCCAGTTTGACCCAGAATTTCAAAGCCATCTTTTCCTACATTTTTAAGCATGCAGATTCCACCCAAATCGATTCCCGGTCAAAACGGAAACTTTTTTGCGCGCCGCGCCGCGCGTGCGCCTGGGCAAAATCAGTTCTGGCCAGCCCAGCCTAGGGCCATTCCAGCCAAATCTGGGTATGTCACCGGGGGTACCCCAGTTTGACGCAGAATTTCAAACCCATCTTTCCCTACGTTTTTCAGCATGCCGATTCCACCCAAATCGATTCCCGGTCAAAACGGAAACTTTTTTGCGCGCCGCGCCGCGCGCGCGCCTGGGCAAAATCAGTTCTGGCCAGCCCAGCCTAGGGCCATTCCAGCCAAATCTGGGTATGTCACCGGGGGTACCCCAGTTTGACCCAGAATTTCAAACCCATCTTTCCCTACGTTTTTCAGCATGCCGATTCCACCCAAATCGATTCCTGGTCAAAACGGAAACTTTTTTGCGCGCCGCGCCGCGCGCGCGCCTGGGCAAAATCAGTTCTGGCCAGCCCAGCCCAGGGCCATTCCAGCCAAATCTGGGTATGTCACCGGGGGTACCCCAGTTTGACCCAGAATTTCAAAGCCATCTTTTCCTACATTTTTAAGCATGCCGATTCCACCCAAATCGATTCCCGGTCAAAACGGAAACTTTTTTGCGCGCCGCGCCGCGCGCGCGCCTGGGCAAAATCAGTTCTGGCCAGCCCAGCCTAGGGCCATTCCAGCCAAATCTGGGTATGTCACCGGGGGTACCCCAGTTTGACCCAGAATTTCAAAGCCATCTTTTCCTACATTTTTAAGCATGCAGATTCCACCCAAATCGATTCCCGGTCAAAACGGAAACTTTTTTGCGCGCCGCGCCGCGCGCGCGCCTGGGCAAAATCAGTTCTGGCCAGCCCAGCCTAGGGCCATTCCAGCCAAATCTGGGTATGTCACCGGGGGTACCCCAGTTTGACCCAGAATTTCAAACCCATCTTTTCCTACATTTTTAAGCATGCAGATTCCACCCAAATCGATTCCCGGTCAAAACGGAAACTTTTTTGCGCGCCGCGCCGCGCGCGCGCCTGGGCAAAATCATTTCTGGCCAGCCCAGCCTAGGGCCATTCCAGCCAAATCTGGGTATGTCACCGGGGGTACCCCAGTTTGACCCAGAATTTCAAACCCATCTTTCCCTACGTTTTTCAGCATGCCGATTCCACCCAAATCGATTCCCGGTCAAAACGGAAACTTTTTTGCGCGCCGCGCCGCGCGCGCGCCTGGGCAAAATCAGTTCTGGCCAGCCCAGCCTAGGGCCATTCCAGCCAAATCTGGGTATGTCACCGGGGGTACCCCAGTTTGACCCGGAATTTCAAAGCCATCTTTTCCTACATTTTTAAGCATGCACATTCCTCACAAATCGATTCCCGGTCAACACAGAAAAATTTTTGCGCGCCGCGCCGCGCGCGCGCCTGGGCAAAATCAGTTCTGGCCAGCCCAGCCCAGGCCCATTCCAGCCAAATCTGGGTATGTCACCGGGGGTACCCCAGTTTGACCCAGAATTTCAAACCCATCTTTCCCTACGTTTTTCAGCATGCCGATTCCACCCAAATCGATTCCCGGTCAAAACGGAAACTTTTTTGCGCGCCGCGCCGCGCGCGCGCCTGGGCAAAATCAGTTCTGGCCAGCCCAGCCTAGGGCCATTCCAGCCAAATCTGGGTATGTCACCGGGGGTACCCCAGTTTGACCCAGAATTTCAACCCCATCTTTCCCTACGTTTTTCAGCATGCCGATTCCACCCAAATCGATTCCCGGTCAAAACGGAAACTTTTTTGCGCGCCGCGCCGCGCGCGCGCCTGGGCAAAATCAGTTCTGGCCAGCCCAGCCTAGGGCCATTCGAGCCAAATCTGGGTATGTCACCGGGGGTACCCCAGTTTGACCCAGAATTTCAAAGCCATCTTTTCCTACATTTTTAAGCATGCAGATTCCACCCAAAACGATTCCCGGTCAAAACGGAAACTTTTTTGCGCGCCGCGCCGCGCGCGCGCCTGGGCAAAATCAGTTCTGGCCAGCCCAGCCTAGGGCCATTCCAGCCAAATCTGGGTATGTCACCGGGGGTACCCCAGTTTGACCCAGAATTTCAAACCCATCTTTCCCTACGTTTTTCAGCATGCCGATTCCACCCAAATCGATTCCCGGTCAAAACAGAAACTTTTTTGCGCGCCGCGCCGCGCGCGCGCCTGGGCAAAATCAGTTCTGGCCAGCCCAGCCTAGGGCCATTCCAGCCAAATCTGGGTATGTCACCGGGGGTACCCCAGTTTGACCCAGAATTTCAAAGCCATCTTTTCCTACATTTTTAAGCATGCAGATTCCACCCAAATCGATTCCCGGTCAAAACGGAAACTTTTTTGCGCGCCGCGCCGCGCGTGCGCCTGGGCAAAATCAGTTCTGGCCAGCCCAGCCTAGGGCCATTCCAGCCAAATCTGGGTATGTCACCGGGGGTACCCCAGTTTGACCCAGAATTTCAAACCCATCTTTCCCTACGTTTTTCAGCATGCCGATTCCACCCAAATCGATTCCCGGTCAAAACGGAAACTTTTTTGCGCGCCGCGCCGCGCGCGCGCCTGGGCAAAATCAGTTCTGGCCAGCCCAGCCTAGGGCCATTCCAGCCAAATCTGGGTATGTCACCGGGGGTACCCCAGTTTGACCCAGAATTTCAAACCCATCTTTCCCTACGTTTTTCAGCATGCCGATTCCACCCAAATCGATTCCTGGTCAAAACGGAAACTTTTTTGCGGGCCGCGCCGCGCGCGCGCCTGGGCAAAATCAGTTCTGGCCAGCCCAGCCCAGGGCCATTCCAGCCAAATCTGGGTATGTCACCGGGGGTACCCCAGTTTGACCCAGAATTTCAAAGCCATCTTTTCCTACATTTTTAAGCATGCCGATTCCACCCAAATCAGTTCCCGGTCAAAACGGAAACTTTTTTGCGCGCCGCGCCGCGTGCGCGCCTGGGCAAAATCAGTTCTGGCCAGCCCAGCCTAGGGCCATTCCAGCCAAATCTGGGTATGTCACCGGGGGTACCCCAGTTTGACCCAGAATTTCAAAGCCATCTTTTCCTACATTTTTAAGCATGCAGATTCCACCCAAATCGATTCCCGGTCAAAACGGAAACTTTTTTGCGCGCCGCGCCGCGCGCGCGCCTGGGCAAAATCAGTTCTGGCCAGCCCAGCCTAGGGCCATTCCAGCCAAATCTGGGTATGTCACCGGGGGTACCCCAGTTTGACCCAGAATTTCAAACCCATCTTTCCCTACGTTTTTCAGCATGCCGATTCCACCCAAATCGATTCCCGGTCAAAACGGAAACTTTTTTGCGCGCCGCGCCGCGCGCGCGCCTGGGCAAAATCAGTTCTGGCCAGCCCAGCCTAGGGCCATTCCAGCCAAATCTGGGTATGTCACCAGGGGTACCCCAGTTTGACCCAGAATTTCAAAGCCATCTTTTCCTACATTTTTAAGCATGCAGATTCCACCCAAATCGATTCCCGGTCAAAACGGAAACTTTTTTGCGCGCCGCGCCGCGCGCGCGCCTGGGCAAAATCATTTCTGGCCAGCCCAGCCTAGGGCCATTCCAGCCAAATCTGGGTATGTCACCGGGGGTACCCCAGTTTGACCCAGAATTTCAAACCCATCTTTCCCTACGTTTTTCAGCATGCCGATTCCACCCAAATCGATTCCCGGTCAAAACGGAAACTTTTTTGCGCGCCGCGCCGCGCGCGCGCCTGGGCAAAATCAGTTCTGGCCAGCCCAGCCTAGGGCCATTCCAGCCAAATCTGGGTATGTCACCGGGGGTACCCTGGTTTGACCCAGAATTTCAAACCCATCTTTTCCTACATTTTTGAGCATGCAGATTCCTCACAAATCGATTCCCGGTCAACACAGAAACTTTTTTGCGCGCCGCGCCGCGCGCGCGCCTGGGCAAAATCAGTTCTGGCCAGCCCAGCCCAGGCCCATTCCAGCCAAATCTGGGTATGTCACCGGGGGTACCCCAGTTTGACCAAGAATTTCAAACCCATCTTTCCCTACGTTTTTCAGCATGCCGATTCCACCCAAATCGATTCCCGGTCAAAACGGAAACTTTTTTGCGCGCCGCGCCGCGCGCGCGCCTGGGCAAAATCAGTTCTGGCCAGCCCAGCCTAGGGCCATTCCAGCCAAATCTGGGTATGTCACCGGGGGTACCCCAGTTTGACCCAGAATTTCAAACCCATCTTTCCCTACGTTTTTCAGCATGCCGATTCCACCCAAATCGATTCCCGGTCAAAACGGAAACTTTTTTGCGCGCCGCGCCGCGCGCGCGCCTGGGCAAAAATAGTTCTGGCCAGCCCAGCCTAGGGCCATTCCAGCCAAATCTGGGTATGTCACCGGGGGTACCCCAGTTTGACCCAGAATTTCAAAGCCATCTTTTCCTACATTTTTAAGCATGCAGATTCCACCCAAATCGATTCCCGGTCAAAACGGAAACTTTTTTGCGCGCCGCGCCGCGCGCGCGCCTGGGCAAAATCAGTTCTGGCCAGCCCAGCCTCGGGCCATTCCAGCCAAATCTGGGTATGTCACCGGGGGTACCCCAGTTTGACCCAGAATTTCAAAGCCATCTTTTCCTACATTTTTAAGCATGCAGATTCCACCCAAATCGATTCCCGGTCAAAACGGAAACTTTTTTGCGCGCCGCGCCGCGCGCGCGCCTGGGCAAAATCAGTTCTGGCCAGCCCAGCCTAGGGCCATTCCAGCCAAATCTGGGTATGTCACCGGGGGTACCCCAGTTTGACCCAGAATTTCAACCCCATCTTTCCCTAAGTTTTTCAGCATGTCGATTCCACCCAAATCGATTCCCGGTCAAAACGGAAACTTTTTTGCGCGCCGCGCCGCGCGCGCGCCTGGGCAAAATCAGTTCTGGCCAGCCCAGCCCAGGGCCATTCCAGCCAAATCTGGGTATGTCACCGGGGGTACCCCAGTTTGACCCAGAATTTCAAAGCCATCTTTTCCTACATTTTTAAGCATGCAGATTCCACCCAAATCGATTCACGGTCAAAATGGAAACTTTTTTGCGCGCCGCGCCGCGCGCGCGCCTGGGCAAAATCAGTTCTGGCCAGCCCAGCCTAGGGCCATTCCAGCCAAATCTGGGTATGTCACCGGGGGTACCCCAGTTTGACCCAGAATTTCAAAGCCATCTTTTCCTACATTTTTAAGCATGCAGATTCCTCACAAATCGATTTCCGGTCAACACAGAAACTTTTTTGCGCGCCGCGCCGCGCGCGCGCCTGGGCAAAATCAGTTCTGGCCAGCCCAGCCCAGGCCCATTCCAGCCAAATCTGGGTATGTCACCGGGGGTACCCCAGTTTGACCCAGAATTTCAAACCCATCTTTCCCTACGTTTTTCAGCATGCCGATTCCACCCAAATCGATTCCCGGTCAAAACGGAAACTTTTTTGCGCGCCGCGCCGCGCGCGCGCCTGGGCAAAATCAGTTCTGGCCAGCCCAGCCTAGGGCCATTCCAGCCAAATCTGGGTATGTCACCGGGGGTACCCCAGTTTGACCCAGAATTTCAAAGCCATCTTTTCCTACATTTTTAAGCATGCCGATTCCACCCAAATCGATTCCCGGTCAAAACGGAAACTTTTTTGCGCGCCGCGCCGCGCGCGCGCCTGGGCAAAATTAGTTCTGGCCAGCCCAGCCTAGGGCCATTCCAGCCAAATCTGGGTATGTCACCGGGGGTACCCCAGTTTGACCCAGAATTTCAAAGCCATCTTTTCCTACATTTTTAAGCATGCAGATTCCTCACAAATCGATTCCCGGTCAACACAGAAACTTTTTTGCGCGCCGCGCCGCGCGCGCGCCTGGGCAAAATCAGTTCTGGCCAGCCCAGCCCAGGCCCATTCCAGCCAAATCTGGGTATGTCACCGGGGGTACCCCAGTTTGACCCAGAATTTCAAACCCATCTTTCCCTACGTTTTTCAGCATGCCGATTCCACCCAAATCGGTTCCCGGTCAAAACGGAAACTTTTTTGCGCGCCGCGCCGCGCGCGCGCCTGGGCAAAATCAGTTCTGGCCAGCCCAGCCTAGGGCCATTCCAGCCAAATCTGGGTATGTCACCGGGGGTACCCCAGTTTGACCCAGAATTTCAAACCCATCTTTCCCTACGTTTTTCAGCATGCCGATTCCACCCAAATCGATTCCCGGTCAAAACGGAAACTTTTTTGCGCGCCGCGCCGCGCGCGCGCCTGGGCAAAATCAGTTCTGGCCAGCCCAGCCTAGGGCCATTCCAGCCAAATCTGGGTATGTCACCGGGGGTACCCCAGTTTGACCCAGAATTTCAAAGCCATCTTTTCCTACAATTTTAAGCATGCAGATTCCACCCAAATCGATTCCCGGTCAAAACGGAAACTTTTTTGCGCGCCGCGCCGCGCGCGCGCCTGGGCAAAATCAGTTCTGGCCAGCCCAGCCTAGGGCCATTCCAGCCAAATCTGGGTATGTCACCGGGGGTACCCCAGTTTGACCCAGAATTTCAAAGCCATCTTTTCCTACATTTTTAAGCATGCAGATTCCTCACAAATCGACTCCCGGTCAAAACGGAAACTTTTTTGCGCGCCGCGCCGCGCGCGCGCCTGGGCAAAATCAGTTCTGGCCAGCCCAGCCTAGGGCCATTCCAGCCAAACCTGGGTATGTCACCGGGGGTACCCCAGTTTGACCCAGAATTTCAAAGCCATCTTTTCCTACATTTTTAAGCATGCAGATTCCTCACAAATCGATTCCCGGTCAACACAGAAACTTTTTTGCGCGCCGCGCCGCGCGCGCGCCTGGGCAAAATCAGTTCTGGCCAGCCCAGCCCAGGCCCATTCCAACCAAACCTGGGTATGTCACCGGGGGTACCCCAGTTTGACCCAGAATTTCAAAGCCATCTTTCCCTACGTTTTTCAGCATGCCGATTCCACCCAAATCGATTCCCGGTCAAAACGGAAACTTTTTTGCGCGCCGCGCCGCGCGCGCGCCTGGGCAAAATCAGTTCTGGCCAGCCCAGCCTAGGGCCATTCCAGCCAAATCTGAGTATGTCACCGGGGGTACCCCAGTTTGACCCAGAATTTCAAACCCATCTTTCCCTACGTTTTTCAGCATGCCGATTCCACCCAAATCGATTCCCGGTCAAAACGGAAACTTTTTTGTGCGCCGCGCCGCGCGCGCGCGCCTGGGCAAAATTAGTTCTGGCCAGCCCAGCCTAGGGCCATTCCAGCCAAATCTGGGTATGTCACCGGGGGTACCCCAGTTTGACCCAGAATTTCAAAGCCATCTTTTCCTACATTTTTAAGCATGCAGATTCCACCCAAATCGATTCCCGGTCAAAACGGAAACTTTTTTGCGCGCCGCGCCGCGCGCGCGCCTGGGCAAAATCAGTTCTGGCCAGCCCAGCCCAGGGCCATTCCAGCCAAATCTGGGTATGTCACCGGGGGTACCCCAGTTTGACCCAGAATTTCAAAGCCATCTTTTCCTACATTTTTAAGCATGCAGATTCCACCCAAATCGATTCCCGGTCAAAATGGAAACTTTTTTGCGCGCCGCACCGCGCGCGCGCCTGGGCAAAATCAGTTCTGGCCAGCCCAGCCTAGGGCCATTCCAGCCAAATCTGGGTATGTCACCGGGGGTACCCCAGTTTGACCCAGAATTTCAAAGCCATCTTTTCGTACATTTTTAAGCATGCAGATTCCTCACAAATCGATTCCCGGTCAACACAGAACCTTTTTTGCGCGCCGCGCCGCGCGCGCGCCTGGGCAAAATCAGTTCTGGCCAGCCCAGCCCAGGCCCATTCCAGCCAAATCTGGGTATGTCACCGGGGGTACCCCAGTTTGACCCAGAATTTCAAACCCATCTTTCCCTACGTTTTTCAGCATGCCGATTCCACCCAAATCGATTCCCGGTCAAAACGGAAACTTTTTTGCGCGCCGCGCCGCGCGCGCGCCTGGGCAAAATCAGTTCTGGCCAGCCCAGCCTAGGGCCATTCCAGCCAAATCTGGGTATGTCACCGGGGGTACCCCAGTTTGACCCAGAATTTCAAACCCATCTTTCCCTACGTTTTTCAGCATGCCGATTCCACCCAAATCGATTCCCGGTCAAAACGGAAACATTTTTGCGCGCCGCGCCGCGCGCGCGCCTGGGCAAAATCAGTTCTGGCCAGCCCAGCCTAGGGCCATTCCAGCCAAATCTGGGTATGTCACCGGGGGTACCCCAGTTTGACCCAGAATTTCAAAGCCATCTTTTCCTACATTTTTAAGCATGCAGATTCCACCCAAATCGATTCCCGGTCAAAACGGAAACTTTTTTGCGCGCCGCGCCGCGCGCGCGCCTGGGCAAAATTAGTTCTGGCCAGCCCAGCCTAGGGCCATTCCAGCCAAATCTGGGTATGTCACCGGGGGTATCCCAGTTTGACCCAGAATTTCAAAGCCATCTTTTCCTACATTTTTAAGCATGCAGATTCCTCACAAATCGACTCCCGGTCAAAACGGAAACTTTTTTGCGCGCCGCGCCGCGCGCGCGCCTGGGCAAAATCAGTTCTGGCCAGCCCAGCCTAGGGCCATTCCAGCCAAACCTGGGTATGTCACCGGGGGTACCCCAGTTTGACCCAGAATTTCAAAGCCATCTTTTCCTACATTTTTAAGCATGCAGATTCCTCACAAATCGATTCCCGGTCAACACAGAAACTTTTTTGCGCGCCGCGCCGCGCGCGCGCCTGGGCAAAATCAGTTCTGGCCAGCCCAGCCCAGGCCCATTCCAACCAAACCTGGGTATGTCACCGGGGGTACCCCAGTTTGACCCAGAATTTCAAAGCCATCTTTCCCTACGTTTTTCAGCATGCCGATTCCACCCAAATCGATTCCCGGTCAAAACGGAAACTTTTTTGCGCGCCGCGCCGCGCGCGCGCCTGGGCAAAATCAGTTCTGGCCAGCCCAGCCTAGGGCCATTCCAGCCAAATCTGAGTATGTCACCGGGGGTACCCCAGTTTGACCCAGAATTTCAAACCCATCTTTCCCTACGTTTTTCAGCATGCCGATTCCACCCAAATCGATTCCCGGTCAAAACGGAAACTTTTTTGTGCGCCGCGCCGCGCGCGCGCGCCTGGGCAAAATTAGTTCTGGCCAGCCCAGCCTAGGGCCATTCCAGCCAAATCTGGGTATGTCACCGGGGGTACCCCAGTTTGACCCAGAATTTCAAAGCCATCTTTTCCTACATTTTTAAGCATGCAGATTCCACCCAAATCGATTCCCGGTCAAAACGGAAACTTTTTTGCGCGCCGCGCCGCGCGCGCGCCTGGGCAAAATCAGTTCTGGCCAGCCCAGCCCAGGGCCATTCCAGCCAAATCTGGGTATGTCACCGGGGGTACCCCAGTTTGACCCAGAATTTCAAAGCCATCTTTTCCTACATTTTTAAGCATGCAGATTCCACCCAAATCGATTCCCGGTCAAAATGGAAACTTTTTTGCGCGCCGCACCGCGCGCGCGCCTGGGCAAAATCAGTTCTGGCCAGCCCAGCCTAGGGCCATTCCAGCCAAATCTGGGTATGTCACCGGGGGTACCCCAGTTTGACCCAGAATTTCAAAGCCATCTTTTCGTACATTTTTAAGCATGCAGATTCCTCACAAATCGATTCCCGGTCAACACAGAAACTTTTTTGCGCGCCGCGCCGCGCGCGCGCCTGGGCAAAATCAGTTCTGGCCAGCCCAGCCCAGGCCCATTCCAGCCAAATCTGGGTATGTCACCGGGGGTACCCCAGTTTGACCCAGAATTTCAAACCCATCTTTCCCTACGTTTTTCAGCATGCCGATTCCACCCAAATCGATTCCCGGTCAAAACGGAAACTTTTTTGCGCGCCGCGCCGCGCGCGCCTGGGCAAAATCAGTTCTGGCCAGCCCAGCCTAGGGCCATTCCAGCCAAATCTGGGTATGTCACCGGGGGTACCCCAGTTTGACCCAGAATTTCAAACCCATCTTTCCCTACGTTTTTCAGCATGCCGATTCCACCCAAATCGATTCCCGGTCAAAACGGAAACTTTTTTGCGCGCTGCGCCGCGCGCGCGCCTGGGCAAAATCAGTTCTGGCCAGCCCAGCCTAGGGCCATTCCAGCCAAATCTGGGTATGTCACCGGGGGTACCCCAGTTTGACCCAGAATTTCAAACCCATCTTTCCCTACGTTTTTAAGCATGCCGATTCCACCCAAATCGATTCCCGGTCAAAACGGAAACTTTTTTGCGCGCCGCACCGCGCGCGCGCCTGGGCAAAATCAGTTCTGGCCAGCCCAGCCTAGGGCCATTCCAGCCAAATCTGGGTATGTCACCGGGGGTACCCCAGTTTGACCCAGAATTTCAAAGCCATCTTTTCCTACATTTTTAAGCATGCAGATTCCACCCAAATCGATTCCCGGTCAAAACGGAAACTTTTTTGCGCGCCGCGCCGCGCGCGCGCCTGGGCAAAATCAGTTCTGGCCAGCCCAGCCTAGGGCCATTCCAGCCAAATCTGGGTATGTCACCGGGGGTACCCCAGTTTGACCCAGAATTTCAGAACCCATCTTTCCCTACGTTTTTCAGCATGCCGATTCCACTCAAATCGATTCCCGGTTAAAGCGGAAACTTTTTTGCGCGCCGCGCCGCGCGCGCGCCTGGGCAAAATCAGTTCTGGCCAGCCCAGCCTAGGGCCATTCCAGCCAAATCTTGGTATGTCACCGGGGGTACCCCAGTTTGACCCAGAATTTCAAAGCCATCTTTTCCTACATTTTTAAGCATGCAGATTCCACCCAAATCGAGTCCCGGTCAAAACGGAAACTTTTTTGCGCGCCGCGCCGCGCGCGCGCCTGGGCAAAATCAGTTCTGGCCAGCCCAGCCCAGGGCCATTCCAGCCAAATCTGGGTATGTCACCGGGGGTACCCCAGTTTGACCCAGAATTTCAAAGCCATCTTTTCCTACATTTTTAAGCATGCAGATTCCACCCAAATCGATTCCCGGTCAAAATGGAAACTTTTTTGCGCGCCGCACCGCGCGCGCGCCTGGGCAAAATCAGTTCTGGCCAGCCCAGCCTAGGGCCATTCCAGCCAAATCTGGGTATGTCACCGGGGGTACCCCAGTTTGACCCAGAATTTCAAAGCCATCTTTTCGTACATTTTTAAGCATGCAGATTCCTCACAAATCGATTCCCGGTCAACACAGAAACTTTTTTGCGCGCCGCGCCGCGCGCGCGCCTGGGCAAAATCAGTTCTGGCCAGCCCAGCCCAGGCCCATTCCAGCCAAATCTGGGTATGTCACCGGGGGTACCCCAGTTTGACCCAGAATTTCAAACCCATCTTTCCCTACGTTTTTCAGCATGCCGATTCCACCCAAATCGATTCCCGGTCAAAACGGAAACTTTTTTGCGCGCCGCGCCGCGCGCGCCTGGGCAAAATCAGTTCTGGCCAGCCCAGCCCAGGCCCATTCCAACCAAACCTGGGTATGTCACCGGGGGTACCCCAGTTTGACCCAGAATTTCAAACCCATCTTTCCCTACGTTTTTCAGCATGCCGATTCCACCCAAATCGATTCCCGGTCAAAACGGAAACTTTTTTGCGCGCCGCGCCGCGCGCGCGCCTGGGCAAAATCAGTTCTGGCCAGCCCAGCCTAGGGCCATTCCAGCCAAATCTGAGTATGTCACCGGGGGTACCCCAGTTTGACCCAGAATTTCAAACCCATCTTTCCCTACGTTTTTCAGCATGCCGATTCCACCCAAATCGATTCCCGGTCAAAACGGAAACTTTTTTGTGCGCCGCGCCGCGCGCGCGCGCCTGGGCAAAATTAGTTCTGGCCAGCCCAGCCTAGGGCCATTCCAGCCAAATCTGGGTATGTCACCGGGGGTACCCCAGTTTGACCCAGAATTTCAAAGCCATCTTTTCCTACATTTTTAAGCATGCAGATTCCACCCAAATCGATTCCCGGTCAAAACGGAAACTTTTTTGCGCGCCGCGCCGCGCGCGCGCCTGGGCAAAATCAGTTCTGGCCAGCCCAGCCCAGGGCCATTCCAGCCAAATCTGGGTATGTCACCGGGGGTACCCCAGTTTGACCCAGAATTTCAAAGCCATCTTTTCCTACATTTTTAAGCATGCAGATTCCACCCAAATCGATTCCCGGTCAAAATGGAAACTTTTTTGCGCGCCGCACCGCGCGCGCGCCTGGGCAAAATCAGTTCTGGCCAGCCCAGCCTAGGGCCATTCCAGCCAAATCTGGGTATGTCACCGGGGGTACCCCAGTTTGACCCAGAATTTCAAAGCCATCTTTTCGTACATTTTTAAGCATGCAGATTCCTCACAAATCGATTCCCGGTCAACACAGAAACTTTTTTGCGCGCCGCGCCGCGCGCGCGCCTGGGCAAAATCAGTTCTGGCCAGCCCAGCCCAGGCCCATTCCAGCCAAATCTGGGTATGTCACCGGGGGTACCCCAGTTTGACCCAGAATTTCAAACCCATCTTTCCCTACGTTTTTCAGCATGCCGATTCCACCCAAATCGATTCCCGGTCAAAACGGAAACTTTTTTGCGCGCCGCGCCGCGCGCGCCTGGGCAAAATCAGTTCTGGCCAGCCCAGCCTAGGGCCATTCCAGCCAAATCTGGGTATGTCACCGGGGGTACCCCAGTTTGACCCAGAATTTCAAACCCATCTTTCCCTACGTTTTTCAGCATGCCGATTCCACCCAAATCGATTCCCGGTCAAAACGGAAACTTTTTTGCGCGCTGCGCCGCGCGCGCGCCTGGGCAAAATCAGTTCTGGCCAGCCCAGCCTAGGGCCATTCCAGCCAAATCTGGGTATGTCACCGGGGGTACCCCAGTTTGACCCAGAATTTCAAACCCATCTTTCCCTACGTTTTTAAGCATGCCGATTCCACCCAAATCGATTCCCGGTCAAAACGGAAACTTTTTTGCGCGCCGCACCGCGCGCGCGCCTGGGCAAAATCAGTTCTGGCCAGCCCAGCCTAGGGCCATTCCAGCCAAATCTGGGTATGTCACCGGGGGTACCCCAGTTTGACCCAGAATTTCAAAGCCATCTTTTCCTACATTTTTAAGCATGCAGATTCCACCCAAATCGATTCCCGGTCAAAACGGAAACTTTTTTGCGCGCCGCGCCGCGCGCGCGCCTGGGCAAAATCAGTTCTGGCCAGCCCAGCCTAGGGCCATTCCAGCCAAATCTGGGTATGTCACCGGGGGTACCCCAGTTTGACCCAGAATTTCAGAACCCATCTTTCCCTACGTTTTTCAGCATGCAGACTCCACCCAAATCGATTCCCGGTCAAAACGGAAACTTTTTTGTGCGCCGCGCCGCGCGCGCGCGCCTGGGCAAAATTAGTTCTGGCCAGCCCAGCCTAGGGCCATTCCAGCCAAATCTGGGTATGTCACCGGGGGTACCCCAGTTTGACCCAGAATTTCAAAGCCATCTTTTCCTACATTTTTAAGCATGCAGATTCCACCCAAATCGATTCCCGGTCAAAACGGAAACTTTTTTGCGCGCCGCGCCGCGCGCGCGCCTGGGCAAAATCAGTTCTGGCCAGCCCAGCCCAGGGCCATTCCAGCCAAATCTGGGTATGTCACCGGGGGTACCCCAGTTTGACCCAGAATTTCAAAGCCATCTTTTCCTACATTTTTAAGCATGCAGATTCCACCCAAATCGATTCCCGGTCAAAATGGAAACTTTTTTGCGCGCCGCACCGCGCGCGCGCCTGGGCAAAATCAGTTCTGGCCAGCCCAGCCTAGGGCCATTCCAGCCAAATCTGGGTATGTCACCGGGGGTACCCCAGTTTGACCCAGAATTTCAAAGCCATCTTTTCGTACATTTTTAAGCATGCAGATTCCTCACAAATCGATTCCCGGTCAACACAGAAACTTTTTTGCGCGCCGCGCCGCGCGCGCGCCTGGGCAAAATCAGTTCTGGCCAGCCCAGCCCAGGCCCATTCCAGCCAAATCTGGGTATGTCACCGGGGGTACCCCAGTTTGACCCAGAATTTCAAACCCATCTTTCCCTACGTTTTTCAGCATGCCGATTCCACCCAAATCGATTCCCGGTCAAAACGGAAACTTTTTTGCGCGCCGCGCCGCGCGCGCCTGGGCAAAATCAGTTCTGGCCAGCCCAGCCTAGGGCCATTCCAGCCAAATCTGGGTATGTCACCGGGGGTACCCCAGTTTGACCCAGAATTTCAAACCCATCTTTCCCTACGTTTTTCAGCATGCCGATTCCACCCAAATCGATTCCCGGTCAAAACGGAAACTTTTTTGCGCGCTGCGCCGCGCGCGCGCCTGGGCAAAATCAGTTCTGGCCAGCCCAGCCTAGGGCCATTCCAGCCAAATCTGGGTATGTCACCGGGGGTACCCCAGTTTGACCCAGAATTTCAAACCCATCTTTCCCTACGTTTTTAAGCATGCCGATTCCACCCAAATCGATTCCCGGTCAAAACGGAAACTTTTTTGCGCGCCGCACCGCGCGCGCGCCTGGGCAAAATCAGTTCTGGCCAGCCCAGCCTAGGGCCATTCCAGCCAAATCTGGGTATGTCACCGGGGGTACCCCAGTTTGACCCAGAATTTCAAAGCCATCTTTTCCTACATTTTTAAGCATGCAGATTCCACCCAAATCGATTCCCGGTCAAAACGGAAACTTTTTTGCGCGCCGCGCCGCGCGCGCGCCTGGGCAAAATCAGTTCTGGCCAGCCCAGCCTAGGGCCATTCCAGCCAAATCTGGGTATGTCACCGGGGGTACCCCAGTTTGACCCAGAATTTCAGAACCCATCTTTCCCTACGTTTTTCAGCATGCCGATTCCACTCAAATCGATTCCCGGTTAAAGCGGAAACTTTTTTGCGCGCCGCGCCGCGCGCGCGCCTGGGCAAAATCAGTTCTGGCCAGCCCAGCCTAGGGCCATTCCAGCCAAATCTTGGTATGTCACCGGGGGTACCCCAGTTTGACCCAGAATTTCAAAGCCATCTTTTCCTACATTTTTAAGCATGCAGATTCCACCCAAATCGATTCCCGGTCAAAACGGAAACTTTTTTGCGCGCCGCGCCGCGCGCGCGCCTGGGCAAAATCAGTTCTGGCCAGCCCAGCCCAGGGCCATTCCAGCCAAATCTGGGTATGTCACCGGGGGTACCCCAGTTTGACCCAGAATTTCAAAGCCATCTTTTCCTACATTTTTAAGCATGCAGATTCCACCCAAATCGATTCCCGGTCAAAATGGAAACTTTTTTGCGCGCCGCACCGCGCGCGCGCCTGGGCAAAATCAGTTCTGGCCAGCCCAGCCTAGGGCCATTCCAGCCAAATCTGGGTATGTCACCGGGGGTACCCCAGTTTGACCCAGAATTTCAAAGCCATCTTTTCGTACATTTTTAAGCATGCAGATTCCTCACAAATCGATTCCCGGTCAACACAGAAACTTTTTTGCGCGCCGCGCCGCGCGCGCGCCTGGGCAAAATCAGTTCTGGCCAGCCCAGCCCAGGCCCATTCCAGCCAAATCTGGGTATGTCACCGGGGGTACCCCAGTTTGACCCAGAATTTCAAACCCATCTTTCCCTACGTTTTTCAGCATGCCGATTCCACCCAAATCGATTCCCGGTCAAAACGGAAACTTTTTTGCGCGCCGCGCCGCGCGCGCGCCTGGGCAAAATCAGTTCTGGCCAGCCCAGCCTAGGGCCATTCCAGCCAAATCTGGGTATGTCACCGGGGGTACCCCAGTTTGACCCAGAATTTCAAACCCATCTTTCCCTACGTTTTTCAGCATGCCGATTCCACCCAAATCGATTCCCGGTCAAAACGGAAACTTTTTTGCTCGCTGCGCCGCGCGCGCGCCTGGGCAAAATCAGTTCTGGCCAGCCCAGCCTAGGGCCATTCCAGCCAAATCTGGGTATGTCACCGGGGGTACCCCAGTTTGACCCAGAATTTCAAACCCATCTTTCCCTACGTTTTTAAGCATGCCGATTCCACCCAAATCGATTCCCGGTCAAAACGGAAACTTTTTTGCGCGCCGCACCGCGCGCGCGCCTGGGCAAAATCAGTTCTGGCCAGCCCAGCCTAGGGCCATTCCAGCCAAATCTGGGTATGTCACCGGGGGTACCCCAGTTTGACCCAGAATTTCAAAGCCATCTTTTCCTACATTTTTAAGCATGCAGATTCCACCCAAATCGATTCCCGGTCAAAACGGAAACTTTTTTGCGCGCCGCGCCGCGCGCGCGCCTGGGCAAAATCAGTTCTGGCCAGCCCAGCCTAGGGCCATTCCAGCCAAATCTGGGTATGTCACCGGGGGTACCCCAGTTTGACCCAGAATTTCAGAACCCATCTTTCCCTACGTTTTTCAGCATGCCGATTCCACTCAAATCGATTCCCGGTTAAAGCGGAAACTTTTTTGCGCGCCGCGCCGCGCGCGCGCCTGGGCAAAATCAGTTCTGGCCAGCCCAGCCTAGGGCCATTCCAGCCAAATCTTGGTATGTCACCGGGGGTACCCCAGTTTGACCCAGAATTTCAAAGCCATCTTTTCCTACATTTTTAAGCATGCAGATTCCACCCAAATCGATTCCCGGTCAAAACGGAAACTTTTTTGCGCGCCGCGCCGCGCGTGCGCCTGGGCAAAATCAGTTCTGGCCAGCCCAGCCTAGGGCCATTCCAGCCAAATCTGGGTATGTCACCGGGGGTACCCCAGTTTGACCCAGAATTTCAAAGCCATCCTTTCCTACATTTTTAAGCATGCAGATTCCTCACAAATCGATTCCCGGTCCACACAGAAACTATTTTGCGCGCCGCGCCGCGCGCGCGTCTGGGCAAAATCAGTTCTGGCCAGCCCAGCCCAGGCCCATTCCAGCCAAATCTGGGTATGTCACCGGGAGTACCCCAGTTTGACCCAGAATTTCAGAACCCATCTTTCCCTACGTTTTTCAGCATGCCGATTCCACTCAAATCGATTCCCGGTTAAAGCGGAAACTTTTTTGCGCGCCGCGCCGCGCGCGCGCCTGGGCAAAATCAGTTCTGGCCAGCCCAGCCTAGGGCCATTCCAGCCAAATCTGGGTATGTCACCGGGGGTACCCCAGTTTGACCCAGAATTTCAAACCCATCTTTCCCTACGTTTTTCAGCATGCCGATTCCACCCAAGTCGATTCCCGGTCAAAACGGAAACTTTTTTGCGCGCCGCGCCGCGCGCGCGCCTGGGCAAAATCAGTTCTGGCCAGCCCAGCCCAGGGCCATTCCAGCCAAATCTGGGTATGTCACCGGGGGTACCCCAGTTTGACCCAGAATTTCAAACCCATCTTTCCCTACGTTTTTCAGCATGCCGATTCCACCCAAGTCGATTCCCGGTCAAAACGGAAACTTTTTTGCGCGCCGCGCCGCGCGCGCGCCTGGGCAAAATCAGTTCTGGCCAGCCCAGCCCAGGGCCATTCAAGCCAAATCTGGGTATGTCACCGGGGGTACCCCAGTTTGACCCAGAATTTCAAACCCATCTTTTCCTACATTTTTAAGCATGCAGATTCCACCCAAATCGATTCCCGGTCAAAACGGAAACTTTTTTGCGCGCCGCGCCGCGCGCGCGCCTGGGCAAAATCAGTTCTGGCCAGCCCAGCCCAGGGCCATTCCAGCCAAATCTGGGTATGTCACCGGGGGTACCCCAGTTTGACCCAGAATTTCAAAGCCATCTTTTCCTACATTTTTAAGCATGCAGATTCCACCCAAATCGATTCCCGGTCAAAATGGAAACTTTTTTGCGCGCCGCACCGCGCGCGCGCCTGGGCAAAATCAGTTCTGGCCAGCCCAGCCTAGGGCCATTCCAGCCAAATCTGGGTATGTCACCGGGGGTACCCCAGTTTGACCCAGAATTTCAAAGCCATCTTTTCGTACATTTTTAAGCATGCAGATTCCTCACAAATCGATTCCCGGTCAACACAGAAACTTTTTTGCGCGCCGCGCCGCGCGCGCGCCTGGGCAAAATCAGTTCTGGCCAGCCCAGCCCAGGCCCATTCCAGCCAAATCTGGGTATGTCACCGGGGGTACCCCAGTTTGACCCAGAATTTCAAACCCATCTTTCCCTACGTTTTTCAGCATGCCGATTCCACCCAAATCGATTCCCGGTCAAAACGGAAACTTTTTTGCGCGCCGCGCCGCGCGCGCGCCTGGGCAAAATCAGTTCTGGCCAGCCCAGCCTAGGGCCATTCCAGCCAAATCTGGGTATGTCACCGGGGGTACCCCAGTTTGACCCAGAATTTCAAACCCATCTTTCCCTACGTTTTTCAGCATGCCGATTCCACCCAAATCGATTCCCGGTCAAAACGGAAACTTTTTTGCGCGCTGCGCCGCGCGCGCGCCTGGGCAAAATCAGTTCTGGCCAGCCCAGCCTAGGGCCATTCCAGCCAAATCTGGGTATGTCACCGGGGGTACCCCAGTTTGACCCAGAATTTCAAACCCATCTTTCCCTACGTTTTTAAGCATGCCGATTCCACCCAAATCGATTCCCGGTCAAAACGGAAACTTTTTTGCGCGCCGCACCGCGCGCGCGCCTGGGCAAAATCAGTTCTGGCCAGCCCAGCCTAGGGCCATTCCAGCCAAATCTGGGTATGTCACCGGGGGTACCCCAGTTTGACCCAGAATTTCAAAGCCATCTTTTCCTACATTTTTAAGCATGCAGATTCCACCCAAATCGATTCCCGGTCAAAACGGAAACTTTTTTGCGCGCCGCGCCGCGCGCGCGCCTGGGCAAAATCAGTTCTGGCCAGCCCAGCCTAGGGCCATTCCAGCCAAATCTGGGTATGTCACCGGGGGTACCCCAGTTTGACCCAGAATTTCAAAGCCATCCTTTCCTACATTTTTAAGCATGCAGATTCCTCGAAAAACGATTCCCGGTCCACACGGAAACTATTTTGCGCGCCGCGCCGCGCGCGCGTCTGGGCAAAATCAGTTCTGGCCAGCCCAGCCCAGGCCCATTCCAGCCAAATCTGGGTATGTCACCGGGAGTACCCCAGTTTGACCCAGAATTTCAGAACCCATCTTTCCCTACGTTTTTCAGCATGCCGATTCAACCCAAGTCGATTCCCGGTCAAAACGGAAACTTTTTTGCGCGCCGCGCCGCGCGCGCGCCTGGGCAAAATCAGTTCTGGCCAGCCCAGCCCAGGGCCATTCCAGCCAAATCTGGGTATGTCACCGGGGGTACCCCAGTTTGACCCAGAATTTCAAACCCATCTTTTCCTACATTTTTAAGCATGCCGATTCCACCCAAATCGATTCCCGGTCAAAACGGAAACTTTTTTGCGCGCCGCGCCGCGCGCGCGCCTGGGCAAAATCAGTTCTGGCCAGCCCAGCCTAGGGCCATTCCAGCCAAATCTGGGTATGTCACCGGGGGTACCCCAGTTTGACCCAGAATTTCAAAGCCATCTTTCCCTACGTTTTTCAGCATGCCGATTCCACCCAAATCGATTCCCGGTCAAAACGGAAACTTTTTTGCGCGCCGCGCCGCGCGCGCGCCTGGGCAAAATCAGTTCTGGCCAGCCGAGCCTAGGGCCATTCCAGCCAAATCTGGGTATGTCACCGGGGGTACCCCAGTTTGACCCAGAATTTCAAAGCCATCTTTTCCTACATTTTTAAGCATGCAGATTCCACTCAAATCGATTCCCGGTTAAAGCGGAAACTTTTTTGCGCGCCGCGCCGCGCGCGCGCCTGGGCAAAATCAGTTCTGGCCAGCCCAGCCTAGGGCCATTCCAGCCAAATCTGGGTATGTCACCGGGGGTACCCCAGTTTGACCCAGAATTTCAAACCCATCTTTCCCTACGTTTTTCAGCATGCCGATTCCACCCAAGTCGATTCCCGGTCAAAACGGAAACTTTTTTGCGCGCCGCGCCGCGCGCGCGCCTGGGCAAAATCAGTTCTGGCCAGCCCAGCCCAGGGCCATTCCAGCCAAATCTGGGTATGTCACCGGGGGTACCCCAGTTTGACCCAGAATTTCAAACCCATCTTTTCCTACATTTTTAAGCATGCCGATTCCACCCAAATCGATTCCCGGTCAAAACGGAAACTTTTTTGCGCGCCGCGCCGCGCGCGCGCCTGGGCAAAATCAGTTCTGGCCAGCCCAGCCTAGGGCCATTCCAGCCAAATCTGGGTATGTCACCGGGGGTACCCCAGTTTGACCCAGAATTTCAAAGCCATCTTTCCCTACGTTTTTCAGCATGCCGATTCCACCCAAATCGATTCCCGGTCAAAACGGAAACTTTTTTGCGCGCCGCGCCGCGCGCGCGCCTGGGCAAAATCAGTTCTGGCCAGCCGAGCCTAGGGCCATTCCAGCCAAATCTGGGTATGTCACCGGGGGTACCCCAGTTTGACCCAGAATTTCAAAGCCATCTTTTCCTACATTTTTAAGCATGCAGATTCCTCACAAATCGATTCCCGGTCAACACAGAAACTATTTTGCGCGCCGCGCCGCGCGCGCGCCTGGGCAAAATCAGTTCTGGCCAGCCCAGCCCAGGCCCATTCCAGCCAAATCTGGGTATGTCACCGGGAGTACCCCAGTTTGACCCAGAATTTCAAACCCATCTTTCCCTACGTTTTTCAGCATGCAGATTCCACCCAAATCGATTCCCGGTCAAAACGGAAACTTTTTTGCGCGCCGCGCCGCGCGCGCGCCTGGGCAAAATCAGTTCTGGCCAGCCCAGCCCAGGGCCGTTCCAGCCAAATCTGGGTATGTCACCGGGGGTACCCCAGTTTGACCCAGAATTTCAAACCCATCTTTCCCTACGTTTTTCAGCATGCCGATTCCACCCAAATCGATTCCCGGTCAAAACGGAAACTTTTTTGCGCGCCGCGCCGCGCGCGCGCCTGGGCAAAATCAGTTCTGGCCAGCCCAGCCTAGGGCCATTCCAGCCAAATCTGGGTATGTCACCGGGGGTACCCCAGTTTGACCCAGAATTTCAAAGCCATCTTTTCCTACATTTTTAAGCATGCAGATTCCACCCAAATCGATTCCCGGTCAAAACGGAAACTTTTTTGCGCGCCGCGCCGCGCGCGCGCCTGGGCAAAATCAGTTCTGGCCAGCCCAGCCCAGGGCCATTCCAGCCAAATCTGGGTATGTCACCGGGGGTACCCCAGTTTGACCCAGAATTTCAAACCCATCTTTCCCTACGTTTTTCAGCATGCCGATTCCACCCAAATCGATTCCCGGTCAAAACAGAAACTTTTTTGCGCGCCGCGCCGCGCGCGCGCCTGGGCAAAATCAGTTCTGGCCAGCCCAGCCTAGGGCCATTCCAGCCAAATCTGGGTATGTCACCGGGGGTACCCCAGTTTGACCCAGAATTTCAAAGCCATCTTTTCCTACATTTTTAAGCATGCAGATTCCACCCAAATCGATTCCCGGTCAAAACGGAAACTTTTTTGCGCGCCGCGCCGCGCGCGCGCCTGGGCAAAATCAGTTCTGGCCAGCCCAGCCTAGGGCCATTCCAGCCAAATCTGGGTATGTCACCGGGGGTACCCCAGTTTGACCCAGAATTTCAAAGCCATCTTTTCCTACATTTTTAAGCATGCAGATTCCACCCAAATCGATTCCCGGTCAGAACGGAAACTTTTTTGCGCGCCGCGCCGCGCGCGCGCCTGGGCAAAATCAGTTCTGGCCAGCCCAGCCTAGGGCCATTCCAGCCAAATCTGGGTATGTCACCGGGGGTACCCCAGTTTGACCCAGAATTTCAAAGCCATCTTTTCCTACATTTTCAAGCATGCAGATTCCACCCAAATCGATTCCCGGTCAAAATGGAAACTTTTTTGCGCGCCGCGCCGCGCGCGCGCCTGGGCAAAATCAGTTCTGGCCAGCCCAGCCTAGGGCCATTCCAGCCAAATCTGGGTATGTCACCGGGGGTACCCCCGTTTGACCCAGAATTTCAAACCCATCTTTCCCTACGTTTTTCAGCATGCCGATTCCACCCAAATCGATTCCCGGTCAAAACGGAAACTTTTTTGCGCGCCGCGCCGCGCGCGCGCCTGGGCAAAATCAGTTCTGGCCAGCCCAGCCTAGGGCCATTCCAGCCAAATCTGGGTATGTCACCGGGGGTACCCCAGTTTGACCCAGAATTTCAAAGCCATCTTTTCCTACATTTTTAAGCATGCAGATTCCACCCAAATCGATTCCCGGTCAAAACGGAAATTTTTTGCGCGCCGCGCCGCGCGCGCGCCCGGGCAAAATCAGTTCTGGCCAGCCCAGCCCAGGGCCATTCCAGCCAAATCTGGGTATGTCACCGGGGGTACCCCAGTTTGACCCAGAATTTCAAACCCATCTTTCCCTACGTTTTTCAGCATGCCGATTCCACCCGAATCGATTCCCGGTCAAAACGGAAACTTTTTTGCGCGCTGCGCCGCGCGCGCGCCTGGGCAAAATCAGTTCTGGCCAGCCCAGCCTAGGGCCATTCCAGCCAAATCTGGGTATGTCACCGGGGGTACCCCAGTTTGACCCAGAATTTCAAACCCATCTTTCCCTACGTTTTTAAGCATGCCGATTCCACCCAAATCGATTCCCGGTCAAAACGGAAACTTTTTTGCGCGCCGCACCGCGCGCGCGCCTGGGCAAAATCAGTTCTGGCCAGCCCAGCCTAGGGCCATTCCAGCCAAATCTGGGTATGTCACCGGGGGTACCCCAGTTTGACCCAGAATTTCAAACCCATCTTTTCCTACATTTTTAAGCATGCAGATTCCACCCAAATCGATTCCCGGTCAAAACGAAAACTTTTTTGCGCGCCGCGCCGCGCGCGCGCCTGGGCAAAATCAGTTCTGGCCAGCCCAGCCTAGGGCCATTCCAGCCAAATCTGGGTATGTCACCGGGGGTACCCCAGTTTGACCCAGAATTTCAGAACCCATCTTTCCCTACGTTTTTCAGCATGCCGATTCCACCCAAATCGATTCCCGGTTAAAACGGAAACTTTTTTGCGCGCCGCGCCGCGCGCGCGCCTGGGCAAAATCAGTTCTGGCCAGCCCAGCCTAGGGCCATTCCAGCCAAATCTGGGTATGTCACCGGGGGTACCCCAGTTTGACCCAGAATTTCAAAGCCATCTTTCCCTACGTTTTTCAGCATGCCGATTCCACCCAAATCGATTCCCGGTCAGAACGGAAACTTTTTTGCGCGCCGCGCCGCGCGCGCGCCTGGGCAAAATCAGTTCTGGCCAGCCCAGCCTAGGGCCATTCCAGCCAAATCTGGGTATGTCACCGGGGGTACCCCAGTTTGACCCAGAATTTCAAAGCCATCTTTTCCTACATTTTTAAGCATGCAGATTCCACCCAAATCGATTCCCGGTCAAAATGGAAACTTTTTTGCGCGCCGCGCCGCGCGCGCGCCTGGGCAAAATCAGTTCTGGCCAGCCCAGCCTAGGGCCATTCCAGCCAAATCTGGGTATGTCACCGGGGGTACCCCAGTTTGACCCAGAATTTCAAACCCATCTTTCCCTACGTTTTTCAGCATGCCGATTCCACCCAAATCGATTCCCGGTCAAAACGGAAACTTTTTTGCGCGCCGCGCCGCGCGCGCGCCTGGGCAAAATCAGTTCTGGCCAGCCCAGCCTAGGGCCATTCCAGCCAAATCTGGGTATGTCACCGGGGGTACCCCAGTTTGACCCAGAATTTCAAAGCCATCTTTTCCTACATTTTTAAGCATGCAGATTCCACCCAAATCGATTCCCGGTCAAAACGGAAACTTTTTTGCGCGCCGCGCCGAGCGCGCCTGGGCAAAATCAGTTCTGGCCAGCCCAGCCCAGGGCCATTCCAGCCAAATCTGGGTATGTCACCGGGGGTACCCCAGTTTGACCCAGAATTTCAAACCCATCTTTCCCTACGTTTTTCAGCATGCCGATTCCACCCGAATCGATTCCCGGTCAAAACGGAAACTTTTTTGCGCGCTGCGCCGCGCGCGCGCCTGGGCAAAATCAGTTCTGGCCAGCCCAGCCTAGGGCCATTCCAGCCAAATCTGGGTATGTCACCGGGGGTACCCCAGTTTGACCCAGAATTTCAAACCCATCTTTCCCTACGTTTTTAAGCATGCCGATTCCACCCAAATCGATTCCCGGTCAAAACGGAAACTTTTTTGCGCGCCGCACCGCGCGCGCGCCTGGGCAAAATCAGTTCTGGCCAGCCCAGCCTAGGGCCATTCCAGCCAAATCTGGGTATGTCACCGGGGGTACCCCAGTTTGACCCAGAATTTCAAAGCCATCTTTTCCTACATTTTTAAGCATGCAGATTCCACCCAAATCGATTCCCGGTCAAAACGAAAACTTTTTTGCGCGCCGCGCCGCGCGCGCGCCTGGGCAAAATCAGTTCTGGCCAGCCCAGCCTAGGGCCATTCCAGCCAAATCTGGGTATGTCACCGGGGGTACCCCAGTTTGACCCAGAATTTCAGAACCCATCTTTCCCTACGTTTTTCAGCATGCCGATTCCACCCAAATCGATTCCCGGTTAAAACGGAAACTTTTTTGCGCGCCGCGCCGCGCGCGCGCCTGGGCAAAATCAGTTCTGGCCAGCCCAGCCTAGGGCC
The DNA here is from genome assembly GCA_964036045.1 of Eutreptiella sp. 'Long Island Sound 2002'. Lineage (NCBI taxonomy): Eukaryota > Euglenozoa > Euglenophyceae > Eutreptiales > Eutreptiaceae > Eutreptiella > Eutreptiella sp. 'Long Island Sound 2002'. The sequence goes on along the minus strand of OZ038380.1, from coordinate 175,992,469 downwards.
ATTCCAGCCAAATCTGGGTATGTCACCGGGGGTACCCCAGTTTGACCCAGAATTTCAAACCCATCTTTCCCTACGTTTTTCAGCATGCCGATTCCACCCAAATCGATTCCCGGTCAAAACGGAAACTTTTTTGCGCGCCGCGCCGCGCGCGCGCCTGGGCAAAATCAGTTCTGGCCAGCCCAGCCTAGGGCCATTCCAGCCAAATCTGGGTATGTCACCGGCGGTACCCCAGTTTGACCCAGAATTTCAAAGCCATCTTTTCCTACATTTTTAAGCATGCAGATTCCACCCAAATCGATTCCCGGTCAAAACGGAAACTTTTTTGCGCGCCGCGCCGCGCGCGCGCCTGGGCAAAATCAGTTCTGGCCAGCCCAGCCTAGGGCCATTCCAGCCAAATCTGGGTATGTCACCGGGGGTACCCCAGTTTGACCCAGAATTTCAAACCCATCTTTTCCTACATTTTTAAGCATGCAGATTCCTCACAAATCGATTCCCGGTCAAAACAGAAACTTTTTTGCGCGCCGCGCCGCGCGCGCGCCTGGGCAAAATCAGTTCTGGCCAGCCCAGCCCAGGGCGATTCCAGCCAAATCTGGGTATGTCACCGGGGGTACCCCAGTTTGAGCCAGAATTTCAAACCCATCTTTCCCTACGTTTTTCAGCATGCCGATTCCACCCCAATCGATTCCCGGTCAGAACGGAAACTTTTTTGCGCGCCGCGCCGCGCGCGCGCCTGGGCAAAATCAGTTCTGGCCAGCCCAGCCTAGGGCCATTCCAGCCAAATCTGGGTATGTCACCGGGGGTACCCCAGTTTGACCCAGAATTTCAAAGCCATCTTTTCCTACATTTTTAAGCATGCAGATTCCACCCAAATCGATTCCCGGTCAAAACGGAAACTTTTTTGCGCGCCGCGCCGCGCGCGCGCCTGGGCAAAATCAGTTCTGGCCAGCCCAGCCTAGGGCCATTCCAGCCAAATCTGGGTATGTCACCGGGGGTACCCCAGTTTGACCCAGAATTTCAGAACCCATCTTTCCCTACGTTTTTCAGCATGCCGATTCCACCCAAATCGATTCCCGGTTAAAACGGAAACTTTTTTGCGCGCCGCGCCGCGCGCGCGCCTGGGCAAAATCAGTTCTGGCCAGCCCAGCCTAGGGCCATTCCAGCCAAATCTGGGTATGTCACCGGGGGTACCCCAGTTTGACCCAGAATTTCAAACCCATCTTTCCCTACGTTTTTCAGCATGCCGATTCCACCCAAATCGATTCCCGGTCAAAACGGAAACTTTTTTGCGCGCCGCGCCGCGCGCGCGCCTGGGCAAAATCAGTTCTGGCCAGCCCAGCCTAGGGCCATTCCAGCCAAATCTGGGTATGTCACCGGCGGTACCCCAGTTTGACCCAGAATTTCAAAGCCATCTTTTCCTACATTTTTAAGCATGCAGATTCCACCCAAATCGATTCCCGGTCAAAACGGAAACTTTTTTGCGCGCCGCGCCGCGCGCGCGCCTGGGCAAAATCAGTTCTGGCCAGCCCAGCCTAGGGCCATTCCAGCCAAATCTGGGTATGTCACCGGGGGTACCCCAGTTTGACCCAGAATTTCAAACCCATCTTTTCCTACATTTTTAAGCATGCAGATTCCTCACAAATCGATTCCCGGTCAAAACAGAAACTTTTTTGCGCGCCGCGCCGCGCGCGCGCCTGGGCAAAATCAGTTCTGGCCAGCCCAGCCTAGGGCCATTCCAGCCAAATCTGGGTATGTCACCGGGGGTACCCCAGTTTGACCCAGAATTTCAAAGCCATCTTTTCCTACATTTTTAAGCATGCAGATTCCACCCAAATCGATTCCCGGTCAAAACGGAAACTTTTTTGCGCGCCGCGCCGCGCGCGCGCCTGGGCAAAATCAGTTCTGGCCAGCCCAGCCTAGGGCCATTCCAGCCAAATCTGGGTATGTCACCGGGGGTACCCCAGTTTGAGCCAGAATTTCAAACCCATCTTTCCCTACGTTTTTCAGCATGCCGATTCCACCCCAATCGATTCCCGGTCAGAACGGAAACTTTTTTGCGCGCCGCGCCGCGCGCGCGCCTGGGCAAAATCAGTTCTGGCCAGCCCAGCCTAGGGCCATTCCAGCCAAATCTGGGTATGTCACCGGGGGTACCCCAGTTTGACCCAGAATTTCAAAGCCATCTTTTCCTACATTTTTAAGCATGCAGATTCCACCCAAATCGATTCCCGGTCAAAACGGAAACTTTTTTGCGCGCCGCGCCGCGCGCGCGCCTGGGCAAAATCAGTTCTGGCCAGCCCAGCCTAGGGCCATTCCAGCCAAATCTGGGTATGTCACCGGGGGTACCCCAGTTTGACCCAGAATTTCAAAGCCATCTTTCCCTACGTTTTTCAGCATGCCGATTCCACCCAAATCGATTCCCGGTCAAAACGGAAACTTCTTTGCGCGCTGCGCCGCGCGCGCGCCTGGGCAAAATCAGTTCTGGCCAGCCCAGCCTAGGGCCATTCCAGCCAAATCTGGGTATGTCACCGGGGGTACCCCAGTTTGACCCAGAATTTCAAACCCATCTTTCCCTACGTTTTTCAGCATGCCGATTCCACCCAAATCGATTCCCGGTCAAAACGGAAACTTTTTTGCGCGCCGCGCCGCGCGCGCGCCTGGGCAAAATCAGTTCTGGCCAGCCCAGCCTAGGGCCATTCCAGCCAAATCTGGGTATGTCACCGGGGGTACCCCAGTTTGACCCAGAATTTCAAAGCCATCTTTTCCTACATTTTTAAGCATGCAGATTCCACCCAAATCGATTCCCGGTCAAAACGGAAACTTTTTTGCGCGCCGCGCCGCGCGCGCGCCTGGGCAAAATCAGTTCTGGCCAGCCCAGCCTCGGGCCATTCCAGCCAAATCTGGGTATGTCACCGGGGGTACCCCAGTTTGACCCAGAATTTCAAAGCCATCTTTTCCTACATTTTTAAGCATGCAGATTCCTCACAAATCGATTCCCGGTCAACACAGAAACTTTTTTGCGCGCCGCGCCGCGCGCGCGCCTGGGCAAAATCAGTTCTGGCCAGCCCAGCCCAGGGCCATTCCAGCCAAATCTGGGTATGTCACCGGGGGTACCCCAGTTTGACCCAGAATTTCAAACCCATCTTTCCCTACGTTTTTCAGCATGCCGATTCCACCCAAATCGATTCCCGGTCAAAACGGAAACTTTTTTGCGCGCCGCGCCGCGCGCGCGCCTGGGCAAAATCGGTTCTGGCCAGCCCAGCCTAGGGCCATTCCAGCCAAATCTGGGTATGTCACCGGGGGTACCCCAGTTTGACCCAGAATTTCAAACCCATCTTTTCCTACATTTTTAAGCATGCAGATTCCTCACAAATCGATTCCCGGTCAAAACAGAAACTTTTTTGCGCGCCGCGCCGCGCGCGCGCCTGGGCAAAATCAGTTCTGGCCAGCCCAGCCCAGGGCGATTCCAGCCAAATCTGGGTATGTCACCGGGGGTACCCCAGTTTGACCCAGAATTTCAAACCCATCTTTCCCTACGTTTTTCAGCATGCCGATTCCACCCAAATCGATTCCCGGTCAGAACGGAAACTTTTTTGCGCGCCGCGCCGCGCGCGCGCCTGGGCAAAATCAGTTCTGGCCAGCCCAGCCTAGGGCCATTCCAGCCAAATCTGGGTATGTCACCGGGGGTACCCCAGTTTGACCCAGAATTTCAAAGCCATCTTTTCCTACATTTTTAAGCATGCAGATTCCACCCAAATCGATTCCCGGTCAAAACGGAAACTTTTTTGCGCGCCGCGCCGCGCGCGCGCCTGGGCAAAATCAGTTCTGGCCAGCCCAGCCTAGGGCCATTCCAGCCAAATCTGGGTATGTCACCGGGGGTACCCCAGTTTGACCCAGAATTTCAAAGCCATCTTTTCCTACATTTTTAAGCATGCAGATTCCACCCAAATCGATTCCCGGTCAAAACGGAAACTTTTTTGCGCGCCGCGCCGCGCGCGCGCCTGGGCAAAATCAGTTCTGGCCAGCCCAGCCTAGGGCCATTCCAGCCAAATCTGGGTATGTCACCGGGGGTACCCCAGTTTGACCCAGAATTTCAAAGCCATCTTTCCCTACGTTTTTCAGCATGCCGATTCCACCCAAATCGATTCCCGGTAAAAACGGAAACTTCTTTGCGCGCTGCGCCGCGCGCGCGCCTGGGCAAAATCAGTTCTGGCCAGCCCAGCCTAGGGCCATTCCAGCCAAATCTGGGTATGTCACCGGGGGTACCCCAGTTTGACCCAGAATTTCAAACCCATCTTTCCCTACGTTTTTCAGCATGCCGATTCCACCCAAATCGATTCCCGGTCAAAACGGAAACTTTTTTGCGCGCCGCGCCGCGCGCGCGCCTGGGCAAAATCAGTTCTGGCCAGCCCAGCCTAGGGCCATTCCAGCCAAATCTGGGTATGTCACCGGGGGTACCCCAGTTTGACCCAGAATTTCAAAGCCATCTTTTCCTACATTTTTAAGCATGCAGATTCCACCCAAATCGATTCCCGGTCAAAACGGAAACTTTTTTGCGCGCCGCGCCGCGCGCGCGCCTGGGCAAAATCAGTTCTGGCCAGCCCAGCCTCGGGCCATTCCAGCCAAATCTGGGTATGTCACCGGGGGTACCCCAGTTTGACCCAGAATTTCAAAGCCATCTTTTCCTACATTTTTAAGCATGCAGATTCCACCCAAATCGATTCCCGGTCAACACAGAAACTTTTTTGCGCGCCGCGCCGCGCGCGCGCCTGGGCAAAATCAGTTCTGGCCAGCCCAGCCCAGGGCCATTCCAGCCAAATCTGGGTATGTCACCGGGGGTACCCCAGTTTGACCCAGAATTTCAAACCCATCTTTCCCTACGTTTTTCAGCATGCCGATTCCACCCAAATCGATTCCCGGTCAAAACGGAAACTTTTTTGCGCGCCGCGCCGCGCGCGCGCCTGGGCAAAATCAGTTCTGGCCAGCCCAGCCTAGGGCCATTCCAGCCAAATCTGGGTATGTCACCGGGGGTACCCCAGTTTGACCCAGAATTTCAAAGCCATCTTTTGCTACATTTTTAAGCATGCAGATTCCACCCAAATCGATTCCCGGTCAAAACGGAAACTTTTTTGCGCGCCGCGCCGCGCGCGCGCCTGGGCAAAATCAGTTCTGGCCAGCCCAGCCTAGGGCCATTCCAGCCAAATCTGGGTATGTCACCGGGGGTACCCCAGTTTGACCCAGAATTTCAAAGCCATCTTTCCCTACGTTTTTCAGCATGCCGATTCCACCTAAATCGATTCCCGGTAAAAACGGAAACTTCTTTGCGCGCTGCGTCGCGCGCGCGCCTGGGCAAAATCAGTTCTGGCCAGCCCAGCCCAGGGCCATTCCAGCCAAATCTGGGTATGTCACCGGGGGTACCCCAGTTTGACCCAGAATTTCAAACCCATCTTTCCCTACGTTTTTCAGCATGCCGATTCCACCCAAATCGATTCCCGGTCAAAACGGAAACTTTTTTGCGCGCCGCGCCGCGCGCGCGCCTGGGCAAAATCAGTTCTGGCCAGCCCAGCCCAGGGCCGTTCCAGCCAAATCTGGGTATGTCACCGGGGGTACCCCAGTTTGACCCAGAATTTCAAAGCCATCTTTTCCTACATTTTTAAGCATGCAGATTCCACCCAAATCGATTCCCGGTCAAAACGGAAACTTTTTTGCGCGCCGCGCCGCGCGCGCGCCTGGGCAAAATCAGTTCTGGCCAGCCCAGCCTCGGGCCATTCCAGCCAAATCTGGGTATGTCACCGGGGGTACCCCAGTTTGACCCAGAATTTCAAAGCCATCTTTTCCTACATTTTTAAGCATGCAGATTCCTCACAAATCGATTCCCGGTCAACACAGAAACTTTTTTGCGCGCCGCGCCGCGCGCGCGCCTGGGCAAAATCAGTTCTGGCCAGCCCAGCCCAGGGCCATTCCAGCCAAATCTGGGTATGTCACCGGGGGTACCCCAGTTTGACCCAGAATTTCAAACCCATCTTTCCCTACGTTTTTCAGCATGCCGATTCCACCCAAATCGATTCCCGGTCAAAACGGAAACTTTTTTGCGCGCCGCGCCGCGCGCGCGCCTGGGCAAAATCAGTTCTGGCCAGCCCAGCCTAGGGCCATTCCAGCCAAATCTGGGTCTGTCACCGGGGGTACCCCAGTTTGACCCAGAATTTCAAAGCCATCTTTTGCTACATTTTTAAGCATGCAGATTCCACCCAAATCGATTCCCGGTCAAAACGGAAACTTTTTTGCGCGCCGCGCCGCGCGCGCGCCTGGGCAAAATCAGTTCTGGCCAGCCCAGCCTAGGGCCATTCCAGCCAAATCTGGGTATGTCACCGGGGGTACCCCAGTTTGACCCAGAATTTCGAAGCCATCTTTTCCTACATTTTTAAGCATGCAGATTCCTCACAAATCGATTCCCGGTCAAAACAGAAACTTTTTTGCGCGCCGCGCCGCGCGCGCGCCTGGGCAAAATCAGTTCTGGCCAGCCCAGCCCAGGGCCATTCCAGCCAAATCTGGGTATGTCACCGGCGGTACCCCAGTTTGACCCAGAATTTCAAACCCATCTTTCCCTACGTTTTTCAGCATGCCGATTCCACCCAAATCGATTCCCGGTCAAAACGGAAACTTTTTTGCGCGCCGCGCCGCGCGCGCGCCTGGGCAAAATCAGTTCTGGCCAGCCCAGCCTAGGGCCATTCCAGCCAAATCTGGGTATGTCACCGGGGGTACCCCAGTTTGACCCAGAATTTCAAAGCCATCTTTTCCTACATTTTTAAGCATGCAGATTCCACCCAAATCGATTCCCGGTCAAAACGGAAACTTTTTTGCGCGCCGCGCCGCGTGCGCGCCTGGGCAAAATCAGTTCTGGCCAGCCCAGCCTAGGGCCATTCCAGCCAAATCTGGGTATGTCACCGGGGGTACCCCAGTTTGACCCAGAATTTCAAAGCCATCTTTTCCTACATTTTTAAGCATGCAGATTCCTCACAAATCGATTCCCGGTCAAAACAGAAACTTTTTTGCGCGCCGCGCGGCGCGCGCGCGCCTGGGCAAAATCAGTTCTGGCCAGCCCAGCCCAGGGCCATTCCAGCCAAATCTGGGTATGTCACCGGGGGTACCCCAGTTTGACCCAGAATTTCAGACCCATCTTTCCCTACCTTTTTCAGCATGCCAATTCCACCCAAATCGATTCCCGGTTAAAACGGAAACTTTTTTGCGCGCCGCGCCGCGCGCGCGCCTGGGCAAAATCAGTTCTGGCCAGCCCAGCCTAGGGCCATTCAAGCCAAATCTGGGTATGTCACCGGGGGTACCCCAGTTTGACCCAGAATTTCAAAGCCATCTTTTCCTACATTTTTAAGCATGCAGATTCCACCCAAATCGATTCCCGGTCAAAACGGAAACTTTTTTGCGCGCCGCGCCGCACGCGCGCCTGGGCAAAATCAGTTCTGGCCAGCCCAGCCTCGGGCCATTCCAGCCAAATCTGGGTATGTCACCGGGGGTACCCCAGTTTGACCCAGAATTTCAAAGCCATCTTTCCCTACGTTTTTCAGCATGCCGATTCCACCCAAATCGATTCCCGGTCAAAACGGAAACTTCTTTGCGCGCTGCGCCGCGCGCGCGCCTGGGCAAAATCAGTTCTGGCCAGCCCAGCCTAGGGCCATTCCAGCCAAATCTGGGTATGTCACCGGGGGTACCCCAGTTTGACCCAGAATTTCAAACCCATCTTTCCCTACGTTTTTCAGCATGCCGATTCCACCCAAATCGATTCCCGGTCAAAACGGAAACTTTTTTGCGCGCCGCGCCGCGCGCGCGCCTGGGCAAAATCAGTTCTGGCCAGCCCAGCCTAGGGCCATTCCAGCCAAATCTGGGTATGTCACCGGGGGTACCCCAGTTTGACCCAGAATTTCAAAGCCATCTTTTCCTACATTTTTAAGCATGCAGATTCCACCCAAATCGATTCCCGGTCAAAACGGAAACTTTTTTGCGCGCCGCGCCGCGCGCGCGCCTGGGCAAAATCAGTTCTGGCCAGCCCAGCCTCGGGCCATTCCAGCCAAATCTGGGTATGTCACCGGGGGTACCCCAGTTTGACCCAGAATTTCAAAGCCATCTTTTCCTACATTTTTAAGCATGCAGATTCCTCACAAATCGATTCCCGGTCAACACAGAAACTTTTTTGCGCGCCGCGCCGCGCGCGCGCCTGGGCAAAATCAGTTCTGGCCAGCCCAGCCCAGGGCCATTCCAGCCAAATCTGGGTATGTCACCGGGGGTACCCCAGTTTGACCCAGAATTTCAAAGCCATCTTTCCCTACGTTTTTCAGCATGCCGATTCCACCCAAATCGATTCCCGGTCAAAACGGAAACTTTTTTGCGCGCCGCGCCGCGCGCGCGCCTGGGCAAAATCAGTTCTGGCCAGCCCAGCCTAGGGCCATTCCAGCCAAATCTGGGTATGTCACCGGGGGTACCCCAGTTTGACCCAGAATTTCAAAGCCATCTTTTGCTACATTTTTAAGCATGCAGATTCCACCCAAATCGATTCCCGGTCAAAACGGAAACTTTTTTGCGCGCCGCGCCGCGCGCGCGCCTGGGCAAAATCAGTTCTGGCCAGCCCAGCCTAGGGCCATTCCAGCCAAATCTGGGTATGTCACCGGGGGTACCCCAGTTTGACCCAGAATTTCGAAGCCATCTTTTCCTACATTTTTAAGCATGCAGATTCCTCACGAATCGATTCCCGGTCAAAACAGAAACTTTTTTGCGCGCCGCGCCGCGCGCGCGCCTGGGCAAAATCAGTTCTGGCCAGCCCAGCCCAGGGCCATTCCAGCCAAATCTGGGTATGTCACCGGCGGTACCCCAGTTTGACCCAGAATTTCAAACCCATCTTTCCCTACGTTTTTCAGCATGCCGATTCCACCCAAATCGATTCCCGGTCAAAACGGAAACTTTTTTGCGCGCCGCGCCGCGCGCGCGCCTGGGCAAAATCAGTTCTGGCCAGCCCAGCCTAGGGCCATTCCAGCCAAATCTGGGTATGTCACCGGGGGTACCCCAGTTTGACCCAGAATTTCAAAGCCATCTTTTCCTACATTTTTAAGCATGCAGATTCCACCCAAATCGATTCCCGGTCAAAACGGAAACTTTTTTGCGCGCCGCGCCGCGCGCGCGCCTGGGCAAAATCAGTTCTGGCCAGCCCAGCCTAGGGCCATTCCAGCCAAATCTGGGTATGTCACCGGGGGTACCCCAGTTTGACCCAGAATTTCAAAGCCATCTTTTCCTACATTTTTAAGCATGCAGATTCCTCACAAATCGATTCCCGGTCAAAACAGAAACTTTTTTGCGCGCCGCGCCGCGCGCGCGCGCCTGGGCAAAATCAGTTCTGGCCAGCCCAGCCCAGGGCCATTCCAGCCAAATCTGGGTATGTCACCGGGGGTACCCCAGTTTGACCCAGAATTTCAGACCCATCTTTCCCTACCTTTTTCAGCATGCCAATTCCACCCAAATCGATTCCCGGTTAAAACGGAAACTTTTTTGCGCGCCGCGCCGCGCGCGCGCCTGGGCAAAATCAGTTCTGGCCAGCCCAGCCCAGGGCTCTTCCAGCCAAATCTGGGTATGTCACCGGGGGTACCCCAGTTTGACCCAGAATTTCAAAGCCATCTTTCCCTACGTTTTTCAGCATGCCGATTCCACCCAAATCGATTCCCGGTCAAAACGGAAACTTTTTTGCGCGCCGCGCCGCGCGCGCGCCTGGGCAAAATCAGTTCTGGCCAGCCCAGCCTAGGGCCATTCCAGCCAAATCTGGGTATGTCACCGGGGGTACCCCAGTTTGACCCAGAATTTCAAAGCCATCTTTTCCTACATTTTTAAGCATGCAGATTCCACCCAAATCGATTCCCGGTCAAAACGGAAACTTTTTTGCGCGCCGCGCCGCGCGCGCGCCTGGGCAAAATCAGTTCTGGCCAGCCCAGCCCAGGGCCATTCCAGCCAAATCTGGGTATGTCACCGGGGGTACCCCAGTTTGACCCAGAATTTCAAACCCATCTTTCCCTACGTTTTTCAGCATGCCGATTCCACCCAAATCGATTCCCGGTCAAAACGGAAACTTTTTTGCGCGCCGCGCCGCGCGCGCGCCTGGGCAAAATCAGTTCTGGCCAGCCCAGCCTAGGGCCATTCCAGCCAAATCTGGGTATGTCACCGGGGGTACCCCAGTTTGACCCAGAATTTCGAAGCCATCTTTTCCTACATTTTTAAGCATGCAGATTCCACCCAAATCGATTCCCGGTCAAAACGGAAACTTTTTTGCGCGCCGCGCCGCGCGCGCGCCTGGGCAAAATCAGCTCTGGCCAGCCCAGCCTAGGGCCATTCCAGCCAAATGTGGGTATGTCACCGGGGGTACCCCAGTTTGACCTTGAATTTCAAAGCGATCTTTTCCTACATTTTTAAGCATGCAGATTCCTCACAAATCGATTCCCGGTCAACACAGAAACTTTTTTGCGCGCCGCGCCGCGCGCGCGCCTGGGCAAAATCAGTTCTGGCCAGCCCAGCCCAGGGCCATTCCAGCCAAATCTGGGTATGTCACCGGGGGTACCCCAGTTTGACCCAGAATTTCAAACCCATCTTTCCCTACGTTTTTAAGCATGCCGATTCCACCCAAATCGATTCCCGGTCAAAACGGAAACTTTTTTGCGCGCCGCGCCGCGCGCGCGCCTGGGCAAAATCAGTTCTGGCCAGCCCAGCCTAGGGCCATTCCAGCCAAATCTGGGTATGTCACCGGGGGTACCCCAGTTTGACCCAGAATTTCAAAGCCATCTTTTCCTACATTTTTAAGCATGCAGATTCCACCCAAATCGATTCCCGGTCAAAACGGAAACTTTTTTGCGCGCCGCGCCGCGCGCGCGCCTGGGCAAAATCAGTTCTGGCCAGCCCAGCCTAGGGCCATTCCAGCCAAATCTGGGTATGTCACCGGGGGTACCCCAGTTTGACCCAGAATTTCAAAGCCATCTTTTCCTACATTTTTAAGCATGCAGATACCTCACAAATCGATTCCCGGTCAAAACAGAAACTTTTTTGCGCGCCGCGCCGCGCGCGCGCCTGGGCAAAATCAGTTCTGGCCAGCCCAGCCCAGGGCCATTCCAGCCAAATCTGGGTATGTCACCGGGGGTACCCCAGTTCGACCCAGAATTTCAAACCCATCTTTCCCTACGTTTTTCAGCATGCCGATTCCACCCAAATCGATTCCCGGTCAAAACGGAAACTTTTTTGCGCGCCGCGCCGCGCGCGCGCCTGGGCAAAATCAGTTCTGGCCAGCCCAGCCTAGGGCCATTCCAGCCAAATCTGGGTATGTCACCGGGGGTACCCCAGTTTGACCCAGAATTTCAAAGCCATCTTTTCCTACATTTTTAAGCATGCAGATTCCTCACAAATCGATTCCCGGTCAAAACAGAAACTTTTTTGCGTGCCGCGCCGCGCGCGCGCCTGGGCAAAATCAGTTCTGGCCAGCCCAGCCCAGGGCCATTCCAGCCAAATCTGGGTATGTCACCGGGGGTACCCCAGTTTGACCCAGAATTTCAAAGCCATCTTTTCCTACATTTTTAAGCATGCAGATTCCTCACAAATCGATTCCCGGTCAAAACAGAAACTTTTTTGCGCGCCGCGCCGCGCGCGCGCCTGGGCAAAATCAGTTCTGGCCAGCCCAGCCCAGGGCCATTCCAGCCAAATCTGGGTATGTCACCGGGGGTACCCCAGTTCGACCCAGAATTTCAAACCCATCTTTCCCTACGTTTTTAAGCATGCAGATTCCACCCAAATCGATTCCCGGTCAAAACGGAAACTTTTTTGCGCGCCGCGCCGCGCGCGCGCCTGGGCAAAATCAGTTCTGGCCAGCCCAGCCTAGGGCCATTCCAGCCAAATCTGGGTATGTCACCGGGGGTACCCCAGTTTGACCCAGAATTTCAAAGCCATCTTTTCCTACATTTTTAAGCATGCAGATTCCTCACAAATCGATTCCCGGTCAAAACAGAAACTTTTTTGCGCGCCGCGCTGCGCGCGCGCCTGGGCAAAATCAGTTCTGGCCAGCCCAGCCCAGGGCCATTCCAGCCAAATCTGGGTATGTCACCGGGGGTACCCCAGTTTGACCCAGAATTTCAAAGCCATCTTTCCCTACGTTTTTCAGCATGCCGATTCCACCCAAATCGATTCCCGGTCAAAACGGAAACTTTTTTGCGCGGCGCGCCGCGCGCGCGCCTGGGCAAAATCAGTTCTGGCCAGCCCAGCCTAGGGCCATTCCAGCCAAATCTGGGTATGTCACCGGGGGTACCCCAGTTTGACCCAGAATTTCAAAGCCATCTTTTCCTACATTTTTAAGCATGCAGATTCCACCCAAATCGATTCCCGGTCAAAACGGAAACTTTTTTGCGCGCCGCGCCGCGCGCGTGCCTGGGCAAAATCAGTTCTGGCCAGCCCAGCCTAGGGCCATTCCAGCCAAATCTGGGTATGTCACCGGGGGTACCCCAGTTTGACCCAGAATTTCAAACCCATCTTTTCCTACATTTTTAAGCATGCAGATTCCTCACAAATCGATTCCCGGTCAAAACAGAAACTTTTTTGCGCGCCGCGCCGCGCGCGCGCCTGGGCAAAATCAGTTCTGGCCAGCCCAGCCCAGGGCCATTCCAGCCAAATCTGGGTATGTCACCGGGGGTACCCCAGTTTGACCCAGAATTTCAAACCCATCTTTTCCTACATTTTTAAGCATGCAGATTCCACCCAAATCGATTCCCGGTCAAAACGGAAACTTTTTTGCGCGCCGCGCCGCGCGCGCGCCTGGGCAAAATCAGTTCTGGCCAGCCCAGCCTAGGGCCATTCCAGCCAAATCTGGGTATGTCACCGGGGGTACCCCAGTTTGACCCAGAATTTCAAAGCCATCTTTTCCTACATTTTTAAGCATGCAGATTCCTCACAAATCGATTCCCGGTCAAAACAGAAACTTTTTTGCGCGCCGCGCCGCGCGCGCGCCTGGGCAAAATCAGTTCTGGCCAGCCCAGCCCAGGGCCATTCCAGCCAAATCTGGGTATGTCACCGCGGGTACCCCAGTTTGACCCAGAATTTCAAACCCATCTTTCCCTACGTTTTTCAGCATGCCGATTCCACCCAAATCGATTCCCGGTCAAAACGGAAACTTTTTTGCGCGCCGCACCGCGCGCGCGCCTGGGCAAAATCAGTTCTGGCCAGCCCAGCCTAGGGCCATTCCAGCCAAATCTGGGTATGTCACCGGGGGTACCCCAGTTTGACCCAGAATTTCAAACCCATCTTTCCCTACGTTTTTCAGCATGCCGATTCCACCCAAATCGATTCCCGGTCAAAACGGAAACTTTTTTGCGCGCCGCGCCGCGCGCGCGCCTGGGCAAAATCAGTTCTGGCCAGCCCAGCCTAGGGCCATTCCAGCCAAATCTGGGTATGTCACCGGGGGTACCCCAGTTTGACCCAGAATTTCAAAGCCATCTTTTCCTACATTTTTAAGCATGCAGATTCCTCACAAATCGATTTCCGCTCAAAACAGAAACTTTTTTGCGCGCCGCGCCGCGCGCGGGCCTGGGCAAAATCAGTTCTGGCCAGCCCAGCCCAGGGCCATTCCAGCCAAATCTGGGTATGTCACCGGGGGTACCCCAGTTTGACCCAGAATTTCAAACCCATCTTTCCCTACGTTTTTCAGCATGCCGATTCCACCCAAATCGATTCCCGGTCAAAACGGAAACTTTTTTGCGCGCCGCGCCGCGCGCGCGCCTGGGCAAAATCAGTTCTGGCCAGCCCAGCCTAGGGCCATTCCAGCCAAATCTGGGTATGTCACCGGGGGTACCCCAGTTTGACCCAGAATTTCAAAGCCATCTTTTCCTACATTTTTAAGCATGCAGATTCCTCACAATTCGATTCCCGGTCAAAACGGAAACTTTTTTGCGCGCCGCGCCGCGCGCGCGCCTGGGCAAAATCAGTTCTGGCCAGCCCAGCCCAGGGCCATTCCAGCCAAATCTGGGTATGTCACCGGGGGTACCCCAGTTTGACCCAGAATTTCAAAGCCATCTTTTCCTACATTTTTAAGCATGCAGATTCCACCCAAATCGATTCCCGGTCAAAACGGAAACTTTTTTGCGCGCCGCGCCGCGCGTGCGCCTGGGCAAAATCAGTTCTGGCCAGCCCAGCCCAGGGCCATTCCAGCCAAATCTGGGTATGTCACCGGGGGTACCCCAGTTTGACCCAGAATTTCAAACCCATCTTTCCCTACGTTTTTCAGCATGCCGATTCCACCCAAATCGATTCCCGGTCAAAACGGAAACTTTTTTGCGCGCCGCGCCGCGCGCGCGCCTGGGCAAAATCAGTTCTGGCCAGCCCAGCCCAGGGCCATTCCAGCCAAATCTGGGTATGTCACCGGGGGTACCCCAGTTTGACCCGGAATTTCAAACCCATCTTTCCCTACGTTTTTCAGCATGCCGATTCCACCCAAGTCGATTCCCGGTCAAAACGGAAACTTTTTTGCGCGCCGCGCCGCGCGCGCGCCTGGGCAAAATCAGTTCTGGCCAGCCCAGCCTAGGGCCATTCCAGCCAAATCTGGGTATGTCACCGGGGGTACCCCAGTTTGACCCAGAATTTCAAAGCCATCTTTTCCTACATTTTTAAGCATGCAGATTCCACCAAAATCGATTCCCGGTCAAAACGGAAACTTTTTTGCGCGCCGCGCCGCGCGCGCGCCTGGGCAAAATCAGTTCTGGCCAGCCCAGCCCAGGGCCATTCCAGCCAAATCTGGGTATGTCACCGGGGGTACCCCAGTTTGACCCAGAATTTCAAACCCATCTTTCCCTATGTTTTTCAGCATGCCGATTCCACCCAAATCGATTCCCGGTCAAAACGGAAACTTTTTTGCGCGCCGCGCCGCGCGCGCGCCTGGGCAAAATCAGTTCTGGCCAGCCCAGCCCAGGGCCATTCCAGCCAAATCTGGGTATGTCACCGGGGGTACCCCAGTTTGACCCGGAATTTCAAACCCATCTTTCCCTACGTTTTTCAGCATGCCGATTCCACCCAAGTCGATTCCCGGTCAAAACGGAAACTTTTTTGCGCGCCGCGCCGCGCGCGCGCCTGGGCAAAATCAGTTCTGGCCAGCCCAGCCTAGGGCCATTCCAGCTAAATCTGGGTATGTCACCGGGGGTACCCCAGTTTGACCCAGAATTTCAAAGCCATCTTTTCCTACATTTTTAAGCATGCAGATTCCACCCAAATCGATTCCCGGTCAAAACGGAAACTTTTTTGCGCGCCGCGCCGCGCGCGCTCCTGGGCAAAATCAGTTCTGGCCAGCCCAGCCTAGGGCCATTCCAGCCAAATCTGGGTATGTCACCGGGGGTACCCCAGTTTGACCCAGAATTTCAAAGCCATCTTTTCCTACATTTTTAAGCATGCAGATTCCACCAAAATCGATTCCCGGTCAAAACGGAAACCTTTTTGCGCGCCGCGCCGCGCGCGCGCCTGGGCAAAATCAGTTCTGGCCAGCCCAGCCCAGGGCCATTCCAGCCAAATCTGGGTATGTCACCGGGGGTACCCCAGTTTGACCCAGAATTTCAAACCCATCTTTCCCTATGTTTTTCAGCATGCCGATTCCACCCAAATCGATTCCCGGTCAAAACGGAAACTTTTTTGCGCGCCGCGCCGCGCGCGCGCCTGGGCAAAATCAGTTCTGGCCAGCCCAGCCTAGGGCCATTCCAGCCAAATCTGGGTATGTCACCGGGGGTACCCCAGTTTGACCCAGAATTTCAAAGCCATCTTTTCCTACATTTTTAAGCATGCAGATTCCTCACAAATCGATTCCCGGTCAAAACAGAAACTTTTTTGCGCGCCGCGCCGCGCGCGCGCCTGGGCAAAATCAGTTCTGGCCAGCCCAGCCCAGGGCCATTCCAGCCAAATCTGGGTATGTCACCGGGGGTACCCCAGTTTGACCCGGAATTTCAAACCCATCTTTCCCTACGTTTTTCAGCATGCCGATTCCACCCAAATCGATTCCCGGTCAAAACGGAAACTTTTTTGCGCGCCGCGCCGCGCGCGCGCCTGGGCAAAATCAGTTCTGGCCAGCCCAGCCTAGGGCCATTCCAGCCAAATCTGGGTATGTCACCGGGGGTACCCCAGTTTGACCCAGAATTTCAAAGCCATCTTTTCCTACATTTTTAAGCATGCAGATTCCTCACAAATCGATTCCCGGTCAAAACAGAAACTTTTTTGCGTGCCGCGCCGCGCGCGCGCCTGGGCAAAATCAGTTCTGGCCAGCCCAGCCCAGGGCCATTCCAGCCAAATCTGGGTATGTCACCGCGGGTACCCCAGTTTGACCCAGAATTTCAAACCCATCTTTCCCTACGTTTTTCAGCATGCCGATTCCACCCAAATCGATTCCCGGTCAAAACGGAAACTTTTTTGCGCGCCGCACCGCGCGCGCGCCTGGGCAAAATCAGTTCTGGCCAGCCCAGCCCAGGGCCATTCCAGCCAAATCTGGGTATGTCACCGGGGGTACCCCAGTTTGACCCAGAATTTCAAACCCATCTTTCCCTACGTTTTTTAGCATGCCGATTCCACCCAAATCGATTCCCGGTCAAAACGGAAACTTTTTTGCGCGCCGCGCCGCGCGCGCGCCTGGGCAAAATCAGTTCTGGCCAGCCCAGCCCAGGGCCATTCCAGCCAAATCTGGGTATGTCACCGGGGGTACCCCAGTTTGACCCGGGTTTTTCAAAGCCATCTTTCCCTACGTTTTTCAGCATGCCGATTCCACCCAAATCGATTCCCGGTCAAAACGGAAACTTTTTTGCGCGCCGCGCCGCGCGCGCGCCTGGGCAAAATCAGTTCTGGCCAGCCCAGCCTAGGGCCATTCCAGCCAAATCTGGGTATGTCACCGGGGGTACCCCAGTTTGACCCAGAATTTCAAAGCCATCTTTTCCTACATTTTTAAGCATGCAGATTCCACCCAAATCGATTCCCGGTCAAAACAGAAACTTTTTTGCGCGCCGCGCCGCGCGCGCGCCTGGGCAAAATCAGTTCTGGCCAGCCCAGCCCAGGGCCATTCCAGCCAAATCTGGGTATGTCACCGGGGGTACCCCAGTTTGACCCGGAATTTCAAACCCATCTTTCCCTACGTTTTTCAGCATGCCGATTCCACCCAAATCGATTCCCGGTCAAAACGGAAACTTTTTTGCGCGCCGCGCCGCGCGCGCGCCTGGGCAAAATCAGTTCTGGCCAGCCCAGCCTAGGGCCATTCCAGCCAAATCTGGGTATGTCACCGGGGGTACCCCAGTTTGACCCAGAATTTCAAAGCCATCTTTTCCTACATTTTTAAGCATGCAGATTCCTCACAAATCGATTCCCGGTCAAAACGGATACTTTTTTGCGCGCCGCGCCGCGCGCGCGCCTGGGCAAAATCAGTTCTGGCCAGCCCAGCCCAGGGCCATTCCAGCCAAATCTGGGTATGTCACCGGGGGTACCCCAGTTTGACCCAGAATTTCAAAACCATCTTTCCCTACGTTTTTCAGCATGCCGATTCCACCCAAATCGATTCCCGGTCAAAACGGAAACTTTTTTGCGCGCCGCGCCGCGCGCGCGCCTGGGCAAAATCAGTTCTGGCCAGCCCAGCCCAGGGCCATTCCAGCCAAATCTGGGTATGTCACCGGGGGTACCCCAGTTTGACCCAGAATTTCAAACCCATCTTTCCCTACGTTTTTCAGCATGCCGATTCCACCCAAATCGATTCCCGGTCAAAACGGAAACTTTTTTGCGCGCCGCGCCGCGCGCGCGCCTGGGCAAAATCAGTTCTGGCCAGCCCAGCCCAGGGCCATTCCAGCCAAATCTGGGTATGTCACCGGGGGTACCCCGGTTTGACCCGGAATTTCAAACCCATCTTTCCCTACGTTTTTCAGCATGCCGATTCCACCCAAATCGATTCCCGGTCAAAACGGAAACTTTTTTGCGCGCCGCGCCGCGCGCGCGCCTGGGAAAAATCAGTTCTGGCCAGCCCAGCCTAGGGCCATTCCAGCCAAATCTGGGTATGTCACCGGGGGTACCCCAGTTTGACCCAGAATTTCAAAGCCATCTTTTCCTACATTTTTAAGCATGCAGATTCCACCCAAATCGATTCCCGGTCAAAACGGAAACTTTTTTGCGCGCCGCGCCGCGCGCGCTCCTGGGCAAAATCAGTTCTGGCCAGCCCAGCCTAGGGCCATTCCAGCCAAATCTGGGTATGTCACCGGGGGTACCCCAGTTTGACCCAGAATTTCAAAGCCATCTTTTCCTACATTTTTAAGCATGCAGATTCCACCCAAATCGATTCCCGGTCAAAACGGAAACTTTTTTGCGCGCCGCGCCGCGCGCGCGCCTGGGCAAAATCAGTTCTGGCCAGCCCAGCCCAGGGCCATTCCAGCCAAATCTGGGTATGTCACCGGGGGTACCCCAGTTTGACCCAGAATTTCAAACCCATCTTTCCCTATGTTTTTCAGCATGCCGATTCCACCCAAATCGATTCCCGGTCAAAACGGAAACTTTTTTGCGCGCCGCGCCGCGCGCGCGCCTGGGCAAAATCAGTTCTCGCCAGCCCAGCCTAGGGCCATTCCAGCCAAATCTGGGTATGTCACCGGGGGTACCCCAGTTTGACCCAGAATTTCAAAGCCATCTTTTCCTACATTTTTAAGCATGCAGATTCCTCACAAATCGATTCCCGGTCAAAACAGAAACTTTTTTGCGCGCCGCGCCGCGCGCGCGCCTGGGCAAAATCAGTTCTGGCCAGCCCAGCCCAGGGCCATTCCAGCCAAATCTGGGTATGTCACCGGGGGTACCCCAGTTTGACCCGGAATTTCAAAGCCATCTTTTCCTACATTTTTAAGCATGCAGATTCCACCCAAATCGATTCCCGGTCAAAACGGAAACTTTTTTGCGCGCCGCGCCGCGCGCGCGCCTGGGCAAAATCAGTTCTGGCCAGCCCAGCCTAGGGCCATTCCAGCCAAATCTGGGTATGTCACCAGGGGTACCCCAGTTTGACCCAGAATTTCAAAGCCATCTTTTCCTACATTTTTAAGCATGCAGATTCCTCACAAATCGATTCCCGGTCAAAGCAGAAACTTTTTTGCACGCCGCGCCGCGCGCGCGTCTGGGCAAAATCAGTTCTGGCCAGCCCAGCCCAGGGCCATTCCAGCCAAATCTGGGTATGTCACCGGGGGTACCCCAGTTTGACCCAGAATTTCAAAGCCATCTTTTCCTACATTTTTAAGCATGCAGATTCCTCACAAATCGATTCCCGGTCAAAACAGAAACTCTTTTGCGCGCCGCGCCGCGCGCGCGCCTGGGCAAAATCAGTTCTGGCCAGCCCAGCCCAGGGCCATTCCAGCCAAATCTGGGTATGTCACCGGGGGTACCCCAGTTTGACCCAGAATTTCAAAGCCATCTTTTCCTACATTTTTAAGCATGCAGATTCCTCACAAATCGATTCCCGGTCAAAACAGAAACTCTTTTGCGCGCCGCGCCGCGCGCGCGCCTGGGCAAAATCAGTTCTGGCCAGCCCAGCCCAGGGCCATTCCAGCCAAATCTGGGTATGTCACCGGGGGTACCCAAGTTTGACCCGGAATTTCAAACCCATCTTTCCCTACGTTTTTCAGCATGCAGATTCCACCCAAATCGATTCCCGGTCAAAACGGAAACTTTTTTGCGCGCCGCGCCGCGCGCGCGCCTGGGCAAAATCAGTTCTGGCCAGCCCAGCCTAGGGCCATTCCAGCCAAATCTGGGTATGTCACCGGGGGTACCCCAGTTTGACCCAGAATTTCAAAGCCATCTTTTCCTACATTTTTAAGCATGCAGATTCCTCACAAATCGATTCCCGGTCAAAACAGAAACTCTTTTGCGCGCCGCGCCGCGCGCGCGCCTGGGCAAAATCAGTTCTGGCCAGCCCAGCCCAGGGCCATTCCAGCCAAATCTGGGTATGTCACCGGGGGTACCCAAGTTTGACCCGGAATTTCAAACCCATCTTTCCCTACGTTTTTCAGCATGCCGATTCCACCCAAATCGATTCCCGGTCAAAACGGAAACTTTTTTGCGCGCCGCGCCGCGCGCGCGCCTGGGCAAAATCAGTTCTGGCCAGCCCAGCCTAGGGCCATTCCAGCAAAATCTGGGTATGTCACCGGGGGTACCCCAGTTTGACCCAGAATTTCAAAGCCATCTTTTCCTACATTTTTAAGCATGCAGATTCCACCCAAATCGATTCCCGGTCAAAACGGAAACTTCTTTGCGCGCCGCGCCGCGCGCGCGCCTGGGCAAAATCAGTTCTGGCCAGCCCAGCCCAGGGCCATTCCAGCCAAATCTGGGTATGTCACCGGGGGTACCCCAGTTTGACCCGGAATTTCAAACCCATCTTTCCCTACGTTTTTCAGCATGCCGATTCCACCCAAATCGATTCCCGGTCAAAACGGAAACTTTTTTGCGCGCCGCGCCGCGCGCGCGCCTGGGCAAAATCAGTTCTGGCCAGCCCAGCCTAGGGCCATTCCAGCCAAATCTGGGTATGTCACCGGGGGTACCCCAGTTTGACCCAGAATTTTAAAGCCATCTTTTCCTACATTTTTAAGCCTGCAGATTCCACCCAAATCGATTCCCGGTCAAAACGGAAACTTTTTTGCGCGCCGCGCCGCGCGCGCGCCTGGGCAAAATCAGTTCTGGCCAGCCCAGCCTAGGGCCATTCCAGCCAAATCTGGGTATGTCACCGGGGGTACCCCAGTTTGACCCAGAATTTCAAACCCATCTTTCCCTACGTTTTTCAGCATGCCGATTCCACCCAAATCGATTCCCGGTCAAAACGGAAACTTTTTTGCGCGCCGCGCCGCGCGCGCGCCTGGGCAAAATCAGTTCTGGCCAGCCCAGCCTAGGGCCATTCCAGCCAAATCTGGGAATGTCCCCGGGGGTACCCCAGTTTGACCCAGAATTTCAAAGCCATCTTTTCCTACATTTTTAAGCATGCAGATTCGTCACAAATTGATTCCCGGTCAAAACAGAAACTTTTTTGCGCGCCGCGCCGCGCGCGCGCCTGGGCAAAATCAGTTCTGGCCAGCCAAGCCCAGGGCCATTCCAGCCAAATCTGGGTATGTCACCGGGGGTACCCCAGTTTGACCCGGAATTTCAAACCCATCTTTCCCTACGTTTTTCAGCATGCGGATTCCACCCAAATCGATTCCCGGTCAAAACGGAAACTTTTTTGCGCGCCGCGCCGCGCGCGCGCCTGGGCAAAATCAGTTCTGGCCAGCCCAGCCTAGGGCCATTCCAGCCAAATCTGGGTATGTCACCGGGGGTACCCCAGTTTGACCCAGAATTTGAAAGCCATCTTTTCCTACATTTTTAAGCATGCAGATTCCGACCAAATCGATTCCCGGTCAAAATGGAAACTTTTTTGCGCGCCGCGCCGCGCGCGCGCCTGGGCAAAATCAGTTCTGGCCAGCCCAGCCTAGGGCCATTCCAGCCAAATCTGGGTATGTCACCGGGGGTACCCCAGTTTGACCCAGAATTTCAAAGCCATCTTTTCCTACATTTTTAAGCATGCAGATTCCTCACAAATTGATTCCCGGTCAAAACGGAAACTTTTTTGCGCGCCGCGCCGCGCGCGCGCCTGGGCAAAATCAGTTCTGGCCAGCCCAGCCTAGGGCCATTCCAGCCAAATCTGGGTATGTCACCGGGGGTACCCCAGTTTGACCCAGAATTTCAAAGCCATCTTTTCCTACATTTTTAAGCATGCAGATTCCTCGCAAATCGATTCCCGGTCAAAACAGAAACTTTTTTGCGCGCCGCGCCGCGCGCGCGCCTGGGCAAAATCAGTTCTGGCCAGCCCAGCCTAGGGCCATTCCAGCCAAATCTGGGTATGTCACCGGGGGTACCCCAGTTTGACCCAGAATTTCAAAGCCATCTTTCCCTACGTTTTTCAGCATGCCGATTCCACCCAAATCGATTCCCGGTCAAAACGGAAACTTTTTTGCGCGCCGCGCCGCGCGCGCGCCTGGGCAAAATCAGTTCTGGCCAGCCCAGCCTAGGGCCATTCCAGCCAAATCTGGGAATGTCCCCGGGGGTACCCCAGTTTGACCCAGAATTTCAAAGCCATCTTTTCCTACATTTTTAAGCATGCAGATTCGTCACAAATTGATTCCCGGTCAAAACAGAAACTTTTTTGCGCGCCGCGCCGCGCGCGCGCCTGGGCAAAATCAGTTCTGGCTAGCCAAGCCCAGGGCCATTCCAGCCAAATCTGGGTATGTCACCGGGGGTACCCCAGTTTGACCCGGAATTTCAAACCCATCTTTCCCTACGTTTTTCAGCATGCGGATTCCACCCAAATCGATTCCCGGTCAAAACGGAAACTTTTTTGCGCGCCGCGCCGCGCGCGCGCCTGGGCAAAATCAGTTCTGGCCAGCCCAGCCTAGGGCCATTCCAGCCAAATCTGGGTATGTCACCGGGGGTACCCCAGTTTGACCCAGAATTTGAAAGCCATCTTTTCCTACATTTTTAAGCATGCAGATTCGTCACAAATTGATTCCCGGTCAAAACAGAAACTTTTTTGCGCGCCGCGCCGCGCGCGCGCCTGGGCAAAATCAGTTCTGGCTAGCCAAGCCCAGGGCCATTCCAGCCAAATCTGGGTATGTCACCGGGGGTACCCCAGTTTGACCCGGAATTTCAAACCCATCTTTCCCTACGTTTTTCAGCATGCGGATTCCACCCAAATCGATTTCCGGTCAAAACGGAAACTTTTTTGCGCGCCGCGCCGCGCGCGCGCCTGGGCAAAATCAGTTCTGGCCAGCCCAGCCTAGGGCCATTCCAGCCAAATCTGGGTATGTCACCGGGGGTACCCCAGTTTGACCCAGAATTTGAAAGCCATCTTTTCCTACATTTTTAAGCATGCAGATTCCGACCAAATCGATTCCCGGTCAAAACGGAAACTTTTTTGCGCGCCGCGCCGCGCGCGCGCCTGGGCAAAATCAGTTCTGGCCAGCCCAGCCTAGGGCCATTCCAGCCAAATCTGGGTATGTCACCGGGGGTACCCCAGTTTGACCCAGAATTTCAAAGCCATCTTTTCCTACATTTTTAAGCATGCAGATTCCTCACAAATCGATTCCCGGTCAAAGCAGAAACTTTTTTGCGCGCCGCGCCGCGCGCGCGCCTGGGCAAAATCAGTTCTGGCCAGCCCAGCCTAGGGCCATTCCAGCCAAATCTGGGTATGTCACCGGGGGTACCCCAGTTTGACCCAGAATTTCAAACCCATCTTTCCCTACGTTTTTCAGCATGCCGATTCCACCCAAATCGATTCCCGGTCAAAACGGAAACTTTTTTGCGCGCCGCGCCGCGCGCGCGCCTGGGCAAAATCAGTTCTGGCCAGCCCAGCCCAGGGCCATTCCAGCCAAATCTGGGTATGTCACCGGGGGTACCCCAGTTTGACCCAGAATTTCAAACCCATCTTTCCCTACGTTTTTCAGCATGCCGATTCCACCCAAATCGATTCCCGGTCAAAACGGAAACTTTTTTGCGCGCCGTGCCGCGCGCGCGCCTGGGCAAAATCAGTTCTGGCCAGCCCAGCCTAGGGCCATTCCAGCCAAATCTGGGTATGTCAACGGGGGGTACCCCAGTTTGACCCAGAATTTCAAAGCCATCTTTTCCTACATTTTTAAGCATGCAGATTCCACCCAAATCGATTCCCGGTCAAAACGGAAACTTTTTTGCGCGCCGCGCCGCGCGCGCGCCTGGGCAAAATCAGTTCTGGCCAGCCCAGCCTAGGGCCATTCCAGCCAAATCTGGGTATGTCACCGGGGGTACCCCAGATTGACCCAGAATTTCAAAGCCATCTTTTCCTACAGTTTTAAGCATGCAGATTCCTCACAAATCGATTCCCGGTCAAAACGGAAACTTTTTTGCGCGCCGCGCCGCGCGCGCGCCTGGGCAAAATCAGTTCTGGCCAGCCCAGCCTAGGGCCATTCCAGCCAAATCTGGGTATGTCACCGGGGGTACCCCAGTTTGACCCAGAATTTCAAACCCATCTTTTCCTACATTTTTAAGCATGCAGATTCCTCACAAATCGATTCCCGGTCAAAACAGAAACTCTTTTGCGCGCCGCGCCGCGCGCGCGGCTGGGCAAAATCAGTTCTGGCCAGCCCAGCCCAGGGCCATTCCAGCCAAATCTGGGTATGTCACCGGGGGTACCCAAGTTTGACCCGGAATTTCAAACCCATCTTTCCCTACGTTTTTCAGCATGCCGATTCCACCCAAATCGATTCCCGGTCAAAACGGAAACTTTTTTGCGCGCCGCGCCGCGCGCGCGCCTGGGCAAAATCAGTTCTGGCCAGCCCAGCCTAGGGCCATTCCAGCCAAATCTGGGTATGTCACCGGGGGTACCCCAGTTTGACCCAGAATTTCAAAGCCATCTTTTCCTACATTTTTAAGCATGCAGATTCCACCCAAATCGATTCCCGGTCAAAACGGAAACTTTTTTGCGCGCCGCGCCGCGCGCGCGCCTGGGCAAAATCAGTTCTGGCCAGCCCAGCCTAGGGCCATTCCAGCCAAATCTGGGTATGTCACCGGGGGTACCCCAGTTTGACCCAGAATTTCAAAGCCATCTTTTCCTACATTTTTAAGCATGCAGATTCCTCACAAATCGATTCCCGGTCAAAGCAGAAACTTTTTTGCGCGCCGCGCCGCGCGCGCGCCTGGGCAAAATCAGTTCTGGCCAGCCCAGCCTAGGGCCATTCCAGCCAAATCTGGGTATGTCACCGGGGGTACCCCAGTTTGACCCAGAATTTCAAACCCATCTTTCCCTACGTTTTTCAGCATGCCGATTCCACCCAAATCGATTCCCGGTCAAAACAGAAACTTTTTTGCGCGCCGCGCCGCGCGCGCGCCTGGGCAAAATCAGTTCTGGCCAGCCCAGCCCAGGGCCATTCCAGCCAAATCTGGGTATGTCACCGGGGGTACCCCAGTTTGACCCGGAATTTCAAACCCATCTTTCCCTACGTTTTTCAGCATGCCGATTCCACCCAAATCGATTCCCGGTCAAAACGGAAACTTTTTTGCGCGCCGCGCCGCGCGCGCGCCTGGGCAAAATCAGTTCTGGCCAGCCCAGCCTAGGGCCATTCCAGCCAAATCTGGGTATGTCAACGGGGGGTACCCCAGTTTGACCCAGAATTTCAAAGCCATCTTTTCCTACATTTTTAAGCATGCAGATTCCACCCAAATCGATTCCCGGTCAAAACGGAAACTTTTTTGCGCGCCGCGCCGCGCGCGCGCCTGGGCAAAATCAGTTCTGGCCAGCCCAGCCTAGGGCCATTCCAGCCAAATCTGGGTATGTCACCGGGGGTACCCCAGATTGACCCAGAATTTCAAAGCCATCTTTTCCTACACTTTTAAGCATGCAGATTCCTCACAAATCGATTCCCGGTCAAAACGGAAACTTTTTTGCGCGCCGCGCCGCGCGCGCGCCTGGGCAAAATCAGTTCTGGCCAGCCCAGCCTAGGGCCATTCCAGCCAAATCTGGGTATGTCACCGGGGGTACCCCAGTTTGACCCAGAATTTCAAAGCCATCTTTTCCTACATTTTTAAGCATGCAGATTCCTCACAAATCGATTCCCGGTCAAAACAGAAACTCTTTTGCGCGCCGCGCCGCGCGCGCGCCTGGGCAAAATCAGTTCTGGCCAGCCCAGCCTAGGGCCATTCCAGCCAAATCTGGGTATGTCACCGGGGGTACCCCAGTTTGACCCAGAATTTCAAAGCCATCTGGTCCTACATTTTTAAGCATGCAGATTCCACCCAAATCAATTCCCGGTCAAAACGGAAACTTTTTTGCGCGCCGCGCCGCGCGCGCGCCTGGGCGAAATCAGTTCGGGCCAGCCCAGCCTAGGGCCATTCCAGCCAAATCTGGGTATGTCACCGGGGGTACCCCAGTTTGACCCAGAGTTTCAAAGCCATCTTTTCCTACATTTTTAGGCATGCAGATTCCTCACAAATCGATTCCCGGTCAAAGCAGAAACTTTTTTGCGCGCCGCGCCGCGCGCGCGCCTGGGCAAAATCAGTTCTGGCCAGCCCAGCCTAGGGCCATTCCAGCCAAATCTGGGTATGTCACCGGGGGTACCCCAGTTTGACCCAGAATTTCAAACCCATCTTTCCCTACGTTTTTCAGCATGCCGATTCCACCCAAATCGATTCCCGGTCAAAACGGAAACTTTTTTGCGCGCCGCGCCGCGCGCGCGCCTGGGCAAAATCAGTTCTGGCCAGCCCAGCCCAGGGCCATTCCAGCCAAATCTGGGTATGTCACCGGGGGTACCCCAGTTTGACCCGGAATTTCAAAGCCATCTTTCCCTACGTTTTTCAGCATGCTGATTCCACCCAAATCGATTCCCGGTCAAAACGGAAACTTTTTTGCGCGCCGCGCCGCGCGCGCGCCTGGGCAAAATCAGTTCTGGCCAGCCCAGCCTAGGGCCATTCCAGCCAAATCTGGGTATGTCAACGGGGGGTACCCCAGTTTGACCCAGAATTTCAAAGCCATCTTTTCCTACATTTTTAAGCATGCAGATTCCTCACAAATCGATTCCCGGTCAAAACGGAAACTTTTTTGCGCGCCGCGCCGCGCGCGCGCCTGGGCAAAATCAGTTCTGGCCAGCCCAGCCTAGGGCCATTCCAGCCAAATCTGGGTATGTCACCGGGGGTACCCCAGTTTGACCCAGAATTCCAAACCCATCTTTTCCTACATTTTTAAGCATGCAGATTCCTCACAAATCGATTCCCGGTCAAAACAGAAACTCTTTTGCGCGCCGCGCCGCGCGCGCGGCTGGGCAAAATCAGTTCTGGCCAGCCCAGCCCAGGGCCATTCCAGCCAAATCTGGGTATGTCACCGGGGGTACCCAAGTTTGACCCGGAATTTCAAACCCATCTTTCCCTACGTTTTTCAGCATGCCGATTCCACCCAAATCGATTCCCGGTCAAAACGGAAACTTTTTTGCGCGCCGCGCCGCGCGCGCGCCTGGGCAAAATCAGTTCTGGCCAGCCCAGCCTAGGGCCATTCCAGCCAAATCTGGGTATGTCACCGGGGGTACCCCAGTTTGACCCAGAATTTCAAAGCCATCTTTTCCTACATTTTTAAGCATGCAGATTCCACCCAAATCGATTCCCGGTCAAAACGGAAACTTTTTTGCGCGCCGCGCCGCGCGCGCGCCTGGGCAAAATCAGTTCTGGCCAGCCCAGCCTAGGGCCATTCCAGCCAAATCTGGGTATGTCACCGGGGGTACCCCAGTTTGACCCAGAATTTCAAAGCCATCTTTTCCTACATTTTTAAGCATGCAGATTCCTCACAAATCGATTCCCGGTCAAAGCAGAAACTTTTTTGCGCGCCGCGCCGCGCGCGCGCCTGGGCAAAATCAGTTCTGGCCAGCCCAGCCTAGGGCCATTCCAGCCAAATCTGGGTATGTCACCGGGGGTACCCCAGTTTGACCCAGAATTTCAAAGCCATCTTTTCCTACATTTTTAAGCATGCAGATTCCTCACAAATCGATTCCCGGTCAAAACAGAAACTTTTTTGCGCGCCGCGCCGCGCGCGCGCCTGGGCAAAATCAGTTCTGGCCAGCCCAGCCCAGGGCCATTCCAGCCAAATCTGGGTATGTCACCGGGGGTACCCCAGTTTGACCCGGAATTTCAAACCCATCTTTCCCTACGTTTTTAAGCATGCCGATTCCACCCAAATCGATTCCCGGTCAAAACGGAAACTTTTTTGCGCGCCGCGCCGCGCGCGCGCCTGGGCAAAATCAGTTCTGGCCAGCCCAGCCTAGGGCCATTCCAGCCAAATCTGGGTATGTCACCGGGGGTACCCCAGTTTGACCCAGAATGTCAAAGCCATCTTTTCCTACATTTTTAAGCATGCAGATTCCACCCAAATCGATTCCCGGTCAAAACGGAAACTTTTTTGCGCGCCGCGCCGCGCGCGCGCCTGGGCAAAATCAGTTCTGGCCAGCCCAGCCTAGGGCCATTCCAGCCAAATCTGGGTATGTCACCGGGGGTACCCCAGTTTGACCCAGAATTTCAAAGCCATCTTTTCCTACATTTTTAAGCATGCAGATTCCTCACAAATCGATTCCCGGTCAAAACGGAAACTTTTTTGCGCGCCACGCCGCGCGCGCGCCTGGGCAAAATCAGTTCTGGCCAGCCCAGCCTAGGGCCATTCCAGCCAAATCTGGGTATGTCACCGGGGGTACCCCAGTTTGACCCAGAATTTCAAAGCCATCTTTTCCTACATTTTTAAGCATGCAGATTCCTCACAAATCGATTCCCGGTCAAAACAGAAACTTTTTTGCGCGCCGCGCCGCGCGCGCGCCTGGGCAAAATCAGTTCTGGCCAGCCCAGCCTAGGGCCATTCCAGCCAAATCTGGGTATGTCACCGGGGGTACCCCAGTTTGACCCAGAATTTCAAAGCCATCTTTTCCTACATTTTTAAGCATGCAGATTCCTCACAAATCGATTCCCGGTCAAAACAGAAACTTTTTTGCGCGCCGCGCCGCGCGCGCGCCTGGGCAAAATCAGTTCTGGCCAGCCCAGCCCAGGGCCATTCCAGCCAAATCTGGGTATGTCACCGGGGGTACCCCAATTTGACCCGGAATTTCACACCCATCTTTCCCTACGTTTTTCAGCATGCCGATTCCACCCAAATCGATTCCCGGTCAAAACAGAAACTTTTTTGCGCGCCGCGCCGCGCGCGCGCCTGGGCAAAATCAGTTCTGGCCAGCCCAGCCTAGGGCCATTCCAGCCAAATCTGGGTATGTCACCGGGGGTACCCCAGTTTGACCCAGAATTTCAAAGCCATCTTTTCCTACATTTTTAAGCATGCAGATTCCACCCAAATCGATTCCCGGTGGAAACGGAAACTTTTTTGCGCGCCGCGCCGCGCGCGCGCCTGGGCAAAATCAATTCCGGCCAGCCCAGCCTAGGGCCATTCCAGCCAAATCTGGGTATGTCACCGGGGGTACCCCAGTTTGACCCAGAATTTCAAAGCCATCTTTTCCTACATTTTTAAGCATGCAGATTCCTCACAAATCGATTCCCGGTCAAAGCAGAAACTTTTTTGCGCGCCGCGCCGCGCGCGCGCCTGGGCAAAATCAGTTCTGGCCAGCCCAGCCTAGGGCCATTCCAGCCAAATCTGGGTATGTCACCGGGGGTACCCCAGTTTGACCCAGAATTTCAAACCCATCTTTCCCTACGTTTTTCAGCATGCCGATTCCACCCAAATCGATTCCCGGTCAAAACGGAAACTTTTTTGCGCGCCGCGCCGCGCGCGCGCCTGGGCAAAATCAGTTCTGGCCAGCCCAGCCTAGGGCCATTCCAGCCAAATCTGGGTATGTCACCGGGGGTACCCCAGTTTGACCCAGAATTTCAAACCCATCTTTCCCTACATTTTTAAGCATGCAGATTCCTCACAAATCGATTCCCGGTCAAAACGGAAACTTTTTTGCGCGCCGCGCCGCGCGCGCGCCTGGGCAAAATCAGTTCTGGCCAGCCCAGCCTAGGGCCATTCCAGCCAAATCTGGGTATGTCACCGGGGGTACCCCAGTTTGACCCAGAATTTCAAAGCCATCTTTTCCTACATTTTTAAGCATGCAGATTCCTCACAAATCGATTCCCGGTCAAAACAGAAACTTTTTTGCGCGCCGCGCCGCGCGCGCGCCTGGGCAAAATCAGTTCTGGCCAGCCCAGCCCAGGGCCATTCCAGCCAAATCTGGGTATGTCACCGGGGGTACCCCAGTTTGACCCAGAATTTCAAAGCCATCTTTTCCTACATTTTTAAGCATGCAGATTCCTCACAAATCGATTCCCGGTCAAAACAGAAACTTTTTTGCGCGCCGCGCCGCGCGCGCGCCTGGGCAAAATCAGTTCTGGCCAGCCCAGCCTAGGGCCATTCCAGCCAAATCTGGGTATGTCACCGGGGGTACCCCAGTTTGACCCAGAATTTCAAAGCCATCTTTTCCTACATTTTTAAGCATGCAGATTCCTCACAAATCGATTCCCGGTCAAAACAGAAACTTTTTTGCGCGCCGCGCCGCGCGCGCGCCTGGGCAAAATCAGTTCTGGCCAGCCCAGCCCAGGGCCATTCCAGCCAAATCTGGGTATGTCACCGGGGGTACCCCAGTTTGACCCAGAATTTCAACTCCATCTTTCCCTACGTTTTTCAGCATGCCGATTCCACCCAAATCGATTCCCGGTCAAAACGGAAACTTTTTTGCGCGCCGCGCCGCGCGCGCGCCTGGGCAAAATCAGTTCTGGCCAGCCCAGCCTAGGGCCATTCCAGCCAAATCTGGGTATGTCACCGGGGGTACCCCAGTTTGACCCAGAATTTCAAACCCATCTTTTCCTACATTTTTAAGCATGCAGATTCCTCACAAATCGATTCCCGGTCAAAGCAGAAACTTTTTTGCGCGCCGCGCCGCGCGCGCGCCTGGGCAAAATCAGTTCTGGCCAGCCCAGCCTAGGGCCATTCCAGCCAAATCTGGGTATGTCACCGGGGGTACCCCAGTTTGACCCAGAATTTCAAACCCATCTTTCCCTACGTTTTTCAGCATGCCGATTCCACCCAAATCGATTCCCGGTCAAAACGGAAACTTTTTTGCGCGCCGCGC
This sequence comes from Eutreptiella sp. 'Long Island Sound 2002', assembly GCA_964036045.1. Lineage (NCBI taxonomy): Eukaryota > Euglenozoa > Euglenophyceae > Eutreptiales > Eutreptiaceae > Eutreptiella > Eutreptiella sp. 'Long Island Sound 2002'. The sequence continues at coordinate 175,961,789 of OZ038380.1, read as the reverse complement.
CGCGCGCGCGCCTGGGCAAAATCAGTTCTGGCCAGCCCAGCCTAGGGCCATTCCAGCCAAATCTGGGTATGTCACCGGGGGTACCCCAGTTTGACCCAGAATTTCAAACCCATCTTTCCCTACATTTTTAAGCATGCAGATTCCGACCAAATCGATTCCCGGTCAAAACGGAAACTTTTTTGCGCGCCGCGCCGCGCGCGCGCCTGGGCAAAATCAGTTCTGGCCAGCCCAGCCTAGGGCCATTCCAGCCAAATCTGGGTATGTCACCGGGGGTACCCCAGTTTGACCCAGAATTTCAAAGCCATCTTTTCCTACATTTTTAAGCATGCAGATTCCTCACAAATCGATTCCCGGTCAAAACAGAAACTTTTTTGCGCGCCGCGCCGCGCGTGCGCCTGGGCAAAATCAGTTCTGGCCAGCCCAGCCCAGGGCCATTCCAGCCAAATCTGGGTATGTCACCGGGGGTACCCCAGTTTGACCCAGAATTTCAAAGCCATCTTTTCCTACATTTTTAAGCATGCAGATTCCTCACAAATCGATTCCCGGTCAAAACAGAAACTTTTTTGCGCGCCGCGCCGCGCGCGCGCCTGGGCAAAATCAGTTCTGGCCAGCCCAGCCTAGGGCCATTCCAGCCAAATCTGGGTATGTCACCGGGGGTACCCCAGTTTGACCCAGAATTTCAAAGCCATCTTTTCCTACATTTTTAAGCATGCAGATTCCTCACAAATCGATTCCCGGTCAAAACAGAAACTTTTTTGCGCGCCGCGCCGCGCGCGCGCCTGGGCAAAATCAGTTCTGGCCAGCCCAGCCCAGGGCCATTCCAGCCAAATCTGGGTATGTCACCGGGGGTACCCCAGTTTGACCCAGAATTTCAACTCCATCTTTCCCTACGTTTTTCAGCATGCCGATTCCACCCAAATCGATTCCCGGTCAAAACGGAAACTTGTTTGCGCGCCGCGCCGCGCGCGCGCCTGGGCAAAATCAGTTCTGGCCAGCCCAGCCTAGGGCCATTCCAGCCAAATCTGGGTATGTCACCGGGGGTACCCCAGTTTGACCCAGAATTTCAAAGCCATTTTTTCCTACATTTTTAAGCATGCAGATTCCACCCAAATCGATTCCCGGTCAAAACGGAAACTTTTTTGCGCGCCGCGCCGCGCGCGCGCCTGGGCAAAATCAGTTCTGGCCAGCCCAGCATAGGGCCATTCCAGCCAAATCTGGGTATGTCACCGGGGGTACCCCAGTTTGACCCAGAATTTCAAAGCCATCTTTTCCTACATTTTTAAGCATGCAGATTCCTCACAAATCGATTCCCGGTCAAAACAGAAACTTTTTTGCGCGCGGCGCCGCGCGCGCGCCTGGGCAAAATCAGTTCTGGCCAACTCAGCCCAGGGCCATTCCAGCCAAATCTGGGTATGTCACCGGGGGTACCCCCGTTTGACCCAGAATTTCAAACCCATCTTTCCCTACGTTTTTCAGCATGCCGATTCCACCCAAATCGATTCCCGGTCAAAACGGAAACTTTTTTGCGCGCCGCGCCGCGCGCGCGCCTGGGCTAAATCAGTTCTGGCCAGCCCAGCCTAGGGCCATTCCAGCCAAATCTGGGTATGTCACCGGGGGTACCCCAGTTTGACCCAGAATTTCAAACCCATCTTTTCCTACATTTTTAAGCATGCAGATTCCGACCAAATCGATTCCCGGTCAAAACAGAAACTTTTTTGCGCGCCGCGCCGCGCGCGCGCCTGGGCAAAATCAGTTCTGGCCAGCCCAGCCTAGGGCCATTCCAGCCAAATCTGGGTATGTCACCGGGGGTACCCCAGTTTGACCCAGAATTTCAAAGCCATCTTTTCCTACATTTTTAAGCATGCTGATATCTCACAAATCGATTCCCGGTCAAAACAGAAACTTTTTTGCGCGCCGCGCCGCGCGCGCGCCTGGGCAAAATCAGTTCTGGCCAGCCCAGCCCAGGGCCATTCCAGCCAAATCTGGGTATGTCACCGGGGGTACCCCAGTTTGACCCAGAATTTCAAACCCATCTTTCCCTACGTTTTTCAGCATGCCGATTCCTCACAAATCGATTCCCGGTCTAAACAGAAACTTTTTTGCGCGCCGCGCCGCGCGCGCGCCTGGGCAAAATCAGTTCTGGCCAGCCCAGCCTAGGGCCATTCCAGCCAAATCTGGGTATGTCACCGGGGGTACCCCAGTTTGACCCAGAATTTCAAAGCCATCTTTTCCTACATTTTTAAGCATGCAGATTCCGACCAAATCGATTCCCGGTCAAAACAGAAACTTTTTTGCGCGCCGCGCCGCGCGCGCGCCTGGACAAAATCAGTTCTGGCCAGCCCAGCCTAGGGCCATTCCAGCCAAATCTGGGTATGTCACCGGGGGTACCCCAGTTTGACCCAGAATTTCAAAGCCATCTTTTCCTACATTTTTAAGCATGCAGATTCCACCCAAATCGATTCCCGGTCAAAACGGAAATTTTTTTGCGCGCCGCGCCGCGCGCGTGCCTGGGCAAAATCAACTCTGGCCAGCCCAGCCTAGGGCCATTCCAGCCAAATCTGGGTATGTCACCGGGGGTACCCCAGTTTGACCCAGAACTTCAAAGCCATCTTTTCCTACATTTTTAAGCATGCAGATTCCTCACAAATCGATTCCCGGTCAAAACAGAAACTTTTTTGCGCGCCGCGCCGCGCGCGCGCCTGGGCAAAATCAGTTTTGGCCAGCCCAGCCCAGGGCCATTCCAGCCAAATCTGGGTATGTCACCGGGGGTACCCCAGTTTGACCCAGAATTTCAAACCCATCTTTCCCTACGTTTTTCAGCATGCCGATTCCACCCAAATCGATTCCCGGTCAAAACGGAAACTTTTTTGCGCGCCGCGCCGCGCGCGCGCCTGGGCAAAATCAGTTCTGGCCAGCCCAGCCTAGGGCCATTCCAGCCAAATCTGGGTATGTCACCGGGGGTACCCCAGTTTGACCCAGAATTTCAAAGCCATCTTTTCCTACATTTTTCAGCATGCAGATTCCTCACAAATCGATTCCCGGTCAAAACGGAAACTTTTTTGCGCGCCGCGCCGCGCGCGCGCCTGGGCAAAATCAGTTCTGGCCAGCCCAGCCCAGGGCCATTCCAGCCAAATCAGGGTATGTCACCGGGGGTACCCCAGTTTGACCCAGAATTTCAAAGCCATCTTTTCCTACATTTTTAAGCATGCAGATTCCACCCAAATCGATTCCCGGTCAAAACGGAAATTTTTTTGCGCGCCGCGCCGCGCGCGCGCCTGGGCAAAATCAGTTCTGGCCAGCCCAGCCTAGGGCCATTCCAGCCAAATCTGGGTATGTCACCGGGGGTACCCCAGTTTGACCCAGAATTTCAAAGCCATCTTTTCCTACATTTTTAAGCATGCAGATTCCTCACAAATCGATTCCCGGTCAAAACAGAAACTTTTTTGCGCGCCGCGCCGCGCGCGCGCCTGGGCAAAATCAGTTCTGGCCAGCCCAGCCCAGGGCCATTCCAGCCAAATCTGGGTATGCCACCGGGGGTACCCCAGTTTGACCCAGAATTTCAAACCCATCTTTCCCTACGTTTTTCAGCATGCCCATTCCACCCCAATCTATTTCCGGTCAAAACGGAAACTTTTTTGCGCGCCGCGCCGCGCGCGCGCCTGGGCAAAATCAGTTCTGGCCAGCCCAGCCTAGGGCCATTCCAGCCAAATCTGGGTATGTCACCGGGGGTACCCCAGTTTGACCCAGAATTTCAAAGCCATCTTTTCCTACATTTTTAAGCATGCAGATTCCACCCAAATCGATTCCCGGTCAAAACAGAAACTTTTTTGCGCGCCGCGCCGCGCGCGCGCCTGGGCAAAATCAGTTCTGGCCAGCCCAGCCCAGGGCCATTCCAGCCAAATCTGGGTATGTCACCGGGGGTACCCCAGTTTGACCCAGAATTTCAACCCCATCTTTCCCTACGTTTTTCAGCATGCCGATTCCACCCAAATCGATTCCCGGTCAAAACAGAAACTTTTTTGCGCGCCGCGCCGCGCGCGCGCCTGGGCAAAATCAGTTCTGGCCAGCCCAGCCTAGGGCCATTCCAGCCAAATCTGGGTATGTCACCGGGGGTACCCCAGTTTGACCCAGAATTTCAAAGCCATCTTTTCCTACATTTTTAAGCATGCAGATTCCGACCAAATCGATTCCCGGTCAAAACGGAAACTTTTTTGCGCGCCGCGCCGCGCGCGCGCCTGGGCAAAATCAGTTCTGGCCAGCCCAGCCTAGGGCCATTCCAGCCAAATCTGGGTATGTCACCGGGGGTACCCCAGTTTGACCCAGAATTTCAAAGCCATCTTTTCCTACATTTTTCAGCATGCAGATTCCTCACAAATCGATTCCCGGTCAAAACAGAAACTTTTTTGCGCGCCGCGCCGCGCGCGCGCCTGGGCAAAATCAGTTCTGGCCAGCCCAGCCCAGGGCCATTCCAGCCAAATCTGGGTATGTCACCGGGGGTACCCCAGTTTGACCCAGAATTTCAAAGCCATCTTTCCCTACGTTTTTCAGCATGCCGATTCCACCCAAATCGATTCCCGGTCAAAACGGAAACTTTTTTGCGCGCCGCGCCGCGCGCGCGCCTGGGCAAAATCAGTTCTGGCCAGCCCAGCCTAGGGCCATTCCAGCCAAATCTGGGTATGTCACCGGGGGTACCCCAGTTTGACCCAGAATTTCAAAGCCATCTTTTCCTACATTTTTAAGCATGCAGATTCCACCCAAATCGATTCCCGGTCAAAACGGAAACTTTTTTGCGCGCCGCGCCGCGCGCGCGCCTGGGCAAAATCAGTTCTGGCCAGCCCAGCCTAGGGCCATTCCAGCCAAATCTGGGTATGTCACCGGGGGTACCCCAGTTTGACCCAGAATTTCAAAGCCATCTTTTCCTACATTTTTAAGCATGCAGATTCCTCACAAATCGATTCCCGGTCAAAACAGAAACTTTTTTGCGCGCCGCGCCGCGCGCGCGCCTGGGCAAAATCAGTTCTGGCCAGCCCAGCCCAGGGCCATTCCAGCCAAATCTGGGTATGCCACCGGGGGTACCCCAGTTTGACCCAGAATTTCAAAGCCATCTTTCCGTACGTTTTTCAGCATGCCGATTCCACCCAAATCGATTTCCGGTCAAAACGGAAACTTTTTTGCGCGCCGCGCCGCGCGCGTGCGCCTGGGCAAAATCAGTTCTGGCCAGCCCAGCCTAGGGCCATTCCAGCCAAATCTGGGTATGTCCCCGGGGGTACCCCAGTTTGACCCAGAATTTCAAAGCCATCCTTTCCTACATTTTTAAGCATGCAGATTCCTCACAAATCGATTCCCGGTCAAAACAGAAACTTTTTTGCGTGCCGCGCCGCACGCGCGCCTGGGCAAAATCAGTTCTGGCCAGCCCAGCCTAGGGCCATTCCAGCCAAATCTGGGTATGTCACCGGGGGTACCCCAGTTTGACCCAGAATTTCAAAGCCATCTTTTCCTACATTTTTAAGCATGCAGATTCCTCACAAATCGATTCCCGGTCAAAACAGAAACTTTTTTGCGCGCCGCGCCGCGCGCGCGCCTGGGCAAAATCAGTTCTGGCCAGCCCAGCCCAGGGCCATTCCAGCCAAATCTGGGTATGCCACCGGGGGTACCCCAGTTTGACCCAGAATTTCAAACCCATCTTTCCCTACGTTTTTCAGCATGCCCATTCCACCCCAATCTATTTCCGGTCAAAACGGAAACTTTTTTGCGCGCCGCGCCGCGCGCGCGCCTGGGCAAAATCAGTTCTGGCCAGCCCAGCCTAGGGCCATTCCAGCCAAATCTGGGTATGTCACCGGGGGTACCCCAGTTTGACCCAGAATTTCAAAGCCATCTTTTCCTACATTTTTAAGCATGCAGATTCCACCCAAATCGATTCCCGGTCAAAACAGAAACTTTTTTGCGCGCCGCGCCGCGCGCGCGCCTGGGCAAAATCAGTTCTGGCCAGCCCAGCCCAGGGCCATTCCAGCCAAATCTGGGTATGTCACCGGGGGTACCCCAGTTTGACCCAGAATTTCAACCCCATCTTTCCCTACGTTTTTCAGCATGCCGATTCCACCCAAATCGATTCCCGGTCAAAACAGAAACTTTTTTGCGCGCCGCGCCGCGCGCGCGCCTGGGCAAAATCAGTTCTGGCCAGCCCAGCCTAGGGCCATTCCAGCCAAATCTGGGTATGTCACCGGGGGTACCCCAGTTTGACCCAGAATTTCAAAGCCATCTTTTCCTACATTTTTAAGCATGCAGATTCCGACCAAATCGATTCCCGGTCAAAACGGAAACTTTTTTGCGCGCCGCGCCGCGCGCGCGCCTGGGCAAAATCAGTTCTGGCCAGCCCAGCCTAGGGCCATTCCAGCCAAATCTGGGTATGTCACCGGGGGTACCCCAGTTTGACCCAGAATTTCAAAGCCATCTTTTCCTACATTTTTCAGCATGCAGATTCCTCACAAATCCATTCCCGGTCAAAACAGAAACTTTTTTGCGCGCCGCGCCGCGCGCGCGCCTGGGCAAAATCAGTTCTGGCCAGCCCAGCCCAGGGCCATTCCAGCCAAATCTGGGTATGTCACCGGGGGTACCCCAGTTTGACCCAGAATTTCAAAGCCATCTTTCCCTACGTTTTTCAGCATGCCGATTCCACCCAAATCGATTCCCGGTCAAAACGGAAACTTTTTTGCGCGCCGCGCCGCGCGCGCGCCTGGGCAAAATCAGTTCTGGCCAGCCCAGCCTAGGGCCATTCCAGCCAAATCTGGGTATGTCACCGGGGGTACCCCAGTTTGACCCAGAATTTCAAAGCCATCTTTTCCTACATTTTTAAGCATGCAGATTCCACCCAAATCGATTCCCGGTCAAAACGGAAACTTTTTTGCGCGCCGCGCCGCGCGCGCGCCTGGGCAAAATCAGTTCTGGCCAGCCCAGCCTAGGGCCATTCCAGCCAAATCTGGGTATGTCACCGGGGGTACCCCAGTTTGACCCAGAATTTCAAAGCCATCTTTTCCTACATTTTTAAGCATGCAGATTCCTCACAAATCGATTCCCGGTCAAAACAGAAACTTTTTTGCGCGCCGCGCCGCGCGCGCGCCTGGGCAAAATCAGTTCTGGCCAGCCCAGCCCAGGGCCATTCCAGCCAAATCTGGGTATGCCACCGGGGGTACCCCAGTTTGACCCAGAATTTCAAAGCCATCTTTCCGTACGTTTTTCAGCATGCCGATTCCACCCAAATCGATTTCCGGTCAAAACGGAAACTTTTTTGCGCGCCGCGCCGCGCGCGTGCGCCTGGGCAAAATCAGTTCTGGCCAGCCCAGCCTAGGGCCATTCCAGCCAAATCTGGGAATGTCCCCGGGGGTACCCCAGTTTGACCCAGAATTTCAAAGCCATCCTTTCCTACATTTTTAAGCATGCAGATTCCTCACAAATCGATTCCCGGTCAAAACAGAAACTTTTTTGCGTGCCGCGCCGCACGCGCGCCTGGGCAAAATCAGTTCTGGCCAGCCCAGCCTAGGGCCATTCCAGCCAAATCTGGGTATGTCACCGGGGGTACCCCAGTTTGACCCAGAATTTCAAAGCCATCTTTTCCTACATTTTTAAGCATGCAGATTCCGACCAAATCGATTCCCGGTCAAAACGGAAACTTTTTTGCGCGCCGCGCCGCGCGCGCGCCTGGGCAAAATCAGTTCTGGCCAGCCCAGCCTAGGGCCATTCCAGCCAAATCTGGGTATGTCACCGGGGGTACCCCAGTTTGACCCAGAATTTCAAAGCCATCTTTTCCTACATTTTTCAGCATGCAGATTCCTCACAAATCGATTCCCGGTCAAAACAGAAACTTTTTTGCGCGCCGCGCCGCGCGCGCGCCTGGGCAAAATCAGTTCTGGCCAGCCCAGCCCAGGGCCATTCCAGCCAAATCTGGGTATGTCACCGGGGGTACCCCAGTTTGACCCAGAATTTCAAAGCCATCTTTCCCTACGTTTTTCAGCATGCCGATTCCACCCAAATCGATTCCCGGTCAAAACGGAAACTTTTTTGCGCGCCGCGCCGCGCGCGCGCCTGGGCAAAATCAGTTCTGGCCAGCCCAGCCTAGGGCCATTCCAGCCAAATCTGGGTATGTCACCGGGGGTACCCCAGTTTGACCCAGAATTTCAAAGCCATCTTTTCCTACATTTTTAAGCATGCAGATTCCACCCAAATCGATTCCCGGTCAAAACGGAAACTTTTTTGCGCGCCGCGCCGCGCGCGCGCCTGGGCAAAATCAGTTCTGGCCAGCCCAGCCTAGGGCCATTCCAGCCAAATCTGGGTATGTCACCGGGGGTACCCCAGTTTGACCCAGAATTTCAAAGCCATCTTTTCCTACATTTTTAAGCATGCAGATTCCTCACAAATCGATTCCCGGTCAAAACAGAAACTTTTTTGCGCGCCGCGCCGCGCGCGCGCCTGGGCAAAATCAGTTCTGGCCAGCCCAGCCCAGGGCCATTCCAGCCAAATCTGGGTATGCCACCGGGGGTACCCCAGTTTGACCCAGAATTTCAAAGCCATCTTTCCCTACGTTTTTCAGCATGCCGATTCCACCCAAATCGATTTCCGGTCAAAACGGAAACTTTTTTGCGCGCCGCGCCGCGCGCGCGCCTGGGCAAAATCAGTTCTGGCCAGCCCAGCCTAGGGCCATTCCAGCCAAATCTGGGAATGTCCCCGGGGGTACCCCAGTTTGACCCAGAATTTCAAAGCCATCCTTTCCTACATTTTTAAGCATGCAGATTCCTCACAAATCGATTCCCGGTCAAAACAGAAACTTTTTTGCGTGCCGCGCCGCACGCGCGCCTGGGCAAAATCAGTTCTGGCCAGCCCAGCCTAGGGCCATTCCAGCCAAATCTGGGTATGTCACCGGGGGTACCCCAGTTTGACCCAGAATTTCAAAGCCATCTTTTCCTACATTTTTAAGCATGCAGATTCCGACCAAATCGATTCCCGGTCAAAACGGAAACTTTTTTGCGCGCCGCGCCGCGCGCGCGCCTGGGCAAAATCAGTTCTGGCCAGCCCAGCCTAGGGCCATTCCAGCCAAATCTGGGTATGTCACCGGGGGTACCCCAGTTTGACCCAGAATTTCAAAGCCATCTTTTCCTACATTTTTCAGCATGCAGATTCCACCCAAATCGATTCCCGGTCGAAACAGAAACTTTTTTGCGCGCCGCGCCGCGCGCGCGCCTGGGCAAAATCAGTTCTGGCCAGCCCAGCCTAGGGCCATTCCAGCCAAATCTGGGTATGTCACCGGGGGTACCCCAGTTTGACCCAGAATTTCAAAGCCATCTTTTCCTACATTTTTCAGCATGCAGATTCCACCCAAATCGATTCCCGGTCGAAACAGAAACTTTTTTGCGCGCCGCGCCGCGCGCGCGCCTGGGCAAAATCAGTTCTGGCCAGCCCAGCCTAGGGCCATTCCAGCCAAATCTGGGTATGTCACCGGGGGTACCCCAGTTTGACCCAGAATTTCAAAGCCATCTTTTCCTACATTTTTCAGCATGCAGATTCCTCACAAATCGATTCCCGGTCAAAACAGAAACTTTTTTGCGCGCCGCGCCGCGCGCGCGCCTGGGCAAAATCAGTTCTGGCCAGCCCAGCCTAGGGCCATTCCAGCCAAATCTGGGTATGTCACCGGGGGTACCCCAGTTTGACCCAGAATTTCAAAGCCATCTTTTCCTACATTTTTAAGCATGCAGATTCCGACCAAATCGATTCCCGGTCAAAACGGAAACTTTTTTGCGCGCCGCGCCGCACGCGCGCCTGGGCAAAATCAGTTCTGGCCAGCCCAGCCTAGGGCCATTCCAGCCAAATCTGGGTATGTCACCGGGGGTACCCCAGTTTGACCCAGAATTTCAAAGCCATCTTTTCCTACATTTTTCAGCATGCAGATTCCACCCAAATCGATTCCCGGTCGAAACAGAAACTTTTTTGCGCGCCGCGCCGCGCGCGCGCCTGGGCAAAATCAGTTCTGGCCAGCCCAGCCTAGGGCCATTCCAGCCAAATCTGGGTATGTCACCGGGGGTACCCCAGTTTGACCCAGAATTTCAAAGCCATCTTTTCCTACATTTTTCAGCATGCAGATTCCTCACAAATCGATTCCCGGTCAAAACAGAAACTTTTTTGCGCGCCGCGCCGCGCGCGCGCCTGGGCAAAATCAGTTCTGGCCAGCCCAGCCCAGGGCCATTCCAGCCAAATCTGGGTATGTCACCGGGGGTACCCCAGTTTGACCCAGAATTTCAACCCCATCTTTCCCTACGTTTTTCAGCATGCAGATTCCTCACAAATCGATTCCCGGTCAAAACAGAAACTTTTTTGCGTGCCGCGCCGCACGCGCGCCTGGGCAAAATCAGTTCTGGCCAGCCCAGCCTAGGGCCATTCCAGCCAAATCTGGGTATGTCACCGGGGGTACCCCAGTTTGACCCAGAATTTCAAAGCCATCTTTTCCTACATTTTTAAGCATGCAGATTCCGACCAAATCGATTCCCGGTCAAAACGGAAACTTTTTTGCGCGCCGCGCCGCACGCGCGCCTGGGCAAAATCAGTTCTGGCCAGCCCAGCCTAGGGCCATTCCAGCCAAATCTGGGTATGTCACCGGGGGTACCCCAGTTTGACCCAGAATTTCAAAGCCATCTTTTCCTACATTTTTAAGCATGCAGATTCCGACCAAATCGATTCCCGGTCAAAACGGAAACTTTTTTGCGCGCCGCGCCGCGCGCGCGCCTGGGCAAAATCAGTTCTGGCCAGCCCAGCCTAGGGCCATTCCAGCCAAATCTGGGTATGTCACCGGGGGTACCCCAGTTTGACCCAGAATTTCAAAGCCATCTTTTCCTACATTTTTCAGCATGCAGATTCCACCCAAATCGATTCCCGGTCGAAACAGAAACTTTTTTGCGCGCCGCGCCGCGCGCGCGCCTGGGCAAAATCAGTTCTGGCCAGCCCAGCCTAGGGCCATTCCAGCCAAATCTGGGTATGTCACCGGGGGTACCCCAGTTTGACCCAGAATTTCAAAGCCATCTTTTCCTACATTTTTCAGCATGCAGATTCCTCACAAATCGATTCCCGGTCAAAACAGAAACTTTTTTGCGCGCCGCGCCGCGCGCGCGCCTGGGCAAAATCAGTTCTGGCCAGCCCAGCCCAGGGCCATTCCAGCCAAATCTGGGTATGTCACCGGGGGTACCCCAGTTTGACCCAGAATTTCAAAGCCATCTTTTCCTACATTTTTAAGCATGCAGATTCCACCCAAATCGATTCCCGGTCAAAACGGAAACTTTTTTGCGCGCCGCGCCGCGCGCGCGCCTGGGCAAAATCAGTTCTGGCCAGCCCAGCCTAGGGCCATTCCAGCCAAATCTGGGTATGTCACCGGGGGTACCCCAGTTTGACCCAGAATTTCAAAGCCATCTTTTCCTACATTTTTAAGCATGCAGATTCCTCACAAATCGATTCCCGGTCAAAACAGAAACTTTTTTGCGCGCCGCGCCGCGCGCGCGCCTGGGCAAAATCAGTTCTGGCCAGCCCAGCCCAGGGCCATTCCAGCCAAATCTGGGTATGCCACCGGGGGTACCCCAGTTTGACCCAGAATTTCAAACCCATCTTTCCCTACGTTTTTCAGCATGCCCATTCCACCCCAATCTATTTCCGGTCAAAACGGAAACTTTTTTGCGCGCCGCGCCGCGCGCGCGCCTGGGCAAAATCAGTTCTGGCCAGCCCAGCCTAGGGCCATTCCAGCCAAATCTGGGAATGTCCCCGGGGGTACCCCAGTTTGACCCAGAATTTCAAACCCATCCTTTCCTACATTTTTAAGCATGCAGATTCCTCACAAATCGATTCCCGGTCAAAACGGAAACTTTTTTGCGCGCCGCGCCGCGCGCGCGCCTGGGCAAAATCAGTTCTGGCCAGCCCAGCCTAGGGCCATTCCAGCCAAATCTGGGTATGTCACCGGGGGTACCCCAGTTTGACCCAGAATTTCAAACCCATCTTTCCCTACGTTTTTCAGCATGCCGATTCCACCCAAATCGATTCCCGGTCAAAACGGAAACTTTTTTGCGCGCCGCGCCGCGCGCGCGCCTGGGCAAAATCAGTTCTGGCCAGCCCAGCCTAGGGCCATTCCAGCCAAATCTGGGTATGTCACCGGGGGTACCCCAGTTTGACCCAGAATTTCAAAGCCATCTTTTCCTACATTTTTCAGCATGCAGATTCCACCCAAATCGATTCCCGGTCGAAACAGAAACTTTTTTGCGCGCCGCGCCGCGCGCGCGCCTGGGCAAAATCAGTTCTGGCCAGCCCAGCCTAGGGCCATTCCAGCCAAATCTGGGTATGTCACCGGGGGTACCCCAGTTTGACCCAGAATTTCAAAGCCATCTTTTCCTACATTTTTCAGCATGCAGATTCCTCACAAATCGATTCCCGGTCAAAACAGAAACTTTTTTGCGCGCCGCGCCGCGCGCGCGCCTGGGCAAAATCAGTTCTGGCCAGCCCAGCCCAGGGCCATTCCAGCCAAATCTGGGTATGTCACCGGGGGTACCCCAGTTTGACCCAGAATTTCAAAGCCATCTTTTCCTACATTTTTAAGCATGCAGATTCCACCCAAATCGATTCCCGGTCAAAACGGAAACTTTTTTGCGCGCCGCGCCGCGCGCGCGGCTGGGCAAAATCAGTTCTGGCCAGCCCAGCCTAGGGCCATTCCAGCCAAATCTGGGTATGTCACCGGGGGTACCCCAGTTTGACCCAGAATTTCAAAGCCATCTTTTCCTACATTTTTAAGCATGCAGATTCGACCCAAATCGATTCCCGGTCAAAACAGAAACTTTTTTGCGCGCCGCGCCGCGCGCGCGCCTGGGCAAAATCAGTTCTGGCCAGCCCAGCCTAGGGCCATTCCAGCCAAATCTGGGTATGTCACCGGGGGTACCCCAGTTTGACCCAGAATTTCAAAGCCATCTTTTCCTACATTTTTCAGCATGCAGATTCCTCACAAATCGATTCCCGGTCAAAACAGAAACTTTTTTGCGCGCCGCGCCGCGCGCGCGCCTGGGCAAAATCAGTTCTGGCCAGCCCAGCCCAGGGCCATTCCAGCCAAATCTGGGTATGTCACCGGGGGTACCCCAGTTTGACCCAGAATTTCAAAGCCATCTTTTCCTACATTTTTAAGCATGCAGATTCCACCCAAATCGATTCCCGGTCAAAACGGAAACTTTTTTGCGCGCCGCGCCGCGCGCGCGGCTGGGCAAAATCAGTTCTGGCCAGCCCAGCCTAGGGCCATTCCAGCCAAATCTGGGTATGTCACCGGGGGTACCCCAGTTTGACCCAGAATTTCAAAGCCATCTTTTCCTACATTTTTAAGCATGCAGATTCGACCCAAATCGATTCCCGGTCAAAACAGAAACTTTTTTGCGCGCCGCGCCGCGCGCGCGCCTGGGCAAAATCAGTTCTGGCCAGCCCAGCCCAGGGCCATTCCAGCCAAATCTGGGTATGCCACCGGGGGTACCCCAGTTTGACCCAGAATTTCAAACCCATCTTTCCCTACGTTTTTCAGCATGCCCATTCCACCCCAATCTATTTCCGGTCAAAACGGAAACTTTTTTGCGCGCCGCGCCGCGCGCGCGCCTGGGCAAAATCAGTTCTGGCCAGCCCAGCCTAGGGCCATTCCAGCCAAATCTGGGAATGTCCCCGGGGGTACCCCAGTTTGACCCAGAATTTCAAACCCATCCTTTCCTACATTTTTAAGCATGCAGATTCCTCACAAATCGATTCCCGGTCAAAACGGAAACTTTTTTGCGCGCCGCGCCGCGCGCGCGCCTGGGCAAAATCAGTTCTGGCCAGCCCAGCCTAGGGCCATTCCAGCCAAATCTGGGTATGTCACCGGGGGTACCCCAGTTTGACCCAGAATTTCAAACCCATCTTTCCCTACGTTTTTCAGCATGCCGATTCCACCCAAATCGATTCCCGGTCAAAACGGAAACTTTTTTGCGCGCCGCGCCGCGCGCGCGCCTGGGCAAAATCAGTTCTGGCCAGCCCAGCCTAGGGCCATTCCAGCCAAATCTGGGTATGTCACCGGGGGTACCCCAGTTTGACCCAGAATTTCAACCCCATCTTTCCCTACGTTTTTCAGCATGCCGATTCCACCCAAATCGATTCCCGGTCAAAACAGAAACTTTTTTGCGCGCCGCGCCGCGCGCGCGCCTGGGCAAAATCAGTTCTGGCCAGCCCAGCCTAGGGCCATTCCAGCCAAATCTGGGTATGTCACCGGGGGTACCCCAGTTTGACCCAGAATTTCAAAGCCATCTTTTCCTACATTTTTAAGCATGCAGATTCCGACCAAATCGATTCCCGGTCAAAACGGAAACTTTTTTGCGCGCCGCGCCGCGCGCGCGCCTGGGCAAAATCAGTTCTGGCCAGCCCAGCCTAGGGCCATTCCAGCCAAATCTGGGTATGTCACCGGGGGTACCCCAGTTTGACCCAGAATTTCAAAGCCATCTTTTCCTACATTTTTAAGCATGCAGATTCCTCACAAATCGATTCCCGGTCAAAACAGAAACTTTTTTGCGCGCCGCGCCGCGCGCGCGCCTGGGCAAAATCAGTTCTGGCCAGCCCAGCCCAGGGCCATTCCAGCCAAATCTGGGTATGCCACCGGGGGTACCCCAGTTTGACCCAGAATTTCAAAGCCATCTTTCCCTACGTTTTTCAGCATGCCGATTCCACCCAAATCGATTTCCGGTCAAAACGGAAACTTTTTTGCGCGCCGCGCCGCGCGCGCGCCTGGGCAAAATCAGTTCTGGCCAGCCCAGCCTAGGGCCATTCCAGCCAAATCTGGGAATGTCCCCGGGGGTACCCCAGTTTGACCCAGAATTTCAAAGCCATCCTTTCCTACATTTTTAAGCATGCAGATTCCTCACAAATCGATTCCCGGTCAAAACAGAAACTTTTTTGCGTGCCGCGCCGCACGCGCGCCTGGGCAAAATCAGTTCTGGCCAGCCCAGCCTAGGGCCATTCCAGCCAAATCTGGGTATGTCACCGGGGGTACCCCAGTTTGACCCAGAATTTCAAAGCCATCTTTTCCTACATTTTTAAGCATGCAGATTCCGACCAAATCGATTCCCGGTCAAAACGGAAACTTTTTTGCGCGCCGCGCCGCGCGCGCGCCTGGGCAAAATCAGTTCTGGCCAGCCCAGCCTAGGGCCATTCCAGCCAAATCTGGGTATGTCACCGGGGGTACCCCAGTTTGACCCAGAATTTCAAAGCCATCTTTTCCTACATTTTTCAGCATGCAGATTCCACCCAAATCGATTCCCGGTCGAAACAGAAACTTTTTTGCGCGCCGCGCCGCGCGCGCGCCTGGGCAAAATCAGTTCTGGCCAGCCCAGCCTAGGGCCATTCCAGCCAAATCTGGGTATGTCACCGGGGGTACCCCAGTTTGACCCAGAATTTCAAAGCCATCTTTTCCTACATTTTTCAGCATGCAGATTCCTCACAAATCGATTCCCGGTCAAAACAGAAACTTTTTTGCGCGCCGCGCCGCGCGCGCGCCTGGGCAAAATCAGTTCTGGCCAGCCCAGCCCAGGGCCATTCCAGCCAAATCTGGGTATGTCACCGGGGGTACCCCAGTTTGACCCAGAATTTCAAAGCCATCTTTTCCTACATTTTTAAGCATGCAGATTCCACCCAAATCGATTCCCGGTCAAAACGGAAACTTTTTTGCGCGCCGCGCCGCGCGCGCGCCTGGGCAAAATCAGTTCTGGCCAGCCCAGCCTAGGGCCATTCCAGCCAAATCTGGGTATGTCACCGGGGGTACCCCAGTTTGACCCAGAATTTCAAAGCCATCTTTTCCTACATTTTTAAGCATGCAGATTCCTCACAAATCGATTCCCGGTCAAAACAGAAACTTTTTTGCGCGCCGCGCCGCGCGCGCGCCTGGGCAAAATCAGTTCTGGCCAGCCCAGCCCAGGGCCATTCCAGCCAAATCTGGGTATGCCACCGGGGGTACCCCAGTTTGACCCAGAATTTCAAACCCATCTTTCCCTACGTTTTTCAGCATGCCCATTCCACCCCAATCTATTTCCGGTCAAAACGGAAACTTTTTTGCGCGCCGCGCCGCGCGCGCGCCTGGGCAAAATCAGTTCTGGCCAGCCCAGCCTAGGGCCATTCCAGCCAAATCTGGGAATGTCCCCGGGGGTACCCCAGTTTGACCCAGAATTTCAAACCCATCCTTTCCTACATTTTTAAGCATGCAGATTCCTCACAAATCGATTCCCGGTCAAAACGGAAACTTTTTTGCGCGCCGCGCCGCGCGCGCGCCTGGGCAAAATCAGTTCTGGCCAGCCCAGCCTAGGGCCATTCCAGCCAAATCTGGGTATGTCACCGGGGGTACCCCAGTTTGACCCAGAATTTCAAACCCATCTTTCCCTACGTTTTTCAGCATGCCGATTCCACCCAAATCGATTCCCGGTCAAAACGGAAACTTTTTTGCGCGCCGCGCCGCGCGCGCGCCTGGGCAAAATCAGTTCTGGCCAGCCCAGCCTAGGGCCATTCCAGCCAAATCTGGGTATGTCACCGGGGGTACCCCAGTTTGACCCAGAATTTCAACCCCATCTTTCCCTATGTTTTTCAGCATGCCGATTCCACCCAAATCTATTCCCGGTCAAAACGGAAACTTTTTTGCGCGCCGCGCCGCGCGCGCGCCTGGGCAAAATCAGTTCTGGCCAGCCCAGCCTAGGGCCATTCCAGCCAAATCTGGGTATGTCACCGGGGGTACCCCAGTTTGACCCAGAATTTCAAAGCCATCTTTTCCTACATTTTTAAGCATGCAGATTCCGACCAAATCGATTCCCGGTCAAAACGGAAACTTTTTTGCGCGCCGCGCCGCGCGCGCGCCTGGGCAAAATCAGTTCTGGCCAGCCCAGCCTAGGGCCATTCCAGCCAAATCTGGGTATGTCACCGGGGGTACCCCAGTTTGACCCAGAATTTCAAAGCCATCTTTTCCTACATTTTTCAGCATGCAGATTCCTCACAAATCGATTCCCAGTCAAAACAGAAACTTTTTTGCGCGCCGCGCCGCGCGCGCGCCTGGGCAAAATCAGTTCTGGCCAGCCCAGCCCAGGGCCATTCCAGCCAAATCTGGGTATGTCACCGGGGGTACCCCAGTTTGACCCAGAATTTCAAAGCCATCTTTCCCTACGTTTTTCAGCATGCCGATTCCACCCAAATCGATTCCCGGTCAAAACGGAAACTTTTTTGCGCGCCGCGCCGCGCGCGCGCCTGGGCAAAATCAGTTCTGGCCAGCCCAGCCTAGGGCCATTCCAGCCAAATCTGGGTATGTCACCGGGGGTACCCCAGTTTGACCCAGAATTTCAAAGCCATCTTTTCCTACATTTTTAAGCATGCAGATTCCACCCAAATCGATTCCCGGTCAAAACGGAAACTTTTTTGCGCGCCGCGCCGCGCGCGCGCCTGGGCAAAATCAGTTCTGGCCAGCCCAGCCTAGGGCCATTCCAGCCAAATCTGGGTATGTCACCGGGGGTACCCCAGTTTGACCCAGAATTTCAAAGCCATCTTTTCCTACATTTTTAAGCATGCAGATTCCTCACAAATCGATTCCCGGTCAAAACAGAAACTTTTTTGCGCGCCGCGCCGCGCGCGCGCCTGGGCAAAATCAGTTCTGGCCAGCCCAGCCCAGGGCCATTCCAGCCAAATCTGGGTATGCCACCGGGGGTACCCCAGTTTGACCCAGAATTTCAAAGCCATCTTTCCCTACGTTTTTCAGCATGCCGATTCCACCCAAATCGATTTCCGGTCAAAACGGAAACTTTTTTGCGCGCCGCGCCGCGCGCGCGCCTGGGCAAAATCAGTTCTGGCCAGCCCAGCCTAGGGCCATTCCAGCCAAATCTGGGAATGTCCCCGGGGGTACCCCAGTTTGACCCAGCATTTCAAAGCTATCCTTTCCTACATTTTTAAGCATGCAGATTCCTCACAAATCGATTCCCGGTCAAAACAGAAACTTTTTTGCGTGCCGCGCCGCACGCGCGCCTGGGCAAAATCAGTTCTGGCCAGCCCAGCCTAGGGCCATTCCAGCCAAATCTGGGTATGTCACCGGGGGTACCCCATTTTGACCCAGAATTTCAAAGCCATCTTTTCCTACATTTTTAAGCATGCAGATTCCGACCAAATCGATTCCCGGTCAAAACGGAAACTTTTTTGCGCGCCGCGCCGCGCGCGCGCCTGGGCAAAATCAGTTCTGGCCAGCCCAGCCTAGGGCCATTCCAGCCAAATCTGGGTATGTCACCGGGGGTACCCCAGTTTGACCCAGAATTTCAAAGCCATCTTTTCCTACATTTTTCAGCATGCAGATTCCACCCAAATCGATTCCCGGTCGAAACAGAAACTTTTTTGCGCGCCGCGCCGCGCGCGCGCCTGGGCAAAATCAGTTCTGGCCAGCCCAGCCTAGGGCCATTCCAGCCAAATCTGGGTATGTCACCGGGGGTACCCCAGTTTGACCCAGAATTTCAAAGCCATCTTTTCCTACATTTTTCAGCATGCAGATTCCTCACAAATCGATTCCCGGTCAAAACAGAAACTTTTTTGCGCGCCGCGCCGCGCGCGCGCCTGGGCAAAATCAGTTCTGGCCAGCCCAGCCCAGGGCCATTCCAGCCAAATCTGGGTATGTCACCGGGGGTACCCCAGTTTGACCCAGAATTTCAAAGCCATCTTTTCCTACATTTTTAAGCATGCAGATTCCACCCAAATCGATTCCCGGTCAAAACGGAAACTTTTTTGCGCGCCGCGCCGCGCGCGCGCCTGGGCAAAATCAGTTCTGGCCAGCCCAGCCTAGGGCCATTCCAGCCAAATCTGGGTATGTCACCGGGGGTACCCCAGTTTGACCCAGAATTTCAAAGCCATCTTTTCCTACATTTTTAAGCATGCAGATTCCTCACAAATCGATTCCCGGTCAAAACAGAAACTTTTTTGCGCGCCGCGCCGCGCGCGCGCCTGGGCAAAATCAGTTCTGGCCAGCCCAGCCCAGGGCCATTCCAGCCAAATCTGGGTATGCCACCGGGGGTACCCCAGTTTGACCCAGAATTTCAAACCCATCTTTCCCTACGTTTTTCAGCATGCCCATTCCACCCCAATCTATTTCCGGTCAAAACGGAAACTTTTTTGCGCGCCGCGCCGCGCGCGCGCCTGGGCAAAATCAGTTCTGGCCAGCCCAGCCTAGGGCCATTCCAGCCAAATCTGGGAATGTCCCCGGGGGTACCCCAGTTTGACCCAGAATTTCAAACCCATCCTTTCCTACATTTTTAAGCATGCAGATTCCTCACAAATCGATTCCCGGTCAAAACGGAAACTTTTTTGCGCGCCGCGCCGCGCGCGCGCCTGGGCAAAATCAGTTCTGGCCAGCCCAGCCTAGGGCCATTCCAGCCAAATCTGGGTATGTCACCGGGGGTACCCCAGTTTGACCCAGAATTTCAAACCCATCTTTCCCTACGGTTTTGAGCATGCCGATTCCAGCCAAATCGATTCCCGGTCAAAACGGAAACTTTTTTGCGCGCCGCGCCGCGCGCGCGCCTGGGCAAAATCATTTCTGGCCAGCCCAGCCTAGGGCCATTCCAGCCAAATCTGGGTATGTCACCGGGGGTACCCCAGTTTGACCCAGAATTTCAAACCCATCTTTCCCTACGTTTTTAAGCATGCAGATTCCACCCAAATCGATTCCCGGTCAAAACGGAAACTTTTTTGCGCTCCGCGCCGCGCGCGCGCCTGGGCAAAATCAGTTCTGGCCAGCCCAGCCTAGGGCCATTCCAGCCAAATCTGGGTATGTCACCGGGGGTACCCCAGTTTGACCCAGAATTTCAAAGCCATCTTTTCCTACATTTTTAAGCATGCAGATTCCTCACAAATCGATTCCCGGTCAAAACAGAAACTTTTTTGCGCGCCGCGCCGCGCGCGCGTCTGGGCAAAATCAGTTCTGGCCAGCCCAGCCCAGGGCTCTTTCAGCCAAATCTGGGTATGTCACCGCGGGTACCCCAGTTTGACCCAGAATTTCAAACCCATCTTTCCCTACGTTTTTCAGCATGCCGATTCCACCCAAATCGATTCCCGGTCAAAACGGAAACTTTTTTGCGCGCCGCGCCGCGCGCGCGCCTGGGCAAAATCAGTTCTGGCCAGCCCAGCCTAGGGCCATTCCAGCCAAATCTGGGTATGTCACCGGGGGTACCCCAGTTTGACCCAGAATTTCAAAGCCAGCTTTTCCTACATTTTTAAGCATGCAGATTCCACCCAAATCGATTCCCGGTCAAAACGGAAACTTTTTTGCGCGCCGCGCCGCGCGCGCGCCTGGGCAAAATCAGTTCTGGCCAGCCCAGCCTAGGGCCATTCCAGCCAAATCTGGGTATGTCACCGGGGGTACCCCAGTTTGACCCAGAATTTCAAAGCCATCTTTTCCTACATTTTTAAGCATGCAGAATCCTCACAAATCGATTCCCGGTCAAAACAGAAACTTTTTTGCGCGCCGCGCCGCACGCGCGCCTGGGCAAAATCAGTTCTGGCCAGCCCAGCCTAGGGCCATTCCAGCCAAATCTGGGTATGTCACCGGGGGTACCCCAGTTTGACCCAGAATTTCAAACCCATCTTTCCCTACGGTTTTCAGCATGCCAATTCCACCCAAATCGATTCCCGGTCAAAACGGAAACTTTTTTGCGCGCCGCGCCGCGCGCGCGCCTGGGCAAAATGATTTCTGGCCAGCCCAGCCTAGGGCCATTCCAGCCAAATCTGGGTATGTCACCGGGGGTACCCCAGTTTGACCCAGAATTTCAAACCCATCTTTCCCTAGGTTTTTAAGCATGCAGATTCCACCCAAATCGATTCCCGGTCAAAACGGAAACTTTTTTGCGCTCCGCGCCGCGCGCGCGCCTGGGCAAAATCAGTTCTGGCCAGCCCAGCCTAGGGCCATTCCAGCCAAATCTGGGTATGTCACCGGGGGTACCCCAGTTTGACCCAGAATTTCAAAGCCATCTTTTCCTACATTTTTAAGCATGCAGATTCCTCACAAATCGATTCCCGGTCAAAACAGAAACTTTTTTGCGCGCCGCGCCGCGCGCGCGTCTGGGCAAAATCAGTTCTGGCCAGCCCAGCCCAGGGCTCTTCCAGCCAAATCTGGGTATGTCACCGCGGGTACCCCAGTTTGACCCAGAATTTCAAACCCATCTTTCCCTACGTTTTTGAGCATGCCGATTCCACCCAAAT
Organism: Eutreptiella sp. 'Long Island Sound 2002'; assembly: GCA_964036045.1. Classification (NCBI taxonomy): domain Eukaryota; phylum Euglenozoa; class Euglenophyceae; order Eutreptiales; family Eutreptiaceae; genus Eutreptiella; species Eutreptiella sp. 'Long Island Sound 2002'. Next base: position 175,940,513 of record OZ038380.1, on the reverse strand, counting down.
CGATTCCCGGTCAAAACGGAAACTTTTTTGCGCGCCGCGCCGCGCGCGCGCCTGGGCAAAATCAGTTCTGGCCAGCCCAGCCTAGGGCCATTCCAGCCAAATCTGGGTATGTCACCGGGGGTACCCCAGTTTGACCCAGAATTTCAAAGCCAGCTTTTCCTACATTTTTAAGCATGCAGATTCCACCCAAATCGATTCCCGGTCAAAACGGAAACTTTTTTGCGCTCCGCGCCGCGCGCGCGCCTGGGCAAAATCACTTCTGGCCAGCCCAGCCTAGGGCCATTCCAGCCAAATCTGGGTATGTCACCGGGGGTACCCCAGTTTGACCCAGAATTTCAAAGCCATCTTTTCCTACATTTTTAAGCATGCAGATTCCTCAAAAATCGATTCCCGGTCAAAACAGAAACTTTTTTGCGCGCCGCGCCGCACGCGCGCCTGGGCAAAATCAGTTCTGGCCGGCCCAGCCCAGGGCCATTCCAGCCAAATCTGGGTATGTCACCGGGGGTACCCCAGTTTGACCCAGAATTTCAAACCCATCTTTCCCTACGTTTTTCAGCATGCCGATTCCACCCAAATCGATTTCCGGTCAAAACGGAAACTTTTTTGCGCGCCGCGCCGCGCGCGCGCCTGGGCAAAATCAGTTCTGGCCAGCCCAGCCTAGGGCCATTCCAGCCAAATCTGGGAATGTCCCCGGGGGTACCCCAGTTTGACCCAGAATTTCAAACCCATCTTTCCCTACGTTTTTAAGCATGCAGATTCCACCCAAATCGATTCCCGGTCAAAACGGAAACTTTTTTGCGCTCCGCGCCGCGGTCGCGCCTGGGCAAAATCAGTTCTGGCCAGCCCAGCCTAGGGCCATTCCAGCCAAATCCGGGTATGTCACCGGGGGTACCCCAGTTTGACCCAGAATTTCAAAGCCATCTTTTCCTACATTTTTAAGCATGCAGATTCCTCACAAATCGATTCCCGGTCAAAACAGAAACTTTTTTGCGCGCCGCGCCGCGCGCGCGTCTGGGCAAAATCAGTTCTGGCCAGCCCAGCCCAGGGCTCTTCCAGCCAAATCTGGGTATGTCACCGCGGGTACCCCAGTTTGACCCAGAATTTCAAACCCATCTTTCCCTACGTTTTTCAGCATGCCGATTCCACCCAAGTCGATTCCCGGTCTAAACGGAAACTTTTTTGCGCGCCGCGCCGCGCGCGCGCCTGGGCAAAATCAGTTCTGGCCAGCCCAGCCTAGGGCCATTCCAGCCAAATCTGGGTATGTCACCGGGGTACCCCAGTTTGACCCAGAATTTCAAAGCCAGCTTTTCCTACATTTTTAAGCATGCAGATTCCACCCAAATCGATTCCCGGTCAAAACGGAAACTTTTTTGCGCGCCGCGCCGCGCGCGCGCCTGGGCAAAATCAGTTCTGGCCAGCCCAGCCTAGGGCCATTCCAGCCAAATCTGGGTATGTCACCGGGGGTACCCCAGTTTGACCCAGAATTTCAAAGCCATCTTTTCCTACATTTTTAAGCATGCAGATTCCTCACAAATCGATTCGCGGTCAAAACAGAAACTTTTTTGCGCGCCGCGCCGCACGCGCGCCTGGGCAAAATCAGTTCTGGCCAGCCCAGCCCAGGGCCATTCCAGCCAAATCTGGGTATGTCACCGGGGGTACCCCAGTTTGACCCAGAATTTCAAACCCATCTTTCCCTACATTTTTCAGCATGCCGATTCCACCCAAATCGATTTCCGGTCAAAACGGAAACTTTTTTGCGCGCCGCGCCGCGCGCGCGCCTGGGCAAAATCAGTTCTGGCCAGCCCAGCCTAGGGCCATTCCAGCCAAATCTGGGAATGTCCCCGGGGGTACCCCAGTTTGACCCAGAATTTCAAAGCCAGCTTTTCCTACATTTTTAAGCATGCAGATTCCACCCAAATCGATTCCCGGTCAAAACAGAAACTTTTTTGCGCGCCGCGCCGCACGCGCGCCTGGGCAAAATCAGTTCTGGCCAGCCCAGCCCAGGGCCATTCCAGCCAAATCTGGGTATGTCACCGGGGGTACCCCAGTTTGACCCAGAATTTCAAACCCATCTTTCTCTACGGTTTTCAGCATGCCGATTCCACCCGAATCGATTCCCGGTCAAAACGGAAACTTTTTTGCGCGCCGCGCCGCGCGCGCGCCTGGGCAAAATCAGTTCTGGCCAGCCCAGCCTAGGGCCATTCCAGCCAAATCTGGGTATGTCACCGGGGGTACCCCAGTTTGACCCAGAATTTCAAAGCCATCTTTTCCTACATTTTTAAGCATGCAGATTCCACCCAAATCGATTCCCGGTCAAAACGGAAACTTTTTTGCGCGCCGCGCCGCGCGCGCGCCTGGGCAAAATCATTTCTGGCCAGCCCAGCCTAGGGCCATTCCAGCCAAATCTGGGTATGTCACCGGGGGTACCCCAGTTTGACCCAGAATTTCAAACCCATCTTTCCCTACGCTTTTAAGCATGCGGATTCCACCCAAATCGATTCCCGGTCAAAACGGAAACTTTTTTGCGCTCCGCGCCGCGCGCGCGCCTGGGCAAAATCAGTTCTGGCCAGCCCAGCCTAGGGCCATTCCAGCCAAATCTGGGTATGTCACCGGGGGTACCCCAGTTTGACCCAGAATTTCAAAGCCATCTTTTCCTACATTTTCAAGCATGCAGAATCCTCACAAATCAATTCCCGGTCAAAACAGAAACTTTTTTGCGCCCGCGCCGCGCGCGCGCCTGGGCAAAATCAGTTCTGGCCAGCCCAGCCCAGGGCTCTTCCAGCCAAATCTGGGTATGTCACCGCGGGTACCCCAGTTTGACCCAGAGTTTCAAACCCATCTTTCCCTACGTTTTTCAGCATGCCGATTCCACCCAAATCGATTCCCGGTCAAAACGGAAACTTTTTTGCGCGCCGCGCCGCGCGCGCGCCTGGGCAAAATCAGTTCTGGCCAGCCCAGCCTAGGGCCATTCCAGCCAAATCTGGGTATGTCACCGGGGGTACCCCAGTTTGACCCAGAATTTCAAAGCCAGCTTTTCCTACATTTTTAAGCATGCAGATTCCACCCAAATCGATTCCCGGTCAAAACGGAAACTTTTTTGCGCGCCGCGCCGCGCGCGCGCCTGGGCAAAATCAGTTCTGGCCAGCCCAGCTTAGGGCCATTCCAGCCAAATCTGGGTATGTCACCGGGGGTACCCCAGTTTGACCCAGAATTTCAAAGCCATCTTTTCCTACATTTTTAAGCATGCAGAATCCTCACAAATCGATTCCCGGTCAAAACAGAAACTTTTTTGCGCGCCGCGCCGCGCGCGCGCCTGGGCAAAATCAGTTCTGGCCAGCCCAGCCCAGGGCTCTTCCAGCCAAATCTGGGTATGTCACCGCGGGTACCCCAGTTTGACCCAGAATTTCAAACCCATCTTTCCCTACGTTTTTCAGCATGCCGATTCCACCCAAATCGATTCCCGGTCAAAACGGAAACTTTTTTGCGCGCCGCGCCGCGCGCGCGCCTGGGCAAAATCAGTTCTGGCCAGCCCAGCCTAGGGCCATTCCAGCCAAATCTGGGTATGTCACCGGGGGTACCCCAGTTTGACCCAGAATTTCAAAGCCAGCTTTTCCTACATTTTTAAGCATGCAGATTCCACCCAAATCGATTCCCGGTCAAAACGGAAACTTTTTTGCGCGCCGCGCCGCGCGCGCGCCTGGGCAAAATCAGTTCTGGCCAGCCCAGCCTACGGCCATTCCAGCCAAATCTGGGTATGTCACCGGGGGTACCCCAGTTTGACCCAGAATTTCAAAGCCATCTTTTCCTACATTTTTAAGCATGCAGATTCCTCACAAATCGATTCCCGGTCAAAACAGAAACTTTTTTGCGCGCCGCGCCGCGCGCGCGCCTGGGCAAAATCAGTTCTGGCCAGCCCAGCCCAGGGCCATTCCAGCCAAATCTGGGTATGTCACCGGGGGTACCCCAGTTTGACCCAGAATTTCAAACCCATCTTTCCCTACGTTTTTCAGCATGCCGATTCCACCCAAATCGATTTCCGGTCAAAACGGAAACTTTGTTGCGCGCCGCGCCGCGCGCGCGCCTGGGCAAAATCAGTTCTGGCCAGCCCAGCCTAGGGCCATTCCAGCCAAATCTGGGAATGTCACCGGGGGTACCCCAGTTTGACCCAGAATTTCAAAGCCATCTTTTCCTACATTTTTAAGCATGCCGATTCCACCCAAATCGATTCCCGGTCAAAACGGAAACTTTTTTGCGCTCCGCGCCGCGCGCGCGCCTGGGCAAAATCAGTTCTGGCCAGCCCAGCCTAGGGCCATTCCAGCCAAATCTGGGTATGTCACCGGGGGTACCCCAGTTTGACCCAGAATTTCAAAGCCATCTTTTCCTACATTTTTAAGCATGCACATTCCTCACAAATCGATTCCCGGTCAAAACAGAAACTTTTTTGCGCGCCGCGCCGCGCGCGCGCCTGGGCAAAATCAGTTCTGGCCAGCCCAGCCCAGGGCCATTCCAGCCAAATCTGGGTATGTCACCGGGGGTACCCCAGTTTGACCCAGAATTTCAAACCCATCTTTCCCTACATTTTTAAGCATGCAGATTCCTCACAAATCGATTCCCGGTCAAAACAGAAAGCTTTTTGCGCGCCGCGCCGCGCGCGCGCCTGGGCAAGATCATTTCTGGCCAGCCCAGCCTAGGGCCATTCCAGCCAAATCTGGGTATGTCACCGGGGGTACCCCAGTTTGACCCAGAATTTCAAACCCATCTTTTCCTACATTTTTAAGCATGCCGATTCCACCCAAATCGATTCCCGGTCAAAACGGAAACTTTTTTGCGCGCCGCGCCGCGCGCGCGCCTGGGCAAAATCAGTTCTGGCCAGCCCAGCCTAGGGCCATTCCAGCCAAATCTGGGTATGTCACCGGGGGTACCCCAGTTTGACCCAGAATTTCAAAGCCATCTTTTCCTACATTTTTAAGCATGCAGATTCCTCACAAATCGATTCCCGGTCAAAACGGAAACTTTTTTGCGCGCCGCGCCGCGCGCGCGCCTGGGCAAAATCAGTTCTGGCCAGCCCAGCCCAGGGCCATTCCAGCCAAATCTGGGTATGTCACCGGGGGTACCCCAGTTTGACCCAGAATTTCAAAGCCATCTTTTCCTACATTTTTAAGCATGCAGATTCCACCCAAATCGATTCCCGGTCAAAACGGAAACTTTTTTGCGCGCCGCGCCGCGCGCGCGCCTGGGCAAAATCAGTTCTGGCCAGCCCAGCCTAGGGCCATTCCAGCCAAATCTGGGTATGTCACCGGGGGTACCCCAGTTTGACCCAGAATTTCAAAGCCATCTTTTCCTACATTTCTAAGCATGCAGATTCCTCACAAATCGATTCCCGGTCAAAACAGAAACTTTTTTGCGCGCCGCGCCGCGCGCGCGCCTGGGCAAAATCAGTTCTGGCCAGCCCAGCCCAGGGCCATTCCAGCCAAATCTGGGTCTGTCACCGGGGGTACCCCAGTTTGACCCAGAATTTCAAAGCCATCTTTCCCTACGTTTTTCAGCATGCCGATTCCACCCAAATCGATTCCCGGTCAAAACGGAAACTTTTTTGCGCGCCGCGCCGCGCGCGCGCCTGGGCAAAATCAGTTCTGGCCAGCCCAGCCTACGGCCATTCCAGCCAAATCTGGGTATGTCACCGGGGGTACCCCAGTTTGACCCAGAATTTCAAAGCAATCTTTTCCTACATTTTTAAGCATGCAGATTCCACCCAAATCGATTCCCGGTCAAAACGGAAACTTTTTTGCGCGCCGCGCCGCGCGCGCGCCTGGGCAAAATCAGTTCTGGCCAGCCCAGCCTAGGGCCATTCCAGCCAAATCTGGGTATGTCACCGGGGGTACCCCAGTTTGACCCAGAATTTCAAAGCCATCTTTTCCTACATTTTTAAGCATGCAGATTCCTCACAAATCGATTCCCGGTCAAAACAGAAACTTTTTTGCGCGCCGCGCCGCGCGCGCGCCTGGGCAAAATCAGTTCTGGCCAGCCCAGCCCAGGGCCATTCCAGCCAAATCTGGGAATGTCCCCGGGGGTACCCCAGTTTGACCCAGAATTTCAAACCCATCTTTCCCTACGTTTTTCAGCATGCCGATTCCACCCAAATCGATTCCCGGTCAAAACGGAAACTTTTTTGCGCGCCGCGCCGCGCGCGCGCCTGGGCAAAATCAGTTCTGGCCAGCCCAGCCTAGGGCCATTCCAGCCAAATCTGGGTATGTCACCGGGGGTACCCCAGTTTGACCCAGAATTTCAAAGCCATCTTTTCCTACATTTTTAAGCATGCAGATTCCACCCAAATCGATTCCCGGTCAAAACGGAAACTTTTTTGCACGCCGCGCCGCGCGCGCGCCTGGGCAAAATCAGTTCTGGCCAGCCCAGCCTAGGGCCATTCCAGCCAAATCTGGGTATGTCACCGGGGGTACCCCAGTTTGACCCAGAATTTCAAAGCCATCTTTTCCTACATTTTTAAGCATGCAGATTCCTCACAAATCGATTCCCGGTCAAAACAGAAACTTTTTTGCGCGCCGCGCCGCGCGCGCGCCTGGGCAAAATCAGTTCTGGCCAGCCCAGCCCAGGGCCATTCCAGCCAAATCTGGGAATGTCCCCGGGGGTACCCCAGTTTGACCCAGAATTTCAAACCCATCTTTCCCTACGTTTTTCAGCATGCCGATTCCACCCAAATCGATTCCCGGTCAAAACGGAAACTTTTTTGCGCGCCGCGCCGCGCGCGCGCCTGGGCAAAATCAGTTCTGGCCAGCCCAGCCTAGGGCCATTCCAGCCAAATCTGGGTATGTCACCGGGGGTACCCCAGTTTGACCCAGAATTTCAAAGCCATCTTTTCCTACATTTTTAAGCATGCAGATTCCACCCAAATCGATTCCCGGTCAAAACGGAAACTTTTTTGCGCGCCGCGCCGCGCGCGCGCCTGGGCAAAATCAGTTCTGGCCAGCCCAGCCTAGGGCCATTCCAGCCAAATCTGGGTATGTCACCGGGGGTACCCCAGTTTGACCCAGAATTTCAAAGCCATCTTTTCCTACATTTTTAAGCATGCAGATTCCTCACAAATCGATTCCCGGTCAAAACAGAAACTTTTTTGCGCGCCGCGCCGCGCGCGCGCCTGGGCAAAATCAGTTCTGGCCAGCCCAGCCCAGGGCCATTCCAGCCAAATCTGGGTCTGTCACCGGGGGTACCCCAGTTTGACCCAGAATTTCAAACCCATCTTTCCCTACGTTTTTCAGCATGCCGATTCCACCCAAATCGATTCCCGGTCAAAACGGAAACTTTTTTGCGCGCCGCGCCGCGCGCGCGCCTGGGCAAAATCAGTTCTGGCCAGCCCAGCCTAGGGCCATTCCAGCCAAATCTGGGTATGTCACCGGGGGTACCCCAGTTTGACCCAGAATTTCAAAGCCATCTTTTCCTACATTTTTAAGCATGCAGATTCCTCACAAATCGATTCGCGGTCAAAACAGAAACTTTTTTGCGCGCCGCGCCGCGCGCGCGCCGGGGCAAAATCAGTTCTGGCCAGCCCAGCCTAGGGCCATTCCAGCCAAATCTGGGTATGTCACCGGGGGTACCCCAGTTTGACCCAGAATTTCAAACCCATCTTTCCCTACGTTTTTCAGCATGCCGATTCCACCCAAATCGATTCTCGGTCAAAACGCAAACTTTTTTGCGCGCCGCGCCGCGCGCGCGCCTGGGCAAAATCATTTCTGGCCAGCCCAGCCTAGGGCCATTCCAGCCAAATCTGGGTATGTCACCGGGGGTACCCCAGTTTGACCCAGAATTTCAAAGCCATCTTTTCCTACATTTTTAAGCATGCAGATTCCACCCAAATCGATTCCCGGTCAAAACGGAAACTTTTTTGCGCGCCGCGCCGCGCGCGCGCCTGGGCAAAATCAGTTCTGGCCAGCCCAGCCTAGGGCCATTCCAGCCAAATCTGGGTATGTCACCGGGGGTACCCCAGTTTGACCCAGAATTTCAAAGCCATCTTTTCCTACATTTTTAAGCATGCAGATTCCTCACAAATCGATTCCCGGTCAAAACAGAAACTTTTTTGCGCGCCGCGCCGCGCGCGCGCCTGGGCAAAATCAGTTCTGGCCAGCCCAGCCCAGGGCCATTCCAGCCAAATCTGGGTATGTCACCGGGGGTACCCCAGTTTGACCCAGAAATTCAAACCCATCTTTCCCTACGTTTTTCAGCATGCCGATTCCACCCAAATCGATTCCCGGTCAAAACGGAAACTTTTTTGCGCGCCGCGCCGCGCGCGCGCCTGGGCAAAATCAGTTCTGGCCAGCCCAGCCTAGGGCCATTCCAGCCAAATCTGGGAATGTCACCGGGGGTACCCCAGTTTGACCCAGAATTTCAAAGCCATCTTTTCCTACATTTCTAAGCATGCAGATTCCTCACAAATCGATTCCCGGTCAAAACGGAAACTTTTTTGCGCGCCGCGCCGCGCGCGCGCCTGGGCAAAATCAGTTCTGGCCAGCCCAGCCCAGGGCCATTCCAGCCAAATCTGGGTCTGTCACCGGGGGTACCCCAGTTTGACCCAGAATTTCAAACCCATCTTTCCCTACGTTTTTCAGCATGCCGATTCCACCCAAATCGATTCCCGGTCAAAACGGAAACTTATTTGCGCGCCGCGCGGCGCGCGCGCCTGGGCAAAATCAGTTCTGGCCAGCCCAGCCTAGGGCCATTCCAGCCAAATCTGGGTATGTCACCGGGGGTACCCCAGTTTGACCCAGAATTTCAAAGCCATCTTTTCCTACATTTTTAAGCATGCAGATTCCACCCAAATCGATTCCCGGTCAAAACGGAAACTTTTTTGGGCGCCGCGCCGCGCGCGCGCCTGGGCAAAATCAGTTCTGGCCAGCCCAGCCTAGGGCCATTCCAGCCAAATCTGGGAATGTCCCCGGGGGTACCCCAGTTTGACCCAGAATTTCAAACCCATCTTTCCCTACGTTTTTCAGCATGCCGATTCCACCCAAATCGATTCCCGGTCAAAACGGAAACTTTTTTGCGCGCCGCGCCGCGCGCGCGCCTGGGCAAAATCAGTTCTGGCCAGCCCAGCCTAGGGCCATTCCAGCCAAATCTGGGTATGTCACCGGGGGTACCCCAGTTTGACCCAGAATTTCAAACCCATCTTTTCCTACATTTTTAAGCATGCAGATTCCACCCAAATCGATTCCCGGTCAAAACGGAAACTTTTTTGCGCGCCGCGCCGCGCGCGCGCCTGGGCAAAATCAGTTCTGGCCAGCCCAGCCTAGGGCCATTCCAGCCAAATCTGGGTATGTCACCGGGGGTACCCCAGTTTGACCCAGAATTTCAAAGCCATCTTTTCCTACATTTTTAAGCATGCAGATTCCTCACAAATCGATTCCCGGTCAAAACAGAAACTTTTTTGCGCGCCGCGCCGCGCGCGCGCCTGGGCAAAATCAGTTCTGGCCAGCCCAGCCCAGGGCCATTCCAGCCAAATCTGGGTCTGTCACCGGGGGTACCCCAGTTTGACCCAGAATTTCAAACCCATCTTTCCCTACGTTTTTCAGCATGCCGATTCCACCCAAATCGATTCCCGGTCAAAACGGAAACTTTTTTGCGCGCCGCGCCGCGCGCGCGCCTGGGCAAAATCAGTTCTGGCCAGCCCAGCCTAGGGCCATTCCAGCCAAATCTGGGTATGTCACCGGGGGTACCCCAGTTTGACCCAGAATTTCAAAGCCATCTTTTCCTACATTTTTAAGCATGCAGATTCCTCACAAATCGATTCGCGGTCAAAACAGAAACTTTTTTGCGCGCCGCGCCGCGCGCGCGCCGGGGCAAAATCAGTTCTGGCCAGCCCAGCCTAGGGCCATTCCAGCCAAATCTGGGTATGTCACCGGGGGTACCCCAGTTTGACCCAGAATTTCAAACCCATCTTTCCCTACGTTTTTCAGCATGCCGATTCCACCCAAATCGATTCTCGGTCAAAACGCAAACTTTTTTGCGCGCCGCGCCGCGCGCGCGCCTGGGCAAAATCATTTCTGGCCAGCCCAGCCTAGGGCCATTCCAGCCAAATCTGGGTATGTCACCGGGGGTACCCCAGTTTGACCCAGAATTTCAAAGCCATCTTTTCCTACATTTTTAAGCATGCAGATTCCACCCAAATCGATTCCCGGTCAAAACGGAAACTTTTTTGCGCGCCGCGCCGCGCGCGCGCCTGGGCAAAATCAGTTCTGGCCAGCCCAGCCTAGGGCCATTCCAGCCAAATCTGGGTATGTCACCGGGGGTACCCCAGTTTGACCCAGAATTTCAAAGCCATCTTTTCCTACATTTTTAAGCATGCAGATTCCTCACAAATCGATTCCCGGTCAAAACAGAAACTTTTTTGCGCGCCGCGCCGCGCGCGCGCCTGGGCAAAATCAGTTCTGGCCAGCCCAGCCCAGGGCCATTCCAGCCAAATCTGGGTATGTCACCGGGGGTACCCCAGTTTGACCCAGAAATTCAAACCCATCTTTCCCTACGTTTTTCAGCATGCCGATTCCACCCAAATCGATTCCCGGTCAAAACGGAAAATTTTTTGCGCGCCGCGCCGCGCGCGCGCCTGGGCAAAATCAGTTCTGGCCAGCCCAGCCTAGGGCCATTCCAGCCAAATCTGGGAATGTCACCGGGGGTACCCCAGTTTGACCCAGAATTTCAAAGCCATCTTTTCCTACATTTCTAAGCATGCAGATTCCTCACAAATCGATTCCCGGTCAAAACGGAAACTTTTTTGCGCGCCGCGCCGCGCGCGCGCCTGGGCAAAATCAGTTCTGGCCAGCCCAGCCCAGGGCCATTCCAGCCAAATCTGGGTCTGTCACCGGGGGTACCCCAGTTTGACCCAGAATTTCAAACCCATCTTTCCCTACGTTTTTCAGCATGCCGATTCCACCCAAATCGATTCCCGGTCAAAACGGAAACTTATTTGCGCGCCGCGCGGCGCGCGCGCCTGGGCAAAATCAGTTCTGGCCAGCCCAGCCTAGGGCCATTCCAGCCAAATCTGGGTATGTCACCGGGGGTACCCCAGTTTGACCCAGAATTTCAAAGCCATCTTTTCCTACATTTTTAAGCATGCAGATTCCACCCAAATCGATTCCCGGTCAAAACGGAAACTTTTTTGGGCGCCGCGCCGCGCGCGCGCCTGGGCAAAATCAGTTCTGGCCAGCCCAGCCTAGGGCCATTCCAGCCAAATCTGGGAATGTCACCGGGGGTACCCCAGTTTGACCCAGAATTTCAAAGCCATCTTTTCCTACATTTCTAAGCATGCAGATTCCTCACAAATCGATTCCCGGTCAAAACAGAAACTTTTTTGCGCGCCGCGCCGCGCGCGCGCCTGGGCAAAATCAGTTCTGGCCAGCCCAGCCCAGGGCCATTCCAGCCAAATCTGGGTATGTCACCGGGGGTACCCCAGTTTGACCCAGAAATTCAAACCCATCTTTCCCTACGTTTTTCAGCATGCCGATTCCACCCAAATCGATTCCCGGTCAAAACGGAAACTTTTTTGCGCGCCGCGCCGCGCGCGCGCCTGGGCAAAATCAGTTCTGGCCAGCCCAGCCTAGGGCCATTCCAGCCAAATCTGGGAATGTCACCGGGGGTACCCCAGTTTGACCCAGAATTTCAAAGCCATCTTTTCCTACATTTCTAAGCATGCAGATTCCTCACAAATCGATTCCCGGTCAAAACGGAAACTTTTTTGCGCGCCGCGCCGCGCGCGCGCCTGGGCAAAATCAGTTCTGGCCAGCCCAGCCCAGGGCCATTCCAGCCAAATCTGGGTCTGTCACCGGGGGTACCCCAGTTTGACCCAGAATTTCAAACCCATCTTTCCCTACGTTTTTCAGCATGCCGATTCCACCCAAATCGATTCCCGGTCAAAACGGAAACTTATTTGCGCGCCGCGCGGCGCGCGCGCCTGGGCAAAATCAGTTCTGGCCAGCCCAGCCCAGGGCCATTCCAGCCAAATCTGGGTATGTCACCGGGGGTACCACAGTTTGACCCAGAAATTCAAACCCATCTTTCCCTACGTTTTTCAGCATGCCGATTCCACCCAAATCGATTCCCGGTCAAAACGGAAACTTTTTTGCGCGCCGCGCCGCGCGCGCGCCTGGGCAAAATCAGTTCTGGCCAGCCCAGCCTAGGGCCATTCCAGCCAAATCTGGGAATGTCACCGGGGGTACCCCAGTTTGACCCAGAATTTCAAAGCCATCTTTTCCTACATTTCTAAGCATGCAGATTCCTCACAAATCGATTCCCGGTCAAAACGGAAACTTTTTTGCGCGCCGCGCCGCGCGCGCGCCTGGGCAAAATCAGTTCTGGCCAGCCCAGCCCAGGGCCATTCCAGCCAAATCTGGGTCTGTCACCGGGGGTACCCCAGTTTGACCCAGAATTTCAAACCCATCTTTCCCTACGTTTTTCAGCATGCCGATTCCACCCAAATCGATTCCCGGTCAAAACGGAAACTTATTTGCGCGCCGCGCGGCGCGCGCGCCTGGGCAAAATCAGTTCTGGCCAGCCCAGCCTAGGGCCATTCCAGCCAAATCTGGGTATGTCACCGGGGGTACCCCAGTTTGACCCAGAATTTCAAAGCCATCTTTTCCTACATTTTTAAGCATGCAGATTCCACCCAAATCGATTCCCGGTCAAAACGGAAACTTTTTTGCGCGCCGCGCCGCGCGCGCGCCTGGGCAAAATCAGTTCTGGCCAGCCCAGCCTACGGCCATTCCAGCCAAATCTGGGTATGTCACCGGGGGTACCCCAGTTTGACCCAGAATTTCAAAGCCATCTTTTCCTACATTTTTAAGCATGCAGATTCCTCACAAATCGATTCCCGGTCAAAACAGAAACTTTTTTGCGCGCCGCGCCGCGCGCGCGCCTGGGCAAAATCAGTTCTGGCCAGCCCAGCCCAGGGCCATTCCAGCCAAATCTGGGTATGTCACCGGGGGTACCCCAGTTTGACCCAGAAATTCAAACCCATCTTTCCCTACGTTTTTCAGCATGCCGATTCCACCCAAATCGATTCCCGGTCAAAACGGAAACTTTTTTGCGCGCCGCGCCGCGCGCGCGCCTGGGCAAAATCAGTTCTGGCCAGCCCAGCCTAGGGCCATTCCAGCCAAATCTGGGAATGTCACCGGGGGTACCCCAGTTTGACCCAGAATTTCAAAGCCATCTTTTCCTACATTTCTAAGCATGCAGATTCCTCACAAATCGATTCCCGGTCAAAACGGAAACTTTTTTGCGCGCCGCGCCGCGCGCGCGCCTGGGCAAAATCAGTTCTGGCCAGCCCAGCCCAGGGCCATTCCAGCCAAATCTGGGTCTGTCACCGGGGGTACCCCAGTTTGACCCAGAATTTCAAACCCATCTTTCCCTACGTTTTTCAGCATGCCGATTCCACCCAAATCGATTCCCGGTCAAAACGGAAACTTATTTGCGCGCCGCGCGGCGCGCGCGCCTGGGCAAAATCAGTTCTGGCCAGCCCAGCCTAGGGCCATTCCAGCCAAATCTGGGTATGTCACCGGGGGTACCCCAGTTTGACCCAGAATTTCAAAGCCATCTTTTCCTACATTTTTAAGCATGCAGATTCCACCCAAATCGATTCCCGGTCAAAACGGAAACTTTTTTGGGCGCCGCGCCGCGCGCGCGCCTGGGCAAAATCAGTTCTGGCCAGCCCAGCCTAGGGCCATTCCAGCCAAATCTGGGTATGTCACCGGGGGTACCCCAGTTTGACCCAGAATTTCAAAGCCATCTTTTCCTACATTTCTAAGCATGCAGATTCCTCACAAATCGATTCCCGGTCAAAACAGAAACTTTTTTGCGCGCCGCGCCGCGCGCGCGCCTGGGCAAAATCAGTTCTGGCCAGCCCAGCCCAGGGCCATTCCAGCCAAATCTGGGTATGTCACCGGGGGTACCCCAGTTTGACCCAGAAATTCAAACCCATCTTTCCCTACGTTTTTCAGCATGCCGATTCCACCCAAATCGATTCCCGGTCAAAACGGAAACTTTTTTGCGCGCCGCGCCGCGCGCGCGCCTGGGCAAAATCAGTTCTGGCCAGCCCAGCCTAGGGCCATTCCAGCCAAATCTGGGAATGTCACCGGGGGTACCCCAGTTTGACCCAGAATTTCAAAGCCATCTTTTCCTACATTTCTAAGCATGCAGATTCCTCACAAATCGATTCCCGGTCAAAACGGAAACTTTTTTGCGCGCCGCGCCGCGCGCGCGCCTGGGCAAAATCAGTTCTGGCCAGCCCAGCCCAGGGCCATTCCAGCCAAATCTGGGTCTGTCACCGGGGGTACCCCAGTTTGACCCAGAATTTCAAACCCATCTTTCCCTACGTTTTTCAGCATGCCGATTCCACCCAAATCGATTCCCGGTCAAAACGGAAACTTATTTGCGCGCCGCGCGGCGCGCGCGCCTGGGCAAAATCAGTTCTGGCCAGCCCAGCCCAGGGCCATTCCAGCCAAATCTGGGTATGTCACCGGGGGTACCCCAGTTTGACCCAGAAATTCAAACCCATCTTTCCCTACGTTTTTCAGCATGCCGATTCCACCCAAATCGATTCCCGGTCAAAACGGAAACTTTTTTGCGCGCCGCGCCGCGCGCGCGCCTGGGCAAAATCAGTTCTGGCCAGCCCAGCCTAGGGCCATTCCAGCCAAATCTGGGAATGTCACCGGGGGTACCCCAGTTTGACCCAGAATTTCAAAGCCATCTTTTCCTACATTTCTAAGCATGCAGATTCCTCACAAATCGATTCCCGGTCAAAACGGAAACTTTTTTGCGCGCCGCGCCGCGCGCGCGCCTGGGCAAAATCAGTTCTGGCCAGCCCAGCCCAGGGCCATTCCAGCCAAATCTGGGTCTGTCACCGGGGGTACCCCAGTTTGACCCAGAATTTCAAACCCATCTTTCCCTACGTTTTTCAGCATGCCGATTCCACCCAAATCGATTCCCGGTCAAAACGGAAACTTATTTGCGCGCCGCGCGGCGCGCGCGCCTGGGCAAAATCAGTTCTGGCCAGCCCAGCCTAGGGCCATTCCAGCCAAATCTGGGTATGTCACCGGGGGTACCCCAGTTTGACCCAGAATTTCAAAGCCATCTTTTCCTACATTTTTAAGCATGCAGATTCCACCCAAATCGATTCCCGGTCAAAACGGAAACTTTTTTGCGCGCCGCGCCGCGCGCGCGCCTGGGCAAAATCAGTTCTGGCCAGCCCAGCCTAGGGCCATTCCAGCCAAATCTGGGTATGTCACCGGGGGTACCCCAGTTTGATCCAGAATTTCAAAGCCATCTTTTCCTACATTTTTAAGCATGCAGATTCCTCACAAATCGATTCCCGGTCAAAACAGAAACTTTTTTGCGCGCCGCGCCGCGCGCGCGCCTGGGCAAAGTCAGTTCTGGCCAGCCCAGCCCAGGGCCATTCCAGCCAAATCTGGGTATGTCACCGGGGGTACCCCAGTTTGACCCAGAATTTGAAACCCATCTTTCCCTACGTTTTTCAGCATGCCGATTCCACCCAAATCGATTCCCGGTCAAAACGGAAACTTTTTTGCGCGCCGCGCCGCGCGCGCGCCTGGGCAAAATCAGTTCTGGCCAGCCCAGCCTAGGGCCATTCCAGCCAAATCTGGGTATGTCACCGGGGGTACCCCAGTTTGACCCAGAATTTCAAACCCAACTTTTCGTACATTTTTAAGCATGCAGATTCCACCCAAATCGATTCCCGGTCGAAACGGAAACTTTTTTGCGCGCCGCGCCGCGCGCGCGCCTGGGCAAAATCAGTTCTGGCCAGCCCAGCCTAGGGCCATTCCAGCCAAATCTGGGTATGTCACCGGGGGTACCCCAGTTTGACCCAGAATTTCAAAGCCATCTTTTCCTACATTTTTAAGCATGCAGATTCCTCACAAATCGATTCCCGGTCAAAACAGAAACTTTTTTGCGCGCCGCGCCGCGCGCGCGCCTGGGCAAAATCAGTTCTGGCCAGCCCAGCCCAGGGCCATTCCAGCCAAATCTGGGTCTGTCACCGGGGGTACCCCAGTTTGACCCAGAATTTCAAACCCATCTTTCCCTACGTTTTTCAGCATGCCGATTCCACCCAAATCGATTCCCGGTCAAAACGGAAACTTTTTTGCGCGCCGCGCCGCGCGCGCGCGTGGGCAAAATCAGTTCTGGCCAGCCCAGCCTAGGGCCATTCCAGCCAAATCTGGGTATGTCACCGGGGGTACCCCAGTTTGACCCAGAATTTCAAAGCCATCTTTTCCTACATTTTTAAGCATGCACATTCCACCCAAATCGATTCCCGGTCAAAACGGAAACTTTTTTGCGCGCCGCGCCGCGCGCGCGCCTGGGCAAAATCAGTTCTGGCCAGCCCAGCCTAGGGCCATTCCAGCCAAATCTGGGTATGTCACCGGGGGTACCCCAGTTTGACGCAGAATTTCAAAGCCATCTTTTCCTACATTTTTAAGCATGCAGATTCCTCACAAATCGATTCCCGGTCAAAACAGAAACTTTTTTGCGCGCCGCGCCGCGCGCGCGCCTGGGCAAAATCAGTTCTGGCCAGCCCAGCCCAGGGCCATTCCAGCCAAATCTGGGTATGTCACCGGGGGTACCCCAGTTTGACCCAGAATTTCAAACCCATCTTTCCCTACGTTTTTCAGCATGCCGATTCCACCCAAATCGATTCCCGGTCAAAACGGAAACTTATTTGCGCGCCGCGCGGCGCGCGCGCCTGGGCAAAATCAGTTCTGGCCAGCCCAGCCTAGGGCCATTCCAGCCAAATCTGGGTATGTCACCGGGGGTACCCCAGTTTGACCCAGAATTTCAAAGCCATCTTTTCCTACATTTTTAAGCATGCAGATTCCACCCAAATCGATTCCCGGTCAAAACGGAAACTTTTTTGCGCGCCGCGCCGCGCGCGCGCCTGGGCAAAATCAGTTCTGGCCAGCCCAGCCTAGGGCCATTCCAGCCAAATCTGGGTATGTCACCGGGGGTACCCCAGTTTGATCCAGAATTTCAAAGCCATCTTTTCCTACATTTTTAAGCATGCAGATCCCTCACAAATCGATTCCCGGTCAAAACAGAAACTTTTTTGCGCGCCGCGCCGCGCGCGCGCCTGGGCAAAATCAGTTCTGGCCAGCCCAGCCCAGGGCCATTCCAGCCAAATCTGGGTCTGTCACCGGGGGTACCCCAGTTTGACCCAGAATTTCAAACCCATCTTTCCCTACGTTTTTCAGCATGCCGATTCCACCCAAATCGATTCCCGGTCAAAACGGAAACTTTTTTGCGCGCCGCGCCGCGCGCGCGCCTGGGCAAAATCAGTTCTGGCCAGCCCAGCCCAGGGCCATTCCAGCCAAATCTGGGTATGTCACCGGGGGTACCCCAGTTTGACCCAGAATTTCAAACCCAACTTTTCGTACATTTTTAAGCATGCAGATTCCACCCAAATCGATTCCCGGTCGAAACGGAAACTTTTTTGCGCGCCGCGCCGCGCGCGCGCCTGGGCAAAATCAGTTCTGGCCAGCCCAGCCTAGGGCCATTCCAGCCAAATCTGGGTATGTCACCGGGGGTACCCCAGTTTGACCCAGAATTTCAAAGCCATCTTTTCCTACATTTTTAAGCATGCAGATTCCTCACAAATCGATTCCCGGTCAAAACAGAAACTTTTTTGCGCGCCGCGCCGCGCGCGCGCCTGGGCAAAATCAGTTCTGGCCAGCCCAGCCCAGGGCCATTCCAGCCAAATCTGGGTCTGTCACCGGGGGTACCCCAGTTTGACCCAGAATTTCAAACCCATCTTTCCCTACGTTTTTCAGCATGCCGATTCCACCCAAATCGATTCCCGGTCAAAACGGAAACTTTTTTGCGCGCCGCGCCGCGCGCGCGCGTGGGCAAAATCAGTTCTGGCCAGCCCAGCCTAGGGCCATTCCAGCCAAATCTGGGTATGTCACCGGGGGTACCCCAGTTTGACCCAGAATTTCAAAGCCATCTTTTCCTACATTTTTAAGCATGCAGATTCCACCCAAATCGATTCCCGGTCAAAACGGAAACTTTTTTGCGCGCCGCGCCGCGCGCGCGCCTGGGCAAAATCAGTTCTGGCCAGCCCAGCCTAGGGCCATTCCAGCCAAATCTGGGTATGTCACCGGGGGTACCCCAGTTTGACGCAGAATTTCAAAGCCATCTTTTCCTACATTTTTAAGCATGCAGATTCCTCACAAATCGATTCCCGGTCAAAACAGAAACTTTTTTGCGCGCCGCGCCGCGCGCGCGCCTGGGCAAAATCAGTTCTGGCCAGCCCAGCCCAGGGCCATTCCAGCCAAATCTGGGTATGTCACCGGGGGTACCCCAGTTTGACCCAGAATTTCAAACCCATCTTTCCCTACGGTTTTCAGCATGCCGATTCCACCCAAATCGATTCCCGGTCAAAACGGAAACTTATTTGCGCGCCGCGCGGCGCGCGCGCCTGGGCAAAATCAGTTCTGGCCAGCCCAGCCTAGGGCCATTCCAGCCAAATCTGGGTATGTCACCGGGGGTACCCCAGTTTGACCCAGAATTTCAAAGCCATCTTTTCCTACATTTTTAAGCATGCAGATTCCACCCAAATCGATTCCCGGTCAAAACGGAAACTTTTTTGCGCGCCGCGCCGCGCGCGCGCCTGGGCAAAATCAGTTCTGGCCAGCCCAGCCTAGGGCCATTCCAGCCAAATCTGGGTATGTCACCGGGGGTACCCCAGTTTGATCCAGAATTTCAAAGCCATCTTTTCCTACATTTTTAAGCATGCAGATTCCTCACAAATCGATTCCCGGTCAAAACGGAAACTTTTTTGCGCGCCGCGCCGCGCGCGCGCCTGGGCAAAATCAGTTCTGGCCAGCCCAGCCCAGGGCCATTCCAGCCAAATCTGGGTATGTCACCGGGGGTACCCCAGTTTGACCCAGAATTTGAAACCCATCTTTCCCTACGTTTTTCAGCATGCCGATTCCACCCAAATCGATTCCCGGTCAAAACGGAAACTTTTTTGCGCGCCGCGCCGCGCGCGCGCCTGGGCAAAATCAGTTCTGGCCAGCCCAGCCTAGGGCCATTCCAGCCAAATCTGGGTATGTCACCGGGGGTACCCCAGTTTGACCCAGAATTTCAAACCCAACTTTTCGTACATTTTTAAGCATGCAGATTCCACCCAAATCGATT
This sequence comes from Eutreptiella sp. 'Long Island Sound 2002', assembly GCA_964036045.1. Lineage (NCBI taxonomy): Eukaryota > Euglenozoa > Euglenophyceae > Eutreptiales > Eutreptiaceae > Eutreptiella > Eutreptiella sp. 'Long Island Sound 2002'. The sequence goes on along the minus strand of OZ038380.1, from coordinate 175,921,310 downwards.
CCCGGTCGAAACGGAAACTTTTTTGCGCGCCGCGCCGCGCGCGCGCCTGGGCAAAATCAGTTCTGGCCAGCCCAGCCTAGGGCCATTCCAGCCAAATCTGGGTATGTCACCGGGGGTACCCCAGTTTGACCCAGAATTTCAAAGCCATCTTTTCCTACATTTTTAAGCATGCAGATTCCTCACAAATCGATTCCCGGTCAAAACAGAAACTTTTTTGCGCGCCGCGCCGCGCGCGCGCCTGGGCAAAATCAGTTCTGGCCAGCCCAGCCCAGGGCCATTCCAGCCAAATCTGGGTCTGTCACCGGGGGTACCCCAGTTTGACCCAGAATTTCAAACCCATCTTTCCCTACGTTTTTCAGCATGCCGATTCCACCCAAATCGATTCCCGGTCAAAACGGAAACTTTTTTGCGCGCCGCGCCGCGCGCGCGCGTGGGCAAAATCAGTTCTGGCCAGCCCAGCCTAGGGCCATTCCAGCCAAATCTGGGTATGTCACCGGGGGTACCCCAGTTTGACCCAGAATTTCAAAGCCATCTTTTCCTACATTTTTAAGCATGCAGATTCCACCCTAATCGATTCCCGGTCAAAACGGAAACTTTTTTGCGCGCCGCGCCGCGCGCGCGCCTGGGCAAAATCAGTTCTGGCCAGCCCAGCCTAGGGCCATTCCAGCCAAATCTGGGTATGTCACCGGGGGTACCCCAGTTTGACGCAGAATTTCAAAGCCATCTTTTCCTACATTTTTAAGCATGCAGATTCCTCACAAATCGATTCCCGGTCAAAACAGAAACTTTTTTGCGCGCCGCGCCGCGCGCGCGCCTGGGCAAAATCAGTTCTGGCCAGCCCAGCCCAGGGCCATTCCAGCCAAATCTGGGTATGTCACCGGGGGTACCCCAGTTTGACCCAGAATTTCAAACCCATCTTTCCCTACGTTTTTCAGCATGCCGATTCCACCCAAATCGATTCCCGGTCAAAACGGAAACTTTTTTGCGCGCCGCGCCGCGCGCGCGCCTGGGCAAAATCAGTTCTGGCCAGCCCAGCCTAGGGCCATTCCAGCCAAATCTGGGTATGTCACCGGGGGTACCCCAGTTTGACCCAGAATTTCAAAGCCATCTTTTCCTACATTTTTGAGCATGCAGATTCCTCACAAATCGATTCCCGGTCAAAACAGAAACTTTTTTGCGCGCCGCGCCGCGCGCGCGCCTGGGCAAAATCAGTTCTGGCCAGCCCAGCCCAGGGCCATTCCAGCCAAATCTGGGTATGTCACCGGGGGTACCCCAGTTTGACCCAGAATTTCAAACCCATCTTTCCCTACGTTTTTCAGCATGCCGATTCCACCCGAATCGATTCCCGGTCAAAACAGAAACTTTTTTGCGCGCCGCGCCGCGCGCGCGCCTGGGCAAAATCAGTTCTGGCCAGCCCAGCCCAGGGCCATTCCAGCCAAATCTGGGTCTGTCACCGGGGGTACCCCAGTTTGACGCAGAATTTCAAACCCATCTTTCCCTACGTTTTTCAGCATGCCGATTCCACCCAAATCGATTCCCGGTCAAAACGGAAACTTTTTTGCGCGCCGCGCCGCGCGCGCGCCTGGGCAAAATCAGTTCTGGCCAGCCCAGCCTAGGGCCATTCCAGCCAAATCTGGGTATGTCACCGGGGGTACCCCAGTTTGACCCAGAATTTCAAAGCCATCTTTTCCTACATTTTTAAGCATGCAGATTCCACCCAAATCGATTCCCGGTCAAAACGGAAACTTTTTTGCGCGCCGCGCCGCGCGCGCGCCTGGGCAAAATCAGTTCTGGCCAGCCCAGCCTAGGGCCATTCCAGCCAAATCTGGGTATGTCACCGGGGGTACCCCAGTTTGACCCAGAATTTCAAAGCCATCTTTTCCTACATTTTTAAGCATGCAGATTCCTCACAAATCGATTCCCGGTCAAAACAGAAACTTTTTTGCGCGCCGCGCCGCGCGCGCGCCTGGGCAAAATCAGTTCTGGCCAGCCCAGCCCAGGGCCATTCCAGCCAAATCTGGGTCTGTCACCGGGGGTACCCCAGTTTGACCCAGAATTTCAAACCCATCTTTCCCTACGTTTTTCAGCATGCCGATTCCACCCAAATCGATTCCCGGTCAAAACGGAAACTTTTTTGCGCGCCGCGCCGCGCGCGCGCGTGGGCAAAATCAGTTCTGGCCAGCCCAGCCTAGGGCCATTCCAGCCAAATCTGGGTATGTCACCGGGGGTACCCCAGTTTGACCCAGAATTTCAAAGCCATCTTTTCCTACATTTTTAAGCATGCAGATTCCACCCAAATCGATTCCCGGTCAAAACGGAAACTTTTTTGCGCGCCGCGCCGCGCGCGCGCCTGGGCAAAATCAGTTCTGGCCAGCCCAGCCTAGGGCCATTCCAGCCAAATCTGGGTATGTCACCGGGGGTACCCCAGTTTGACGCAGAATTTCAAAGCCATCTTTTCCTACATTTTTAAGCATGCAGATTCCTCACAAATCGATTCCCGGTCAAAACAGAAACTTTTTTGCGCGCCGCGCCGCGCGCGCGCCTGGGCAAAATCAGTTCTGGCCAGCCCAGCCCAGGGCCATTCCAGCCAAATCTGGGTATGTCACCGGGGGTACCCCAGTTTGACCCAGAATTTCAAACCCATCTTTCCCTACGTTTTTCAGCATGCCGATTCCACCCAAATCGATTCCCGGTCAAAACGGAAACTTTTTTGCGCGCCGCGCCGCGCGCGCGCCTGGGCAAAATCAGTTCTGGCCAGCCCAGCCTAGGGCCATTCCAGCCAAATCTGGGTATGTCACCGGGGGTACCCCAGTTTGACCCAGAATTTCAAAGCCATCTTTTCCTACATTTTTGAGCATGCAGATTCCTCACAAATCGATTCCCGGTCAAAACAGAAACTTTTTTGCGCGCCGCGCCGCGCGCGCGCCTGGGCAAAATCAGTTCTGGCCAGCCCAGCCCAGGGCCATTCCAGCCAAATCTGGGTATGTCACCGGGGGTACCCCAGTTTGACCCAGAATTTCAAACCCATCTTTCCCTACGTTTTTCAGCATGCCGATTCCACCCAAATCGATTCCCGGTCAAAACAGAAACTTTTTTGCGCGCCGCGCCGCGCGCGCGCCTGGGCAAAATCAGTTCTGGCCAGCCCAGCCCAGGGCCATTCCAGCCAAATCTGGGTCTGTCACCGGGGGTACCCCAGTTTGACCCAGAAATTCAAACCCATCTTTCCCTACGTTTTTCAGCATGCCGATTCCACCCAAATCGATTCCCGGTCAAAACGGAAACTTTTTTGCGCGCCGCGCCGCGCGCGCGCCTGGGCAAAATCAGTTCTGGCCAGCCCAGCCTAGGGCCATTCCAGCCAAATCTGGGTATGTCACCGGGGGTACCCCAGTTTGACCCAGAATTTCAAAGCCATCTTTTCCTACATTTTTAAGCATGCAGATTCCACCCCAATCGATTCCCGGTCAAAACGGAAACTTTTTTGCGCGCCGCGCCGCGCGCGCGCCTGGGCAAAATCAGTTCTGGCCAGCCCAGCCTAGGGCCATTCCAGCCAAATCTGGGTATGTCACCGGGGGTACCCCAGTTTGACCCAGAATTTCAAAGCCATCTTTTCCTACATTTTTAAGCATGCCGATTCCACCCAAATCGATTCCCGGTCAAAACGGAAACTTTTTTGCGCGCCGCGCCGCGCGCGCGTCTGGGCAAAATCAGTTCTGGCCAGCCCAGCCTAGGGCCATTCCAGCCAAATCTGGGTATGTCACCGGGGGTACCCCAGTTTGACGCAGAATTTCAAAGCCATCTTTTCCTACATTTTTAAGCATGCAGATTCCTCACAAATCGATTCCCGGTCAAAACAGAAACTTTTTTGCGCGCCGCGCCGCGCGCGCGCCTGGGCAAAATCAGTTCTGGCCAGCCCAGCCCAGGGCCATTCCAGCCAAATCTGGGTATGTCACCGGGGGTACCCCAGTTTGACCCAGAATTTCAAACCCATCTTTCCCTACGTTTTTCAGCATGCCGATTCCACCCAAATCGATTCCCGGTCAAAACGGAAACTTTTTTGCGCGCCGCGCCGCGCGCGCGCCTGGGCAAAATCAGTTCTGGCCAGCCCAGCCTAGGGCCATTCCAGCCAAATCTGGGTATGTCACCGGGGGTACCCCAGTTTGACCCAGAATTTCAAAGCCATCTTTTCCTACATTTTTGAGCATGCAGATTCCTCACAAATCGATTCCCGGTCAAAACAGAAACTTTTTTGCGCGCCGCGCCGCGCGCGCGCCTGGGCAAAATCAGTTCTGGCCAGCCCAGCCCAGGGCCATTCCAGCCAAATCTGGGTCTGTCACCGGGGGTACCCCAGTTTGACGCAGAATTTCAAACCCATCTTTCCCTACGTTTTTCAGCATGCCGATTCCACCCAAATCGATTCCCGGTCAAAACGGAAACTTTTTTGCGCGCCGCGCCGCGCGCGCGCCTGGGCAAAATCAGTTCTGGCCAGCCCAGCCTAGGGCCATTCCAGCCAAATCTGGGTATGTCACCGGGGGTACCCCAGTTTGACGCAGAATTTCAAAGCCATCTTTTCCTACATTTTTAAGCATGCAGATTCCACCCAAATCGATTCCCGGTCAAAACGGAAACTTTTTTGCGCGCCGCGCCGCGCGCGCGCCTGGGCAAAATCAGTTCTGGCCAGCCCAGCCTAGGGCCATTGCAGCCAAATCTGGGTATGTCACCGGGGGTACCCCAGTTTGACCCAGAATTTCAAAGCCATCTTTTCCTACATTTTTAAGCATGCCGATTCCACCCAAATCGATTCCCGGTCAAAACAGAAACTTTTTTGCGCGCCGCGCCGCGCGCGCGCCTGGGCAAAATCAGTTCTGGCCAGCCCAGCCTAGGGCCATTCCAGCCAAATCTGGGTATGTCACCGGGGGTACCCCAGTTTGACGCAGAATTTCAAAGCCATCTTTTCCTACATTTTTAAGCATGCAGATTCCTCACAAATCGATTCCCGGTCAAAACAGAAACTTTTTTGCGCGCCGCGCCGCGCGCGCGCCTGGGCAAAATCAGTTCTGGCCAGCCCAGCCCAGGGCCATTCCAGCCAAATCTGGGTATGTCACCGGGGGTACCCCAGTTTGACCCAGAATTTCAAACCCATCTTTCCCTACGTTTTTCAGCATGCCGATTCCACCCAAATCGATTCCCGGTCAAAACGGAAACTTTTTTGCGCGCCGCGCCGCGCGCGCGCCTGGGCAAAATCAGTTCTGGCCAGCCCAGCCTAGGGCCATTCCAGCCAAATCTGGGTATGTCACCGGGGGTACCCCAGTTTGACCCAGAATTTCAAAGCCATCTTTTCCTACATTTTTGAGCATGCAGATTCCTCACAAATCGATTCCCGGTCAAAACAGAAACTTTTTTGCGCGCCGCGCCGCGCGCGCGCCTGGGCAAAATCAGTTCTGGCCAGCCCAGCCCAGGGCCATTCCAGCCAAATCTGGGTATGTCACCGGGGGTACCCCAGTTTGACCCAGAATTTCAAACCCATCTTTCCCTACGTTTTTCAGCATGCCGATTCCACCCAAATCGATTCCCAGTCAAAACAGAAACTTTTTTGCGCGCCGCGCCGCGCGCGCGCCTGGGCAAAATCAGTTCTGGCCAGCCCAGCCCAGGGCCATTCCAGCCAAATCTGGGTATGTCACCGGGGGTACCCCAGTTTGACGCAGAATTTCAAACCCATCTTTCCCTACGTTTTTCAGCATGCCGATTCCACCCAAATCGATTCCCGGTCAAAACGGAAACTTTTTTGCGCGCCGCGCCGCGCGCGCGCCTGGGCAAAATCAGTTCTGGCCAGCCCAGCCTAGGGCCATTCCAGCCAAATCTGGGTATGTCACCGGGGGTACCCCAGTTTGACCCAGAATTTCAAAGCCATCTTTTCCTACATTTTTAAGCATGCAGATTCCACCCAAATCGATTCCCGGTCAAAACGGAAACTTTTTTGCGCGCCGCGCCGCGCGCGCGCCTGGGCAAAATCAGTTCTGGCCAGCCCAGCCTAGGGCCATTCCAGCCAAATCTGGGTATGTCACCGGGGGTACCCCAGTTTGACCCAGAATTTCAAACCCATCTTTTCCTACATTTTTAAGCATGCAGATTCCTCACAAATCGATTCCCGGTCAAAACAGAAACTTTTTTACGCGCCGCGCCGCGCGCGCGCCTGGGCAAAATCAGTTCTGGCCAGCCCAGCCCAGGGCCATTCCAGCCAAATCTGGGTATGTCACCGGGGGTACCCCAGTTTGACCCAGAATTTCAAACCCATCTTTCCCTACGTTTTTCAGCATGCCGATTCCACCCAAATCGATTCCCGGTCAAAACAGAAACTTTTTTGCGCGCCGCGCCGCGCGCGCGCCTGGGCAAAATCAGTTCTGGCCAGCCCAGCCTAGGGCCATTCCAGCCAAATCTGGGTATGTCACCGGGGCACCCCAGTTTGACGCAGAATTTCAAAGCCATCTTTTCCTACATTTTTAAGCATGCAGATTCCACCCAAATCGATTCCCGGTCAAAACGGAAACTTTTTTGCGCGCCGCCCCGCGCGCGCGCGCCTGGGCAAAATCAGTTCTGGCCAGCCCAGCCTAGGGCCATTCCAGCCAAATCTGGGTATGTCACCGGGGGTACCCCAGTTTGACCCGGAATTTCAAACCCATCTTTTCCTACATTTTTAAGCATGCAGATTCCACCCAAATCGATTCCCGGTCAAAACGGAAACTTTTTTGCGCGCCGCGCCGCGCGCGCGCCTGGGCAAAATCAGTTCTGGCCAGCCCAGCCTAGGGCCATTGCAGCCAAATCTGGGTATGTCACCGGGGGTACCCCAGTTTGACCCAGAATTTCAAAGCCATCTTTTCCTACATTTTTAAGCATGCAGATTCCTCACAAATCGATTCCCAGTCAAAACAGAAACTTTTTTGCGCGCCGCGCCGCGCGCGCGCCTGGGCAAAATCAGTTCTGGCCAGCCCAGCCCAGGGCCATTCCAGCCAAATCTGGGTCTGTCACCGGGGGTACCCCAGTTTGACCCAGAATTTCAAACCCATCTTTCCCTACGTTTTTCAGCATGCCGATTCCACCCAAATCGATTCCCGGTCAAAACGGAAACTTTTTTGCGCGCCGCGCCGCGCGCGCGCCTGGGCAAAATCAGTTCTGGCCAGCCCAGCCTAGGGCCATTCCAGCCAAATCTGGGTATGTCACCGGGGGTACCCCAGTTTGACCCAGAATTTCAAAGCCATCTTTTCCTACATTTTTAAGCATGCAGATTCCACCCAAATCGATTCCCGGTCAAAACGGAAACTTTTTTGCGCGCCGCGCCGCGCGCGCGCCTGGGCAAAATCAGTTCTGGCCAGCCCAGCCTAGGGCCATTCCAGCCAAATCTGGGTATGTCACCGGGGGTACCCCAGTTTGACCCAGAATTTCAAACCCATCTTTTCCTACATTTTTAAGCATGCAGATTCCACCCAAATCGATTCCCGGTCAAAACGGAAACTTTTTTGCGCGCCGCGCCGCGCGCGCGCCTGGGCAAAATCAGTTCTGGCCAGCCCAGCCTAGGGCCATTCCAGCCAAATCTGGGTATGTCACCGCGGGTACCCCAGTTTGACCCAGAATTTCAAAGCCATCTTTTCCTACATTTCTAAGCATGCAGATTCCTCACAAATCGATTCCCGGTCAAAACAGAAACTTTTTTGCGCGCCGCGCCGCGCGCGCGCCTGGGCAAAATCAGTTCTGGCCAGCCCAGCCCAGGGCCATTCCAGCCAAATCTGGGTATGCCACCGGGGGTACCCCAGTTTGACCCAGAATTTCAAACCCATCTTTCCCTACGTTTTTCAGCATGCCGATTCCACCCAAATCGATTCCCGGTCAAAACGGAAACTTTTTTGCGCGCCGCGCCGCGCGCGCGCCTGGGCAAAATCAGTTCTGGCCAGCCCAGCCTAGGGCCATTCCAGCCAAATCTGGGTATGTCACCGGGGGTACCCCAGTTTGACACAGAATTTCAAAGCCAGCTTTTCCTACATTTTTAAGCATGCAGATTCCACCCAAATCGATTCCCGGTCAAAACGGAAACTTTTTTGCGCGCCGCGCCGCGCGCGCGCCTGGGCAAAATCAGTTCTGGCCAGCCCAGCCCAGGGCCATTCCAGCCACATCTGGGTCTGTCACCGGGGGTACCCCAGTTTGACCCAGAATTTCAAACCCATCTTTCCCTACGTTTTTCAGCATGCCGATTCCACCCAAATCGATTCCCGGTCAAAACGGAAACTTTTTTGCGCGCCGCGCCGCGCGCGCGCCTGGGCAAAATCAGTTCTGGCCAGCCCAGCCTAGGGCCATTCCAGCCAAATCTGGGTATGTCACCGGGGGTACCCCAGTTTGACCCAGAATTTCAAAGCCATCTTTTCCTACATTTTTAAGCATGCAGATTCCACCCAAATCGATTCCCGGTCAAAACGGAAACTTTTTTGCGCGCCGCGCCGCGCGCGCGCCTGGGCAAAATCAGTTCTGGCCAGCCCAGCCTAGGGCCATTCCAGCCAAATCTGGGTATGTCACCGGGGGTACCCCAGTTTGACCCAGAATTTCAAAGCCATCTTTTCCTACATTTTTAAGCATGCAGATTCCTCACAAATCGATTCCCGGTCAAAACAGAAACTTTTTTGCGTGCCGCGCCGCGCGCGCGCCTGGGCAAAATCAGTTCTGGCCAGCCCAGCCCAGGGCCATTCCAGCCAAATCTGGGTATGTCACCGGGGGTACCCCAGTTTGACCCAGAATTTCAAACCCATCTTTCCCTACGTTTTTCAGCATGCCGATTCCACCCAAATCGATTTCCGGTCAAAACGGAAACTTTTTTGCGCGCCACGCCGCGCGCGCGCCTGGGCAAAATCAGTTTTGGCCAGCCCAGCCTAGGGCCATTCCAGCCAAATCTGGGTATGTCACCGGGGGTACCCCAGTTTGACCCAGAATTTCAAACCCATCTTTTCCTACATTTTTAAGCATGCAGATTCCACCCAAATCGATTCCCGGTCAAAACGGAAACTTTTTTGCGCGCCGCGCCGCGCGCGTGCCTGGGCAAAATCAGTTCTGGCCAGCCCAGCCTAGGGCCATTCCAGCCAAATCTGGGTATGTCACCGGGGGTACCCCAGTTTGACCCAGAATTTCAAAGCCATCTTTTCCTACATTTCTAAGCATGCAGATTCCTCACAAATCAATTCCCGGTCAAAACAGAAACTTTTTTGCGCGCCGCGCCGCGCGCGCGCCTGGGCAAAATCAGTTCTGGCCAGCCCAGCCCAGGGCCATTCCAGCCAAATCTGGGTATGCCACCGGGGATACCCCAGTTTGACCCAGAATTTCAAACCCATCTTTCCCTACGTTTTTCAGCATGCCGATTCCACCCAAATCGATTCCCGGTCAAAACGGAAACTTTTTTGCGCGCCGCGCCGCGCGCGCGCCTGGGCAAAATCAGTCCTGGCCAGCCCAGCCTAGGGCCATTCCAGCCAAATCTGGGTATGTCACCGGGGGTACCCCAGTTTGACACAGAATTTTAAAGCCAGCTTTTCCTACATTTCTAAGCATGCAGATTCCACCCAAATCGATTCCCGGTCAAAACGGAAACTTTTTTGCGCGCCGCGCCGCGCGCACGCCTGGGCAAAATCAGTTCTGGCCAGCCCAGCCTAGGGCCATTCCAGCCAAATCTGGGTATGTCACCGGGGGTACCCCAGTTTGACCCAGAATTTCAAAGCCATCTTTTCCTACATTTTTAAGCATGCAGATTCCTCACAAATCGATTCCCGGTCAAAACGGAAACTTTTTTGCGTGCCGCGCCGCGCGCGCGCCTGGGCAAAATCAGTTCTGGCCAGCCCAGCCTAGGGCCATTCCAGCCAAATCTGGGAATGTCCCCGGGGGTACCCCAGTTTGACCCAGAATTTCAAAGCCATCTTTTCCTACATTTTTAAGCATGCAGATTCCTCACAAATTGATTCCCGGTCGAAACAGAAACTTTTTTGCGCGCCGCGCCGCGCGCGCGCCTGGGCAAAATCAGTTCTGGCCAGCCCAGCCCAGGGCCATTCCAGCCAAATCTGGGTATGTCACCGGGGGTACCCCAGTTTGACCCAGAATTTCAAACCCATCTTTCCCTACGGTTTTCAGCATGCCGATTCCACCCAAATCGATTCCCGGTCAAAACGGAAACTTTTTTGCGCGCCGCGCCGCGCGCGCGCCTGGGCAAAATCATTTCTGGCCAGCCCAGCCTAGGGCCATTCCAGCCAAATCTGGGTATGTCACCGGGGGTACCCCAGTTTGACCCAGAATTTCAAAGCCATCTTTTCCTACATTTTTAAGCATGCAGATTCCTCACAAATCGATTCCCGGTCAAAACAGAAACTTTTTTGCGCGCCGCGCCGCGCGCGCGCCTGGGCAAAATCAGTTCTGGCCAGCCCAGCCCAGGGCCATTCCAGCCAAATCTGGGTCTGTCACCGGGGGTACCCCAGTTTGACCCAGAATTTCAAACCCATCTTTCCCTACGTTTTTCAGCATGCCGATTCCACCCAAATCGATTCCCGGTCAAAACAGAAAATTTTTTGCGCGCCGCGCCGCGCGCGCGCCTGGGCAAAATCAGTTCTGGCCAGCCCAGCCTAGGGCCATTCCAGCCAAATCTGGGTATGTCACCGGGGGTACCCCAGTTTGACCCAGAATTTCAAACCCATCTTTCCCTACGGTTTTCAGCATGCCGATTCCACCCGAATCGATTCCCGGTCAAAACGGAAACTTTTTTGCGCGCCGCGCCGCGCGCGCGCCTGGGCAAAATCAGTTCTGCCCAGCCCAGCCCAGGGCCATTCCAGCCAAATCTGGGTATGCCACCGGGGGTGCCCCAGTTTGACCCAGAATTTCAAACCCATCTTTCCCTACGTTTTTCAGCATGCCGATTCCACCCAAATCGATTCCCGGTCAAAACGGAAACTTTTTTGCGCGCCGCGCCGCGCGCGCGCCTGGGCAAAATCAGTTCTGGCCAGCCCAGCCTAGGGCCATTCCAGCCAAATCTGGGAATGTCACCGGGGGTACCCCAGTTTGACCCAGAATTTCAAAGCCATCTTTTCCTACATTTTTAAGCATGCAGATTCCTCACAAATCGATTCCCGGTCAAAACAGAAACTTTTTTGCGCGCCGCGCCGCACGCGCGCCTGGGCAAAATCAGTTCTGGCCAGCCCAGCCCAGGGCCATTCCAGCCAAATCTGGGTATGTCACCGGGGGTACCCCAGTTTGACCCAGAATTTCAAACCCATCTTTCCCTACGTTTTTCAGCATGCCGATTCCACCCAAATCGATTTCCGGTCAAAACGGAAACTTTTTTGCGCGCCGCGCCGCGCGCGCGCCTGGGCAAAATCAGTTCTGGCCAGCCCAGCCTAGGGCCATTCCAGCCAAATCTGGGAATGTCCCCGGGGGTACCCCAGTTTGACCCAGAATTTCAAAGCCATCTTTTCCTACATTTTTAAGCATGCAGATTCCTCAAAAAATCGATTCCCGGTGAAAACAGAAAATTTTTTGCGTGCCGCGCCACGCGCGCGCCTGGGCAAAATCAGTTCTGGCCAGCCCATCCCAGGGCCATTCCAGCCAAATCTGGGTATGTCACCGGGGGTACCCCAGTTTGACCCAGAATTTCAAAGCCATCTTTTCCTACATTTTTAAGCATGCAGATTCCACCCAAATCGATTCCCGGTCAAAACGGAAACTTTTTTGCGCGCCGCGCCGCGCGCGCGCCTGGGCAAAATCAGTTCTGGCCAGCCCAGCCTAGGGCCATTCCAGCCAAATCTGGGTATGTCACCGGGGGTACCCCAGTTTGACCCAGAATTTCAAACCCATCTTTTCCTACATTTTTAAGCATGCAGATTCCTCACAAATCGATTCCCGGTCAAAACGGAAACTTTTTTGCGCGCCGCGCCGCGCGCGCGCCTGGGCAAAATCAGTTCTGGCCAGCCCAGCCTAGGGCCATTCCAGCCAAATCTGGGTATGTCACCGGGGGTACCCCAGTTTGACCCAGAATTTCAAAGCCATCTTTTCCTACATTTCTAAGCATGCAGATTCCTCACAAATCGATTCCCGGTCAAAACAGAAACTTTTTTGCGCGCCGCGCCGCGCGCGCGCCTGGGCAAAATCAGTTCTGGCCAGCCCAGCCCAGGGCCATTCCAGCCAAATCTGGGTATGCCACCGGGGGTACCCCAGTTTGACCCAGAATTTCAAACCCATCTTTCCCTACGTTTTTCAGCATGCCGATTCCACCCAAATCGATTCCCGGTCAAAATGGAAACTTTTTTGCGCGCCGCGCCGCGCGCGCGCCTGGGCAAAATCAGTTCTGGCCAGCCCAGCCTAGGGCCATTCCAGCCAAATCTGGGTATGTCACCGGGGGTACCCCAGTTTGACCCAGAATTTCAAAGCCATCTTTTCCTACATTTCTAAGCATGCAGATTCCTCACAAATCGATTCCCGGTCAAAACAGAAACTTTTTTGCGCGCCGCGCCGCGCGCGCGCCTGGGCAAAATCAGTTCTGGCCAGCCCAGCCCAGGGCCATTCCAGCCAAATCTGGGTATGCCACCGGGGGTACCCCAGTTTGACCCAGAATTTCAAACCCATCTTTCCCTACGTTTTTCAGCATGCCGATTCCACCCAAATCGATTCCCGGTCAAAATGGAAACTTTTTTGCGCGCCGCGCCGCGCGCGCGCCTGGGCAAAATCAGTTCTGGCCAGCCCAGCCTAGGGCCATTCCAGCCAAATCTGGGTATGTCACCGGGGGTACCCCAGTTTGACCCAGAATTTCAAAGCCATCTTTTCCTACATTTTTAAGCATGCAGATTCCTCACAAATCGATTCCCGGTCAAAACAGAAACTTTTTTGCGCGCCGCGCAACACGCGCGCCTGGGCAAAATCAGTTCTGGCCAGCCCAGCCCAGGGCCATTCCAGCCAAATCTGGGTATGTCACCGGGGGTACCCCAGTTTGACCCAGAATTTCAAACCCATCTTTCCCTACGTTTTTCAGCATGCCGATTCCACCCAAATCGATTCCCGGTCAAAACGGAAACTTTTTTGCGCGCCGCGCCGCGCGCGCGCCTGGGCAAAATCAGTTCTGGCCAGCCCAGCCTAGGGCCATTCCAGCCAAATCTGGGAATGTCACCGGGGGTACCCCAGTTTGACCCAGAATTTCAAAGCCATCTTTTCCTACATTTTTAAGCATGCAGATTCCTCACAAATCGATTCCCGGTCAAAACAGAAACTTTTTTGCGCGCCGCGCCGCACGCGCGCCTGGGCAAAATCAGTTCTGGCCAGCCCAGCCCAGGGCCATTGCAGCCAAATCTGGGTATGTCACCGGGGGTACCCCAGTTTGACCCAGAATTTCAAACCCATCTTTCCCTACGGTTTTCAGCATGCCGATTCCACCCAAATCGATTTCCGGTCAAAACGGAAACTTTTTTGCGCGCCGCGCCGCGCGCGCGCCTGGGCAAAATCAGTTCTGGCCAGCCCAGCCTAGGGCCATTCCAGCCAAATCTGGGAATGTCCCCGGGGGTACCCCAGTTTGACCCAGAATTTCAAAGCCATCTTTTCCTACATTTTTAAGCATGCAGATTCCTCACAAATCGATTCCCGGTCAAAACAGAAACTTTTTTGCGCGCCGCGCCGCGCGCGCGCCTGGGCAAAATCAGTTCTGGCCAGCCCATCCCAGGGCCATTCCAGCCAAATCTGGGAATGTCCCCGGGGGTACCCCAGTTTGACCCAGAATTTCAAAGCCATCTTTTCCTACATTTTTAAGCATTCGGATTCCTCACAAATCGATTCCCGGTCAAAACAGAAACTTTTTTGCGCGCCGCGCCGCGCGCGCGCCTGGGCAAAATCAGTTCTGGCCAGCCCATCCCAGGGCCATTCCAGCCAAATCTGGGTATGTAACCGGGGGTACCCCAGTTTGACCCAGAATTTCAAACCCATCTTTCCCTACGGTTTTCAGCATGCCGATTCCACCCAAATCGATTCCCGGTCAAAACGCAAACTTTTTTGCGCGCCGCGCCGCGCGCGCGCCTGGGCAAAATCATTTCTGGCCAGCCCAGCCTAGGGCCATTCCAGCCAAATCTGGGTATGTCACCGGGGGTACCCCAGTTTGACCCAGAATTTCAAAGCCATCTTTTCCTACATTTTTAAGCATGCAGATTCCACCCAAATCAATTCCCGGTCAAAACGGAAACTTTTTTGCGCGCCGCGCCGCGCGCGCGCCTGGGCAAAATCAGTTCTGGCCAGCCCAGCCTAGGGCCATTCCAGCCAAATCTGGGTATGTCACCGGGGGTACCCCAGTTTGACCCAGAATTTCAAAGCCATCTTTTCCTACATTTTTAAGCATGCAGATTCCTCAAAAAACGATTCCCGGTCAAAACAGAAACTTTTTTGCGCGCCGCGCCGCGCGCGCGCCTGGGCAAAATCAGTTCTGGCCAGCCCAGCCTAGGGCCATTCCAGCCAAATCTGGGTATGTCACCGCGGGTACCCCAGTTTGACCCAGAATTTCAAACCCATCTTTCCCTACATTTTTAAGCATGCAGATTCCACCCAAATCGATTCCCGGTCAAAACAGAAACTTTTTTGCGCGCCGCGCCGCGCGCGCGCCTGGGCAAAATCAGTTCTGGCCAGCCCAGCCCAGGGCCATTCCAGCCAAATCTGGGTATGTCACCGGAGGTACCCCAGTTTGACCCAGAATTTCAAAGCCATCTTTTCCTACATTTTTAAGCATGCAGATTCCTCACAAATCGATTCCCGGTCAAAACAGAAACTTTTTTGCGCGCCGCGCCGCGCGCGCGCCTGGGCAAAAACAGTTCTGGCCAGCCCAGCCCAGGGCCATTCCAGCCAAATCTGTGTCTGTCACCGGGGGTACCCCAGTTTGACCCAGAATTTCAAACCCATCTTTCCCTACGTTTTTCAGCATGCCGATTCCACCCAAATCGATTCCCGGTCAAAACGGAAACTTTTTTGCGCGCCGCGCCGCGCGCGCGCCTGGGCAAAATCAGTTCTGGCCAGCCCAGCCTAGGGCCATTCCAGCCAAATCTGGGAATGTCCCCGGGGGTACCCCAGTTTGACCCAGAATTTCAAAGCCATCTTTTCCTACATTTTTAAGCATGCAGATTCCTCACAAATCGATTCCCGGTCAAAACAGAAACTTTTTTGCGCGCCGCGCCGCGCGCGCGCCTGGGCAAAATCAGTTCTGGCAAGCCCATCCCAGGGCCATTCCAGCCAAATCTGGGTCTGTCACCGGGGGTACCCCAGTTTGACCCAGAATTTCAAAACCATCTTTCCCTACTGTTTTCAGCATGCCGATTCCACCCAAATCGATTCCCGGTCAAAACGGAAACTTTTTTGCGCGCCGCGCCGCGCGCGCGCCTGGGCAAATCCAGTTCTGGCCAGCCCAGCCTAGGGCCATTCCAGCCAAATCTGGGTATGTCACCGGGGGTACCCCAGTTTGACCCAGAATTTCAAAGCCATCTTTTCCTACATTTTTAAGCATGCAGATTCCTCACAAATCGATTCCTGGTCAAAACGGAAACTTTTTTGCGCGCCGCGCCGCGCGCGCGCCTGGGCAAAATCAGTTCTGGCCAGCCCAGCCCAGGGCCATTCCAGCCAAATCTGGGTATGTCACCGGGGGTACCCCAGTTTGACCCAGAATTTCAAAGCCATCTTTTCCTACATTTTTAAGCATGCAGATTCCACCCAAATCGATTCCCGGTCAAAACGGAAACTTTTTTGCGCGCCGCGCCGCGCGCGCGCCTGGGCAAAATCAGTTCTGGCCAGCCCAGCCTAGGGCCATTCCAGCCAAATCTGGGAATGTCCCCGGGGGTACCCCAGTTTGACCCAGAATTTCAAAGCCATCTTTTCCTACATTTTTAAGCATGCAGATTCCTCACAAATCGATTCCCGGTCAAAACAGAAACTTTTTTGCGCGCCGCGCCGCGCGCGCGCCTGGGCAAAATCAGTTCTGGCCAGCCCATCCCAGGGCCATTCCAGCCAAATCTGGGTATGTCACCGGGGGTACCCCAGTTTTACCCAGAATTTCAAACCCATCTTTCCCTACGGTTTTCAGCATGCCGATTCCACCCAAATCGATTCCCGGTCAAAACGCAAACTTTTTTGCGCGCCGCGCCGCGCGCGCGCCTGGGCAAAATCATTTCTGGCCAGCCCAGCCTAGGGCCATTCCAGCCAAATCTGGGTATGTCACCGGGGGTACCCCAGTTTGACCCAGAATTTCAAAGCCATCTTTTCCTACATTTTTAAGCATGCAGATTCCACCCAAATCAATTCCCGGTCAAAACGGAAACTTTTTTGCGCGCCGCGCCGCGCGCGCGCCTGGGCAAAATCAGTTCTGGCCAGCCCAGCCTAGGGGCATTCCAGCCAAATCTGGGTATGTCACCGGGGGTACCCCAGTTTGACCCAGAATTTCAAAGCCATCTTTTCCTACATTTTTAAGCATGCAGATTCCTGAAAAAACGATTCCCGGTCAAAACAGAAACTTTTTTGCGCGCCGCGCCGCGCGCGCGCCTGGGCAAAATCAGTTCTGGCCAGCCCAGCCTAGGGCCATTCCAGCCAAATCTGGGTATGTCACCGCGGGTACCCCAGTTTGACCCAGAATTTCAAACCCATCTTTCCCTACATTTTTAAGCATGCAGATTCCACCCAAATCGATTCCCGGTCAAAACGGAAACTTTTTTGCGCGCCGCGCCGCGCGCGCGCCTGGGCAAAATCAGTTCTGGCCAGCCCAGCCCAGGGCCATTCCAGCCAAATCTGGGTATGTCACCGGAGGTACCCCAGTTTGACCCAGAATTTCAAAGCCATCTTTTCCTACATTTTTAAGCATGCAGATTCCTCACAAATCGATTCCCGGTCAAAACAGAAACTTTTTTGCGCGCCGCGCCGCGCGCGCGCCTGGGCAAAAACAGTTCTGGCCAGCCCAGCCCAGGGCCATTCCAGCCAAATCTGTGTCTGTCACCGGGGGTACCCCAGTTTGACCCAGAATTTCAAACCCATCTTTCCCTACGTTTTTCAGCATGCCGATTCCACCCAAATCGATTCCCGGTCAAAACGGAAACTTTTTTGCGCGCCGCGCCGCGCGCGCGCCTGGGCAAAATCAGTTCTGGCCAGCCCAGCCTAGGGCCATTCCAGCCAAATCTGGGTATGTCACCGGGGGTACCCCAGTTTGACCCAGAATTTCAAAGCCATCTTTTCCTACATTTTTAAGCATGCAGATTCCTCACAAATCGATTCCCGGTCAAAACGGAAACTTTTTTGCGCGCCGCGCCGCGCGCGCGCCTGGGCAAAATCAGTTCTGGCCAGCCCAGCCTAGGGCCATTCCAGCCAAATCTGGGTATGTCACCGGGGGTACCCCAGTTTGACCCAGAATTTCAAAGCCATCTTTTCCTACATTTTTAAGCATGCAGATTCCTGAAAAAACGATTCCCGGTCAAAACAGAAACTTTTTTGCGCGCCGCGCCGCGCGCGCGCCTGGGCAAAATCAGTTCTGGCCAGCCCAGCCTAGGGCCATTCCAGCCAAATCTGGGTATGTCACCGCGGGTACCCCAGTTTGACCCAGAATTTCAAACCCATCTTTCCCTACATTTTTAAGCATGCAGATTCCACCCAAATCGATTCCCGGTCAAAACGGAAACTTTTTTGCGCGCCGCGCCGCGCGCGCGCCTGGGCAAAATCAGTTCTGGCCAGCCCAGCCCAGGGCCATTCCAGCCAAATCTGGGTATGTCACCGGAGGTACCCCAGTTTGACCCAGAATTTCAAAGCCATCTTTTCCTACATTTTTAAGCATGCAGATTCCTCACAAATCGATTCCCGGTCAAAACAGAAACTTTTTTGCGCGCCGCGCCGCGCGCGCGCCTGGGCAAAAACAGTTCTGGCCAGCCCAGCCCAGGGCCATTCCAGCCAAATCTGTGTCTGTCACCGGGGGTACCCCAGTTTGACCCAGAATTTCAAACCCATCTTTCCCTACGTTTTTCAGCATGCCGATTCCACCCAAATCGATTCCCGGTCAAAACGGAAACTTTTTTGCGCGCCGCGCCGCGCGCGCGCCTGGGCAAAATCAGTTCTGGCCAGCCCAGCCTAGGGCCATTCCAGCCAAATCTGGGTATGTCACCGGGGGTACCCCAGTTTGACCCAGAATTTCAAAGCCATCTTTTCCTACATTTTTAAGCATGCAGATTCCTCACAAATCGATTCCCGGTCAAAACAGAAACTTTTTTGCGCGCCGCGCCGCGCGCGCGCCTGGGCAAAATCAGTTCTGGCCAGCCCAGCCCAGGGCCATTCCAGCCAAATCTGGGTCTGTCACCGGGGGTACCCCAGTTTGACCCAGAATTTCAAACCCATCTTTCCCTACGTTTTTCAGCATGCCGATTCCACCCAAATCGATTCCCGGTCAAAACGGAAACTTTTTTGCGCGCCGCGCCGCGCGCGCGCCTGGGCAAAATCAGTTCTGGCCAGCCCAGCCTAGGGCCATTCCAGCCAAATCTGGGTATGTCACCGGGGGTACCCCAGTTTGACCCAGAATTTCAAAGCCATCTTTTCCTACATTTTTAAGCATGCAGATTCCTCACAAATCGATTGCTGGTCAAAACGGAAACTTTTTTTCGCGCCGCGCCGCGCGCGCGCCTGGGCAAAATCAGTTCTGGCCAGCCCAGCCCAGGGCCATTCCAGCCAAATCTGGGTATGTCACCGGGGGTACCCCAGTTTGACCCAGAATTTCAAAGCCATCTTTTCCTACATTTTTAAGCATGCAGATTCCTCACAAATCGATTCCCGGTCAAAACAGAAACTTTTTTGCGCGCCGCGCCGCGCGCGCGCCTGGGCAAAATCAGTTCTGGCCAGCCCAGCCCAGGGCCATTCCAGCCAAATCTGGGTCTGTCACCGGGGGTACCCCAGTTTGACCCAGAATTTCAAACCCATCTTTCCCTACGTTTTTCAGCATGCCGATTCCACCCAAATCGATTCCCGGTCAAAACGGAAACTTTTTAGCGCGCCGCGCCGCGCGCGCGCCTGGGCAAAATCAGTTCTGGCCAGCCCAGCCCAGGGCCATTCCAGCCAAATCTGGGTCTGTCACCGGGGGTACCCCAGTTTGACCCAGAATTTCAAACCCATCTTTCCCTACGTTTTTCAGCATGCCGAATCCACCCAAATCGATTCCCGGTCAAAACGGAAATTTTTTTGCGCGCCGCGCCGCGCGCGCGCCTGGGCAAAATCATTTCTGGCCAGCCCAGCCTAGGGCCATTCCAGCCAAATCTGGGTATGTCACCGGGGGTACCCCAGTTTGACCCAGAATTTCAAAGCCATCTTTTCCTACATTTTTAAGCATGCAGATTCCACCCAAATCGATTCCCGGTCAAAACGGAAACTTTTTTGCGCGCCGCGCCGCGCGCGCGCCTGGGCAAAATCAGTTCTGGCCAGCCCAGCCTAGGGCCATTCCAGCCAAATCTGGGTATGTCACCGGGGGTACCCCAGTTTGACCCAGAATTTCAAACCCATCTTTCCCTACGTTTTTCAGCATGCCGATTCCTCCCAAATCGATTCCCGGTCAAAACGGAAACTTTTTTGCGCGCCGCGCCGCGCGCGCGCCTGGGCAAAATCAGTTCTGGCCAGCCCAGCCCAGGGCCATTCCAGCCAAATCTGGGTCTGTCACCGGGGGTACCCCAGTTTGACCCAGAATTTCAAACCCATCTTTCCCTACGTTTTTCAGCATGCCGATTCCTCCCAAATCGATTCCCGGTCAAAACGGAAACTTTTTTGCGCGCCGCGCCGCGCGCGCGCCTGGGCAAAATCAGTTCTGGCCAGCCCAGCCCAGGGCCATTCCAGCCAAATCTGGGTCTGTCACCGGGGGTACCCCAGTTTGACCCAGAATTTCAAACCCATCTTTCCCTACGTTTTTCAGCATGCCGATTCCACCCAAATCGATTCCCGGTCAAAACGGAAACTTTTTAGCGCGCCGCGCCGCGCGCGCCCCTGGGCAAAATCAGTTCTGGCCAGCCCAGCCCAGGGCCATTCCAGCCAAATCTGGGTCTGTCACCGGGGGTACCCCAGTTTGACCCAGAATTTCAAACCCATCTTTCCCTACGTTTTTCAGCATGCCGAATCCACCCAAATCGATTCCCGGTCAAAACGGAAATTTTTTTGCGCGCCGCGCCGCGCGCGCGCCTGGGCAAAATCATTTCTGGCCAGCCCAGCCTAGGGCCATTCCAGCCAAATCTGGGTATGTCACCGGGGGTACCCCAGTTTGACCCAGAATTTCAAAGCCATCTTTTCCTACATTTTTAAGCATGCAGATTCCACCCAAATCGATTCCCGGTCAAAACGGAAACTTTTTTGCGCGCCGCGCCGCGCGCGCGCCTGGGCAAAATCAGTTCTGGCCAGCCCAGCCTAGGGCCATTCCAGCCAAATCTGGGTATGTCACCGGGGGTACCCCAGTTTGACCCAGAATTTCAAAGCCATCTTTTCCTACATTTTTAAGCATGCAGATTCCTCACAAATCGATTCCCGGTCAAAACAGAAACTTTTTTGCGCGCCGCGCCGCGCGCGCGCCTGGGCAAAATCAGTTCTGGCCAGCCCAGCCCAGGGCCATTCCAGCCAAATCTGGGTCTGTCACCGGGGGTACCCCAGTTTGACCCAGAATTTCAAACCCATCTTTCCCTACGTTTTTCAGCATGCCGATTCCTCCCAAATCGATTCCCGGTCAAAACGGAAACTTTTTTGCGCGCCGCGCCGCGCGCGCGCCTGGGCAAAATCAGTTCTGGCCAGCCCAGCCTAGGGCCATTCCAGCCAAATCTGGGTATGTCACCGGGGGTACCCCAGTTTGACCCAGAATTTCAAAGCCATCTTTTCCTACATTTTTAAGCATGCAGATTCCTCACAAATCGATTCCCGGTCAAAACAGAAACTTTTTTGCGCGCCGCGCCGCGCGCGCGCCTGGGCAAAATCAGTTCTGGCCAGCCCAGCCCAGGGCCATTCCAGCCAAATCTGGGTCTGTCACCGGGGGTACCCCAGTTTGACCCAGAATTTCAAGCCCATCTTTCCCTACGTTTTTCAGCATGCCGATTCCACCCAAATCGATTCCCGGTCAAAACGGAAACTTTTTTGCGCGCCGCGCCGCGCGCGCGCCTGGGCAAAATCAGTTCTGGCCAGCCCAGCCCAGGGCCATTCCAGCCAAATCTGGGTATGTCACCGCGGGTACCCCAGTTTGACCCAGAATTTCAAACCCATCTTTCCCTACATTTTTAAGCATGCAGATTCCACCCAAATCGATTCCCGGTCAAAACGGAAACTTTTTTGCGCGCCGCGCCGCGCGCGCGCCTGGGCAAAATCAGTTCTGGCCAGCCCAGCCTAGGGCCATTCCAGCCAAATCTGGGTATGTCACCGGGGGTACCCCAGTTTGACCCAGAATTTCAAACCCATCTTTTCCTACATTTTTAAGCATGCAGATTCCTCACAAATCGATTCCCGGTCAAAACAGAAACTTTTTTGCGCGCCGCGCCGCGCGCGCGCCTGGGCAAAATCAGTTCTGGCCAGCCCAGCCCAGGGCCATTCCAGCCAAATCTGGGTCTGTCACCGGGGGTACCCCAGTTTGACCCAGAATTTCAAACCCATCTTTCCCTACGTTTTTCAGCATGCCGATTCCACCCAAATCGATTCCCGGTCAAAACGGAAACTTTTTTGCGCGCCGCGCCGCGCGCGCGCCTGGGCAAAATCAGTTCTGGCCAGCCCAGCCTAGGGCCATTCCAGCCAAATCTGGGTATGTCACCGGGGGTACCCCAGTTTGACCCAGAATTTCAAAGCCATCTTTTCCTACATTTTTAAGCATGCAGATTCCTCACAAATCGATTCCCGGTCAAAACAGAAACTTTTTTGCGCGCCGCGCCGCGCGCGCGCCTGGGCAAAATCAGTTCTGGCCAGCCCAGCCCAGGGCCATTCCAGCCAAATCTGGGTCTGTCACCGGGGGTACCCAAGTTTGACCCAGAATTTCAAACCCATCTTTCCCTACGTTTTTCAGCATGCCGATTCCACCCAAATCGATTCCCGGTCAAAACGGAAACTTTTTTGCGCGCCGCGCCGCGCGCGCGCCTGGGCAAAATCAGTTCTGGCCAGCCCAGCCCAGGGCCATTCCAGCCAAATCTGGGTATGTCACCGGGGGTACCCCAGTTTGACCCAGAATTTCAAAGCCATCTTTTCCTACATTTTTAAGCATGCAGATTCCTCACAAATCGATTCCCGGTCAAAACAGAAACTTTTTTGCGCGCCGCGCCGCGCGCGCGCCTGGGCAAAATCAGTTCTGGCCAGCCCAGCCCAGGGCCATTCCAGCCAAATCTGGGTATGTCACCGGGGGTACCCCAGTTTGACCCAGAATTTCAAAGCCATCTTTTCCTACATTTTTAAGCATGCAGATTCCACCCAAATCGATTCCCGGTCAAAACGGAAACTTTTTTGCGCGCCGCGCCGCGCGCGCGCCTGGGCAAAATCAGTTCTGGCCAGCCCAGCCCAGGGCCATTCCAGCCAAATCTGGGTATGTCACCGGGGGTACCCCAGTTTGACCCAGAATTTCAAAGCCATCTTTTCCTACATTTTTAAGCATGCAGATTCCTCACAAATCGATTCCCGGTCAAAACAGAAACTTTTTTGCGCGCCGCGCCGCGCGCGCGCCTGGGCAAAATCAGTTCTGGCCAGCCCAGCCCAGGGCCATTCCAGCCAAATCTGGGTCTGTCACCGGGGGTACCCCAGTTTGACCCAGAATTTCAAACCCATCTTTCCCTACGTTTTTCAGCATGCCGATTCCACCCAAATCGATTCCCGGTCAAAACGGAAACTTTTTTGCGCGCCGCGCCGCGCGCGCGCCTGGGCAAAATCAGTTCTGGCCAGCCCAGCCTAGGGCCATTCCAGCCAAATCTGGGTATGTCACCGGGGGTACCCCAGTTTGACCCAGAATTTCAAAGCCATCTTTTCCTACATTTTTAAGCATGCAGATTCCTCACAAATCGATTCCCGGTCAAAACAGAAACTTTTTTGCGCGCCGCGCCGCGCGCGCGCCTGGGCAAAATCAGTTCTGGCCAGCCCAGCCCAGGGCCATTCCAGCCAAATCTGGGTATGTCACCGGGGGTACCCCAGTTTGACCCAGAATTTCAAAGCCATCTTTTCCTACATTTTTAAGCATGCAGATTCCACCCAAATCGATTCCCGGTCAAAACGGAAACTTTTTTGCGCGCCGCGCCGCCCGCGCGCCTGGGCAAAATCAGTTCTGGCCAGCCCAGCCTAGGGCCATTCCAGCCAAATCTGGGTATGTCACCGGGGGTACCCCAGTTTGACCCAGAATTTCAAAGCCATCTTTTCCTACATTTTTAAGCATGCAGATTCCTCACAAATCGATTCCCGGTCAAAACAGAAACTTTTTTGCGCGCCGCGCCGCGCGCGCGCCTGGGCAAAATCAGTTCTGGCCAGCCCAGCCCAGGGCCATTCCAGCCAAATCTGGGTATGTCACCGGGGGTACCCCAGTTTGACCCAGAATTTCAAAGCCATCTTTTCCTACATTTTTAAGCATGCAGATTCCTCACAAATCGATTCCCGGTCAAAACAGAAACTTTTTTGCGCGCCGCGCCGCGCGCGCGCCTGGGCAAAATCAGTTCTGGCCAGCCCAGCCTAGGGCCATTCCAGCCAAATCTGGGTATGTCACCGGGGGTACCCCAGTTTGACCCAGAATTTCAAAGCCATCTTTTCCTACATTTTTAAGCATGCAGATTGCACCCAAATCAATTCCCGGTCAAAACGGAAACTTTTTTGCGCGCCGCGCCGTGCGCGCGCCTGGGCAAAATCAGTTCTGGCCAGCCCAGCCCAGGGCCATTCCAGCCAAATCTGGGTATGTCACCGGGGGTACCCCAGTTTGACCCAGAATTTCAAACCCATCTTTCCCTACGTTTTTCAGCATGCCGATTCCACCCAAATCGATTCCTGGTCAAAACAGAACCTTTTTTGCGCGCCGCGCCGCGCGCGCGCCTGGGCAAAATCAGTTCTGGCCAGCCCAGCCTAGGGCCATTCCAGCCAAATCTGGGTATGTCACCGGGGGTACCCCAGTTTGACCCAGAATTTCAAAGCCATCTTTTCCTACATTTTTAAGGATGCAGATTCCACCCAAATCGATTCCCGGTCAAAACGGAAACTGTTTTGCGTGCCGCGCCGCGCGCGCGCCTGGGCAAAATCAGTTCTGGCCAGCCCAGCCTAGGGCCATTCCAGCCAAATCTGGGTATGTCACCGGGGGTACCCCAGTTTGACCCAGAATTTCAAAGCCATCTTTTCCTACATTTCTAAGCATGCAGATTCCTCAGAAAATCGATTCCCGGTCAAAACAGAAACTTTTTTGCGCGCCGCGCCGCGCGCGCGCCTGGGCAAAATCAGTTCTGGCCAGCCCAGCCCAGGGCCATTCCAGCCAAATCTGGGTATGTCACCGGGGGTACCCCAGTTTGACCCAGAATTTCAAACCCATCTTTTCCTACGTTTTTCAG